>JAZHEH010001197.1:7607689-8951534 GCA_036589455.1 Ateles fusciceps
ATAAAATATATGGAAGATTACCATTATTGTGTGTTGACAATATCAAAAGTAATTTTCCATGAGCAAATGAAGTCTATGTGCATAGTTGTCAGTAGGATGGGAGACAAATAGGAGAATTATATCAGAATAAAATCAGATTAATAGTCAAGGGAGGGTCAAAGTCAGTCCTTATGATTATACCATGTCAAGAACTGAGGATATGATTAACTCAGCTCAGTTTAGGTGGAATGAGGGGACTATTTAGTTAATCTCATTCAGCAGCCTCCCTTACACACATGTGTTCTAACATGTGACACCAGTCTATTGAATCTGGACAAGTCTGCATTTATCATAACTGATTGACCTAATGAAAATATATTTTCTCACTTTACAGTTAGAGAAGGTGTTATAAATTCACATAAATTTGAATTGTTGTGATATATATTACTTGAAATTCCAAATTTGTTTTACTTCACTCAGCAGATGGTGTCTTTGTATGGAACTACCTGTTAGGCTGAACACAAGTGAGTTGCTGAGCCAAGATACATAAATACTTTATCTCTTTAGGGGATCCATCTTTTTCTTCTCTGTTTATACTGTTTGTTAATGATCTGCCTACTAGCTGATTTGGCATGAACATATTTCTTCATGCAGGCAACCATATTGTTTCATAACAGATTGTCTGACATTTTCGAGATAAATTTCAGTAGGACATTTTTGGATCTTAGGAATTTGCCTTTATGTTCTAAATAGAAGTTACTTTAATTATGCTATTTTAAAAATGAGTTTTGAATAGGGCTTTCCTCTACCTAGTCTACATTTTTAGAAAACATTTCATCAAAAATAATAGCTTTTGGTTAAAATCATTTAACTTCTTATTTTTGGTGTATGACGTGATTCTAGATAATCATAATAATCACACATTTTCAAGTATAAATGGATATAAATGTTTTAAATATAAAACATACATTGTCACATTTTCTAATTCAACTGTGCTTGTTGCTGTAACTATAGAGATTAGTTATTCCATGTCAATGTAAAATAGATAACAGTTTCCAAAAGTTTAAAAATTATCTTATTTTTGGAGACAAACTCAAGTGTAAGGAAAAAGAAACAAATTGTATTTACTGTGGCTAAACTTGATTCACTTCCATTTTTTTAAATCTACCTTGAATTCTACTTCTAATCACTGTGCTTTATTATGATTGAGATTGATATGTCTAGACTGGATCAGCTTTGCCCATCTTCAGTTCCACTGGTTTTCTCAACTCTATACCAGCTCCTAAGCAGAATAGTTTCAATCTGGACTTCATCATCATAGTCCTCTTGTCTCTCTCCACATTTGTGGATGGGCATTTTCCCCATGAATTACAATCTTAATTTCATCTTATTTGGGCTGCCCACATTATTTATTTGTTTATTTTTACAATTTTTAATTTTGATGGGTGTGTTAGGTCATTCTTGTGTTGCTATAAAGTAATAGCTGAGACTGGATAATTTATAAGAAAATAGCTTTTACTGGCTTACAGTTTTGTAGGCTGTACAGGAAGTATACCAGCATCTGATTCTAAGGAAGCCTTAGGAAACTTATGATCATAACAGAAGGCAAAGGGAGATCAGGTACATCATGTGGTAAAAGCAGAAGCAAGGGAGGCAGAGGGGGTGCTACACACTTTTAAACAACCAGATCTCTTGAGAATTCACTATTGCAAGGACAGCACCAAGGGGCTGGTGATAAACCATTTATGTGGGACCTGCCTCCATGATCCAATCACCTCTCACAAGACCCTACCTCCAATACTAGGGATTACAATTCAATATAAGATTTGAGTGAGACACAGATCTAAACCATATTACTTCATTCTTGGCCTGTCTCAAATCTCACGGCCTTCTTACATTTCAAAATATAATCATTTCTTTCCAACAGTCTCCCAAAGTCTTAGCTTGTTCTAGCATTAAATCAAACATCCCAAAATCAAGTGCAAAGGCTCATCTAGCATATGAGCCTCATCTCCTTCCACCAAGGGGACAGTAAAATCAAAACAAGTTAGTTACTCCCAAGATGCAATGGGTGTATATGGGTAGGCACTGAGTAAAAATTTCTATTCCAAAAGGGAGAAATCAGCAAAAAGAAAGGGACCACAGGCCCCAGAGAAGTTAGAAATCCAGCTGGCAGTCATTGAATTTTAAAGCTTCAAAATAATATCCATTGACTTCATGTCCCGTATCCAGAGTACACTGGTGCGAGGAGTGTGATTTCAAGGCATTAGGCAGCTCTAGCCCTGTGGTTTTGCAGGGTGCAGCCCTCAAGGCTGCTCTCATGAGCTAGAGTTGAGTGGTTACAGCTTTTGCAGGTCTGGGTACCAGCTGCTGGTGGATCTATCATTCTTTGGTCTGCAGGATGGTGACCCTATTCTAACAGTTCCACTAGGTAGTGCCCCAGTGGGCACTCTGTGTGGGAGCTCCAATCCCACATTTCTCTTCCACACTGTCCTAGTAAAGGTTTACTGTGAGGGCTACATCCCTGCAAAAGGCTTCTGTCTGGACACTTACGCTTTTTGGAGGCTCCCAAGCCTTAACTCTTGCACTCTGCACTCACAGGCTTAACACCATGTGGAAGCTGCCCAGGCTTACAGCTTGTATTCTCTAGAGCTATAGCCTGAGCTGTACTAAAGCTGTACCCCTTTGAGCAAAGGCTGAAGCCCCTGTGGCCTGGATGTGGGGAGCAGTGTTCCAAGGTTGTGCAGGGCAGTGGGGCCCTGGGCCTAGCCCACTAAACCATTCTTCCTTCCTAGGCATTAGGGCCTGTGATGAGAGGAGCTGTCACGAAGGTATCTAAAATGCCATCAAGACCTTTTTCTCATTGTCTTGACTACCAGCACTTGACTTGTTTTTCTCACACGCAATTGCTATGTTGCCTGCTTGGATTCCCTTTCCCTCAAAAAGTATTTTCTTTCTCTGGCACATGACCAAGCTGCAAAGTTTCCAAACCTTTAGGCTCTGCTTTTCTTTTAAGTATAAATTCCAATTTTAAGCCATCTCTTTACTCTCACACCTAAGCAGAGGTTGTTAGTAGCAGCCAGGTCACATCTTGAATGTTCTGCTACTTAGAAACGTCCTACCACCAGATATGCTAAATCATTACTCTGAAGCTCAAACTTATACAGAGCCCTAGGGCAGGGAAAAATGCAGCCAAGCTCTTTGCTAAGGTATAATATGCATGACCTTTGCTCCAGTTACCCCAAATTTCCTCATTTCTACTTGAGACCTCAGCAGACTGGACTTCATTGTCTATATCACTGTCAGCATTTTTGTCACAGCCATTCAACCAGTCTCTAAGAAGTTTCAACCTTCCCCTCATCTTCTTGTCTTCCTCTTATCCCTATAAACATTTCACCTCTGCTTGTTACCCAGTTCCAAAACTTCTTCCATATGTCCATGTATCTTTATAGCAGTGTTTTGTTCTTGCTATCAATTGCCTGTGTTAGACCATTCCCCCATTGCTAAAAAGAAATACTTAAGATTGTGTAATTCATTAAAAAATGATATTTTATTGGCTCACAGTTCTGCAGGCTGTACAGGAAGCATAGTAGCATCTGCTTCTGAGGAGGCCTGAGGAATATTACAATCATGGCCCAAGGCAAAGGGGGAGCAGCCACATCACATGGCAAAAGCAGTAGTAAGAGAAGGTGGGGGGAGGTGCCACATACTTAAAACAATGAATATATATGCCCACTATGTACACACTGATATAATTTGGATATGTGTCCCCACCCAAATCTCATATTGAATTGTAATCTCCAATGTTGGAGATGCTTCCTTGTGGGAAGTGATTGAATTAGAAGGGAATATCTCCCATAAATGGCTTAGCAGCATGCTTTTCATGGTGTCCCCATAACAGTGAGTGCATTCTCATGAGATTTTGTCGCACAGCATTAGCACTTGTGGAGGAATTGCACAGTTTAGTCCTTTCGGCCTTGACTGTCTTTCAAGTTTATTTAGGACCCCAGAACACTTTAGTCTCAAGTGGCAATTCTTATCAGAACTTAGTTTCCCACCACTAGGATAGATGACTCCCCTCTGGCTGGGACTGGTCTAAATGCTGCCTCCATGGGCATCAGCTGAGTTCTGCATGGAGTTATTTTCCACTGTGTCATGGCAGCACTAAGTTCCAATGCAAAGTCCCACAGTCACTATGCTCTCCCTCTCCTAAGCACACAGATTCTCAGTGCCACACAGCTGCTGCTGGAATATGGGGGATGGTTGGCACTGGCAATTCAAGGCTGTCTTTACTACCCTCTTCAGTGCCTCGTTCAGTAATATGATGAAGTTAAAACCAGGTACTTTGATTATTTATCTGATTTTTAATTCTTATGAAGATGATTTTTTGTGTCAATAGTGGTTCAGTTTGGGATTCCTGTGGGAGGATGATCGGTGGTGGCTTTTACTTAGCCATCTTACTCTACCCACCTGTCCCACACTTATTTAAATTGTTGCCAAATCACCTCACATTATTCTGTAAATTAGCCTGGTTTTGACTACACATCTCATCCAGATTAGGGTTACATTATGGCACATTAAAACCATGGGAACTCTTGCCATTTTTTGTCATGTCTTACTGAAGCATTCTATACTTTCAAATTTCTTTCATCATGCACATTCGTTTTTACATGTATATGTACACCCACAGATATATGTATAGAAAGAATACATTATATATATATATATATATATATGACATATATACACACATTAAGATATCAATTTTAAGAGCATATATGTGCAATGAATAACTTGGAAAATAAAGACAGTATAAGATATTTTTAATTCCAAATCCAACCAATTTAAATCTAACAAATATTAAGATTTTTATTTTTGATAGTCTTTTTTTTTTCAGAGCATACAAAAAGGCATCAAAATATACCACTGGGAAATTCACTCTTAAAACTAATATTTAATTAATTTAAATGCATCTAATGAGTACACCTATATCTATTTGAAATGTACTTGAGGCTTATAAAATCTGAGAAAATAAGTTATCAAAATAATTTTTGTTTGCTAAGGTTGATAGAAATATCCCAAAACTTTCCCTAATTAATCTTTTTGCATTTTCCCTATCAGCCTCAATGCTTATATAAAGCAATCTGTAAGTTCATTTTTAAATTTAGTTATAATAAACTCATTGAATTGAAGGGGTATGCAGCATGGAGTACCCAGTGTATTTTCATATTTACCTTAGATTAAGGTTTTATGCTTTATTTGATTTAACTACATTTTTTAATGTGTTTATATGTCACTATATCTTATAACCGACAATATTTAACATGAACTGTACAGTACAAAAAAAGTCAGTCCATTTCTATATTGTGTCTCTTTCCTACTCCATGACTTTCTTATTCATACCTCTTAAAACTTTCTTGTGCCCAACTATTTCCTAAAATACACTCTAAAGAAATAGTTTTCTTATTGATAAAAAAATGATTGTTTTAAACATATCGGTTAATTTTATTTGTATTTCTTCTCTCTTACACAAACATGTAAGATTTTAATAGGGGAAAATGGTAAGCCATGTAACTTTCATTTGTTATGTGTTATGATTTCTGTCTTCAATAACTTCCTGTGTGATGCTCAGTAATCCTCGCACAACTATATTTTTCTCATTGTGCTTATTTTCGAAAGCCTTGGTCTCTTGAAAAGCAAAATCATATCTACCTTTGCAATTCTCAGAAACAGACAACAAACTATTAATTGAAGGCTGAAGTCCATTTTACCCTCCTCTTTCTAACATATCAATGTATATATACATACTTTATTTTTTCTTCATTTGTCTAGCTGTTGGTCCTCCCTAACCTGCCTCTTCTACTAAGATCCTCACTGTGGAAGATCAGATCTATCCCTGAGGATTAATGCATGTCACAACAAGATGTGGAATTAAGTTGAAAAACCGCGGAACACTCTGAAGTAAAGCCAAATGGAAGTGGGATTTTTTTTATTTTTATGTCAATGGGGAGGGAATGCATCATCTGCTTTGCCTAGTTTTCGGTGGGAAATTTGAAGGGCCATGAAACCCAAATCTTGCTGCCAGAGCCACATCCTTTTCCCCTGGACTCTCTTGGCTGGCATGACTAAGTCTCTATCTACATTAATCTTTCTATAATTTCTGTTATCTAATTATCCTTTTAAAATAAAATTTTCGTTTCTCTCTTTAATGCAATTCTGCATCTCTGCAGCATGCAAACGTAACTGGCTACTTCTGTAACTTACACAAATTCATTTAACACTGGTGGTTCTTCCCTACACTGATTCATTCTTCTCCTTACTTTAGTGATTCACAGCAGTGGCTCTTTTGACAACTTTGTTTTGTACATATAAATGCATAAATGAATGCACCCATGGAAGTCACTAGTGAAACTGTCATTTGTCACATAAACTAGATCATCTTAATTTTTAATTTTCTGCAGTATGTGAAAACCTTTACCAACCATTATGGAGCTCATTTGCTATTCTTCCCCACCTAATGTTAAACTTAAACTGGCAAGAAACTAGGACATTATAATGCTTATGCTCCTTCAAAATGCAAATTTTTCTTTACCTTCAAAGTCAACCTTTGGATGAATATTCTAGTGTCTTGTTTGTGATAGAAAACTCATTATTTTCAAGCAAAGTGTTTTTTTTCAGCAGCCTTAATTACTAGAAAAATCATGCCTCACATTGAACAAAATTAGTGTCCCAAACTTCTAAGCTGTCTTAGGTATAATGAAAAGCACAATATACATTTCCATTCATTATTTCAGTATTTGGAGATAACTATTGCTATTAATATGTCTTCCCTGTTGCCACCCATTCACCTATTATTTAGGAAAAATGATTCTAATTCTCTCAGTAATTACTCATTTGATACTTTCCAGGCCTTTTCCTATCATAGTAGCCCTCTTGTTAATTTTTAGTATCTACTTATAATGCAGTGCCTAAAATTTAATTCAATACTTTTTGTTACAGTATTAACAAAACCATTCTAGACTCTGCTCCCCTTTTTCTCTGGACCATAGGATGATGGCAGCTTTCTCCTGTTGCTAATTCCTGGATTGTGTCACATTTTCCATTTGTTCTTTTAGTCTTCTATTATCTCATTTTAAAATCTGCTTAGACTTAACACCAACTGTGACTTCCATACTGATCCTGATTTATAAATGCAAAAACTTAAAATAAATATTAAAAGGAAAAATAAATTATAAGAAAGCAAAACTCTAAATATAGCTAAAGAAAACAAAAGACATATTATTAAAGAAGAATCAACAGTCTGGATGTTAGAAAGTAAGAATAAAAAGTATAATATAAACAGAGTAAAAAGTGATGTCAACATTTTAGACTTTGGGAAAAAAAATGTTTTAATAGAGAAAGTAAAGACAGTCAATAGAACCCAATAATTCAGTTTTTGAATAAGAGTTATGAGTTTGTTTTTAGACCTGATGAGAATGCAGAAATGGTAGGAAGTCAAAATTGTGAGCAGACAGCAGCAAACTGTGTCAGAGTTAGAGATTCAAGATCATCCACATAAAACTAATTCTCTAAGATATTTTGTAAGATAAAATAAGAAGCATTAATTATTAACCTTGGCAAAAGTCAGTGGTATGAGGAAAAGAAAAAAGAGCTGGTGTAAAATAATACTCTAATATGTGAATAATTCTTTACAGCTTAGAAAACACTCTAAGATGCAGATGCTTATTTTGCCTTCATAGAAACCCTGTTAACTTGGCAGTTCAGTTGGTAACAGTTCTTGTTTGTAGGTAAGGAATGAAAATGAAAGAAAAAGAGAAAGAACAGCAAAACATGGAAACAGGAAGTGGAAACAAAATCAGATGGAGTCATGGAACAGGAAGGTAGAAAAATGCTTTAAATGCTAATGATTTTATTTCTACTTATCATATTGGGAATTAGTTGAGATGCTGAAGTATTGACACTAATTTTCAAGTACAGAATTTAATTCTGATAATGATTATTTAAATCTAAAAACAGCATTAACAGATAAGGAGAGAGTGATTAAGATAATAAATGGGCTGGAAATATACCACATTAGTAATAATTGGTTTTAGAATGTAGGTTCAGGAGGGAGGAAAATGTTTCCAACTTACGTTGTGGAGGAAATTAAAAGCTAAAATCCTTATGTTGTATCACTAATGCTTTGCATGGCAATTTATAATCATAATGACACTTTCCTAAATGTTATTTCTTTTATCAGGATCTATAGAACCTAGTGCTGCCCAGTGAGAATTATAAACAGAGAGGAGATACACTTCTGATTATGATGAAGCAGAGATAAAAAAGAAAAGAAATATCTTGGCTTATATTTTACACTCAACTTCCAATTTTCCACTAGGACTGCCATTGCCCATGTGGGAGGCCAAGGGTCATGGAAACTTGTGAAACATAGGCTATAGAAGTTTAGCCCCTGAAATAATTAGTAGATTGGATGAAAGCAAGGTAATACATCTTTGAACAAATCACAGACACCCCTATAGTGTCATTTAATCCTATCTCAGTCTCATGAGAAAGCTATTATTTTCATTTCGCTGAAAATGAAGACTTGAATTAGTATTCTTTTTTCATTACATATTCTGGGATGCTACATATACTAAATTCAATAAATATTATTTCAAATTTGCTACCATAATTTACTGTAATATTTTAATAGTTCTCAGGGCTTTTTTTTTTTCTGTTTCAGGGCATGTAAGAGACACTATTTGGACTCCAACATTTTTTTCCAGTAACTAACTAAATAAGAGCAAATATAAATTTTCTGCAACAGAAACTTTAATTGAGATTTATTTAATTTAGTAGTTAATTCTACATTCCCAGGAAAAATCTAGATAAGAGAAAATTATATTGACCTATCAAATATTTAGTCAGTGGCATGTTTCCTGCATTTTCTCTGATTTATGAGTTTGAAATTTTAGGTTTTATCATTTCATTGAGATGAATTGTGTAAAGAGCATGAAATAATTTATATCTATGCTAAAAATCGGTTTTAGGATGTGGGGTGGGGAAAAAGGAAATGATTCTAATTTATATTGTAGATGGAGGTGGCAGCTAAAATGCATAAACCAGTGTACAAATAACATTTATATAGAAATTTATAACAAAACACTTTCCTAAATATTATCTTCTTGTCAGAAGTCACATTAATCTTTTTTTTTAATTTCTCTTCATGTTATTTCAAAGTCTATGTTATTTCTTAGGCATTATGAGAATAATATAAAAATTTGTATACTCATATATTGTTATCTAGTTCAAGTTATTTTAATACAATGTGTTTCTTTCTCTGGAAGGTAAACATATTAGTTTCCCAGGGTTGCCATAACAAATTGCCACGAACTGTAGGCCTTAAAACAACAGAAATGTATTATTTTCTCACAATTTGGAAGTCTGGAAGTTTTAAATCAAAGTATTGGTAGATCCATATTCTTCCTAAAGTCTTAAAAGAGGAATTATTTCTTGCCTTTTTTGTAGCTTTTGGTATCTCTAGACAATCCTGACCTTAACCTATAGCTGTAACATTCCAGTTTCTGTCCCTGTCTTCACATGGCCTTCTTCCCTGTGTGTGTCTCTGTGGCTTCTCTCCTTTTCCTATGAGGATGCCACTTATTGGATTTAAGGCCCATCCCTATCATGCATGATCTCACTTTAACTAATTACATCTGCAAAAACCCTATTTATAAATGAGGTCACATTCATGGATTCCAGGTGGACATGAATTTTCAACACTGTTTAATTCAGTGATGTAGTGATTTAATTTAGAGATCAAGTCTAAAAATGACAGTGACCCAACAAAGAGGGCAAGAAAACAATAGGGTGAAAGAAGTCTGCAACCAGGAATGAGGCTTTGCTTCCAGTAATTCATCACCAGAGCATCCTAGGAATCTACTGAGGAAGAAGAAACTTATAAGTAAATTGAAGTTGCATCTATAAAATACTTTTTCTAATTAGTTATATTACTGCTAAAGCATTAATTAAGCTAAAGCATATATGTCTCTTAAAATCAGCATCCATGTTTACCTAAAGGACTTGTAAACATAGGAAGTAAAACATCTATGATATTTTTATTTAGTATTTGTAATTAAAAACATCAAATCCCTGTAGTTTCCTAGTCCATAAGTAATAGTTATGAATTTGAATAAATTTATATTTTGTACATGCAAGTGTGTGAGTGTACATTTAGGAAAGATTATACTCTAATTGCAAATTAATATTCTTTACATTTAGTTGAATAGGTAAATACTTATCTATAAAACTAAATATTATTTGGAAAAAAATCTTTCATTTTATATCTTCCATGGGTCTGGCAAAAGGTTGCTGTTTACTATGTGTGTGAATTTTGTGTTTTTTATGTTTTTGTAAGTATTTTTGGTCCATCTTGAGGCATGCAACACTAAGGATGTCAGTTAAAGAAATTGATTTGAGCTGGTTTCTCAATTTCTCAAGCCACTGTATCAGTTCTGCACCATTGCTCAGACTATCATATGAGAGGAATACATTTCACCTTGCTTAAAATCATTGTATTTTGTTATCTCATATTACAAGAACCTAGTCAGCTTCATATGTAATTTTGAGTATTTAAATATCAACTAAGATGTTTTGTTAAACAAAGGGATATCTAGTTTGAGTCAGCAGAGTTTGCCAGTCTTTCTTCTCCCCCCTAAATAATGAGACATTGAAACGCAATCTCTTGAAACTACACTGAGCCTTAAGCAAGGATCTGATGTTTGTGCCTGGCTGGCTTCAAAATTGTGATGGACCAGTGACTGCTGCCACAGCCTACCTTTGTGGATTTCTTGTCTATTGAGTTTACACTATGTCAGTCCCATCATTGTTTGTTGGGAGAATGGGGGAGAGATTTGGCTTATTTTTATTTTGTTTTATTTTATATTTTATTTTATTTTTGAGACAGAGTCTTGCTTTGTCACCCAGGCTGGAGTGCAATGGCTCAATCTTGGCTCACTGCAACCACCGCCTCCCAGGTTCAAGCGATTCTTCTGTCTCAGCCTCCCAGAGTAGCTGGGATTACAGGCACCCACCACCATGCCTGACTAATTTTTGTATTTTTTGTAGAAATGGGGTTTTACCAAGTTGGTCAGGCTGGTCCTGAACTCCTGACCTCAAGCAATCCACCAGCCTTGGCCTCCCAAAGTGCGGCTTATTTGTTTAATTTACAGTTTTTCAGGTTAAGAGAAATCAAAGATCAGCAACCAAACTCAAGAAACCTCATCTGCAGCCAAATCTAATTTAGATGATGAAAACTTGGGCCTCATGCCTGATTCTGTAATTAAATGCAACTTAAAATGGGTGTTGTGTGTTGAAATTGGAAATTTGTATTTTGTATATATGAGAAAAGTAAATAAATTGAAGTCAAAGGTAAGCTATCATGATTTTAAAATGTGGGATGTAATTTTTTTACATTCTTCTCATTGAATGGTAGGGTCTGTATCCCTTTCCCTTAAATCTGGGTGGGCTTGTGACTGCTTCAACTAATATAGTAAATTAAAAGTGACACTTTGTGACTTCTGAATCCAAGTCATCAAAATGCATTAACCTTTCTGCTTTTTTCACTGGAGTGCTCACTTTTGGTGCCCTGAGGCTTCATGCACAAACCTGGATACTAGTGAATGGCAAATCATGAACTCCTAAGCTGACAATATTCTAAGCATCTGTATACTAGAATTCTTACAACTGACCTACCATACTGGGTGCTGGACAGTTTCAGCTAACTATTTCACAGGTAAAATTCATCTTTTGATTTGGGTTGAGGCAACCCAGGCCATAAAGGTTTCTAGACTCCAAGATTTGCTTTAGTATTACCAGTATCTATTCTATTAGGTTCTAACAGCTATTTACAGTTGTTTGATATCCTAATGGTGAGTAATAAACTGAAAACAGAAGGTCCTGTAAAAAAGCCAATAATAGACTACTTAACTAGAGCAGATGATAGGATTAGTGAGTGCTTTCTGTAGAGAACATTACACAGCATTAGCTTCCCCCCCAAAACAATCATTCATTGATAATATTTTTGAGTCTTAATTTGGCTTACTAGACATCTTAACCAATTTCAGCAACTGTGTGATTGTGAAATGGCTTTCTATGAAAAATAAACACTATAGTAATCAGAATCTGTGGATCAACTTTTTCATCAAATATAGGAAGTGTTTGGCCATCACTTCAAATATTTTTCTCCACTCCTTCTCTTTCTATTCATTTTCCAGGACTCCCATTGTACATGTGTTGGTAAACTTGTTGATGCATCACAGGTTTCTAAGATTTTGTTTATATTTCTTTATTATTTTCTGTTTCTCAGCTTGGATTACCTATTTTACTTTATCTTCACATTCATGGAGTTTTTTTTTTTTTTTTTTTTTGGTCATGTCACATTTGCTGTTAATCTCTAGTGAATTTTTGTTTCAATTATTTAGCTTTTTAACTCCAAGAGTTTGGTTGGTTGTTCTTTATAAATTTTATTAATTGTTGTTCTGCATTTGATGAGTTCTTATTTCCCATAAATACCTTCATTCTTTATACATAGCCTCCTTTAATTCTCTAACCATATTTATAATAGCATGTTTGAAGATTTTATCTGCTAAATCCTTCATCAGTGATACTTCAAGACTCTCTTTAGTTAGTTCTTTCTCCCCAAATGCATAAGTTACAGTTTTCTGTTTCTTTGCATATCTTATTTCATTCCAAATTACATATTTTCACTAAAATATTGTTGCAATCCTAGATTCTAATTAATGCTGATTTTGTTTGTTTTGTTTGTTTGTTTCAGCTAATTCAATAGAGTAAGTCGGCCCCAAGTGAATTGCCACTGAAGTCTCTGCTCAGGTTTTAAATTTTTCTTACCATATTTTAATTGACACATAATAATTGTACATATTTAAGGGATACAGTGTGATATTTCAAGACATGTATACAATGTCTACTGCTTAAATCAGGGTAATTACTATATCCATCACCTCAAGCATTGATCATTTTCTTTTGTTGAGAACGGTCAAAAATTTAACTTCTAGCTATTTGAAAATATGCAATAAATTAGTTAACCATGGTTACCCTACAGTCCTATAGAACATTAGAACTTATTCTTCCTATCTAGCTGCAATTTTGCATTCATTAACTGACCTTTCCATATTTCCCCTCCCTCTATACCTCCCACCCTCTAGTAACCACTTTTGTATTCTCTACTTCTATGAGGCAAACATTTTAAGCTTCCACCTATGAGTGAGAGCATGGAGTATTGTCTTTCTATGCCTGGCTTATTTTATTTAAGAAAATTTTCATGCTGACCTCCCAGGAGTTCCTTTAAATCAGCATAGCTTAGTCATCAGCCAATAATTGGTGAGTACTTAAAATTATTATGCAAGTAGTCTTTTACTATTTGCAGATAGATTTGTTCATAAATTAAGAACACATTCAAATTTCATTGTTTTTGCAATTATTTCCCAGCCTTTAGTTTCTGTATGCTTATGGTATCACCGTTATCCACATACCAATACATGAATAAAGCTTTCTTTGTTTTTGGTTCTTGATTGTGCACAGAACCTTGCACACGTGCACAGAATTCTATACCACCAGGGTTATATGAAATCTTATCAGGGCTCTTTATAACAGTCTGGTTACCTAGAACGTCCTGTTAACGTTTTGACTTTTCTGATGGTCTATTGCTTGCCCCAAACCATCATGGCAAAGTCTAAATGTGATGTTAGCCCTCAGATTGTTTACTATTATTCTGGTATTGTTTCCTTATGGTTTCAAAAGTCTTTCCTGGTGTGGACTTTTCCATGCTCTCATATCAAATCGAATCAGGCCTTTTTGTCAGTAAGGATGCAAGTTCCTGTGGTCTGCACTTTCTCCATGCACTGAAGATACAATGGGGAAGATGGTTACCACCCCAGGCTAAAACACCACAGACTCCAACTGTTCTTAAAGAAGTTCAGGACTTCATCTTGAGTAAATATTTCTCAATTTGTTAAATGCCTTTGGTCAATGTCTAGAATCCTAATGTAACTTTTTTTTTTGGACAATTTTGTCCATGTTATTACTTTTGGGAGAGAGTATTTACCATGGAGGTGCCCCCTACTCACATATTTAAAACATACCTTGCAAATCCCAATCCCCTAACACAGTGTCATGAACACAGAAATTATACTACTCTCTCAAATGAATGTATATATTTGTTTGAATTTGAAACAAGACATTTGTCCACTTGCATTTAATGTCTAAAGTGTTTCTCTTTGTTGATCATTCCCCTTCCTGCATCATTTTTAAAAAACTACTCTAACAGAATATACTCTTGATTTTTGCTTAAATACTTATTATTACTTTCTGCCACCTTAGCTGACTCTTTCTCTCATGTTTGTCTTTTATATGTTAGGGATTTCTAAAAGCTTGATCTTCAGTCTTCTTCTGTTCTACTTGTTACTCTTTTTCTGAGAGATGTAATCCACAAATCCAGATTCAACTGCCCCTCCCTGTCCCTCATATGCAGATGATACTAATGCCCAGGCCACAACTATGAACTCCACACTTCCAGTTCTTTTCAGTCTGTTTGACACTACCTTTCTGAGGCCATAAATATCCCTCACTCTCCATATATCCAAGTTTGAACTTGTGTTATTCCTATCAGAAGTGAACCTCTCACAGTTTCAATTAATGGAATGGCATCACAATCTATCAATTTGAACTATTACATAGCACATGGGCTATTCTTGCAATTGTGCCTATTTGTGATTTCCGAAGCTGGTCATCACAACAATGATTTTCATTGATGCTTTTAATTCTACTCCAAGAATACAAATGTAATGTATTAACCTTCTCATAAAAAAATTAATATGCCTCTCCAAAATTGTATAATCATAAGCCCATTCTTTAAAAAATAGCATTTTAGTGCTGTTCCCACTACTAATGTAAATGTAAAACTATCACTATATCAGAAGAGTAAAAGGATACAAACTTTAACTCAGTGCTGTTAAAAGGTATGAAGTTTCTTGGTTATGATATAAAGATACATATATAGCAATATTAAGAACTGTTCTGAGATCATCTTTTTTTCCATATAGAGGAGTCTAACTTTTCCATGTATTTTAGATTAGCCATATGTCTATATCACTATCAAGCATTTAAGAGTTATGTAGATGTTGGAGAAGTTCCCAAAGAGGTTGGTAACAATGGATAAGAAGTAAATGAATTAACAAATGTATAAAAATAAATAGAGCTATAAAATGAACAGCTAAAGAAGTACAAATGGGATTTTAAAACAATTTTGAAATAGAATTACATTATCTTTGTGTTAACATTCAATCCAATAACTCAAAATTCCATCAAGGATTATAACCATAATAATCTTGATGCATGATATGGAGATATCATCATTACTACTACAGAGATGGAAACAATTGTGGTTGAGGACAGTTGGCTCTCACAAAGACACAGAAGTATTGTGAAAGAGAATTACTGTTTCTAAATGTAGATCTTTTTTTCTCTAATGGCAATTACATAGGGAATTTTTTTTTTTTTTTGATGGAGTTTCTCTCTTGTTGCCAAAGCTGGAGTGCATGGTGCAATCTCGGCTCACTGCGACCTCTGCCTCCTGGGTTCAAGCGATTATCCTGCCTTAGCCTCCTGAGCAGTTGGAATTACAGGTGCATGCCACCATACCTGGCTAATTTTTTTGGTATTTTTAGTAGAAATGGAGTTTCACCATGTTAGCCAGGCAGGTCTCAACTCCTGATCTCAGGTGATCTGCCCTCCTCAGCCTCCCAAAGTGCCAGGATTACAAGCGTGAGTCACTGTGCCCAGCCAGCAATTGTTATATTTATTTTGTCACTGTGAAAGACTGGCAAAATTTTTCAATTAGCAAAATTGATATAATTTAAAGAAAAAATTTGTTTAAATTAAAAATAATACATTAATTTAGCTCAACAGTTTGAATGAGCCTGTGCTCTAAACATAAATCTGTCTCAGGAATTAAGTTGCACACAATTAAGTGTTTTTGAAATAACTCCATCTTTTAGGGCAAAGGTAACACTATATAGTATTCAGTAAACCTTAGCTCCCTTAACAATGCAAGTGAGGATTTTTGACTCTTTCAGAAACATTGACTTTTCTCATTCCACTAACATATCAGAATAAGAACCAACAAACATGTTAAAACCAAGCAAACTTTTAAAGAAACACATCTTCAAATACATATTCTTCACTCATTTTCAGAATAAGAAGAATAATTTTTATCAAAAGCAATGGTGATACTCTAATTAGCTATAAGGATAAGTCATTTCCTAAATATTTATCATTCTAAAACATACTATTGAAGTTAACTTTTAGGAAAAAATCTGAGCGAATTTATGAATATTTCTACCTAGATTGATAGAGATAGAATCTGAATTAAATTAGAGAGGATATAATTAAGCCTAATATATGATGTCATTGTTTAATCTTTTTCTTTCTTTCTTTTTTTTTTTTTTTTTATTTTTTGAGACAGAGTCTCACTTTGTCGCCAGGCACCAGGCTGGAGCGCAGTGGCACAATCTCGGTTCACTGCAACTTCCGCCTCCCGGGTTCAAGCAATTCTCCTGCCTCAGCCTCCCAAGTAGCTGGGACTACAGGCACGCGCCACCACACCCAGCTAATTTTTGTATGTTTAGTAGAAACAGGGTTTCACCATGTTGGCCAGGATGGTCTCTATCTTTTGACCTCATGATCCACCCACCTTGGCCTCCCAAAGTGCTGGGATTACAGGCATGAGCCACTGCACCCGGCCATTGTTTAATCTTTAAAAAATATTTTTGTATCCTCTTTATTTGGCATTACATTCTAATATTAATAAGTAGGTGGTTGTTTATTCTCTCACTGTGTGCTTTAAAGATCCTTCTGACACTTGTGGTCTCTAGGTAGAGGACATTTTTGGTGAAAGAAGACAACAGATTTGGGGACTGAAAAAAAAAATCTTGCTTTTGTACCATTTCAAGAGATTTATTTTACTCAGCAAGTCTCTCGTATCAGCCTGGGAGCTGATATTGCTCAGTGAGCCAAGCTGGGTTGGCTGCAGAAGGTCCTTAGAAGTGCCAGACTCACAGTGATCCAAAAACAACAACTATCATTGCCTCTATGCTTCTGGAAAAATGGCTATGGGCACTCAGTACCACCTGAAAATTTTATATTTGGTTGATGAACAAATAGAAGTTGGAAAAACATAATATTTGGCTCAAGTATAGAAAAAAATAAGTTATTTAAATAATGGCTATAAATTATACCAAAATTAAATAAAAGAAATTAGTAAATTACTATTTGGTGGGTGATATGATAGTTGCTATCTGCTATCACATTACATGTCATGTAATCAACACAATTGCTATACGAACACTTTTACTTTTTGCAGATGAGAAAATAAGCCTAGATGTGTAAATATTGCCCTTGGTATTCATGAGTTCCACATCCATGTATTCAACCAACCACAGATCAACAATATTTGAGTAGACTGTGTCTGTACAGAACATGTACAGATTTTCTTGTCGTTATGTCCTAAAAAACACAGTGTAACAACTATTTTCATAGCATTTAGATTGTATTTGGTATTATAAGCAATCTAGAAATGATTTACTTTATACTGGAGGATGTGCATAGGTTACACACAAACACTACACCATTCGTGTCAGGAACTTGAGTATGCAAATTTTGGTAGCTGGAGGTCCTGGAAGCAATCCCTAGTGGATACTGAGGGATGACTGTAATTTGCTAAAAAATGTATATTAGATAATTATAAAGTTGTTATTATGTGAATGAACAAATTAAAAAATATGTGTTTTGCATGGAAAAATTAGGAGCAGAAGAAAATATGTTTACTTCCTTAGCATATAAATTCAAACTTATTTCTAATATGCCATTAAATTTAATGTAGAATTAGGGGAACAAATAATTATATAATTTAAAGAAACTCTAGATTTTCAAAAGTATAACACAAATATATACTTAAAATTATTTTATTTCATACTTCATATATTTGAAATTGGTTTAATCTTACGGTCTTTGATCTCTGATTGTTATTTTTGTACCCTTTTTTTTACCCTACAGAGTCCATCCTTCCTCAGGACTGGATATGTGTACATTAGGCTGTAGCAATTACAAGATGCTATTTATTGAGAATAATCATGCCTTTAATCTCAATGTAAATGATTTGCAAATCTGTATCTCTAATTAGAATCTTCCTGATTCCTACTTTCCTATCTACAAATACTTACTGAGCATGCCTGCTAGGTTACTTCACCATTACTATCAATCTAGGAAGCAAAGAACCCATAACCCTCCTTCTTAACAGGCCTCCCTTTTTGTCTTCCTTATTAGAGGGACAGCCAATAACCATGGCTAAAAAAGATAAAATGTAATATCAGAAGGGATGTGTGTGTGTGTGTGTGTGTGTGTGTGTGTGATAAACTGACTGAAAGAGAATTAGAGAAATGTGTACTCACTACATGGCTACTCACATGGCTTTTGGCATGTTAAATCAGAGATCAGAACTGTAGAAATAAGAGTGAGTGCAATGTAGTTTGATTACAGAAGGGCAACCACAAATGATAATATAACTCACTTGTATTCTTCAGTAGAGGAGGTCGTGCAGATGAAGAGAGATGTTTTAAAGAGATAGAAAATACAGTGAATCTACAGGCAATCCATGGTTGCTTAAAGCAAGCCTTAATTTTATTTATTTCAAGAGAATATATTTCTGTGTATTTTTCTTTATGTGCAAATGTGAGTATGCTAATTTTTATTAAGATTTGATTGACTCTGGAAAAGCAAATATGTATTATATCTCTTAACTGCTTCTGTGCCTCAAAAAATGACTACTTTCTCAAGAAAACGGGTGATGAATAATTCAAATTTTCAACAATCAGGGATTATATGTCATCCAATGATAAAGTAGCATTCAAGTAAATTTCTTAAAAATAAAAAAAAATCATAAAGGACTACTGAGCCTTGGAATCAAATCTTGCCATGAAAGGAAATTAAATGAAAAATCAATTTTCCAGGTAAACCTCACACTTCCTCTACAGATTAGTTGTAGGGCATACACACACAGCACAAAACAAAAGGAAAGGGACAAGCAGTTGGTATACTTCAGTTCAAGAGGTAGACATTTCAAGGATTATCCAGTTGATTTAACGCCATAAATAAGCACTTTTAGGCCTGGTAATATAGTAAAAAATCAAAAGTAAAAGTCTGCATGTAACTTTAGTATTAGAAAGACCCCAGATCGCTGATGTTTTCTTTATGCCCCTGATTACTAATATATTTTCTTCTGGCATAATGGTTTAAAATCTCAGAGTCTTGGCTCTTTTGCTCTGTCCTGCTTTTTTCCTTTGTAGTGAATCTATGCCACATCAACTTAAGTAAAGGACTGTGTCTGGCCAGAATCAACATATTACGTTATGAGCAAATTCATTATATTGCCCTTTGAATATGGAAGCTGAAAATATTTGTGTTTTTAGATGTTTCTTGGTTTGGAATCTAGAATATTATTCCAAACATATGCTCAAATCTGTTATTTAATTTATAATGTGACCTGGTGGAAATATTAGATCATTTCTGTGGCTCCATTGAACTAATAGAAAAAAAGGCATAATAAAAGTATCAGGATACGTAATCATATAAATGTTTGAAAAATAGCCACCTCTGGTCATTCTTCCTGTTATTCTATTGTCAATTGCCCCAGGTACCTAAACAGATAATTGCAATAATTGATTCAACAAATAAAGTACTCTTTCTAGAAACAAGTACTGTCCATGGTGCTGAAGAAATACAAATAAATCAGGTTTTATCCATTCCTCAAAGACATAAACACTGAATAAATTATTGAAAGTGTTATGATCGAAATAAGGAGAACCATGAGGGCATAATATAAGTAGTGACCAAGTAATTTATTTTCATTAATTTTAGTTTTAATATGAAATTTAGATTGAAGCAATCACTTGTTTCAGCAATGAAATACTTTCTTGGTTCAGAGTCTCCTGCTAGAATTTAGGTAGTAGCACATTTTACAAACACAGCAAAATAAGCCAAGCAGTTTGTGCTGCCAAACAAGAAATCTGTAAGTTCAAAAGATTAGTGTCAGGCCTAGGGGTTTTTCATTTACTTGAATTGCATAAAACTTAAGTTGCATACTCAGGTTCACTTTTTCCACATGGAGAGTTTAATCAAATGCTATGATTAAGTCTCCAAGTATTGAAGTGAAGCATTGTTTTTTCTCTTATGGTTAATAGAATTAGTTATGTGCACATAAGAGGAAAGTTAATGATAATTTTATTGAAGTTCAAGTCAGAAACCACTCTAAAGTTATAATAAAATTGCCTGAATGTCAATAATAATTCACCTGGACAAATAACTATTATCTTAACACTTCTAGAACTTTTTTATTTCCCTGAGAATATTTGAGCCATTTTTGAGACCAGTAATAGAGTGAACTAAAAATATGATTTTAAGTATTGCATGTATAGAAATCTTCATTAACTATTAAAGCTAATAAAGCTAATATTTGTTTCAGAGAATCAAAATGCTTTCACATTTGGCAATAAGTTATAAGGGTGAAACGTAAATGAAACAGGAATCATTTATATTTTTCCTTATAGTCCTACTGGATAAAGCATTAATAAACAGCAATGCTTTACAGAAAGTTTCACTTTTTAATAATTAAATTTATGCTTCTAATTCCTTTGCCCATTTCAGTCTTACAGACAAAAGTACCAAAATAAACTGATTTCCCCCCCAAGCTATTAGTAAAGTCTCTCTTAATTTTCCATTTTGCATAAGTCTTTTTGTACATTATCAGATAGAGAAATTAAATACTACAAAAGGAATAGGTCAGAATTATTTTGAGAATAAAAAATATCCTGCACCCAAATTGCAGGATATTTAATGCTGCTCTCATGAACTCCACTTATGAATATCATTTATGAATCTCTATAGAAGATATTTTTTGAATAGACTTCATAAAACAAACACAATTATAATTTATTTGATTGCAAAAACCAAAGAATGAAGACAAATATAATTCCTGAAATGATAAATCTATGAAATTGTAATCTGTCCACCTCTAAACAATAATTTTGTAGCTTATTGCTATTTTTGTAAATTTATCTTAGGAAGCTCTGTTCCAATTGGCTTAAATGAAGTTTTGTTTCTGCTTTGTTTTACACTTTTTAGTGTTTACTCATTTATTAGCTGTAGTTTTATCATATATATTATAATGTACAGATTAATTTTTTAAAAAGCAATTATTTTAGCCTTCAGTCATACTCTCTGTGGAATATAATTATGTTAATATTTCAGATTAGATTTTTTTCATAAGATTTATTCTCTAAAGAACTGACTGGCCAATGATTGCTTTGTATTGTTTAGTGCACCATATTTGCAGGATAAGTTTCAGGTTTTTCAACAACTTTATTTCAAGCAATTTAAAAATTACTTCTTGTACTTCTATTCAAACCAAGTATTTGTCCAAATGTCCATGGACTTCAGTATGAATCAGTTCTAGTTAAGTGACAAATTATTTTAAAAGCCAGGAAATCTCAGGAAGTCCAAGTATCTGTTCTGGTCATATATTGTCCGCTCGTTCAATTTATCTTTTCAGTTATCATTTTTAAAGAGTGAATACTGTTGTGGTACTATAAAAATATCTTATTTTCTGCTTAAGGATGTTCAGAAAGCCATAACCATAAAGAAATATAAAATATTTTTTGTATAGTTCCACAACTGGCTCCACAGTTGCAATAAAAAAATGAATCATATCAGTGGACAATATATGACTATATATTTGAATATGTTTATTTAGAGTTATTGTCTTTTAATAACTATCTGTCTTTGAATTTTTTATTATAAAGTAGAATTTGTAAAAGTATTTTTTGAAACTATATTTTACCTATAACATGAGGAGGGAGCTACATTCATTATTTGCAAGATATACAAAAACAATCAATAATCCAATGAAGAATTACGTTTCTAATAATGGAGGTTCCTAATATTAGAGACTTTTTGTAAAAGTTAATAAAAACCTTAATGAATGTTTTACCTATGAATTTGTATAAGACTTTATTGAAGAAAGCAAAGAAAAAGCAGCTCTTTGAAAAGAGGCATTGTAGTCACTCATTCATCAAAAAATAGAAAATCTGAATTAATTGTTAAACAATCTGGAATATATATTTTGTCATTTGTTAGGTCGTAAAGCTAGGAATAAAATTGAAAAATGAGCAGTAACCTCATAGCTAAAACACACTCCTATTTTTAAATTACCTACATTATTGATGCTTTATTGGCTGCCTGAAGATATGCATCATAAATTCAGTGGAAACTAGTGAAATCATTAGAGGGAACCTTTCTGTGCCCTCAGTAAGTTGCTGATGTTCAAGGTACCTGGTTGAGTTGTTTTGACCAGGAAATATTCATCTGTGCTTAAAGATGCCATTATATCAGAAAAGTCAAAATAAAAATAAAAAATAATAACAAAAATTACAAATATTTAAAAGAGTATTTTCCAGGAGCTGTCCTCATAATGTTTCTCCCATTTATCATAAAAGTAAACTGAGGCACAAGTAATTTTGCTCACGTTTAAACAAATACTAAATGGCAGAGCTGCAATTTGAACCCAGACAAAATTGAATCCAGATGTTGCATTTTTAAACATTATGCTGAAGGATTATCAGATATCAAAGAGGAAGCATGAGTGGGTTAGGGACATTGGTATGAAGTACCCCTTATTAGGGTTTGGAAGTTTCCCCTATGAATATTTGTTTCAACCTTAATTTAGTTTCCCTCTGCTTCTGTGATTTTCTTTGCTTTAATTTTAAAGGAATATAAACAATTGTTGTTGATCCTCAATTTTTTAAACTAGCTGATGCATTCTTTCCTGAATGCCTATTAATATACTATGTCACCTATTGTATTTTTTTATTTGAGAAAAGCAGTGAGACAACAGCTTAACTACCAATAGAATGTCCTCATTCAGTAAGGTAAACACCTAAGCACAGCAATTACAACTGGCTGGTGATCAGGCATCCCAAGGTATTAGTACTGGTTCTGACTATGACACTAACTTCCCTTTTTTACCTTAGGAAAAAAGACTATAGTACTAATAACTTGGATGCCTGATCTCCAGTCTCATTTAGGGCATAATAAAGGGCTTAAGTTGGTGATATTTATATCTTTGTTTAAACTGTTCTACTTACAAGTAGTTTTGACTCTGCTCTATTTTTCTACCCTATGTAAATGTTATAATTAGTATTCTGAACTAAACTAAATATGCTTCTATGCGTGAGAATGTGAATTGGTCACAATTAAAGATCCCTTGTGCATTTACAGGGTCCTTCCTGTGAATCTTGGACAATGTTACCAATAAGTGAGAATGTGTCTATGATATGCTGAATTCATTAGGAAAAACACAGAGAGTGCATAACCTCTTACCTTTCATATAAAAATTCTTGCTGACCTTGAATATATTAATATATTTATAGATATAGATAGAAATATAGGTACATATTTAGTTCTTAATGCCACTGAAATGGGCTGCCTGTTGTAAAAACTTTTCCTTTACAAGGATGAAAATGAACAATACTCCCTAAATGCTATTGTGATAAACTGACTACATAAAAACAATGAAAACTCCAAGGATAATAGAAAATCAAATCTTACAAAAAGGGTGACATAGCTACTTTAGAAAACTATAATGTCAGTAGTCAGCAACTTTAGAGAATTTGCAAGTCATATAAATGATTTGCCTGAATAAAATACTTTTTCTTCCTCCTCAGATGAGAAACAACTAAGTACCATATGTTGAAACAAAAAATTATCTTGCTGATTTCAAAAATAACAACTTTTTAAAAGCCACTATAGAGATAACATGGGAATTTAAAATTTGCATTTTCTGTGGCCTATATAGAAAATAAAGCAAAGCATAAGGTGATTGCATGTGATCATCTCTTACCCTCTGCATTAAAATGCACAAAAGAAAATGGGTTTATATTATGAGCGTGTAAGTCTAAGTTAGATTGTAGGAAGAAAGTCAGCTTTGGAATTTGTAAATCAGAGGGTTTTCCAGATTTCATTTTAGTGCAATAAATACACATACTTAAGACTATCAAAATCTTCATACATCAAAACTTCTCAAATATTCATTGAGAATCTGGTTGCCATATTTTTTTGATCTTCTTTTCATACTGAATATAGACTCTAAAATGGTTTGAAGGAGTCAATTAAAGTGGAATTTAACATAATTATTTAGACCCAATGGGTAACAGATTAACAAACTGGATCTTTTAGAAGAAACTGGAAGTATCAGCTTGAAAAACCTAAGATTACAAAACAGAAATCATTTGGGAGAAATCGAGTTTATGAAAGACAATTAGCAAGATATGGAATTGCATAGTGTATTGGTCCCCTTACACACCCCTGTAAAGAAATACCCAAGACTGGGTAATATATAAAGGAAGGCAGGTTTAATCGACTCACACTTCCAAATGGTTGGAAGCCCTCAGGAAACTGATAATCAGAACGAAAGGCAAAGGAGAAGCAAAGATGCATCTTAAATGGCAGCAGGTGAGAGAAACGGGGAAATGCCAGATGCTTATAAAACCATCAGATCTCCTGAGAACTCACTAACTATCACGAGAACAGCATGGGGAGACTGCCCCCTGATCCAATCACCTCCCACCAGGTCCCTCCCTTGACATGTGGGGGATTATAGGGATTACATTTCAAGATGACATTAGGGTGGGGACACAGAGCCAAGCCATATCGCATCACATCTTTCTTCTATTAAGAACATATGCCTCAATTTTCCCTTCTGTAAGGGCTTCTCTTCTGTAATGCATAAGTTTTTAAAGTCAAACAAAACACAATACACTAATGAAATAGAAACAAGTTTTTTTTTTCTTTTTTTAAACCACATGCATTATTCCAATTTCACCAGTTTTTACATGCACTAGTTTGTGTGTGTGTCCCCTGTGTTACTCTTTCTTTCTTTTTTATTATACTCTAAGTTCTGGGGTACATGTACAGAACATGCAGGTTACATAGGTATACACATGCCATGGTGTTAATAACACTGAACACAAATTATAAAAAATTAAATGAAAATGCTGAAAGAAAAAGTAGACTTTGCTTTAACTAACGATGACATTGATAGGGAAGGGAATTGCTGGGACGAGAAGGGCTGGATCCCTTTGATAGGAAAGGGGAGAAGTGCTGGGTAGAGAAAGATGTGGTCCCTGGCTAGGTCTCCAGCCCTGGAGCCTATGCCCAGGAACCTAGATGAGGACAGGATACTCTTGCCTTCTTGCCCAAATGTCACATTTTCCAAGACCACCCTGGCCTGCCACGCTCCCATCATGTGCCTACATCCCTGAAACCCTAGTAGGCAGACACACAAGTGGCTGGACCTGGGAGAGGAGCAGATCGGCTAAAGAAGACACAGAGGCAGCTGGATATAGAGAGAAGCACATCAGCAGAGGAACACACAGGAGGCTGGACTTCGAGAGGAACTCACTGACAGGCACTGGCATGCCAGCAAGCCACCAACCTGCAGAACGACGTGGAGTTTGGCCAGGGCGGTCGGAGAAAGCCCCGGCCGCAAAGCGGCCGACTCCAGGGGAAAACCATCTTCCTTCTGGCTCTGCCATCTGCTGAGAGCTACTTCCATTCAATGAAACCTTGCACTCATTCTCCAAGCCCAGGTGTTATCTGATTCTTCTAGTACACCATGGCAAGAACCCGGGATACAGTAAGCCCTCTGTCCTTGTGACAAGGTAGAGGGTCTAATTGAGCTGGTTAACACAAGCCTATAGATGCCAAAACTAAAAGAGCAACCTGTAACACATGCCCACTGGGGCTTCGGGAGCTGTAAATATTCACCCCCCAGACACTGTTGCAGGGTTGGAGCCCGACAGCCTGCAGGTCTGTATGCTCCCCTAGAGGTTTGATCAGCAGGGCACTGAAGAAGCGAGCCACTTCCCCCTGTCACAGGCCCTGCGAGGGGGGACAAGGGAACCTTTCCTCTTTCAACATTATGGTTAAGAAATTATAAATCTGTACTGAATAAATATATATGTACTCACTATATTCAAAACAACCAAATGAGATAGTAATAAAACATATATTATCCCTTTCTATAGAGGGAGACACACCTAGGTTTATCTATTGGATTGAAGAGAAGAGGAAATATAAACAATTTGGAGTTTTTCTTTGATTTTCATCAAATACTTGGAAGAACTAAGAAGTTTTAGCTAGCGGTAGAAACTGTTAAAGCAAAAAAACTTATTAAAATTTACCCCAATGCTATCACAGTAGTGAATACATATGTACCTCTCTCTATAAACCTTACAGATAGTGGATGGTTTTCTGAATGTACAAAAATACAATTGATACTTGTTTATTCAAAGGAATGTATCCCAATAGTACCACAGCAGTGAATAAAAATGTAGCTCTCCCTATAAACCTTACAGATAGTCAATGGTTTTCTGAATGTACAAAAATACAATTGATACCTGTTTATTAAAAGGAATCATGGAGATTCTGATATTTCTATTTTCTTTCTTTTTACCTAATATGTTGTGGATACTGCTGATAACTTAGAAAATGCTAAAATTCTTTCTCATATGAAGACTGTCAGAATTACTCTTTAATGTTGAACAAAATTTAGTCATTTTCAGCTTTTTTAAAGCCTAACAAAATAGATAAAATCCTTTCAAAGGGTAAATCACCAAGTGTCTATTATACCATCATTTAGAGAAACTTGGTGAGCTTAGATACTTCCTAAGACAAGCTAATCTTTGAAGTATTCTTTTAAGAACTTCCTCATGAGAGTTGAACTGACCTCTGCTGCTGACTCTACCAGGTCTAGATCTAGTTGTGTTCTTTGTAATGTCTCAAATAAAAGTCACGTAATTATCCGAATGCTGAAATCTGAGTCCAGAATCCTCTACCGTAGAATTCCACACAAATGAAACATTTCCCCAGACTGTAGAGACTCCACTCAATGTCTGCTCTCCCAGACACTTTCCCTACAAAATTACATTGCTTGGTAAGTGTTCATGAACTTGGTATCTGTTTTTCACCTTGAAATACTAGGCTAGCTTCTTGTCTCCTTTCATCATTTGTTAATTATCCAATATTAAGACCCTTTATTTTTTGTATCTGCTTCTTACAAACTTATGTTGTTTTTTTTTTTTTCCAAGTACTCCTGCTCACTCCTAAATACAATAATTATGTCTTTTGGAATTTTTATTCTAGGAAAACCATACATCTGTACTCTCTAAATGAAATACTTTCTTTGACTTTTACAACATTGTTTTGTTTTATCTACAACTGGACCTTTCTACAATAATCTTATCACCTGGAACCAGGGCCAATCTTGTGGCATGTGATATATTCAGTGCTCAAGGTTCTGTGCTCAAAAGAAACCTGTGTTTTACTTAATGTAATGTTTTCACTGTCTTAATATCCTTGTGAATTTTATCTTTGAAGTTATTTTTTAATGTGAAGTCTGAGGTATGGTGTACATACTATGTAACATATTACATAATATATGCATATGTTGGAGTATGTGTATAATGTAATATATATGTGTATATACTGCATGTATATCTTCTGGTTGTTTCTTGTCACCCATTTACATATAGCATTTGTCATGCTTGGGAACACAGAATTCCAATGGACTTATGATATGGGAGTTCAACAAGACTGAAAGTGTGTACAGATAAATGTGAATTCCTTCAACCAAGTAAGTAGGGGCAATAACTGTTCCAACACACCTAGCAGGCAGTATTTCATATTAAAAGCACAACTAGCTTTGAATACAAAAAAAAAAGTAATGGCATTCAAGAAACACAAATAATCAAGTGATTCAGTCATACCTTTTCTTACTCATGTGATTTTCCTGTATAATCCAACTGAAACCAGTTCAGTAGTTCCATAGATAGGTTTTTGGATAAACATAGAAATTATCACCTGTGGTAGTAAACTTGAAACTTACATTTGTTTCATCTGAGTTCCTTCCTCAGGAAACAACCTTTAGGCCTCCCCCAAAAATACAAAGAACTGAAACTCACCAGGTCATCGCATCCTAACAAGGAGATGCTGGACACCTCATTCATCATGATTCCCATTTACTTACACATCGTTTCATTTCTTCCCTGTTACATAAACCCCTTGTTTTAGTTGGTTGGGGAGATGGATTTGAGACTGAGCTCCCATCTCCTCAGCTGCAGCATCTGATTAAAGCCTTCTTCCTTAATAGTCCTCATGTCAGTCATTGGCTTTCTCTGCAACAAGCAGCAGGACCTAGCACAAAACCCTGGTGTTTCAGTAACAGAACAACTTATGCTGAAAAGGATGAAATGGAAGGAAAGGGAAAGAAAACAATACATTTCTCTTTTTTTTTTAAAATTATACTTTAAGTTCTGGGTTACATGTGCAGATCTTGCAGGATTGTTACATAGGTACACACATGACATGGTGGTTTGCTGCCTCCATCCCCCTATCACCTATGTTAGGTATTTCTTCTAATATTTTCCCTTCCCAACCTCCCCATCCCCCTGCTATTGCTCCCCTAGTCCCCCACCCGCAAAGAGACCCCAGTGTGTGATGTTTCCCTCCCTGTGTCCATGTGTTCTCATTGTTCAACACCCACTTATATATGAGAATATATGGTGTTTGGTTTTCTGTTCTTGTGTCAGTTTGCTGAGAATGATAGTTTCCAGCTCCATCCATGCCCCTGCAAAGGACATGAACTCATCCTTTTTTATGGCTGCATAATATTCCACGGTGTATATGTGCCACATTTTCTCTATCCAGTCTATCATTGATGGGCATTGGGGTCCATTCCAAGTCTTTGCTCTTTTAAACAGTGCGACAATGAACATATGTGTGCATGTGTCTTTATAATAGAAAGATTTATAATCCTTTGGGTATACATTTCTCTTTTCTTGTAGTCCTTCTACACTCATTAGTAAACCTAAGGTAGAGAACATTGGTAGTATGTGTGCATTATCAAAAGATAAAATGAAAAGACTGAAGTCAGTTTTGTGCGGTGTTTCCATTATACTGGTAAGAAAAAAAATATGGCCCGTTTTGGTGGCTCATGCCTGTAATACCAGCACAGGCCAAGGCAGGTGGATCACAAGGTCAGAAATTCAAGACCAGCCTGGCCAACATGGTGAAACCCCGTCTCTACTAAAAATACAAAAATTAGCTGGGCATGCTGCTGTACCCTGTAGTCCCAGCTACTCCAGAGGCTGAAGCAGAAGAATTGCTTGAACGCAGGAGGCAGAGGTTGCAGTGAGCCAAGATCACACCAGTGCACTCCAGCCTGGGTGACAGAGTGAGAGTCTGTCTCAAAAACAAAAACAAAAACAAAAAAACATATGCATCTACATAAACAATGAAATACAGGATTTCTTAAATTTGCTAATTCTGCATCTGAGTTACTCATATTTGCATTTAAGATTTTTTGCATGAAGGATTTAGAGTTATAGACTACTTTAGAACATTTTTTCTCTTATAACAAGGTCACTCATACTATCTGAGCCACTAGTTCAACACACCTGTCACATTTCTACTCATAGAGGCAAGTATTAATTTCTGGATGTCACCTAATATAGCCACACTTGGACATTGACCTATTGAGATACCTATTAGCCGGGTTACCTTCACACAAATAAAAATGATTTATTTTTAGTTCTTCATTTGAACTAAATTATAGTATATTTATTAAAGATATAGTAGTGCTTAAAGACAAATTTTAAAATTCAGTTATATTAAAAATAATTATTAAAAGCATACATGTATCTGTCTATCTATCTATCTCCAAATGATTCCACAATTCATACATACACAAAAAGTTTTCATCATATTTTCTTGGAAAGTTACAGTTAAGTCTTCTGTAGACACATAATAAATATTAATAAATATAATGTGTTTGAACTGTGCACCTTCTAATTCTACCTTTCAAAAGAGTCTACATTTCTGGGTTAGACAGAAAAACACACAGGGGTTTAAGCTATAATTAAGCTGATATGAATAGAGACAAAGGCATTATTATTCACCTTTACAATTCTTTTGCCAAACTATAAAAATGTTTAAGGTTTTGCCTTAATTCTAGTGATTTATTTTTATTGATTAAATTATAGGTGTTATTATGCAAACAACTTTAGGTAGGTCAAATGTCTAAATTAATACATTAGTTCATTTGAATGCCAAAAGGAAACCTTAGACCATAGGGTTGTCTATTTAAGACATGATTGAAAAAAAATGGACAGCTTATCAATGAGGATTCTAAGTGAATTCAAATGAAAATCTGGTGAATTCAAACAGCATCCTAATATGCTATTCACATATTAACATATATCTATTTTATATCTATGAAATACAGACCATAAAACTCAGTGGTGGTGGTCTGCCCAATTCTAAAGAATTGTTTGAAAAAATATTGGACTTTTAGTCAGTAAAGTTTAAATAAATAACATGGTCTTATAATTAATGAGAAATAATATAATTCTCATTTGAGTTTTAAGTTATTGATAATTAACTTATAAACAGACTTCCAATGAAACTAGTATCATTGTGTTATAAAAAAATTAAACATATCTGCCTGACCAATATTTTTTCCAGAAAGGAATATATGCAACCTGTGAGCTGAAAAGTTGCAATTGCAATGTAATGGTGTCTATTAGAGCTATTTATAGGTAAGGAGATGGGTTGCTATATAAATTCTGTCACAGATATCTTTTATACATTTCAGTAAAATGTTAATAAAATGTTTTATTTTTTATTTCTTTTTAGGGAAACCTACTTTATTTAAGATATATGTGTATTTCTTATTCTGGACACTTTACGAAGTTAATTATTTGATTATTTGTAACAGTTTAATACAAATTTTATATATATGGTAAAAATTGTGACATGACATATTGACTCCATTTGCAAAATAGAGCTCCAGCTGGAACCAAGAGTAAAACGGCATTATATGCTATACATTCCGTTTCCAGGATGTACCCACTACCGCGAAAAAGCGCATCACCTATTCATCTTCACCTCAACTATTTTTTTTTTTTTGCAAATAGCACACATTAGCATCGTATGGTAGCTTTAAAACATGTGCTCCAAGCCTCACCCCTAGATATTTTAATTTAATAGTTTCGTGATGGGATCCAAGGAGTAGTCTTTCTGTATGCTTGTAGAATGATTGTATTGTGCAGCTGGGTTTAATAACTGTATTGGAACAAGAAAAATGGATAATTTTCAGCTGCTATTTTTTGTTTACCAGAGTTCACTGATATACATTAATTTTTAATGTTGTAATTGACAGAAATATTATTTCTCTTTTTACTTTTTGGAATATGTGTTTGGGGATTTAAGACTTAACCTTTTATTACTCCAATATCAAGTGTACTATAATATTTACGAAGAGAAAGTAAACAAAGCAAAGTCACAAATATACATATGATAATTTTCAAGAAATTCAACATTTGTCATTTTAGTTTTTTCAAGGCAATAAACCACTTGTGTTTAACACATAACTATTGCCATTTAAGAAAAATATAAGAAATAATACATTTACAACTGTTAGAATTTGTAATTTTTTTAAATGTAAGAAGACAAATTAGAAATCCACTCTCACATTCCTTTTTTTTTCTATTAACACAGACGTGGTAAGTAGAACTTTGTCTTTCTGCTTTATTTTATAGGTAGTATAGGTGGCAATCTCAGTACTTTAAAGAAAGAAATCAATTCCAGATTCCACAAGTTCTAGATCAGATCAAGCATAAAACATTAGTGTCTCTCAAAGTGGAACGTACTTTGGAAAATAAAAATGTAGGTAAATACCTCCCTTCCCTAATACAAATTTTGACAAGTTGAAAGGATATACACTAACTTGTAATGAAATATGTATCTGGAAAACTATATTTTAAAATTTAAGCATCAAGCTTTATTAAATTCTAAAATGACTTTCTTAGAAAGTTTTTTTTTTATTTTTTTACTTTACATTTTTTTTTTAATTGCATTTTAGGTTTGGGGGTACATGTGAATAACATGGAAGATTGTTGCATAGGTACACACATGGCAGTGTGATTTGCTGCCTTCCTCCCCCATCACCTATATCTGGCATTTCTCCCCCATGCTATCCCTCCCCAAATCCCCACCCCCCACTATCCCTCCCCTTTTTCCCCCCTGACAGACCCCAGTGTGTGATGCTCCCCTCCCTATGTCCATGTGTTCTCATTGTTCAACACCGGCCTATGAGTGAGAACATGCGGTGTTTGATTTTCTGTTCTTGTGTCAGTTTGCTGAGAATGATGGTTTCCAGGTTCATCCATGTCCCTACAAAGGACACGAACTCGTCGTTTTTGATGGCTGCATAAAGTCTCTTGGACGTTGTAATGATACTCACAGCCTTCTGAACCACATTAGACTCATTTTTAGCTTCCATTGATTTTACGTTTTCAGGGGCTTAAAAGTAAGCATATTGTCAAAAACTTAAAATCAGTGAAGATCTGACCTGCCTAAAGAGTCCAGGTCTAATAGAGATGGATAGGTAAAAAGACCGCAATAAGAAAATACCATCTGACAGCCTTACAAGAACTTAACGCAGATTATAAGGCGGACCCATGAACTTGTCATATATATTTCACAGAGTAACTGGACTGGCATTAGTATGTTCTTTTTTGTTTTATTTTGTTTAACTCCAAAATAAAATAATATTGGAAAGCAACTTAAATTAAAATATTAAACATTCAAAATTACTTTCCAAAATGTAAATTTTTTAGCCCTTGTGTTTCAAGATATTGAATAATAAAATATTGTTAAAACTGTCATTAGTATCACATTTTGCTATATGGAAAAGTTTGTAGGGCCAAATATCATATGCAAATAAGGCTTGTAATGACTCATAAATTGTTACTTTTAATGTGTTATCAATTTGAGTGATGTTTTATAACCTATTAGTATATAAGCTCCTCTGTGGAATCTTGGTGTTGAATTCTGAATAATTGTTGCCATTTTATAAAACATATATATTATTACTAAATCTATTTCCAGAGAATGGACTATTTCAAAATTGGTTGCATCTATGCATTATTCATGTTGTGTTCACATTAAAGTCAAAAGTTAATTTGTGGTCAATTCCATTTAACAGGAAAAAGAAAAACAAATTACAAACATGCAAATAAACCGTTTGAATCATAAATGAACGTTAATGTAGACAGGTTTGTAAAAGCTCAGGAGATAACTTTTGCTTCAGTATGGGCACCTCTAAACTGTATTTTCTCTTTCAATGTGGGATGTGGCATAATGAGATAAAAGAAGGTGAGCTAATATAGCTAATATATATGAGTGGTGGAAAAACTTTCAGTGACTATTCTGCAAGGCAAAATGCCTCTTGAAAAAATACTGCTAAGACATTGTATACCTAAAAGAGCTACACCTTAATTATTTACCTTCATCAAAGTTCATTCATCATGTTTTTTTTTGTAAAATTAGCTTAAATCTGTGTTTTAAATTTGTTAATTTTCTTTTTTACTTTCTTACCTCACTGATTCCTAAAAATGATTCTAAATTCATTTGCAGTACATTTCTTAGTGAAGACCTTTCTTCTTTCGACTATAAGACTGTGTACATATACCATATCATTCATCCTCAATAAAAATGTGTTGAATTTTGTGTACATATTTTCCACATAAGAAGTTACATGTTAATGCCTGGCTTACCATAAATGTTCAAATTACCCATATTGAATATGTTTTGGGCAACACTATGTCATTTAATTTCTCCTACTCTAAAATTCTCTCATTCTCCAGATCTCCTTTGTCTACTCACTAGATCATAGGGTATGTCTGGATTATTTGTATCTTCCTATAAAAGCTAAAATCTCTACATAAACAGCAGCATACTCATAAATTTTCATATATTCATGAGCATTTTAAAATTATGTATAAATTATAAAGTTTATTAGTATATTACTGACACATTAGACTATGGTAAGAAATTGACTACTTCCTTGAGGCAGTAGAACATGAATGACAGTGACAAGACTTGCCAAAAGAATATGAAAACTTGCTTCTAATATTTCCCCAACCCCAAACAAAACAAAGCAAGCAGATAAAATTATCTCCCTCTTAAAGACATGTATCGCTCTTGCCACTTTATGAAGAAATAAGCACTCATCTCATTGTCGTAAACATTATCTTATCATTTAAAAAAATTATTGGCCAAAACTGGTGTCAGTGGAGACAGCAGAATGATTTTACCTAGGTAGATAGAAAAGCAATGTTGCTGGAAAAAAAAAAAAAGGAGGGAGCGAGAGAGGAACATCTTGGGATTATGTTCTGTTCTGATATGTTCCAGGTATGTGGCTTCAGAATGTGTCTGAGTCTTACTGAAAATTGACAAACAAAGTAATATGCCAAGTTTTGTGTGTAAATTAACTGAGATAGCATATGAGAAGAATGTATCACATAGTTTATGCTGACTAAATGGCAACAATTCCTGATTATAATGAAAGAATATTGAAAAGTAAGAAAAGATCAATAGACAGGTGTATTAACAGGAATGTCTTTAACAGCTATATGTACCGTGTTAACATTGGAAAAAATAATAAATTTCATTAACATACATATTTTAATTGAGATTAGAAAGGATTTTCAAATTTAAGGATTAAGAATGTGAATGCCTTAATCACAGTTTTAAAAAGCTTTCCCTACATTTTGCTAATGCAATCTAAAATTAAAAGAAATTTATGCCTAGTTTGATTTTGATAATTTTATCTAGGCTAATTGATTGCATATTAGTTATTCTGTGTCTTAAATATATCAGAAGGAGCCAAAACTGCTTGTCTTGTTCCTCTATTTTCTCTATTTTAACTTAGCCCACAGCAAGGAATAATTTTTTCAGATTTTTCTTTAATTGAAGTGTAAGCGTCTATTGCTTTTATAGCTTAAATGTTACAAACGGCAGTGCACACATAATTTACATCAGAGTTGGTTCTCAGTTTCCTTAGAACCTTTGGAGAAAGAATTCTGTGGTTTAGCAAACTCCACAACTGATTCATATATTCTTATCTCTCATCTCCTCCAATTAAGCTGATACAATGACATTCACAGCTTTATTGAATTACTACATGAGTGAATATGGAACAGAAGTAATGAGTTTTCTGTTTTAAACAACTGGGGTGTGTGCTTGTGTGTAAGAGGGGGTAGCACATGTGAGAGAGCAAGAGATGGAGAGAGAATGAGGACACTCAGAATGTAGTATAGTTATATCAATATCTTATCAGCTATGAAATTTTCATTTTTCCTTACCAATTTAATACACGAACAATTTGTTTAAGTGTATGGGAAGTTTCATGTTAAATCATTACATGACAATTTATATGAGTTTGGAATGATCATAATAAGAATATGGGTTTTTTAAGGTTTAAATAATTAAGTTATATTGCTAAAAATTATTGTTTCAAAGGAGTTCAATCATAAAAGGCAAATATGCAATAACAACTAAATAAACAAATTCAGTGATGTTAACATTACACTCAGGATTGGGAAGTTGGACCCTCGAGTGTTAGTGAAATTGAAATCTAGTTCTTCAAAACTAAGCTTTTAGTCTCTTGGAATTAGAACAAACTGAGTGAACAAAGCATTGCCATTTCTTTTTTGTCTCTGAAAACCCAACATGAGCTCACTTTTCTTAGTCATCAAAGTGAGGAAAAGGTTCACCTACTGAAGGCTGGGGTTTTTTGATGTCAGATCACTCCACATGACACCACATTATATGTAGAACATAATGTGAGAGTTCAAAAAGACAACCTTAAATACCTTAAAAAAAACTTCATGCACCATTGCTCTAGAAAGTTACTTTAACTGTAGTTTGTATTCATTAACATTGCTGTAAAAAAAAACTTTCTGAAACATGTTCCTTCAATATATAATATTTTTAATTTTTTCCAACAAAATGTGAATGTTTTATGTTCTTTCTGACTACTAATACTTTGTCGGTTGTCATTAAGTGAATATTGAATATATTATGTACGATTTCTATTAAAATTAAGTAGCTAAAATTTTTTCATGTACAAACTTTCCAAGCTGCTTTTGGAGAGACCTACTAGTGATAGCCAAAATAAAAACAATTCATCTAGAAGAATTAATACAAACAGAGGGAAAACAAAAGATGCCCCAAGACTCAAATTAGACTGTTTTAATCCACTACAATTCTGGTACTAGAAATGAACTACTGTTGAGAAGACAATGTCTGTTTCTTCAGACACTAGAATCACTTGTTATTCGTTCTCTATGTGGGGCAACCATTTGCTGAACAATGAAGGGAAATTACTCCTTCCCTGCCTGCTATCATCAAGGCTTTATACATACATAACAATATTTCTAAAAACATCACAATTTTTTGATAAAAATTTGTCAGGAAGTTGTTTTGCTCTGCTCCTCATTCTTTACTATATGATCCATGAATTTAGCACAGAATTTCCATTCCAGAAAGTGTTCTGGGCTTTCAGCAAGTAAAGCTATTACCTATCACTTCATTCATGTATATTTCATGGACCTTGTCATGTAAACACACGTTTGTTTGCCTGTTTTTCTTGCTCTTCATGTTGCATGGCTCTTGATAGCAGGAATCATAGTTATTTATCAATAAGTTCTTCCAGATGGCTTGCACAGAGTAGCTGCTGAATGAATAAATGTGTAAGTGACTAAAAATAAAACATATGTGTGTATACCCCAAAGTCCAAACTTTAAAAATAATTTACAATAGATATTATCTATTATTACCAATTTTACCCTATGTTAATAAACTTACTCCAAAATACAATTAATTTTATTTTCTCCTATTGTTCATCTTCATTGGGAATAGAAGAGATACAATAATGTTTTAAACAAGTATTTGCCAATTCTGCATAATTTTATGTCTCATTGCAGTAGAAAATAAGAGAATGACATAGTGTCTATGAAGGTATATAATGAATCTGGAACTTTGCTAAATGTCTTAGTAATGCGCTTTTAATATGTCAGAAAAACATTAAAATCAATAAATTAATGAATGATATATATTTTACCAATGATTTTGATGAAAAAAGTTTATATAATCTTTCTATATACGATAGGATTTTAAAAGAGTTCAATTTTTAAAAGGCAGAACAATAAAATAATTTTTTGTAAGCATGTTTTCAGATGAAATATCTATACTGTTTATTAGTCATACGGGTTTTGGTTAGAAATGTAGGAAAGACTTACATAGTTCTCAGAATCTTCAGTTGGAATTAAATAAAATCTCTCAAATTACATGCCTTTCTATCTATGTTCTTAAATTTTGTGACTAGAAATTGATTTATTTCAAATTTCATATTCATTAATGATTATATAAATAACGTGGAAATTTAATGAAATTGATTAATAATTATATTTTTTAAAATTAAATACAATCTTTATATCATTGATCATCTAAATAGCCAAAATTGTAATGACTATTCATAAAGTCCCATAAAAGAGATCTTAATCTTTCCTCATGAAAACAAGACCACTAAGATAGTGAAGGTTGATTCTGAAAAATATTAGAAACATTAAAATAAGGTTAATAAAAAGATGCTAGTGTCTCCTCATACTATTATTTTTATAAATGCACATATAACATGCATGAATACTAAAACTTCCAAAATAATAGTAACTTCTGTAAAATGGAAAAAGTTATATTTTTGTATTTCTATTCTAATTATTTGATAACATTATTACTATTTATATTAATGACTGTTTTAAAAATACACAAATACATAGTTTATACAGAAAGGAGAGTAGTATGGTAAAAATGAGGAATAAGATTCTACCTAGCATTAGCATTCCAAATCAACAAAGCCTTGAATCCTTTCCTATAAATTGCTAACTCTCAAATGTATACAACTTTATCCCTGACTTTTGCAACACTGACACCTACAGATATGATAATCACATGGGGGAAATAGCTGTTTTATCCAGATGAATAGACTAACTTTAATCTTGGTAACTGAGTGATTTTCCCCCCTTTAAAATATCTGCTGGGACATTTAGTCAAAAAACTTTTTTTCTCAAAAAAAATATGTATGTATACATGCATATATACATATATATATGGATACACACAACACACATATGTATGTATGTATATATATGCATAAAAGATATTTGGAAGGAAATCATGGTTTTCTAGAATATGGCATCAAATGTCTGTTAGGGAAAAATTTAACTTATGGTGTATTTGCCACCAAAACAGCTTAGAATTACAAAGGTCCTTAATGATAATTTTGTCCTAGTGCCTACTCAATATATGTATGAAATAATCACAGAGTCTGATGAGATTTCAATATGTTCCTATAAATTATTTTTCTTCACCAAAATGAGAGTCCTGGCAAAGCTGGTCAACGATATGCCCTGTATTTTAATTGCCTATAGCTGTGTAACAACCATTCCAATAAGTAATGATTTGTAATAGCAATAGTTGATTACTTCTCACAATTATGTGGGTTGGCTGGACTCAGCCACACAATTTTGCTCTATGGGGAGGTGATTTTGGGTCACTCAAATGTTGAGCTGGACTAAAACAAAATCTAAACAGACTTCATGCACATGATTGGAGCCTTGTACAAAAATGAAAATTTCAATGTTTTCACTGATATGTCTGTACATTTGAGGGATTACTTCTAATCTTATAAGTATAATTTTGAGTTTGTGACAGCCAACATATTATGAAATATAAGTCAATCAATTTTTTCAGCTTCAATAATTGAGAAAAATATAATATATATACACACATACTTATATACATTTTATAGTTTGCTTCTTTGTCTAGTTTTCTTAACAAGAAGCTGATTTCAGGTATCCTTTGAACTGATGACCTCACAATTGTCACAGTACTCTTTGCAGGAAAAAATAAGCAAGTGTTCTTTAACCTACTTCTGAAGCAGCAACTACTATGATGAGGGCTTCTATACATTACACTTTTTAAGCAGAAATCATTCTCCACAGAAAAACGGAGAATGGCTATCTTTGCACTTTGCTTTGCTGTGTAATGCTAATGGCATTTAGTTACTGCTGATCTAGGTCACATCTGAGTTAACCACTAATAATTGTGAAGCTCTGTGTACTTGCTTCTACAAATACCCTGGCACAGCCTCCAACAAGCTTTGAGGCATTCCACAGTCCATTCTTGATGAGAAGTGCTTCTTTCCTTTTGAACTCTAATGGGCTAAGGAAAATGAGTGTAGTTTTCTTCTCATTTTGTGGTTTATATCTACCTTCACCGAGAAAGCTTCAGAATTTTGATGTAAGTTAAATACATGTCTCTCTAAATGGTTGTTTAAGCCTTTGTAACATGAAATGATTGTTTTAATAGAAAAATGCCAAAATAGCTGAGTTTCTAAAAATATATTTTTACATATAAATGTTATACATTTTAATAGGTTAGTTATGTTTACCACAGAGATTAATATTTTCTATAGTTATTACATCAATTTTACATTAAAAGTAATACATTACACTACTAGACTGCTATATTTAAAAAAAACCTTAAACATAAAACACATTAAAATTGACTTATAAAATCCATATGATGGGTTTATATAAAACTGAAATTTAATATATATCTTAAGCATTTACTTAAGTAAATATGTATCAATGTACAAAAAATGGTCTGTTGGTTGCTATAGCATATGAAAAGGTGAAAAAAATTTCTCTACCTCTCACTTTTAAAACACATTTTAAAAGGCAGATAAATGCACAAATAACCCAAATCAAAGAAATAATATGATAAGAGTTATCACAGAAGCACAAACATCTACTTGAGCACAGAAGATGGAAATAGTAATATCCACATAACAGATCTATCAATAAAGTCTCCATTTTATAAGCTGCCTATGGAAAAAATAAAGTTATCTATATATTATGTGTACTGTAAATTAATAAATATTTTTTATATTTGTACATCCTGAGAATAGGATTGTATGGGTCTTATAAAACAAAATATCTTATTCCAGATGGTTGTGATATAGAAGTTTCAGGATATACCTGAGACTTGTACTATATAATAAACACAAAACTACTGGAAAGTATAATAACCACTTTCGGAGGAATTGCTACCCTATCATCAACCACAGCGTAATTATTAAGAAACATCAGTCTTTTAGAGTAATATGTATCAGTGATAAATGTCCCTGGTGATTTTATTATTTTAAAATAATACCTTTTTTGATATTCATAAAAGGTATGTGTGTATGTGTTCAGGAAGGACGAGTTGCTATATTAAAATTTTTATAAATTATGAGAAAAAATGACAGTATTTAAGTGATGATCAATTTTTATAGTTTTATCAGAAAATTCTTTGAAAACAAACGTAGAATGGAAATATTGTTATTCAATACATTGATATCTATAACACAAAATATATGTCAACAGTATACATTGTAAATATTGATTTTTGAAAATTATTCTCTGAAATACATTTTAAGTTGTCATTAGAGGAAAACAAATGTTACTCTTATCTTTTAGGTAAACTTTATAAAAACATTTTTTATTACATATCTAGTGCTAAATCTTTACATATTTTCCACCTAAGCTACAAATCAAAAGTGTACATTTTAGATTTCTATGCATCTCCACTGATTTGAGAAGTTAAATCTTTTAACAGTCCAAGTTATATTATTACCCCAAGAATTATTTATGAGTGTCAGGCTTTTATATGGAAATGGTAGAAAGGAAAACAGGTCAAGCATATTAGAATTGTCACCCAAATGAGTTCACAAGTCCAAAGGAAAGAGTTTTATCAGCAGTTATGGAAACTGCTAAGAGAAAAACAGAAAGACAAAGGAGCAGTGGCAGCAGGTGGATTTGCCACTAAACAGATGGGCTTGGGAAGGAATGCCGAGAAAAAGAAAAAATTATTTCAGACATAGGGAAAAGAGTGAACATTAATCAGTATGCTATTTCAAGTATATAGGGTAGTGTGAAATGAGGTGTGAAGTTGGGAGTGGGTGGAGAAGACAAATATATAACACAAGGGCATACTTGCACCAAGCAGTTATGATATTTAGATTTCTCACTTCCATGTTATTGGAAGACCTCAAAATTCTTAAGAGCAGGTCTTAAGGATTGGTTACATATGCCTAAGAAAGAGTTGCATTTGTATTATTTCTTAATAATTTAAGAAACTGCTTTGTTTAAATGTAAGAAACTGCAAACCTTATAAAATTGCTTTGCTTAAAGCAATACTTTATGTTTGCCTGAAAATCTATCTCACAAGAATTCTGAGCTATATGAATAATGGTATTTAAATAATGAGAATACTGTAGCTTGATACTTAGTTTTCATACTTTATGTTTTACGTGTATGTTTGTTTTCATTTGAACTTAAATTCAAATGCCACTAAGGGTTAGGCAATTTTTATTTATAGATAAAGAAGCTATTTGAAGCGATAGTGTAGTAGGAGGCACTGGAACTAGAGATCTTGGAACACCTTTTTTTTTTTTTTTTTTTTTTGAGATGGAGTCTTGCTCTGTTGCCAGCCTGGAGTGCAGTGGTGCAATCTTGGCTCACTGCAACCTTTACCTCCTGGGTTCAAGCAATTATTCCGCCTCAGCCTCCCGAGTAGCTGGGACCACAGGCGTGTGCCACCACGCCCGGATAATTTTTGTATTTTTAGTAGAGACGGGGTTTCACCATGTTGGCCAGGATGGTCATTTCTTGACCTCGTGATCCGCCCACCTCGGCCAAAGTGCTGGGATTACAGGCGTGAGCCACTGCGCCCAGCCTCTTGAAACACTTTTTAAAGCATTCTGTCAACCTAATAAAAACAGGTCTATTGACTGAATTTAGCCCATGAAGCTTGAAAAAATTAGAATGACAAAGTTAAAGCACAAGATTGACAATTTCAGAAATCTACTTAAATAACTTTGTTTTTAAAAAAGAATGAAACATACGTACTTGATAACATTGTTAACCTCAATTTGTTGGAGGTAAACATGGCCACATAGAGCAACATTTACAGTTCAGTAATCTTGAACTTAACTCTTGTAAATACTTCACTTTATGAGAATCCATGGCCCAAAAGGCAGTCACTCTTCTGTCAGTATACCAAACTCTTTTACCTTTTTTATCCCTCCTTTGTACCTGTCTATCCAGAATGTAGTATAAGTTTCTATGGCCAGGAGTCGACTCTTGAACTGGTTGGGTTAGCTAAGAATAATAGGAAAAAATGACATAATCCAGATCTGTGTCAATATAAAGTCATTGTTACTTTCTATCACATATATATGCCTATATATACACACACATACATACATATACATATAAATGTGATGAGAATAGAAAATCAAGCAAAATAAGAGATGAGAAATATAAACTATATTTAGTAAAATGCCAGTGATTGATAACGTTGGTGAGAATAGTTTCAGTCAACTATCAGGGCATGGGGGACTACATATCAGCAGATGCTCCTTGTTAATCTAATTTCCACACTACCACAAAAGGAATTTCCTGATAATACAATTCTGATATCTTCAGTCCTCTACTTAAAATACTTTAATAGCTTCTAATTACTCTCAGGATAAGATCCACTTACCTTAGAAAAATAAGCTAAGCATAAATACATCCACTCAACTGTGTCTATTTTTTCTTGACTCTGGCCTTCTATGCATACTATTCTTTTGGGGTTAAATATTCTTAAATTATTCTTTATATTCTCCATGATGGCTCTGGTTAAAACACCACATTATTTAGAGATGTTGCTGTTGTTATGTATGTACATGTGTTAATCTCTAAATTAGAATAGATCGTCATTGATATGGTTTGGCCCTGTGTCCCCACCCAAATCTCATATTGAATTTTACTCCCATAATTCTGATATTTTGTGGGAGGGACCCAGTGGGAGAGAATTTGAATCACGGAGGTGGTTTCCTCTATACTGTTCTCATGGTAGTGAACAAGTCTCGTGAGATGTGATGGTTTTATCAGGGGTTTCTGCTTTTGGATCTTCCTCATTTTTCTCTTGTTGCTGCCATGTAAGAAATGCCTTTTTGCCTCCTGCATGATTCTGAGGCCTCCCTAGACATGTGGAACTGTAAGTCCAGTTAAACCTCTTTTTCTTCCCAGTCTCAGGTATGTCTTTATCAGCAGCATGAAAATGGACTAATACACTCATTATATTTGTACCCATTAGTTCTAAAATTTTATTTTTAATACCTGCCACGTAGTTTATGTGAATTGTTTACACAGTAGAACTTTGAAAACCATTGGTTCAAACTGTGTGGGTTCTACTTGTATGCAGACTTTTTCCATAAATATATTGGAAAATTTTATTAAGATTTGCAACAGTTTAAAAAAATTCGCAAACTAACCACATAGCATGGATATATAAAAAAGTAAATATATATTTAAATATATATTTGTGAATTTAAAGTTATTTAAATTATTATTTAAATCTTTAAAAATTTGAATATATATTTATGAATGCATAAAATATATGTAGCTAATGGTTTATTATTTGTTAATGTAAAATATACACAAATCTATTATCAAAAGTTAAAATGTATCAAAATGAATGTATACAAACAACAACCACACATGGTGCCATTCTCAGTAGAAAGAAATGTTAAGATGCAGTATTAAATTATAACTGAATATAATTAATTGCAGTATATAGCATACTACTGTCATAATTTTGTAGTCCGCTCCTGTTGCTATTGCAAAAACTTTGTGTGAATATACACTTAAAAGTTTGTGTGATGCTAATCACCTCTGCAAGAGCAACACATCTCTCCAATGAATTGCATATTACAGTAAAAAGCAAACTCTCATAGTTCTTGCATATTTTTTATCATGCTTTGTCTAATACCATAAACCTTGAATAATGCAGGGGACCCATAGAAAGTACCCCTAGCATTGCCTGGAATCATGACATTGCAGGAAAAAGTTGAATTGCTTGACATGTACCACAAATTGAGGTCTGCTGCTGCAGCTCCCCATCATTTTAGAACACATGAATCCACATAAAGACTTTTATAAAACAAAAAAGAGGAAATTTGTGAAACCTTGCTGCTGCTACACCAGCAGGCACAAAAACTGAACTTTTTGTGAAACACTTGTTTATCTTATATTGAAAATGCGACATTTCTGTGGGTACAATATTGCCAAAAGTAAGGCATAACTATAAACTCTAATATGATTTAAGAAAAAGTAAATGCATTATATAACAAAGCAAAAGGAAGGTGAAGGATCTAAAGCAGGAGAATTCAATACCAGCCAAGGCTGGTTTGATAATTTTTAGAGGAGGTTTGGCTTTAAAAATGTCAAGATAACAGGGGGAAGCAGCTTCTGCTGACCAAGAGGGGAGCAAAAGAGTTCCAAGATGCCATTAAGAAAATCATTGAGGAGAAAGGATATCTGACTGAACAGGTTTTGAATTGCAGACAAAAATGCCCTATTCTGAAAAACAAACAAACAAAACCAAACCACAAAAGGCATTTATTAGTAAGAAATAGAAGAGTACCAGGATATAAAGGAGGAAGAAATAGTTTGTGCAAATGCAGTTGAATTTACCATCAGCACTGCTCCTATCTATAAAGCTGCTAACCCCGTAGCCTTGAAAGGGGAAACATAACCAGCTGTTACTCTTTTGGTTGCACAACAAAAAGGTCTGGACAACAGGCCTTTTTTCTGGATTGGTTCCATTGATCCTTTGACCTTGAATTCGGAAACTACCTTGCCACTAAGGATCTGCCTTTTAAAGTGCTTTTGATATTTAACAATGCCCCTGGACACATATGACCCTGTGAACTCAATATTGAAGTTGTCAAAGTGGTCAATTTACCCCCCACCAAAAAAAAAAATAATAACTATTTTAGCCTGGAGATCAGGTGGTGATAAGGACCTTTAATTCTCACTACACATCGTACTTCATGGAAAGGATTATCAGTGTTATGGAAAAGAACTCTGATAGAACGTTATGAGAGTCTGGAATGATTACACTATTGAAGATGCCAACATTGTTACACAAAAAGCCATAAAACCCATTAAACCTGAAACAATAAAATGCTGCTGGAAAAACTGTGTCCAGATGTTGTGCCTGACTTCACAGGATTTATGACAGAGTCAATGAAGGAAATCATAAAAGAGGTTGTCAATGTGGAAAAAAAAAACATAAAAGGTGGTGTGGGGGATGCTGAAGGGTTGCAATATATGGACATGGAAAAATCTAATAGCTAGTAGGCACCACACGAGAGGAATAACATAAGACGACTTGAGGGAAATGAGCATTTCCAACCCAGTGCCAGATAACAAGGAAGGAGATGTAGAAGCAGCAGGGTGGGAAACATTTTGACATTTAATAATCTGGCAAAAGGGTTCCAATTATTCAAGACTGTATTCAACTTATTTTATGACATGAACCCTCTATGATATGGGCACTGAACCTAAAGTAAATGGTGGAAGAAAGTTGATCATCATATGAAACATTTTTAGAGAAATAGAAAAGCAAAAATAAGACAGAAATTGCAATAATATTTTCATTAATTACACTGACTGTGCCTGTCCTACCTCTCCTTTGATATCTTCCACCTCTTCTGCCTCTGACATTCCTGAGAGAAGTCCAGCCCCTCATCTTCCTCCTTCCCCTCAGCCTACTCAATGTGAAGATGACAAGGATGAGACATTGTGATCTACTTTCACTTAGTGAATACTAAATATATTTTCTCTTTGTCATAATTTTCTTAATAATATTTCCTTTTCTCTAGCTTACTTGTCAAAATATAGTATATAATCTAAATGTCATATAAAATATGTGTTAATTGGTTATATAATTGGTAAGGTTTCTAGTCAACAACAGTCTTTAATTCAAAGCTGGAATAAAAATGATATCCATCTGTGGGAAATCCATAAGAGATTGAGAAATTAATAAATGATTTTTGGTTAAATTTATTAAATCATTGCATAATTCCTATAAAATATTTTTTATCCTTGATTCCTATAATGTAGTAGAATTAATAAAGGCTTGAGAATGACAATCCCTGCTTTTCCATGTAAACAAAAACTTGGTTAAGTACTTTACTTTTCTAAATCTATTTCCATTAGTAAACTACAAGATATTAATGCCCATTTAAGGGCATAGAGAGAATTAAAGAAATAAAGTAATTGTCACATGCCTGCCACAGTGTAGACACTTAATAAATGTTACTTTGAATTATATTTCTTAGGTTATAGACCACTTAATATTGGTTTTGTTTCCAGTAATCTCCTGGCTATTTTTTGATCTCAGTTTGACCTAATCTCTCAATAATATCCATATTATTATAATATGTATTGATATTACACATTATTCCATATAGAATAACATGTAAACCTCAGTTCCCATTACCAGCAGATACTGAAATTACAAAAATGATAATTTTTGGTGGCTTGTTTGGTCAACACATATTAATTTGAAAACCTACCAAATGCCAAGGGCTGTCTAGGCTCTGGAGATAGTAATTAACAGTTGTTAATAAATGATATAAAGAAAAATAAAGCAGGAACAGAGAAAGAGTAGTGCTTTGTTTCAATGTGGGATTTTGTTTTGGGTTACGCTTTTAAATAGTCAGAGAAAGACTTTCTGAAAAGGTGGCACTTTATCAAAGACCTGCATATATCAGAAAGAGGGAATAGCAAATTCAAGACCCTAAGGCAGGAAGGTCACATAAAGAACAATAAGTTTGGAACAGAAAAAAAGGGAACTTCAGGACTAAATATAAAAGTAAAATAATCATAGTGAGAGGACAAGGTAATGTAGGGTTTGCTTAAACTTAGAGTAAGATGGTAATCCACTGGAGAGTTAGAAGATACGAAGGATAGAAGATGACTTGGGGATATGGACAGAAAATTGATTTGATATATGCGTGAAGAATAGACTGTATGGGGCAGAACCAGAAGATTGATGGAGGAACCAGAAGAGTGATGAAGGAGCTGTCACAACAATACAGAAAAGAAGATAATGATGGCTTGAACCGGGATGGAAGATGTGGAGGTGGTGATACAGAGAGAGTCTGAAGGTAGAACCAATAGAATTAACTAATAAATCACAGGAGGTATGTGAAAGCAAGGTGTCAGTAGTTGGCAGGCACAGATACAAGCTCTCAGGTCTCTCTTCAAGAAAATAAATCCAGCCTAACTCTAAAAAAATATAATTAACTTATGGTTTCCAACTGCTAGTTCCTTTGGGGTTTGCTTCAGCTTGACCCCAGCTAAGAACAATAGCTAGCTAAGGTGATGATGCCATGGGCACATTTTACTTAGAATAGCTCCCAGTTAAAAACTGAGTCAATTGGGCAGGGACCTAATCATTTGCTCTGGGTCTTCTCATTGGTGGATCGCAACTGTCAAATTAGCATCATGACATCCAATAGTTCCCCCTATTGGATCATGCTTCTCCTTTTACCTTTCACAGATGTCATCCCACACATGTCATTTGTAACTGTATGCCAATTTCTGAAATTAGAATTTTCAGATTTTAAGAAAACATCCTGTCCTAAGGAATTAGTTTCTTTCTGAGGATCAAATTACCTCATTTAGCTTAAATTATTTTTGAGAGGAAAGTACAACATTCTAATATGTGCTTCAATTGTAAACTAGAGAAATAAAGACTCAACTTCCATTTGGGGCATAAGCATCTGCTTATATTCACTGGGTCCTATAACGTCCAAAACTCTAGATAAACTTTTCTTGTCCAAAAAAATGACACCTAATGAAGTCTACTTATCTTAGTGCCATACTTTGATGAAAGAGAGAACAAATTCCTTTTCTTTTATGTAAATGTTTTAAAAATGTTTGAAATCAGCTATCCCAATTACCTATATCTTTCCTCCTTTTAAGCTAAGTATTCTGAAGTTTTTTTTTTATTTTAACTTTCTTTTGATATTGTTGTTCTATTTGATCTGGGAAAGAAAAATTACTCTACTGGAAGCCAGAATTCAATAAACTGAAATATCTTCAAATATATGGACTGTGTAATGAGAGATTACTTTATAGCTAAAAAGTAAAATGTAGAGAATAATAGTGTTAGCAGTTACACAAATTTTCCATTTTTATGATGTTACTTATGGCAAATTAAGTATTGTAATATTTCAGTGTAATTCTATATAATTGTGTCTATATGTGTACTCATGTGTATATGGCTTTATCATCTGTATCTGAAATAATATTTCATAAGTTATCATGTAGTAAAAATAACCTTGAATTTGAAGATGGAAACCTGATAAAAAAGCAGTCGAAAACTTCACATAAAACCACAACAGCTCCCAAATAGCCAAAGAAATATTGAGGAAAAGAAAATTCTGAAGATTTCATTCTACCTGAGTTCAGAATATATTACAAAGCTACAGTAATTTAAAAAAAAAAGTTACTGGTATAAAAACAGACACATGGAGCAATTAAACAGGATAAAGAGTCTAGAATAAACTCACATATTTATGTTCAGTTGATTTTTTATCAAGGTGCTAAGAAAGCACAGTGGATAGTCTCTTCAAAAATTGGTGTTGAGAAAAGTGAAAATCCACATACAGAATGAAATTAGATCCTTATCTCACACCATATACAAAAATCAACTCAAGATGGATTAAAGTTTTAAACATAAGACGTTTAACTGTAAAACTACTAGAAGAAACATAAGAAGACAGCTCTCTGAGATTTGGGCTGGGCAATACATTTTTGGATATGACCCTAAAAGCACAGGCAACAAAAGCAAAAATAGACAAATAGATTTACCTCAAACTAAAAGTCTTCTACACTGCAAAGGAAACAATCAAAAGAGTGAAGAGGAAACCTATGAAATGGGAGAATTTGCAAATCATCTGATAAGGGGTTAATATCCAAAATTTGTAAAAAACTCCATCAATTCAATAGGAAACATAAATAACCAAATTAAAATTGGGCAAAGGGCTTAAATGGACATTTCTCAAAAGAAGACCTAGAAAGGTATAAAATGCTCAGCATTCCTAACCATTAGAGAAGTACAAATTAAAGCGATGAGGTATTACCTCACATTTATGGTAATGGCTGTTATCAAAAAGACAAAAAATAACAAATGCTGGCTAGGATGTAGAGAAAAGGGAACTCTTATACATTATAGGTAGGAATATTACCTAGTAACAGCCATGATGGAGAACACTATGGAGGTTCCTCAAACAACTACACACAGAACTATCATGTGATTCAGTAAAACCATGACTGAGCATTTAGTCAAAGAAAAGGAAATCAGTATATCAGAGAAATGGCTGCACTTTCATATTTATTATCTATAACATTTACAGATATAATAAATATGACACATATATATGTGATACACACACACACACACAAACACAAGAAAATTACTTAGCTTTAAAACAATTTCAAAAAAAAGGAAGTCTTGCTATTTGAGATAACACGGGTGAACCTGGACTGTATTATGTTAAGTGGAATAAGTCACACATAAAGAAAAATCCCACATGATATCACTTATATGAAGAATCTAAAAAAGTTGAACTCATGAAAGTAGAAATTAGAGTGTTCGTTATCAGGAGCTGGGGAAATGTTGGTCAAAGTATATGAAATTTCAGTTAGAAAGAAGGAATAAGTTTAGGAGATCTATTGTACAGCATGGTATCTATGGTTAATAACATGTTTCATATTCTGAAACTTGCTAAGAGAGTACAATTTAAGTGTTCTTACCACAAACAATAATAAATATATGAGGTAACATGTTAATTCACTCAACTGAGCCAGTCTACATTGTATACATATTTCAAAGCATTCTGTGTGCATGATTAATATATGCAATATTTATTTTTTAATTAAAAATAAAATAAAAAATAAATAAATAAGACAGAAACGTGAATTCTAAGTTCTGACTTGGCTAATTTTTAGGGACTTGTTAGAGAGGTAAGTCAGGCTTGCTTAGCTCTGAGTTACTTATTTTGAAAAAGTGGAATAATAGATGTAAACATTTCATAAACTATATAAACATATAAGCATATAAGTTATAATTATTGATTTATCAGTTTTTATGTCTAATTGGTTAGCTAATTTAATACTCAGGTATTAAATCATGTTTGCTGTCTGAGTCAATTAGCAGTTATCTAGGTAGTTTAAAAGACATAAATCACTTACCTCATTTTCAAGTGAATTGATTTCTTGAAGATAAACTTATAAACAGTCAATCTAATTGATCTTGGAGAACTTGCCTACAGTACTGTCTAAAAGCAGGGTGTGCTTAGCATGTGCTTGTCCATTTATTCATTTCAAAAGCAATTGTTTAGTAGTAATTGTCTTTTAGAGGAAATGTACTAAATCTAAGGCAATGCACAATACCACGGTATTCTGGTAAAAGATAAATCAAGGTTATTGCTTGAAAAATTCACTCTAATTAACTAAAAAATGGAAAAATAGTAAATCATAAATGTGTGTATTCAAGATATTTTAAATACAAAAATATAATTCTACTCATTTATATTGTTATCAAATTATCATTTTTTGTACTTTAAGCATCATTTCTAGAAAACATTAAGACCTCTCATTTTTTATTTCTTTTCAAATTTGACTTGTTATATAATGGAACGACATTAATGTAAATGAAAAACTGAAGCTATATATGAGCATCTGTATATAAACATATTTTCTCTAAAGCTTCATTAATTTCTCACTAATTGAATCTGTAACACTGTCTTCAGAGTAAGGTCATTTAATAAAGAATTCACTATAATATTTGGATATAATTTTAAAAAACTAGAGTAACTTATCTATTCATCCATCATTCAACCATTCTATATATAAAGTTTCATTTTGTATTTTCCTCTGTCAGGTCAATTACTCAGAATATAAATGTGCTTAATACTGCTTTGTCTTTTCTTTCTGAAAATTCTTACCTTGGAGAGAGAAGAGACAAAATTTGAGGGATGGCAGTAGTGTGCTTGTGTTTTGTGTGTGTGTATGAATTTGGGTTGGTCCTAAAAGTAGAGTATATGTAACAGGGAGCTCATTATGTCCTCCATTTGGTTTCTGAGCTTCTCCATATATTGTTTATTGAAAGCTGGCCATTGAAATCCGAATGCAATGTGATCCTAACTCATTTTCCCAGAATAGACTGTATTCTCTTGAGATGAAATAAAATTGATGCTTTCTAGTATGATTCTGCCACTGGAGGCATCTCTAGATGAGAAATAAATTCTCTAGGCATCTATGGATTCCCTGTGGCTCTTACATATATGAGTGTACACTCATTTGCTCAGGCATTTCCGGATTTCTCTGAAGATGGCAGAGCAGTGTAAAATGACTCTTAAACTTATCCTCGTGTAATGCCTACATAAGCTGGTGATTTAAGAATTTTGAAAACAATTAGATCAACTTTTCTCATACAATATAAAAAATAGTTACATAATAAATATAATAAAAAACCCTTGATATTGATAGTCCATTAATAAAAACGTCTCTCCTATTCTCCTTAGTAGTACTACAATTTCTTATACACCAATAATCTCATTTTATGTAAAATAATAGTTCAGCCTCTCAAGCCAAATTGAAAAGTAAAAATCCTATCTCACAAATCAGAAAATGTTTACCAACCTCCCGGGTGAAAGAGCTACACATTTTGAACACCTTGTAATTAGGGAAAGTTGTCATGCATATACAGCTTGAATGTTTTTACCTTTTTAGTTTTGCTCCATTACTAATTTTAATGGGACTTTGTGTAATCAGAATAATGCTAAGGTAGAGACCGAATATATTTCTGTAATGAAAATCAAGATAATGATTATGGCTTCTGATGCATGTAATGTGATAAAGGCAATAATGAGTAATTTTGGAGGCAATTACTTTACATAATATTTTTATTATGCATTATTATCATATAGAATATTTGTTGAAATAAAACAAGTGAATTACCAATATCAATGCTGTTGTGTAAATAATATGCATCACAATATGGTATAGCATTTTAAAACTAAAATAATATGACTATTGTTGGTTTATTTTAGTCTTAATATTCTCTAAACAGTTCTGAAATCTAAGGTTATAGCTGCATAAACAATGGTTAATATCATCATTTTAATGCTTTTTTGAGCCTTTATATAATAGCTACTTATTAAAAGAAAGATTTTTAAAAATCTTAACTCTTAGTTCTCTAGGTGAAATTATAAATGAGCAAAGGCCAGGACAGACAAACAAACCACCAGATTTGGAGTATTATAATGATGTAATACAAATATATATGTGTATATGTATACACTTCCACAAAAATAACAGCCTGGCTCTAAAATCTAAAAGCCATCAGAATCACATAGAAATCTTATTAAAAATTGATCCCTGCATGGCTAATCCAAAGATTTCTATATATGTGTTCTCAGGATTCATCTAGAAACTACATGTTTAGAAAGCAACCTTGGTAATTGATGGTCTACTTATGGACATCTTTGTGCAGGTCAACACTAAGTTGTAATAATTCAAAAATATCTTACCAATAAGCAGGACAGATTACTATATTCAGAGGAAATGGGAATCCCTTATGAAAACAAACACAATAGAGTTTCCCCATCCCTGGGATAATTTTACCCTTGGTATTGCATTTACTACAAAGCAGTTCAAACTTATATATTCATATCCAAATATATCTGTAGAAATGTGTCTTTGCTGGACTGCTTCATTTTTATGAGGATGTAAACTATACTTTTAAATATTTATATACAAATTTTAATTGTGACATATGCATAAAAAAGAGTGTATGTAATGTATATGCACATTTTAAAGAGTAATAACAAAACAAATACTCATGTGCTAACATTTTATATTAAGACGTGTAATATTACCAGAACCTTTGAGGTTTTCCAAATATTCATGCTGAAATTAATCTGCTTTCTTCTTCCTCAAAGGTTGCTATTATCTTCGATTTGTTATTTATTTGCACATATTCTTTGTATAACTCACATCTGACCCTCAAAATTTTTAAAATCAAGTACCGCATGAACCAGAATGCTGCTGGATAGTACTGGAATAGGATCCTGGAGGCCCCATTGGTGCCAGGCATGGGTGAATTCAGATAATATGGGGACTAAAGCTAGTATATTTTGGTAAGGTGGGATCTATTTTTGTTTTCTTAGATGGAGTCTTGCTCTGTTGCCCAGACTGGAGTGCAGGGGTGATCATGGCTCATTGCAACCTATGCCTGCTGGTTTCAAGCAATTCTCCTGCCTCAGCCTCCCAAGTAGCTGGGACTACAAGTGCGGGACAGCATATCCGACTAATTTTTTGTATTTTTAGTAGAGATGGGGTTTCACCATTCTGGCCAGGCTGGTCTCAAACTCCTGACCTCATGGATCCTCCCACCTTGGCCTCCTGAAGTACTGGGATTACAGGCCTGAGCCACCACTGCCAGACCAAGGTGAGATCTCTTTAACTGTAAATACAAAACTAGTACCTAGAATGGGCCCCTGCAAATAAAAAACCATGAAGCATAAGCATCATTTGCTTCATTATAAATCTGTTATGATAGAAGGTGTTAAGTGAAAAATGAAGATACTAAGAGGGCCGAGGATAGAGAACAGAACACTCTGGGCAACTGGCATCATTTGGGTGGAGTACACTTATGGTGTGCAGGACAATGCCTGCATAGTAAACAGTACAGAAGTACTTCAACATTTTTACAACTGATATTGCCAGACTAATACAAAATGGCTATTTGCCTATTTTAACATATCTATATTCCTATATATAATGACATGATTTCAACATATGATATACATATGCATATATATTTAGTTTTGCCTATCTTAAATGTTACATAAATGAATTCATGCATATACTCTTCTAACATTTGTTTCCACTTTATTTTAATAAATATCATCTTCATTCACTTCCATTATTATATAGTGTTTGTCTATTTGAATATGGTACAATTATTTAGTCATTGTCTTTTTCATGAATATTTGTGTTATTTTATTTTACTTTATTTCACCATAGCAACAATGCTGAGGTTGATGATTTTGTCATGCCTTCTGGTGAATTTATCAGAGTATTTGCATAAAGAATTAATATTTATGTAAAGAATATTTTAAGGAGAATTGCTCATTGTTAGGTTTGCATGTATTCAATTTTAATAGGTAATATTAAATTATTTTCCAAAGGATTTGTACAAATTTATATGCCTACAAGAAGTAGATGAGAATCCTGATTGCCGATACTTATTTCTATGTGGTAAATAAAATAATTAAAATGATATTTTTAAACTATTTTATGTTTCCCTGACAACTAATGAGATTAAGCATCTAAGTTATGTTTGTAGACAATTCTTGTTTTCTCTTTTGACAATACCAATTCATGTTTTTTGCCTATTGAATTGCCTATTTCTCATTGACTTATAGGCAGTACCTCAACAAAATAAAGACTGTATATGGCAAACTCACAGCTACGAAGCTTTTCTTCCAAGTACTCAAACAAGACTAGAATGCCCACCAGCCACCACTCTTATTCAACATAGTACTGGAAGTCCTAGATAGTATTGGGTAAGAGGAAAATGTACAGGGCATCCTAAGTGGAAAAGAGGAAAAACGTCAAATTTTTTCTGTTTGCCAATGGCATGATCTTATACATAGAAAAACCAAAAGACTATATTACACCTCTTGGAACTGATAAAAAAATTCCATAATGTTGCAGAATACAAAACTAATTTACAAAATCAGTAGACTTCTGTACATGAACAACAAACCAGCTGAAAAAAAAAATTAAGAAAGCAACTCCATTGACAAAAGCTGCACAAAAAATACCTAGTAAGAAATTTAATCAAGAAGATAAAAGACCTGTCCAAGAGAAACTACAAAATACTTATGAAATAAATTGAAGTAGATGCAAAAATAGTTGAAAGACACTTCATGCTTTTGAATCAGAAGAATTAATATTGTCAAAATGACCATGTTACCTAGAGCAATCTACAGATTTAATGCATTCCCTATCAAAATACTGAAGGAATGTGTTCTCTTCCCGAGTCCACAAGGGTGCGTAGTTTCTAGGGCAGGAACTTCCTAGAGACATGCCCTACCTGCCTTCTCCCACGTCTCCATCTGGGAGACTTAACTGTCTTTGTTTAACGTTGGCACACACAGGAAAGGATAAAAGATCAATCACTCCAGCGGAAGTTTGAAGGAACTCTTTTCATTGGTCAGGAGGCTTGGAGAAGGTGGGAATTCCTCCCAGGTTAAAAGTCTCCTTTTTCTGCACCTCCTTGGCTTCCACATTTGAGTTCCCTTCCATGACCTTCGTTAAAGCTTCTCCTTCTCTTTCTATTTCTTTCACTTTTTCTTTCTCTCTGTTTAAATAAATCACTTTCTGTAAACACTCTTTGGGGTCGAATATTTATTTGTGAGTGCAATGTGCCCACTGTGGTCTGCTCTCCCATTCTTGGATGATTGAGAGACCAAGAGCCTGGAAAGACAGCCCACTGGGGGAGCAAGCTGAGCCCTCCCCTCTACCCCGAAACCCAGCAACAATATCATTGACATTCTTCACAGAAATGAGAAAATAATCTTGAAATATGTATGAAATTACAAGAGACTCCATTAACAAAAGCAATCTTGAGCAAAAAAGATCAAAGCTTGAGGCATCACACTACCAGACCTTAAAGTATACTACAAAGTTGTAGTAACCAAAACAACATAGTTCTGCCATTAAAACAGACCAGACCAATGGAACAGAATTGAGAGCCAAATTAACTCACTTGTCTATAGCCACCTGTTTTTTGACAAATGCACCAAGAACATTCACTGGGGAAAAACATTCTCTTCAATATATTTTGCTGGTAACAGTGGATATCCATATCCAGAAGAATGAAACTAGACCATCACCTCCCATCCTATAAATAAAACATCACCCAAAGGATGAAAGACCTATATGTAAGACTCAATATCATAAAACTACAAGAACAATATATGAGGGTGATGCTTAGGACACTGGTCTAAGAAAAGACTATGAATAAGACTTCAAAAGTGCAGTCAACAAAGGCAAAAATAAACAAATGATACTTTATTAAACTTAAAACCTTTTGCACAGAAAATGAAACAATCAACAGAATGAAAGGGTAACCTTCAGAATGGGGGAAATATTTACAAACTATTCATCTAATGAGAATTAATATTCAGAATATGTAGGGAAGGCAAACATTTCAACAGCAAAAAAAACACAAAAAAACACACACACACACACACACACACACACAAGCAAATAATATGATTTAAAACATAGGCCAAAGGAGACATACAAATGGCCAACAAATACATGAAAAAAAATGTTCAATGTCAGTAATCATCAAAGAAATGCAAATCAAAGCCACACTGTGGTATCATTTTCCTCCTAGTTAGTATGGCTATTAGCAAAAAAGACAATGTTTGTTATTATCAAAAAATAATCACAAATGCTGATGAGAATTCACAGAGCACAAAACTCTTACATACTATTGAGAGGAATAAACCAGCACAGTCATTGTATAGAATGATACGGAGGTTTCTCAAAAAGCTACACACAATTATAATGTGGTCCAGTAATTCCACCACTGTGCATTTATCCAAAAAATAAAAAAAGAAAATTAGCATATCAAAAAGATATTTACACCTTCATGTTTATTGCAGCACTATAACAATAGCCAGAATATGGGATCAGCCTAGGTGTCCAACAGCAAATGAATAGAAAAAGAAAATGTGGTTGGTATATACACACAAAAGAATACTATTTAGCCATAAAGTGAATGAAATCCTGTCATTTGTGGAAGCACAGATGGAACTGGAGGAAATTATGTTAGTTAAATAAGCCAAGCACAGAAAGACAAATATCGCATTTTCTCAATCATATGTGGAAGCTAAAAAAGTTGGTATCATAGAAGTAAAAAGTAAAACAAAAATTCTGTAAGCTGGGAAGGGTAGGAGGAAGGGAGGATGGGGAGAGATTTGTTAAAGGATACAAAATTACAGCGAGGTATAAGCTATAAATTCTAATGCTCTATACCACAATAGGATGACTATTGTTAACAACAATATATAGTTTCATGTAGATAGAAGGAAGATATTGAATGTTCCAATCACAAAGAAACAACTGTTTGAGATGATAGATATGCTAATTACCCCGATCTAATCACTAAAAGACACCAAAATATATATAAAAAATTAAAAATTTTTTGATTAAATGTTGGTAGTATGTCTCTCATTTTCTTTTCCCTCTCTCTTTTTTTTTTTTTTTTTTTTAAGCTAATGGAATCTAGCTCTGTCATCCAGGCTAGATTCATGTCATCACTGGAGTGCAGTGAACCATCTTGGCTCTCTGCAACTTCCACCTCCTGGGTTCAAGGGATTCCTCTTCTACAGGCCCCTGAGTAGCTGGGATTACAAGCCCTCACCACTAAAATGCACCAAAATTTTTTGTGTTTTTAGTACAGACAAGGTTTTACCATGTTGTCCAGGCTGGTCTCAAACTCCTGACCTCCAATTAGCGGCCCACCTTGGTCTCCCAAAGTGCTGGGATGACAAAAATGGGCCACTGCACCCAACCTCTCACTTTCTTCTTACATACTATTGGTTTTCACTTTGATAAATTGTAAGCCTCATTATTAATGTAGTCAAATTAATCAATCTGTTTGTGATTTATAATTTTTGTGTCTTGTTTAATAAATGTTCCCTATAAAGAGACTCTAAAATATAATTTATCTCTCCATTTATTTATAAAGTGTAATTATTTATTTTTCATTTAATTCCAGTTTATACTCCTCTGAAGTGTATCAAATCACTGAGATTGCTTTGACACTCACACTCTGGAGGAAAAATGCCTCATAGCCCTCTGCACAAAGGTTTTGCCAAAGTATGAATTTACATTTTTGTTATTATTTGTTTGGTGAGAAACACATTCAAAATCTCCTTTCTTCCTTATAATTAACCAGTTCCAACCACATTTCTTGCACAATCCATACTCTCCATCACTGAATTGTATTTACCCATGTATTAAATGTCAGATTTTCAAACACAAGGCTGTTTCTGGTCTCCTTCAAAAATTCCATTAGTTCATTGTTTCTGCACATTTAGTGGCACACTATCTTAATTTTCATAATTTCCAAGGTAGTCTTTCTAGGCAGACCCTCTCAAATAATTTTTTAAAAAAAGCAACTTGTCCCTTATTATTCTGCTTTTCCATATAATTTTTAGAATTAATTAATCAATTTATAATTAAATCCTTATAACAATATATCAGAAATGACATTTTTTAATAATTTAAATTTTCTACCTGTGAATATCAGTATATTTCATTTATCGTTATTTAATACTTTCAGAAAAGATAATTCTTCTCCTTAATAGTCATAAATTGTATTTTACTTATTTTCATGTGCATTGTATTTTTGTCACTACATAAATGAAATTTTAAAATATATATATGTTTTTAATTTTGTGTATAGAAATGCAATGAACAACTTTTTATTTTTACTTTTTTAGTTGTTGAGATAGGGTTTCACTATGTTGCCCAGGCTTCTATTGAACTGCTGAGTTCAAACAATCTTCTTGCCTCAGCCTACCCAGTAGCTGGGATTACAGACATGAGACACTGCACCTGATCAATAAATGCCTTTCAATGTTGGTTTAATGTTAGAAATATTGGTGAACTAACTCATTTTTTTCTTATTTCTTTTCTGTAGATATTTTAGTGATTTCTATACAGATCAAACCATATGCAAATAATGATACTTTTTGGCTTCTTCCTTTTCAATACTGATGTATTTGACAGTTTTTAACCCTTGACTTATGACCTATAACTGTTATTCAATGTTGAATAAAATGGAAATAGCTACCTGCATTTCCTGTTTCTAAAACTCAAATAAATGCCTTTTACTTTTCACCCTTGAGTATTTTGTTTGTTGTAGCTTTTTATGCCCTTTATCAAGTTTAATGAGTCTAATGTTATTTTTCAAAAATATTTATATAAAATGTTTTTAACTGTTATCAAAAAAATGTTATTGCATGCATTGAAAGAGTTCTATCTACTTTGTTTCTATAGAACTGATTTGGAAATTTACATTAATACACTTTCTAATAATGAACCAACCTCATGGTCCAAGAATAAACCATTATTGGTCATGATGTTTTCCTGTCTTAAGAATAATAAAGTAGACTTGCTAAAATAATTTTTTTTAAGATTTTCTCATCATGCTTGTGTAAGCTTTGGTATTGATTTTCCTTTCTAATTTTGATTTTTTTTTCTTTGTTTAATAGCAAATATATATTAACTCTCTGAAAAAATGTGTTGGGGTTATATTCCAACTCATTATTTGAGATATTTTTGTATCTTAAAATTTTATGTAATATTATAGTTTATTTTTTTTGTTTATTTAATAGAAATCCCCTCAAAACTCTTCTTAGAACATTTATTTGTAGGAATATTTTAAATCAAAGACTTAATTTATAGTAGTTATAGTACTTATGATATTTTTTTTAAATGATCTTTGCATCCTGGCAGAAGGCTCTTAAAAGTCCTTAGTATTTCCTGAGTAGTAAGGGTGACATTTTTTCTAATGAGGGTGATTCCCTGTGGGCCCCTGATAGTTTCAGAATAGGATTGATTGGAGAAAGACCAAACTTTGATTAAAAACTTGGAAGTTTTAGGCCCACTCCCTGGTGTTGGGAAGTGGGAAAGGCATGGAGATTAAGTTAATCAGCAATGTTCAATTATTTGATCAAAAATGCCTACATAATTAAACCTCCATTTAAAAATACTAAAAGATAGAATACAGATAGCTTCCAGATTGGTGAATATTGAGGTGGTGGGTGGGTGGTGCTCTCAGAAAGGGCATGGGACTCTGTACCTCTTCCCACATCCCTTGCTCCATGCATATCTTCCATTTCACTGTTCTGGACTTGTATAATAAACTAGATTCTTGTTCCAGCAAAATTTGGAAGGGCCTTTAGCCATTCCCACTGTAGCCCTGTCCTTGTTAAGTAGCTTGACAGTGACTAACCTTGACAGAGCCTCTTCCCTTTAGATATTTCTTCGTTTCCCCCAAATTACTCCTGGGCCCATATGCTAAGCTCTGAATAATTTATGTGCATGCCTCAGCTCCTACTCATACACACTTGTTATAAGATGAAGGGAAACCTCTTTATCACATAGTCATAGATTGCACAGAAACATATAACACCACAACAATTCTCTGATGAATTATTTTTTTCTCCTTAAAACATCTTTAACTTTGTTGTAAAAAAGATAGAGGTGATGAATAAACTAATACATGTCAAATTGTTCTCTATATTCTTTGAGGATATACTAGTTAAGTAATCCACACTTGGGGACACTTGGCACCTACTTTGCTACTCTTTGTCTCTAATATAAATGATTACATGTTATTTGTTTTATTTTATTTGTTAATTTTTTTGAGACAGAGCCTCACTCTGTCACTCAGGCTGGAGTGCAGTGGCACTAACTCAGCTCACCACAACCTCTGCCTCCCACGTTCAAGTGATTCTCATGACTCGGTCTCCTGAGTAGCTGGGATTACAGGCACATACCACCACAGCCAATTTTTTGTATTTTTAATAGAGATGAAGTTTCACCATGTTGGCCAGGCTGGTCTTGAACTCCTAACTCAGGTGATCTGCCCACCTTGACTTCCTAAAGTTCTTGGATTACAGGCATGCTCTGCCCAATGATTACATTTCATACCAGTTATCACATGTTAAAAAATATCACTTATGCCTTATACACTCAAAATTTTAATAAGATCCGAGATAAGGCCTCTTGCAAAATTCCTTTTTACCCTCCCATGACCTGTTGGCTCCTTAGGCTGTTAAAATGCTTCATTAGAAAAGTAAATAATCTTTTTTCTTTCTCTCCACACTGTTACCTTTAAAATCAAATAATTTATTTATTTGATTATGCAAATATGTGTGTAATTTTGATTACTTTTAAGCAATACAATAAATTGGTTTATGCATTATATATATATTATTATCTCTGATTTAATTGTACCACACTAGTTATATTTTTCATTTCTCTTTTTTTTTTCAAAACTGATATTATCCTGTTTTAAATAGTTGTATTTGTTAACTACTCCGAAGACTTTTTTTGTAATAAGGCAAGTGCTGTTGTATCTCATTGTTCTTTTGGTGACCAAGCAAATATTAATATCTACTCAGCTTCTTCCCCTGATATCTATTTGGTTAGGAGTTCTTCTATTTCCATGTTTAAAAGAACTCTTCAGTATACCCCCTTTTCTTTGTTTCAAATGCTGTTAGCCTATTCACTTACTCATTTGTCTAAGACTGTTTTATCACTATCCTCTCTTTTAACAAATGTACTTTAGCCAGTCTCCTTAGCTGTACTTTGTCCCCATTCTAAAAGGACTTTTGAATATATTATGTGGTTGAAGGAGAGAGTCATTAGGGAAACCCTGAAGAAAGCTAGGAATGCAGTTGAGCTACAGGAACAACTATAACAAGAATGGGCATGCATCATGAATTTATCATTATCTAGTTTCTCTGGATTTAGTACTGTTTAGAGCACACTGCATTTCCCAGATAGCTGAAAGCATGACTCCTGGAAATCAGCTCCGAAATTACATATGGACATTTCTTCAAGTGGAGAAGAACAAACACATTTTCTCAGTTCTGGGTTTACTTGACAGTACCAGTTGTAAGAATACTGAAGCATTTCCATAAACTTAGATGAATAGCTACAATTTGTCACCTTTGTCACTCCTATGCCTCCCTGGGATCCAACTGAACATCAGGCAAATTAAGTTTATTCCTCAATCAGCGTGGGTCATTCTGCATCCTGTTTCCTTGTATATTCTGTTTTTTGTGGTTTTTGTCTAGAGCTCATTAAATATGTTGAAAATTATCTCTAGGTTTACTTTCCTAATCCAAGGGAAGAAACTAACTCTCCAATTACTTACCTATATATGTAAAATGTTATACACATATGTGTATAATCAAAATGTGACACAATATATTTTATATTTTATGTTAAGCTTTATTTTTATTCAGTTAAGACAAAATTTACTAAAGATATGTTAATACGATATATTTTACTAAAATACTTGATGTAGCATTACTTCTTAATTCCCTTTTCCATTTCTTTCACTTCTTTTCCTTTTTTAAAGTTGCCTTTTCTATTTAAAGAAGACAGAAGTTACTTCTGAATTGAGAATTGATTGATAGTCAATTCTGAGGCGATTTTCTGAAAGGCATCTCTCTCTGCTCCTCTGAAACTTTAGTCACTTGATTTCAGTTTGGAGAGTACTTCCTTGATCTCATTGCTCCTTTAACATTTTTATAATCAAGACATTCTTCTTCTTCATCTTTAGCACATCTTTATAGTAATTCATCTGACCACTCTATCTGGGAAAGCTTTGAGCATTTCCTTACACTGATTCTTTATAAGACATGTCCCGAGTACATAAAAGTGAAGTGATACCAGATATTACTGTAAAATTAACTAAAATACATGTAGCTGCTGCCTTAATTATGATTATTCAGTTAGTAAAAGTGACACAGATGAATATCTTTTGGAAACTGCAACTCATAGAAAGACAATTGGACAGATGGATTCTGCAGGAGGTACTGTTGGCAAAACATGCTTTTTTAAACTGTGAGGGTGATAAGATGACAAGCATATTTGGTTACAACTTTTATCTTTCCACAAGTAAATAGTGAGCAGTTCATACTACTTTGGTTCTTGTTGCTCTGTAAAATAAATTCTTTTTCTTTATTAAATTTGCTTTCTTTGAACTTTCTCTTACTAAGTTGCAAAAAAAAATAAAAATAAAAAAATAAGAAGAAAGAAAGAAAGCAAAGGCAGCTCTTGCATAGCCGGTTCAAGTATATTGGGTGTTATCTACAGATTGCAGTTAAAAAGGTCTTTAAAAACAGAAAGACCAGTATATTAGCATGTTCTCATGCAGCTATGAAAAAAATCCCAGAGACTGGGTAGTTTATAAAGAAAATAAGTTTAATTTACTCACAGTTCTGCATGGCTGGGGAGGCCTCAGGAGATTTACAATCATGGCGCTCTTCACAGAGAAACAGGAGAGAGAAGTATCTAGCAAAGAGGGAAGCCCCTTATAAAACCATCAGATCTCATAAGAACTCATTCACTACCATGAGAGCAGCAGAAGAAACTGCCCCATGATTAAATTATCTCCACCAGATCCAACCTTTAACTCATGGGGATTATTACAATTCAAGGTGGATCTGAGTGGGGATACAGAGCCAAACCATATAGGGGAGTTATGGTCAACAACTAAATATTTTTATTATATTTCTAAATTGATTTTGTTGATTTGTCCAAGCCTATGTGCATGTAATTCAGTATTTGGAACCCAGCAAAATGATGAACAATACACTAGTCAAAGAAATTAGTGAATTTAATATATATCACTTGATATCAAGTAGATTTCATAATTTTCACTTTTAGAGATGAAAATCGTGTTAATCTCTAAACTTTTCAAAACCATATTTTTCCCAGTAGAACAGTAGTAAACTCAACACGTTTTTTTGTGGCTGAAATTTGAAGCATTGTACACATTCTTCAAAGGAATAAAGAATACCAGATTTGCCATTGATTATGAGATAAAGGATTCTTAAAACTCACTCAGGCTTTGACTATATGATTTTCTTTAAAATTTTTTAAAATTTTATTAAATATACATATATCAAAGTAAATTAGAACATAATTATTGAAAATAATTATTGCTGTAACTGTGAATAGATCAAGAAGCTGAAAAGCAGCAATTTGGTTACTACTTCTCATATAGGCAAGATCATACACTGTCAACAACACATTATATATAATATTGACATGCTATTAACTTAATCTGATCATATTTGAAGGTCTGTTTTTTCATTTTTTTACAGTTTTTTTACACATGTAATTCAGAAAAGACCTTAAACAATAAATGTATAATGCTAGAAATTTCTTTCACAATTATTTGAACAATACTTTTAAAGACCAATGACAATATTTAAAAGCTATTAAGAGAGATTGTTTCCATCTCTGCATATCATATCTTCAAATCATTTTATTAATGTATTTCTTAAATGAGTGTTACCTCAAGTTCCTAATATGTGTTGTTTTGTCATTGATTATTTAAACTCAAGCACCATGATGCTTACTTACCTGGGAAGCCTACATTTCTTAATTCACCTTTGACTTACCTACACATTTATAGATAAGTTGACACTTCATTAACTATAAAGATAGGTACCCTTTTAATGATATTACACAACCTTTTGAAGTAAGGTAGAGGTGAACTATGCTTTTGCCTAAATAACCATAGTGGCTATAATTTCTTTGAAAATAATTAAATGCCACATTTTATCATAAGCAGTGACTCATATAGAATAAATAGTATAATGTTCATGCACTTCTGTGGACACTTTGCTTTATTTAAAGAATGTCCACTAAAACCATTAGTTACATGTTAATAATGGAAACATAATTCATTTTTCTCTGCTAATTAGTATATGGATTCCTTCACATTAAAAAAAAATACTGAACAGATACAACAAGCCTACACTAAGTTGAATTTGACTTATCATTTCTAACTGATATAGAGCTTACTTTGAACTTTTATGTCTCCAATTAAAACTCCAGGGAAAACGCCATGAGTGCATTCAAGCTTTTTCTAGTCAGTCAATCTGTCATCATAGTAAGCATGACTGTCTGTTCTGCTGTTTTCCAGCGCCAGTGTGATATTCAGACACCATCTGCCGACTTCCACTTATTGCTATTCAGGCTCCACTGCTGGTTATTCATTTCTCATTTTGGTCATCATAAGTCAGCATGTTTGTGAAAATCCAGTACTGCTCGTTGAACTAATACATGTACAACTACTGTTGAATTTCGGCTTTGGGACTTATATTGCCGCTCTGATAATTTCCTATGGATTCCTCTTCTGCAAAATTCATGGGCTAACATATTGAACTGAAAGCACACAGTAAAATAAGACATTCATTTTTCAATAGAAAGAATATGAGAAATCATCAAACACAATTTTTCTTTTTTTGTCGCTATTGTAAAAAGTGTAATTTTACTTGCATGCATTCGATTTTTTACTTAAAACTCTTTGAACATTATCTTTTATTTGAATTATCTATACTCCTTAGTGTTTTGCCCTACAAAAATACATATAATAAACAAAGTTTCCAGAAAGTCAGTGAGAAATACCTCAACTTTTACCAAAGTTCTGACTCTAAATGTGGAGAGGAGAAAGTATAGTTTCTCGTTGCTACTGACAATTATCATTTCATATTATCCTTATGTACACCTCATATAATCTTTTTTTCTCTCCTAAATTCAGACAGATACATTTAACACAAATGTGAAATATCTATCATTTCTTCCTACAAGACTCAATATGACATGCCATTCTTCAAGCAATCTTTTTTCTCCACAAACCCACAGAAATCTCTCAAATCTCCTTTTTAAACTCAAATGTTAAGGTTAAGGTTAAATTGATGCTTTGGAAACTCAGACACTAAGGTTATGTTCCTCAGATTCTGGCATCTATGCATTGCTTATTTTATCATTTCCTTTTTTATTTTTATGCTCTCTACTGGCAGATATGAAGAGAAAGTCCCAGAATTTTTCATTGTTGAGTAATAAGAAGAAAGCCTAAGAGTTTTGGATGTCTGATTTAATAGCACCCTCCCTTTGCCTGTAAGACTCCATGGACAAATGTGATTATTTTTTAGAAGGCCAATTTGCCTTCCCTAAGTCACCACCATTCAGTGTCTTGTGACCCTCAATACTAATCTCATTTATTCTCTATTTCTCATTTTGTGAGACACCATTAGAAGCCCAGGACTCCAGTTCATCTCTCTTCCTCCAGAGTTATTTCTCTTATAAAGATCTGTATATCCTTGTGAGCCTATCTCCCTTTTTTTCCAAACTCCTGAAATATTTCCCCAGCATTTTCCCCATACGCTCTATAATCTCAACCTTCATGTTCTTGCTCTAACTGAAAAGTAGCTTTCACTGGAGCCCAATACCTATTTTGCAGGTTGTTGCTGTTTTCTCCCCCCACATTATTTTCCAGTGTATTTTGATGTGGGGCTGTATTGGTTTCCTACTGCTGTTATGATGAATCATGACCAACTTAGTGGCATAAACCAACACAGTTATTATCTCGTACTTTTGCAGGTCAGAAGTCTAAAATGGTTGGCAAGTCTGGGTCCCTTCTTGAAGCTCAAGGGGAGAGTTTATGTCCTTCTTTTCCAGCTTCCAGAGGCTGCTCACATACAAGAATCAATATGACATGCCATTCTTCAAGCAAACTTTTTTTCTCCCCAAACCTACAAACTCTCTTAATTCTCCTTTTTAAAATCAAATGTTAAGTTGATGTTTTGAAAACTCAGACACCAAGATTATGCTCCTCCAATTCTGGCTTTTATACATTGCTTATTTCATCATTTCCTCTTTAATTTTGTATTCTCTCTACTGGAAGATATGAAGAAAAAGCCCTAAAATTTTTCATAGTTGAATAATCATAAGAAAACCTGAGAGTTTTGGATGTCCCATTTAACAGCACCCTCCCTTTGCCTCTAAGACTTCAAAGACAAATGTGATTATTTTTTAGAAGGCCAATTTGCCTTCCCTAACTCACCAACACTTCTTCACTCTGGCTTCATCACTCTGACCTTTGCTTCTGTTATCGTATCTCCTTCATAGACTCTGATACTCTTACCTCTGATTTGGCCCACCATGATAATCTGGAAAAACTTACCAATTTCAAGATCCTTAATTAGTACGTCTGCAAAGTCAATTTAGTCTCCAAAGATAATATATTCATAGACCCTGAAGATTAGGGAATGTGCATCATTGAGTGACCATTATTTTGTCTACTCTTTGCCTTCAATTACAGCTTCTAGACAATTATGTCATTATCTTGAAACAAGCATTTGACAAAATTCAAAATCTTTCATAATAAAAACTCTCAAAAAATTAAATGTAGAATAAATAGTCCTCAATACAATTAAACACCATATATGGGAAGTCCACAGCTAACACCATCCTCAACAGTGAAATTTTGAAGACTTTTCCTCTAAGATAGTGAACAAGACAAGGGATCCACTCTCACTATTTGTGCTTAACATAGTTCTGGAAGCCCTAGCCAAAGAAATAAGGCAATAGAAAGAAATAAAAGGCATTTAAGTAAGAAAGGAAGAAGTGAAATTGTCTCTGTTTGCCAATGACACAATCTTATATAGAAATCTTCCATAGTTGACACCAAAAAATGTTAGCACTGGTAAATAAATTCGGTGAACCTTTAGAATATAAAATCTACATGCAAAAATCACTTGTGTTTCTATGCCCCAACAATCAACTATGTGAAAAAAAAATTAAGAGAAGAATCTCATTTGCAATAGCATAAAATACTTAGGAATACATTTAAAAAAAAAAGTGAAAGAGCTGTATACTGAAAACTAGAAAACATAGATGAAAAAAGTTGAAGAAGACAAAAATAAATGGCACGATATCTTATGTTCATGGATTTAAAAATGATCTTTTTAATGTATTTATAGGTCTATATATCTGTTCTGGTACCAGTACCATGCTGTTTTGGTTCCTCAGCCTTGTAGTATAGTTTGAAGTCTCACAGTGTGATGCCTCCAGCTTTGTTCTTTTTCCTTAGGATTGTCTTGGCTATACAGGCTCTGTTTTGGTTCCATATAAAATTTAAAGTAGTTATTTCTAATTCTGTGAAGAAAGTCAATGGTAGCTTGATGGGGATAGCATTGAATCTATAAATTACTTTGGGCAGTATGGCCATTTCCATGATATTGATTCTTCCTATCCATGATCATTGCATGTTTTTTCATTTATTTGTGTCCTTTCTTATTTCCTTGAGCAGTGGTTTGTAGCTCTCCTTGAAGAGGTCCTTCACATCACTTCTGAGTTGTATTCCTAGGTATTTTATTCTCGTTGTAGCAGTTGTGAATGGGAGTTCATGCATGTGAACCCTGTCTGTCTATTATTAATGTATAGGAAGCTTGTGATTTTTGCACATTGATTTTGTATCCTGAGACTTTGCTGAAGTTGTTTATCAGCTTAAGGAGGTTTGGGGCTTAGACGATGGGGTTTTCTAAATATACAGTTATGTCATCTGCAAACAGAGACAATTTGACTCCCTCTCTTCCTATTTGAATATCCTTTATTTCTTTCTCTTGGCTGATTATCTTGGTCTGAACTTCCAATACTATGTTGAATAGGAGTGGTCAGAGAGGGCATTCTTGTCTTGTGCTGGTTTTCAAAGGGAATGCTTCCAGCTTTTACCCATTCAGTATGATATTAGCTGTGGGTTTGTTATAAATAACTCTTATTATTTTGAGATACATTCCATCAATACCTAGTTTATTGAGAGTTTTTAGCATGAAGGGGTGTTGAATTTTATCAAAGCCTGCCTCAGAAACAACACCACACATCTGCAATCATCTGATCTTTGACAAACCTGACAAAAACAAGCAATGGGGAAAGGATTTCCTATTTAATAAATGGTGTTGGGAAAATTGGCTGGCCATATGCAGAAAACTGAAACTGGATCCCTTCTTTATACCTTACACAAAAATTAACTCAAGATGGATTAAAGACTTAAAGGAAGACCTAAAACCGCAAAAACCTGAGAAGAAAACCTAGGCAATACCATTCAGGACATAGGTGTGGGCAAAGACTTCATGACTAAAACACCAAAAGCAATGGCAAAAAAAGCCAAAACTGACAAATGGGATCTAATTAAACTAAAGAGTTTCTGTACACCAAAAGAAGCTATCATCAGAGTGAACAGGCAACCTACAGAATGGGAGAAAATTTTTGCAATCTATCCATCTGGCAAAAGGCTAACATCCAGAATCTACAAGGAACTTAAAAAACTTTACAAGAAAAAACAACCCCATCAAAAAGTGGACAAAGGTTATGAATAGACACTTCTCAAAAGAAGACATTTATGTGGCCAACAAACATATGAAAAAAAGCTCATCATCACTGGTAATTAGAGAAATGCAAAGCTGCACCCCAATGAGATACCATCTCATGCTAGTTAGAATGGCAATTATTAAAAAGTCAGGAAACAACAGATGCTGGAGAGGATGCGGAGACTTTTACACTGTTGGTGGGAATATAAATTACTTCAACCATTGTGGGAGAGAGTGTGGCAATTCCTCAAGGATCTAGAACCAGAAATACCATTTGACCCAGCAATCTCATTACTGGGTGATTATTTTTTAGAAGGCCAATGATTTATAACCCAAAGGATTATAAATCATTCTACTATAAAGACACATGCACATGTATGTCTATTTCAGCGCTATTCACAATAGCAAAGATTTGGAACCAACCCAAATGCCCATCAATGATAGACTGAATAAAGAAAATGTGGTACATATACACCATGGAATACTATGCAGCCATAAAAATGGATGAGTTTATGTCCTTCACAGGGACATGCATAAAGATGGAAACCATCATTCTCAGCAGACTGACATAGAACAGAAAACAAAACACCACATGTTCCCAATAATAAGTGAGAGTTGAATAATAAGAAAACATGGACACAGGGAGGGGAACATCACACACCAGGGCCTGTCAGGGAATAGCGGGGTAGAGGAGGGTTAACATTAAAAGAAACACCTAATGTAGATGATGGGTTGATGGGTGCAGCACACCATCATGACACATGTATGTCTATGTAACAAACCTGCACATTCTGCCCATGTATCCCAGAACTTAAAGTATAATAAATATATATGTGAAATGTTTATAATATCTAAAGCAATTTATAAAATGGATGTAATCTCATTCAATTCCAATGTCATTTTTAACAGAGATGGAAAAAAACAATCCTAAAATTTATATAGAACCACAAAAGACACCAAGTATTGAAGCCAATCTTGAGTCAAAAGAACAAAGCTTGAGGCATCAACTTATCTGACTTCAAAACATATTACAACACCAAAGTAATCAAAACCGCATAGTACTAACATTAAAACAGACACATTGACCAATGGAATAGCTTAGAGAGCCCAGAAATAAATCCAGAAATTTACAATCCATTGATTTTAGACAAAGGTGCCAATGACATATAATGCAGAGAAGATAGTCTCTTCAATTTGACCCTCTTCATTCAATTTTGCCAACAAATGGATATCCATATGCAGAAGAATAAAATTTGACCCTTTTTCTCTCACCATATACCAGAATAAACTCAAAATGGATTAAAGGCTTACATGTAAGACTTTTAACTGTAAAGGTAATGGAAAAAACAGGAAATAAGCTCAATGGCAATATGTGAAAAACTGAAGTGCTCAGACTTATTCATCAGGTAAATGAAAATTGAAACCACAATGAGACATCACCTCACAATTACTAGAATGGCTATTATCAATGGTGAATATTTCTAAGAATTGGGTTGCATACATTTCAATATCACAAAGAGAGTAAACTTGTGTTCTCATAAAAAATATCAAATATTTGAAGTGACAGGCATGTTAATTCAATTAGTTTAATATTTCTACATCGTATTCCAAAATCATAACACACTTTGTACCCTATAAACATAAATACTATAATTTGTAAATATATAATTTTTAAAACGAGTAGATTTTTCTCTGTATATTGAGTTAAAATATAAGAATTAAAACACGCTATTACATTAAAGCCATAATCCAACAGTATCTCTAATCTAAAGATCCTATGACTAATACTCAAATTCCTGAACTTTCTGTTTTGAAATCCATGCCCTTCACTCTGCCCAGCTCATTTTATGAAGTCATTGGTTTTCTAGGGACCACACTTCTGCTATCCTGCAGCTGAACAACTTCCACAGGAAATAGACACTTGAGTTATGTAATTTTTCTTCAAAAATATCTTATTTTTACTTAAACACAACATTTCCTGCTTTTCATAATGGCAGAGAAGAGGAGAATGGCATAAAGGTTTTTCACAGGAAACAGATAGGTCCTCACATTAGAATTGAAGGGGAACTAACTGAAACAAGGGAACATGTGTCCCTTTATATGAGCAGTGGTTGCAGGAAAATACATAGCTTTTCCCCAGAGGGCAGGAAAAAAAGGTACAAAGATATCATGCATGTAGATTATGAAGCCATAATTTTAAAATAGCAAGGATGGTAATATCTGATTAGTTTCATATTGCAGAAAAGCAAGGTACTGGATTTCAGTTGCTGTGTAGGAATCAGGTGGTATTAGTTGACTTTGGAAAAAATGGTCTGTGATACAGTATCTCTAATATTTTGTGTACTTGGGACACAAGGGGAGAGCAAGTTACCCCAGAAGGAAAATCAGAATATGTGGGAAAATTTGGTCACCACCAGTAGACTTTATTTAAAGCTGATTTCAAAACACAAGGGAAAAATGACATTAAATTGAGCACTCCATATTATCACTGATTATTTTCAATGGATGTCAAAATTAATATTAAATGGAATATCCATTTACATGCCAAATGAGAAAATGTATTTACCATTTTACCAATATTTGTTTCATTATTACACAGTCCAGGGCTAAACATGATTATGAAATAGCTATCAAGTATTTAGTGGCAATAATTATCGCATAATGTGATGAGGTGCTACTACTTTCTTATAACTTTCTGAGTATACTGGCCAGAGACCTTTTCTAATTCTATTATCGCTAACCTTTCAGGGCAAGAATAAAGCTAAGTGAAGGTTTTCTTTTACAACAGTATTTATGAAAATATGAAAGATAAATAAATTAACATAACTGCATTGAAAATTTCTTAAAGGTTCAGCAGATATTGCTTCTCCCTCCCCTCCTACCTTACTTGGCAGTCTTAGCATAAACTTCCCTGCTAAATTAACCTTCAATGAGAATATTTCAAATGAGCATTTGAAGACATTTTGCTAGAAATAAAATTACCATTATTTTCTAATATTAACAGTTTTACTCTTTTGAAACACATCCTATTAGATATTGGAATTTCATTATTGTTCTTGTACTAAAATGTCCAATTTTATGTTGGCTTTGAGACAGTGTCTTACTATGTCACCAAGGCAGGATTGCAGTAGCCTGATCAGGGCTCACTGCCACCTTGACCTCCTATGTTCAAGTTATCCTCCTACCTCAGCCACCTCAGTACTCCACCACTGCTGGCTAATTTTTTAAATTTTTTGAAGAGACAGGGTCTCACTATGTTGCCCAAGCTGATCTCAAACTCCTGAGCTCAAGTAATCTGCCTGACTCGGCCTCCTAATGTGCTGTGATTACAAGCATAAGCCACCGCACCCGACCACAAAATATCCAATTTTAAGTTTGTTTCACCACAAGAAGCATGTGTGAATGCTTTGTGTGTACTCAACAATGTAGAATAATGTGTCCTAAAATAAACAGCATATATCGGAAAGCAGTTTTAAAACCATAACTTATGAATTTTTTTCTATATGTGTGAAAAACACACATAGATTATAATATTTATATCTTATATATAATAATATAAAGATGTATAATAATATATAGTATTATATAAAATAATATATAAAGATATAATATATCTTTATATTGTAAGTAACCCATTTCATTTATTTTTTTTCAAAATTGTTTTATTGTACATCTTGTCATATATATTTTAAAATAATTTTAGCATTTGTTGCCCATTCACACTTACCATTTACTTAGAATTTAAAATGTATGTATATACTCTGCATTTCTGAGAAGTTAATCTCTTGGGTAATAGATCGGTGAATGAGACTTTTATAATGTAAGAAAGGTATTTCATTGTTACACACTTCTACACTTATGTACAATGTTTTATCTCTTTCATGCTATAATTTATGAATTGTGTATACTGACACATATAACACCATTAATATGACTATTTAACACTTCCCGACTCCAAAAGCAAATCTAAGATCTCATATTGTTTAAAAGAAAGTTCACCATACTTTATAAAATAATTCAAAGTTATTTTACCTTTTTCCACTTGAATTGAGAAAAAAAGATTTGTCTTTTCTTTCTTAAGATTATTAATGTTGTATCACTAAAGTTATTTCACAATACTTAAAGTAATCATGCTTATGTATGTAAAATGCTAAAGAATCACTCATCCATACCAACACCATCAGAACAAAATATTCAAAAAGGTGTTGCTTTTGATTGGATTTTTGTCTTTGAATTGTAAGTGCTGGCTCATACACATCTAGTCGTCAGTTTTACTTGTACTTAGAAGCATAAGAAATACACACAAATGGTATTTTTAAGGCATAATAAACAGATACATGAATATAAGCACAGTTGGATTTCCAATTGTGATATTATAACTTTTGGTTAAAATCCCTTACTTGTATCCCCTTTATGTCCATTTGTTAACTATCTAACTACCTACCTAGTCATGGATGTGGCTTAATGACTGTGTGGACTGGTTTTATATATCAAACAAATTGTAAATAATCTACAAGTATCTTAAAGTCCTGAGCAAAAGCAGCCATTAAAGCACCACCTGGGTATGCAACTCAAGAACTTGGTGTTTCCTGGGTAAGTGTGTATTTGTCTTTTTTCTTTTTTAACATTAAGTACCATCATAGACAAACTTTCACAATATTAATTTTGGGAAAGTTTATGACTTTTTATATAGTAACATTTAAATGATTTGTTATAGAAACAAACTATTCATAAGAGAAAAAGAAGATTCTAATAAAATAACTCTAGAAGCAATCATTCCAAATCCATTGTGTGTAGAAAAATCTAAAATAGATATACACAATTTCTATCTTTTCTTTCCATGTAATATTGATTAAAAATCATTAGCAATGATCACTCATAAGTTCTATAACAAAGCGAACTCTTAACGTTTCATTTTCTTTGTTTTTTCTCTTTGTGGTAATGGGAATCAAACTCATACAGCAGAAGGATAATGTGTCCATAATGTGACATGATGTACTGAAAATATGTTATTACATTTCTAATGATATGCCTTTCAAAGCTGTCTTTATTACGCCATGGAGAGTCCTGCCCTTAGAGAATGCATCTGTGGAAGTGGATAGGTCATTCTAATAGCTTTCACATTTTAGATCTGTAGATTCTAGTGGTAATATTAATACATCTCCTCTATCAAGGTGAAACAAACAAATAATAAAACTAAGCAGCAAGGAAAAAAAACAGCATTTAAAATAGAACTAGTAATCTCTCTCTGACTTTTTTATCTTTCTCATGTACTTTTGCAACTAAAAATAGTCATATTCATTACATAATATGATGCATTATTTTAAATATATATAAAATTAATATATGTATATATAATCTGGCATAGCATAAAATCTACTTTTCAAAGTAATACAAAAACATCTTTGTGCTGATTATTGAGCTATTTTTTTCTGTGTAATGCCCATCTGTCAACACTCTGTTGATGCTCAGGTGAGGATTCTTTTTTATTTTTATTTTTTTGCTAGCTGTATTACTGTTGCATTCAACAGCAGCACTAGTGATGGCAAGCTTTCATGACAGAGAGACAGAAAATCTGTCTTATGTGACCATAATATTTTCCCACTAGTCTTAGCTTCACCCTAGTGGCATGGATAAGTAGTAAAAATGGCAGCAGTTTTTCAGCTTTCTGTTTATTTTTTCCCTGTACTTCTAGCCAGCCTCAGTGCAACCCTTTTGGGGCATTGGCACTAGTGAGCAAAGGCCTTGTCCTGAGAGGTCTAAGTTCAGTCTCCACATGGACACTCCTCTTAGCTGCTCAGAAAACAGCACCTGCAGGGTAGTGCCCTCTACTCCTAGCTCTGAGACCTGTAACTGTTAGACCACTTTCCCAAAGTTCTATATTCTAGTAACCCCAATCTCTTCCATTTGTTCCCTGAACCCCAGATGTACGAGGTATTTTTCTGAAGTCCATTGCCTTTGTGTTGCCTCCGTGTTTCTACTTGCTTTCCTTACATTTCAATTTTTAAAATCATCATATTATTTTTTATCTGTTAAACATTTCTAATGTCTGTTCGGATGTGAGGAGAGTTGGAAAGAGAGTCTCTCCTGCCCTTTTAACAGGCAATGGCTGAACAAGCTGAACAACGGAGACTTCTTTGAACACATGGGAGAACTGAGGTTGTAGGGCAAAAAGCAATGGTGAAATCTGCAGGGAGAGAGATGCCTGTAAAAAAAAACATATTAAGAGCAAAGGATAACCTCAGACAGCTAGTCACTGGATGCCATATAAATTGATAAAATGATTCAGGAGGAAATGATTAATACGTTGCTAAATATTAAGTGTGGATTAGTGTAAGAATGTGAAGTTGCTAGGGGCCATATTTATAGGGGATGTACATGCTCTTGCAAACTCTTCCCCTAAGAACTTTTCAAGGTGCTCACAGAAATGATCATCAAATCCTAGTAACATTTCTCCCAGAAAGCTTAGTTCTGGCTAAGGAAGCAAAACATTGCTACTATCAGAACTCTACCCAGACTCACCAAGACTCATATTCTCTGTTGTCAAAATAAAATAAAATAAAATTGCAATGACCCTTGTTAAAAATGGTGAGGAAATCTTTATCCAGAGCTATTTATTACGACTATCAAGACTATTAAACAGGAGAGAAAGATATAATTCGTCTCCACTGAAACAAAAGGTGGGGTGTGGGGTTAAACATTGGATGAGCTAATGGAAAAGTTCTGGAGGACTTTAGAGGGAAGGTTGGTGGATGTGATTGGGTTATTTTTGTTTGCTAATTGGTGCTTATGAAAGTTAGGCTCCTAATTTCCAAGAGTAACTGGGAGATAAAGTTACTACCTTTCTTGATTATTACATTTCAAATAAATGCCTCCTAGATCCTTGAAAAGATATTCCTGGGTTATAAAACTGGCAAGAGTCTGGGAGATTTATATCTCAAAGGAGAAAAAAAGAATTTACAGCTGCAAGTTTTCTAAAGTAAATTCTCTAAAAAAGTGGGGAATGAGAGACAGAAAGTCAGAAAGAGGAGTTTAAAGCTTAGGCAACTGAGGAGAGCTTGAGGCTTTCTGGGTCACTATGGTCCTCCCTGCAAGCAACCAAAAATTCTTCATCAAAAGAAGACAAGCAAGAAACTTCCTGTCTTCATTAACACAAGTTCCCCCCCTCCCAAAAAAAAATTTCTTACAAGGGAAAATCTGCGCTTGATTTAAGTCTAAACAATTTTTACCTTAGTATCTACTGTTTGATAAAAAATATCTGACTTCCAAGAAAATAAAAAGCAAGGCACATAAAGCACAGGCTGAAGACACAAAGCAGTCATCAAATCAGACTGAAAGATGATACGAATGTGTGAACTATCAGAGAGAGAAATTAAAATAACAAGATTAATATGCTAAAATCTGTAACACAAAAAAGTAGACAACATGCAACATCAGAGAAGTAATTTTATCAGAGAGAAGAAAACTGTATGAATAAATCAAATGGGAATGTTATAAATAAAAACAAACAAACACAAATAACCACACAAGATTGAAAATAAAGAACATTTTTGTTTACAAGGCCTCCCTTAGCTTTTCAGGAAGGCAGTGGGATTGTCATCAAATCCCTGGTTTATCATGGACAGCTTGGTATAATTGAGAGGCGTGGTTCTAGCCCTCCATTATGCACATCTAAAAAGTGTCTCCTCTTCCATTTTCCCATCTCATCATTGGAATCCCATTTAGGGTCATCCACCAATGCTACTTCTTTTCCAGTTGAGTAAAGTTTGGCCCCTTCCCTGATGCTATATATGATACAAAGCTCATCCACAAATCTCTCTGCCACTTGCAGAGAGGGCTGCTTCTCAATGTTACTCAGGGTTTGATTCAAAAGTAACATCTCTCCTGGAGAGTTCAAATACTTGGGTTAAATTATGAAAAGCCTCTATGTATCTAGCAGTATCATCTAAAAACTTGCCAAGATTCCTCATAATTTGTCTTAAGTCCTGTAGAGAAAGGGAGACTTGGATCTTACTGGGGTCAAATTCACCAGGCATCTGTTGGAGGATCAAGAGTGAGACTGGGGCTTACTTAGGGTGAGGATTTCCAGAAGGGGGCAAGTAAGAGAGAGAAACAGGATAGGGAAGACAGGGTGAACCTGGAGGAGCAGGGCTGGAGGGGAGATAACTCCCCTACCAGAGGTACCTCTGGGCTTTTTTTTTCTTTAGTTCCTTGGGATTGCCCCTTGCAGCCTCTCCTGAGATGGCCAACAGGAGGGCTGGATCAATCCTACACTTTCAGCAAAGGTCTGGATTGCCCTGCAAGGTAATGAAAGCCTGTACACATGGGGCCTCAGACCATTTGTGCTTGCGTTTACAGAGAAGGTGCAACTGCTAGATGGTATTGAAATAAGTGGTTTCTTCCTGAGGCCAAGCCAGTTCTTCATACTTTGGCAAAACCTTTGTGCAGAGGGCTATGAGGCATTTTTCCTCCAGAGTGTGAGTGTCAAAGCAGTCTCAGTGATTTGATACACTTCAGAGGAGTATAAACTGGGGGTGGAGGAGATAGCTTGTTGCCCATTCTGAAAGACAGGGAAATAGGCATCCCTCATTTCCCTTCCATTTATCAGTGAAACTCGGGGTGTGAGGGAGTGAGAAAGCAGGAGTCCCCACTTTCTCTTCTGTCTTTTTGTCCTTGAGTCTCAGTGACCTGGGCAGGTGCCACCCATGGATGCCAATGCAGCTTGTACCCATGAAGCGGGAAGCTATTCCTAGAGAATAGGAATTATCTGTACTAACACTCTGCCCCCATCCCCCTACTGTTGACAATCTTTGAGTTCCCTGGGCCTTATCCATGCCATGGAGCATGCCCTCCTTTCATGAAGTGAGGTTTTAATTGGCAGCAAGTAATCCTGCCCATTTACCCTGTGTCTGTTGCTGGGCTTTAAATCCCTGAGATATGGTTTTCCTTTTGAGGGCTGCAACCTGAAGTTTAGAATTGAGTTTGGAAAAAGTTGTCTCAGGAGAAGCATGGATTCATTTAGATTAAGTCCCAGACAAGCCTTTCCAAATTTGCAGCCATCAGCAAGCAGGGTCTCCCTCTGTTGCCTTCCTGTAATCAGAGTGCTGAGGTAGAAAAAGAACCCTCTCACTTAGAAAAGGAAAAAATATGCTTAAAGTGCAAAAAGTGGTGTGGGGAGGGACTGGAGGAAGAACCTGTAGCTCTGTCCAAATGGGTTTCTTTAATCACTGTATGCTTCCCCTAGTTCAGACCAAGTTGAACTCCTTGGCCGGTGGAGGAAGGGCTTGGGCATGTGGCAGAAGGTGGTGGCAAGTGGGAGACACTGACCAGCTGGCTGCACAGGTGCTGTGGCCTCTGAGATTGCCCTGGGGCCTGGGCAGAGTACGAAGCTTACTCCCACCCCATTTGGCTGCTGGGCACAGTGCACATGCATGACAGACATGCCCAGGCACCCAAGCTGGGGCGGGGGGCGGTGAGAAAGGGAACGACTGTCTGCCTCCTGCACCTGCAGCTGTTGGGGTGGATGTGGGAATGGCACCTTTAAAAAAACAATCATATTGTTCTGAATTGCATATCTGATTGCTGAGCCAAACTCTCATTCTACTTAATACCTCTGCAGTTTGCAGCAAAACCCTTAACATTATGAAAGAACAGATAGGAACCATTTCAAACCATGAAGGAAGGAAGGAAATGTACCGTAGGAAAATCTGGGAGTCTTGGCCAGTTTTTTTCAGTTGCCACAGGACCATGTCTGGATCCCCACATGATGGCTAAAGCTCTGTGAAGGGAAACCAAGCCAACATTCTTTTCACTCAAAACAGAGAGGTGGCAGGGTCTTAGAAAAGAGACAAATCTGACAGTTCCACATTTTTACTCATACTTCTGATGGGTCCCGGGTGAGTCCCCAGATGAAACAGGATAGTTTCCTTGACCCTTTCACAGGACTTGCAAAGGGGTTGGCTTGTTTGCTCAGCTGACAGCTCTCAACTTCTTGTGGGAGGGGGAGCACTCAGATGAGTGGGTACAGAAGCTGGGATGAGCTTTTCTGGGGCAACTGGCCTGTAGGACTCTGTGCAGGCCTACAGCAGTGTCTAGGGGTTACCCCTAACCCTTGGAGCCTCAGAGGGCATGTGTTACAGTGTGCTCTTTTAGCTTTGACACCTGTGAATGGCTTAACTATTAAACTAGTCAGTGGAGGGTCAGTGTGACAGCCTTTTGCACCCACTACCAGGTCCTTGTCCAGCGTCCAGGAAGAAACAGGTCCTGTGAATGCATTGAAGAGTGGTGAATGTAGAGGATTTTATTGAATGGTGGAAGCAGCTCACAGCAGAATGGGGAGATGGAAAGGAGCTGGAGTGGAAAGGTGGATTTAAGTTGGTCATAGTTAAGATTCTCTTAAATGAGAAGGGGATAATGTTATTCACTTCCTTATAAATACAACATCTATTTATAGATATCTTCTTTAGATTATTTTATTAATAGCTGTCTTCTCAAAAAATGCAAAAATATGTAATATGAATGCATGCAAAACATTCATTTTCATTGTTATTATTATTATTAATTATTTTGCATCCTGTATCCCTATTACTAATGATAGTTTCTGGTGCTTTTTATGTACTCAATTAATATATTTAACATAATTTTATTATAAAATGAGATCCTGACAAGTAAAACCCTTTATAGTCTGATAATATATTTAAGTATGTTTCCTTTCTGCAATATTATAATGGTTGAAAAGTATTGTATCTTATATGTATTCTATAATAATTAACCAATTAATTATTTTTACTTTCCAATTTATCACTAGTATAAACAATGCTGTTATAAACATATTTGTAGACAAATTTTTGTATAAAGTTGTAAGTATTTCCCCATGATTAAATTCTTGGAAGACCAGTTTCTCAGCCAATAGATATATACATTTTAATGAATTTGATATAAGAAGGTAAATTGCACTTCATAAATTTTGTACTCATCTATATATTTCCCAGCACTGTTTCAGTGTATCCATACATTTAGCAATACTAAAAAATAGGACCTGATAGATTCAAAGCATATAAAGTATTTGCATTTAAATTGATTCACTCTTTCAAGTATATATTGGTAATTTTATATAGTTGTAAGTATATTGAATTTCTATACTTATACAAATGTTTTGTGATACTGCATATTTAAAATGTGAATTTCTCTATTTGTGGAAATATTAAGTTAGATGAGCAAATAGCAAATTACTGCAGTCTCTTCATATATATAGGTATCTATGAGTTCCACATCTGTGGCATTTGGAGAAAACAAAATAAAAAAACAAAAACATAACAATAAAAATAATACAAATGAATGAAAAAATACAATATAACAACTGTGGGCATAACATTTACATTGTATTAGGTACTATCAACATCTAGAGATGATTTAAAGTATATGGGAGAATGTGTGTAGGTTGTATGCAAATACTATATCATTTTATATCAATAATGGAGCATCTGAAGACTTTAATGTCTGTGGGGGGAGTCCTAGAACTTATTCCCTACAGATAATAAGGGAGGACTGTTCTGTAATTCTAGTTCACCTTAGAAAATCAGTATTTTGAAAAAATACAATCAGAAACGTGGTTCCTAGGTAAGAGACACTATTTCGTCTTGCTACTTATTTAAACTTTTATACTGGTGCTCCTCATTTTCTGAAACGAAAAACATTTTCATTTCTTTTCATTCTCATTATATTGTTAGGGAAGAAAATGCTTCTTTTTCTATATACCTTATATCCATATTGTTCACATGTGATTTGAGTCTTCTAAATTGCTATTATTTTAATAGTATAAAACAATTAGATTGCTATAATAAATTTACAGTTACTATTTATAAATTGAATTTTATAAATATTTAAATTACTATGCATACAAAAAATACTCTAGTCTCCCTAAGAATTAGAAATATATCTTATAATTTTAATGTTAAGCAATCAATCATTTCAAAAATAAAACCACAAAAAATTAGTTTCTTTGTCTTACTGGCCATGTTTGAATATAAAGACAATTGTTCTCTTTTCATTGAGTATCTTATATATACATTTATGTGATTCTTCAAAAGATACTAATGGAGGTTTTTTTTTTTTAAATGACCGAATAAAGGCAATTTTACTCTCCTCTTATTCTAAACAACTGAGAATATTGGATATTATCCAAAAAAGAAAAATTTTTAAAAATCCATTTTTAATTAAAAAAAACCAAGTCACAAGTCACAAATGTGCAAATGTAGAGAAATACGTTCTATCCATCTAGCATTAATCAATAATGGAAGTGAGAGAGATAAACACACCCTCTCAGTTCTGGGAAATGTTAGAGATTTTCCTAAAGAAAACTGACACATTTATAATTACCTATATAGTGAAAACTAGAGAGAATAAATGTGAAGGCAAATACAGGGACTACATTAACAATGATCAGAAAGGAAACAGCAGAGCTAGATCTATCCATTAGTACTCAAAGAAAAGGAAGAAATGACGAACAAGAAGGAAGAGAAAAAAGAAGGGAGAGAAAAAAGAAGAAAAGAAGAACAAGAATGAGATAATAATGAACTTAATGGGCATCAAAAACCATATGTAAATGAAATCATCATGAAAAATCTAGAAAGAAATGCTACCCTTTTTCCTCAAAAATGTTAAAAATCAGCATGATTTCTATGAAAAGATTTCAGGGGAAGATGTAGCTCTGCATGTGGTTTGAAAATGGACCTGCTACACTAAAGTTCTCTTGAACCAAAATTCATGATTGGTAAAATTAAGAAAATATATTAAATACATAAAAATGAAATTTTAATTATTTTTTAAAAGAAGGAAAATTCTTAGAGCAATCACCAACTAATAGCAGAAATGGTCACATTCAAGAGGAAGATTTATAACTCAAGAAGTGCAGAAGAGCACACTTAAAATATGAGTGGCAAACGCTGAAGGTATATTGCAGCTGGAGTTGGAAGAATATGGGAACAAAATGCCAAGGAGCAAATCATTAGATTAGATTATCAAAGCAGCAGCAATCTTGATGCAATTCCCATCTCATAAAAGTCAGTAATTATTATAAAGGCATAATGCTACAGAAAAGCTCAGTGTCTCCACAGTTCACGACTTTTTAAGACATTTTTCTTTGTGTACTTTCTGAAGCCCAACCCCAAGATTAAAATACCAATACTGCTTCCTGGAGTTGTGAGGTTATTTCATAGATTTCTGAGCCAATGAGAAAAAAAAAAAAAAAAAGGAATAGATCAGGAGATAAACTTACAAGAAGAGCTTGCAAATTTCACTTACTTCTTCCACTTTCAGCTTTTACTAAAAATAGCATAGACCAGTACTTCTCAGTCATTAAGGTGTATTTAAGTCAACTGAGAATCTGCTAAAACATATATTCTGATTTGCTGGGTCTAGGATAGGGACTGAGATTCTGCATTTCTAAAAATCACTGAGGTGATATTAATGCCAGCTCATAGGCAATGCATTCAATATCAAGGGATATATTATAAACATCAAGCATTGGTTCTCTTCCTGTCATAGTTTACATAATTATGTAGGCTAGCTTAACTCTAAAATTGAACTGATTTATAAAGTCACCAGATATTTAAAGAGTACTCTACACATGAAATAGGGTATAACAAGGACCAAAGTTAGTAAAACAAAATTTTAACCATGTATAGAAAAAAGAAAAAGAATGATATTGAACTCATTACCAAAAAAGCTAGATTCCTTAAAATAAAGATAATACTTTAAAAATTTTTCAACAGCTAAGGTGAATAGCAGATTAGACACAGTGGAAGAGCAAATTGATAAGCTGGAAGAACAATCAAAGGAATTATTTCAGCAGGTAGGAACGAATATTAAGAAAAAAAACACAAGTAGGAGGATCTGATTCTTACTAGGGTGTAGAAAGCTGAAAGGAGCATCATTCCTACTAAAGAACAGAGGAAACTATGGAAAAACTACAAAATCACATATTTTCTTCAAACTTTAGTTAAAAGAGCGAAAAGAAAATTGTTTTAGAAATTAAATTTCTATTAACTTGCAAAGAAAATAAATTTCATTTTTTAAATTGTGGTTTCATTTTCACGAAATGCCACTAAATCAATTAGATATCCATATGCCAGAAATAAATCTTTGACTCATACCTCATACCCTATATAAATATTAATTCCAAATATATTACAGACCTAAATATAAAACTTGAACTGTAAAATCAAAGTAGAAAATCTTTGTGCCTTTATATTAGATCAAGATTTTTTATACAGGATTCGAATATCATAAATAATTATTTAAAAATAAATTGCGCTTTATAAAAATTAAACATTTTCCTCTTCAAAAGACACTAAAAGGAAAGTGGAAAGACCAGAGACTGGGAGAAATAATAAAACACATCGGTAGCCATGTTCTAAGTATAAGAACACTCACAACTCAATGATTACAAAATCAACAACCCAATAAATAAATAACCAAAAGATTTGAATAGACACTTATTACTTAATAGATACTAATGGTAAATAAGTACATAAAGAGATGCACACAGCATTTAGTCATTGAAGAAACAGAACAATTTAAAAAATTAGATTTTACTACAAGTTCTTTACACATAAATTCAACACCACAACAAAACCTGACAATATCTGCTGTTATCAAGCATGCAGTGAAGCAGTAGCTCTCCTACATTGCTATTGTTTAATGCTCAAATAATATGCAAAATAGCACAGCCACTTTGAAAACAGCTGAAAAACAGTTCCCCAGTTTCTTACAAAGTTAAACATACATATAATATTTAACCCAGCCATCCCCTTCGTGAGTATTTGTACATATGTCCATAAGAAAAAACAGTACCTGAATGTTTTTCATCAGGTTTTAAAAGTAATTTCTAGAGTTTGCAAATGGCACAAGGTTCCTTTGGTGGTAAGATAATCAAATTGTGGTACCTCATATAATGGGATATTATTTAGAAAAAATATGAATGTACTGCTGACACCAGCAACAACATGCATGCAGCTCAAAAGTATTATGAATCATGAACGAAGCCAAACTCAAAAGAATACACACTAAGGGATTCCAAATACATGATGAAAACGTCTGAGTTTTCCTAACCTGATGTGTATAAATGGTATTTTAGCAGCTTTTTGTTTGTCTTACTATGTGTGAGGTTATCTCTTTATATTACTATTTCATTTTCTGTCTATTGCCAGTACATATCTTCTGTCCCTACATATCTTTGTCCCATTTAAAAACTCGAGTTATTTGTTTCTGCCTCTTTAATTTGGTTGTGAAATGTATAAAAAATGTATAGTAAATTTATCCTGTACAAATACTTGTCTATGCAAAATTTTCTAGGCTAAAAATTTTGTGATAAACTTTTACTAATATTTTGACATGATACGTATCAAATTGCATGTCAGACATAATTGCCAAATTGTTTCATAATTAATAAGAGTTTAACGCTCAAATAAAACACTGTAGTGAGTGCTCATGGGGGTGTACACAGGAGGCATTTGGTGAGAATAATGCAAGACAGGCACTTTAGCAACCCTCTGTGGTTAGCAATGTTTTCTCTAAGGAAATGATAAATAAGGTGTCTGTCCTCTTTCTACTCAAATAGTAAAATCTCTAAAGAAGATATTCTCTTCATCAAAAAATACATAATTCAACTTTGGCAAGCATCTAGCAGATGGGAAAGTAGTTAAATAAGAATATCTTCGCTTCCTCATTGAAAAGTACTATAGCATTCATTCCTGTAAACTAGACCCAGTCCAGACACTGGCTTTGCAACTCATGGATTGCTACTACAAATGCACTGTAAAGCCCTATTCTTTGCCAACAGGAATATTTTAATGTCAGTGAGATATTGAAGTAATTAAAATATAAACTCCATGCTGTTCATCTATCTCTATCCAAATGGCAAGTTGATTTTACTGAACCTCAATTACTGAGTGCTAAAATTGCCCATGTGCTATATTACTTAGTTAGAATGATAGATTCCTCATTTATTACTAGCTCCAACATAAATGGACTAATATATTTGACTTGGTAAATTATAATTGCTTATAGTTAGATAATGCATTTCTATTAACAATCCTTTGATCATAAACATGCAATCTAAAATAGCAAATCAAACTCTGCATTACGTATCTTATTACCAGTTAGTATTTCTAACACTCTGTGTATATAACCTGCAGTTAAATATTAGTTATTTCAATATTAATTTAGAAAAGTTTTCAAAGGGACATCATAACTGTATTAATTACTATTTTCTCTTTAGGAACAATGCTGCATTTCTCAAATTATCACAGGATAATGAACACATGTTTTTATTTTAAGATGTGAGTAAATATCTGCATATTAGTTTGCAGATAATTATGCAAAGTGGTTGTGATATATATGTATGTATTTAGTTATACAGTTCTAATTCGTTTTTATTTAATGGTTTAGTGCTTTCCATATCATACGCATTCTGAAAAATAATAAACATTAAAATACAAAGCATAAGTATGTAATACTGTTTGACCCAAATCATTATCATATTAAAATTTTTCAGAAAAGTTCTTTAATATTGAACATATTTAAGAGTATCTGGAGAAAATTTTTTTTTTCCTAAACAGTATTATAATCTCAAAGTTTATATCCTTCTGATCAGATTGAATTGATTGACTCATAAACAATTTTAATTTGCTAGTGTATTGCCGTCTGATTGCTACTTTCACAATTTTACTTTGTTACTGAAGATATCTAAATAGGAAAAATTAAGAATTATTTTCTTACATGTCCAGAATATTTTCTACTTTTTCAAAATACTTAAATCATTTGGTATTGGCAGTATTAGATCTATTTCAATATTAATATACCATAATCCAAAAACAAAATATATCAATTATAATACCTAACTCAGAAGAAATAATTGCATGTATTTAAAGAGTGACTTATAATTTCTAATATTTATAATGCATATTATTGTATTTGATCCTTAAAACAAACCTTGTATAATTGGGAACAAAATGCATTCAATGCTTATTTTACTCAGAAAAATTTGAAATTCCAGAAATTTACTGCCTTGACATAGATCATTGGTTATTAAGAGTGTATAACAGAAGTTCCAAAACAAAGATCTGACTCCCAAATCAGGGATCTCTTTTCTTGTGCCAACCAGATGATATGAGCCACATGCATTTAATATAAAACGATAGGGCTTTTTGTGGCTTGTCTGACTTTCTCTGTGGAAAAATTTGAAAAGGAAAAGTTCAAGGAAACTCATAATACTATTGATTTTGAATAATGCAATGCAAGTTTTCGTATGCTAAAAATTCCATGTGGTAAAATTTTTCATTAATTCTTTGACAATTTACAAATTGGAAATTTATGTTGAATTATTGTTTCACAGTTAAAGTACTTATATAAATTATTGGTATTTTATGAAACTGATGACATAGAGAATTTGGGCTACTAAATTAACTAAAATGTGCTGACATCCTAAACATATTAATTATAATTCTGTAAATCATTATTCTCTGTAAATATATTCTTAACGGCACACTATTTCAGTACTTGATAAAAAGATACTACTCACAAATTTTTGCTGATAATTATATACCATTTCAGATATTTTAAAGGTGTTAAATCAAGTTTGTCCTAAAGCTGCCTTCTTACGTATTTAACTTCGGCCTAAAGGTTTTTCTATGCATCGTGAACTATAACAAGTGGAGGTGTAAACTGACTGTAGCCCATGCCTGTGCCAATCACTGCGTTTTCTCCAATGAAATGTAGCCAACCGTGTTCAAATAAGGTACACACTGAGCTGTAATCAATCCAGTTGTTTCTGTACCTCACTTCCATTTTCTGTATGTACATCACTTTCCTTGAGCTGCCCATAAATCTTCCCTTACATGGCTGCACTGACCTCAAGTGATCCCTCCGCCTAGGCCTCACAAAGTGCTGCAATATGTTTTGCTTTTGTGGAACCACCCGGCATGCTTAACCTAATAGAAACAGTGGAAATACAATGCTGTTTAGTGCTGCTTGGCCTTCTGGCCTAAGTCTACTTTTCCTGCCTCCTCCCTTGCATCTTTCCAATAGGTTTCTCTGAATCTGCTCTGATTCTGGGGGCTGCCCGATTTGCATATTGTTCATTGATCAATTAAATTCCTTTAAATTTAATTCAGCTGAAGTTTTTCTGTAGGAAAGGAAAAAAAGGAAAAATAAAAATGAGATCTATAATAAATGAAAATTCATTGTGTACATATTCATCTATACTTTAAGATTTTGCAACTCAATGTAAATGAAATATTTACATTTTAATGTAAAAGAAAGCATTTTTCTTATTTACTTTTGAAAACACACCCTGAAATAAATAGACCCTATTTATGACATGTTTATTCTTTCTGATTACTGTGAATTTCTTCTTTAAGTGATTCTAGTTATGTAAACTTGAGCTGGATTCACTGATTCGTCTCAGGCTAGCTGATTTTTGTCAAAACTGATTTTATTGTTTTTCAACATTAGAAAACAACATGATATAAAAGTAACACAACACCCTGAATAACTAAGGAAATGCTAGTTAAAGTACGTTTTTGCCATTAGAAAAAATAATTTTATGTTTTACTACATACAAAAAATAATGCTTGGCAGTACTTTGTAAACTGTTTAGTATTCTCCGAGAGTTTCACGAAACTGAGTAAGAAAGAAAAGAGGAAACTTGATCAAGTTTATGCAAATGGAAAGTGTAAACCAGGACTGGAAGCTGACCCCTTAGACTTCTGAATCCACTTGTTCCCCCAGTGGATTTTAACATCTTAGTAAGGCCTCGACAACTATTCTTTGGCGACCCTTCCAATGTAAGTATCTAGTTAATTACTTAGTTAAAAACCATAAATGTTTTGCTGATATTTTTTTTTTTCAGAGTCTTGCTCTGTCCCCCAGGCTGGAAGGCAGTAGCGCTATCTCGGCTTGCAGCAAACCTGCACCTCCTGGGTTCAAGATGTTCTCCGACCTCAACCTCCTGAGTAGCTGGGACTACAGGCACATGCCACCACATGCTGCTAATTTTGCATTTTTTGGTAGAGATGGGGTTTCTTCATGTTGGCTAGGCTGGTCTCAACTCCTGACCTCAAGTGATCCCTCCGCCTAAGCCTCACAAAGTGCTGCGATATGTTTTGCTTTTGTGGAACCACCCAGCATGCTTAACCCAATAGAAACAGTGGAAATACAATGCTGTTTAGTGCTGCTTGGCCTTTTGGCCTAAGTCTACTTTTCCTGCCTCCTCCCTTGCATCTTTCCAATAGGTATTCCTACTTTTTAGTTAAGCCAAATTAGGTCCAATTTACTGGGCATTCATGCCCTTTCTCATTTTTGCTTCCTTTGTGTGAAATGCCTCTTTCCATGCTTTAAAATTCTGCTTGTCTTTTGAGGCTGTCTGCAACTGGCAGCCCCAAGAGGTCTAACCACTCCAATCAGGTTTCTGATAACTTTGGAGATTGTGATATTGTAATAAAGGAAAATGTACAAGATTCATGAAGAGTTGAAATTTTCATGAATATCAAGCAAAATCAGAGTTAACTGAATGGGCTGAACTCAGAAAGCTGAAACCTTTTTGACTTTTGCTTGGAATATTGCTGATCCTTGTTCTATTATTCAGACTCAAGAAAACTTATTTTAAGCTATTTATGGCCTTTAGTAATTAATTAAGGTATACGCCTATGAACAAGATTTGGGGCATGTTTATTTCTCTCTGCCTGGTTCCTCTAGAAGTTGGAAAGTATGTGAGTATTCTTAACTTATGGCAATGTAGTTGTTTGCATCAGTGCAGTAAGAATCTATTTTTTTTCTTTTGCAACAAAACAGAATTGGAGTAAGTGGTTATTTTACCAAGGCTTTCACTGGAAGTGTTTGCTTCCCTTTAAGGAGTCAATATCAACTTGCAGAGTCAGTAAAAGCCCAGTGAAGAAACTGGCCTCATACTCACATCTATGTAGTCCTTGTACAGGGTTCCTGCAGATATCTAACCCAAGAGGGCTCATCCCTTAAGGCAGTATTGCTAACCAAAGCCTCGCTAAGCAGTTACTGGCCATGGTGCCAGGATGTAAAACAAGATGGAGGCTTGATTTCACAACCAATATTTTGCAGGGAATATAGGGATAGTTGGTGTGGTGGGGGGAGACATAGCCTAGTAAAACATCTTCTAAATGAAAAAATATTAAATGTTGACTTGCTGATGGGGTACAGAAGGGGAAAGAAAAGAAACAGTTTAAAAATGCCTGAGGAAGAATCTCTTATTCAAGTGGTTTCTCCAACAGGGAGATACATTTAAGTTTACCGTTCAATAGAGTTAAACCCCTTGGCCAGATAAGGGGAAGGCTGCATCTTTACTGTGTGACTGGGAAACAGCCAGCCAGCTGGGCAGGACCTTTGAGCCATGCATCCCAGCCACTGCACAGAGAGGAGGGGTAGCAAGGAGACCCTGCTTGCCTGTCCTTCCCCCAAAAATGAAGGAACAGGCCATTCCCCAACCCCTGGGAGGGGACAGGGTTTGGGGTCATGTTTCCCCCCACCCTCAGATGTCCAAGGATGAAAATGCTTAGGAGCAACAGTGAGGTTTTGAGTCCCCATTTCACTCACTACTTCTAGGGCCCCATGTTGGGCACCAAAAACGTTGCAAGACTCTTCGTTAATTCAGCTAATGATGGGGTCCTTGTCCATCCCATGGCCACTAAAATTTAGGCTCACAGATGGTTTGAACTGTGAGTAAAGCAGGATTTTATTAGGTGAAAGGAAGAAAGGGGGAAATAGGGACTCTTGCTAGGCCAGAGGCCCTGCTGGGAGCACTGGAGCACTTCCTGCCTGCAGATTGAATCTCAGGTTGCATACAGGAAAAGGAGGTGCCAGGCTCAGGCTTCTCCCTGCTGCAAACGTTGTGAACTTCACAAGGCTCCATCTCAGTGGGCAGGCTAGTTGGAGTTTTCTCCAGGAAGCCCCTTCCACCTGATTGTCTCAGTGTCATACATAACTGGATTTTTGATTAAAAACAAAATATAGCAGTAATTATAATAGCTTATATTTATTGAATGATTACAATGTGGCAAATCTTATTCTGAGCACTAAACATCCCCACGAGGCTAGTACTAATATTATTTTTATTTTGTAAATAAAGATACTAAAGTAGAAAGTGGTTGCTTTAGATGACATCAGTAAGTAATGAGGTAGAGATCTGAAATTTGTTCTCTTGTAGAGAACAGATCAATATGTGTGCAAGATTGAAGGCAGAAAGACATTTATAAAACTGTAGAAAGTATTCAGATAAGAAACAATAACCAAAATAAAGATAATAATGAAAAAAGAAACATTTTAAAGCTTAAACCTGTTGAATAGATGCTTAATTGCATATGTAAAGAGAAGAAAAGAGTATAAATTATATTCCACAGCGTTGCTAACTGAATAATGTGTCAGATTTAACAACCAGTTTAAAATTTTTTCGGTTGCACAATTGGTATTTTCAATTTGAATGAAAATATTCAAAATGATCAGAGATTATGTAAATTTATGGATCTCATTAACAATTTAGGAGTTTTTAAAAATTTTTTGGTCTGTTGAACTTATTACAGATCTTTCCATTAAAAAGTGCAAACATAATTTAATTTGAAAATATTGCCTGATAGAGCTTGAAAGTGAAATACGAAAGAGAAAAATAGAAAAGACAGTTAAATTTGGATTCAGCTCAGTCATTAAATTAATAAAGCTGGGGTACATGGTACTGGGCATTCATGATAGCTGCCTTTGTAGATCTGTGTCATTTGAGTATTTTAAAAGCTAATTAAAGTAGCTATTTTGGCTTGTTATCTCCATCACCATTTTACTAATTTTGTAGGACAAACCTATTTTTATCTTCAGCATTAAATGCTTAACTAGCTCTTGCCTTCCTCTAAGGTAATCTAGAATATTTTTGATTGTGATAAAATTAAAATGGGTTGTTAATGAATAATTTAAAAAGTTGTAACTTTCACTACAGTATTTCTTTTTTCTGCTCCTTTTCCTCTATATATGATGTCATGCAAACTGATTTACTCAACGATTACCTAATATTTATTATATGTGCTGAAAAAGGCCATTCTTTCTACTTTTTCCAGTTGAGAATATTATCTGCTGTTTATACTCACATACCATTAAAAAATCATTTACTCCAAATAGGTACTATTTTATATTTGGGTACTAGTTGAAGGCTAACAGTGTATATACTCTTCCTTCTTTCTAGAACTCCAATGATAAAAATGTTGACTAATTTATTATTGGTCATTAGGTTACAGTCTCTATTTGTTTTCAGTCTCTTTTTTCTCTGTTGTGATTGCAAAATTATATTGCGCTCTCTTAAATTTACTGATTCTATTTTATACACACTCTACTAATGAGATCAGCCTTTGAGAATTGTTTAATATATTTTTCAGTTCTATGATTTCAATTTGTTATTTTATATAAAATTTTTATACTGAGATTTTCCTTTATTTAAATATACTTATAATCTTGTTCTATTATTATATATAAAGGCTGCTTTAAAATCTGTGTCTGATAATTCCAGCATCTGATTCACTTCAATTTTCCTTTCAACAGATTGTTTTTTCTCATTCCAGTTGTAAATTTCTGTTTTTAGTATGATGGGCATTGTATTCTAGACATTTGTTTCTATTTGTTAGAAAACTCATGATCCTATTTAAGTCTTGTGTTTTAAGGTAATAGCTTCATTAAAGTTTAGCACAAGAGTTCTGGTTTACTTTTCTGAACTCCTCTGGTTCCAATACTTGTTTAATTTTCAGAATCTTTGTGGTTTTATGTTGTTCTGCTTGTTTTATTTGGTTCCATGAGCCTCTCATAATTCCATGCTAGTGCCCAAGGGGTCACAAGTTATTTACCCAGGATGGGTATCTGTTGCCTCCAAGTGGCAGAAGGGAATTTCTGGTCCATGGGGAGGAAGAATGCTTTATGAGTTGAATCAGGTGTTAAGATTGGATCCCACTTGTCAATGCTGCTTGGTGTCCCTTCCTTACATTCTCACAAAAGAGAATATTAGAGATTTATTTTAAACCTACCCTGACCAGCTTTGAAATCAATAATCTTTCCAAAATGTTCTTATTCTTTTCAAGAGAGAATGTTATTAGACATCAACATCTGAGCAACAGCTGTGTTTATTGCTATTCAGATTTCTTTGCTTCTTGAACCTTTCAACAGATGGAATTGAAAAGTCAATACTTGTATATATGTATTTGTATACACACACTCATACATACAGAACCATACCTATATGACACAAACACATACAAATGTAAAACTGAGGTTATATATGTGTGTACAGTTACAGAGATGATAGCTAGCTAGCTAACTAGCTGGATAGATAGACAGATCTACAACTATAGAGAGATCCTAGACAGGTTATTAATTGTCTCTGTCTCTGTTTCTCTCTGTCTTTCTCTCCATATGTGTGTGTGTATATATATATATATGTATATACCATAGGTATATCAGAACTAATGAATTAACATACATAACTTCATTCATAATCACAACAGAAGAGTCAGTGTTCTTTCTTCCCTTCTACACCACATTTGTGTTTTCCTCTTTTATAGTACAAACTCCTAACAACCTCAATACATTTGCTCATTTTATCAGTTAATTAATATGCTTACTATAGTTTCAGAATTGCTAGAATCATACTAATACAAATAAATAAGCATAATAAAAAGAGAGTTCATGATTCTTTGCAGGTTTCTCCCATCCCTAAATCTTCTTAGGAGTTAGAGTATACACTTAAATACTGTGTTTTGTTTTACTTTGTACTTCAGTGGGAATGAAAACAGATCTTATCTTATCTTACAATATAATAAAAATAACTTCCTCTATAGTTCCTTTTTTTAAATTTTATCAGGACAAATTCTCTCACTTCATTAATCTTTTAAAAATGATCCAGTTTCAACTCTTTAATTATTTCAGGGTTATTTTTGGAATTTTTAATCTTTTTCACGTAGTGGTGAACCAGTATATATCACTTACAGAAAAAAATAAAAGCATAACACTTAATTTTCTGTTCAGCATAAAGTCACACAATTGCATTCATTCAAAGGGATCACTGGAGAGTTAATTTAAATGATTTTGCTCGTAAATTTAGTTTATAGCTTACAGGACTTCTGACTTTCAAATTACCATGACAATTTCTTAATCTTTTACCACGTTGACCTTCCTTCCTTCTGTCCTCCTCTGTTCTTAAAATTGAATTGTTGATTTCAAGTTCAATTTGAGCAGTGCTTCTATTTTTTCATTTGGATGTAGTGTGGTTAGAAGAGAAAAATAAAAGCCCTTCAGATGGATGCAGTCACAAAATCTAGGAAAGTGCACTTAGGAGGACTCTGATGTGTGATGAGGGAATAGTATGGAGGAAGAACCAATCTTGCTAAGTACCGTAAGCCTAATGTTTACTTTCTTCTCACACTGCTTTCTAATCTTGCCACTACACCTTGATTACTGAATTAAAAATTGTGAATGAAAATCAAGTTAATGTTGATCTGATTCATGCAGTTTACCGAGAAGCTTTGGAAGCATGCACTGAGTTGTGAGTGTGAGATATAAAAAGTTTTCAGTCAGGGCTGGTTCATAAGCATTTGCCTGATCCATGCCATTTCACAAGGCCCTGTGCTGTGATGTGCCCTGCACTTGATTTAATGTCATGCTGTTGTCGTCCTAAAATTTGTAATCATTTTTAAACAAAGAGACCCACATTCTCAATTTGCTCTAGGCCAGAAAATTATATAGCAGGTCCCGCTTTCAGTGATACCAAATTTTGGTGAATATTAGAATTTAATTTCTGCATATAATCTGAGTGTTTGATCTATGAATTGCAATCTAACAAATAACCATATTTATAAAATGAATCATATTTGCAAATTCTCTTTTGCCATGTAATGTAACATATTCGCAGTTTATAGTATTAAAACTTACAATTATTTTCATTGGGTGTGGGAATTAATAAATCAATCTGTCTACCACAGTGAGTCTATTTTTTTTCTGATGTTTTTTCAATATTAAAATTTCCAATTACTTCAACATTATAGTTTCTACTTCTACAGAAAAATTTCCTTTTTATTTATTATGATCACATTTTATGTTATAGCACAGAAAACAATTAGAATTGCTATTTTAAAATTATTTTCTGCTAAGAATTCTCATGATCAATTTCTGTTACTTGAATTTCCTTTTGAGTATGTTCCTGCATATAACTGGAAGTTTTAATTGTATCTTCAACATTGTAATGGAAATATTGTAGAAATATTGAATTTTGTTTTAATCTTTCAAAATTACTAGATCATTTTTGTGTAGCAGGCAATTTTCTTGGTTGAATTTAAATTATAATGGCCTGTAGCTTATATTTTTGTTCAATTTTTGTAGCTCTGATTCATGTGCTGGCTGTTTGCTAGAAGAATACATGTTTCAGGATTTAGCCAGACAGCCAAATATGCAGTATATCTATATCAGTTTATACAGAGATTTGGTGTTCTCTTCTCTCTTTATTATTATTACATAAATATTAATAATAATACATAGGTAACATTATTACATACAACATTGAGTAAGTAACATCTATTTTTTTTTGGTTCTTTATTAATGACTGTGATCACCATAAATTCCATTGAATGCTTTTCTTGGACCTGAAAGATTACAGATTTTCTACCAAAGTTTTCAGTCACAGCAAACTGCACTGGCTATGGTCTATCCTCTTACTAAAAGATAAAATGTAAATCTCTACCAATGCAGAATCTGATTTTTTCTACTGTGCATTCAGGTAGATTTTTGTTTTTGTTTTTGCAGCTCATTTAGATTTTATAGTTGTTATGTATGTGAATATCCTTGTGTGTGTGCGTGTGTGTGTGTGTGTGTGTGTGTGTGTGTGTGTGTGTGTAAGAGCATTCTCTGGCAGACCAGAGAAAGAACTCCCATTTCATTAGGTTTCTTGTATTAATTGTATTCATGTATGATTTCAGTAAATTAATCTACATTCATCTAAAGTATCTGATTCAATGCCATTTGAAAGATCTATGTACCCATAAACCACTGCTGCAAACAAAATATTATACAAAAGGTTTCCATCAACTCCAAAGGATTTCCCATGCCTCACTGGATTGCATTCTTATCCCCATACCTGGCATAAGGCAAACGCAGACCGTCCTGCTGTAACTAGAATTTAGTTTGCATTTACTAGAACTTTCCTATTCTAGTATTTACTTATTCACTTATGTATTTTTTTGGTTCTGTCTTCTTTCATATAGTAAAATGATTTTTATTCATTCATGTTGTTTCCTGTATTAATATTATTATTGCTTAGTAGTTGTATTCCATTGTCAACTATGTGTCATTTGTTTATCCATTTATCTATCCCTGCTTATTTGAGTTGTGTTCAGTTTAATGCTATTATGAATGAAGTTATTATGAACATGTGTATAGAGTTCTTTATTAGACATGTTTTATTTCTCTTAATGTATCTCTAAATGGAGTACACAAATTATAACATAGGTGTGTGTGATTTTTTTTAAACTTGAAACTTTTTCAAAATCATTGCATCATTTGTTTTTCCCTCAGCAGTGTATGAGAACTCCAGTCCAACTTGTCCTCAGTGTTTGATATGATCAGACATTCTGCGGTTTACAATAGCTTAACATAAAAATCTTAATTATGATTGGTAGCGTATACTCAAGACATTAGAATTTTAGAAGTTCCATACAATTTTGGAACATATATTAGCATTATTCACCAAGATATAACCTAAAGAAGATTGAGCATCATTTTGGCAATCACATATACCTAAAAATGTCAAATAATCATGTTTACCTCTGGATATTTCAGAGGTCCTCTGAACTATTCAAAAAGCCAGGTGTCACGAAAGACAATTTTGAAACTGAAGTTTGATTTTGGGAAGGATACTAAATGTTTGAGGTTGAAAACACTTGATACTGTAACCAGATAGAGCAACTCTTTTCTTCCTGTTGTATCTTTTTCATGAATGAGAAAAGTTATAGTTAACTCTGATAATTAGTTTTAAGAATACAAAATAGGATGGAAAAATTCCTTCAAAAGTGATTTGATGATAGACTTCTTTCCTTATGTGCTGTTTTAGAGTATAGCATATGTGGATGAATGTATGTAAAACAATATACTCCTGCTTTCTTACCATGCAAGACATTGGCTGATGATGATTACTATGATGTAACTTTATCTTTTCAGAGGAATAGCTGTTTTTGGCTCATATTTAAAGGTTCATCATTGCTTCTGATTATAGTCCATTGCAATGAAGAAATTCCACTGACTTAATAAGCAAGATTTTTCTACTAGGCTGCCATGGCTACAAAGGGTTATGTAAGCTCTGGTTTTATCTAATCTTCTACTCAATTATCTTGCACTCATTATTCTTAACATTTTCAAACCTGTAAAATTTTTGTAAGCATATGATGGATACATTCAAGAGCACTTCAGTTTTATTTGAAGTGTTTCACCTAGATTTACTAAATGGAAATTATTTTTAGAATAAATATCTTAGTTAACTGTGATGTTTCTCAGATTTTTGAACTAAACATTTGATTATAATAAAATAAATTCCTTGCCTTTGGAGTGAATAAATGTACATCTTCATAGTACAGTTTATAACAAGATTGAAATTTAGTGTTGCTCTTCAGAGACTCAAATAGAAGTATTACATGGACACCAAAAGAACCAAAATATTTCTAAAATAATAAATATTATATAAATATTGTATTGTTTTAAGAATAAAAAATATAAAAATTGAAAGCAATCATGTAAAAATACATGCTTTTCTAGGCATTGTAGAATCTAACAAAACCTTGCCCAACTCATGCCAAAGCTTCTTCTCATCTTGATGAATTATAAAAAGTATCTGGTTATATTGCAAGAGTAACATGAAAGTTCTGCCAAAATATTAAGTTTGACACCCTAAAGGAAACAAGAGATCATTGCCAACACTACTTGTAAGGACTTGACATTTATTATGAATGTTTGGAGCAAGAAGAGCCTGCGGAGTGCTGGAGAGGATGTTGTCAACTGGTACATGTCACTGTTTCTTTACTATGGATTCTCAGCCTGACAAGGAGAACAATTGCTTCAGAAATCACCTTTCTATAACATTTCATATGACAGTAAGTTGTTAGTGTATAGATCACCATAAATAGCATCTTCAGCTTATTATCTTATGTCTTATTTTTTATTCCACATTTTAGTATTATTATCAGTATCTCCCTTTGGCTGTCCTATGGCTCTGGCCTTAGTACTATTCTCATTTTGCTTTTTTTCTCTTATGATTCCATAACGATGGCAAACAAATCTCTACGTCTAACTCTAATCTCATTCCTGAACTTTGAATATACACAAAACTAACTTCATGCATCTCTCCTTGGGTATCCCACAGGTATTTCAAAAATACATTTATCTTCATGCCTTTTAAAAAGATCATTTTATTATAAAATAAAACATAGATATGTAAAACCATACAAGGCAAATACATAGATTACTGAACAATATTATAAGGTAAACACTGTACAATGACCACCTAAGTCAAGCTAGAACGTTGCTACCTACCCCAAAGATATCTATTTACCCTCTTTCACTCTTAGAATTCTCCTATCTTCCACAAATAACCACTGTCCTAACTTTTATGTTGATTACTTCCATACAATGTTTTTGACATTATCAGCCACATGTACATCAAAAGTCATTGTATGGGATGGATTTCTATTGTAGAATTTATTAAGCTGGATATATCTTTTCTAATTTTCTCTTCCCTGTGCAGTTAGAAGTCAACATTAGTCACAAGAGAAAAGTTGCATAAGGTTTAGAAGCGGAAAATAAAGGAGAAGTTGTATATTTTAAAATAGTAGAGCCAGTGGTAGAAACAAATCTTTTTGGCAAGACAAAAACCTTTATACTAGGCTTCCTCATTACTACTTGCTAATTTGTAGACTGACTGTTTCTAGGCATTTTCAATGGAGAAGCTAGAAAAAATAAAATGATAGATAGCTGATAACATACATTTATCATGCTAATATTTCTCAAATTTGAGATTTCAGGATGTATACTTAATCTCCTTTATATTATATCTATATCTACTTTTCCCATACTAAAAATTTTAGTTTTTAATAACGTAAGGGACATCATAATAAAAATATTCCTTAAGTACTCATTTGTTGTATGCAAATTTACATGGAGAACACTCACAATGTAACAATACTGTTGTTGCCACCACTAATTATTACTGATGGAAAGAAAAATAATTTCTTACATGTGCTATTTCCATCTCCCCTTTTGTTTGTGTGCTATATCTACATTGTCAGATCAAATGGCCATTATACAGAATATTGCCTTTCTATAAATCCTCATTTAATTATAGTTGTAAAAGTAAGCACATATTTATGGCTCATCATCTTTTTTTGTGTCAAAATATCTCTATTTTGGTTGTCCTGAGTTCATTTTGTAGTAATTTTCTCCATTGATTTTTATTTTGATCTTTATAGCAGTACCACAGTATCTTCATCACCATAGCTATGTAGTAACATTAAATGAATCAGTGTGAGCCCTCCAACTTTGTTATTCTTTTCAACATTGTTTTGTTTATTCTGGATTCCTTGCATTTCCATATGAATTTTAGAAACAACTTACTTGTTTCTCCAAAAACATTGCAGCTGAGATTTTGATAGAGTATGTGTTAAATCATTAAATCGATTCAGGAAGTATTACCATCTTATCCATATTAAGCTTCCAATTCATGAATGTGAAAAATTTGTCCATTTATTTAGGTCTTTTAAAATTACCTTCAGTGTAGATTTCAGTTTACAAGACTTGCACTTATCATGTTAAATGTATTCTTGATTTGTATGCTTTGATATTTTTTGCAAATGGAATTGTTCTCAATCTCATCTTGTATGGTTAATTGTTAGTGTCTAGAATGCACCTTGTTCACAATGTTGATCCAGAATACTACAACTATACTGAACATGTTATTAACTGTACTTGTGTGTATTCTTTTGATTTTTTTCTATAATGTTTGCAGTATTCCCTTAAGAGTCTTTGCATTTTTTTTTCTTATTATACTTTAAGTTCTAGGGTACATGTGCAGAACGTGCAGGTTTGTTACATAGGTATACATGTGCCATGGTGGTTTGCTGCACCCATCAACCCATCATCTACATTAGGTATTTCTCCTAATGCTATTCCTTCCCTAGTCCCCCCACTTCCTGAAAAGCCTGAAAGGTGTGTGATATTCCCCTCCCTGTAACCATGTATTCTCATTGTTCAACTCCCACTTATTAGTGAGAAGATGTGGTATTTGGTTTTCTGTTCCTGTGTTAGTTTGCTGAGAATGATGGTTTCCAGCTTCATCCATGTCCCTATAAAGGATATTAACTCATCCTTTTTTGTGGCTGCATAGTATTCCATGGTGTATATGTGCCACATTTTCTTTATCTAGTCTATTATTGATGGGCATTTGGTTGGTTTCATGTCTTTGCTATTGTGAATAGTTCTGCAATAAATATACGTGTGCATGTGTCTTTATATTAGAATGATTTATAATCCTTTTGTTATATACCCAGTAGTGGGATTGCTGGGTCAAAAGATATTTCTGGTTCTAGATCCTTGAGGAATCTCTACACTGTCTTCCACAATGGTTGAACTAATTTACACTCCTACCAACAGTGTAAAAGTGTTCCTATTTCTTCACATTCTCTCCAGAATCTGTTGTTTCCTGACTTTTTAATGATCCCATTCTAACTGGCATGAGGCGGTATCTCATTGTGGTGTTGATTTGCATTTGTCTAATGACCAGTGATGATGAGTTTTTTTCATGTTGTGGGCCACATAAATGTCTTCTTGTGAGAAGTGTCTATTCATATCCTTTACCCACTTTTTGATGGGGTTGTTTGTTTTTTTCCTTGCAAATTTATTTAAGTTTGTTGTATATTCTAGATATTAGCCCATTGTCAGACAGATAGATGGCAAAAATTTTCTCCAATTCTATAGGTTGCCTGTTCACTCTGATGGTAGTTTCTTTTGCTGTGCAAAAGCTCTTTAGTTTAATTAAATCCCATTTGTCAATTTTGGCTTTTGTTGCCATTGTTTTTGTTGTTTTAGTCATGAAGTCTTTTCCCATGCCTATGTCCTGAATGGTATTGCCTAGGTATTCTTCTAGGGTTTTTATGGTGTTAGTTCTTATGTTTAAATCTTGAATCCACCTGGAGTCAATTTTTGTATAAGGTGTAAGGAAGGGGTCCAGTTTTGGTTTCTGCATATGGCTAGCCAGGTTTCCCAACACTATTTATTAAATAGGGAATCCTTTCCTGATTGGTTGTTTTTGTCTGGCTTGTCAAATATCAGATGGTTGTAGATGTGTGGTGTTATTTCAGAGGACTCTGTTCTGTTCCATTGGTCTACATATCTGTTTTGGTAACAGTACCATGCTGTTTTGGTTACTACAGCCTTTGTAGTATAGTTTGAAATCAGGTAGTGTGATGCCTCCAGCTTTGTTCTTTTTGCTTAGGATTGTCTTGGCTCTATGGGCTCTTTTTTGGTTTAATATAAAATTTAAAGTATTTTTTTCTAATTCTGTGAAAAAAATAAATGTAGCTTGATGGGGGATAGCATTAAATCTATAAATTACTTTGGGCAGTATGGCCATTTTAACAATATTGATTCTTCCTATCCATGATCATGGAATGTTTTTCCATTTGGTTGTGTTCTAGCTTATTTCCTTGAGCAGTGGTTTGTAGTTCTCTTTGAAGAGGTCCTTCACATCCTTTGTAAGTTGCATTCCTAGGAATTTTATTCTCTTTGTAGCAATTGTGAATGGAAGTTCACTCATGATTTGGCTCTCTGTTGGTTTATATTGGTGTATAGGAATGTTTGTGATTTTTACACATTGATATTGTATCCTGAGACTTTGCTGAAGTTGCTTATCAGCTTAAGAAGATTTTGGACTGCAATGATGGGGTTTTCTAAATATACAATCATGTAATCAGCAAACAAAGTTTGACTTCCTCTCTTCCTATTGGAATATGCTTTATTTCTTTCTCTTGCCTGATTGTCCTGGCCAAAATTTCCAATATAATGTTGAGTGGTGAGAGAGGGCATCCTTGTTTTCTGCTGGTTTTCAAAGGAAATGATGCCAGCTTTTGTCCATTCAGTATGATATTGGCTGTGGGTTTGTCATAAATAGCTCTGATTATTTTGAGATATGTGCTATCAGTACCTAGTTTATTGAGAGTTTTTAGCATGAAGGGATGTTAAATTTTATCAAAGAACTTTTCTACATCTATTGAGATAATCGTGTGGTTTTGTCATTGGTTCTGTGTATATGATGGATTATGTTTATTGATTTGTGTATGTTGAACCAGGCTTGCATCCCAGGAATGAAGCTGACTTGATCGTGATGGATAAGCTTTTTGATGTGCTGCTGGATTCAGTTTGATAGACTGCTATACAGACTAATAAAGAAGAAAAGAAAAGAGAAGAATCAAATAGACACAATAAAAAATGATAAAGGGGATATCACCACTGATTACACAGAAATACAAACTATCACCAGAGAATACTATAAACACCTGTAGGCAAATAAACTAGAAAATATAAAAGAAATGGATAAATTCCTGGACACATACACCCTCCCAAGACTAAACCAGGAAGAAGTGAAATCCCTGAACAGACTAAAAACAAGTTCTGAAATTGAGGGAGTAATTGTTAGCCTACCAACCAAAGAAAAAGCCCAGGACCAGATGGATTCACAGCCGAATTCTACCAGAGGTGCAAAGAGGAGATGGTACCATTCCTTCTAAAACTATTCCAAATAATAGAGAAAGAGGGACTCCTCCCTAATTCATTTTATGAAGCCAGCATCATCTTGCTACCAAAACCTAGCAGAGACACACACACACACACACACACACAAAGAAAATTTCAGACCAGTATCCCTGATGAACAACAATTCTTTGCATTTTTATAGGTTAGCAGGAATGCCTTTCCACTGATTCCAGAATTTAGTAATAATCTTTTTGTCTTGTTTCTTGGTCAAATTAGCCAGTTCTCTGGTGATGAAGCTTTTGGGTAGCTACAAACTTATTGTTTCTCCTTCAGTGACTGACACATTGCTTGTTTTGGCTGCTAGTATTTGTGGAGAGGTTGTTGGTTTTCAAGGATTTTCTGGAGCTGGAGAGAGTGATGGGATTAGAAAAGGTAAAAATATAAAACATGTACTCTCCTTATCAGATTCAGCAATTATTATCAAATAAACCTTTCTTACATGGTTATAGCATTTTTTAATTCCTAAATTTTAAAACTTCTTTTTGGCAGTTTTGTCAATGTTTTGCTTTTAACTGATCATAGATTTTCAGAGATTATTGTTCCAATATTCCATAAGTTACCATCCTGGTTTTGTTTTAGGTTTGGTTTTTTGGTCAAATAACCTCTATTTTCTATCTGTTAGTATTCCTTTTCTACCTTAAGTGTATCTGTTATTTCTTTCATAAAACATAGAAAAAATATTGGTGATAGAACATACAGAGAAAAGAGATAAATATATAATCTTAAGGAAATAGTTTAGTTAATAGATACAGAAAAATTAAAAGCCCAAAGCAAGAAAGAAGATGAGATCACTGAAGTACCAACAGAAAGAAGATATGCCATCACAGAGACCACAGGAATACAGTCAATGTGAAGAAGGATCAATTTTTTAACAGGCTCTGAAAAATCAAGTAAGATGAATTCTTAAATGTTCATGTACCTTTGAACATGGAAGTAATTGAACACAGTAATGCTATTCTTGTTGAATGGTGTCAAATGCCGTATTGGAGAGGATTTGTTAGTGAGTGTGGTTGTAAACATTAATGGGGAGTATAAACAAATCTTTCTAGAAAGCAACTCAAAAGGACTACCAAAAAATAGGCAAGTGTCTGAGACACTAGGTTTCAATATTTATACTTGTTTAAGATTTAAGGTTTTGAAAAGGAGAATTAATATCAAGCCCAGATCTACAAAGAATGTATTTTGCCGTTTTTCCCCCAGATCCATATACCCACACACCACTCTCTGTTGATTCAGCTGGGTGTTGAAATGTACATCTTTTATTTTCCTTTCCATGCTTTTCTGATTAAACAACAGTTACTGACTTCTACTATAATGTGTAGTATGTATCTGAGATGCAAGAAATTAGAGATGCTTTGGAAATTCCTAACCAAAGAGATAATTAAGCTTTTATGTGACTTGAACTTCTTAAAATAGCCATAAGTAGTGTTTAATACTGTATTTGATAAGATATCCTATAGTTAATTGATCTACTTGTCAATAAGCTCATGCCTAGGCACACCTACATGCCTTTAAACAATGATTTTCATGGTGGGAAAGTCAGGAGAAGTTTACTAGGGGCAGAGAGTTTAAAAGTTGCTGTTTTGAATTAATATTACCTATAAGGCTAAAATGTCTGAATTCCTAGCAGATCATTTAAAATTTTACATAATCTTCTTGACTCTTCAGAAATACTGTGTAAATCTTTTATGCTAAGAATAGTTGGCCTCTTCCACTGTCTAGCTGCATGACTGTCCTTGAGTTATTTTATACATTTATACCTCAGTATCCTTAATATTTATATGGAAATTATAGTTTTCTATTGTGTTCTTTCATAGATCAAATATTATATAAATGTTAGGCATTTTTTATCACTACCAATATAATAAAGCCCTATTACTGCCACTATAATAAACTTCTATCATCAAAAGGATAGTTACAATGTTGTATCAAATTATTTGTGACTTGCTACTAAATTATTTTGGTTTTCATAATAAATATGGACACAACCTTACCCAGCCACGCCATCAAGAACTCTTGTTTATGTTTATGAATCTTATCAAGCCATAATGCATCATACTTGAAAGCTGAATTTCCAGAGTCTGACTCAAGTCATATCTGGAGCTCTTGGACTTACCATTTACAAATGTTGCCACTGATCAAGCTACCTACCTTCTCTTTCTCATAATTTAATAATCTATAATATGGTAATAATTAGGGTGTGATGAGAATTAGATAGTTAAGGATATGTAATAAGAATTTATAATATATTGACAATAAATGTAGCAATGATCACTTAAAAACACTTTGAACATCAAAGTAAATCCCTGGCATGAGAAAGTAGTCAACAGTGTCTCAATACAATGGCAATTTTTCCCTATTGGGAGTCTTAGACAAGAAGACACTATTTCAATATAATGGTATTTTCCCCTTATTTGAATCTTAAACAAGAATATAGACTTTGGTCAAAAAATGTGATCATTTGAGGTAAACCTTATAAACTTGACCCATATTGGTAAATACTTGGAAATGTAACCCATAAGCCATGATAATCAAATATACTCAAAATTTGGAATTATCAAACTATTGTTATAGAATTGTTTCATTCATGGTGATTACGAAATTAACTATTGAAAAGTAAAAGTATAATTGTTCTATTTTTATTTTGTAGGCTAAAATTTTAACTGTTTTACTAAGACATAATTTATATACCATATAGTTCATGCATTTAAAATGTACAATTCAATCATTTTTAGTACATTCAGAGAATTATGCACCCAGCACCACAATCAATTTAGAGCCTTTTATCACTCAAAAAATGTAACCTGTATTTTGTAGCAGTCACTTGTATTTCTCCCCAATTCTCCCTTCAGCCCTAGATAACCGGTAATCTACTTTCTATCTCTATAGTTGTACAGTAATTTTATTTTACATAGTAGTAAGCTAAATTTTTTAAAAATTCTTTAAGTAGTAAGGAGCTAGCTATTGCAAGAACTTGGAACGAGTAATATTTCACTAATATCTGCCTCTTGCCTATTTTGAAAAATTATATACATTCTCTTAATAAAGAAACATATCAAGTGTCAAGGTAAGGGTTAGGATCCTAGGTACATATAAATAAATCTGGAACTGGTTACATCATGACCACATTTAAGAAATAAACCAGTTTTGGCACTGGATGTGATTTGCCATTAAAATTCAAATGTGGATGGTTCATCTTTCAATGAAAAATGTTAAGAGAGCAGTTGGATTTAGATAAAGAAATGCAGGCAGCAATATAAATGGAATGAAATAAAAATCCATCCTTAAAAATCTTTCAGAGGGACCACTAAGTTCCCTTGAGTTTGGTAGTCTGTCTTATTTTACTTTCAGTTTTTTTGGAGACTATGTGTGACAGGACAGATTTGGTTAATTATGTACCATTTCCTTCTGTACAATAATTTATTTTTTATTTTGATAGACGATTTTCTCTCTGAAGAATCAGTAATCTCCAATAATTTATGTGTATATATCTTACCATTCTTGGATGCCTGATTATTGCTTTACTTTTTAAAGATTTTAGATACATTTTCACACAATCCCATTAATATATATTATATGTTATATATTTATATTATGTAATAATGCATACGTAATTTTTAGCTAATCACCTATACATGTATATGCCATATTAGTTTGTAGCAGTTCTTATCCAGTGCCCTGCCCTAAAATAATTAATCAGATTTATCTTAGCTCCTAAAAAGACAAGTGCTGTAAGTATGTGAAAATACATTAGCTTGTAGGTTAATACTGTCCTGATGTTTGAAAGGGACTTATAATTGGTCAAAAAATTATTTAGATTATTCTTAAAGATACTAAACACTATGTGGTAAATGAATTAAATCTATTAAGTACAAAACAATGTCTCATTCTTCCATATAAGACTAATATACCTTAGCTATATTATTTCTTGCAAGAACGTGGCAGTTCAATTTTAGAAGAAAAATACAAAAGATAACACATAAAAGAATTGTGATGCAGTGATTTATAATGCATGATAATATCTGTCTAAAGATTTCTTTTTTCCTAGTAAAATTTCCTGGAAGAAGACACTGAAAAGAATGATAGCTGAATAATACAATTCAGAAATGAACAGAAAGTGATAAGTTACAACAAACTGGTTTTTTATTCTACTCGTACGTATTTATGTGGTCTTAGACAAGTCCTTAATTCTTATAAATTCTTCGTTTTTCACCTGAAATATAAGACGTCTACATAACTTGATTTCTTATAATTTACATCGACATATCGATCTAAATAGTTTATAAATAACATTCACATGCAGTCTTTTAATCATTACTACAATTCACTGAAGTAGGCAGTACTTACTATTATTGCTTTGTACACAAAAAAATTGAGCCCACAGCCCTTAAGATATGTGCCCATGTTTTTAAGGTAATAAATGATAAATTCTGGTAAAGGACAAGGTCTGGCAATGCCTGCCTTATTGCTTTCCACTATCTGTTGAAGTTACTTTTATCGTTATCTACAAACTGTATTTTATATATGATTCCTTTTTGAGAAATTGAAAAGAGCTAGAAAATTTCATTGAAAACCCAGTTGAAAAAGTCTGCATTAAGTTGCTGCTTTTCTATGATGTTAGTTGAAATATATTTAACAAAAAGTTTCTGGGGCAGGTGGTAAAAACCATTGTGCATGGAGAAAATACTGAGACAATAACTAGTATTATTTTATTTTTTCATATTTATTCAAATAACTACATCTTTATAATTTGTGTGGCTCATTTAATCATACTGTGTACTCTTTTTCATTAATATAAAATAATGTGTTTTCCATTGTTGTTTTGCTACCCATGTTTTGATTTTGTTTTCACTTAAAGAGACTATGTTTAAATTTGTAAAAAGTTCTACCATTACATTCAGAAAACACATGTCAAACATTAATGGCATGTTGGAAAGAACATGGAGGTTAAAATCAGAAGTTCAAAATTATGTCATTTCTTTCTCACAGATCATTTTATGCCTTTGGCCTTCATTTTCTCATTCTGTAAATGAGAAAGTTGGGGCACATTTTCCTCCAAGATCTCTTCTGTCTCTATATCTGTAATTTAAAAAAAACAACTAGGTCTTTGTATGAAGGAATAAGGATGTTTTAAAAATACTCCGTTTCTTAATTATAGTATTCTGTGTAGATACATGTTGTTTTCTCTAATTATAGTGTTCTCTGTAGATATACATTGATCTACCTGTGATTTAAACCTAGCATTAATTCCCTGGGTTTTCATCATTTTTTGTGGCTTTTAAATATTTATTAAATAAACAATTTATTTAAATATTTTATAATAAAAAGAGAAGTTAAAATAATTAAAGACAGATGAATCACATTTTAAGTAGAACAGATATTAATCAAGTAGAATATATCCTTTACTAAAAAGTCATCTTTTTCATAAATCATATTATTATACATCCAACACAAATGAAGAGGTATCAGATATTCTACTAATTAATTCAATAACTAGTACTATTTTATTATTTTTCACATTTATTCTTTTTTAACATAGTTAACATTGTTATGGGTATAAAAGCATTATCCTCATTTCTTTATTCTTTTCTCATTGTTAATAAGTTTTTATTTTTTATTTATTGATTTTTTTGAGACAGACTCTGGCTCTTTCATCAGGCTGGAGTACAGTGGCGCTATCTCGACTCACTTCAACCTCCCCCTAGCATGTTCAAGCAATTCTCCTGCCTCAGCCTCCCAAGTAGCTGGGACTACAGGCACGCACCACCACGCCCGACTAATGTTTTGTATTTTTAATAGAGATGGGTTTTCACTCTTTCGGTCAGGATGATCTCGATCTCCTAACCTCGTGATCTGCTCGCCTCTGCCTCCCAAAGTGCTGGGAATACAGGTGTGAGCCACTGCGCCCAGCTGGGAATTATGTATTTTAAGCCTCGAGTTTATCAGAAAGCTATGCCTTTTCTTATGTAAGTTAAATGGAAAATATTTTTTCTTCTTGACTTTATTTTAGGCTGCCCTTTCTGAGCTTAAATATATGTTTATTCCTTCTTATTATTTTACATAATTAAATGTTTTCTGTACTTCCTTTTCAGACTATGGCTACTTTTCTTCTGAGATTCAGTCATCCTCCTTAAATGTTACTCAGAAGTACACTGTGAAAAAAACAGTGGCAGAAGGCTTATCTCCAAGATGAGAAAACTAAGATGTTATTGACAATATACCTCATTAATGTCAGTTAATAACACAGTTTATTCTTGACACTTAAAAGTATACCTTTTTTCATTGAGTTAAACTCTTTGAAAAGAAGTGTACTTGATAAAATTTATAAAAATGCTGATACTGTGTTACTCTCACCAAAGCAAGAACTAGAATCATTTTTATTTTACATAATGATAGGAATCAGTTATGAACTCCTACGGACTTTAATAAGAGAGAATCACCTAAACTGAAGTGATGCAGTATCCCATTTAGATGCTACATAATTATACAACTCAACATTCAGTTAGAAACTTCCTGATTCTTTGTTCAAGGTCCTGCCAGGAGAGCAGCATGTGATCATTTGAAGTTCAAGAGGACTTTAGCAAGGGGATAAAGGGCAGCAATTGTCCTAATTTACTAAATTGTTCTTCTTTTATCCTACCCAGTTAGAAGCCCTGGCTAAGAACTTACATTCTTTAATTATACAGACTGGCTTTGAATCTAGTCTTTGCTATATACTAGCTGTATAATCCAAGTCAAGCTAATTTTTTGTAACTCAGAGTCTTCCCTTCCACATCTGTAAACAAGGAAAATATCTCATTAGTTTGTTGTGAGAGATCAATGACAAAAATGCATATAAATGGCATTGCACAATGCCTGGACAAAATAAGTGCTAAAATATTATCTATAATTAATTTCCTCCATCGGCATGTGATTTTCATTGGATAACTTCAACTAGATGTCCACATATATTCCCTTTATTCAAGGAATCATGGTCTATTATTTGAAGATGATACTCTTTCCCCAAGATTCTGAGAACTTTAAGAAAAATAAAAGCCTAACAGCTGAATAGGATGGAAATATAGGTGAGTTTTAAGTGTATCTCCTAAATTATATTACTTCAGGGATCCCCTGAAGATCATTAACCATTCTATGCAGAATATGCTTAACTACCAGCAGGCCCCTGCTTTGACAGGTAGTACATTTTATTTTGGACAGTTCTAACTGTTAGCAAGCTCTCACTTAAGTTGAACCTCTGGAGGAACAAATGCATTTCCTCAAATCATAAGGGAAGTGGCTACACCTTCTCCACCATGTTATGTATGTCTGTCTCAATTCTTTCATTCTTCGGTTAGCTTTTTCTAGAAATGACCTATTTTTAAGATCTCATAAAAACAAGATTGCTTTTTTTCAAAAATATAATTGAGGTAGCTAACAATGCTCTTAAATAATTACACATGGGATAAAATGCAATATTCTGGAAGGATTTTAGATCCTTGACTCCCAGTATAGGGTCCATAACAGATTATTGGTACCAGCCAGAAACTCCAGTCTTAGCTCAGACCGCCTGAGTCATTACACTGCTCTACAATAGCTGTTTAATTCTTTACCCTCCTTAACAAGCGTGTCTGAACAATGACAGTGCTTAATGTTGCAGTAATTCGTTAGAAATAATGTCAAACTATTTCCTAACATTAAAGGTGATTTTCTTTAAAAATCTTTAATCTTTTTCACATGAATTAAGGCTTAGTCAAGTTACTTAAACATCAGGGCTATAACTATTATTCCAAACCATTTTTAATGTTATTTCTTCTAGAAGTTATTGGCTACCTCTTATGAAATGTTGTTATAACTATGTCATTCATTTTGTTAATCCAATATGTATAATCTTCTATGGACAAAAAATGAAATAGAAAATGTGTGACAAATTATAAAGGGAATTAGCCCTCAATTAAGCCTAAGGTATTCTCTGACCATAGCTAATAAATTTTATACATGAATGATATAACACCATTTTGGCCAAATAAATGTATTTTTTCATTATTGTCTACACATGGCTTCAGCCTGGAATGGAAAAATTGTCAAATAAATGCATCTAGGAAAATGAGGTTTTATTGAAATAGCAATTATTGCCATTTTCTCTTAAATGACATGAAGAAAATGTGACTTTATTTTTCATATCTATGCCTAATATAAACAGTCATTCTATTTATGATTATCTCTAAATATATTTGAGAAAATCAGTTCTGACTTTATTCTGATTTTATTACAAATTAGAAACAAGAAACATAAGCCATAGTAGAACAATTGAAATTAAGAAATGGTTAGTCTCAATATCAGTGCTAAATTTATCGTCACGAGCATAATTTCACCTAGAACACAAAGCTGAACTCCCTTTCAAATATAAATTCCCATTATGCCACATATATTTGGTACTGCATAATTGAATACTTATGAAAAACCAGAATGCTTACATAAAATCAAATTAAATTGCATTAGAAACTAATCAAGTTTTATTAAGAAGCCTTTTAGAATGTCTTTTAAATTATTGAACTATTTTATTAATGAGTAAAAATGACTAAAATGACAATAAGAAGTATTGTCAAAAAATACTGCCTTGCTAAGATTAAACACGAGCACCCAATTATATTCCTTTTTACAGTTTAACAGCTACCTTGAGTATTTCTAAGTAATAAAACTTGTGTTGAAAACACAAATACCTCTCTAGGACATAGCTGAGACAGAAACTACTATAATAATAATTAGATAATTACATCTGCTTTTCTAACTCAGTGATGTTTTATTTTAAGATTGTTACTATAAAAGTCAGTACAGAAAGTATGTAGAAAGTAAACTTAAAGCAAAGCTGGCCGTAATTTGCTTTTGATGTTGAAAATCAATGGAAATAGTAAGATGTTTGCCAGGAAGCAATATATATAATACATATATGTGGATCTACCTATTTGTGTGACGCTACTTAACACCATTTTGTGTCAAACTTAACAATAACGAGCTGAAATAATTAACGATGTAATGAAGCCCCATAATCAAAGAGCCAGATAAAGTATAGGAACCATCTCAAATTAATATTATATAGGTAGATGTACTGGGAATGAATTTTCAGCTGAAAATATACAAACATCTGAAATAGGTGCAAGTAATAATGACCAAAATATTCTGAAATAAGTTTATCAAAGTAATCCATATTATCCTATATATTTAAAAAGGCAAATAAATCCTTCCAAGATATTTGGCATATTGATATTAAGAAAATAAAACACTGCTGATATCATAGAGAAGACTATTGTTAATGTGTTTATGGATATTAGTATAAAGAGAAAATTAACTTTTCAGCAGACTTTATTTTTATTATTTTATTGTTGTTATTTTTTTGAGATGGGTTCTCATTCTGTCACCCAGGCTGGAGTAAAGTGGTATGATCTTGGATCACTGCAAACAATGCTTCCCAGGCTCTAGCGATTCCCCAGCCTCAGCCTCCTGGGTAGGTGGGACTACAGGCACAAGCCACCAACATCAGGCTAATTTTTTTTTTTCCAGAGATGGGATTTTGCCATGTTGCCCAGGGCTGATCCTGAACTCCAGAGCTCAAAGCGACCTACCCACCTCAGCCCCCAAAAGTGTTGGGATTACAAGAGTCAGCCACTGCACCAGGCCTAGATTTTAATTGATATATACTCATTGGGTTAATAATCTGTCAAATACAAATGTTACAGAACTAAAAATTGTAGTTAAGCTACTAATTGAAAATTATATATTGTTTCTTATAGCTTCCTGTGTGTGTTTTTTTTCTTTTAAGCTTGGATTTCTGACCCTAATTCTCTTACTACTCACTTCCTCTCATTCCAGGCATATCTAAATGCCCATCTACAATATGAAACCATCTCTTTCTCTAAAGTCTGTGTTCCTTTTTTTTTTTTTTTTTTTTTTTTTTTTTTTTGAGACAGAGTCTCACTCAGTCACCAGGCGCCCAGGCTGGAGTGCAGTGGCGCGACCTTGGCTCACTGCAACCTCCGCTGCCCGGGTTCAAGCATTCTCCTGCCTCAGCCTCCCGAGTAGCTGGGACTACAGGCGCGCGCCACCACGCCCAGCTAATTTTTTTGTATTTTTAGTAGAGACGGGGTTTCACCATGTTGACCAGACGGTCTCGATCTCTTGACCTCGTGATCCGCCCGCCTCGGCCTCCCAAAGTGCTGGGATTACAGGCGTGAGCCACCGCGCCCGGCAAGTCTGTGTTCCTTAAATGCCTGAAAACTACTTATAGGGCAGCATAATATACCAAAGAAATATTTTTCATGAAAGTAATTTAATTTATCTGGTCCTAGAAGTAAAAAGCAATTCAAAAAAAATAAGTATATGTCATGAATTTAAAAAAATGCAAAACAACAACAAAAAAACAAAAGATATTAAAAAATATCATGATCCTAAATGAAGTGTGAATATGAAGAGAGTTAAAAATTATTTCTGTATTTAATGGTCAATGTTTTCCCTTATTGAAATTGAGCATTTTGGATAAAGAACACGTTGGATATGTGTTTTGACAGGCAGAATTTTTATATTTCAGCAAACAGTCATTAAGTTTTTCCTTTTTCCTTTTTTCCCCCTTCACTTAATCCTATTGTTAAGAAACAGAAATCTAAAAATTGTGCTGATTGCTTTGTAAACCTGTTTATTAGAGGCATTTGTAAATTAATTCAAAATTTTTATTTTCTCCATGTGTGCCAACAACCTTGAATGCCCTAGCAATACTATGCAATGGTAATTAAGAAAATGCTATTGTATTCTGTTTTGAACAAAGTTATACATGCAAAAGCCTAGTTTTAGAGAAATATTGTCAAGATATTGTTTTTCTTTTAAAATGAAGTGATGTAATGTTATTTTTACATAATAAGTCCCTTGAAAATATGGCTCAACTGACAAAAAATGATACGTTCCTTTTTGGAAAACATCAGTATAAATAAACAACAAGAGGCCAGCAATATGAGAAAACTCACTAAGAAATCTGTAAAATGTTATTTTAATATCTGGATAAATTTTCGTTTTAAAATTATAATCACACTAATTTTTAAGCCTAGTATTTCTGTTAAGCTTTAAGTTACTGGCTTGTATCCTACCCGTTATATTTTATGCTTCTAAAATATTAATTTATATCTGGGGAGATCTCAATCATTAGGGAAAAGAAAACTTTAATGACTATCGTTTGAAAGATAGTGTCTAATAGTGCATGCAGTATTAGCAATTCATAGGAGGCTTTAAATTTGAAAACAAAAATTTCGTTAAAGAAAAGTGAGTTGAAGGAAACAGAACATGTTCAGTAGTAAGTATACCTGGGAGAGATGAGCTGTCAACCTCAATTGAAAAACAACAATAATAATTAAAGCAAAATACGAATTAGTTGCTCTTGCAGTGTTTATGGCATGTTCTTAAGGGTGTACTTTGAAAACATGAGTACAAAGGATTCAGTCTTCTGCCTATAGATATATAACCTACTTTTCTTTTTTGACTTTTTTTTTTTAGTTAAAGCTTTGCCTAAACCTACTGAGTTTCAAGACCATAATTTTATTTATTTTTATCTTTGGAAAAGTACACTAAATATTGTCAAATACCTTGGGAACACAGTATTTATGTATTTTTGTGTATTTCAAGTAGAATCATCTAACTCTTAAAATATACCTTATGAAGTGTTTTTCTTCAGTTCTGGTGGTATGTCCATGCTAATGTAACCACATGAGGACTCTGGTGTTTATCAAGACCAAAAGGATAAAAAGCCCTTTTTTACCTGTTAAATGCCAAGATAAGCATTAGGGTTAAAGATGTGGAGCTACATGCAGTTTACTGAAAAATTACAGTAGTTAGGGATCTACAAGAAATTTTACATAAACAACTATTTTATGGCATGGAATGGAGAAAAAGGATGTATTGACCAAAGAGGTTAAAGTAAGAACCCTGTAAACCATGACATGTGTCTGATTTTTCTGAATTCAGTTACAAGGATAAACTAGAGAATATATCTTGTCTTATGCCTCTGAATAAAGAGTTAGGTAAACAAAACACACTGCAATTACTCACAGTTATACTAATTGTTCTATGCATAGCAAGATGCTTTGTTTGAATTCATATGATTAATTATCTCAGAGAAAAGCCAGTACATTTTTAAGTCTTTTGTTCTTAGAACTCACAGCTGCCTAAGAATAGGCACATCCACTTTCCCAATCATGTAAAGTGTGCCTATGACCTCTACTTCCTTCCTCCCTTCTACAATGCTATTACCAGGTTCTGTGCAAAAGCCAAAGGCCCATTAAAAGGCCGAAATGTGATTTTGATCTTTTTAGTTTCTCACTAAATTACAGAATCAGTTCCCTGGTTGGCAGCTGCTGACAATTTTATAACAGTTTATTTTTCAGCATCTCTCTGAAAAGCACCAATTTATAGTTTAAGGTGCTCATTTATATCGAGACAGAATACTCATTGGATAGATGGGTCATTCTTGCAAACATTTGGTTTGTGAGTGACCTTCATGCTTGGAATTTTGTCTTCAGAACAAGAGAAAAGATAAAAATGTTTTAATTTTTATTTTTAATAGAGTCAGATATAGTTTTAAAGCATTCAACTTCCTACCTTCAGGGAAGGAGAATAATCTCTTAAAAAGTAACTATGTATGCTCCTAAAAATGAAAGCTGTGAAGTTGAATATATGCTCAAATATATTATGCTTAACACATATTCTCTCAATATGAATCTGGCCTGGAGTTCTATGTTTGAGAAGTAGTAAACATTTTTGCATTTTCCCTCTCCTATTTCCTACTTTCTCATTTGATTTTCCTTCTTGTTAAAAATGCAAATTTGACTTACAACAAAAGTGTTTCTTGTCTTCATTTCTGAGATTGAACTATTAAAATGTCTATAAAAACTCTCTAATACAATTATAACACAAAAATCCATTGTTCTTATAATCTTTTCTGAAATACAGATGAATGCAAATAAAAAATCAGAAAAATATTTATGTATTAAGATATAACATTCGTAATTAAAATTCTGCTTGGTGTTATATTACTGAATAAGCCCGAACAGAATGTCCTATTTATATAGGTAAATAGAAGTATGTGATTATCTTGAATTTCAACCAATGTTTATTGTATATTAGTTATAATCATGAAATGTCTGAAGAATGATCTTTTAAAGAGATATTATTTGGTTCCAGTGGAGGCTACAATGACATAGGTAAATATTACTTTAACATTTTAAGAAATGTAATTTCATTAAATTGTAGTTAAATGTTATGCTGTATATATATCCAAGATGCTTCCTTTCAAGATGAAAAAATAATTATTATTCTAGCCATTATTGTTCTTGAAAGATATTCTGGTGAAAACAACAGTTGACTAGTGACATAAAAGGCTGCAGGGAATTAACCAGCTAAACACAGGGAGAAGAGTTTTCAATCAAAGAAGCACAGTGAATAAATCATCAGCCTATAATAGAATGGTGTATGCTGGGAGTTACAGTTTAAAGTGCAGGACATAGAGTGGCAAATGTTGAATTAGAAGTAGTCTGGGTCACTTCATCAAGGGCCTTTAAGCCTAACTATGGAGATTAAACATTTCCCTTTAGCTGTTAGAGAGCAATTGAGAATTTTTAAACAAGAGATCAAGTAGCACAGTCATATTTTATTTAAGAAGGACGAGTCTGCATGCAATTTGGAAGATCATTCTAAGGGTGACAAGAGTGGATGAAGAAACACCATTTAGGAACAGATTAGAAAGGTCTAGATAATGAATCAATAGGGGACTGAATAAAGTGGTGATATAAATAGGGATAGAATATTGGAATGGACTTGAGCCATATTCAGAAAGAAAATTCTATAATACTTGGTAAAATATGAAATGTGTGAATGAAAAACAGAGAGGAATTTGGACTAATTATTAGATTTCCGATGTTGATAACTGGATGTATGATAGAAGCTCAGGTTAATTTGGAGGCTAGAAAGGGGAGAACAGAGGTAATAATTTTGTGGAAAACATATTAAATTCAGATTTGGATAAATCAAATTTGAAGTAACAATAAGACATTTTAGAGGGCTTTCAATGGGGCATTTAAAGGTAATTTTGTTAGCTCTACTTTTAGGTTGGAGTAAATGCATTCGACCAAATATTTGAGTTTCAGGAACGGAGAGATATCAGCGTGATAAAAAAAATAAATTGGGTTAGGTTATTTTAAATTGTTCTACATAATTATTTCCAAAGAAATTATTTCTGTATTTATTTTTATATTTTCCCTATATATTTTTGGATAAGATAAAAGTGTTAAGACAGTTATTAGCTATACTATTCCAATTAATAAGGCTTTTATTAAGATTTTGGTTTTCTTAATTATTGTTAATTTTGATGATAAAACTGCCTAAATTATTAATCTCTTTGAATTTTTATAGTTATCTCAGTTTTCTATCATGTCTGAAAAACCTGTTTTAGTAAATCAAACAGTCAATTGAACAAAATTTGCTATAAACCAATTAGATTCTTAAATTCTAAAAAAACTATAATAAAGATTTATTACAGCTATAAATGTCTGCATTTAACATAAATCCTGCAAAAGGATATTATAATATACTATAGTGATAATTTTTAATATTAAGTGTCCAAAGTACAATACACAGTCATAACAGATTTTTTTTTAGCCTTACATTCCATCCATTTCAAGTATAGCCACTGACTGATGAACTCAGAAAATTCAAAGATGAGTGAGTAATAGGAGAGGCAGTCAAGTGTAGCATAAAGCACACTGTCTCTGGAACTGGATAATAGATTAAAATCCCAAATCCTCAATCTACTGGTTTTGTGAGTTTGGTTAAGTTATTTAATACTGCATCTGTTTTTCCTGTTGTCTCACTTGCACACACAGTATGTGCTATGTAAAGATTTCATAAATACCTAAAGGTGCTTACGATCTAGTATAGGAAATAGAGCAACTACAAAAGGAAAAAATAAAATGAAAAGACTTATAAATCAAAAAAGATTAACAAATATAGAAACAAAAAGAAGGATTCAAAATTGTGTTATGTCTTCTGCTTATGGATGTGAGTATTGCATACTTGTTGATGTAAAATGAACGTCAAGAAGGAGATCTAACTTGGCTTTTAATATTCACCTAAACACTGTAAGATATTGGACCAACTAATCAATATTTTCTCATTTGTAAAATGGTGATACTATCAGCTCTACGTAGTAATGACCTTCTTTTATAATATTTTATTAATGATAAAGCTTATATATGTTCTCTTTCAATCACTTAGTAAAATGCTTGTTATTCAGCTGAATTATATCTGAAAAAAGAGGAATATATAAGGGATATAAATTACTTTCCCAAGGTCGTACTCTTTTAAAATGTTTATGAGCCATTGCCATTGGCCCCCTAAAGATTTGCTTAAAAATCACTGGCATGAAGCAGATTGATTAAGGACAAATGCATGCAAATTTATTGAGTGTGAATACATGGGAGCCTTCAGAATGATGACCCAACTTCCCAATGAGTTATAGAAACTTTACTTGTGGTTACAGAAAGAACGGGGGCTTGAATTCAGGTTATAGAAGGGAAAAGAAGAGGCATTCTATTAAGGAGCAATTAATGATGTAGGGAGAATGATAAGATGGGGAAGCAGAGATTAACTTGTAAATAATTTTCTTTCATATTTAAATAATCCTTGGAGACAATCATCACAGTTATAAAAAGGTCTGCTCAGGTGTGGTCACATCTTGGTCTTCTTTTCCTGAAATAGATAATGAGATAACAGGGAGGAGAAGAAAAACAATTTTTCCCTTTGGTGGTTCTGGATCTTAAGCAGATAGAGGAACTTCAGCTTCTTTCAGGAGAGGAACTTCAGTTTCTTTTAAAGAGAAGTTTCAGCTTCTTTGGTGGTAGTGGAGAAGGTCAGAGAGATCTTGAGGTTTCTTCAATTCAGTATGTCAGAAAGCAATATTTTGGAGTATTGATTTCTGAGCCCAAACGTTAGCATATTTCACGCCTTCTAAATCCATATTTAATGGTCTTCCTATTATAACCCAAAGTGTTCTTCTTGCCTGCTGCCCAGAAAAGCTAATCACTGAGAACAGCAGGAGCTGTTGCACAAAAACAGTTTAATAATCACAGTGCCAGCCAAGTGGAAGGACAGAAGATGTTTCTCAAATCCACTTCTGCAAGAATTCAGAGGCTAGAATTTTGGATGAGGAATGAGCAAAGACAGCTTGTAAGTTTAGAAGCAAGGTAGACTCATCTATGTTAGATTCCTCCCACTGTCATAATTTTTGCAAAGGCGATATCATTCCCATTACCCTATGCATTAAATGTGTACTGGCAAGGGAAAAAATTCCTTTGCCCTCAAGTTTTGCTGAAAATCAACCAGCAAAAGGCAAACCAGTAGGAGAAATGGCATACAAATTTATTAATATGCATGAATAAATATTAATAAACATTCACCTAAATTGAATCAGAGTGATTATTCTCACCTCCCAATAGGGTATGGAAGCTTATATACCATCTTGAGGTTACAGAAATAATTTGGGTGACATCAAAGGAAAACTAAATAAATGAAATAACATTCCATGTTTACGGACAGGAAGACTCAATATTGACAAGATGCTAGTTCTTCTCAATTTAATAGATTCAATTTAATACTAACAAAAATTCCAGCAACTTATTTTGTGGATATCAACAAAGTGATTTTAAGGTTTATATAAAAAGGCAAAAATCCTAGACAAACCAACACATTATTAAAGGAGAAGAGCAAAGCTGGAGTGCTGACACTGCCCAACGCACAGTCTATATAAAGCTACAATCAACAAAGAGTTTGGTTTTGGTGAAAAAAATAGACAAACAGGTAAATGGAACAGGAGAGAAAGCCCAGGAATAGAACCATCTAAAAATAATCAATTGATCTTTGACAAAGGACCAAGAGCGAAACAATGGAGAACAGTCTTTTTCACAAATAATACTGGGACAACTGGATATCCACATACAAGAAAAATGAAACTAGATACAGACCTGATATCTTTCACAATAATTAACTCAAAATGGATCATACACTTAAATGCAAAACTATAGAATTCCTAGAAGATAACATGGGAGCAAATGTAGATGACATTGGATTTGGTGGTGACTTTAGCTACAACACCAAAGGCATGATCTATAAAAGAAAGAATTCATAAAGTGGACTTTATTAAAATTAAAATTATTTGCTCTCTGAAAGATACCGTCAAGAAAATAAAAAGATAGGTGGCAAAATAGGAGAAAATATTTATAAAAGACATATCAGATAAAGAACTATTATCCAAAATAAAAGAATCTTTAAAACATAACAAACAACCCAGTTAAAAAACTGGCCAGAGACTTGAACAGACAAATCATCAAAAAAAAAAAAAATACATGGCAAATAAATATATGAAAAGTTCCTCCATATGACATGTCAAAAGAAAAATGCAAATGAGAATGAGATACCCTTACACACCTAGTAGATGATTAAAATCCGACACACTAGCAATACCACATGTGGAGCAACAGAAATTTTCATTTTTTGCTGGTGTGGATGGAAAATAGTACAGCTTCTTTGAAAGACAGTTGGGCAGTATGTACCAAAATTAAACATACTCTTACCATATGATTTGACAATCACATTCCTTTGTATTTACCAAAAGGAGTTGAAAACTCATGTCTACATAAAAACTGCACATGGGAGTTTATAGTAACTTTATTAATCACTGCCAGAACAACTTTGAAGCAACAAAACTATCCTTCAGTAGGTGAATGAATAAACTTTGGAACACCCAGCCAATAGAATATCATTCAGCATTAAAAATAAATGAGCTATCAAATCACAAAAAGACATCAAGAAAATTTAAATGTATATTACTAAGTTGGGGAAACCAATCCTAAAAGGCTACAAACTCTATGATTCCACTTTTATCACATACTGAAAAAGGCAAAACTATAGATACAGTAAAAAAAAAAAAATTAAAGTGGTTGCCAGGGGTTAAGGAGGAAGGAGGAATGAATACGCAGAGTAGAGAGAATTTGGGGGGCAGTTATATCTTACTTTCTCCGTAGGATAATAAGATGCAAGATGGATATATCTTATTACGCATTTGTTCAAATCCATAGCTTTTACATCAGCAAGCGTGAACCACCCTACTGTAAACTATGGACTTCTGGTGATTATAATATGTCAATATATGCTCATAAATTATCACTAACATATACCACTTTGGTGGGGAATGTTGACAATGAGAGAGGTTGTGCATGTGTTGAGCCAGGAACTATATGGAAATTTCTCTATCTTCTGCTCAATTTTGCTGTGAGCCTAAAACTGCTCTAAAGTTAAAGTCTATTAAAAGAAAAAGACATACTAGATTCAGCGGCTTAAAGATCAAACTATATCAGTGCAACTGTATAATCTCCAAAGAAGGTCAAACATACAGACCCAACTTTGCCAAATGGTTGAATCCTAGTACATGTATCCATGCTAACTTTCCAACTATTCTAGAGATTCTGATATTATTAATAACCACATGAGCTATCTTTTCAGAAAACAAGGAAGTATAACAGAAGAGTGACATACATTTTCAGATTAATATTTACTCATGAAGAATATGAGAATGAATTTCTATTCTGATACAGTGAGTAGCTGATCTTTCATGCATTAGAGGTTTCTTCCTTTGAGAGTGATAAGAGTTCAATTACTTGATCTTTTTTTATTCCAATTGCTTTTTTCTAGAAATATGACTCAGCAAAAATAGTGGGCTGAGATGTGATACATTTAATTCAGTAATTCTGAAGGGAGATGCAGCCTAATACAGTTTCTAAAAGTCCCAAGCTGTAATTAAAAATTTTGAAATGTCCTCAACTCTTTTTGATCTGCAATTGTAGAATCTATAAACTACATAACAGTAGTTTCCCCCTTGTGTTCAGAGTACATATTCTCAAACCCCCAGTGTATGCCTTAAACCATGGATATTACTGAACCTTATATACACTGTCAAGGGTTAAGGAAGAAGGAGGAATGAATACACAGAGTAGAGAGAATTTTAGGGGCAGTTTTTTTCTTATACATACCTACAGTATAATTTAAAAATAAATTAGGCACAGTAAGAGACTAACCATAACTAATAAAAAAAACAGAACAATTATGAAAATATGCCAGCATCACTGTTCTTGCACTTATTATTAATAATTGCTATTATTAAGTAAAGCAATCGTTACTTGAACACAAGCACTGCAATACTGTATACTGCATCAGATGAGATGGCTATTAAGTGACTCACAGGCAGGTAGTACATACAGCATGGATACACTGGACAAAGGGATGAGTCTTTCCACACTAGTTGGAGTGAGATGGTATGAGATTTCATCAGGCTACTCAGAATGGCATGCAATTTAAAACTTATGAATTGCTTATTTCTGAAAATTTCTGTCTAATATTTTCAGACTGCTGTTGACTACTGTTAACTAAAACTGTGAAAAGTGAAAACACTCATAAAAGAAAACTACTGCATACATATTGTAGAGTTGGCTACTGGTTAAGACAGTACCATGGTAGGGGCAAAAATCCATCAGAAAGAACTATCACAAGAACAAAACCAACACTATCAATCATAGCAACTAATCTCTGTTGAGTAAAAAATGGTCAAAATAAACACCCAGTGAAATTTCAGAGCCAAGAATTAAAATCAGCCTATCTGACACTGATATTTATATTCTTAAAATTTTTGAGTTTTACATGTAGAACACACTACATTTACCAATGTCTTCTGCAGAAGTCTGAAGAATACTGGTCTCAATTAATTGGTAGTTATTACAGACTAAGAGAAAACTGTGAGAATGCAGATAGTTGAGCGAGCCAAGACAAGCAGCCACTTCTCAAAATATTTTCTCTGCTTACCTTTATTTCAAGAACAATTCATACTGGCTTCTCAGGACATAGAACCACTGGAATCAATGGGATTAGAGTAAAAATCTCCACTATCGACAAGGCAGAGAAAAATCAAAAGGGTACCAGGAGAGTAAGAGTGACAGGATTATCTGTGCTTACCATTATTCCTGGAACAAATCATTTTTGATTATTTATTTTTTTCTATTTCTTACACCAATATAAATTTTATTTACACATAAACCTATCTAAGACATATTTTCATATGCATTTGTTTCAAATCCTTATTTAAAAGTTATAATAAAACAAACATACTAGGGGAAAATTATGATGTTGATTACACAATGCTTTTGTATTGATTAAAAAGTATCATTATAAATATATAAGAGCAAATTTATATATATGCTAATAAAGATCCAAAAAAAAACTGATATTTAGGGCACACACACATACACACACACATGCATGTGTGTTTTCCTAAAGCTTTATAGCTACACCTGGAATTGATACCAGTGAAAGGATTTTTACTCAAGGATATTTATAAGGATAGGCAAAAAGTTCTTGTTTTAAACAGCATCAATGTAGCCATCTAAGAAAAGAAAATTATCTTGAATCCTTTCTAAAATATTGATAAAATTCAGAAATCACCAATATTTATAGCAATTATCAGAAAATCTTCTGGAAGTCCTACTTATCTTCAGTATGGGGAAATTCATTTCATTGGAATTGTGTGAATGAACTGATTGCCATCATAGGCTGGAGACCCATGTTTTGTTCTATGAAATTCAGAGAAAACTCCAGCTTTAAATAAAAAGGAATGCACACTATTTTTGTGAATTGTGAAGTTCTACAGACTCCACAGTCACAGCAACCACAGTCTTGAGCTAAGTTCTCCTACAGCTCCTTGTCTACCATCAGTCCTTCTACTTTATTAGTTTTTCAGAGATAGAAACCCCCACAAGTAACAGAAGTATGGAAATATTTGCAATGACATACCCTGGAAATGAGAGAAAGTGTTGTAGGCAAAGGTGGAGGCAAGGAGGCCTCAAAAGTAACATACTTGGAATTGAGGATTTTCCATGTCTTCACTCCTGAAAACCGGAGAACCAGATAATGAGGATGGGAGAAGGCCTAAATCAGTCCAGCAGAGCTGAAGTAATTGAACAAAACTAGATATTAGAAAAATGACTAAGAGATTTGCATATCAATCTGACCCTTAGCCTCTCTTGCACACGGGAAGGATAGAAACTTTGAGCTGGGCATGGTGGCTCATGCCTACCCATCCTAGTGACTTGAGATGCTGAGGCAGTAGGATCCAGGAGTTCAAGGCCTCAACGAGCTATGGTAGCACCACTGCACTCCAGTCTGGGTGACAGAGAGACATCTCATCACTAAAATAAAAAAAGGAAGAAGAAAGTTTGAAAGACAAGTAACACATTTTCTCTTACTGTTGTCAACACTAGGTCTGTTACTCTAAAATAAATTAAAACATCAAAAACATAAATCCATGAAGGATATTTGAGATTTAGAAACAGAAATTTTATTCTAGTATGCTATTCTAAGTCAAAGTATATCTGAAAATTATTGATTGCAAGCACAAGAATATCATTTTAGACATCTTTTTGCCATTCTTAATATAATAATTAATTCACTATATGTTGCAAAATTATATTTTAAAGGGAAAATGCTCGAATCAAAACAAAACAACATAAGAGTTTATCTTACTGCTTGCTATTTTCTAGGCACTATTTCAAACTTTTTGTCAATTAATTTGATCATCAAAGAAAAATCTAAGGTTATGGTATTATTATTATTATTCCCTTTTATCAATGGGAAAGTTGAGACTCTAAAGGTTCAGAATCTCCCCCAGGATGGTACCGCTAAAATTGGCTAAAGCAAACTCAAACACATTTCTTTCTGAGTCCAAAGTCCATGACATTAAATATTTCATTGAACAATAAACTTTCTACATTTACAAATTTTTATAAAATATAGGATTAATTTCTTGAATTCAATAACAAAATTAATGAAAAATACACAAACTGTTTTCATTGACAAATATTTAAACTTTCTGTTCATATAGGTAGTATCTTTAATAAGACATAAAGATATGGTAAATTTGCCATTCTCTTATGAAAGTTGTGAGAACTAATAGTAATAAATACAAATGAAATTACTCATTGAATATTGGAATATGAAATTACACTCAATATACTCCATTAACCAGTAAGAATAAACACTGAGGTATGAATACTTTATATAATTTTTACACAATTATGTTTTCTCCTGGATTATTTAATAGAATCAGTTCCCACCTCACCATCTTCCCCATCTCTCTAGCCTGGCTAGTTTTCTTAGGTATTCATTTCCTAACCAAACCCATGACACAGCTGCTGAGTCCAAGGGTCAGTCCCAGGCATAGAGGTCCCAAATTGTGCCTTGGGCAGTCTACCTAGCAGTTGCTGTGCACAGATGGAATTAGCACCATCACCAAAAACATGCATCTCTTCAGCTTATGTGAAGAAATAGTTCCAGGCAGTCCCACAGCTCCTGTGGGATACACTATGTTGAAGTACCATTTCTTCAGGGAATATTAATTTGTCAGTTCAGTCGTGTATTTCAATAGTATGTTTCCCTGCACTACCTAAAAATTTTATTACTTTTTAGCACAATATATACATTCAGCACTAAACAAAATGACAGTATACCTTTGCTAGTAAACTATAATGTTCAGAAATAGCATGTATCTTTTCAATAGTAGATGGAAAGCATGTCTCTAGACATCTGAAAACTTTTTGTCTTGGTCAGTATTTACACTAGGTTTTTTTTAGCTCATTGAGAAAACTTCTGTATGAATTAAACAAACAATTACAGAATGCTGAACTATCTCTTTGACCCTGTGCCCTGGAGTATGACTATTTTTTTTATTTATGCTATTATAATCATCTTTATAATAACACAATACAATTAAATTGTAACTCAGTATCATTCCCTAAAACAATTACCTACTATAGTTCTGCAAGCAGAAAATAATTTTAAGTAATGATAAGATGACCTTTCATGATTTTCAGCATGTGTAACTCAGATTAGATATCACCAATTCTTCCAAATATATTGATATCTAAAATAAATAAAACAGAAATTAATATGAGCAATACTGGTTTTATTATATTAGCCAACATGATTGTACTGAATAATGTTCAGCTGCAGCAGATTCTTCTTCACAGTTAAACGTTAGTTTATTTGAAATATTCCATTATCATCACTTGAGCTATTAAAATTTTTTTATTTTTATAATCTCTGAATTTAATGAGTGAATTTTATAATCTTTACTTGGAAACCATCTTATATATTTGATGCACTTTTCTCATTTCACAGAATAAACTGAGAGCTAAGGATCTTAGTTTCTTATTCGAGAGGAATATTCTCTATATCTAACTATGTCTACGTTATCAGTTATCTATCTTCCTTTCTCCCTTCCTTCTTCCCTTTCTCCCTCTCCTTTTCTTCTTCCTCTTTCTTCTCCTCATCTTCATCATCTTTCTTTTTCTTCATCTATATTTATTTTTTTAAGACACAAATGCTGCTGAATTGCCATCCTGGTATCTAAGCATTTAGTCAGTTTTTGAATGCAAATAACTGACCTAATATTTCACATTAATGCTGAAAGTATTATAATTGTTTCTGTGTTTTTAACAGAGACATTCTTTGGGGAAAAGTTGGATCAATATTTTCTAATAGATCTACAATTCCAAATGTAGAAATCAAAAGAGCATATCAGACACTACTCTGCACTTACTGGTATTTTAGATTTTCCATATCGATTAGGGAAGTATGGGAGAGAGCTGTAGAAGATGGTAATTGTTAGCAATATAACCATGTCTTGTAGAATGTTCTTTTAATGTGTTCTTTTAATGTGTTTTTGTTTTTTCCTGATATTGTCTACAGAAGTTTCAATAAGTTGCTTGTCTGAGACTGACTATAGATCACCATTTGAAAAAATAGATAAAAGAAAAGGCTAAGTTCAGTTTTACCTGACACCAATCCTTCAACACACAGGAGAAAAAACAACTTCTTTCTGTCCAGTGGTTTTCAGTCTCCTAAAGTTTGAAATGTCTTCTCAAAATTTGGAACTCCACCACTTATAAACATTAATGAGGTTTGTTTGAAAGTCTTAGATAATGACAATAGTATTTTAGAATCAATATGAAAACTACAATCAGGCAAAGTATATTTAAAACTCATTTTATAATAATCATATCTTAGCCACTTAACTCAGTAGAGTAATTGCCACACTATATCCTGTGTTCAGAAAAACAGTTCTTTTTATGCTCTACTTATGATAGGGATCAAGCAAACTATCATCATTAGCCCAAGATTAGTCAGTTTCAATATTGAGTATAGCTGTTGGTGAGTCCCGTATTCTCCAAACAAAAAGAAGTAGTTGGTAAGATGTTAGATCCCCCACTGTGTTTACTTACACAAGGTTTTTGAATTTGTTTTTTTATTTCATACATAAATTTGTTGCTAGCAAAATTATATTTTCACTGTTAATTCATTTGTTTTACTGTGTGTTCTAAACACAATGTCTAACTTTCACTGTTCCTCCTTTCCAGAAACTGTGGGCTATAAACAAATGTGACACTTGTTATCTACCACAAGTGAAATTTTAATCTTCTTTCAATAGTAGAGTGTTGGAGTCCACCCCAAACATGCTTACATTTAATTTGCTTAAGAAGCCTTGAACTAGATAGACTCCACCCTGAAGTTAAATTGTTTTATTAATCTCTAATCTTTTTAGGCCAGCTTCATTGTCAAATCTAATAGCACATTAAAATCCTAAGATATTTAGATTTATCCATCAGAATTTCAATTAATTATCTACGGTAATTGAAAACACTTTATGTTACATTCTTATGAAACTATTTTTGTTTGCTTGTGTGTTTGTTTGAGACAGGGTCTCACTCTGTCTCCCAGGCTGGAATTTAGTGGCATGATTTTTAGTTCCCTGCATCCTTGACTACTTGGGCTCTAGTGATCCCCCAACTTTAGCCTCCCAAGTAGCTAGGATGAACAGGCACATGCCACCACACCTGGCTATTTCTTTTGTATTTTTAATAGAGACGGGGTTTCACCATGCTGCCTAGGCTGGCCTTGAACTCCTGAGCTCAAGTGATCCACTAGCCTCAACCTTCCAAAGTGCTGGGATTATAGGTGTGAACCACTGCACCTGGCCAAAATGATTTTTAACCATTAATTTCAGGTTATAAAATTATTTCACATGAATTAATAAGATGTATTTGATACATTAATAAATGTTAGTGATAATTAACATTTTTATATTGTCTCTTAGTGTTTCACAAATAGGCCCACTAGTCACCTAAAATCAGGCCATATGTGTCACGAGGGCACATATCATGTCTTAGACATTCTTCATGTCTTCAGAAATATCCATTGCATTGCTACATTGTGAATATGGTGAGACTATAAATTAGGCTAGCTCAAATCTCTTTTCCCTTTGTCTTCTGATTTTCTAGTATAGTACTATGGACTGAATGTTTGTATCTCCCTGCAAATTCTCATGTTGAAGCTTTTATTCCCAGTGTGATGGTATTTGAGGTGGGGCTTTTGGGAAGTAATTAAGTTTAGATAAGATTATAAGAATGAAGCTTTCATAATGACATGAGTGCTCTTATAAGAAGAGAAATAGATCACAGTACTCACTATACACTGTGTGAGGATACAAGAATGTGGTCATCTGCCAACCAGAAAAAGGGCCCTCACCAGACAGTCTGCTGGCATCTTAACCTTGGACTTCCCAGGTTCCAGAATGGAGAAATAAATGTCTGTTGCTTAAGCTATTCAGTCTGTCTTATTTTGTTATAGCAGCCTGAACTGACTAAGATATCTAGTACTTGGCAAATAGTAGGTGTCCAATAAATGTTTGTTCAGTGGATAACACAAATAATTATTGGATTATTTTAAAAGTGAAGCATTTATAGTAGAGAAATAAATTTAATCTACAAACTTACATAAGATAAACTTCCCACAGGTGAATAAAATTTGATAATAAGTTCAAATGAAGCTAAAAGATCCAAAGTTGTGTTTTATAATGAATATTAAAAATATAATTAGAATATATACTAGGTATATCAAAATTGCCTATCATTTTCTTCTGATTTATATTTAAAATGATATTAACTTAAAATGCTTTGAAGTTAATTCATTTCTCTGGTTAATATACTTTAATAATTAATTTTTATTTCTAATAGTTTCATAATTCTATTCTGCAATAGTATGCTTTGAATAACAAGTGATTTCTAATCTATAAAAGCAATATCTTTATTCTCTTTTATGTTAGCTTTCCTAATACTCTTGAATCATATGCATCTATGTGGAAGGTCATATATAATTAAGTCATATTATATGAAATGACTATTTTTATGTTCCATTATGTAATATTAAGTAGCAATCTTAAAGGATCAATATATCATGAAAGATAAAAGCTCACACATGCATGTGTACACCTATATATGTAACATATAACATTTCAAATAGAGATGAAATAAGGTTATTTATGTCAAATATACAATGAAAAAATTTTGCAAAACTAATTAATAGCAGTAAGATTTTATCTTTGAATAATAGAAATAATTGCCAAGATTCTCCATTTTAGTCTTGAATATAGAAACAACCTGAGAGTTATTTTCCTATTCTATCTCTTAAGGCAAGTCACTAAAGTTTATGATGCTCTTTCCCATATGCAATTTCATTTGATTATTACATCATTTTATTTGCTGGACATACATAGACATTGTTGTTTTCATTTTAGAGTGGATATAAAAGTCTCAACTGGCATTGTAGCTCATACATTTAAGTTATATTTATATTAATTGCAAAGGACTTTAGTATCCAAAAGAAGTATTTACAGTCCACCAGACAGAATGAAGGCTGTGATTTACATGAATGACATTTACATGATAAACAACATAAATTGCTATCATTTGAATGTGTGTCTCATCTAAAATTCCTGTGAAAACTTAGTTTCCATTGTGATGGTATTAAGAGGTGAGGACTTCTTGGGAAGTGATTACATCATAAGGGCTGCCCATTCATGAATAGATTAGTGCCTTAGAAAGAAGCTGGAGGAAACTAGTTTAGGCCCTTTTTGCTCTTCCATCCTTCAACCATGTGAAGAACCCAGGAATGGGTCCTAATCAGACACGGAGCCTACTAGTACCTTGATCTTGGACTTTCTAGCCTCCAGAACTGTGAGAAATACATTTTTAAAAAAATCACTCACTTCCCAGCCTCAAGTATTTTGCAATAACAACACAAAGAGACTAAGACATAGGATACAAGCAATACAGTTTGAATGAGCTGTTTGCTGCTTTCCTTATGTAAGACTGGAAGCAATTATCTTAGCCTTGTGTATTAGTCCATTCTCACTCTGTTAATAAAGACATACCCGAGACTGGATAATTTATAAAGGAAAGAGATTCAATTAATTCACATATCCACATGGCTAGGGAGGCCTCACAATTATGGCAGAAGGGAAAGGAGGTGCAAAGTCACATCTTACATGGTGATAGGCAAGAAAGCTTGTGCAAGGGACCTCCCATTTATGAAACCATCAGATCTCATGAGACTTATTCACTACTATGAGAATAGTATGAGGCAACCACCACCATGATTCAATTATCTCCACCTGGCCCTGCTCTTGACACATGGGGATTATTAGAATTCAGTGTGAGATTTGGGTGGGGACACAGCCAAATCATATCATCTTGTTAATATTTTCAATTTTCCTAATCATGTGCATGTAGTATACAGTGTCTTATGCAAAATAGTTGATCTACAAGTGTGTAACACTGTTAGAAAATTAAGTTGATATTCTGAAATGATTTGCATATTCCAAACAATGGAAAGGATCAATTATTAATTTCCAGACTCATAAAATGCCACATATTGTTATTCCATTGATTTAGAAAATCAATTCCAAGGACACTGGAATATTTCAATAGATATAGAAATTTATTGAGTTAAAATAACATGGAGAAAATGAAATATTCTTCCACTTTCCATTTTTATGTCAACCACCACAATTCTTTTACTTTATGTGCAGAACTTAACAAAAACTGTTCAGACTGGCATAATAAACTTTGAAAGAATATTTCTTATGTAAAGGAAATAGCATAATAGGCAAATACTGATTAAGATATTTGACAGAAAGTGTTAATACTTTCAGTGGCCAATGAACATACTTTAAGCCTCAGGAAAGTTATTGATTGAAATATTTCTGCAACAGTAACTGAATGGATTTACCAAAGTATACTAGATCTAAGAAAAATGCTCTGTATCAAAAAAAAATAGGTAGTTCATTGTTGATTGCTTATTGGAAAAACAGTAATTGATTAGTAATTGATAACTAATGACATTAAGTTACATCAGAGGTTGGATACTATCACATACCTCTCAAGAAGTATAAAACCTCAAGGAACCCCTAAATTTATTATTTTCCCGAGCTGGAGGTGATCTGCACCCCACAAGCTTTGTGTCTTTTGACTTTGCGTACCAAATAAATTAGGTGAGGGACATCTGGTAAGTCACCAGAACTTTTCAATTCAATCGCTATTCTGATGTTACCTATGATATATACTTTTTAAAGTTAGATAAACTTATGGGGAAGAAAGTCTATTGTGTCTAATGCATTTGATCATCAATTTCAATCTGAGATTTTTATTGCTAGCAGAGCAGAGTATTCAGGGCCTCATCATTCAGTTTCTCCTCAATATTACAGTTAGCTAAGATATTTTTCTCCTAAAAATGACAGAGATATGTAGATGAAGAGGACATATTCTGATTTACAATTTATAAAATCTGAACTAAGTAAAAATGAACAAGATGTTTCAAACAATTGTTTTCAACAATCTAGATATTAAATAAGAAAGTGCAGATTACCCCTAAAATATGAGAAGGAAACAAATTCAGCCTTGGGAATTCCCAGCTTCCTTACTTCCTTTAGAGACATACTAGCTTACTACAATTGAAGAGATTTCATATGGCAGTGCAGGAATGACAATGCAGACAAAGCCTGCCAACTTCTTGAGAAGACAGAGCTGAGAATCTGGGGACACCAAGGTGTCTATGGTTTGTAGCACAGAATATTGGAGAGGAGAAAAATAATTCTAGAGATCTTCAGAATGTCCTTGAATATTCAGGTGATTACTGATCAATGCAGGCATACAAGGCAAGCTTAAGACAATCTTAAAAGATAGGAGACAATAGTGTCTGACTGCCTGACTCTCAAACAGATCCAAGAAAAATGTCTGTATTCACTAGTACGAATGGAAAGCCACATGATCCAGGGTACCAAAAAACCCCACTAAATATAAGAAAAATGAGTACAATCACACTGAGGCACATTATAATCAAAGTTCTTGTAATAGTAATAGAGAGAGTATTTAAAAGTCATCAGAGATAAAAGATACCATATGTACAGAGGATCAAAGATAAGGATGACAGCAGGTTTCTTATATGAAACAAAGCATATGAAAAGATTTTAGAGAAACATCTTCAAAGTCATGAAAGAAAAAATATTATCAATCTAGAATTTTATATTCAGTAAAAATGTCATTCAGAAAGAAGTCGAAATAAAAACTCTTCTGATACGCAGAAACCAAAAGAATACTAAATCAGCAGACCTACATTACAAGAGATATTGAAGTATTTCAGGGAACTGGAAAATAATAATAAGAGGAAATGTAAATCTACACAAAGGAACAAGGAACCCAAGTAAAATAATTAAATAGGTAAATATATAACATTTAAAAAATCATTTTTAACAGATAATCAACTCTTAAAGTAAAAATAGTAAAGATGTGCGGTGGAATTTACAATACAGAAAATAAAATGAATAACAACATCACCAAAGTTGAGTTTTTAATAAAGGCTTTAGCAATTGACATTCCCATCTACAGTCTATCAAGCTTCTCTTTCTCCACATTCTTATTCAACACTTATTTTGCATTTAAAGAAAATAATGGCCATTTTAACATGTGTGAGGTGGTATCTCATTGTAGTTTTCATTTGCATTTCCCTGATGATCACTGATGTTGATTTTTTTTTTTTTTTAATATTTCTGTTGGCCATTTACGTTTTCTTTAGAGAAATGTCTATTCAGATCTTTGCTCATTTTTTAACTGGGTAAACTGTTTTATTTTGTCATTTTGCTATTGAATTGCAGGAATTGCTTATGTATTTTGGATATTAACCCTTACCAAATGCACGGTTTGCAAATGTTTTCTCCATTCTATATGTTATTGCTTCATTTTGTTGATTGCTTTCTTTGCTATGCGGATGATTTTTAGTTTAATGTAATCCCACTTGTTTTGCTTTTGTTGCTCATTCTTTTGGTATCATATCCAAAATATTTATTGCCAAGAACAGACTTCCAGAAGGAAACAGAGGGGAAAAGCTCCTTGATGCAAAGATTTGTCAGGAAAGACTGAAGATCAATGTGAAATAAAAACATATTTTGACCAAATGATAGGGTTACTTTCTCCAAGGCCTGATATACAACATGCTATAAAATGATCCTCTTTAAACCTGGGAATTTCCAGTTCCCATAGGTAAAATCTCTTAGATAAATGATTTTATCTATTAATATTATCACTACGAATGTGCTTTAATTTTTTCTGATGGTACACAATGAGCTTTCCTATTATGGAAATTTTTTTATGGGTCGAACGCGGTGGTTCCCATCTGTAATCCCAGCACTTTGGGAGGCCGAGATGGGCGGATCACAAGGTCAGGAGACCAAGACCATCCTCGCCAACATGGTGAAACCCCGTCTCTACTAAAAACACAAAAAATTAGCGGTGTGATGGCGCACACCTGTAGTCCCAGCTATTTGGGAGGCTGAGACAGGGGAATGGCTTGAACCTGCGAGGGGGAGGTTGCAGTTGAGCCAAGATTGCACCACTGCACTCCAGCCTGGGTGATAGAGCGAGACTCCATCTCAGAAAACAAACAAACAAACAACAACAACAAAATGGACTAAAAATCAGGTCAATTATCAAACTAAAAGGGACTTAATAAATGCTATATTACTGAGTAGAAACCAGGACTGGAACTATAAACTCCTATGATACAAAGATATTGATAACAGAGTGTCCTGGATCAACATTACATAAAAGTGTAGGAAGCACAACATAATAGAAGGTATAGCAGGAGGAACAAAATTAGAAGATAATTGGTAAAGAATTTGACATAGGACAGCCAGGAAATAAAGCCTGTTTCAACAAAACACAGCTAAAGACTTGTCATAAGGCTTCATTATTATTATTATTTTTTGAGATGGAGGAACACTTCCTTGCCAGGCTGGAGTACAGTGCAGCGATATGGGCTCACTGCAACCTCCGCCTCCCAGGTTCAAGCAATTCTCCTTCCTCAGCCTCTTGAGTAGCTGGGACTACAGGCACGTGCCACTACCCCCGGCTAATTTTTTGTATTTTTAATAGAGGTGGGGTTTCATGTGTTAGCCAGGATGCTCTGGATCTCTTGACCTCGTGATCTGTCCATCTCGGACTCCCGGAGTGCTGGGATTACAGGCATGAGCCACCACGCCAGGCCAAGCCTTCACCTTTTACTTAACACAACAAATAGCTGTTCAACAGCTGCAGGGCATACCTAATAGTACTGGGGTATAGGACTATATCTGCTTGGGAAAATAATTGGATATTGAGCATGGTAATATCTACAGTGAGACAAAGAATAATTTTAAATCAGAGACTTTTAGTTTCAAAATGACAGTGTAGAAGCAAGCTGGCTTCAATTTCCCACCTCAGAAAAACAAAATCAAATTACATCACCAAGATTACCATTAGAAATATCCTATAACTCAAATATAGAATGAAACAGTTCCCTGGGGCCACAGAGAAGTGAAAAAACTCCAAGCAAATGGTAAGATCATTAGACTTCCGCATTCATGACTGTTTTCTCCTTCTGCTATTGGGCAGCAAGCATATAAAAAATTTCCACTCAATTCAGTTTCTTTTTTCTTTTGTTATAACCAACTTTTATTTTAAGTTCTTGGGTATATATGTGCAAGATGTGCAGGTTTGTTACATAGGTAAACATGCACCATGGTGGTTTCTGCTGCACAGATTAACCCATCACCTAGGTATTAAGCCCACCATCCATTATCTTTTCTTTCCCTCACCCCACCACTGCCCCCACAAAAATAGGCCCCAGTATGTGTTGCTCCCCCCACCATGTGTCCATGGGTTCTGATTGTTCAGTTCCCACGTACAAGTGAGAACAATCAGTGTTTGGTTTTCTGTTTCTGCATTATTTTGCTGAGGATAATGGCTTCCAGCTCCATCCATGCCCCTACAAAGGACATGACCTAATTTCTTTTTATGGCTACGTAGTTTTCCACATAATGTACCACATTTGCTTTATACAGTCTATTGTTGACGAGCATTTGGGTTGATTCCATATCTTTGCTATTGTGAATGGTGCTGTAATGAACATACGAGTGCATGTATCTTTGTAATAGAATGATTTATATTCCTTTGGGTATATACCCAATAATGAGATTGCTGGGTCAAAAGATATTTCTGTTTCTAGATCTTTGAGGAATCATCACACTGTTTTCCACAATAGTTGAACTAATTTACATTCCCACCAACAGTGTAAAAGCATTCCTTTTTTTTCTCTCCAGCACCTTTTATTTCTTGACTTTTTTTTTTTTTTTTTGAGACAGAGTTTTGTACCGCAGCTGGCTCTGGAGTGCAGTGGCGGGATCTTGGCTCACTGCAACCTCCACCTCCCAGCTTCAAGTGAATCTCTTGCCTCAGCCTCCCAAGTAGCTGGGATTACAGGTGCCTGCCACCATGCCTGGATAATTTTTGCATTTTACTAGAGATGAGGTTTCCCTATGTTGGTCAGGCTGTTCTTGAACTCCTGACCTAGTGATCTACCAGTCTTGGCCTCTCAAAGTGCTGGGATTACAGACATGAGCCATCTCACCTGGCCTGTTTGTTGACTTTTTAATAATTGCCACTCTGGCTGGTGTGAAATGATATCACATTGTAGTTTTGATTTGCATTTCCTCTGATGATCAGTGATGTTGAGCTTTTTTTCATGTTTGCTGGCTGCATGGGATACATGTATAGAATGTGCAGCTTTGTTACATAGGTATACACGTGCCATGGTGGTTTGCTGCACCTATCAACCTGTCATGTATATTAGGTATTTTTCCTAATGCTATCCCTCCCATATGACCCACACCTGGAAAGTCCTTGGTCTGTGATGTGCCACTCCCTGTGTCCACCTGTTCTCATTGTTCAACTCCCACTAATGAGTGAGAACTTGTGTTGCTGAGTTTTCTGTTCCTGTGTTAGTTTGCTGAAAATGATGGTTTCCAGTTTCATCCATGTCCCTGCAAAGGACATGAACTCATCCTTTTTAATGGCTGCATAGTATTCCATGGTGTATATATGCCACATTTTCATTATCCAGTCTATCATTGATGGGCATTTGGGTTCATTCCAAGTCTTTGCTATTGTGAACAGTGCCACAATAAACATACATGTGCCAGTATCTTTATAGTAGAGTGATTTATAATCCTTTGGGTATATACCCAGTAATGGAATTGCTGGGTCAAATGATATTTCTGGTTTTAGACCCTTGAGGAACCGCCACACTGTCTTCCACAATAGTTGAATTAATTTATACTCCAACCAACAGTGTAAAAGCATTCCTGTGTCTCCACATCCTCTCCAGCATGTGTTGTCTCCTGGCTTTTTAATGATCACCATTCTAACTGGCATGGGATGGTATCTCATTGTGGTGTTGATCTGCATTTCTTTCATGACCAGTGACAATGAGCATTTTTTATGTTTGTTGGCCACGTAAATGTCATCCTGTGAGAAGTGTCTGTTCGTTTCCTTTGCCCACTTTTTGATAGGGTTGTTTTTTCGTAAATTTGTTTAAGTTCTTTATAGATTCTGGATATTAGCCCTTTGTCAGATGGATAAATTACAAAAATTTTCTCCCATTCTGTAGGTTACCTGTTCACTTTGATGATAATTTCTTTTGCTGTGCAGAAGCTCCTTAGTTTAATTAAATCCCATTTGTCAATTTTGACTTTTGTTGTCATTGCTTTTGATGTTTTAGTCATAAAATCTTTGCCCATGCCTATGTCCTGAATGGTATTGCCTAGATTTTCTTCTAGGGTTTTATGGTTTTAGGTCTTACATTTAAGTTTTTAATACATCTTGAGTTAATTTTTATATAAGGGGTAAGGAAGGGGTCTCGTTCAGTTTTCTGCATATGGCTAGCCAGTTTTCCTAAAACTGTTTATTAAATAGGGAATCCTTTCCTCATTGCTTGCTTTTGTCAGGTTTAGCAAAGATCAGATTGTTGTAGATGCGTGGCATTATTTTGGAGGTCTTTGTTTTGTTGCATTTGTCAATATATAGAACTCAGGATAAAGAAACTCACTCAGAACCTCACAACTCCATGGAAGCACAACAACATGCTCCTGAATGACTACTGAGTAAATAATGAAATTAAGGTAGAAATAAATAAGTTCTTTGAAACCAATGAGAACAAAGACACAACGTACCAGAATCTCTTCAACACAACTAAAACAGTGTTTAGTTGGAAATTTATAGCACTGAGTACACACAGGAAAAAGCAGGAAAGATCCAAAATCGAGAACCTAACATCACAGTCAAAAGAATTAGAGAAGCAAGAGCAAACAAATACAAAAGCTAGCAGAAGGCAAGAAATAACTAAGATCAGAGCAGAACTGAAGTAGATAGAGACACACAAAAACCTTCAAAAAAATCAATAAATCCAGGAGCTGGTTTTTTGAAAATATTAACAGAATAGATAGACTGCTAGCCAGACTAACAGAAAAGAGAGAAAAATCAAATAGACACAATAAAAAATGATAAAGGGGATATCACCACTGATCCCACAGAAATACAGACTATCATCAGAGAATACTATAAACACCTCTATGCAAATAAACTAGAAAATATAAAAGAAATGGATAAATTCCTGGACACATACATCCTCCCAAGACTACACCAGGAAGAAGTCGAATTCCTGAATAGACCAATAACAAATTCTAAAATTGGGGCAGTAATTATTAGCCTACCAACCAAAGAAAAAGCCCAGGACCAGAGGGATTCACAGTGGAATTCTACCAAAGGTACAAAAAGGAGCTGGTACCATTCCTTCTGAAACTTCTCCTGAAAATAGAAAAAGACGGATTCCTCCCTAATTCATTTTATGAGGCCAGCATCATCCTGATACCAAAACCTGGCAGAGATACAAGAAAAAAGAGAAAATGTCAGGCCAATATCCCTGATCAACATCATTGAGGAAATCCTCAATAAAATACTGGCAAACCAAATCCAGCAGCAGGTCAAAAAGCTTATTCACCATGATCAAGTAGGCTTCATCCCAGGGATGCAAAGGTGGTTCAACATATGGAAATCAATAAACACCATTCATCACATAAACAGAAACAATGACAAAAACCACATGATTATCTCAATAGATGCTGAAAAGGCCTTCAATAAAATTCAGCACCACTTCATGCTAAAAACTCTCAATAAACTAGGTATTGATGGAACGTATCTCAAAATAATCAGAGCTGTTTATGACAAACTCCACAGCCAGTATCATATTGAATGGGCAAAAGCTGGAAGCATTCCCTTTGAAAACCGGCACAAAAAAGGATGCCCTCTTTCACCACTGCTATTCAACATAGTATTGGAGGTTCCGGCTAGGACAATCAGGCAAGAGAAAGAAATAAAGGGTATTCAAATAGGAAAAGAGGAAGTTAAATTGTCTCTGTTTGCAGATCACATGATTGTATATTTAGGAAACCCCATTGTCTCAGCCCCAAATCTCCTTAAGCTAATAAGCAACTTCAGCAAAGTCTCCCAGACACAAAATCAATGTGCAAAAATCACAAGCATTCCTATATACCAATAATAGACAAACAGAGAGCCAATTCATAAGTGAACTCCCATTCACATTGCAATAAAGAGAGTAAAATTCCTAGGAACACAACTTACAAGAGATGTGAAGGACCTCTTCAAAAAGAACTACAAACTACTGCTCAAGGAAATAAGAGAGGACAGAAATAAATGGAAAAACATTCCATGCTTATAAGAATCAACATCGTGAAAATGGCCATACTGCCCAAAGCAATTTATGGATTCAATGCTATCCCCAACAAGCTACCATTGACTTTCTTCACATAATTAGAAAAAATTACTTTAAATTTCATATGGAACCAAAAAAGAGCCCATATAGCCAAGACAATCCTAAGCAAAAAGAACAAAGCTGGAGGCACCACACTATACCTCAGACTATACTACAAGGCTACAGTAACAATTTTTTGACTTTAACCTTTCTACATCTTTATATTTAAAATGTATCTGTAGTTAGTGTCATATATTTAGGTTCTCTATTTTTTCTAATTGTTCCCTGTTTTTCTTTTATTGTTTGCTTCTTTTTTATTTCTTCTCTTCTTTAGGGTCAACCTAATATATTTCACTTTGCCCTTATTTCTCCTCTACTGGCTGTTAAACTCTATCTTTTTATATTTTTATTTAGTAGTTGATTGGGAGAATATACTCTGCATTCTTAACCTACTATGTCCTCCTTAAGTCAATCTTACAAAACTTCAAATAATGTGTATTGGACAATGATAAGCAGTTCACTTTGATTTATACTCCTAGCTGTACTTTGTGCTATAGTTGTCAGTTTTCTTCTAGCAATGCTAGAAGCCCTTTAATACATCATTATATTTTTTGGCTTTGAAAATTAAATTGACTATTATCTGATTTAAGGAAAAATGAAACATTTTTTTTGAGAATTATCCACATACCATTTTTAGTAGTGTTTCTTTCATGCTGAAGAACTAAATTTGCATGTGGTCTGACTTCCATTCAGCGTAAATAATTTTCTCTATCATTTCTAACATTATAGTCTCAGATTTCACTTGAGACAGTTTTTACTTAATATTCAATTTTGAAAGATAATTTTACTGTATATAGAATTCTAGATTGATGGTGTTCATTGTTTTTTTCTACACATAAAAATGTTGATTAACTATTGCACTCTTTTACAGTGAAAAGTCAGCCAATATTAATACCAACCTGCTATATGTAATGTCTTTTTTCTTTAGCTGCTTTTAATTGCTCTGTATATTTTTTCACAATTTCAATATAATATTCCTAGTTATGCTTTTATTTATATTTATTATGTCACTTGTAGGCTGTGATTTCTCAGTAGGTGGTTCCATTATTGTTTGTTGTTCTTCTATTCTACCTTACTCTTGTTTTCTTCTCTGGGCTTCAGTTTAAACAATTTCTGTTGCCTTACCTTTATTCTTATTGATCTTCTCTTCTACTGTGTCCACTCCACTGTTTATCCAATTCCCTGAGTTGGTGATATGTGTGTGTGTGTGTTTGTGTGTGTGCATGTGTGTGTTTGGTATTGTATTTCTCACTTTTGCTATTTTCATTATATACTCCTATTAAAGTGTCCATAAATCCAAAATTTCCCATCTGCTGACTCACGTCAATTCTTTCTTACACATGCTCTAACATATTTATCATAGTAAATTTAAATTCCATGTTGGCTAATTGCAACACACTGGTCATTTTGGATCTGGTTATATTGACTGTATATTCCTTGATATAGATCACAGTTTCCTATAATTTCATATGTCTATCAATTTTATTACAAATGGGAAATTATCAATCATACATTGTAGGAAAATTTAGAATGCTTTTATCTTTTTCCTAGAAGTGTTATATTGTGTTCTTGCAAGCAGATAAATGGCTGCAAGCTCATGTTAGTAGAGAACCAGCCCTGCATCACCTGTGGGTACCCCAAGTTTGGTGGCAACAAAGAAATGAGAAAAAGATTAAGAGAGAAAGTGGGACCAGGGGGCCATCACTCATTACTGGAGGAGACAGTGAAGGCCCCAAACTCGGATCATCCACACTATTTACTGGTTACAATCACTTTCATCTATAGGGTAGGGGTGGAGTGATGGTGGAGAGAGGGTGACATGATGGTGGAGTGAATCAGTGATCCTGAACTGAATCAGTGAGCCAGAACTGGTGTGTAATTCTAAAGACTGATAGAGTGGTGGTTTGGGAGTTTTACAAAACAAGAACATGTAGTTATCTTTAGCCTGTTGTCTATGTGCAACTGGTGGAACATGGGCCCTACAAGGAGCCTACAAATCTGGCTACATCATAGTGCTATGAAGGGGTTTTATGTCCTTGAGCACAATGTTTATGGCAACAGAGCCAAGGTCACCCTGCATCAGAACATGAGGCATGGAGATGCCTTCCTCCTCAGAGGCCTATGGCGGCCTTCTGCAGTTTGTTGTTCCTTGTTTATGTATTACTCATAACCAATTTATGTAGGCGCTCTGTAAGTCCTTTCTCCTTTCTCCTTTTCTGCTTTTCCCAACTATCTTGATGTTATGAATGACTGTTTTTAGCGTTTAATTTGAGTTTTATCCTTAGTTCTTGGTTGTAATCCCAGTTTCTGATGTTTGGCCTTTTTGAAGTTTTAATCATGAACTTTAGGTACTTTTTATAAGTTCTCTTAAACTGTCAGGACTACATTCTCAAATTCTATCACTAGTGCTGCACAGCTGTTGAAATTTCTGCTAAGAAGTCTTAATTTTCTAACTATAGTATTTACCCAATTTTCTTGGAGCCTTTCTCTGTAAGATTACAGTTCAGATGTCAACAATGGTGTGTGATTTGTTACTATGCAGATTCTGGGACTTCCACCTTTGAGGCACTACTTTCCAGTTAATCTTGCAGCCTCAAACTCCAATCTCTGACTCTCAGTCTAAGTGACTGTTGCTTTCTGCTTGAGCCTTTCTATGAAACACTCTGAAAATAAGAGAATGCTTTCAGAAAAAAGCTGCATGAAGGTGGATTTCACCCATAACGTTTACCTTCTCTCAAGGGTCATATCCCTCCAGGGTCTGCTGCTTGTGGTCCCTCTCTGGTACCTTCAAAAACATATTTTTGTTTTATGTTCTTTTATGTTTTACTTTTTAGTTTGGGGTTTATAATTGTTATCATTGAAGAAGTAGGTTAGTCCAATGACAGTTATTCCATCATAGCTATGCATTGGGACCCAGTCATTTTATTCACTATACCACTACTCACTTTTTGACACACAACATTTTAAAACCTCCAAACACACTTTACCAGGAAGATGTCAAATTAACAAGGGCAAAAATGGGCCAGGAACAATAGCTCACGCCTGTAAACCCAGTACTTTGGGAGGCCAAGGCGGACGAATCACTAGAGGTCAGGAGTTTGAGAGCAGCCTGGCCAACATGGTGAAACCCTGTCTCTACCAAAAATACAAAAATTAGCTGGGTGTGGTGGCACACAACTGTAGTCCCAGCTGCTCGGGAGTCTGAGGCAGGAGAATTGCTTTAACCTGTGAGGCACAGGTTGCAGTAAGCCGAGATCCGGCCACTGCACTCCAGGGCAACAGAGTGAGATTCTGTCTCAAATACATACATACATACATATATACACAAACAATAACAGCTACATGTTTCTGAAAAATAATATTTACTTTTTGGCTGTAGTCTTCCTGAGATGGAAATCATTTCACTGTTGACAGTAAAAATAAGAACAAAGTATTAGTTTTCTATTATTGTATTACCACAGAAAGCATACAAGTCTGTGGATCCCAGCACATGGAGAAATGTTATGACAGTACCTGAGAAAATGACAAATACCCTTACAGGGATGATGGTACAGAGCACAGTAGAACAGAGACTAGAAAGCTCCCTCCTCCTTCCGCTACTGCTTTAGGCTCTGTAAATCCTACTTCATTCACCTGGGACTCTAGAAAAAAGAAGTTAAAGTAGCCCAGGTGATGCTTGAGGTTAAATTTTTACCAATTCAATAGAATGAGGGCTCAGCGTCAATTTTGATTTGTTTAAGTTAAACAAATAAATTAATTTTATGCAGACATAATTTCCTTGATTGAGATTTACAGTTGATAAAAATATCCAGAAGGGATGATACAGTGAGCATTCTAAAATATCTCAGCCTATATTAACAAGATTGGCTGTATAAGAGCAAAGTTGTTGTGAGTTGTGGTTGTCAGCTGGGTATGCAGTTATGTATGTCATTGTTTTGGACTTGTACATTACACAGATAAATAGCAGAGGCAAGAGCAAGAGCAAAAGTGAATATAAAGAAATAAAATCAGTCATTAAGTAAAGACAATAGATGCGAACATTAGCCAGCTATATATGTTTTTGTATTATCAGGGATAGGTAGGGTATAGTGGATAGGGTAAAGAGTAGGACAGTGGATGGGAGGAGATAAAGACATACATTTTAAGCTTTACAATATTTTGTACATTAAGCATGGTCATTAAATTAAAAAAAATCTATTTAAACTTTGTAATATACAAGTACATAGTTTAAAGAACCCTTTGAAGAACTCAAGATACACCACATATCAATTCCAAAGCATTAGGAACAAATCAGGATAAAAGGTGAAAGCTAAAGACAAGTTTCGGCATTTCATCTTCACTTAAGGGATAACTGAATATTAAAAAAGCAAAAACCAATCTAAGTCTGGCATTTATGCAGGGTCTGAAAATGCGTATCTTTACTCACTTTGGAGGATTTGGCCATAATACTTTTTATATTCAATTTCAGTAAAAAGTGTAAGAATATTCTGCACTTAGGTTGAAATTTGACTTACGATGCTTTCAAAAATTATGGTCCAAACCACTCATTAGGTAGTACATAAGAGAGAAATGTGATGCAATTTAGATGTGAAATTAACCACTTCTTATTTAAAAAAATAAAATAGAAGCTGGAAAGAGCTTGACAAGTGAATTTCTTGTCTTAAGTGTTTTTGTTGGAATGTAATTTGATGCAGAAAGACAGAGGAAAGAAAACAAAATACATTCTTCTATGTCTCCGTGTTCCATAAAGATTTGATTAGTTTAGAACTAACTGGCCTATTGAGGATTCTGATATTTGTGAATGCATGTTCTAGAATTGTATTGAGTAATTATAATTTATTTATTTATTGTTACTTTATAATCTAGTAGAAAGCACTTAAGTTGAGATATTTGGAGGCTTTCCTTATAATTTTGGTTTATCATAAATGAATTACATTACCTTAAATCATTTACTAATTTTTGTATTCAGTATTTCCTAAACACAGCTATATGCCAGCTACTTTTACTGATTAATTTCAAATTTTAATCTTGTCTCATTATTAAAGTGTGAAATATTTTCTAGTGAAATAAGACTAGGTAACAGAGAAAAATAATGAGGGTTTCAGAATTAGAAAGGAAGATATTAAAATAAAAGGAACACAAATAACTAATTTTTACTGGAACCTAACCCAGTAAACAATTGTAAAAAAGGTAAATGGGATATCAAATTTACCCAATGACTGTGAGTTTGTAAAAGGAATCAGAAATGCTAAAGAACTGAACAAAGATATATGGTCATAATGGTCAAGAAAAAAACTGTATGTCTTAGGAAATTCAATTGAACAACTCTCATTTCCCATGGCATGGGTGGTTTTGCTGTGCCTATTGTGGAATTGAATATGAGAATATATGCCATGCTTAATCATTCTGGAGTTGAACACACAAGCTAGTGGAAGAGATATATACATTAAACAAACAATTACTATACATTGAGTAGAGTGCCATAACAGAATAATCAAAATATAATGAGAAGAGAGATAACAAAATGCCAAACCTTAAATGCTAAAAGTAAATTTTACATATATAGTGTGTTGAAAAGCACGAGAAATTAAAAACAAAGCCTTTTCTCAGAACTTCACATGTGAAAGTGTGATCAGAATGAATGTACCTAATGAGAAGACACTTAGAAAGCTAATTTGGGTAGTCTGTGAAGGGTGGATAAAGGGACTTCTTGTCATACTCCTTTGATGACTCAGCTGTGACACATGCCAAATCCACTCCTTAAGGTAGTCATATTGTCTATATTATTGGAGATGCTCATTACATATGTGCTAGAGATTGTCTACCTGGGATAAAAAGACTCACTGGGACAGAGGTGTTTCTAAATAGAGTGATCCACAGATAAGAGTCACTCCATTATTATCATAAATCTGTTTGTAAACCAGCTAATATTGACAAGATTGATTCAACTTCCACACAGCTCCACGCTGCTAGAGAAGACCAAAATGTGATCCAGCAGAATCTGGTAGTTTCATAAACTCATGCTCTACCATCCACTTGTTGCTTCTTATCTTCTACTCACCATGATCTAATTTATCTATTCTGTGGGAAGGCACACAAATCTAATTTTTAAAATTTCATTTGACTTACAAAAAAAGTATTTGTGCGTGAATTATGTATTTGTATCCTTTGTTTCTGTTTCTGTATTGGTTGACTTGGGACCTTCATCTCTGTAGTCTTTCTTGTCTACATCAAGATGCTGTTTCAATACATGTGAAATACTTTGAAACATATAAAATCCATCACAGAAGTGCTATTAGTCTTTAAAGGACTAAGTTTTATATATTATCAGATTCTATGACAGACGATTCATAAAAACAACTAGAATTTGCATCTGTAGTGCATCCAATGTATTTGTTGCCAGTGTACTACTGTTTCAAAAGGATGAGTTTTCAGTGTAGTGCCTCATCATAATGTTTGTATTCCATGCAAAGGGGTATAAAGCATTCCTTAGTTCCTCCCCACAGTTCTGAGAATAAGAAACTGCTTACAAAGTATAGATACATAAAAGTGCAGGGCTAAGCAAACACAGGGCAACACACAGAGAAACAGTCTATATATTTTAGAAAATATTGTGAAAATAAGTATACAAATCCTGAAGGTGTGGCAAAGAAGCTTATAATCAGCAAGGAAAAGAGTTAGTTCTTCTCTTAATCTTTATCATAGAAATCCAAGAGAGATATATTATCCAGTGAAACAGGAGGAATTAAATATTTTACTCAAGATTAAACAGCTGGTAATTGATTGACCTAAGAGATGACGCCAGGTGTCTTTACTTAACCACACTTATATTCAATCCCAGGGAAGAAAACTTGGCAGAAAAATCCTGAGGGCAAAAGAGATTATCAACGGAACCATATGTAAAGAAATACAAACTAGTCTAGTGTAGAGACTTAGCCACATGTTGTAAGAGATCTTTCTGATTCTTAATGAGGAGATAAAGGTTAGGAAATAATATAATTCTGCTACATAGATTGCATTGCATATGCATGAAAGTAAGATGTTTCATCATTTGGTGTATTTATGAGTAGGTTAATTATCCAGTAAAACTCACATAGTTTTTTTTCTTATTGAGGTTTTAAATACTCTCACTCTTTTATTTTTATTTCAGAAATTTGTGAAGTAAAACAAAACCTGGATAAAATGGAGTAATGGAGTCAACCTGAAAATGATAAGTATTGTGCTGTTTATTGTTAGGTAAACAGCTTTTTAAATAAGATGCTGCCTTAATATGTCTTTTTGTTTTCTCAAAGTGCCTGTCACATAATACATAGCTACAAAGTTTTAAATGTTTTCTTTTGTTCCCAAAAGTTCTTTGGGAAGTAGATATTAGAAAGTAAAAAATATATCCCCATAATAGTAATGTTATTAAGATTGTTCATGATCTCAATCCAACTTCCAAAATATTACTTAATAAAAAATGCAGCAATAAAACATAACAGAAAACAATTCTTTTGCAATATTACTAATTATGCAAAACAGAAAGCAATAAAATATAGAAACTAATTTTGAATTTATCTTGGTGCTGATATGCAATAATTAGCAGTGCCTATTAAGAAGAGAAGGAGATGAAAGAAACATTGTTATGTTTTCTTAAGGAGACTTTGGGTATTTTCAAGGTCTTTTATTATTATTTTTATTATTATTATTGATTATTTTATTTTCTTGATTGAAGTTTGAAAACTCTGAAAAACAATATAATTTTATGCTGCATTGTTACAGATTCTTATGTTTGAGTAATTCATGGGATTTCAACAGAATTATTTGACAGCTCTGACATGATTGAGGTTTTTGAGTGATCGATGTTATTGCACTCAAAAATAGACATAATATTTAGCACCTGTAACAAATAAATAAAAGTAGTTAAGAAAATATTCTTATATTCCATAATGAGCAGAGAGAAATTATTTCAGTGCTAGAAGCTTTCTTGGCATCTGCTCCTAAATCTTTACTAATTAGAATAGCAAGTCAATTGTGGAAAAGGAAGCAGTAAGATAGTAATGTTTGCAGCTTGAATTTTATCAGAGAAGAAACACAGATGATAGAGAGGAGTAAGTTGTCTCTTATCACTCAGCTTGTGAGAAAAATCTATTTCTATGAACAGACACTAAATAGCAGCAACATTTGCAGATTAGACTCACAGATTTCTTTATTTCTGAATGCTAAAATTCCAAGGAGTTTGATATGGTTTGGATGTGTCCCTACCCAAATCTCATCTTGAATTGTAGCTTCTAGAATTCCCACATGTTGTGGGAGGGACCTGGTGGGAGGTAACTGAATCATGGGGGCAGTTTCCCCCACCCTGTTCTCATGGTAGTGAATAAATCTCATAAGATCTGATGGTTTTATATAGGGAAACCCCTTTAACTTGGCTCTCATTCTCTCTCTTGTCTGCCGCCATGTAAAATGTCCCCTGCTCTTCTGCCATGATTAAGTGGCCTCCCCAGACACATAGACCTGTAAGTTCATTAAACCTCTTTTTCTTTATAAATTACCCAAGTCTCAGGTATGTTTTTATCAGCAGTGTGAAAATGGAATCATACAGAATTCTTTCTCTATAGAGATTTGGGACCAATCTTTCTTTCCATGAATTATATCTCTGTCTCATAGAACTGAGAAATAATCTTTTTTTCATTTTAAAGTATATCCTATAAAGATCCAGAAGTAACAGGAGATTATTGACCTCTTTTTCATCTTCTCCTCTATTTATTTATAGATTAAGGCAAAGGTTTCACTTCATGGTGTCATGCCTTATTGAAAGGGTTACAGAGGGAAAGGTTCTGCTATACACTGGGACTCCTGTGACTGATGCTTCTATGGTTTTGTTTGTTTTTGTTTCTGTGCTAGCAGAACTATCATTCTTAGAAGAAACCCCAAATCAGATTCATCTTTACCTCATTTTTCTCACATGTCTCTCAGTTACAAATTAAATTGGTTGCTATTGGAACAAAATCAGTTGTTTGATAGCTTGTATCGTTTATTTGATAAGAAAACTACAGGTCTACAGATGCAGGGGAATAATCTTTAAGTTTTCTTCTCTCCTTCATCTCTTTGTTCAGAGGGGAAGGAACACTGATGTAGGCCAGAACACACACCTGCCATGATTGGGCAATAAGGTACAGGAAGGTGCACAGGAACAAAGAGAGAAAATGTTGAATTCCTTAGGTCAAACACTCACAGAAATACCATTCCTGTTGGAATCTCACTCGTTTCTGTGGTTGAAATGACATACACATCTGCATGCCTTTTTATTTGAATGGACCCATGCTTTGGGAATCCCAAAATTGAATCAAGAAGCTTCCTCAGGTAAAATAGGAAAAACGGGACAAGCTACTTGCACTTGTAACTCCTCATCAACTGATTCATTAATATTGTCAGTTCAGGGTTAAAATATTCATTACTTAGCTAGAATGTACATTTACTTGACCTTGTTTTCTCTGTGCAGTCCTTCCTTGGATAAATAGAGTGGATATCATTATAATGCATGTCTGATTGAGGATTGAGTTGGGTGGCTAGTTTGTTTCAGTTTGCACAGGAATTGCCTTGTTTTAAATATTGGAATCCTGAAACACAGGCAAACTGTATATTTGGTAAATGTAGGATCAAAGATCCTCTACACTCTCCATCTGTCTTTTCCCTCTTCTTAGATCTAAGAAACAATTACCGTATACACTTTAAAATATACAGTGACTTCTGGTTCTGGACCAGATAGTGTGAGCACACTGTACCCTATTTCACCCACTAACTATGATGAATTATACTGGACTAAAACATGTAAACCAACTAACAAAAGATTCTGAATGTAGATAAAAGCAGATAGACTGAGTAAGAACCTCAGGAGTTATGGAACAACTCAGCAGAGTCTATTAAGTAATTAATTAATTAATTTAAATTTACCTCATATTCATCTTGCCCTAGGTACTGGAGCAACCAGAAAATCTGAACTGCCAAGGAAAAAGACAAAAAAACACTTCTAAATAAAATTTCTCCATCAAGAGAACTAGAATCTTGTAAGACAGAACATTTTTTAATTTATTTGCTCTAATAGGAGAGTACCAGAAAAGCAATGGTGCTGCACCCATCCTTATTGGTATATAGATGTCAAATACTGCAGGATGAAACCCAATGGACTGTGTTTATGCTATGCTGAATGCCAGCAAAAAGATACACCACTGGCAGCTAAGGTAGCTCTAAAGGTAAAGATCTCTCTTGGCTCTTCCACCTCTCCACCAGGTGAATACCAGTAAAGAGAAACAGACTTGCCTAGTCCCAACCAAGGGATAGTAATGACACTGGGGAATAGAACTCTAGCAAGAATGAAGGAAAGCTAAAATCCCAGATTTGTAGACAAAACCTCAGAAAGGAAACCAGTGGGAAATATAGACTGGGCTAGGGAAGAATCTCAAAAGCTGCGAGTTGTAGAAAGGATGCTTTCAATTTAAAGCCAGTATGTCAAGATTTGAGTTCACTCTATAGATGGACATGCATAAAATTAACTTGAATCAGCATGGAAAATGTTTCAAACACTGAAACAGTTTAAAACCCAAGAGTCAGGTTTCAGATCTTGGTACTATAAAATAGTAAGTGTGTCATAATACCACTGCAAAATCTTTACATACTAAATAGATATCACAACTACAACCAGAAGGTAACTGTTAGAGATGTTTAGTCTAAACCTTGACTTATTGCTGTCTATCAAAACAACAATAACAGAAATCACTACGATCCAGACAATTTTAATAGGACCCAGAGTCACATGACATAGTATTGCAGTTGACAATAATATATACCAAAGTGTATATATATGGTAGCTTTGGGGTTGGTTTGCCCTTGTTTATCTCATTCTTCAAGGTATGATATTAGATAAATGGTTAATTTGAGACTTTTCTAAATTTTTGATAGTGGCATTTAGCACTATTAACTTTCTTAACACTGCTTTAGCTGTGTCCTGAGATTCTGATATGCAGTATCATTGCTCTTATTAGTTTCAAAGAATATCTTGGTTTCTGCCTTAATTTCATTGTTTACCCAGAAGTCATTCAGGAGCAGATTTTTTAATTTCCATGTAATTTTATGGTTTTGAACAATCTTCTTGGTATTGATTTTTATTTGTATTGCATAAACACAATAATTATTTCTATTGTCCAAGAGTGTGGTTGATAAATATATATATATATGTAGAGAGAGAGAGAGAGAGAGAGAGAGTTGTTGAGTGTTCTGTAGATGTCTGTTATGTACGTTTGGTCAAGTGTCAAGTTTAAGTCCTGAATATCTAGTTAGCTTTTTGCATAGAATATCTGTGTCATACTGTCAGTGGGGTGTGGAAGTCTCCCATCATTATTGTGTGGTTATCTAAGTCTCTCCATAGCTCTCTAAGAACTTGCTTTATGAATTTTGGTGCTCCAGTGTTGGCTACATATTTATTTAGAATATAAATGTATATATATTCTATTTTAAGTCAACAATAAGACTTAAAGTTCTTCTTGTCCAATTGAACCCTTTATTATCATGTAATGCCCTTTCTTGTCTTTTTAAAAAATCTTTGTTGGTTTAAAATCTGGTTTTGTTTAAAATTGGAATAGCAACTCTTGCTCTTTTTGTTTACTGTTTGCTTGGTAGATTTTTCTCCATCCCTTTACTTTGAGCCTATGGGTGGCATTGCATGTGTGATGGGTTCTCTGAAGACAATATACAGTTGGGTCTCATGGCTTTTTCCAACTTGCCACTCTATGTGTTTTACCTGAGGTGTTTAGCCCATTTATGTTCAAGGTTAGTATTGATATGTGTGGATTTGATCTTGTCATTGTGTTGTTAGCTGGTTGTTTGCAGGCTTGACTGTGTAGTTACATTATAGTGTCAATAGTCTATGCACTTAAGTGTGTTTTTGTGGTGGCCAGTAACAGCTTTTTATTTCCATATTTAGAATGCCCTCTAAGACCTCTTATAAGGCAGGTCTGGTGGTAACAAATTTCCTTAGCATTTGCTTCTCTGAAAAAGGATTTTATTCCTCTTTTGCTTAGGAAACTCAGTTTAGTTGAACATAAAATTCTTTGTTGGAGTTTATTTTCTTTAAGAATTCTGAATATAGGCCCCCAATGTCTCCTGGCTTCTAGGGTTTCTGCTGAATTGTCTGCTGTTAGCCTAATGGGGTTCCCTTTGCAGGTGACTCTTCCCTTCTCTCTGCCTTTAATATTTTTTCTTTTACATTGACCTGGGAGAATCTGATGACTATGTGTCTTGGTGATGGTCATCTCATACCTTATTTCACAATAATTCCCTGATTTTCTTGAATTTTAATGTTTACTTCCCTAAAAAGATTTGGGAAATTTTTGTGTCCAGTATCCCCAAATATGTTTTGCAAGTTGCTTGCTCTCTGTCTTTCTCATACAGGGATGCCAATGATTCATAGGTTTGGTTTCTTTACACAATCCCATATTACTTGATGGTTTTGTTCATTCCTGGCAGTGGCAGGGCAGAGAGGTGCACCTGCATACATGTGTCAGCAAAGTGCTAGGGGGAAGCCATGAGTAAGCATGTGCTGATAAAGCGATAGAGGAGGCTGCATGTGTGCATGTCAGTTGAAGCTCTCTGATGGTTAGGTGGAGTCTTTTGGCAAAGGAGCTATGGTAGGGCTTCTGGGATGTGCCCTGTTTAGGTATTTGAAGTTACACTGTAAGTGGGTGTGGCCAGGCAGGATCCCTAGAAGAGACTGGCAGACAACTGGGCACTCAGGTCAGATTGGTCTTATACCAAGGGCAACCATCCATCTCTGTTCAGGTCCAACAGTCAACAAAGGTCAAAGCCAGCTAGAGGAGCGTGGTGAGCTTCAGGGGATGCACATCCTTGGCTATGCTCCACTGCAGCTGTCTCCATGCCAAACCCTCTGGACTTTGTACAGGCTAGAGTCCTCTCCTGCAAACTCTCTAAGCAATTTTCTTGTCAGCTCAAATATCTGTGTGTATTATGGGGTCTCATGCAGGTAGGATTCCAGAAGTTTGTGGTGAGAGTGGGTCAGTTCCTGCCTACTTAACTCATCCTTTCTCCTTGAGTTGTTGGGGACCAGGAACAACTACTGGTGCTCCATGCAAGCTTCCCAATTTCCTCTCCCTTCAATTCAGGTTCTGTGTCCTCCCTCCTTCTACTCACAATGCCCTCCTTCAGAAGATCTGCTTGGAGTGTACCAGTCTTCTTGAGGGTTTGGTCTCTCTGTAGGATATACTCTTGATGGCTGCCTCTAGTCGGTCATCTTGGCTCTCTTCTTTCCTAGGATTTTTTTTTTTAATTGCAGTAAAGGCACAAAACAAAAAGTTACATCTAAACTATTTCTAATTGTACAGTCCAATGATAAAAAAACGTATTCATATGTAACCATTATTACCATCTATCTCCAGGTGGTAATTTATTCATCTTTTAAAACTAAAACTTTATATCCAGTAAACAATAACTCTTTATATATAATATATTTGGAAATATTTCTAGAGATCTTTCTACCATTGCATTTTTTTCAGAAGACATACTTCACATGATTTGAAACTTTTAAATGTGAGGCTTATTTTATTGCTCATAATATTATCTATCTATATAAATGTTCCATGTGCACATGAAAATAATGTGTATTCTATTGTCATTGGGTGACGTGTACTCTATTGATGTAAGTCATGCTGGAGAATGGCACTATTCATCTCTTTATATATTTACTAAATTTTTATTTGTTCTATCAATGATTGACAGAGCATGTCGTTGTCCATTTGGACTGCTTTAACAAAATACCTTAAACTGAGTGGCTTATTTATTATTTACAGTTTATTTCTCACAGTACCAGAGGTCCAGTATCAAAGCAGCTGCAGATTCAGTGTGTGGTGAGAGGAAAACTCCTGGGTCATAGATGGTCATCTTCTCCCTATGGCAGAAAGAGCAAAGCAGCTCTCTCAGCCTTCTTTTATAATGGCACTCATTGCACTCATGAGAGCTCCACCTTCCTAACCGAATTAACACCCAAGTGTCTCACCTCCTAATACCATAACCTTAGAGGTTACAACTTCAAACTATAGATTTTATGGAACACAAATATTCAATCCATATCAGAGAGATAGTGACATTTGTTACCATAATCATTGATTTATCTATTTCTGTTTGCAGTTGTTCTGGGAATAGGGATGCTATCTTTCTTGATTACATTTCAGAGGGATGGCATCCAAGTCCTTGAGAAAGACATTCCTGAAATGTAAAACTGGCAAGAGTGTGGAAGAAGATTTACATCTCCAAAGGGCAGAAAAAGAATTTATGGGTGCAAGTTTTCTAAATGAAATATTCTGAGAAAAGTGAGGTCAGGGTCCTATAGTAAGAAAATTTACTCAAGCTGAGGGGAATCTTAAGTCTTGGTTTGTGTAACTCTTTATTTTGTCATTTCAGTAGTAGCTTTAGTATACATCTATAACTCATCACAGTGTACCTTTGAGTGATATCATTACCATTTCACCTATAGTATAAGAAAGTTGTAACAGCGTATTTTCATCTCCCTATTCCTGTCCTTTGTGCTACTGGTGTCATACATTTTATTTTATGTATGTATTAAATCCCATACTGCATTGCTATTTAAACAATTTTAAGAAGTACTTAATTTTTAAAAATTGGATACTTGTGTACATATTGTTCCACATTCCTTTGTGTAAATCTGTGTTTTGACCTGGTATCATCTCCCTGTAGCTTAAAGGACTTTCTAGAACCTACTGTTAAGATTAATCTGCTGAATTCTTTGAGATTAGGGAGAGTTTATTTTGCTTTGTTTTTTACTTCAGTATCTTCTTTTTCTCCATGAAATGTCCAGTCTGCTGCTAATCTTATTCAGTGTTCAGTATAGTTTTTTTATCATATTCATGATAATTTTCATCTCTAGCACATCAATTTGTGTACTCATTTTCAATATCTCCAGAATCTTTTTGTCTCAGAACTTATTCAATGCAGTTAAAATAATTATGTCAATGGCTAATTATGTTACTGGTCTTTTAATTCTAACATCTCTGTCATTTCCAGGCTTGTTTTGATTTGATGACATTTTTCTTTTTTTTTTTTTTTGCTTTTTTAGAATGCCTGTTATTTATTTATTTATTCATTTATTTATTTTTTGGGAGTTGCCAAAAACTTTTAATACTTTATTGGTTATTGGATATTTTTTGTCTTCCTAACACTATTCTTGAACATTGCCTGGTGCAGTTATTTGGAAACTTTTCACATATTGCTTTTAATATTTATTAGGTGAGATCCTTGCTCAGTCTCTGAAAATTATCCTTACTCCTGTTACTAGCTTCTTCTGAGTACTCTGTTTAATGCCCTGTGTATCATGTTCTGTCTGCAAGAGAAACCAGCCTGGTGTGAGCACTGGAGATTGTTTCCTCTACTCCTCTAGGATGGCTCTTTCCCTTGCCTTAGGTTATTTTCCCACAGTGTGCAGTGATTAACATTCAGCTGAATACTCAAGGCGGAACATCTTCATGTCTCTGGAGTTTTCTCTCTTTGCACATCTTTCCTCTAAGGCACTGTCTTTCTTAGTCTAGTTGTCTTGGTCTCAATGTTCTCTCAGCTCCATCTCTTAAACCTAACATGTTTGCCAGGCTCTGGTGTTTCCTTCCAAATACCAATGGCTAGGAACTCTCCTCAGCATTTAATTTTATGGCTGATCTTATTTAACTTTCATTTCTCATGGATGATTATCCTTTATTTCCTGATATTCTGTTAATTAATATGTAATGTCCAGGGTGATGTCTGATATCTTGGAAACCACTCTCTCTAATATTTTGTCCATTTTTGTTTTGGCATTGTTGCAGGTGGCAGGTTAACCCATCATGGCTAGCAGCAGAGATTCAGCTGCATTACTGTTCTTGAAAAAAATGCAATATAATCCATCTTACTTAATTTTCCATTAATAATTTCCAGGCTGGGTGAAGAAGATATGTTGTCACCTAAGAGAGGAACCTCTGCTATTAATATACTAACCCAAAGTAACATAAAATAATTTTATTTAATAATAAGATACTGATGGCTTTGATCTTGTTATTAACAGATTTCTTTCAGAAAGCTTCCTATAATGTGCTTAAATGCCTAAAATATTGTTTCATATATATGATCTTTTGATAAAGAAACCCACTGTATCAGAACAAAACTTTGGCATGTTTGATATACCCAATTTTATTGTGAATGATGCATTGCTTTAACAGAATATACAGCACTGCATTTATAAGATAAGCCAAATTCCATTTGAAATAAGTGACTTGATTCACAGAAGAATTTGAATCATTCTGTCTGATCCCTGATCAATAATATTACCAATGTATTTTGTTGTATTCTGACTCAACTACCTAACTGTCCACATAAAATTACATAAACAAAATTTAGTTATTTTGAATATCATTATTCATATCAATATTCCTATTAACATGGGAAGAATGACTAACCTTTCGCAACATAAATGACAATGTCTTACATATTGAGACTGGAATGTATCAGGAACGAAGATTTAGTCTGAGCATTGGCTTGAAAAACTTGTTTCAAGAAATGTCAAGTAACACTAATAAAAATAATTTCTGATGGGATCAATTATTTTCATAAAGCATAGTTATAAATTGTTTATAAATTGAAACAGCTTTGTTAAATATATATTAACTTCAACTCATTATAACAATATGTGCATTTTTACTTAAAGGGAAGAAACAGTACACTGTTTCTAATCTGAAAATCCTAGCCACAACCTCCCCTGGATCACAGCTTTCTTCAAGGAAAACAAAGTGGCATACCATTGTGTATATAAAGCACTATTTCCACATATAACCAATGGAATGGCATTCTGAAAGAAAATTGTTATTCATCTTGATCTACATCTTTTAGACAAGCTCAATCTCAGAGGCAGATATTGCTTAAAATACTTTCTCCAATTTCTCTGGAGGCTTCCTTTTGAAGATTAGGTGAATACCAAAATGTTACCCTTTGTTTTTCTTTTGATATCTGTGTGTATCATGAGATCCCACATATTCTACTTTGAAGCTGTGCTTTCTGCTGTTTCTGGGCTGCTTGTATCCTCTTCTAGTCCAGCTTGCTTTTGACTCTTCTCAACTTTTTCTTTCAGCTCTTTATCTGTGCAATTCCTTGGAGTCTTATGCCGAAAAGACATGAAAACATGACTTGACTGCCAGCTTTAAAAAGTCACGAACGAAATGAGCTCAGGAACTTGATATCCTGACACCTCCTAAATGCAGTTTTGGCAGTCAATTACATAAGCCCGTGAGGACCTAGTAAAGTAAGAAAGTTATAGGAAATAGTGACTGGAATATCAGGAAAGAGACTCAATATTAATTTAATGGATTTGCATTATTGATTTTGTTCCTTAGCATATGCTTCAAGAAAAGTGAAATCTACTAGTCTATAACAGTATTTTGAAATCCAGTTACAAACCATATCATAGTAAAATTTCTGGAATATAAATAACTTGAGAGGATATATTTTGATGAATTTAATATCAAAAGTAAGAAAAAGGTATAGTTCAGTGATAAACTTTGAACTCCTAAATTTTGGAGGCGAATTTACAAAAAAATTCTATAATTAAAATCAGTAATTAATAGTATATATATCATTTAACACGTTAATTAATAGCTAGAGTTAACCCCTGCACACTATGGTATTGTTATCTTAGTGAGTCATAGAATGCAAGCATAATAAATAACTATACATTTAGCATAATAAATTTATAAAATAAGTTCTTCAGACATCGTTCTTTAGCACTTTAAAAATGATACCAACTGCATATGGAATATTTAATGATGTCTTGTAAGAATACAGCAACTGAATTTATCAAAGGATTAAAAAGATTTTTTAAAAAAGAAAGCTCAAAGCAAAAGCAAAATGTGTCAGGTCTGTGCAAAATATGATAATTGGAAAACTCAGGGAAAATTAAGGAAAAATCTGAAATTGCTAAATTTACATAAATAATCCTGGACACAGCTAAGGATTAAAATATTTTATGGTCCTTTTGAAGTTTTGCCTCTAGCCACCCCTGTGTGTACCCTACCTTCTCAGTTGGCAGGACCAAGCATGAACTTAGGGCAGTTTACTGTATTTAAGTTTACGTATGCCTCTCTTGACTACAAAAAATAAAAGGTGCATATAGCCTTAAAAGTGCAAGAGATCTTGAAGTATGTGTCCCTAGATCCAGATTTTATTCCATCACCCGCCCACTGTGTAACATGGGATAAATAGTTGACTTCAACAAATGTTGGTTTTCTCATCTATCATACCAAAGTATTTATAGAAAGAAATACGTAATGATGTGTATATAAACAATATGTGCATAAACACACAATGTGCATTACAATATCTCATGTTGTACTGGATATACACATTCCATCTGCATGTTTAATTCCTCCTTTGTGATTCCAAATTAAACATTTCAAAAGAACCTCCCACTACATCTACTGACCAATTTACATCGTTACAGTATTTTGTTCATTTCCTAGTTGTACCCAAAACTGTAAATCTAAATATTTCTATACACTATTTATGATCTTCATTCTGAAGGCCAAATATTGAATTCTGAAAAGCATAACTATTTACTGGCTAACCATATTAAAGGGAATAAAATTTTACTAGTAACATTTTCAAAAATTCCCTATGAGGACTCCATAACACAATTTTGGCTTGCATTCTGCCATAACATACACCTTTTTTACTTAATTATTTCCCTTTTTATTTTTATTTTTTTCATAGCAGAGATGTTTAAACTTGCCTAGATGCTTAGTGGATGTTAGTAACATCCAGACAGAACAAAAACTATAAAAGCTTAGTGACAAATATCAGAATCTTCCAAGGGACTCTTTCTTTATAGAGCATCCAGTTGGCAATGCATCCCACTATCATTTAACCAGCACTTTCAGAAAGCTAGAACATTTTAAGTTGGTTGTCCAAAGCTGCTATAGCATAGAGTTAATTAGCAATGGTGGGATAGCTTGCCTGATTAACTTGCCCACAGATAACTAATACTTGCTCTGGAAAAAATACATACAAACAACTGCTTGAAGGTTAAAGAGAGACTTAATGAGTCACTAAGAAAGGCAGGAATTGATGAAAAGTGGATGCTAGAGGAAGGGAAACTGTACTGAGTGAGATGTGTCTATTTATGTCTTCTTTCCTAAGAGAAAATCCAGTCCTCACTCTGTAATATGACTGCATAGAGCACAAACCCTTGTCTGATCACTGAACTGTACCGACATGGAGGGAACTTTAATTTTTCCAAAACGGCCACATCCATAAGTCTAAAAGGAAAAAGTAGAGATTTTAGTTATAGCCCACCAGACAGGAGACAGACTTTGGAATTGGAATTGAATAGAGTTACTGACATCTAGAACAAAAGTCAACACTATTGAAAGGAAGATGACAGAAATGAATTATTTACAATTATATCATCTACAATGATAAATCTTATATGTCTATAGAAAATGATAGAAATATGAATAAAGAGAATGAATAATTTGTGAATGATAATGGAAACAACAAGAACTATATGGTAATTCTAGAAATTAAAATATACTATGTGAAATGAAAACTTGCACTTATTTTTTTAATAACAGAGTACACATGGAAGAAGAATAGGTAAGTGGACTTGGCACAAAACAACAGTGAAGTAGTTTTGAAGAAATAAAAAGGGTTTCAATGGCCAGGAGACAAAATAAAAGGTCTAAATAATTTTTATTTGATGTTTTGAAATGAGAAGATCAAGAAAAAAGGCAGAAAATACTTTGTAATATGTTGGAAAGTTTAAAAATTTTGTATAAAACATTTAGTTATAAGTTCTAAATGGACTTTAAACTGGAAAATGCAAAGCTATATCTAGGTATATTACAAAATAAAATTGCTGAAAACCCAAGATAAAGAAGAAATTCTTGGGGAAGAAAAAACTGAGAAAATAGAACAATTTGCATATAGGATAACAAAGCTATAAATATCAGCTTATTTCTTGTCAAAAACAATGGAGGCTAAAAGGCGACGTAGCAATTTCTTTTATTCCTAAAGAGAAATGTCAACCTAGAAATCTATTTCCAGTTAAAATATCCTTCAATAATGATGGAAAACTGACAAAATCAAGGTACTATCAGATAAAAACTGCAGTCATAGTTGAAGATTTTAAGAAGCTGCTCAGTATCAGATAGAACCACTAGGAAAAAATATAGAGAAAGATTAAGAATATCTAATCAACACTACTAAATGTCAAAGAGAAAATTCACATTTTTAAGTAAACTTCAAATATTCATCAAAAATATAATAAATGTTGGGCCATAAAATGTGTCATTGATTTTCAAAAGATTTTAAGTGTGCAGAGTGTGTTTTCTAGTGAAAATGGAATTACATTAGACATCGCTAACAATGAGATACCAAAAAAGCTTCCTCAAATAATTGGAGAGTTTAAAATGATAACTTCTACCTAGATGAAAGTTTATAGACACTTGAAAACAATGTGTATTTTCCTCTTGTTAAGTGGAACGTCAATTAGGTCAAGTTGAATAATAATGCTGTGTACATTTTTTATATCCTTGCTGACTATTAGTTCTACCAATAGACAGTTATTTATTATTAACTGAGAAAGAACATTAATATCCCTAGCCATAATTGTGAATTAGTCCATTTCTCCTTTCAGTTCAGTTTTTGATTCATGTTTTTTGAAGCTCTATTAAAATGTGCATATTCACTTAGGATTTTTTTTTCTTTAGCCCTCTTGATAAGTTGACTGCTTTATCATTATAATATTACCCTCTTTCTTCCTGGCTACATTTCTTATTCTAAAGTCCATATTATGTGATATTAATATTAGCCTCTTCAGGTTTATTTTGATTAGTGTTTTTATGGCTTTTTCTTTCCCATCTTTTGGACATTTTATCAGTCAGGTTTACAACGTAATAATTTATGTAGAGTTAAATTTGGTGTTTGTAGTAGAAAGTCTCAGGGTTTTAACAAATACTTGGAGCCATGCAACCACCACAGCAATCAAGGCATAGCACATTTCCATCATCCCCAAACACCCCCACATGCCACGTTACAGTGAGTTTTCTCGTCTTGCCTCAATTCCTGCAACGTCCGATATTAATTGTCTTTTAGAATGCTGTGTAAAGGAGATGATATAGAATTTACTTTTTGTGTCACAGTTCTTGCATTTAACATTTTTTTAAGTTTTATCTCTATTACTGTATGTATAAGTAAGTCATCTTATTGCTAAGTAGTATTTAATTATGCAAATTTACCAGGTTAGTTGATGGGCATTTGGGTTGCTTTCAGTTTTCAGCAATTACTAATAAAGCCGCTATGAACATTTTTATGTCTTGTTTGAACTTATGTTTCTATTTTTCTTGAGTAAATGTCTACAAGTTAGTATGTTTGGTCATATGGTAATTGTGTGATATTATAAAATACTATCCAATATTCTTCACAGTGCTTCTAACTATGCATTTTTGCCACTAATGAATGCATCAGTTAGTTTGTATCTTCACCAGAACTTCAAAAATTACCCCTGGTAAAGTTATGTTCTGTTTTCTCGTTTCATTTTCCTGATGACTATTTATATTGGCCATATTATGCTTGGTTGTCTAACATCTGTTTACAATTTTTCCCATAAAAATACTAAATTACTGTTTTATTACTGAATTGTTGACATGTTCTGTGCATTCTGGATACAAGCCTATTATCTGACATGTATTTTTAAAATATTATTTCCAGTTTATTTCTTAGAGCTGCCTTTTAAAGTATAAATTTTTAAAAATGTTGATTCACAGTAAGTTTTGAAATAAAAAAAAATGTTTATTCTCCAAGTTTATATTTGTTGTTTCAAAAATATTTTAGCCATTCTATGTCCTATAAACTTCTATATGCAAAACATTGGGGAGAGAACATGCCAAAGATCTAAATAAATGGGAAATTGCACATATAAATGAAATTAAATTCAAATAAAATCTTAGGAAGCATTTATGTGGAAATTCACAAGCTTGATATGCATTTTTATTTCATATTCCTTTCTTATCACACTGGCTGTGACTTACAGTGAATATTGAATTCTAATGGGGAGAATAAATCTCCTTGACTTGTTTCTAATTTGGGAAGGAGAATGAATGTAGTTTTTCAACATTAGGAATTATGTTTTCACAAATGCACTCATCTGACTAAAGAATTTCTTCCTATTTCGTAGTTTGAAAGGTTTTGTTTTGTTTTTAATCATGATTGCTATGTTTACTTTTGTCAACCATTTTTCTAAATGTATAATGATTATAATAAAGAGAGAGAGAATGAAGAGATGATAGATTAGATAGATAGACAGACAGACAGACATAGATATATAGCTAAGATGTTTTTCCTTTAGTTTATTGGTAGGGAGATTTAACTACTTGATTGTCAAATGTTGAAGCTGCCTTGCATATATTCAAGAAACCACACTTAGCCATAAGATATTTTTCCAAGTAATGTATTTCCTGATTCTTGACAACATTTTTTAAACTATGCTTGTATCTAAATTCATGATATATATATATATATATATATACACACACACACACACAATATATATATATATATATATATATATATATATATTCTGCTCTTTCTTGTCTTCCTCTCTTTCTTTCTCTTTCTCTTCCTCTTACTTCCTCCTTCCTCCTCCCCCATGGTCTGATAATCAGGATACTTTTTTGAGTAGTTGAGAATTATAATAGACTTTGTCATTTCAGTCATGGTTTTAGATCAGCTCAAGTCTATTGTTAGCTCTTCTTTCCTTCCAACAGTGGGGTGTGGATGAAGCAAGAGTATGTATCTTAGTTCTATAGCCTAATGGGGGGAAAACTTAGTGGCATTGCCATTAATATCAGTAACAAGACAATGTTACCCACCTCTCTGTTATTGGTCAACATTGTTTTGTAGGACACTTAATGTCCTCCCATCTTGTACTTCTTTTCCTCTTCACCCTGCAATTGCCAAAAAGTATTTGTCCTTTTCTTTTGACCTTTATTAACTTCCCCCAAGTAAGTTAATTTTGGCAAGTACTTCTTCAAAGTTCATGTAGTTTAAAATCATTACCCTGTAGTCCATAGTGTAATCATTTAGGGCACTTGTTCAGTATTTTCAGAATTATGATGGACTTCATCAGTTTGCAGTTGTTTTTGATTTAGCCTTCAGTCTATTGCTAGCTTTCCAGTTGTGATTTCCTATAACTGAGAGGGGGATGGCAGAATAGCATAAGAAATTGTGTACTGATTTAAAAAAAAAAAAACTCACAGTTAATATGTTGTTTTGTCATATTTCAATTATGTCAAGGGTGTGGAATATGTGTTGTTTTCTTTTTCCCTTCCTATTTTGTTTTTGGAAGACATATTGAAAGAAGGGAGCTAAGCAGCTGCCTTTGTCTTCAGCTCCTCAGAAGTCCCCATTGTCTCTTAGATTATTTTAAATGCAAAAGAAAACAAATCTTTTGCCTTTTTTTAAACTTTCAAAATTGTTTTCTTGAAGAAACTTCTTTAACATATTTTTTGTATTGCATGTCTGCTAGTAAATAAATTATGTCAGCTTTTGTTTGTTTAAAAAGGCTTCAGCTGATGCATAGAATTCTAAGTTGATGGAATTTTTATTTCACTGCATTGTCTTCTAGTTTGCACCATGGCTAGCTAATAACCTACTCCCATTCTTTATCTGTGTGACACTGCATATAATTTGTATTTTGTTCCAGCTATCTTTTTCTATTTATTACTCCTCTTAAGCAATTGAATTTTGATAAGGTTTTGAGTTTATGCCAAAATTTCACATCATAAATTGTATCAATATGTATCTAATTTATACAAATTTAAAATAACTTATCTCTATAATAAATTCAAAAAGTGTTAAAAAGTTGATAAAAGTAAATTAGATTTTGTTGACAAAATCATATAATAGTGGAGTCTAGGGAATGCTATGGGTAAGTCTTCCATTCTTGGCTTTGCAATGTATTATTTATATAATTTTTGAAAATAATTTGTCCTCCTTAAATAAGTTACTTAGACAAGCTTTTCCTGACCTCCTATATTACTCCCAGTTAAAACTTTTTGTAGTTTGTAATCATTTGTCTTATATATTCATTCATTCAAGAAGTATTTAATGAATGCACGGCATGTGTCAGATCCTATTATATCATCTGTTGCTGACATCAAAGTGGACAAAAGAGACAAAGACCTTATTTTTGTATACCCCATATTTAATTGAGGGAGAATAATATAATAAGAATATGATATATATCAGATATGTTTATGAAGAAAAGGCCTGAGTGACATTATAAAGTGTTATACAGTGCTATTAGGTGGCGTAATCAGAGATGAAAGGGAGGACATTGATGGTATTGTAAGAATGAGCCAGAGGACATTTCAAGAGAGAATCCTCAAAGGAAAAGAAGGAGCAACTGCAAAAGGGCTAAAATTGGACATGCTATTACTTTAATGTATTCTCCCACCCTGCTTCATAAATGTGAACTGTAGGACTGTATGAGCTGTGTGTCATTACATCCTTGCATTCACAGCAAGTTGATAAGTTAACTCTTAACTCATAATATTTGCAAATACAATTATGGCAAATAATTATTATATACAGAGTTCAACTATAATTCAAAAGTAGCTTTAGACAATTGCAATAAAAGGAGATTCTGGGTACAACTGCTGATGTAAATTGTAGTAAATCATTTTTGTAAAATATTTTTGCGCTTTCTAAAATAAGCATAAAAGCAATGAAAAATTCTTTGGAATAACACTAATTTCTAAAGTTTTTAGTCATTTTCTTATTTTTCTGCCAATTCTGTGAATTAGGGGAAAATGCTCACTTCACAGCAAATAATTACGTTATCATCTACATTACAGACCTGTATACATTAATTACCTATGCCACATATTTCTAAAGCTTAATAAGATACTTTGCATTTTTATCATGAGCCAAACATTATATACATATGTGTGTGTGTGTGTATAGCATTCACAAGTAATATTATATAATAGATGTTATCCCTATTCTATTGTTGATAAGACTGAGAATCTAAAAATTTATTTAAAACAAAGGTGATACAATTACCATGTATGTGTGTAACTGACTTCCATCTTCAGTTATTAAGACTATATTATTGTTTTGGTTCCACTGTGTTCCAACTCAAATCTCATCTTGAATTGTAACTCCTACAATTCCCATATGTCATGGGAGGAACCCGGTGGGAGTCAATTAAATTATGGGGGAGGGTCTTGCCTGTGCTGTTCTCCTGATAGTGAATGAGTCTCATGAGATCTGATAGTTTTAAAAACAGGAGTTTCCTTGCAGAAACTCTCTCTTTGCCTGACGCCATCCATGTAAGGCATGACTTGCTCCTACTTGCCTTCTGCCATGATTGTGAGGCCTTCCCAGCCTTGTGGAACTGTAAGTCCATTTAAACCTCTTTTTCTTCCCAGTCTCAGGTATATCGTTAAAGCAGTGTGAAAACAGACTAATACAATTATAGATGTAGATTTATATTGATTAATAATATTGCTATATTCATTGAAAATGAAATATGTATTCAGTATATTAACAAAAACTTTAAGTATTGCTATTGATGATATCACTACAAATATGACTTGCATAACAACTGCATTTCAAGCTAATTAATATTATTGCATAATGCGTTCTTTGAGTCTCAGACAATTTAGTAGGGTAGGTACAACAAACATTAAAATGCCAATTGTACAAACTAATGTTCAAAAATGAGGTTGAGAAAAGTCCCATAGCAATTACATGGTACAGTAGTGATTTGAAATTTTCTAAACTTAGACTTGCAAGTCTCACCTGGCCAGGATACATCTATAATACTAGAGATGTGAATGACATCGCTTAAATTAAAATACAATTTTGTTTTTAAAACCACATATTTTAAGTAATTCATAAATCATATTTTTATTATGCATTTAAAACCTAGTGTGGAAATCTTATAATCTTAGAAAGTGAAGTATATGTTGAAGGCAATGAATTCTGCTAACCATACCTTAGTTTTTTCAAGCTGTAGGGGGCCTTTGTGTGACATTCATTGTTTGATGAGACTGACATATAATCTGGCCAGACTGGGCCTATTCTCATATTCCTAGGATTTATTTTAGTTTCATATATATAAATGTATGCAATAAAACTGATAACATTCCTGAAAATTAATGATTCTCTTGTTTATTAGGGGTAAATGGACAAATAAATCTGGACTATGGTACAAAGCATTATTTTGGTATGAATACAATTTTTTATATTTTTTGGTATCAACAAATACTGAGTGCAAAATCCATCAAAGACAACAAAGATAATGGCATGCATGTCTCACAGAAAGAAGGCCAAATCCTCTTTAGTCAGTGGTTAAGTGTGTAAATGTGAATAAGGTACAATATAATTTACAACAGATTTTCAAGTTCTTAGGGTTTTATTGCATTCCCAATCCATGGAAATATTTGCTTATAGATATATTTCAACTTGCACTTATGTTAGGGAAAATTATTTTCCTGACCAAAATCAAAGTGGCAAGTAGATTCTTTTTGCACTAACAATACAAAACATAAAATAATATTGCATTGTGCTATTCTGTTTTTATTCAACAAATAATAATTTTGGAACTCTGAGGAAGTATAGTGGAACAAAAATAAATGACACGTTCTTTACCTTCAAGAAATTTTTCACGCCCTTAGATTTTCTAGTTAGTTTCTCAGTTTTAGCACAAAGTGATGTGTTTTAGGCCTGTGATATTCTTTTTCTTTGCATATTTCTCTTCACTGAAAAATACATGCATTTGGGGATGTTAACAAATCATTGATTAACTCCCACCGCTGAATATACAATAAACTGCCTAATTTTATTGAAAATGAGATAATTCAATATTAGGAAGATTCAGTAGCCTCCCATCTATTTAAAATGGTATGTTGTCAATTGATGGAGGAACCTACATTTAAAAAAGTCTTTGCCTACTCTCTACACAATTTGGTTTTGAACACTGATTTGGTTATATATTCCTCACTGAAGTCCTCCTGTCTCAGTCCTCCATGTAGCTGGAATTATAGGCACATGCCACCATGCCTCGCTAATTTTTTAATTTTTAATATTAAGTATAAAAACAAAATTTGTAAAAATTATAGAAAAAATTTTTTTTGCAAAGGATTTGTCAAAAGAAAACTTTCGAGGCAGAAGACACTATAGAGAGCATCCAATTCAACCCTCTTCCCTTACAAAGTAAGGAACTGAAGATAGGGAAGTAATATGATTCTATCATTCTCTTAGGGAACTTCATATTTCTGTTTTTTTTTTTTTTTTGAGGTTAAGTTTATGAATACTCCTGATATCAATTTTCTGGAATGGCCTACAGGGAGATAAATAAATACTTTGGTAATACAAAAAAAGGAATGCTAAATAGTCTAAGAGGGAAGAGTAAACTCTTGTTTATGTTTGGATGAAAATGACAGCTGAGAAAAGTTGTAAGTTATACTGCAAAGGATTCTTCCCTGATTAGTTGTTGATCTTTAGAAAGCAGTGTAATAATGTGAGTTTTAATTTTAAGAAAAATAGGGCTAGCCCCTATATTTGTTCAGTAAAGAAATAGTTAATGCCAATCAGAGAAAGATAATAAAAAGGCTACTAAAAAATTGAAAATAAATGTTTTGGGAAAAGGGATAAATACAGTAACAATTTAAGAAAATTTATATCCTTGAATTTCAGTAAGGATTTAAATACTCTTGTCACTGTCTGCTAATATGATTTTTGGTCATAGAAATAGCTTATTTCTAACATGACATGGGTCTTGATGCCATACTTTGCCAGACAATATTTAATATAATTCCTCCTAAGTTTAGAAAAAATATACACTTATTTAACATGAAGCAAAATCTATCATTTACACCTTATAAACTTTGTTACTTCAATAGCTGATCAAACACACAAGTGAAATGCTGTGATTTAATGTCAGAGTAATGAGCTCAAAATTCCCCAAAACTTGACTACTCTTTAATAATTTGCTATAGAAAGGCAGCCCAACATCTTGCACAATACCAGGATGTTATTTCTTTGATCAATACATGAAATACTAATGTCTCCCATGGAAATATCAAACCAAGATTTCACTAGTATAAATAATATTAGTCATGGTCTACTAAACTTTCTGATTTAAATAACTGAAAGTCACTGAAATTTCTCCTCTTGCAATTAGTATTTTAAAATGTGCTCTAAGTACATCATAAAACATTTCATGCTGTTCCTTGAAAATAAATCAGATATCTTCAAATATCTCAGAAAAAAATTCATGGGTTTAAAGAAATTTCTTTAATTATTTCTGGTAACATTTTCTATTATTTTTCCAATTTTAAAGACAATATTTTTAACTAGCTTTTTGACAATTTAGGTAATAAAAGAGTAATTTGAGTAGAAAGTAATAAAATAAAAAATAGTAATTCAAGACATTCAGGGAAGATGGAAAATATAATTAAACATTCAGTTTTCTAATTATTAATACATATACTGTAAAAGTCTATTATTTGTCCCTTTTAAGATTTATACAAAAATACAAGTAGTTTTGAACAACAGAGGAGAAAAATTTCTCGGTGAGAAGAAATACAGATCTAAAGTGACTGTTTTTTTTTTGCAAGTCTTTGGCTTACAATCAACCGATGTCTGAGTTGTTACTGGAAAGTAGGAATTATAAAGTTGAGGTGTTTATTACCAGTATAAAGAGTAGTAAATGCAATATAACATATTTTTTATGTGTCAGTTTTTACTTCTATAATTATATAAAGGATTAGTGAACCTCATAACAGTAAAATGTTACATGCATGTACCCATATTCAAATAGAAATAATTTCTGTTGCCTGAGATAAGGTGGTATACTAGATTTACAATGCCTTATTAGAGAAACTAAACAAAATCTCATTTATTTCTAATTTACTGAATATTAATTAAAATATATGAAAAATTTTGCCAGGTTCTCCAATTTACCTAGAACTCTCTGGGTACTCAGAAGATGTTTTATGAATGTCATCCTGCATGTTTTCTGTTCATTCACTTGTATTTACATTAAACTGATGCAAATATGTGTGTGTGTGTGTGATATTTGTGTGTAAGAGTTCTAATATAAATTTTTATCAAGTATAAATCATATATATGCTTATTATTTTCTCTATTTCTAGTTTCAGTTTTTCAGTTTATCATGTCAATTATAATTTTTGAATATAAGAACGTAACGACCATTCCTTTCAGACTAGCTTTTGGCTTTAATAGAATACAATTTATAATATAATTTTCTCCGAAAGATATTTTTTGTTACTTCATCAAAAGTAGCATTCACAGGTTCTAGGGAATTTTAAGACCCAATACTCCGGAAATCTAGTAATCAAATACTAATGATTCTTTCATTTCTACTATTACTATCAAGTAAGTGAATACAAAAAAAAAAAAAGAACAATGATTAATTATCTGGTAAACCCTGAATGGATTAAACAAAGAGTCAAATATCAAATTAGCCAAGAATTATTTAATTTTAATATCTTATACAAAACAACTATTTCAAAGGATGCTACTTCTTAAACCACATTTAACGGTCTATTTTACTATATTTACTTTTTCTGAGGCTTCTGAATACAAGGTGTAATAAACCACAATTTGAGCATTTCTCTTTACTGTAGATGGTATGATCCGAATATCATTCATCCTTGAAACATTCTTAAATCTTATACAGAGTATATCACTGAGAAACACATTTCCCTTTTAACAAACCCTTATGCACATACTAAAGAAATATAGAAAAAACATATCTGCATCATCTAGTGCAGTGAAGCTTAAAAGTAATAATTTGAACAGTTTGTGATTGATGTTGTAAAAATGTATACTCCATCCAGCATTACTAATTATATAATAGCACTCTTCAATTTTGGAATGTGAACCCAAAATACTATTTCCACACTTCATGTTTCTGAATCATTATTAAAATATCTCATTATTATTATATACATTACACCCTTTAGTTTACTGGAGGCCCAAGGGAGGCAATTATTTCACTTGAAATTTGGCAGAACGATGAACTTTGAAAATAATCACCATCTGCATGAGTTTTTCCCTTATAATAATAGTAATTATTGTTAATAATGCATATTGCCTAAAAAGGAAAGAAACAACTAACCTTGGCGTGGTTATATAATTTCAATATTCAATTCAAGGGATCACTCATTTAGTTTCTATTATGTGTAAAGCATTATGGTAGCAATGGCAGAGGATAAAAATTGACATAGGAATTATCCCCGTTCTGAGTTAGAGCGTATTCAAGTAGGAATAAGCATAGCCAATATAGAATAAAAAACTGCTTATTACAGAGAATATAAACATTATGGATTCACTGAAATTCTTTTTGGTTGTTGAAGGCATTGTGGGAAAGTTAAACTTAGGTCCAGAATAAGAATTGAATTGGCAATGCACTGTTGTGGGATAATATTTTATACGCATGCACACGCACGCACACACACACACACACACACACACACACACGTATATATGTAATTTCATGTATATGGAAAGTATGAGATAAGACATGAAAGTATTACTATAGTGTTTTCAGGGAATTGTGAGTATCCCAGAGAACTCACTATACATAGAACTATACATAGAACTGGACAGAAGACATAATCTAAGTAAGAGGTAGGTTAAGTTCAGATAGTAGAACACATGGCATAATGTGCTAAGTATTTCCATCTTTACTGTTTAACTACACACGAATAATGTAGAGCAAGTCTTTAAAATAAACAAACTGGAACTTAGCATATTTACTAACTGTTCTGTCAGGAATAAAAATAAGTTCTTTCCTTATGAAGAAGAAAGAAGAGGAGGAGGAGGAAGAAAGGAGGAAGAGAAGAAAGGCGAGGAAGAGGAGGAGCAGCAGCAGCAGTGGTAGCAACAGAGGCTGCTTAACATAAACAAAATGAGGATTTATTAGAAAGGTTTAAAGACTATAATCAAAATTAAAAGTTGAAAAATTAAGCTCAAATTAGGCTCTTATTTGAAACCATGGCATTTCTGGAGGTGATAATATGGCTTTGTACTGAGAAATATGCATTATCTAGATTAAATAAATAAATATAATATCAAAAAAATGGAATTCTATGATTTTAACAATAAAATTATAATGGTATAAAGAATTGTATCTGAACTGGCAGTTGACATGCTGAGTTTAATGTCATGTATGCTAATTTTGACTTTCTAGACATGTAGATAACCTTTAAGATGTAACTCAGAAAAAAATTGAGTCATTTTATACACATATATATGTGGGTGTGTGTATAAAATTACAAATACATTATGTATATATAATTATATATGTATAGTATATCTATATATTATTGAAATTTGTTACATTAAATTTTAAAATTATTAATCTCCATATTTGACTTAAAGCACTGTGGTCTCTCCTTTTTCTGACTGTTTATATATGTGTGATTAAAATATATGTGAGTATAAAAATATATATAATCATATATAAAATTATATATATTTTTGTACAATTGAAATATATTTAAATATATATTTATATATAATTATATATATAAATAGTAGTGGGCTAAAATCACAGCATTTATATACTTATATACACATATATAAATAATTATATATGCCACTATATATATTTATGTACAATTTAAATATATTTATTTAATATACATTATTATATGTAAATAATTATGTATTTTATTTATATATCATTATAATTGTATATATTTATATGAGTGTGTGTATTATGAATAGATGTACACATATATAAATATACTATACATAATGATATAATTACATATACACACAAATATATAAACAACCAAAAAAAGGAGAGACCATGTGCTTTAAATCAAATATTGAGATTAATAATTTTTAAAAGTAAATATAACAAATTTCAGCCCAAGTTTATGGGATTATGATAGGTAATTTCATTACCTGCATGCTTGCCTTCAAATATTTCAGCCAGGCTTTGTACTATATCATTAGAAGACATCTAAAAATGCATATTATACATTTACAATTTAGAACTTATGTATGTAATAGTCAAATTAATGCTTTATGACTCCAGCCTTAATATATATTTTTCACCTCCAATACTCACTTGGAAGGTGAATTCAAGGATCTCTATTGAGATTCTTCAAAATCCTTCAATGAAATCTGTATATTTGTTTGTATTTACTATGTCATACTAATCTTTTCAAAATAGATATGTAAGATTTATTACTTGGAGTTTACAATTTATTAAACAAATATGTATCTTGTAATAAAACTAATGCATGGTGATGCTTTTATTATTTCACAAATGTGAACTGTGGCTGCTTTCATTATAAATCCATATCTATTCATCTAAATATAGAGGTTAATTAGGACAATTGCTTGGTTAGACTGACACTGCCCAAATTTATCATCTGATACCCAGTCTGATTTTGCATTACTTTTAGATTTTCAGGTTATCTATATAAAATTTCTGTTCTTGTAAGTCAAATAATTGATGTTAGCATTTTATATAGGTTATTATAATACTTCTATCTTGTGACATGATCTTGCCTAGTACTATGGGAGATGCATGTGCAATGAATACTGTTCTCACCTTAATCCTTGGTTAACTCAGAGAGACCAATAGTGATAAACAATTGTTCTGTCTTTACACAGTTCTTCTCAGCCTCAATGAAACTAACAGCTCCCATTAAAGGAAAGCATGCAGGGTAGTTTCTGATAAATGGGTGTGTGCTCAATAAGAAGCATCTAGGAAGAGCTCACTCTTTCCAGTTTCTAATGGTGGTGGGACCAACATTGAATGCTGCTGCTCTCCTGACCATTTGGTATAATAGCCAACTGTGCCATGATCCCTGCCACAACTTGAGAGATGCACAAAGTTGAAAATCCACCAAACACCAAGGTCAGGAGGAAATTATACGTTTTGTACACATAAAATATTTGTAGAAAATAGAGAAAAGAAGTCATGTATTTTTTTTTTTTTTTTTTGAGATGGAGTCTTGCTCTGTTGCCAGGCTGGAGCACAGTGGCGCAGTCTCGGCTCACTGCAACCTCCACCACCTGGGTTCAATCGAGCGATTCTTCTGCTTCAGCCTCCCGAGTAACTGGGACTACAGGTGCGTGCCAACGCCCGGCTAATTTTTGTATTTTTAGTAGAGATGGGGTTTCACCATGTTGGCCAGGATGGTCTCTACCTCTTGACCTTGTGATCCACCTGCCTCGGCCTCCCAAAGTGCTGGGATTACAGGCGTGAGCCACCGCGCCTGGCCCGAAGTCATGTATTTTAGCATCTGGAGAGTAATCTAAATACTCAGTAGAGCATTTTTCCTCATTTTTTGTCATGAAATGAATCTATAATTACCTATTGCTTTATTTACTGGTAATGATTTTAATTTATAGTAAACCCTTTTAATAGCAATGAGCCTCAAAATGAAAGTAAATACATAGCAAAAGATATTAAAACATTTGTGGGATAAATCTTGGTCAACTGAGCCTTTTTAAATTGATTATTGCTTTTATTAATATGATGACAGGTTATATTGTGCCTTATAATTTTTATCGAATGCTAGAAATTGCAGTAAAATAACACTAAAGACTGAGGTAAATAATATTTATGCACAGATAAGAGTGCACTTCTTTATTTTCTGTCAGGCCATTAGTGTGTCTTGTTGAGTCAGAGTACTCAGTAGTCATTCCTGGTCTGATTTGTTTATTTATTTGTTTCCTTTTGTTACATTTAAACATGACAGGCTTCACAATCTTTAAGAACAGGATCATACAAATTTTTAAAGTAGGGATTGGAATCCTGGAGCTTGGAGATTTTGTTGCAGATCTCCTCCATAAACCCAGGCTCCATCAAGGTCTTTGTACCTCTTCACCAATGTCAAAACTCTAATCTATCTGTCCCTCCCAGAGGGCAGATAAACAGTGACTTATTCAGCGGGTAATAGCTGAATTATTTCTTTGGGTTATTTCATCCTGACTTGAGTCTATAGCAATCCCAGCAGATCTACAACTCAGAAGGAATTTTTCTCAGTTCTGCTGCCATTCCTCCAGTGAAGGCACTTTATTGCTTCATTCTCAGGTTTAGTAAGGGAGTATGCAAAGTTTTTTCTGAGATCCTCTACTCTTGTCTCAAATCTGAGCAGGACTGGTGCTTCAAAGGCAATATTTTTTGGTATCTCTCCCCTGCCGCTAAATGCTTTATAGGTATTTGGCCTATGGGAAAGAATTGGTAGGTGGCTCTTTTGTGTTTGGGGCTCCCTGGAATTTAAACCCCGTCTTCATGCTGCTTTACCAAACATAAAAACTGTGTGGGCTCCGTCTCTCCAAGGAGAGGCTTGTAATTTTCTTGATTTCAGTTCACTAGATTGTTTTGCAATCTCAGCTCATGAAAGGGCTTAAAATAATTATCATTGTGTAGATTTTCTAGCACATTCTTGTTAATTGAAAACAGAAATTAATGACTTTTACCTTGCTCTCATCAGACGATCCTAAGCATAACTAATTTTAATAGTGGTTTGATTTCTTCAGTCCAATTCAACAAATTAACATAAAGTTTTGAATTTATACCTTGTCAAAAATAAAAGCAACTATCATTTTGGGGTATGCTATTTAAAAACTCCATCCAAAATGATTTTATAAAATTACATATTAATTTAGAAAAAAATTGATTTTGAATGGAGTTTTCAAATAGAGTGGTTTTGAAGGTTCAGCAATATAATGTAACCAATGGTCAACAAATAGTGGTTACAAAATAAAATGATAATTTAACTTATGTTAATGCTATATTTCTCAGTTAGAAGCCCTCTGCTTCGGAGAAAAATATCCTGGGGAGTTTGGGTAGAATGTTATATGGTTGCTTCTCTCCTGTATTGCTACTACTCCTTACAACGAGCTTATGTAACTCTCATCTAGCACCACTATAACCTAAAATTCTAAGACAAAGTAAGAAAACCCTCTTAGCATTTAGGCAGTCCAAACATAACTAAGTCTAGTTTTTAGTTAACGTATCAAGTTTTAAATTTGATTTCAGTTTTTACAATTTCACTCTATCTGTGAAACTTACATTTATTTCCAAAGCACTTATCTTCCTTTTTCCTAAGGAAGACAAACTACCTTTAAAATTTATACCATCATTTTTATCCACTACTAACCCTTCTTTGTTGTTATCATTATTAATATTCCCTCCCTCATGGACCCTTTCTTCTCATTTATTAATTCCTCTAGAACCTGCATCAGTTTTTTAACTATTCATTTTATCATAAATTATGATATTTCAATACATGTTTATATTTATTTAGCACTTTTCCCCTCTGTTGTCAGCCTCCTCACTTGCAACAATCCATTCCCACAGTAATAATTTCTCATTGCCATACTCTCAACAATAATTGCAACCTTCCAAAATTTCCTGGCTACTGTTACTCCAATCCCTGACCACATTATTTCCTTCTAGATCACATAGATTCAAATCAGCAGTTCTGGCTCTTGATTAATATCTTCAATATTTAAACTCTATTATGGTTTCACCATCAATCATTGTGTTAATATGTTTTATTTTCATCTTACCCACTTACATTACATTGTCCAGAATTTTTATGGCTGCCTTGCATAAAACACCTCCAGTCCTTCATCGGGGAAAGCAAAAACGCAGGCCTTGGAAAACTAAAACAACATATATATATTTACAACTTAAAGATGATGGAGAACATTGAGACAATATAGTAATTGGCCTCCTTAAATTTCAGGAAACTAAACTCAAATAAGCACTCAAAATTGCCCAATAATTCTATGATATTAATTTCACAAGTGATTACCAGTTGTGAGAAATAGCAATAAAACTGCTAACATTTGTTAAGTACTACATTGTGTTCACTTTGGGCTTGCATCATTCCATGTCTCATAGCATAATAATCTCTGAACAAGCCCATGACATAATTGCCATTTTTAGCACCATTTTACAGATAACCTTATGTGACATAACTACAGTCCATATTCCAAATTGTTATACCATATGGCCTCTGTACCATGTACTTTTAAGGGTGTAGTTAAAGTTTATCTGCTCCTATCAAAACTCATTTTCTCCACTTGTGCCCAATTTCCACTCTGAAAACTTTCTCAAGAACTGTCAATGAAGTGATCTTCTCTTTTGTTTTACCAGTTGCTCACTATCGACTACACTAATTGTAGGGAATCCATGAGCCCCACATTGGGTACCAGAATGTAGGGAGCCAGCCCTACATCACCCGTGGGTACCCCGAGTTCGGTGGCGACAAAGGAATGAGAAAAAGACAGAGTAAGAGAAAAAGTGGGACCAGGGGGCCATCACTTTATTACTCTGGAGGTGACAGTGAAGGCCCCGAGCTCTGATCATCCACACTATTTATTGATTACAATGACTTTGATCTATGGGGTAGGGGTAGAGTGATGGTGGAGCAAATCAGTGAGCCAGAAATTAATCAGTGAGCCAGAACTGGTGTATCATCCTAAGGACTGATAACAGTGGCGGTTTGGGAGTTCCACAAAACAAGAACATGTGGTTATCTCTAGCTTATTATCTATGTACAGCTGATGGAACACAGGCCTTACAAGGAGCCTAAAAGTCTGGCTACGTCATAGTGCTACAAAGAGGTTTTACGTTCTTGAGCACAATGTTTATGGTAACAGAGTTGAGGTCACCCTGCACAAGAATATGAGGCATGGAGAGGCTTTCCTCCTCAGCGGCCTCCTGTGGCCTTCCACAGTTTGTTATTCCTTGTTTATATATTACTCATAACCAATTTATGTAGGAACTCTGTAAGTCCTTTCTCCTTTGCAGTGTTTCCCAACACTAATCTCATTTGCACTGAAAGAAGGTCTAGATTCTCCCAGTTTTGAAAAAATCGTAAACAAATAAATATAAATGAATCCTATCCTCTTTCCAACTTTATTCCTATTTCTTATTTGGAACTTGGTTATAATATTCCATGTCTTCTGACAGTAAAAATAGCCTTTATTTTCCCTCTACATCTCATCCTGACTACCCCCTCTAATCACGGAATGAGGGGTACTAATGCCTGACAGAGGGGAAAAGAAATGAGATGAGCCCTGTGATTCCTTTAGTTTACTGCTTTGAGACTGTTTCTGGGCTGTGGCATTGTGACATTGTGAGAGGAAAGCAGTGTTGAACCCAGTGAACTTCTGGGTTGAGGAAACAAAGCTGAGAATCTGGGGCAACAGAGCTAGCTAGAATTTGCAGGATAGAATACCAGAAAGGAGGGAGTTGCATAGAGAAGCTCAAATCTGAAAAGAGATCCCTTGAATATTCATTTGATTACTGAAGAACACATGCACATAAGTAAACTACCTGACACTAAGAAAAATCTACCTGAGATGTTCATGCCTCCAGCCTATTTTTTTTTTTTTTTTTTTTTTTTTTGAGACAGAGTTTTGCTCTCTTGCCCAGGCTGGAGTGCAATGGTGCAACCTCAGCTCACTGCAACCTCTGCCTCCCAGGTTCAAGTGACTTTCCTGCCTCAGCTTCCCTAGCAGCTGGGACTACAGGTGCTGGCCACCACACCCAGTTATTTATTTATTTTTTTTGTATTTTTTAGGAGAAACAGTGTTTCATCATGTTGACCAAACTGGTCTCAAACTCCTGACCTCAGGTGATCTGCCCACCTTGGCCTCCCAAAGTGCTAGCAATACAGGCGTGAGCCACTGTGCCCGGGCACCCTCAGCCTATTATCAGTGTGACAAATCATCATAATTCACAGGATATTCAGTAGAGTACTCAAAAGGGTATTGCCTTAAATGTGTACTTTGAACTAAATGCTGCTCTGATCCCGTATAAAAAAATCTTAACAGCAAGAATCAAGATGATTAAACCGTTTCTAAGTAATTTAGCTGCACCTCAAAATAAAGTCATAAATATTTAAAAGCACAAAAATATCCAGTACCCAACAATGAAAAATTCACAATGTTTATTACCTAATCAAAGATTAGTGGGCATGAGAAGTAGTAAAAAAAAAAATGTGACCCATAGAAGAGAAAAGTTAAACAACTAAAGCCAACTAAGAAATAACACAGGTATTAAAATTAGCAGACAAAGGCATTTAAATAGTTGACCACAGTCAAACTTTGAACAAAGAAACCTATAATATCTGAAATGAGAAATATTGAATGAGATTATTGGTAAAATTTCAATGAATTTGCAGTTAACTAATATAAAACACAAAGAAAAGAGAATCACCAAATAACCAAGAGTACGAATGAAAGAAAATTTCAAACTGTTTAATATGTGTGTATTATAATTAGAGTCTTTAAAGAGATAGAGCAAAAAACGTATTTCAAGAATAATTTCTGACATTGGCCTAGGTAAAAACATGATGAAGCTCACAAAGGCAATTGTAACCCCCCCAAAAATAGAAAAATAGGACCTAATTAATCTAAAGAGCTTTTGCTCTGCAAAAGAAACTACCAACAGAGTAAACAGAGAACATCCAGAGTAGGAAAAAGTACTTGCAAACTGTGTCTCACAAATAACTTATATCCAGAATCTATAAGGAGGTTCAAATACACAAGAAAAAGAATCCCTTAAAAATTGGGCAAAGGACATGAACAGAGACTTCTCAAAAGAATACATACAAGCATCCAACAAACATATGAAAAAAATGGTCAACATCACTAATTATCAGAGAGATGCAAATCAAAACAAGATACCATCTCACACCAATTAACATGGCTATTAATAAAAAGTTAAAAAATAACAAATGGTGGCGAAATTGTGGAGAAAAGGAAACACTTATATACTCTCGGTGGGAATGCAAATTAGTTCAGCCACTGTAAAAAGCAGTTTGGAGATTACTCAAAGAACTTAAAACAGAACTACTATTCAACCCAGCAATTCCATTACTGGGTGTACAACCAAAAGAAAAAAAAAATCATTCTTCCAAAAAGATACCTGTGTTCATATGTTTCTTGCAGCACTATTCTCAATACTAATGACATGGAATCAAGGCAGGTGCCTACCAACAGTGGGTTGGATAAAAAAAAAAAAGTGGTACATATACACCATGTAATACTATGCAACCATAAAAAAAAGAACAAAAATCATGCCATTTGCAGCAGCATGGAATGCAACTGGAGGCCATTATCTTTAGAAAATTAATACTGAAACAGAAAACCAAATACTCTCACTTATAAGTGGGAGCCAAACATTGGGTATACACAGACATAAAGATGGGAGCAATAGACACTGGAGATTCCAGAAGGGAGAAGGCAGGGGAGGGGGACATGGTTTGAAAAACTACCAGGTAGTAGGTTATACATGGGTAATGGGATCATTAGAAATCAAAACATCAGCATCATGCAATCTATCCACGTAACAAACCTGAACATGTACCTCTGAATGAAAATATAAATTAAAAAATAAGAAAAAGAAAAATGTTTGAAAAATTTTTGATTTTGCTAGAAACAATAATCCCAAGATCCAAGAAGTTCAACGTGTTTGACTTTATGTTCTCGTGGTTCTCAACCACAGGAACACGAAGTTAAAAGCAATGACGCATCACATAATAAAACTGCCCCAAATACATGATAAAGAAAACCATCTTAAAAGCAACGAGAGGGAGGAGAATGAGATGCTATACTACTTTCAAAGAATGACACTTAAGCAATATATTTCTTTTCAGAAACAATGAAATCAAGAAGACAATAGAGCAGCAACTTATATCCACTTTTATGTACAGTAGAGACCAGAAAAGAGGATACAAATTACAATTGTATAACCAGAAAACATATTTTAAATGTAGGGGCAAACTAAAGACTTTTAAAGATATATAAACATTGAAAGAAGCCCAACACAGAAAATATTAAAGGACATTAGTTAAGTAGAGTAAAAATAGCATATGGTAGGACCAGGAGTCTCAGAAATGGTAACTGCATTGGTAAATTTGTATATTTTTCTTGTAAATTAAATATATTTAACTATTCAAATTAAATCAATTATTTAAAATGTATTTTATTATTTAAACCAAAAACGCAATACATTATGGGTTTTATAACATGTTTATAACTAAAATGTAGGACAAGAACTACGTCACACCAGAACATGGATAATCTCACAATAATTACTGTGAATGGGCAAGGCCAGACAAGTGATTTCATAAAGTGTGATTATATTCATATAAAGCTCTAGACAATGCAAACTGCACAATCTATAGTGACAAAAAGCCAAAGGTCGATGTCTAAGAATTGGGAAAGTGAGGTCAGGAGGTCAGAATTACAAAAGAGTATATCGAATCTTTTGAGGTGATAAAACTATTCATTATCTTGATATTAATGATGGCTTCATAAGTGTAGCCAATATCAAAACTTATTACATTGTACACCCTAAATATATGTAATCAATTGCATGTCATTACATATAAATAAAGATGATTTATTTTTATAAAAGAAGAAAAAAGATTGGCAATGATAGATATTGCTATGACTTATTTTCTTCATGGTTTAGTCTTATATCAGTTGGAAATTCTATCATCAGGGAGGAAAACCCAAGATCAGAGATTACAAGTTGCTTGGCACAGAGTGAGTGCTAATTAAATATTAATTGAAATAAATTAAATGTCAGCAGTATGTCCATTAGACAGTCCAGGGATCTGATCTCTCCTAATCTTGTTGAGGTAAATGCTCCAGTGTTTAATTCAATTAAACCCATAATTATTAAACATAGTTTATCCCTTTGCTGAATTCCTTAAGATATTACTGCTATGTGACAATCAAAACTGCCTATTATCTTTCCAATACACTGCTTTACTTGTAATCATCATCACCTATCTTTTGTTCAATGCTGTTAACCTAAATATCCTGGTCAGGTTATAGTACTGTAGTCCTAAAACCTCTTAGACTATTGCAACTAATGAGATTTTCAACTGAAGTAGTTCTCAATTGAAATTAGAGAAATATTAACTGGGAAATCATCATTTACTAATAAAATACATTTTTCACTTCTAAAGCTAGCATACAAATTGTGATAGAAATCTCTGTATTCCAGTATATAAATTCAAGCTACAGACGGACTTTTAAATGAGTTCGTATGATACTCTTTGACAGATTTGTTAGCCCTGTATTTAATACACAACAGAAAACACAAGAAAGTAGTGGTTAGTATTTTTTGTGTATGGTCAGAAAAATATTTAAAAAATAAATGAGATTGGAGCTGAGTCTTAAGGTTGGCTTTGCATTTACCTGGTAGAAAACCAGAAAGTGATCATTTTAGAAAGATAAATGAATGTATACAAACAATATAGCGACTGAATTGTTTGCGTAATGAATGGAAATGCAGACAAAGATGAGGTGGGAGAGAAATTTAAGAGACAGATTATTGAATATCTTGCAAGTTGTATTGAAGACGGGGATTAAACCAGACATCTAAGATTTTACTAAGCCCTGTGACACTAATGGATTACTTGCCCTTTCCAAATTGCTCTTGCCTTGCTATAACTATCTGCAATTATTCTAACAATTTTCTTACAATCATTTGTATGGGCAAGTTATCTAAACCCCTTATAAAACACCTTCAAACCTTAATTTGTTCTCTAACATTATATTTATCCTCAGGGTTTGTTTCTGCAAATTCCCTAAACTAATTTAATTATTCATGTGGTTTAGGTCACATGGAACAAGTTCGTAGTCTAAACCAGAAAGGCATCTCTTTGACAATTTCCTTTTCTGTTCCCTTCATCTCAATAGCTACAAGATCCTTCACATTTCAGAGGAGCTAGGGCTATATTAATTTTAGAATTAGCATGTGATAATAGTAAATTATAATTTACAGTAATATTAATTACTATGTGTTGAGTGCTAGCTCTGTGACAGATATAAGGTCACTTCCTTCAATTCTTAAAACTAACCGATGAAGTTGACATTTTACCAATGAGTAAAGTGAAGCTTCAAATGGTTAGGTCATGTAGATACAGATGTGAGTGCAACTCTGCAGATTCTAAATAATGTCATAAACCATAAGGCTAGTGTAATAACTGGAGCCCTACTAAACCAAAATAACTCATGTATTCTCAGTATGCAATTTGGACTCTGAAAAGAATGTAATATGCCCAATTACTATTAACATTAAAATGAGAAAAGTAGTTTCATTGTTAATTGTTCTATTACACATCTAAACTCTGATTTATATGGACATTTTAAAAACAAAGTATACAAAAGAATAACTTGAATTGAAATGTTAAGTGCTTCTGATTCTAGTGGAAGCATTAGAAGTCGTTAGAAATTCTTGAATGAATATCTCTAAATTAGGTATTTGCATAAAGAGGTTTTATTTCTGAAGACATAATTTTGAATCAGCAGAGTGTATCTGTAAGTGTTCATGTATAATGAGTTAAATTGGAATGCTCTTACCTGGGAGAATAGGATCTGTCATCTTTAGCACACAAATGTAACCCACATACAAATTATTTAATTGGAACAGAAAATAGTAATGTGTGTTGCTTCTTTTGTGTGCTTCATAAGGGATAAAATGTCAGAGTAAGGAAAGATTCTTGCAATTTGGCTTCTAATGACATTAATGACAGATGCAATTCTGAAAAACCCCATGTGGCAGCATGAAAATTTATCCCATATGTGCTTTAATCATATGTGCTTATTGTACAGACAAAAACAGATTGTTCTAGCTGTCAGTATAGAGGATCAAATATAAATGTGAATGAACATGACACACTATGTCTTGATTTCTGTAACATTCATACATACCACCAGTTTCCTACCTGACTTCCTTTAACCTTAATAATGAGCCATAAAACAAGACAAAATAGAGGATGAAAAATTATAAACTCATTTTTTACTTCAAAAGAAAATAAGTACAAAGGACTATAGGGAGTTGAGTCTGCAAAGCATCCTTATTCTAAGTGAAAAATGGAACTTTGCTTTCAAATATCAAAATAAATTTTTTAACTTAAAATGCATTTTCTTTATTTCTAGAGTCCACATTTAATTATTCCTTTCACCAGAAATATAACACCACTTGAAAATTATTATTCTATTAAGCCTGCAAATCAGGTCAGAAAATTGTTATTTTAGTATAAATTCAGAGATCCACTCTTAGAATTTGAAGCTACACAGTGTATTTTGACAGTAACATTTGCAAATTTGCAAAATATGTTTACTTATTGACATATACTAATGGAAAAAGTGATTGCATCAATACCCTGAATTTTTTACCTTTCCCTATATTCATGACATTTGTGATATAACTTTGCCTTTTCATCTGCTTTCTTGTTCTGCCTTTACCACGAGAGCATTCCAGTGATAGCCAGTTCAATACTGAAGTAAATGGAGGAGGCAAGTCTACCCCAGTGATCTCACAAGAGTGCAATCTGTAATTGATCCTCAAACATATGAGTGAGTCTAGGTAAACTCAGACTAAACTGTCAAGCTATAGACTCGTGAATTGAAAGAAAGGCATGTGGTTTATTGACCATAACGTAGCAATAGATAACTGATCCATATAACCTCCTTTGAGTTTAGTTTTAAACTTGAATTTAAAACATATTGCCAAACTAGCCTACATATAAATAGTTAAATATTCGATTTTATATTTTTCCACCTTTTTATATATAAAGAATATTCATTAACCTAAATAAATGTATGGTTTTATGATCAGATAGGTGTTAAATCATGAGATATTCACTCCACTGAACTACAATGACATCGCAGCACACCGACATGGAAATAGCATATTGCCTTACCATCTTCTCATCCATTGAATAGAAAGATTAGGTCTTTGCTAAGTGAACTTTCATTTCCATACCAATTCTTGTAATAATTATTGTATGAGTCAATTTTCAGTTGTTTAAAATAAATATTTTAGAGCTTGAAGATGTGCCACTGAGATTTATATGAAAATGACCTAAAATTTAAAAATAATTTATATGACACTAAATGTAATACACTTAAAATACTTTGGGGTTTTTGAATTGTAAAATGAAATCTTTTGTTTGTCAAGTCATAGTATTAACAGAATACTTTTTTTAAAAGAAAAATTAAAATTCTCCATTTTAATTCCATACTTTCAGAACCTTTTGAATATAAAAATCTAATATTTAAATATTATAAGAAGAGAATTGTGATTTTCTGATCTTTTCAAAGCGAAGCTAAATTTGCCTTAAGAACAGTGTCTCTTGGGAAATGCATCTTCTTAACCCATTGACAATGTCCTATTTAAATATGAGCAGATTGGATTTTATGTGTTTTAGTTAGATATCAAATAAAAACAGCGAAGGCACTAAAATTCCTTTTTTTTTTCACATTTTGAGAAAATGTTCCAATGGATATTTATCATATTATAGTCTTGCTTCTAAATACATAAAAATGAGAATAACTGACTAATTGCAAAAAAGACAGTGTAGTAAGATACCAGTCAGAATTAGAGAAGCATTTGAAAGAAGCATGATTTAATTACTTTCTAGTAAAAGGAAATAGTAAAGAAAAATGATCATGAAAAAAGAAAAAAAATGATGTGAACTAAACATAAGGATGAGTTCATTTTATGCATTTGTTACATTTATGTCACATGTCAAAAAGTTAATTTTTGCTATTCTCATTACTAAAGACAGGGCCTAACAAACAAGAGTTAATAAAACAAAGTTAATTGAATGATTGATTTAATTTTTCAAGCCTTAGTACGCTCCCTCACAATGAAAAGAATAAAAAAACCAGTCCTGAGTTAGAGAGATGACTACTGTAAATCCATCTCTTTTTGAGAGGCTTAAGTATCAACATTTTCAAAATTGTAAAAACAATATAAGATAATGCACAGTAAAATTTGATTTTGAGTACAAGAGTGCAGGCAGAGATCAACTTGGGGTAAAGATTTAGCTCAGCAGGACACAAAGCTGAGCAGTAAGTACCTGAAAATCCTTGGAGGAGCTGAAAGTACATTGCATGAGAAGAAAAGAAGGAACAAGATAAAAACAGGGGGTAGAAAATAAAGACATAACATTTGTCTGTCTCTGAGAGTGAGCTTCATATATTTCATGAGAATTTACAAATTCAACTCTGAAATTTAAAAATCTGATGTTGTTGAAGCTAGGAAAATAAATTTTAACCTTCTCAGATCTCACCTACAAAACTAAATTTACATTCTTTGGGAGTTAGTGCTTCTTTGAATTGAAACAAAAAATCAGATTTGTTTTTGATAACTTTCATTAACCACTTTAAAGGCCCTGTTAAATTAAAGCATAACCAAATAAATCAGTTTGTTATATCACTTTGATTTTTAAAATACTTAATTTTATGTGTATATCTTCTGTAGCCTAAGTTGGTTTCCAGAATGCCTACCACCTCTTAAGATGAAAGACGTAGTAATTTTCCAAATTACTCAAATTTGAAAAATGCTTAAAGATCTCATTTACTCATGCATTCAATTTTCGTAGCAAAATAACAAAAATTAAAACTTTATATACGTTGGAAAAAACATTGAATGAAAATGCATGACAGACCTGGAATCAAGGTAGACTTAATTTTCTTTCTTTTTTTTTTTATTTTTTATTTTTATTTTTATTTTTTTTTATTTTTTTTTACAGTTTTTTTTTTATTGCATTTTAGGTTTGGGGGTACATGTGAAGAACATGGAAGATTGTTGCATAGGTACACACATGGCAGTGTGATTTGCTGCCTTCCTCCCCATCACCTATATCTGGCATTTCTCCCCATGCTATCCCTCCCCCAACTCCCCACCCGCCCACTATCCCTCCCCTTTCCCCGACAAGACCCAGTGTGTAATACTTCCCTCCCTGTGTCCATGTGTTCCATTGTTCAACACCCGCCTATGAGTGAGAACATGCGGTGTTTGATTTTCTGTTCCTGTGTCAGTTTGCTGAGAATGATGGTTTCCAGGTTCATCCATGTCCCTACAAAGGACACGAACTCATCGTTTTTGATGGCTGCATAATATTCCATGGTGTATATGTGCCACATTTTCCCTGTCCATCTATCATCGATGGGCATTTGGGTTGGTTCCAGGTCTTTGCTATTGTAAACTGTCTGCAATGAACATTCGTGTGCATGGTAGACTTAATTTTCACTATCTTTGTTATTGTGTGTTTCTGAAGAAAGATCTTTGGTTTTTATACATTTTTAATATAGAGAAGAGAAATATAAGACAATAAAATAGAGGGTCTTTAGATAGCATGCACTATACCATGCACTGCATTTTATATAGGATGGAATTTAAACCAAGACAAGCACCAAAAGTTGTCACAGATAGGTACTAGAATCCAGGTGTATCTCAATTTAATTTGAATTATTCTCTTAAACTATAACATTATTATGGGTTGAATTGTGACACACATACACATACACACACATGCTCACACACACATACACACACATGCTCACACACACACACACAAAGATCTGTTAAAATCCTACCCCCAATACTTGTGAATGTGATTTTATTTTGAAATAGAGTCTGCAAATGTTATAAAAAATTAATTGAATGATCTTAATCCAAAATGACTGATGTCCTTATAAAAGAAGAGCATTTGGATACAGAGACAAATAAAGAAAATGCCATTGATAAAGGCAGATTAGAGTAATGCTGCTGCAAGCCAAGGAATGCCAAGAATTGATAGCTTCCATTAGAAGCAAGGAAGTAGTAAGGAAAGACTCTACACAATAGATCAACACTTGATGATTGAACAATTCTCAGCTTATTCAGATAGAATAATCTGGAAACAGAGCCAAATGTGTGACTGAAAGAACACAAACTTTTGCTAAAGAGGTTACCTGTGTGACTCATGTTTCCAATCAACCTTCTCAGCAGAAGACAGATATGTAGATGCAGTTATTCAAGAACAGTCTGTGGAGGATCTTCTTCTCTGATGGCTTAGACCCTCATGAATTGCAGGGGGAGTCTGCTTTTCATAATAGAGTTCTGAGAATTTTATGCCAGCAGAAACATTCCCAGCCTGGACTTAAAGGGACAGAGGCAGGGCAAAATGAAAGAAAATTACTCCGGAAGCAGAGCAATAAATGAAAAGGCCTTAGCCACATCCCTGGTGGGCCAAGAGAACATAACCATCACCCGAGCAAGCCCAGAGAACACAGCATCAACCTACAGAAGATTGTTCTCAGGCTTGGACATCTAGTGGAATATTCTCTGATAGATTACAAACTAGCTTTAGACCAGCAGCTCTTCCGTTTTCTCCCTTTATGAATGGGCATCTTAATTCTATGCCTGTCCCTTCATAGTAACCTTGAAGCAGATAATTTGTTTTCTATATTCCACAAGTCCACAGATGGAGAGAAATTTTGCTCCAGGATAATTCAGACCTGGGATTTCACAACAGCGAACATATATATGATTTATTAGATAAGCTTTGAGATATTTTAGTAGATTATATTTAAGAGATTATATTTAGATAAGATTTGGACTTAGAGTTGATGCTGGAATGAGTTAAGACTTTTGGCATGTCAGGATGGGGTATATGTAATTTACATATAGTACATGATTTAATATTTGCCCATTTGTTTTACTTTATTTTTTATTTAACTTTCTAAAGGTACTTACTACTAATTGATTCCAAGTTTTTCCATTAATACAGAAAAATCTTTCCTTAAATGTGTTGAACAATGTAAGAATATATCTGATTTCTTTTACATGGAATTTTTTTATTACAATCTATTGCTCTTATATTCCAATCTATATTATTTGCCATCTGGATATTTTTAAGAGCCATTATTCTGGAATTTCACTTTATCTATATAATAAAATTTCTTATCATTGGATCCCAATTTTGGGGATTTCTGTTATCTGAATGGTTCTGTTTCTGCCAAGCTCATATGCTGAAACCTAATAGCCAGTATGATGGTGAATAGGTCATAAGAGTAGAGCCCTCATGGATGGGATTAGTATCCTCATAAATGAATCCCCAGAGAACTAGCGTGCCCCTTCCACCAAGTGAGGATACAATGGGAAAGCACAGTTGTAAGAACCAAGAAGATGGCCCTCATCAGACACTGAATCTGCCAGCACTTTGTCTTGGACTTCCCAGACTCCAGAACTGTGAGAAATAAATTTCTGTTGTTTATAAGTTATCCAGTTTATAGCATTTATTATAGCCCCCAAATGAAGACAAGGGTTCTGTCTTCCTTTCATTTACTCTCTCACTCTGGTACAGTAATCTTCTAGTGGTTTCCAGAAAAAGGTAGAGTGCCAGGTGAATCAGCCAAACTTTGAACATTGAAGTCAGATTACTACCGATTTTTAACATAAATAACTCTTTATATGGCTCCGACCTTCCACAATTGTGAGAAATGCTGTAGAACTCTCTGTAAGATGATGCTTCTGCATCTAGTATTGAGCCTGAAGTGGGATTGGCAGCTGAAAAGTAAAGATAAAAATGCAGAAGAGCAAGAGTAAACTGTAAGCCATGAGAACAACTGGAACCTGCAAGGACATATTGAGGCTGTCTTTCAACACCTTCAAACCTGGTGCTGTGGGTGGCCAGTTGGAAGCATTGATGCATGTACTTCAAAGGCCAAGTAAAGGATGTCTCTTGGGGCTAATGCAAACCCAAAGCCATACAGAAAAGGAAATTATAGAAAATGTTTAGTTGGATTCTGAGTATAAGTAGAGGCAAACATGTACAGTTACATCTACAATAAAAATCTTTCACTTCCATAATGCAAGCTCTGTGTATGAATTTATCATTTGTTATAGCTCTTATCAGCTGATGCCAGTTTCCTGAAATATGAGTAGGGTGCATTTTTATAGTAAGGTAGTACTGACACAGAATTTCCTGGTGACATCTGAAATATTTTGCTTCCTTCTAAAGGTTTGCTTCTTTCATGTAAGACCTAATTTGGACCGATTGTCCTTCACGGAAGCCAGTTTAAATTATTCTTACATTTTATATGATTAAAGCCATTTTGTGAGGCCTCCTTGGCTTTAAAAAAACGTACTTATTATTTCTGAGTAAATGTTTTGTGGAATATGAATTTGAAGTTAATAGAGTAAAGAATACTTGAAATTTTAGAACTATAACAAACCAGTGCTTATCAGGATCTATTGCTCTATGTAGAGTTTCAGTTTAACGAGCACACTAACATTTCAGCATTCATTACACCTCGAAAAAAGTTTTCAATAATTAAGGATAATTGGCAACAGAAATAAAATGAGCAGATGAGAATGACTCTGCATTAGTTGTTGGCAGCCTGCTCTTTGAGCGTGTGCTGGAAAAAAAAAAAGAAGGGAGGATGAGGATTTTAAGTGGCAACACAAACTGCCCAACTGTGTCCTTATTATTTTGCACTTTTATTATACTCATTACTTCAGCTTCCATTTTAAAATTGCAAGCTCTCCTCAGATTACCCACAACACACTATTCTGAGATTAAATACCAATAAAATTATGGCTATATTTAAAGATTATACTGTGTCATTTTCTGTGTCAATTAGCTTTAATTCGTAAGGTCATTTAAACAGCCAAGCCAACACTCTACCTACTATTGTTTATCGTACTTTTCAGTACAATATCATTAAAGCTAATGTGATTTCATTAGGGAGATTTTTGTTGGTTAAGGTGATCTTAAAAATAGAATATTTAGGCTTTAATTTACTTATGAGCCCATAAGAAAGAGGAATATCTTTCTTGTCACCAAGAAGACCATGCTAAAAAATATATATTACAGTCTATGCAGCATGATTTAAAACCAGATTAGATACTTTTCTGTGACAGATTTATTTCTGAGTGTTTTAGTAACATTTGCATTAAAATATTTTAGTATTCAAACCTACATGGCATCTTTTACATTCTTTCCAAATGCTTATAAATGTATCAATAAATGCAAGCACACACAGACACACAAGCACACAGAAACACAGGTATGCGTAAAGATGTGCATGCACACGTGCATACACAAACACAATGCACACATGACATGAACATGCACAATACTACCAGCTCCTGAAATAAGTTGTTTCAATGTTGGAGGAATTATATTAAGTACAAACCCAAGCAGTAAAATAAAATGACCAAAAATGCATTTGAAATGTAGGAAACTGTTCCTTTACTTTTGGAACTTGCTATCAACTCTCATCCTATTATAGTTATATACCAATAAAACTCTCACATCAAAATTACTTGGAAGTATTTGTTTAAAATCAGATGTATAATCATTGTTGAGACCTCCTGAATTATGTCTGCTGTTTGGCTTAGAATATATATCTTGCAGAGAGCCACAAGCTTCTTCAGTAGCGTACTGAAGTGTGAAACCATTGTGGGGCAGTATTGTTGCTATTTGTTAAAGACGCATTACTAATCTGCATCCCCCCCAACTTAAAAAAAAAAAAACATAGACCATAACTCTAAGGAAGCAATAGTACAGGAAGAGATGATAGGAGGTGACATATTTTATTCTGTGATATGCAAACCTTTTCGATGAAGTGTGTGAATGATGTAAAAGTATTAGAGAAGTAGAGAGAAAACATTTTTAAAAACACAATGCAATTGTTTTAGTTTCATATATATTCTAGTCATAGAATGTCAGAGACACAGGCAGAGGGCCTAAGACCTATTTCAGATCATATTGTTGCTGAATTAAATTAGACAGTGAGAATTTTACTTGTATGAGTACTTATGAAACCATTCCTAAGATTTTTGACATGAGGAGATATTAGATGACTAGCGACCAGAGTTTAGTGAAAGAAAGGAAAACACTCAACATCTCTTCGGGGCCATGTATTCCTTTAACAATTATTCACTTATCTCTTTCATATATTCCAGGCACTGAAGATATCACATTAAACCAACAAATAAAAATTCACATTCCAATGGAGCTCACATTTTAGTGGAGAAAACAGACAAAGCACATAATAATTAAGTTAAAAAGGTGATAAGTGTTCTGATCAAAGAAAAAAATGGGAAAAGATACACAATGAGTATAGGAGGAGAAATACTATTTTAAACAGAGAAGTCATGGAAGACACCACCAAGAAAGTGACATTCAGCATAAACCTAAAGTTGTGAGAGCACAAACACTGGCCATTTCTGCAGCAGAAGCATTTATGATGAAGGAAAGGGTAAATGCAAAGCACTGAAGTGGGAGCTGACTTAATATGTTTATGAAAACAAGGAGGCCAATGTGGCTGGAGTGAACTGGGAGAGATGAAGGTTTGAGATGCATGAAATTATAGCCTGTTTGTGGCTGTGTATGCTACATAATGTTATATATGTGTCACATCTATCTGTACATGTTACTTCAAGTCAATGGCAAACTCTTGGAGGAGTTTGAGTAGCAGGATGTCATGATCTGACTAATGCTTTAAAATGGAAATTCTTTGCTGCTGTTTTGATAATTCATTGTACATGAGAAGAGGAAGAAGCAGGGAGAGGCCATTAGGAAATTACAATTATTCAGAAGGAAGAGGGTAGTAGCCCAGACAAAAGAGTTAATAGCAATAGAAATGAAATGATTTAATTCTAGATTTATTTGAAAATTATTGCACATCAGCCTCCCACATCACAGTATGATATATATCACTTCTGTGATATTCTTCCTCCAAATTCATAACCTCATTCTAATCATGAGAAAACAGCAGACAAATTAAAATTGAGGAATATTTTGTTGCATATATAACTAGTATTCTCCAAAAAAAGATTGAGAAAAACAAGATATAAACCTGAGAAGACTAGTGAGATATGATGACTAAATGCAATGAGATTCTGGAATGGGATATGTAAGAGAAAAAGAATGTTAGTGCCAAATCTGGTCTAATCCAAGTAAAGTTTGTAAATAAATTATTATTATTGTTCCAATGTCAAGTTTTAGTTTTAATTAATGAACCATAATGATATTAGATGCTGACATTTGAAGAACTGGGTTGAGGAGTATGTAAGAACTCACTATAACATTTTTGCAACTTTTCTATAAACCTAAAATTGTTTTCAGTCAAGAACAAATGTTTTAAGTAAAGTCAACAAGATTTGTCAAATATTTTCTGTACGGCATAAAACAAACAAACAAACAAAAAATGATGTTGAGGATGACTCCAAGAATGTCACCTAATTGCAGAATACATTTTTGTTCACATTTTTAAAATAATTTGCCTTTTTCAAATAGTTTCTTAGATTTTTCAAAGCACAAAATTGAAGTCACAGTGGAGAAGGCAGGAACATAAAAATTGGAAGAATAAAGGAAGAAACTGACAGATAAATAAGCAAAAGATAAAAAAAGATATTTGGGGGATTAAAATACTAAAGTAAAAATGGCTGAGAAAAATAGGAAAGGAGGGGCTAATGCAAGTGTTGCTAAGATTATAAATTAGATCTATTTTAATGCCCCTCAGGAAAAGAAAATAAATGTTGAAATTTTTATGTTTTGTTTATGTATTTATTTTTGGCCTGGGGCTGTGTTCTTCCAAAGTATTTCCCAACTGAGTTGGACTACTTGGTTCCCACATCCATTAGGGTTACCCACATATTTTTTTGAATCTTCAAATTTTATAGGACACTAAGGGAAAAACCATATATAGTGCATCCAATCTAACACCACATAGTCAGAAAATAGGAAAACTAAACTGACAAAAAGCAGTCTAAGAGCTTGCTTCTTACAATTACTCACTCCAGAAGAGAATTAAGCAAATCGGCATCATAAAACAAACAAAAAAAACAAAATAGAGATAGTGAAGCTTATTCAGATAATTTAAATAAGATCATGCAGTAAGCAAGTTCCTTGTTAGCCACAGATAATTATTTTGATTATAGATAAAGTTTTGGAGGAAAATGTATTCTATATTTGATATGTCTGAAAACAGCTAGTTATGTAATTATCAAAGAATAAACATATAAAATAAAGAGAAACACTAGTATCAAATTCTTAAGGCTGTAGCTAGCAGAATGCATGTCGGAAGAGAATAAAGATCGACCCGGCTGCAGCAAGGAAGGCAACGTGGAGAGTAATAGGAGACGGAGTCACCTCAACAGGGTGGCACCAGATCATACTTGTTGACCCTGGAAACCATAAACAGAAGAGAGATCCGATCTGATTTATAACTGCTAAATGTGTACTTCAGCTGATTGAGAAGCATAAAATTTGGGGGAGCAAAGGAGGAAGCAGGCAAGTTAAATAAAAGCTAAAATTTCAATAGCATTATATGTATACTACATATTATATTTACTTCATATATTTCAAAACAAAAAAATGTATATCCATCTACTGATACATACTAATATATAATATTTGCATATATATACATACATATATACACACATATGTGTATATATGAGTTAAGAACACAGTTGGTATTGCCAAAAACTGAATGTCATGCCCTAGCAAAGACTGTTAGTGTTCATCAAATGCTCAATGTGCTCCATCACATTTGCCAACTTCTTGTGGAAAGAAGTTGGGGGATATATAAGTGTTTCTGGCTAAATTCCGCTGAGCAGAAGTGATGCATGGCACTTCTGGTTTGAGTCAGATAACAGACAATATGTACTTCTATTGCTTTCATCTTCAACTGTGACGGTATCAGAGGAGACGTGCTCCACCACTGGGCCAGCTGAATACCATCAGACTTAACCTTAACAAATAGCTCAATCTTGAGTGTGTCAAGCCACAGAGATTTATGGAGTTTATCAGTGGCAGCAGCTACCATGAATTATCCTAATATATGCACCTACCAAAATTCTGTCAAGAAAATTCTTCAATTACCAGATTGAGTCGCAGCACATGATATTTTTCTAAATGGCAAAAGTCGATGTGAAGCATATATATATATTGTGACCTTAGACACATTATAGTACTTACAGTCAAAATAAGTGAAAAATTTCACAAAATGTTAACCACATTTTTACTAGGCAGATGATTTTAACTTATTTTTGCACATTACTCTTTATCCCGTTTTGATTTTTTTTTTTTTTTTGGCATGGAAAAACTCACACTTGTCAATAAGCCATATATATTTAAAAAGATAATAAATAACATTAAGAGTAGTTCTTTAAGAAGAAGAACTGCATTCTTTTCCTTTGTTACTTTCTAGCTGCAAGGTCTTGAGTTAATAATTTAGTTTCTTGAACCTCTTTACTCTCACTGTTAAAATGGGAATAATATTTTACCTCACTAAAGACAAGAGACTCACACAGACTACCTTTTAAAAACCATGAAGCCATAAGTCTCTGTGGCCAGTCTACATAATTTTAAAAGTAAGGCCCTTCTTTATCTTCAGATTCTCTGTGAAATTATAGAAGCTCTTGCACTAAATCTTATGCATTATCTCCATGGTTGTTAATTTCTACATTATCTATAAATCTAGTCATGTAGATTGGTTTTATAAAACTCACATCAACATTAGTTATTTTGCGAATCTCTTTTCTGAACTCAATTCAAGTTCTTCATTTATATCCCAAGTGAAATACAGAACTCTGATAATGTTCTAATTAATGCTGACTATGTTTCAAAATAATGGAGTTTTATTTATGTACTATTGGGAAACCAATTTTTAAAATATAACTGAAATGCATGCATGTATATTTAATGCACACACACATCCAGATTACGGAATTGTAAAACACTTAAATTATTTAACCAAACTTTTGTGGTTGATTGTCAACTTTAACATTTACATACTTTTAGGTATTTTTAGTGTGCTTTTAGAGCCTGGCTTCCTCTTCTGTGTATGCAGGGAGGTAAGTTAGAGCCTTTAGTGTGTGTTTCCCAGACTACCCTAGTATATGTAGCATTTGTGACTGAGAAGCTGCGGTAGAGATTAGGGGTCAGGATGGTAAAAGAATGTGGAGTCTTTTCTTCCCTCTCTAGCTCTGGAAGCACCACCTACAGAGGAAGTATCCTTTTCTTGCCTCCAGCTCCCAGTGTGCAGGCCTGCTGTGTGGTTTCATCTTCCAGTAGATAATGGTTCCCAAACTAACCTTCTCCTTTTTTTTTCTTCAAACTAGAAGCACTGGTGATCTCTAGTTATCACCTGTGTCATTATCTCCTAGCCTAGTGTTTAGGATACACCATTTTTCAGTTACCTGTGACCAATGATCCCAAATACATAAAATGTTTTTCATTTCCTGGTTTTACTTTGATACCATTCTTAATACCTGAACATCCCTGGAAGCACAGGGATGAAGGATGGGATTCTGAAATACAATTTCTCACTTGTTTGAGTGTGAACACAGTGATAATGTACTGTCAGGCAGGAAATCCAATATTGTGGATACTGTGGTGTGGATCCCAGAGCTCCTGCAATTCAAGGAAAGGCTTCAACTGCTACATATATGACTACAAAAGAGTTTTAGTTCTAAGCTCCTTCATGAACTGCTTCAGCTATAGTTATTGTGCAAAAGGTTACATTATTTCTACAAACAGTTGACATAGAGTGACTAATAAAAGGCTTTGCAATTGTAGCCCAATTTGGAACAATTCTGAAGGTCCCTGTGTGGTTGACCAAGGCTACACTGGGCTTGCCTCATTGTTCCAAATATCCCTCTGTCTTTCTACTCCCTTCTTCCCACAGGTGTATATCTCAAAGATGCTGCTTAATAAATATCCTGTACACTGTACACTCTGTGCTGAATCCTTTTCTCAGATACTCATTATAAAATAAGATAAATTATTAACTGCAGTTACTTAAGATGAAAGCAACATTTCAGTATATCAAGTAGAGGGTATGAAAATCATATGGCCTCATTGTAATGATAATACAAATACTGTGGAGTAGGTTGGCTGCTTCTTTTTTAAAAAAATAATTTCAACTTTTATTTTATGTTCAGGGGTTACATGTGCAGGTTTTTTACGTGGGTTTATGGTATGATTCTGAGGTTGAGGGTATAAATGATCCCACTATCCAAGTAGTGAGCATAGTACTCAATAGGTAGTTTTGCAGCTTTTGTCTCTTCCCCTCTCTACCCCCTTTATTAGTTCCTAGTGTCTATTGTTCCCACCTTTACAGTTATATGCACTCAAAGTTTAGCTCTCAATTATAGGTAAGAACAAGTGGTCTTTGGTTTTCTGTTACTGCATTAATTTGCTGAGGATTATGGCTTCCAGTTGCAACCATGTTGCTGCAAATACATGAATCCATTCTTGTTTATGCCTGTGTAGTATTTCATGATGTATATGCACCAAATTTTCTTTATCCAACCCACCACTGATGGACACCTAGGTTGATTCCATGCCTTTGTTACTGTGAATAGCGCTGCGATGAACATTGAAATGCATATGTCTTTTTTGTAGAATAATTTATTCCATTTTGGGTATATACCCAGTAATGGGGTTACTGGGCCTAATGGTAGTTCTGCATGTTAGTGAAGGTGTTACCCTGGCCCTTAAGCAGTTCTAGAAGTAACTGTTTTCTGAAGAATGGAGTTGATATGGGAAATGCGGCTATTAAAAAAATGGAACTCCTGAGTTTAAAGAAAAATTAAGAGATTCTGAACCAAGAAAAGTCAGATAAATGACTTAATATTTAGAAATGTATAAGTTATAATTACCAGCATGAACATTGGGGATATGTGGAAGTACCTTATTGATCATGAGCCCTTAGCAATTAAATATATGTGTAGACTATTAAAATAGAATTTATTTATGTAATTGGGAACGATCTAGGTCTCATGATCAAAAACTTTGTTTGATTTTCTGTAATAATTCTTGAAAATAAATGGTTCCCTAGCATAACCTATTCCCCCACGCAATAGCCCCATAACTGAAGGGGTGGCTGAGGAAGAGGAAGATACCCTAAAGAATTCTTTGGGTATACACAAAAATGTCCTTTCAAGCCTTCCCCAAAAGAAGTTGTAGACCTGGTGTTAGCGAGGAAAAAATATATACAGAGTCCACAGAGGTTAGGAAACAGAAAGCCCTGTATTGCTGCTATTCCCGGGAGACACACACCAAAAAGTCACCATGTTCTACTGATGGTATTGGAGTCCCATTTAGAGTATTTATAAATGGATGTTTGGTGTGAATCTGTGTGTAGTGGGTCCAGTGGGTACACACTCCCATCTAGTGGCTATTTCCCCCGGTTACTCAGTCTGTAGTTGGAATGGGCATCCTCAGTGTTTCACATAAGGTCCAACCACGAAAGCAAAAGGGAAAATTTTTAAAAGCCTATTCTTTCAAGCAGAGGTGTTTCTCTTGTAACAAAGGGGCCAAATAAGAACAGACTCTCTTTCATTATTGCTTTCCATTTCTGAAACTAGGATTTGCTGATTTGACATTCCCAAGGGCAAAGTGTCTCCAGTGGAGGACACAAAAATGACCTCAAAAAATTGAAATAAGACACGACCACCAGGATGTGTTTGACTCCCTACACCCCTAAACACGCCTAAACCAATAGGCAGAGAAAAAAATTATGCTTCCAGCTGAGATGAATCCCCATAATGTATTCAGGTGGAGATTATGTTGCTGTTACACAATGGAACAGGAGAGACTATATCTAAATCCCCTGATGTTTGTTTATAGTTCAATTTTCATTAGCAAAGGATGACAGAAGACCATAGAAACCCCATAATGGCAGAAAAACTATGGGTTCAGACATATCCAGCATAAAGTATTGGGTTCTCCTACCTCTAAAGAAGCCTGACCAAATCTTAAGGAGGCACGTTACAACCCGATGGGCTGGATTGCTCATTCTCAGGGAATTCTGATCTGAGATGAATGCAAAGACTAATAGGACTTTGTGTAACCATTCTTAGAGGAGAGGATAAGATTACTATTATTTTCATATATAAAGGCAAAGACATGAATACATTAAATGGTAATAACATATGGATAGAAGAAAATACATGCCAAAAATCAAGAGAAATAAAATGTTCCAGAACATCACCTATGTCAACAAGGTGAAGGCTTTAATTACTTCTGTTTTAAGTGTTTGAGGTGGTTTCTATTTCCAGATTGGATCATGACTGATATCGAACTCACATAACAAAACATCCAACATACTGAATGCTTTCTGAATCCTTCATCTGAAAGTTGCCTTTCTAATTCAAATTGTAAACTCTATTTCAAACCTTGAGGTATCTATTTCCCCAAGGAGAACATATTTGAGACATATGTGAAAATCGGAGGAGATAATACACTCACAGAGAACTTCTCATCCTGCTCTACAAAAGTCCAAAGAAGTAGCAAATAATGCCAACTTCACTTTCCTTGTTTTCACATCAATAACGACATTGATTTTAGTGTCACACTAGTACTGTGTTCTTTCCCATATTTTAAATTTTAATCAACCCGGGATTAATTGGTAGCTCCAAGTGCTATTGATCCAAGACCTTGTCTGTAAAGACTCTTGGAAGTGCAAGATTTGGTTGGACAACTGCCCTTGCATCTCTATGGGAGTAAATGCAGTGTGCAACATCAATTCTTTCATGAATTCTTTCTTGGGAGAGGATTTTAGAGTTGATAAAAATGGTTAATTAGAATATATATTCACTTTTTTTAATATTTCAAGTTTTATTTCAGTATGTCTTTTCTGTTATATGAGTAACTGGAAAAAGAATTTATGAAGGCACTACACCTGTAGAGAAACTTAACCACAGTTTCACTTAGAAACTTTAGAAAAATATTAATACCCCCTAGGCTGTTTTTTTTCTCCCCCAACCCTCCTATCTGCAGTCTGAGCCTGCCCATGCAGCCAGTCATAGCACTGTGACATGCTAAATTAACTCCTCTGCACACTCAAACTTTTACTTCCACATAAGGGTATGTTGAATGCTTACCACTAGTGATGGATTTCAAATTTCATTATCCAAAAAGGTAACGTTAAACGGGTGGTAGAAAAGAAATCTTTAAGCTACACAATCACAGATTTCAAATCAAAAGCCCCAAAAGTTTAATTTTTAACCAAGATATCAGGGAAATCTTTAGCAAGTAACCTAAGGACTGCAGTTTAAGAGACTGGCTTAGATAACAGAAATCTCTTCAGCCTGGAAATTGGAATACCAAATTGAAAGTATTACAGCTCTTGTCTCATGGAAAATGTTGTTAAAGAAGGCAGAGGGCTCAAAATATATTGATATCATACTCCTATCAGAAAGATTTTGAGCTCATGTTTCTAATCTGCATATGTTAATTTAGTTACAAAATATATATAGAATCTCATATTAACAAGTTTCACACATTTTGGTGAAACAAAAATAAAAGGCAACAAAAGACAAAAGAAAAATAAAGAGAAAATTCGATGTAGTTTTCACCTACAAATAGATAACTTTGTGCTTCCTGGAATGTGTACAACACATTGGTGACCTTGGATCTGAGTGGATCACATGAGAAGTTATTTGTGGAATAATGTAGGACACCTGAAGTGCTTTTACCAGTGGCAGCAAAGGGTTCAGAATGTTACTAAACCACAGAAAAATACTTTTAACCAACCTAGAAAGAAAAACTTGAAGATTGCTTCCAAAATCATGAGAGCTGGGACTTAATGAATAAAAAGCAGGGAGCCATTTCAAACAAACACATGTGAGACAAAGAGGGAATCAAGATATATCAGCAACTCATTTTGATGAATCACAACCTAAAGGGCCAAAGAATCAAGAATTTACATTCTACAGAAAAGCACAGTCAGTGAGCCAACTATGTACTATGACATGTTAGAGTCTGAATCCTATCATGTTCATGGTGGGAAACACTGAAGTATTCTTAGAAGAGAGGTAGTGTGGTCAGAATAATATTTTAGTTACTTCTGTAGATGAAGGATTTGAGGAGAATGTGATTGTTTTGGTCAGGGTCCTCTCCCAATCTGAAAGCCTCAAAACCACAGAAGGTGACAGCATAGACTTCAATCTGTCCAAAACCTTGAGAACCCTTTGGATCTGCTGGTCCAAGACCCAGAATCCAAAGGCCAAAGAATCTGGAGTCTGATGTCCAAGGGCAGGAGGAGAGGAAGCAAGCATCTGACACAGGAAGAGAGAGAGAGTGAGAAGGTGTAAGCAAGCTGTACACATGAGACAAATAGGGAATGAAGAATATAAGCAGTTCAGTTTGATGAATGGTGGCATGAGGGGCCAAAGTAGAAAGAGTTAAAATACTGACGGGAAGTGTAGTCAAGCTGCTTAATCCTTCTTCCAGCAGCTTTGTTCCAGCTTCACTGGCAGCTGCTTGGATGGTGCTTACCTACCTCATCCTCAGTGGTGGGTCTTTCTCTCCACTGACTCAAATGTCAGTCTCCTCTAGCAAAGCCCTCAGAGACACACCCAGACAACTTTACCAGTGGACATGGTTTGGCTGTGTCTCCAAACAAATCTCATCTTGAACTGATACTACCTTGGTCCCCATGTTTGGTGGAAGAGACCCGGTGGGAGGTAATTTAATTATAGCAGTAGGTTTTCTCAATGCTGTTCTGATAGTGCATAAGTCTCACAAGAGCTGATGGTTTTATAAAAGGGAAATTCCCCTGCACAAGCTTTCTTGCTTGCCACCATGTAAGACTCGCTTTTGGTCCTCTTTCACCTTCCACCATGATTGTGAGGCTTCCCCCAGCCATGTAAAACTGTGAGTCCATTAAACCTCGTTTTCTTTATAAATTACCCAGTTTCAGGTATTTCTTCAAAGCAGTATGAAATATACCAGTCATCTAGACATCCCTCAATCCAGTCAATTTGACACCTAATATTAATCATCACAGTGACTGTATATCAAAAATTAATTCAGAAACTGCTGCATGATTTAAAGCAAGAAATGAGTGCCTGAACTGGCACAGTGGAAGGGCTGGGAACTTCATGGAAGAGAGGGTATGAAGTGTGAGGAAATGGCAGAGAAAAGGGTGACTCCAAAGTTCCCACCTTGCTCTACTCACTGCAGGGCAATGCCAAAAAAAAAAAAAAAATGAGACTTATGTAAGATTTTTTTAGGGAAGAATAGATGTGAAAGGAAGATACAACATCTTTGGGCCTTCTGAGTTTGAGGTTTTTATAGAGAGTTTTAAAAAAGCCAATAAACTTTTGGTGTTTGAAGCTCAGAAAACAGTCTAGAGGCTTCAAACATATACTTGGGAATTCTATATATAAAACATATTTGAAGTCATGGTGGTAAATTCAATCACCCAGAGGGAGCATGTGGATTAAGAAGAGGACCAAGACTTGTCAAAGAAGAGAGCCCAAGAAAGAGACAGAGCAGAAATAATAAAAGAATGTAGAAGATGAATCAAGAATGTGTGGTGTCATGAAAGTCAAGTAGAAGGCAGTATCAAGAAAATGTTTTCATCATTGATAACTGCTGCAGAGTGATAAGGTTAAAAAATAGTGGAAGTATAACTGTAAGATTGGGAAGGCGTGGGGGAAAATGTTATTGATGTCCATAGAAGAACAGTTTTAGTAGACTGGTGATTCAACAGTCAGACTGCATTGAGTTAAGGAGCAAATGAATTATGTGGTGCTGTATCTGAGAATGTAGATTATTTTCAAGAGGTGAAGGTGAAAAATTGAAAAAGTTAACAAAAAGTATGTAGGGAATTGTATTTGACCCAGGATATACATATATAGTAAGCAAGTTAAGTAAGTTTCTAGTTGAAGAGAAAACAGCAATATAGCTTAATTGAAGAAATGAGGCCAAGGGCAAAAATAAATAATTTTACCCATAAAACTAAACAAACATTAGAAAAGTCATCTTCACTTTTTTTTTTTTTTTTTGAGAGGGAGTTTCCCTCTGTCATCCAGGCTCAAGTGCAGTGGTATGATCTTGGCACACTGCAACCTATGTCTCCCTGGTTCAAGTGATTCTCCTGCCTCAGCCTCCCTAGTAGCTGGGATTACAGGAACCCACCACCATGCCCGACTAATTTTTGTATTTTTAGTAGAGACAGAGTTTCACCATGTTGACTAGGCTGGTCTTGAACTCCTGACCTCAGGTGATCCACCTGCCTCGTCGTCCCAAAGTGCTGGGATTACAGGCATGAGCCACTGTGCCCAGCCACCTTCATCTTCTAAAACGCAAAAAAGGAGAGTTCTGGAGGTTTAGAAAATATTTTCTATGAAAAAATAGAAGTTAGAGAAAGTCAGTAAAAATAATATCAATTTAATTGCAAAAAGAGAAAATCAGTTTATTTGCTAAAAGTGAGACAAATAGAAATTAAATAAATGGGAGAGACGCAGGGATAGTGACATTCAGGAAGAATCAGGGATGGAAAATGCACAAGCACTTATGGAAATGTAAGACTAAGAATGGGTGGGAGGAAGGTGAGCAGAAGTTGGAGATGATTTTTATTGGCACAGATCTGCAATGTTGACTGATTTTTTTTCCAGCAAACTTTAGCTGATTGGATAAAGTAATAGAGAAAAAAGATTCTAAAGTCAGTTTTTGCTGCGCAAATGATGAAAAAGGATAAGATTTCAAGAGAATCATATTTTCTAATAAAAGATTAGACGAACAATCACGGGGTACAATAGTATATATTGATGACATTATTTTTTTCTCTTAATATTTGGTGATGTCAGCTGCTGTGAGCTCTATAAATCCTATCAAATGAATACACATACATTCAGTTTTCTCTTTGAAATCTAAAAACTTAACAGGCCAACATTAAAATTCTCAACAAATACTTGTAAAACAAACAAACAAAAACTTCTTAAATTTTATCAGTATTAATTAATGACAATATAATTCTCAATGTCTCATTTTCTGTTACTGTTTATATTCAATTCTTCATTAATTACTATTGACTTTGCTCTTTGTTTCATATTTGTAATACTTGCTGCAAATGTTTTCTATTTATAGTAGAAAAGAACTAGCTTCAAAGTCAAGGTATTCTAAGTTTAAATTCTGTTTATCTGAGATTTTAAGACACAAGATTTAAAAATACGTGAACATGTACACTCATAAACACAAATGAGTGTTTATGTGTGCATATATATTTACAAAATAGATGATGTATGAATATTAAATGTATATAAGTAAATTTTTTATGTAATATTGATATATTTATACATAGTCTTAATACTTTTCTTCTTGCCAGTATTATTGTTATCGTTCTCCTCAGCATTGTTGTCTTGGTTCAGGAACAAACCAGTAAGTTCCAACTGTCCTCCTACTATGTTGAGAGACATAATCTGCCAGGGGTTCTGAGCTTGCCTGCATGTTTTTGCTAGTTAGGCCAAAACTGCAAGGCTCTGACAGCTGTTAACTCAGGCAGTTTCTCAAGGTTATATTTGGGAGATGAGGTAGATTTTTTCATTTACCATAAACACTGTCTTTAATCCATCTGGAGTTAATTTTAGTGTAAGGTATAAGGAAGGGGTCCAGTTTCTGCTTTCTGCACATGGCTAGCCAGTTTTCCCAACACCATTTATTAAACAGGGAATCCTTTCCCCATTGCTTGTTTTTGTCTTTCTAAAGCAATCCTCTCTCTTTGCTTTGTTTACTCACCTGACTAAACAAATAAATAAACAATAAATCAATTCACATTAAACTCAGGTTACTTTTGAATGTCTCATTACTCCAAAATTCTACTAAAAGCTATCCAAGGTGGCTATAGGAAACAACAAACAGCTGACTGATTTAATGACCCCCAATCTTCATGTGGACCATTGGTTCTGGTTGCTACTTCATACTGCTCTTGTTAAATCATACCCCTAGTCTTTTCTGTGTCTTCTTTTCTCAGTCTTCCTGTACTTTTACATCAAAGTCAGTCTCCTCTTTCATTGAGAAAACAAATAATATTGAAAATCTTACTTTCCTTTTAACTCATACCTGCTTACTCTGACATCTTTGTGCTTCTAATAGATAAAATGTGCTTCTTTCTAAAGCCAATTCCCCTAACTTGTTCACTATATCTCAACACCTCTCACCTACCCAATACATCAATCTAAAATTGGTTCCTGCTCTCACACACATCACCAATTTTTAAGCAACCCTTTGAGTTATAATTACATATAGCAAAATGCACCAATTTTGTTCTAAGTTTTGACAAAGGTATATGCTTTTGTAACCATCACCATAATGGAGAAATGTAATATTTCTATCACCCCAAAAAGTTTTCTCATATCCCTCTGTAGTCAGTCTTCCCCAACTGTGGCCTCAGACTATCACTGAGGTGCTTTTTGTAACTGGGAATTAATTTTGCTTACTCATGTACATAAAAAAAGTAGAAACATACAGTTTCCAGTCTTTTGTGCATGGCTTTATTTTTTTCACTATGTTTGAGCTCCATCTGTATTTTTATGTGTATTAGTAGCTTATGTCATTTTTGTGACATAATGCATGGCATTGTATGGATATTCCACCATTTTTTATTTTTGTATGTTGATGGACATTTGGGTTGTTTTCAATTCTTGGCTATTATGAATAAAGTTTCTACAGGCATTATTTTAGTTCTGTCTGTGATTATATGTTTTTATGTTTTTCTGTAGGTACCAAGGAGAAGATATTTGAGATCAAATAATAAGTATGGTATAAGTTAAATGTCAAAGTTTATTTTTTACCAAAATATCTTGTTGATCTACATGTTGAAAAACACTTTCCTCATTGAATGACCTTGGTGCCTTTGTCAAAAGAATTTAAAAATATATGCCTGACTCCATTTCTGTACTCTTTATTCTGTTCCATTGATCTATGTGTCTCTCCTAAGACAACTACCAGATTCACTTGATTAGTGTAGCTCTAAGGTATGTCTTTAAATTAATTATTAGAAGTCCTTTGACATTATTTTTTATTTTAAAAATTGTTTTGGATAGTTGAGGTTTTTTTCATGAGTCACTATATTAATTCTGAGAGTTTGAATGAAATCTTTTCGAATCCATAGATCAATTCTAGTAGAATTATCATCATAACAACACAGACCTTTCCATTCCATAAAAGTGATATATATGTTTATCTTATTTGTAGTTTATTAAAGGGCTTTCAGTGACATTTTATAGATTTCAGTGACGTGGACTTGAACATGTTTTGTTAAATTGACTTTAAGTATTCCATGTTGGTCAAGAAATTGTATATGGTAATTAAAATGTATTTTTGTTATTTGTTATTAGGGTACAGAAATATACTTTTGTATATGAACCTTATATACTGTGATCTAGAAATTTATTTATAAATTCAAGTATCTTAGGATTTCTATGCATATTTTATATCGTTTGTGAGTAAAGAAAGTTTCATTTCTTTTCCTTTCAAATCATTTAGCCTTTAGTTCTTTTCTTGCCTTATTTCTCTGGCTATGCTCTCCAGCACAATAGGAAAGAAAAGTGATGAGAGCACATATCCTTGCCTTGTTGCTGATACTACAGATTACAAGTTCAGTTTTTCAGCATTAAGTGTAATGATGGCTATAGATTTTTCTATTTTAAAGATTACTTTTACTAGGTAGAGGAAGTTCCCCTCTATTTTTAATTACTGTCACTTTTGTTTTATGTGTGCATGTTTAGTCATGAATGAATGATACATTTTTTAAAATTCTTTTATTGGTTTAGATCATCATACATATTTTATTTGTTATGAATAAATGGTGAATTATACTGATTAATTTTTAAATTTTAAGCCTAACTGGCATGACTTTGATAAGCCCAATTGTTTATGATGTATTAACATTATTATGTATTGATCAATTTAGTTTGCTATTATTTTCTTAATAATTGTAGAGTCTATGTTAATGGAGGATGTTGTTGTTTCCCCCTATACCATAGCCCAATGTCCAGGTGTTGAACATTTGTAGAATAACTTTTGCTTCTATGGCCTTTACTTCTATGTAAAGCTTTCAAATACACACATACATTCATATATATATATATATATATACACACACACACAAAATTAATATACAACATTAATTTGTACAACATTATATATATGTAATTTTAAACTCTTAACTTTTCTAAACTATCTGTCTCCTTATAGTAAAAACATTTTTACACCTATAATTGGATATTTTTCTCTTTTTATCTTATTTGAACTTTTACTTGGAGTTTAGAATATTTACATTAATGTGATTGGTGATTCTTTTTTTTTTTTTTTTTTTTTTTTTTTGAGACAGAGTCTCACTCAGTCACCAGGCGCCAGGCTGGAGTGCAGTGGCGCGACCCTGGCTCACTGCAACCTCCGCTGCCCGGGTTCAAGCATTCTCCTGCCTCAGCCTCCCGAGTAGCTGGGACTACAGGCGCGCGCCACCACACCCAGCTAATTTTTTTGTATTTTTAGTAGAGACGGGGTTTCACCATGTTGACCAGGACGGTCTCGATCTCTTGACCTCGTGATCCGCCCGCCTCGGCCTCCCAAAGTGCTGGGATTACAGGCGTGAGCCACCGCGCCCGGCCGATTCTTATGTTAAATAATCATATAGCTATTTGTTTCCTAAGAGGACTATCTATTCTTTCTTCCATGTTTTTCTTTTTCCTGCCATTTTAGGATTAATTGTGTACTCTTTAGTATTCAATTTTAGGCTTATCTCTTTGAAAAATTGTTAATGGTAATTTATTAGTTAATTTGTCTTTTTTTTCAAGTAGTCAAATATATTTTCATACAATTTGGCAAATTATTCTCTTGGAATTTCAAACATTTATCTTGCTGCTATGCCTGTTTCTCTTTTTTATTTCTTAAACCTATTCATGAGGGTAAAATTAATAGATAAAATGCTGTATATATTAAATGTACACATCATATTATTAAGTTTCTCCTTTGATAGTTTTAGTATTATCTGTATTTTCTCTCATTTCTAAACATTTTGTTAATTTTCCTCTGAGAAACAGTTATTTAATGAATTTAACAAGTGAATTCATTTTTTTTAGCATTCTCATTATTATTTCCTTCTACTCTTCTTATTGCTCTCTTTTCTAAGTTTATCTATTTGAATAGGTAATGCAAGTTAATGTAATGTGCTCAAGAGAAACTCATAGCCTTAAAAGCTTATGTTACTAAATATAGCATAAAAGGTGCATATAGTTTTTAAAACAATCTTCTGATTCCAAATATAAGAAACGCTCTAAATATCCTCTGAAACTCACTAGTGATTATTTTATTTAACAAGTAAGAATATAACTTTTAAAGGATGATTTCAGGCACAGGAAATACATAAGTGCTAAATGAATAAATGAAGCAATGGCATGCCTTTGTTGTCAGTTAACTTCCATTTACATGTCTATAAAATGAAGATGATGCCAGTCTCAGTGGTTTATTGTAATGAGGAAAGAATAATAATCCTAATAGTAACATTGTTAGTAGTAGTTTCAGCAGCACTTTTATATTGCATATAATGTCTTAGACACATTCTATGCTTTTAAAATACAACTTTCTTGATTTCAATAAATATTACTTTCTTTTCTTCTTTCACTTTAAACATTTTATCAATTTAACAATTACATTATACAACTGAATTCTAAAACAGTTGATTATCAGCAGATTTTTGGATGGAGTATTCTATCAATTTAAGGTTTTTACAAAGCACATATAAGCATCAACCTCATTTCATGAAGTTCTATTAATTTACTTAAATAGCCCTAAAAAAGATAGAGTTGGAATGAGAACACATATTCCTTGGTTCTCCGAAGGCTATTCTTGCTTATGCTTGCTATCATGCTTAATTAGAGATTTAAAGATATGTTTCTTGAGAATTACATTTCTGTCAAATACTGTCATTCAGTTCTTGATTCCATGTCACTCTTGAGTAATATAGGACTTGACAATCTTCTGACAGAATCCCAACTGTCAGTCTACTCGCTGATTGCTACTGCTTCCCTTCAACCTAATTAAATATTTATTATTTTCACCAGACTAAAGATATCCCTTTCTGTTTCAGTCAACTTTAGCCCTGAGGTGCCCAAATATAATAAGGCTGTATTTTTTCTCTGAGCTCATCCAATTTTTCACTCCACATGCCTAAGACGGAATATGTTTGTTTTGCTCTATGAAGGCAAGGTTCATTCTATATACCAAAGTTCTTATAAGAATTTTCAGCAATTTACGTCACACAGTATACATGTTACAGCACTGTATACATAAACAGAATTGTCAGTTTTTAATATAACAGAATACATGGAAGCAGGTTGGCTAATTTCAGTAGAGCCTCTGCTCTTCCAGATACCTAATTTTTAAGATCAGATATGGACATAAATGTAAACTGTTGCCAAATAAATGACATAGACCAACTCATAATTTTGTTTCTTTGTACATCAGAATATAAATATGCATATGGAAATATGATATTAGTATTTATGTGTTTTATTACTGTCATGATTGGTATTTTTATTTATCTCTTAATAGCCCTAAACTTTTCAAAAAGAAGAATCTTGGCTGGGCATGTTGGCTCACGCCTGTAATCCCAGTACTTTGTAAGGTCGAGGCAGCCAGATCACAAGGTCAGGAGATCGAGACCATTCTGGCCAACATGGAGAAACCCCTTTTCTACTAAAAATACCAAAATTAGCCAGGCGTGGTGGCACACACTTGTAGTCCCAGCTACTCAGGAGGCTGAGGAAGGAGAATCGCTTGAACCAGGGAGGTGGAGCCTGCAGTGAGCCGAGATCATGTCACTGCATTCCAGCCTGGGTGACAGAGCGAGACTCTGTCTCAAAAACAAAACAACAACAATAATAACAGCAAAAAAAAAACTCCAAGAATCTCATTTATAGAGCAATGCTCATATTGTAGATATCTGCAATTGCTTTCCTAAAGGTTCCAGTAGTTTAATGTTCTTGAAGGCAAACTTGAAACATTAAATCCTATTAATGCCTTATGTTTTTCTTTTAGAGAGAAGTTAGTTTATGGATAGAGAGAATCTTATTTTCCTACAATTTTCTAGCATGTGGTTTTATTGATGATACTAGAAAAATGAATTATTTCAATCTCTAGTAGTACCAGACTCTGTCTCCAATACCTAGGAGCACATGCATTTACGTGCAGACACACACACACACACAATTCTGCAAATACTTGAATCCAAAAAAGGTACGTTTTGTTAATGATAAGAGGACTATTTTCCTCTCAGTTGTTTATTTCAAATAATCGCAACAGGACAGCAATGGCACTTCACTCCTTATTGTACACAGAAGGAAAAGGAAGAGAAGGAGGACAAGAAAGAACAGAAGCATCATTCATTCCTGATATTATAAATATATGATATATAATATATGTGTATATAAATATATCTATGTGTATATATATATATTTTTTTTTCTGAGACAGAGTTTCACTCTTGTTGCTCTGGCTGGATTGCAATGGTGCGATCTCAGCCCACCACAACCTCTGCTTCCCAGGTTCAAGTGATTCTCTTGCCTCAGCCTCCCAAGTAGCTGGGATTACAGGCATGTGCCACCATGCCCAGCTAAGTTTGTATTTTTAGTAGAGACGCTGTGTTAAGAAATAATATATGGTAGCATCTATTACATTTGCTTCTACTAACTAAATTAGGTACTTTCCTGTGTATTCCTTCCCAAATATTACATAATAGAAGGTGCTGGGATTTTCTAAGTCTGAAATAATCTCTGTTCAAATTCTTATTTTTTGTTTTTTTCATGAACAAATTAAATCTCAATTCCAAACAGCTATTTCTATTGTTTTTGGAAGATACCTACAATAACAAATTATGTTTTTAACTTGAGAGAAATACTTGGATGAAGCTTAATCACCAGCAGCATTACAGGAATTAGCAGAATGTACATCTATAATACTTCCCTGATGAAGGAACTGCCTTCACACAATAGTTACAAATGCAATAAACCAGCTCAAATCACTAGTAAAAAAGTCAATTATAACTAGTAAGCAACATATATATTATTTAAGAACGTGCTGGATTTATCTGATTGCTGTAGACAGCAGTGACTGTTATTCTATAGAACCACTTGGAAAATATCTGCAAATGCCGCCTTGAAAAATTTAGGGAAATATGTATTTTTGAAATTCTGAAAAATAATGTGTATTAACAACAGGTACATATTAAATATAACAAATACACCTTCAAGAAAATGGCTTATGAAATAATTTCACATTCAAGTTTAAGAGTTTAATGTTGTAATTTACTATAAGTGAAAAAAACTTATAAACTAGAGAAAGCAATCAGAGGATTTGTGGCATACACAGTCTTTCACTTCCAGGTCACCAGTTCAGATTTGAATCAGGTTAGAAATGACAAAAAGTCATTAACCTCAGTGACTGTTTGTGGCCCATGTGAAATGAGTTTTTATCTTTAGACTAGATTGCAAAATCTGCTCTGATAATTGGAATCAAATAAGAACCCCCTGAGAAGGGCTAACATTTGTATCTTTTATTTCATCTTAACCTATATTACTGCATACATCTAGAGGATGTCTGCCACATAAAAATGAGACAGAATATTCCTACATGATCCCTACATATGTGGAAACTTTGGGGCCCTAGTTTCTTTATCTAAGGTATACAAAGTAAAAATCTTCCAATATGCCATGAGTTAAAATTTACTAAAGGCAGGAAGTATGTACAATTTTAGTTCTCAGATATATAATTTTAAGTCAAAAGCATAACTCGAAGTGTAATATGGAAATTATTACCATGTTTATTTCTGGATATCACTTTGATTTGAACAATCCTCCTATATATAAAAATAAGGACAGATCAACAGAGAATTATATAAAAAGTGAGCATGATGTCTTAACTGAAAGTTAAGAGGCTGTTGAATCTTGGTGATGATCAACTGTGATATGAAAATTGCTGTTAAGCTTGACAGATCTCAAAATAATATTTACGATTTTTCTTAATGTAATAAGGCACTGATGAATTTGACTAATAGCAACCAAACCTTAAAGTTAACTTATTCATTTTCATTAATATATGTAACTGTCATGAGTCTTGAAATACATACTTGTGCTGATGAAATCCACCAGGTCAGTACCAAATATAACATTAGTTGTAGAGGGAATGAATTAATTATTACCAATTTCAGGGTAGTGCTGGGTTGTTTACAACATTATTTCATTTAACACTCACAACAACTACTTGTATTATTTTGTCTATTTTATTATACAAATTAAATTTTAGAAAGAACAAATGTGCTCTGCAATATAAATGTATGATTGTAGATTTCATTTTTTTATTATTATTTTTTTTTGTCAGCAAGATGGTTGACTAGACACAGCTAGGAGGAACATCTAAGACAGAGGAATCAAAACATGAGGAAGACTGGCATGCTCCAAGCAGGTCTTCAGAAGGAATAGAATGAGACTGGGAGAACAGAGGTCACAGGTGTTGTGAGCAGGGAGGAAGCTGGGAACCCTGCATGAGGATACCATGCACTGGGACTTTTTTACTAGTCACCAATGACTCCTGGATTAGGGATGAGTCAAGCAGGCATGGAGCAACCCACTCTTACCACTGATCTCTGGAATCCTGACAGCAGGAGACCTCACAACCCCCACATACACTTGAGCTGGCAGGGGGCCTGCTTAGACAGGTGATAGGGACAGGACTCTGGCCTATGTAGAGCCCAGAAGGCTTGGAGTGGGAATATCTGCAGGGGAGCACAGCCAGGGACACCCATTCCCCCGATGCTCACAACGCTCACCTAGGAAACTCTAGCCTTGGGGGAACTGTTCAACCCAAACAGAGTAGGAATATTTTGCTGGTGAGATAGGGCCAGTTTGGCATGAGCACCCTTCTGTCTGCTGGCCTCTCCCAGGGCTCCAGCCTGGTGATGCTTGCATGTGCAGAGAGCCTCAGATGTTTAGCCTGGGTGTCTCCAGGGACCCACATCCTAGCTTCTATACTGGCAGACATAATCTGATTTTTGGAGAATTCCAGCAGCGTGGTCCTGCCAACACACATAAGCCCACCTGCACCTTTTCCCCAGTGCAGTCTCCCCTATGCCGCTCTGCCAGCACACACTTGCCATGGCCACCCTGCATTGCTTTACTGCTGTGCATGCTCATGGGCAGGTCTTGCCTCCCCTTCCACATTGACTTGTGTGTGTGTGTGTGTGTGTGTGCGTGCACACACCCTACTGTGCCATTGCTACCAGAGTGAGTGAACTAACCCCTCACCCTGCTGCTGCGTCATTTTGCCACTATTAGCAGCAGGGACTGGCACAGGGACACCAGTGGCCCCTGAGCCCCACACCATGCCATCACTGCTGCTGGCATGAATATGTGCATAAAAGTGGCCAGCCCCACACCCACCAGGGCCCTGTCCCTGCACTGACACCACGGTGGGTGTAGACATGCACACTGATACCAGAGGTGCCAACCCTGCCCAGTGCCACCATCACCACCATTGTCAAAGGCTGCATGGTAAGCTGTAGCCCAGAGCCTGCCATTGGCCTGCCCAGGCTGATTAGCATGAGTATAATAATGGAATATAATAAAACAATATGGGAGATGAAATGGTTATTTTAAGAAGGAACCGAATTAAGCTGATAGAGCTGGAAAACCCACTTCCAGAATTTTAGAATATAATAGCAAGTATTAACAGCAGAATAGAATAAGCTGAGAAACAAGAATCTCAGAGCTGAAAGACGGGCTCTTTGAAAAAATAATCAGTCAGGCAAAAATAAAGAAAAAACACTAAAGAACAATGAACAAAACCTCTGTGAAAAATGGGATTATCTAAAGAGACCAAATCTACAACTCCTTTCTGTACCTGAATACCAGGGAGAGAAAGCAGGCAACTTCCAAATATGTTGGAAAACATACTTCAGAATATCATACATAAAAAATTTTCCAATCTCGCTAGAGAGGCCAACGTTCAAATTTAGGAAATGTAGAAAACTCCAGAGCGATACTATGCAAGACAACTATCTCCAAGACACATAGTCATCCGATTCTCCAAGGTCAAAATGAAAGAAAAAAAAAATGTTAAAGGTAGCCAGAGAGAAGTGGCAAGTAAACAACAAAGGAAACCCATCAGTCTAACAGTGATCTTTCAACAGAAACACTACAAGCCAGAAGAAAATGGGGGCCTATATTCAGCATTCATAAAGAAAAGAATTTTCAACCAGCAACTACATATTCAGCCAACTAAACTTCATAATAAAAGGAGAAATAAGATCCTTTTCAGAAAAGCAAATGCTAAGGGATTTTCTTATCACCAGATGTGCCTTACAAGAGATCCTAAAGGGAGTGCTAGACATGGAAAGTAGAGATCATTACCAGACACTACAAAAACACACTTAAGAATATAGACCAGTGACACTATAAGGAAACCAAAAAAAAAAAAGTCTTCTAGTAATCAGCAAACAACATGATGACAGGAACAAATCTGCACATATCTATTCTGACCTTGAATGTAAATTGGCTAAATGCCTGAATTAAAGGGCACAGAGTGGCAAATTGGGAAAGGAGCAAGACCCGATGGTATAAGTCTTCAAGAGAGCCTTCTCATATACAATGGTACCCACAGGCACAAAGTAAAGGAATGAAGACACATCTGCCAAGCAAACAGAAAATGAAAAAATCAGGGGTTGGTATGCTAATTTCAGACAAATCAGACATTAAACCAAAAATGATCAAAAACGACAATGAAGGGTATTACATAATGGTAAAGGGCTTAATTCAACAAAAGACCTAACTTTTCTAAACGTATACACACCCAATAGAGGAGCATCCAAATTCATAAAACCAGTTCATAGATACCCATAAAGAGATGTAGATAAGCATACACTAATAGCAGGAGACTTCTACACAACACTTATAGTATTAGATTATCAACACAGAAAACTAACAAAGATATTCAGGACATGAACTCACCACTTGACCAAATAGACCTAATATAAATCTATAGAATTCTCCGTCAAAAAATAACAGAATACACATTCTTCTCATCTGCACATGGCACATATTCTAAAATTGACCACACAATTGGCCTTAATACAATTCTCAGAAAATTCAAAAACAAAGAAATTATACCAATCATGCTCTCAGACCACTGAACAATAAAAATAGAAATCAATACCAAGAAGATGGCCCCAAACTATACAATTTTTATGCAAATTAAACAACCTGTTCCTGAATGACTTCTTGGTAAACAATGAAATTAAAGCAGAAGCAAACAAGTTATTTTGAACTGAGAATGATGATACACCATAAAAGCATCTTTTTGATACATCTAAGGCAGTGTATGAAGGAAGTTTATGGCATGAAAAACCCACATCGAAAAGTTAGAAAAATCTCAAAGTAACAACCTAAAATCACAATCAGAGGAACTTGAGAAATAAAAACAAATCAACCCAAAGCTAGCAGAAGATGAGAAATAACCAAAATCAAAGCTGAACTGAAGGACATTGAGAGGCATTAGAACATACAAAAGATCAGAGAATTCAATTTTCTTTTGAAAAACAAACAATATAGATTTACTACTAGCTAGAATAATAAAGAAAAAAATAGAGAGATCCAAATAAACACAATTAGATTTGACAAAGGGGATATTATCACTGACCTCACAGAAATACAAAAAAACCATCAGAGACCACCTTGAAAACCCCTATGCACACAAGCTAGAAAACCTAGAAGAAATTGATAAATTTCTGGATACATACAGCCTCTCAAGGCTGAACCAGGAAGAAATTAAATCTCTGAACAGACCAGTTTCCAGATTTCCAAAATTAAATCAACGATATAAAACCTGCCAAACAAAAAAAGCCCAGGACCAGATAGATTCACAGCCAAATTCTACCAGATGTATAAAGAAGAGCTGATGCCATTTCTTCAGAAACTATTCAAAAAATTGAAGAGGAGGATTCCTCCCTTACTCATTCTATGAATGCTGGCATCATCCTCTTATCAAAATCTGACATGGACACAACAACAACAACAACAAAAACTTCAGGCCAATATTCTTGACAAACATAGATACAAAAATACTCAACAAAATACTAGCAAATCAAATCCAGCAACACATTAAAAAGCTACTTCACTGTAATCAAGTAGGCTTTATCCCTGTGATGCAAGATTGATTGAGTCAACATATGCAAATCAATAAATGTGATTCATCACATAAACAAGACTAAAAATGAAATCCACATGATTGTCTCAACAGATGTAGAATAGGCTTTCAATAAAATTCAACATCCCTTTATGTGAAAAACACTCAACAAACTAGGAATTGAAGGAACGTACTTCAAAATAATGAGCCATTATGACAAACCCATATCCAACATCATACTAAATGAACAAAAGCTGAAACATTCCCCTTGAAAACTGAAACAAGACAAGGATGCCCTCTCTCATCACTCTTATTCAACATAACACTAGAAATCCTGGGTAGAGTAATTAGGCAAGAGAAAAAGAAGGCATCCTAATAGGAAGAGAGGAACTCAAACTATTCCTGTTGGCAGATGATATGACTTTATATCTAGAAGTTCATAGTCTCTGCCTAGAAGCTCCCTGATCTGATAAACAACTTCATCAAAATTTCTGGATACCAAAATCAATGTACAAAAATCAATAGCATTCCTACACACCAACAACATACAGGCTGAAAGCCAAATCAAGAACACCATTGCATTCACAATTGCCACAAAAGATAAAATAAAGTACCTAGAGATATAGCTAACCAAAGAGGCAAGAGATCTCTATGATGAAAGTTACAAAACACTGCTCCAAGAAACAAATGAAAAAACATTTCATGTTCATGGAGAAGAAGAATCAATATTATTAAAATGGCTATACTGCAAAAATCAATTTATGGATTCAATATTATTCCTATTAAACTACCAATGACTTTCTTCACAGAATTAGAAAAAAAAAAACCTATTTTACCATTTATTTGAAACCAAAAAAGAGCCTGAATAGCCAATGCAATCCTAAGCAAAAGGAATAAAGCTGAAGACATCACAATACCTGACTTCAGGCTATATTCAAGGCTACAGTTACCAAAAGAGCATGAAACTGGTAAAAAAAAAAAAAAAAAGGAGACACATAGAGCAATGGAGCAGAATAGAATAGACACCCCAGAGATAATGCCACACACTCACAACCATATAGTCTTTGACAAAGTTGAAAAAACAAGCAATGAAGAAAGGACTCCTTATTAAACAAATGGTACTCGGGTAACTGGCTAGCCACATGCAGAAGATTGAAGCTGAAGCTCTCCCTTACACCATCTACAAAACTCAACTCAAGATGGATCAAAGACCTAAATGTAAAAACTAAACCTATAAAAACCCTAGAAGGTAACCTAGGAAATACCACTGTGTACATAGTCCCTGGCAAAAATTTTATGATGATGATGTCAAAAGCAATTGCAACAAAACAAAAATTGGCAAATGGTACTTAATAAACGAATAAGCTTCTGCACAGTATGTACTGGTTCCCGTTTTGAAACATGGAATTATAAATGGAATAGAAGAGACAGCTACTACTCAATAGAAATGTTCAAACTATTATCTTAAAACATATTATTTTATAGACTAATAAAATGAAAGACAGTATGTTAACAATGAAAATGCTTCACTCATACATCCTGCTATAGGGAGAAATATAGATTGACATAATTAGCTGCTACATTTAAACTATTTTTATTTTTGTCTTCTCCTAGTAAAAAAAAAATATATATATATATATATATATATATATATATATGTATATGACAATGGTATTAAAACATACTCACGCAGGAGACTCTTTCAATAGCTGACTTCACCTGGAAGCCCCATAGTCCTGGCCAAATCTTTCTTGGAATGATAATGTAATATGAGGCTCCTCTTACCAACCTTTCTTTCTTTCCTTTTGCCTTTCACAGATGTCAAACATACACTATGATTTCTGTATTCACCTGCTTCCTCTCTCAATAATTTTTTTGCCATCTTATCTATATTTGTAGAACTGAACTAAAGCTGATACTGAAAATAGTCTAAGGAATCAGCAATAGGATGGTGAGTAAGGTCTACCTAACTCACTATGTAATGGGTAAAGAGGTCACCTTTTCAGTGACAAGTGACACACAAATAGATTCTGGCACAAGGTTGCAGAAAAATTGCTAAAACTTTCTTGGTGGTGACCTCAAAAAATGTCCTGACAGTTGATGAGAATTTTCTTGCAGATTTGGTAATTTAGAAACTTGAAAGATATAAGGCAAATAATTTCTACAAAGAAAGAAGTGTTGAAAGCTTAGTATAAAATTGTATCAAAATCCTAGGAGAGACAATTAGAACCTGGGACCATTTTTAAAACCTTACAGACAGATACTTATTTTCCATGGCAACAGGGAAGACCAGCCTGAGAAGAAGGCAATTGCAGCATTGTAAAGAAATTTGCTTTCTCTGCCAAATCACATTTGATAGGCAAAGGTGAGGACCCTGGTTAGGAAAACCAAGACTCTGAAAAGATATTAGATGTTGTATTAGGCCATTCTTGCATTGCTATAAATAAATACCTGAGATTGAGTAATTTATAAAGAAAAAAATGTTTAATTAGCTCACAGTTCTGCAGGCTTTACAGGAAGCATGGTGTGGGTATCTGCTTGCCTTCTAGAGAGGCCTTGGAAGGCTTATAATCATGTCAGAAGTTGAAAGGAGACCTGGCATATCATTTAGCAAAAGCAGGATTAAGAGAGAGAGTAGTGAGGGGGGAAGTGCCACTTACTTTAAATGACCAGATTGCATGAAAATTATCACAAAGTCAGCACCAAACCATAAGGGATTCACCTCCATGATCTAAACACCTCCTACCAGGTCCCACTTCCAGCACTGGGCATTATAATTCATCAGGAAATTTGAATGGGCCCAAATATTTAAACTATGTCATTTTACTACTGGGCTCTCCCATTTTTTATGTCCTTCTCACATTGTAAAATATAATCATGCCTTCCCAACAGTTCCTCAAAGTCTTAACTCATTCCAGAGTTAAATCAAGTCCAAAGTTTCATCTGAGATAATGCAAATCTCTTCCACCTAATAGCCTGTAAAATAAAAGATGCAATGATGATACAGGTATTGGGTTAACATTCTCATTCCAAAAGGAATAATGTAGCCAATGACTGACTTTAACTTGAAACCCCATAGCACTGGCCAAAGCTTTCTTGGAATGATAATGCAATATGAAATTCCTCTTACTAAACCTTACTTTCCTCTTTCCTTTCACAGGTGTCAAACATACACTATGATTTCTGCATTCTCCTTTTTCCTTTCTCAATCAATGTTTTGCCATCTTATCTGCAAAATGTTTCTTTGTAGAACTGAACTAAAGCTGATATTGAAAACAGTCTAAAGAGACAGCAATAAAATAGTCTAAAGAAACTCGTCTAAAAAAACAGCAATAAGATGGTGAGTAAAGTCTACTTAACTATATAATGGGTGAAAATGACACCATGCTTAGTGTCCTGAAAAGAAAGGGGCTATAGGCCCCATGCAAGTTCAAAATCCCATGCAAGTGCAAAACTCAGCAGGGGCAGCCATTACATCTAAAAACTCCAAAGTAATCTTTTTTGACACCACGTCCCATATCCAAGGCACACTGATACAAGAGACAGGATCCCAAGGTCTTGGGCAACTCTGCCTCTGTTGCTTTGCAAGGTTCTTCCTGAGACTATTCTCACAGGTTGTTGAGTACCTGTGGCTTTTCCAGGTTCAGGGTAAAAGGTGCTGGTGGATCTACCATTCTTGGGTCTAGAAAGTGTTGACCCACTTCTTCCAGATCCACACAATCCCCCCTTTGGGGACTCTGTGTGGGAGATCCAACTCTACAATTCCCCTTGGCATCTCTCTAGTAGAGGTTCTCTGTGGTGGCTCTATCCCTGAAGCAGGTTTCTGCCTGGGCACCCAGGCTTTTCTATATATCCTTTGAAATCTAGGCAGACACTTTGCCAGGAATCTATCACTTTTGCATTCTGTGCACCTGCTGGCTTACCAATACATAGAACCTACCAAGGCTTATGACTTGTGCCCTCCCCAGTAGCAGCCCAAGCTGGAACTCTGGCCCTTTGATCTGAGGCTGGCACCAGAATGGCTGGTATGTTGGAAGCAATGTCCTGAGGCTACCCAGGACAGCAGGGTCCTTGGCCTAACATATGAAACCGTTCTTTCCTTCTAGGCCTGTGGGCCTGTGATGGGAGGGGCTGCTGTGAAATCTGAAAAGCCTTTGAGGCCATTTATCCCTTCTCTTTGCTATTAGCACTTACATCTTTTTTTAGTTATGCAAATTTCTCTAGCAAGTGGCTGCTCTGCAGCCTGCTTCGATTCTTCTGCCAAAAAAGTTTTTTCTTTCTCTTGACACATGGCAAGTCTGCAAATGTTTGAAACTTTTATGCTCTGCTTCCTTTTTAAATATACATTCCAATTTTAAGTCATTTTTAATGCTGCTAAGCTCTTTGCTAAGGTATAGCCCACATTACCTTTGCTCCAGTTTTCAGTTCTCTCATTTCCATCTGAGACTTTGTCAGCTTGGACTTCACTGTCTATATCACTATCAGCATTTCAGTCACAATTTAACCAGTCTCTAAGAAGTTTCAAAGTTTCCCTCAATCTTCTTTCCATCTTCTTCTGAGCCCTACAAACTCTTCCAAACTCTGCCATTTGCCCAGTTTCAAAGTTACTTTCATATTTTCATGTATCCTTATAGCAATTCTCCACACCTGGTACCAATTATCTGCATTAGGCCATTCCCACATTGCTCTAAAAATACTTGAGATGGGGTAATTTATAAATAAAAGAAGTTTAATTGGGTCACAGTTTTGCAGGTTTTACAGGAAGCAAAGCAAGTGCTGGTATCTGTCTGCCTTCTGGGGATGCTTCAGGAAGCTTACAATCATGGTGGAAGGTGAATAGGGAGCAGATACATAACATGGTGAAAGCAGGATAAGAGACAGAGAGAATGAGGGTATGTGCCAAACACTGATAAAAGACCAGACCTCAAGAAAACTCACTATCACTAAGACAGGATAAAGCCATGAGGGGATCTGCTCCCATGATCCAAACTCCTCTTACCAGGCTCAACCTCCAGCACTGGGGATTACAATTCAACATGAGATTTGTGTGAGGACAAATATTCAAATTATATCAGATGGGATGTCTGGATTGATTCTTCTGAGGTAGTTGGCCCTAGAAAGCCCCACAAATTTTCAAAATGCTAAATAAAATCATATGTAAACTTATAATTTAGTCTCTGATATGTTTTAGTGCTGTGTCCCCACTCAAATCTCATCTTGAATTGTACTCCCATAATTCCCATGTGTTGTGGGAGGGACCTGGTAGAAGATAATTGAATCATGGGGGCAGTTCCCCCATGATGTTATCATGTTAGTAAATAAGTCTCATGAGATCTGATAGTTTTATGAAGGGATTCTGCTTTTGTGTCTTCCACCTTCTCTCTTTGCTTGCTGTCATCCATGTAAGATGGGACTTGCTCCTCCTTGCCTTCTGCCATGATTGTGAGGCTTCCCCATGTGGAACTGTAAATCCAATTAAAGGTCTTTCTTTGTAAATTGCCCACTCTCAGGTATGTCTTTATCAGCAGCATGAAAAGGAACTAATACATTTAATTGGTAAGAGTAAAGTGGAGAGCTGCTGAGAAGATACCTGAAAATGTGGAAGTGACTTTGGAACTGGGTAAGAGGAATTGGATAACTGTTGAAACAGTTTGGATAGCTCAGAAAACAGAAAAATGGGGGAAACTTTGCAACTTCCTAGAGACTTTTTGAATGACTTGCCCAAAATGGTGATAGTGATATGGACAATAAGATCCAGGGTGATGTGGATTCAGATGGAGATGAGGAACTTGTTGGGAACTGAAGCAAAGATCACTCTTGCTATCTTGTAGCAAAGAGACTGGCAACATTTGCCCTGCCCTAGATATTTGTGGAAATTTAAACTTGAGAGAAATTATTTAGGGTATCTGGTGGAAGAAATTTCTAAGCAGGAAAGTATTCAAGAGGTGAATTGGGTGCTGTTAAAAGCATTCATTTTTAAAAGAGAAACAGAGCATGAAAGTCTGAAAAATTTGCAGCCTGACAATCTGATAGAAAAGAAAAACCTATTTTCTGAGGAGAAATACAAGCCCAGCTGCAGAAGTGTGCAAAAATAACAAGGAGCCAAATGTAAGTCCAAAACACAATGAGGAAAATTACTCCAGGGCATGTCAGAGGTCTTCATGCAGCCCCTCCCATCACAGGCCTTGAGGCCTAGGAGGAAAAAGTAGTTTCATGGGCCAGGGCCAATATCCCCAAGCTGTGTGCCATCTAGAGACTTGGTGCCCTGTGTCCCAGCCACTTCAGTCGTGACTAAAAGGGGCCAAGGTAGAGCATGAGCCTTGGTTTCAGATGGTACAAGCCCCAAGCCTTGGGAGCTTCCATGTAGTACTGAGCTGGCAGGTACACAGAAGTCAAGAATTGAGGTTTAGGAACCTCCGCCTAGATTTCAGAAGATGTATGAAAATGCCTGGATGCCCAGTCAGAAGTTTGCTGCAGGGGTGGGGCCTTCCTGAAGAATCTCTGCCAGGGAAGTTCTGAGGGAAATGTGGGGTCACAGCCTCCACACAGAGTCCCTACTGGGGCACTGCCTACTGAAGCCGTGAGAAGAGGGCCACTGTCCTCCAGACACCAGAATGGTAGCTCCACCAACAGCATAAGCCATGCACCTGGAAAAGCTGCAGACACTTAACCCATGAAAACAGTTGAGAGAGGCTGTACCCTGCAAAGCCACAGTAGCGGAGCTGCCCAAGACCATGGGAACCCAGCTCTTGCATGAGCGTGACCTGGATGTGAGACCCAGAGTCAAAGGAGGTTATTTTGGAGCTTTAAGGCTTGACTGTCCCCACTGGATTTTGGACTTGCATGGCTTGCTTTTGATTTTACAGGCTCATAGGTAGAAGGAACTTGCCTTGCCTCAGATGAAACTTTGGGCTCTTGACTTTTGAGTTAATGCTGAAATAAGTTAAGATTTTAGGGGATTGTTGGGAAGGCATGACTGGTTTTTGAAATGTGAGGACATGAGATTTTGCAGGGGCCAGGGGAGGAATAATATGGTTTGGCTTTGTGTCTCCACCCAAATCTCATATTGAATTGTACTCCCATAATTCCCATGTGCTGTGGGAGGGACTGGTGGAAGATAATTGAATTATGGGGGCCATTTCCCCCATAATGTTCTCGTGATAGTGAATAAGTCTCACAAGATATGATGGTTTTATCAGTTGTTTCCAGTTTTTGCCTTCTCTCTTTGCCTGCTGCCATCCATGTAAGATGTGACTTGCTCCTCCTTGCCTTCTGCCATGATTGTGAGGCTTTCCTGGCCACATGGAACTGTTAGTCCAATTAAACCTCTTTCTTTCATAAATTGCACAGTCTCAGGTATGTCATTATCAGCAGTGTGAAGATGGAATACCTTACAAAATTGTTATTAACGAAGTAAAATAAGAGACACAATGAGTTCATTGCAAATATTCTCTTGCCAAAGCAAAAGAAAAATCTACTAAATAGTATACTTCAGTCAAAATAAAAATGAAGGTAAGTACAAATATGATGATGAACAATGTAATTAATAAAACATATTCGTATTTTAATATCATAGTAGCATTTTAAAATAACAAAAGTTGCATAACATAAATTTATGCAATAGTAATGTAGAATAGAACAAGTTTTTTAAAGAGTGGTAAAGCATTAGGGATTTTTGTTGTTGCTGTTCTGGTGGTAGATTGAAGTACTGATGGATATTATACTTTGGTAGGAAAATTTATATTTAAACATGTTATTATACTTCTAAAGGAACAACCTAAAAAAGACAGGCAAAATCTATAGAGTTTATGTAATTAAAGAAAATAGGAAAAATAAAAACTAATCTGTGTACTATGAACATAAAAAAATTTTTTTAAAACCAAGCTTAACAAATTCACAATATAAGGAGTTAGAAATAAATTAAAATTAATTTATGGTAAATACCTATATAGAGATTATCTCATTGAATATCCAAAAATCCTACTGTATTCTACTTATAAGAGTTAAATGGAAAGCACAACTTCATATGCAGGCAATTCATTGTCTATAAGATACCAAAACAAATCCAGGGATCATCATTCTGTAGCCTGATTCTTTATATCTTTGAACCTTGACTTTCTTCTCTTGAAAGTAGTGATAATAATACTCATGTTAAATATTCTTTGCAAGGATCAATTATTATGTATTTAAAACATAGTGCCTAGTGCTGATTAGGAACTTCCATAAATAGTTTTAATAAGAATATTGTGTTTCTTAAAACAGTTAACACAATTCAGAATTGGAGTAATAATTCATCTTAACACTGCTCATTCTCTATTTAAGTAGATTAATGAGGTCCTAATTTAATTTGGTTGAATATATATTTTTTAAATCTAATTTTGTTCAGAGGAACTAATTAACTTTGACAGAAATGTTAACCTTCAGGGTTGGACAGTTTATCACAGAGAAAATTATTTATGGCCTTGCCAAACACAAAGCAACAAAACCCTGCTAATTTATATTTAATAGTCCTTGGACACAGAATAGCTCATGTTTGGTATGTGGCAATGTTTTGTAAGAGAAAAAAATCAATGAAAATGAAAGAATTTTGTCCACTTGGAGTTATTAGATGTCACAATTTAAGGACTTTATTTTAATGTCTAGAATAATAAGTGTTGTATTTTGTTCCTGTGTTTTTCCTAGCATAATTCCTTATTTACACATTCTAAATAATACTTTCTTCCTACTGAATGATTTCTTTGTTTCTCTTAAGATTTTATTTCTTCTTCTCATAGGATGTTAGGCTTAGGTATTGATATTTTCTCTTAAAAATTCTAATTTAATGGGATTTAATGTGACAGAGCTTCAGAAAGAGGTTTTCTAAGAAAACAGATCATAAAAAGTTTTATTACTTCTCTCTATTTCTGGGGCTACATATATGGTGTCTATGCCTCTGTAGAAAGAAAGAATAAAAGAATATATAACTAAGTATACTGGCTCCTTAAGCTGACTTTTTATTTTCTGTATTTTCCTTGTTTTCAAATGAGTTTTATAAGTCTTACATAAATAATATAATTCTATTAACAAGTATTTTCAATTAGTATCATTCTGGAGCTGTAGAATGCATAAAAGAAAAATTATTTTGGTTTGATCAAACTTGGTCTAATCACCTAAATTATAAAATATCTTTCCAAATTATTTTCACCTCCCTTTTCTCTAAGATGGCTTCTGGTTTTGTAGATGAGAGGGTTGTGCAATCTCTTGGCACTGAAGATAAAACAAGCAGCTAGAACATGGGAATGTGCTTGTCATAGGAATTCTTGGAGAGGCAAAACCTTATCACCTTCCTCTGCCTCTCTGGATCTTCCACTGTGTCGTTTCCTTCTCCTTTACTAGATAAAATACTTACCATTGCCTTCTTTCTTTCTTGGAACTATAATGGTTGACACAAAAATGAGAGGAAAACTAGGTAACTGAAAAAAGGAATCAAACAGAGATATGTCAAAATTACCCCACCAGTTATAGCCATACATGTCTAGGGGAGAATACTATTATTTGAACCAAAACACAGTAAGCCCAATTCTGCTTTATTACAAAGGGAGTATATGGAAAATCACCATGAAAACATCTTTTCTGTTCATTCTAAACCTGTTCATGAAATTTAAAAGGAAAAAAGGAATAAAGAAATATTAAAATTTCTGCCCTTCTTCAATGCAGTTACACTGTAGACAGGTGACCTACTGGTTAGTAATGAATATCTAGAAGCCTTATTCACAGAGATGGACAGAAATCTGGAAAGCTGAACTTCTCTTCAAAACAATACCAGAAGATTTATGTTTCTGACCAAAACCTGAAAGGCAGAGACTTGGAAAATCAAGAGCTAGAGATTATTTAGAGGATGCAAGAGTACCAAACAAGATAGTAGTGTAAAATCCACATCGTTTTGAACATTCTTCAAGGACTGTTGCACACAAAAATGAGTGAGCCATTAGAAAGGGAAGCTAATATATTACATATGTATCTTAAGAGTTTCAAAGTGGAAAATTTGATGATTCATTCCAGAAAATAATTCAGTGCCTCTGTCGCTGGAAAAATGTAAGCCATTCCCAAGTCTTAGAATCCTAAAAAAAATCCAAAGAACATAGAATATGCATTCCAGGGAGTATAGGCTTTAAATCACAAAGCAGTGGAAACCACTGGAGACATCTGAGAAAAATGTGTATTAAGATAAATATCCTTATTTTGGTAACAAGGAAAACAAAATGTGTAATAAATTCTTCAAATTAAGTTTTATCTATGTTTTTCAAGAATTCAGCTACCAGGGTAGACGTATAAAGCAGATTTCCTTAATAGGGTATTTGAGTTTTATTGAAAACTGGCTTCAAGGCCATAACAGCCCCTTTGCTGGCTTTTAGAGTCATGGGAAAAGGGAAGTGATTCCAAAAAGGAGAGAAACAAATGCAGTGTAGCATATTGTAGAGCTGCCTACCACTTCTCAGGAAATCATTGCTGATTGATTGGAAATTTGAGACTCTGGATTCATTGTGAATGAGAACATTTGATCAAGAAGAGGAAGGATGTTGGGCATTTTATCAACTGGATCCTTTCAGTCTATCTTCCACTGGCATTCTATGGAACGTGAATCTGCTAAAACACAGTTTCATTCATGGATGACTGGGTTAATTACTGAATATGATATCCAAGGATAGCTTAGTGTATTTATGTTGACAATAGTTCTACATGTTGGTACATATTTGTTCATCTGCTGTCTGTGCAGCTTTGCCTACAGAAGTTGATGTAATGATTGGTGGTCAATGACATGGGTATTCATCACCACGTAAGTTTTGTGGCAGTCTAAGAATCTACTGCAATGTTTAAAACAGTCTTCCCAGGACTGATAGTTATGATAAAATTTATAGTTACAGTGAAGATTTTATATGGCTCTGGAGAGACATATGAACTAAGATTATCAAAGATTATAATGAGCAAAATGAGATAGGAAGAATCAAAATCAAGGCCTCAAACAAATGTTTACACACCCATGCCCATAGTACTATTATTTATAGTAGACAAAAGATGTAAATAACTCAAGTGTCCATAGGAGTTGAATGGATAAACAAAATGTGGTATATTCATATAATGTAATATTATTATTCAGTCTTAAAACAATATCTGGCACATGAAATATGGAGAACCTTGATGACATTATGACAACTAAAAAAAGTCTGACACAAAAGGAAAAATATTGTATGTATGAAATGAGGTATCTAGAGTACTCAAACTCATAAAGGCAGAGAATACAATAGTGGTTGCCATGTCTTGGGGGAGAAGGTAACGGGAATTATGATTTTATGGGCATAGAGTTTCAGTTTGACAAGATACAACATTTCTGGAGATGGATGATGGTGATGATTGCACAAAAATGTGTCCTTAATGCCACTATCTATACTCTTTAAAATGGTTACAATGCTAAATTTCCTGTTGTGTATATTTTTCCACAATAAAATGTGTACCATCTAAATTTTGAAATGGAAAGGAAAGTTTGAGAAAATACATTTTGAAAAAAAGTATCTAATTAAAAATATTGATTTGATGTATGTAGCATATCTACCCTGTATTAAGCACTTTAGATGAAATAGGAATGTGTCATTAATTAGCTATGCATTACTGGGCTCATCAATGTTCTACCTTACCTTCTTCTGGATTAAGTGAACTCCAAGACTTCTTGCACCTTCAAACACCACATGTTACATCTCTGATAATATTCATAACTTGCTCAGTTTGGAATATTCACTCAAATTACATCCAGGCACCTTATTATGAAAAATAAAAGCCACCCATAATCCTGTTCCAACTTGTCTTTCCTACATCTATTAATTCACTGCCAAGATCTAGCCTTTTTGACCACTTACCATTCTCTAAAGATATCCTGCTGCACTAATAGTCTTTCTTCAGGGAGTTTCCATATCCAGGCACTAGGAAGTGCCCAGTAAAAATGTTTTGTTACTTTGAAAAGCAAGTGATATAATGTGTTTTACTATTTATGACTTTCAAGACTTTCAATAATTTTCTAGATTTTATTTTTCCAATGCTCACTTTACTATAGAATTGAATTTAGAATAGAACTTCATAGAAGTAAATTATTTTAAGGTAAATATAAAGAGTCTCTAGAATAACTACTGAAACAACTTATTTTGATTTAAAAATAAATCAGGGCTAGAAGCCTAATGAGAAATAAGAATGAGTAGAAGTAAAATTAGTCAATCTGTTTTCTTTCTCTTTGTTGTGATAGAATTTCACATTTGGAAAATAGAATAGTAGTTGGACATAAAGCTACTGTGGTTTCTCCAATTCATATAAGAAGAGGAAAAGAAAAGGTGGACATTGAAGTGGGGGGTAATAATACATGTGGAATAAACCAGTGAAAATTTTGCAGAATATTAGTCTGTCACTTTTTAGACACCTTATTTGATTTAATTTTATGAAAACATAGTTATGTTGAAAGGACATAATATGTATGTACTTATATTTAAATAGAAATTTAAGAACTATAATTATAGAGCCCTATAATAATAATTCAATGTCTCAAACTTAGCTTGGTAGGATAGGTGCAGTTATGTGAGAGCACTCTGGCACTGATATAAGCTGTAGATAATATGTTTCAGAAAAAAATAATAATCCTAAGAAAAAAACATAAAAAAAATTAAAACAAAGACTGACATGTAGTGATTAAAATGAAAAATATTTTTTTGAGATGGAGTTTCGCTCTTGTCACCCAGGCTGGACTGCAATGTTGCAATCTCAGCTCACTGCAATATCCACCTCCCAGGTTCAAGTGATTCTCCTGCCTCAGCCCCCTGAGTAACTGGGATTACTAAGTCCTAGGATTTACTTTTTGTTAAATTGAGTATGAATTATAAAATAAGAATGAATCCACATGGTATAGCTCTTAAAATCACATCTATTTAAATTACTGAAAAAATGACAGGAAGAAGTTAATGATAAAAAGTTCCTGTTGTGTAATATTCCCAAGCTTATATTAGCAGTTTTTAATATTATTAAGGCAGTTGTATATAGTTCTGCAAAATCCATGTGATAGAACAGTATCTGAATAAAGAAGATATTCATCTTGAGTTGCTGTAAAAATCCTTTTCTTGTTAATATACTCTGAGGATGGTTTTAGAATCCAAGTTTACTTGTACTTATCTAAAGCTTCGGATCTCAAGACTAATGAAGAGATCCTGATAGCTTTTTTGCAATGTCAGTTGAGAGCTTTAATGGCTAGAGATTAATCGTTTCCAAGACAGCAATCTTTAGAAACTTCCACCCCATTAAGGATAGGAAAAGTACTGGCAAAAATTTATTCCAGCAAACAGAAACAAACAAACAAAAACACAAAACAAGGGAAGAACACTTCTGCTTCTTCGTAAAATTGCAGGGCAAAAGTCTAGATTTAGTGGTGCATTCATCTAATTAAGATGGCCAGGATTTTCACTTTCTTCTCAATGTAAATCACTATTGAGAAAAGCATCCGCCACCTCTGATATTTCCTGGGCAATACATTTAAATGAATTAATCATTCTGCTTATTCAGAAATTCTGAAGAGTTGATAGGCACTTGCCAATGACCTGTAGAACTCCTGGCTCATTGATTTTTAGGTGCCAGAGGGGATTGGAGAAGCCGTAAAATGATTTAAACAGAAATTTAAAAAAAATTATTCTATGCTTACTTTGCCTACTTATCTTTTCACCTCTAATCAAACATGAATCACATTACATATACGTAATTGTATAATAACATTCATGTAGAGTATTCTGTTTTTGTGCTTAATCAAAGTTTGCATGATCATCATGAATTTGAACTATGTCTGAGTCTGAATTTAATTTTGAGTAGAAACTTTTTAGAAATCTGATATATTATTGAGCAAGTCAAGTCCCTTAAAATAGGGTGTCATATCATTTATCATTTAAACAAGGCCATTTTTGAGAGTGAAAAAAGGCATGAACAACAATTAGATCCAAGTACAGATATAACACAGACAGTCCAAGACAAACTGAGACACATTTATGGGACATAAATAGGATGTGAGTCACTTTAAGTATATAAACACTCACCATATTTAAAACTGAAGTATTAATAAATATGCATTATATGAATGTTGGCAGGATTTGATCCAATTTCTCAAAAACATTTTTATTAAAATATAATCTATGCTCCCATAACCATGAGGGCAAAGGCATGGTGACATATATCAGCCCAGAGGAAAGGAAGTGGCCCAGGAGATCTGGGATGATCTACTTTTCTGCTAACTCTCCCTTAATTTATTTGTCTACTTGGTTAAATGTGACTCACCAGCAGCATGACCATGTTACAGACTGTGAAATAGGAGAAAAGGAGCTTATCTTTTAAAGAAGTGACAAAAATTTACATATTTAATTCATACTTTCATTTAGATGGGAGAACTTAGTCACATGGCTGAAAGTATCTGGCTAGTTATCTGACATGCTACCATGCGTATGTGGGTCTTGGGATGTTCTATCACTAGAAGAATGGGTCTTTTATTATTATTATTATTCTTTAAGTTCTGGGGTACATGTAAAGAATGTGCAGGTTTGTTACATAGCTATACATGTGCCTTGGTTGTTTGCTGCATCCATCCCCCATCATCTAATTTTCAAAAAAAGACATTCATGCGGCCAACAAACATGAAAAAAGCTCAGCATCACTGGTCGTTAGATAAATGCAAATCAAAACCACATTGAGATACTATCTTACAACCGTTAGAATGGCAATCATTAAAAAATCAGGAGACAGATGCTGGAGAGGATGTGGAGAAACAGGAATGCTTTTACACTGTTGGTGGGAGTGTAAATTAGTTCAACCATTGTGGAAGACAGTGTGGAGATTCCTTAAGGATCTAGAAATAGAAGAATGGGTCTTTTTCCCCCACAACAGCATTTCTCGAATAGGAAATGTTGAAAACTATCATCTGAATTCCATGGAATGCTTTTTAAATTGTTTATTGTGAGTGAGCGCCATGCTTGACATTTCCTAACAGAATATTTGAGGGCAGGAATCAGAAATAGATGTTTGTCAACAAACTCAGGAAATTATTATGCACACTGTAGTTTCCAAATTACTTCAAATAAATATTATAGGATTGAGGCTATAATTTTACAATGTGTTTACATTTCATAGCTACTTTTATGTAAACAATAGACAATTTCCTTCAATTGTTATTTGCAGAAATACTACTTTTTTATTTTGTATATAATTATTCACCTACACATGAATAAACTGAGTTAAATTAACCTATAATACTCTATGAACCAACTTTTTTTTTACTATATTTCTGGAACAAATAAGCTAAACAGTGTGGCTTAAAGTGAGACTTTCATCACGATTACTTTAAAATACAATGCAGTTTTGCCTTGTACTAAGATTAGGCCTCTACTATTGTGTGAGGCAAATCTTGCTCATCAATAATTACACTTGAATATGTCAGATTATATTGGATTGGATTATAACCCAAAACATAAAGTAGATGTCATGACTGAATCCATTATGTTAAAAATAAATGATTGAACAAACAAATGGAAGAGAATGGAAAAATCTCTCGTGGAAGAATTTCAAATAGTTTATATAGATATTTGGCCCTCAAGGAGGAGGAACAGCCCAGGAGGCGTGACAACCAAATATATTACTCTGTGTAGGATACTGGACCAATAAAAGAACATTGGGTAGGAACTAAGAAAATCTAAATACAGTATGGATTTTGATTAATAATAATCTACCAATATTGGCTCATTAATTGTGTCAAAAATACTACACTTATGTAAGATGTTATTTTAGTAAGTTCTTATAAGTTTATACTTCCTTGGCATCTATTTTAAATACAAGTTTACCTTTGTCATAGAGACGCACAGCTCAGTCACCCTTGATACAGTTTCAGTTTTATGCCACATCCCAATGGCTTAAGCCAGTGGCCTGAGTGGCCAGATAAAAACTTAGAGGCATCTGTTCTGCCTGAGAGACTGGGCTTCCTACTTTCCTGACTCTTCTTTTAAGAAGACCATTTAGGCATTTGCTTATGAACCTAAGTGACCCCACTCTATTTCTTTATATATACACCCTATTTGCTCCTCTCCTTGCCCCTCACCTACTTTCTCTCTCTCTCCTTGCCTAGAATCTGCACATTAAAAGATCTTTGAACTCGTTTCCTACTGCGGTGGTGAACTGAATTTGTGCCTTTCATCTGATGAAGCAGGCTAGATTTCCCCATGAAGCCAGGAGAGAACAAAAAGTCAGGCTCCCAGCACCAGAACAGTGGGCAGGCAAGCAAAGACCTCACACAGGTCAGGCAAGACCCAAAAGGGTGTCTGTCAACAGAAACAAATTTCCTGTCTCAGGGACCCCGTGGTTGTGGGTCAGACAGCTAGTCATTAGGCCATCTGCCAGGTAAAAAATGTGTCCCATAAGAGGCACACTGCAAACACCCACCTCCAGATCCCCTTCATTTCCTGTTAGGGCAGGGTTGTTAGTCTGCTGGGCACTAAAACTCCAGTATAGCTATGGATGCTCAAAAGAGTTAACAATAGTAGAAACTGCGAGGGGGAGATGTGTGGAGTATATGAAAACCCTCTGCTATCTTCACATTTCTGTAAATCTCAAACTATTCTAAAATTAAAACCCAAAGCAAATGAGCCTTCACAACTATTTCTTCAGTTCAACTTAAAAAAAAGATTGGCAGAAGCCAAACAGACATGTTCTACAAATAGTATGTTTATTAAAACTTTGAATTTTTATTTTCTATTAAGGTATGCTTTTGCCTTGAGAAACACAGTAGGTGTGAGAACACTGAGGATTGGGCATATGTAAGTCACCTCATCATAATCATTTGTAGGCAAAAGGGCTTTTTCCAGGGCTACTATATTCCTTTTTTTTCTGTTTTCATAGAGTTCAGAAGAGGTACTGTAAATTAAAGACATGCACAATATGACAAAACTGTTGTTTAGGAGTTATTAAGAAATTATTTTAGGCAGATAGAGAAGAAAAGAGGTCCTTGAAAAGTTGTTTCTTTTAAAGCAGCTCCAGGAATGTTTCTTGTCTAGCAGGAAAACCCTAGTTCTTAGAAACCAGCTGAAAACCTTTGATATGCAAATGCAGGCCATTAGAAACTGGGTCCATCCACACATAGCGATTCTCACCCTCCTCCTCTTGCCCTTGCCCTCACATGTGTCTGGCAACATGGCTGCCCCAACATGTCCCCATGTATTTAGAACATCATGGCGCCCTGCATTTAGATATTAAAAGGCTAGGGTGGAAAGGCCCGTATTTTCGTGGGCTACCTGAGTGACAAGCCTGGTCATACCAATCCCCTGAGCCCTATGCAATTAAACACCACCTCCTCCAGTCTCCTCATATAAGCAGCTGCACTGGGGTTTCCTCTCTCTGCTTTGAAGCCCCCTTCCCTCTTCTGTGTACAGGAGAGCTTCTTTCTTCTTTCGTCTCCCCTCTGTCTTGCCTATTAAACCCTCCACTCCTTAAAACCACTCTGTGTGTGTGTGTCCCTGACATTTTATCCAACTTACAAGAGTCAAGAGCCCTGGTGTTCCTCCACTCATTGGAGATGTATCACCGTGTTTGGAAAAGTAGATTAAGATCTGATAAAATAATTTCTAAAATTCTAATTATTTATCGAAATTACGTATACATAGGAAAGCAAAATTCTTAATGTGGTCCTTTGGGGAAAATTTAATATATCTATGTATCTCGAAAGGTTTGGATTAGAGACTATCATGACATTCATTAGCTAGGAGATTGTTAGGACAGTTTGGGTATGAGATTATGAGCGTGGAGTTTGTAGAACTGGATAAGTTAATGACCTGAAAAAATAATGGAATCAGTGGAGATGTGGAAGAAGGGAAAGCAAAGAAAGATTAGCAGAAATTTTGAATTTTGTCACTCAACAGGCTTGAAGGTATAAAATAGTCAATATAAAATTATAAAGTTAAAAGTAGTAGTGGAATCAAATTGAGTATCTTTAATGTTACTCAAAGGTCCTTGCAATCATTTAACTAGTGTCCTAGTTTGACAATTAATTTGATGAGGACAGTAATTCTTTCCACCTGCCTTACAGGGATGTGAAAATTAATGCAATAAAATTCCTAAAGACATTTTGAGTTCTCCATGTGAAAGTCACTATGTAATATTGCTAGAGTAGAGATTCACTAGAGCATGAATTACAGTTTTGCCATAGGAAAAGCAAGAGTTTTGAGGAAAGGCAGGAATAAAAGAATATGTTTTAAAAGATTTACTTCTTCTAGACCATTATCTGATGATATGACATGTATTAATTTGAAGGTGTCTAATTCATAGATATGCTTGAAAATATTTTCCTATTGGGATGTTATTTTTTTGTCTTTTAAAGATGCATTTATAGTTTATCTCATTTTTAGATCTTTCCCACACTAGCATAGTCTATCAATTTCCACCTTTGAATCTTCTAGTAATTATTGTCTCTCTTGCAAGGAATTGTAATGCTTTCATCTCTCAAAAAACTACCAAGACAGAAATCTTTTAATTATCATCATTAAACTTGTGGGGTCAAAACTGGGTCTCAAAGGAATGAGATGAGGCAATTTCGGATGAGATGGAAAGGCTCAGGATTAGCCTGGGGATTTTTCTTGTATTCTTTTCTCCTTACCTCTGTAATGTTTCTAACTAAATTTCTTTTAGCTAATTGTTTGCATGTTCATTCGATGAAAAATGATATTACAAAAATAACTTTTATTTTGAAGTCAAATATTTAAGATCTATTCTAAACTGTTATTAGCTGCATGAGCTTAAGCAAAAATTTTACTATTTCTGACCTCACAGATTGGCAAGAAGTTTCAATGAGATATAAAACATAAGGAAATTGGTACATAGCTATACTTCAATGGCTTTCTATTTTACTTCTCTTCCCTCCACCATCTTTAAAGTCATCATTTTTTTTTTGCCTCCACTTGCTGTGATTATGGCTGTTTGAATACACTTCAGATATTCCATACTGTTCTGTCCTTTGATATTATTTATGACTCAGGTTTTGATAAGTCATTGCTCATACCCTCTGTTTCTATGGTTTTCCTCTAAATCCCCTAGAAACAGGTTTAAGTGCATGTACTCCCAAATCCAATACACATGTCTCAAATATATCATTTACTGATTTCTATTATCAGTTATCTTTGTTCAGTTTGCCTCTTCAAATTGTGAAATTTGGGAAATTGTGCAATTGTGACTGTGAAATTCTTACAAGAGTTAAGAAGCATAGATGAGTACTAAGATTGACAATAATAAATGTTAGCAAATGATGGATACATAAATACACATCTACTGAATTATGAACACAGTGGTCAGTTTTAGCAATAAAAGCTACAGTTTGTTCATTGAGCAATGAGAAAGTCCGAATCTGCTTTTGGGAATTTGTAACTTTTTCAACCGAAAGACCCCAACATTTTGATAATATTTATTGAACCTATATGGAGTAAAATACTCAAGGTATTAAAAAAAAATCAAGGTTCCGTGAGTTTAGTAAAATGTCAAACCATCATACATTAGTTGTGCAGATCTCTGTATTATTCATATTTAAAAGATAATCTTCCATGTCACTAATGGCATTGTGAATTACACAAAGATTTTGTAAATATATATATATATATATATATATTTTTTTTTAGCAGAGATCCTCCAGCCACCTCTATCAAGGCTGGGACCTCAGCATACCATTGGCTATTGCATTTAATCACTTGCTTTAGCCACCACACTGGCTTCTACCTGGGGACACTTCATTTACTGGCCTAAAGCATGAACTATTTAACTCAGTAAATAAAATATTAGGGGAAAAATAAATAAATAATTGCACACCACAGGGGAATGAGTTAAGCTTCAAGAAATTTCTGCTATTCCAATCCCATAGGAGACAGTGAACTTATTCACACAACAAGCACACTGCTCCTAGAACTGGCATCTGAGAAAGCCATCATACAAAGAATCTATAACTGAGGAACCTATACAGTCTTCACCTTGAAAGCACCAGGAACTGAATTAGGCTACAATGAACAATAAGCATTAAAGTCATATCCTTAAGTGGAGAAAATAATTAAAAAAAAAACAACTGTCAAATCAAAAATAAATTAGGACAAATAGTGTACCCAAATGAGAAGCAACCAGAAAAATAATTATAGTAATGACAAAATAGGATTCTATAACACCCTCCCAAAAAATCATACTAGCTCTCCAGCAATGGATCCAAACCAAGATGAAATCTTTTAATACCAAATGAAGAATTCTAAAGGTTAATTATTAAGCTACTCAATGAGATACAAGAGAAAGGTGAAAACTGACATAAAGAAATTTTTAAACAATAGAATAAGAATTACAGATTTTCTGAAGAGATAAATATTTTAAAGAAAAAACCAATCAGAACTTCTGGAAATGAAAGACACATTTAGGAAATTACAAAATACAATGGAAAATTTTAACAATAGACTACAGCTAGTTGAAAAATGAATTTCAGAGCTCGAAGACAAGGTTTTCAAATTATTCTAGACAAAAATAAAGAACAAAAAATGATAGAAATAAACAGTCTCCAAGAAATATGGGATTATGGTCAAATCTAACAATATCTGGTGTTCCTGAAAGAGAAGAGAAAGCAAAAAGTTTGTAAAACTTGTTTACCCAAATGAGCAAATCTTCCCTGGCCTTATTTACATATCTAAATACAAGATGCTCAAAGATATCCTAGGAGATTTATTGCAAAAAGGACATCACAAAGGCATGTAGTTATCACACTATCTAAAGTCCATGTAAAGGAAAGAATTTTAAGAGGACTGAGACAAAGCATCAGGTCTGCTGAGAGAATTGTCACTATCAGATGACCCCTGCAATAAATGAAAGGAGCTCTAAATCTTGAAACAAAAGGTTGATGTGCACCAGAATAGAACCTCTTGAAAGCATAAAAACTTACAGGGCCTATAAAACAATAACAAAATGAAGAAAATAAAATATCTAGATAGGATTTAACATAATGACTGTAATAATACCTCACATCTAAATATTAATGTTGAATGTAAATGGCCTAAGTGTTCCACTTAAAAGGTACAGATTGGTAGAATGAATTTTAAAATCATAAATCAAGTATCTGCTGCCTTCAGTGACTTATCTGGCATGTAAAGATTCATATGAACTCAAGGTAAAGGGCTGTAAAAAGATACTACATGCAAATGAAACCAAAAGTGAGCAGGAGTAGTGACTTTTATATCATATAAAACAGACTTTAAAGCAACAACAGTTAAAAAAAAAAAGACAATGAAGCTCAATATATAATGATAAAATGATCAATCCAGCAAGAGGATATTACAATTCTAAATTTATATGCACCTATCTCTGGAACTTTCAGACTCATAAAACAATTACTACTGGACCTAAGAAATGAGATACACATCAACCAATGATAGTAGGAGACTTCAACACTCCACTGACAACCTTACACAGATTATCAAGACAAAAAGTCAACAGAGAAAGCATACACTACAATCTAGAACAAATGGACCTGACATATTTACAGTACATTCTACCCAAGAACTGTAGAATATATATTCTTCTCATCTGTACATGGAATATTCTCCAAGTAGACCATATGACAGGCCACAAAATGCATCTCAATTCGTTTTTAAAAATCAAAATAATATCAAGTATCTTCTCAGATGACAGTGGAATAAAACTAGAAACCACCTGCAAGAGGAATCCCACAAAATATAGAAATAGATAGAAATCAAGCAATTGCTCCTGAATGATTTTTGGGTTAGCAATGAAACCAATACTGAAATTTAAAAATCCTTTGCAATGAAGGATAATAATGACAAAAGTTATCAAAATGTCTGGGATATGGCAAAAGCACTGCTAAGGGGAAAGTTTATAGTGGTAACAGTCTACATCGGAAAATCCGTAATATAATAAATTGGTCACATAACAGCACATTTCAAGAAACTAGAGAAACAAGAACAAACCAAACCCAAAGCTAGCAGAATCAAAGATATAACAAAGATCAGAGCAGAACTAAATGAAATTAAAATTTTAAAAACTGCAAAAGTTTGATGAAACAAAAATTTGGTGCTTTGAAAAGAATAAATAAAACCGATAAACCATTAGTTAGATTAATCCAGAAAAGAAGAGAGAAAATTTAAATAAGCTGAATTAGAAATAAAATTGGAGATATTACAATTGATACCCCAGAAATATAAAAGGTTATTTGAGACAATTACAAAATCATAGGGAAAATCTAGAGGAAATGAATAAATTCCTGGAAACATACAACCCTCCTATAGTAACCCAGAAAAGACCAATAACAAGCAATGAGATTGAATTAGTAGTAAAATAAAAAAGTTGCCAACAGAAAAATGTCTATGACCAGATGAATTAACAGCTGAATTCTTCCAGACAGTCAAAGAAGAATTGGAACCAACCCTACTGAAACCATTCCAAAAGATTGAGAGAGAAAGAATCCTCCATGACAGTGTCTATGAAGCCAGTATCACACTGATGCAAAAGCCAGAAAAGAACAACAACAAGAAAAGCTACAGACTAACATCCCTGGTGAATATAGATGCAAAAATCTTTAACAAAATTCTAGCCAACCAAATCCAACAGCACATGTAAAAGATAATACATCATAATCAAGTGAGTTTTATCCCAAGAGAAAGGAATTTTTAACATATACAAGTCAATAAATGTGATACATCACATAAACAGAATTAAGAACAAAACCCATAGTATTTATGGCAATAAATGCAGGAAAAGCATTCAATAGCATCTAGCATCTCTTTATGATAAAAATCCCTTTATGAAAGTCAAGTAGCTATGCATAGAAGGAACATATCTATCTGAATATATTTAAATTCATATATCACAAACCTATAGCCACCATCATACTGAATGGGGAGAAGCTGAAAGCATTCCCCCTGAGAACTGGAACAAAACAAGGATGCTCACTTTCACCACTTCTATACAACATAGTACTTGAAGTCTTAGCCAGAGCAATCAGACAAGAGAAAGAAATAAAGGGCATCCAAATTGGACAAGAGGATATCAAACTATCATTGTTCACCATGGATATGATTATATTACCTAGAAAACTCTTAAGACTCCTCCAAAAGACTCCAGATTATTAATCAGTGTACACAAATCAGTAGCACTGCTATACACCAACAATAACCAACATGAAAATTAAATTATGAACACAATTCCCTTTATAATAACTGCAAAACAACAACAACAACAAAAAAAAAACTTGGAATATACTTAACCAAGGAGGTAAAAAGATCTCTACAAGAACTGCAAGACACTACTGAAAGAAATCATGAATAAAACAAACAAATGAAATCACATTCCATGCTCATGGATTGGAAGAATCAATGTCATAAAAATGACCATAATGCCCAAAGCAATCTACAAATTCAATGCAATCCTTGTCAAAATATCAACATCTTTGTTCATAGAATCAGAAAAAAAATTCCTAAAATCCATATGGAACCAAAAAAGAGCCTTAATAGCCAAAGCAATTTTAAGCAAAAAGAACAAATCTGGAGGCATCACATTGCCTGACTTGAAATTATACAAGAATAGGGTTACCAAAATGCTATGGTACTGGTTTAAAAGTAGACAGATAGATCAATGGAACAGAATAGATAACTCAGAAATGAAGCCAGTTATTAGATTTATGCAGAAGTAATTGCATTTCTTTTCATTGAAAGTAATGACCCCTACCACCACAAAAAAAAAAAAAAAAAAAAAAACACAACTACTTTTGCACCAACCTATTGAAACCAACTGATCTTTGACAACGCATGCAAAAACATAAATTAGGGAAAAGAGACCCTATTTAATAAATGATGCTGGGAAAACTGGATAGCCCCATGTAGAAGAATGAAATTGGATCTCTACATTTTACCTTATAAAAAAATCAGCTCAAGGTGGATACAAGACTTAAATCCAATACCAAAAATCATAAAACTCATGGAAGATAGCCTAAGAAAAACTCTTCTGGACATTGGGCCTCGTTAAGGAATTTGTGACTAAGACCCTAAAAGCAAATGCAGGAAAAACAGAAATAAATAAATGGGACCTAATTAAAATCCCTTCTGCACAGCAAAAGAGATAATCATCAAACAGACAATCCAAAGGAAGGAAAAAATTATTTGCAAATTAGGCATATGACAAAAGACTAATATCCAGAATTTACAAGGAACTCAAGCAAATAGCAAGAAAAAAATAATCCCATCAAAGAGTGGGCAAATGACGTGAATAGACATTTCTCAAAAAAAGATATACTATGGCCAAAAAACATGAAAAAATGCTCAGTATCACTAGTCATCAGGGAAATGCAAATTAAAACCACAATGAGACACCACCTCACCCCTGCAAGAATGACCATTATTAAAAGTTCAAAAAAACTATAGGTGTTGCCATGGATGTAGTGAAAAGGAAATGATTATAAACTGCTGGTTGGAATATGAATTAGTACAATCTCTATGGAAAGCAGTATGGAGATTTCTTAAAGAACTAAAAGTTCACCCAACATTCAATCCAGCAATCCTACCACTGAGTATCTACTCAGATGAAAACAAATTGTTATATCAAAAAGACATCTGCATGTGTATGTTTATTGTAGCAAAAGAACATGTTGTATATGTACACCATGGAATACTACTCAGCCACAAAAAGAATGAAACAATGCCTTTTGTAGGAACTTGGATAGAGCTGGAGACCATTATTCTAAGTAAAGTAACTCAGGAAAGGAAAATTCAATACTGTATATTCTCACTTATAAATGGGAGCAAAGCTCTGGGTAAACAAAGGCATGCAGAGTGGTGTAATGGACTTTGGAGACTCAGAAGGGGAAGGGTAGGAAGGGAGTGAGGGATAAAAAAAAAACTGCACATTGGGTCTAGTGTACACTGCTTGTGTGACAGGGGCACAAAAATTTTCAGACTTCACCACTATACAATCTATCCATGTAATCAAAACCGACTTGTACACCAAAAGCTATTGAAATTGAAAAAAACTAAATAAAGCTAAATAAATAAAAGTGGATATACAATTTTACAACCCTACCAAAAAATGCCTTATATATTATCAGGAATCAGTGCACATTTGTTGAGGATAAACTCTAGTTATTATATCCACAGAAATGGGAAGAAAAATAAAACATCATAGATGGTTTGCCAACAGTAGGAAGTATTTCTTTGGGGTGTGTGCTAAACTCTGTCAATGACAACCTAGAGTAGGACATGGGACTCATTGTATATTATAATTTTCTGCATCTAAAATCTAACAGTGGACACCATAAGGAAGTGTGTATTTCAATCCTGAAAGTTCCAAAGCTCAGCACCAGATGTACATCTCTAGTTGTATCAATGTCTTCATTCTTTGAATGCCACTTTTAGCAGTACTAAACTATTACAGTAATACATTTCTAGCTCCAGGAAACAAAAAATTTTCTGTATATTACTTTAGAATAAAGAGTAGCAAAAACTTTTGGAAGAAGTTTCAGAGGAAGTTATATGGATGCTGAAGGCAGAGCAAATCAAGACAGTATAATCAGAAGCAAATGGGAGACCTTGCCCTAAGTCATATAAAGCAATTATAAATATTATAAACACATCTTACCCACACATACACACACACACACAAACACACACACACAAACACATATTTAGCTGAAAGGCACTAATAAAAAGTATATTTTGATTTCATAGAGGCTAATTTATGAATCAGTTATCTCTTACAAAGTATCTACTACAATTTTGTTTACACATAGTTAACAATTGTTGCTAATTTCTTTTTGTATGTTAAATAAGTACTGAAGTTATAATTGTAAACTAAATTGTAAAAGAAAGTATCTGAGTAACAAATTGATTTGGTGAAAAATACATTTTGAAAAAAATAAAGAAGAAGGCTAAATATAAAATTTATGATCATTACAGATTAATTTTCTAATACTGAATATTTTTGAAATAATGGGAATGTGAAAATTTGGTCCTATTGAGGAAATATTTTCTTAGGCATTAAAAGAATATTTGTAATTATGCTAATTAAAGGTAGTACTTCTATAAAAATACATACTGAAATTTGATAGATCATAAGATCAAATGTCTCAGAATATTATGGAAAAATTGTGTATGAGGATATAGGTAAGACAGGCTTTTACTGATGCAGATATAGATTCATTATACTGGTCTAACTGTATGTTTAAAATTCTTCTTAATATAAAGTATTAGAATATATAAATATACAAAAGAAAACAGAAATATGATGTAACTTTATACATAAAACTTAAAAATATGATGTAATTATTTTATATTGTCATTTCCTTAACCTTTTAAACACAGAATTGTTTTTTAAATTAATTACTTCTTGAGTTTGCTAGACAGATGACCAAATTATCTACAAATGACAGTTTGTGTCCTAGTTTCTAATGTAAAGTCATTGAGGATAGTTGTGACTCAGAGTATAATAAAATCAAATATAGAGATATCTATATTATCTATATCTATCTTTGTTATCTATCTATCTATATATCTATCTGTCATCCAGTTTTCTGATAGTGAGACAATAGACAAAACTCTGCTTCAGAAATAACCCACAGTGAACAAGTTACCTGAGCAAATAAATACAAAAAAAAAAAAAAAAAGACCTGAAATTAATCTTTAGCAAACGGCATTTGTCCACATAATTTTCTGAGTTAATCTGAACTCAAGTGACCACTGGCAGTTTCCCAGCCATGGAGGGGGATAATGACTAGAAGTAGGGATTACTACCTTTATAAGAAAAGACAAATACCAAAATGAATGCTAGCAAAAGAAAGGAAAATAGAAGAATGGGCTTGTTTAGAGCATTGTGGGCCTGTTTATCTAAGTGATGAAGGAATATATGACTAATGACTGGTTTCATGGAAGAATCACAGAAAAATGTTTTCACTCAGATTATGTTTTGTAAAAAGCTTTGCTTTTTAGAAAATTGATTCCATGAACCATATGAAAAAATACAGACTAGAGATTAGGACAATTTTTTTTTTAAGAACTGGTAGAATAGAGTCCAAAATTGATTACTTTAGACTACTGTAACTACAACATGCTTTTAAGCAAATGTTTAAGCAAATCACATACATGTAATTTAAACAAATATTTTACCATTTATTACAGATTATTTTTTTATTATGCTGACTAATGAAAATCAAGAAATCATACACATTTTTAATTTTATTTTGTTTTCACACATATATATATATATATCATATACATTTTTGACTAGAGATTAGTATTTCAGATTTCATTTTACTTAGGGTAATATCGTGTAAATAAACTATAAGCAGATTTTACTTTCTAAACGCTGAGCACCAAACTACAACCTGTGTTTACACATACATTTATATATATACACACGCACACATATGCGTAGATACTTATGTACAAACACATGTACATATATGTGTTTAGATATTCACATATACACAGTCATAAACGTTCAGACATATACTTTTGACTAATCAATTCTTATATAGGAAAATAAACAAGTGAAGTGGTCTGCTAAACTTGGCATTGAGAAGAAAAAACATCTTAAAAAAAATTTATTACAGTAATTATGTTAAAAGGACACAAATGAGATCAATTCTTGAAACACATTTCTCCAGATTTATACCTCTAACTCCATCATGATCAAATATTTACAAGCATTCTCTAACATAGATACCAGAAGAAATCTTGAAACAGGTTAGAATGAAATATTAAATTTATTATTAAATAAATTTAATATAATTTATTTAAATATTAAATTTATTATTATTATGTAATTCTTGCTATAGGGATTGTTCTCTTTTATTTTGCTTAGCAAAGGATGAAGTAGAAGTCTTGCTTTGTATATATCAAAACTACTAAAATATAATCAACTTACTATCTTATAGAAATTTTAACATTACACTAAAATATTACAGCAATGGTTCTGTATAAAAGTATCTGGAAAAAAGTATCACTAGATAATTTTGAAAACATTTGGGAAAAAATGTTAATAATACTCATATTGTTAATCAAACTATAATCATGCATTAGAATAAAAACCTTTAGTGCCCTTAACAAAATGTTATGCTTACTAAGATGAAAATATATTTTCTTATACACAACAGGGTGATAAAACCGATTTTTAAGTGTGTGCTCAAAGAGATAAAGTCTAAATATGAGAAAAAATTAGGAAATGAATAGAAAGAAAATGAAATCATCAGAATGCAAATGATACAGCTAAACATTTAAAAGTAATAGTGGTAATGACAATAAATTTGTTTTGTTTTGTTTTGTTTTAATTGTTAGTTGCGTATCCTAGGAGAGACTTCCAAATTAAGCTTAATCTGGCAATGTGCATTTAATAAAATGGACTAAATTATCATAATGTATTAGAAGTCAATGTAGCATTTTAGCAGTTAATCTGCTTTTTTTGTAGATTTTATTATAGTTTACCTATGAAGGTTTTCTTCAAATATACTTCTACCAAGTTATATAACTTCCAAGCTTTTAAGAATAAATGAATAGTAACTACACTAACTAGTTCTAAAATTATCAACTTGTGAAGGTGAAACAGATATTAAGTGAAAACATGACAACTTGTATATTTTCTCTCCCTTGTGATTTTAAATATTTCTTTTTTGGTTTTAAGTAAAGAATTATTAAGTTAAAGGGAATGTTAAAAGTAACAAGGAACAAGGATGTCTACACTAGAATAATCTGGAAATACATGATCCTGAGAAATTATTTTCCTCTTTTTATATTGTCTCTCACTTCAACAAAATAATATTAAAGATATATATCAAAATGCACTTTATGCTGTGTTACAGGTAATACAGGTTCACCTTCACTGAGATGGCTTCCCACCAGTATTTAATCTCTACATTTAGACACTGTACTTTTCTTCAAATCACATTTTAGTTTCTATTTCATTACATTCAAATATAATCTCTTGCATTAGCAATTAGGATATAGCCCTAATGTTTAAAGTGAGTGTTAAAAAAATAATTACTTCCTTTTTTAAAATGAGAAAATCTAATAAAATACTTTTATTTCTTAATTTTTTATTTAGATGTATTTTGTAATCAATGTTTTATAATTTTAGAAGAAATATTTTTTGTTGTCATGCAAAATTATTTTGTATAAAGTATGAGATTTAACTTCTATATTAAAATTCAATTAATATTAATTACAATTATTTGAAAGACATATTATTTTTCAAATAGCACACTGGTACTAAGTATAGAATTTCTCAACTTTAGTATTCCCAGAAAAAAACCATGTATTTATGAATGATCTTTAATATTTCAAAAGACCTTTTATGAAACTATGTGAGCCTAACAAATCGTCATTGAGTATCTCCTTAAACGTATAGCTGAATGTACTGTACTTCATTTACTTTTTTTACTGGGAGTAACAACTTTAAGAGTTTGTTATATTTATAATGATGACCAAATAAGCCACAATTTATTATCAATACTAACTAAAAGCTTTTATTCAAGATTTTTACGAATGGTTGTTCTAAAATGATATTTTTATTTGACAGATAAAACATAATGCTTTTACATTTGTAATGAAGGCATAAGAAAGAGTGAATGTAAGATTAAAGGAAACACAGTGAGACAATAAAAACAGCAAGCAAACACTGGGAGTCGAGATAGTAACCCTGGTAAACCAAAGGGCAAATGCTTATCATAGTTTAAAGAAATATGTTTTCTTAAATTGCAACAGAAGTGATTAAAGCAAATATTTGCAGAGTTGACTGAGAATTTCAGAATTTATGTTAAATAATATAGACATCTACTTCAAAGTCTTGATTAATATGATGAAAATGGTACTTGAGGGAGCAATGATTTTAACTTTACAAAAATTAATGTGAATAGATTCTGCATGGAGAGTTCTGAGGCCATCTGCTAATAATTACAAATAAACTACACAGCCTCTTGGGTGAAGGGTGGAGCTTAAATGAAGCTTTTATAATGTTGGCGTACTGTAGTAGTAATTAACAGGGGGCAAGCCACATGTAGGTCTCTTCCTCTCTGCATAGAATGAAGCTGTCATACCCTCAGTGTGACTCTCTTGTGTAGGAATAATGACTCATTAAATTCTGGTAGTAAGGTAAACTAAAATTTCTGAAATTGAACTTTGTTCAAAAAGCACACTAAAATTATGAATAATTTTGGGAATGAGTTAAGAGTAATTTTTTCTTTGACCTATTGGTTATTTAGTAGTGAGTTGTTTAATTGCCAAACTTCTTGACACATTTAGACTCACATTGTTTTAACCAGGTGATATGTCAAAAGAAAAACTTATGCAAGGGTTAGAAGGCATGATATCTCTGTGATTTTATTTAATTTTCATTTTTGGAATATATTTATTTAATAACTATGGTTTATAGCTATATTTTGTCTAACAGCTTATGGTAACAGATGGTAAAGAAAATAGAAAACTAGTATGCACATTCACTTTTTTAAAAATGAAAAAAATGACATAAATTCAGAAAGTCACAATGAGTGACCCATTTTGAATGTACTTATCTAGATTTCTTTCTTTTTTTATTATTAGTCTCTGATAATAACAGTTTGTAATGATTTTATTTTCCATCTCAAAGACATAACTCAAATGAGGTCATATCTTTCCCAGCTTTTTTAATTTCAGAGAGCTCTGCTTCTAATTGTTCTCTTCTGCTAGTAACTGGACTGCATTGATTTAAAGTGTGTTGAACGGTTTTACTTTTCCATTTTCTCTCTTCTTTTTTTAAAATTTTTATTTTAGGTTCTGAGATACATGTGAAGGTTTGTTATATAGGTAAACTCATTTCATGGGGGTTTGTTGTACAGATTATTTCATCACCCAGGTATTAAGCCTAGAGTGTATGAAAAAAGGTTAAATATCACTGATCATTGGAGAAATGCAAATCAAAGCCATAAAGACAACCGTCTCACAACAGTAAGAATGGCTATTATTAAAAAGTAACATGTTGGTAAGGTAGCAGAGAAAAGGGAACACACACACTTTTGGTGGGAGTGTAAATTAATTCAACCATTGTGGAAAGCAGTGTGGCAATTCCTCAAAGAACTAAAAGCAGAAATACCATTCCACCCAGCAATCTCGTTACTGAGTATATACCCAGAGGAATATAAATCATTTTACCATAAAAACACATGCACACAAATGTTCATTGCAGCACTATTCACAGTAGCAAATGAATGGAATCAACCTAAATGCCCATGAATGACAGAATGGATAAAGAAAATATGGTACATGTACACTGTGGTATACTAAGCAGCCATAAAAAAGAAAGAGATCATGTCCTCTATGAAAACATGGATGGAACATGATGCTATTATCCTTAGCAAACCAACACAGGAACAGAAAACTAAATATTGCATGTTCTCACTTATAAGTGGGAGCTAAATCAGAACTCATGAACACAAAGAAGGGAAAACAGACACTGGGGTCTACTTGAGAGTGGAGGGTGGGGAAGAAGGAGAGAGGAGCAGAAAAATCACTAGTGGGTACTTGGAAAATATTTATTCAAAAATTAAAGTGAATGTGGCAAAAACAAAACCAACACATACTTTTAAACATCAAGCATATGACAGATTGGTTATAAAGCTTTTCCAACTCCACTAATCTCATCTTTCACACCAGCTATAGTCAAGGAGGACTTCTGAGGGAATCCGTGTGTAAACAGGTCATCTCTTACTAGTGGTGAGCAAGAACTAATTACATGAGAACTCTCAATGCTACATGACTTGCTTTCCGTTTACTTGTATCATTAGGGTTATTGTCAATCTCTGGTGCTTTTTACACGTATCTTTGTCAGCTATTTTCATGTACTGTGTTAGTTTAGCTAACATTAGACAATTTAATACAAATAAATCCATTCAATCATGTGACTACAAGTGGAAACTCTTATACATTGAGAATTCTCCCTCTTCTCTTAGGGTATCTCTTACATTGTGTGTGATACCTGGCAACATATATGAGGGGGAAACTCCGTATCCATGTACACATTAACTATTAGTGAAATGTGATGTCCTCTAATATTTTGGATAAAAAAATAAATGCGCAACTAATTTCCTTCTGGATCACCTTGCATACCTATTTTAGGCTGAGATTTTCTAAAAGCAGATTCTGACAGGGAGACTAGCATGTGTCTTAGTTTGAGCTACTATAATAAATATGCCATAAAATAGAGGGCTTAAATAAAACTGTTTATTTCTCACAGTTCTGAAGGCTGGGAAGTCCAATATCAAAGTGCCAGTAGATTTACTTTCTGGCAGGGACTCATTTCCTGCTTTCCAGATGGCTATCATCTCTACATGTCCTCATATGGCAGAAGGAATCAGGGATCTCAGTGGGGCTCCTTTTATAAGCGTGTTAATCACACCCTCATGACCTAATTACCTACCAAAGGCCACACAACTCCTAGTATCAACACACGAAATTCTGTGTTAGGATTTCAACATATGAATTAGGGGGTGAGGCACAAACATTTCTTCTGTAACAGTGTAAAAGAATGTAAGTGTTCTCTTCTTGAAGCTGATACCTGTGGCAAAAAAAAAAAAAAAAAAAAATCCACATTCTTCAGAGGGAGAATTAGGCTGCAATGTTGTTTCATCCAAAGATTCCACTCACTGCAAAGTGATCTCTAAAACATCTTAGGTTCTTCAGGGTTGCCCTGGAAGTAAAGGACTCGGGCCTTTCTTGGATGTCCCAGGAAGTGTTTGTAACCTTGAGCAGGAAAGTTCTCATCGTCAAGTTCTTTTTATTAATTCTTTAAAAGGCTTCACATCCTAGGGCTATATGTTAGCAGTTGTATTCTGAAAAGTGATCTAAATAACACACCATGGTATCCACTGTAGTGTCCCATATATGATGTCTTAAAAAAGGGTCATGAAACATAATCACACAACAATAAATCATCTGAAAATGGAGTTTCAGATAGATATTTCCTATTTTCAGAACCATTGTAAACATGGGGTGGAAACTTCAATGATACATCCAATCAATCAACAATTATTATAAATCTAATGTATGTAAATGCCCTGCTAGGTTATACAAATATCAATAAAGTAGAACCATTCAGACTAGTTAAGAAAGGTTGTCATCCAAATACTTAGGTATAATAAAGCATTACAGATATTAATATAAAAGCTCATTTCAAGTTCAGGAGAGTCAAAGGTATGACGGTTCAATTTCACCTAGAAGGTAAGGTAGATGGGGAATCTAGTAACGTTTCATAGTAGAAGTAACATTTCAGCTGATTCTTAGCCTGATGTATAAAGCAGAATGCATTAGTAAAGAGTAAGCAACACACAGGCTAGGAGACACAGTCAGGCACTAGTTCCTGGAGAACCTGCATTCTTCAGCCAGGAGTGTGAACTTTGCTTAGGAGAAATCAGAAAGTCACCAAAGAGTTTTACACAGAGATAGATACAAAAATATTAAAATTATAGAAAGACTATTCCTGCAACTACGTAAAGACCTAAAGCGAAGACTACTTAAGAGAATATTGTAGTATTAAATAAATTATAAAAAATTAAACAAAGGATAAAAGGATCATATCAAAATGAAAAAAAGCCGTAAAGCTGTCAGAAAAGCCAGAAAGAAATTTAAATCAAGAATATGTCAAATTTATGAATTAGCCTGGGAACAATCAGTATCTTTATATTAGCTTTCCTATTCAAAAACAATGTATGTTTTCCTATTGATTCAAGTCTCAGTGAAATTTTGGAATTTATTTTATAATTCATAATTTACTTTACAGCAAGATCATACCAAGAGACTATTTCTGAGGAATCTGCCTTCTATTTTTCCCTGGGAATAACCTGCTGGGAAATTGGAAGCCAATTGCCCAATCAGTCTCTGTTCCTCGAAATAATGCTAAGATGATTATAATTTGGCACTTTTAAAAAAAGTCTTTAAGATTATTTTTCAGGTCTCAAATTTCATTGCAAGCAACTATGCATAACAGTAGTATTACTCTGACGACATTAGATAAATTAATTTTTATTGATTTAAAATAATTTTGTTTCTTAACTAATTTAAATAAAGAATACATCAGACTTATGAATTAGCCTAGGAACAATTAGTATATTTATATTAGCTTTCCTATTCAAGAACAATGTATGTTTTTCTATTCAAGTTTTCCTTAAATCTAGCTTATTATATAAACTAGAAATGAACTCAATAAATCACAACCATAATTCAACATTGTTTTGTTTTGTTTTTTTCCGCAGAACCTCTAATCTATTTTAGGAGCTACTTGTTTACCTGCTTTTGGTGAAAGCTGAGCTAAGATTTGGTTTTCCTCATAATGCTTATACATTTAAGGAATGTTATCTTTTATTATTTTCTTTAAATTTGTGTTCAGTATAATCATCAGAACTTCAGACTTCACTTCAAGACTTTTCTATTCTCCTGACTGGGTCTCTTTCAGTCTTAGAAGCTATAGTGAAGGATGAGAGTAGTTCCAATTTCTCTTACAGACTCCCTAGCCCATTGTGGAGCCCTGGTTTCTGACCTCTTCAAGATTATGATCATAGAGAGATAATATTCTTTTTTTTCAACAAGCGGGGCAGACTTTTTACTAGTGCTGTTTGTGATCTAGTGTTAATGCTGAGAGATAACTCTGCTATGAAAAATTGATGTTTTTCCTGGAAATATTCTCTCAAGTAACTTCCAACTACAATTCACCAGACACAAACATACCTCCTCTCTGTGGACCCTTTAATCCCTGATAACTTACTTTATATCCTGAGAATCTGTGATTTTTCCCAGTTTTCTCTTTACCCTCAAGGTGATTCTTTTAAACATGTTCCCTCATAAGATAGCTCCATGTCTGTTTTCCATCACGTGTTCCTCATGCAGTCCCCTTCATCAGACACTTTTATCCCTAAGTAGGTGGAAATAGAGTTTTCCTACTGCTACACCTTCCCTTATTTTACTTTGTACATTAGGCCAGGTTAGCCACGGTGTCTCATGCAATGTTTATGCTTCCTAAACTTACATTATCTGACTATTTGGTCTTCTTGAAAGATCCTCTCTCTTGTTTACAGTTAGTAGAAACACCATCCCCTTGCCTACTTCATGGAGGTAAGAGTCAATGTACAAAATAGTCTAAGTCATTGCAAAAGATTCTTCTGTGTTGACTCTTCATTTTTATTCCTTAAATGCTGCATCTAGGAGATCACATATATTGCAGAACCTCTTTGATATTTTTTTTTGGGGGGCATACAGATATCTCTTTAATATACTGATTTCATTTTTTTAAATATATATATTTTATTGCATTTTAGGTTCTGGGGTACATGTGAAGAACATGCAGGATTGTTGCACAGGTACATACATGGCAATGTGGTTTGCTGCATCCATCACCCCATCATCCACGTTACACATTACTCCTAATGCTATCCCTCCCCCAATACCCCCACCCCCTGATGTTCCTCCCCTAGCCTCCCATCCCCCAGGCCCTGGTGTGTGATGTTCTCCTCCCTGTGTCTGTGTGTTCTCATTGTTCAACACCACTTATTAGTGAGAACATGCGGTATTTGTTTTTCTGTTCTTGTGTCAGTTTGCTGAGAATGATTGTTTCCAGTTTCATCCATGTTCCTGCAAAGGACATGAACTCATCCTTTTTATGGCAGCATAGTATTCTATGGTGTATATGTGCCACATTTTCTTTATCCAGCTATCATTGATGGGCATTTGGGTTGGTTCCAAGTCTTCGCTATTGTGAACAGTGCTGCAATGATCATATGTGTGCATGTGTCTTTATAATAGAGTAATTTGTAATCCTTTGCATATATACCTAGTAATGGGATTGCTGGGTCAAATGATATTTCTATTTCTAGATCCTTGAGGAATTGCCACACTGTCTTCAACAATGGTTGAATTAATTTATACTCCCACCCATAGTGTAAGTGTTCCCTTTTCTCCACATCCTTATGAGCATCTGCTGTTTCTGGATTTTTTAATGATCACCATTCTAACTGGTATGAGGTAGTATCCTGATGTGGTTTTCATTTGCATTTCTCTAATGACCAGTGATGATGAGCTTTTTTTCATATGTTTGTTGGCTACATAAATCTCTTCTTTTGAAAAGTGTCTGTTCATATCCTTTGCCCACTTTTTGATGGGATTGCTTTTTCTTGTAAATTTGCTTAAGTTCTCCATAGATTCTGGATATTAGTGCTTTGTCAGATGGGTAGAATGCAAACATTTTTTCCCACTCCATTGGTTACTGGTTCACTCTATTGATAGTTTCTTTTGCTGTGCAGGAGCTCTTAAGTTTAATTAGATCCCATTTGTCTATTTTGGCTTTTGCTGCCATTGCTTTTTGTGTTTTAGTCATGAAGTCCTTGCCCATGCCTATGTCCTGAATGGTAATGCCTAGGTTTTATTTTAGAGCTTTTATGGTATTAGGCCTAATATTTAAATCTTTAATCCATCTAGAATTAATTTTTGAATAAGGCGTAAGTTAGGGATCCAGTTTCAGCTTTCTGCATATGGCTAGCCAGTTTCCCCAGCACCATTTATTACATAGGGAATCCTTTCCCCATTGCTTTTGTCCAGTTTGTTGAAGATCAGATGGTTGTAGTTGTATAGTGTTCTTTCTGAGGCCTCTGTTCTGTTCCATTGGTTTATATCTCTGTTTTGGTACCAGTACCATGCTGTTTTGATTACTGTAGCCTTGTAATATAGTTTGAAGTAAGGTAGTATGATGCCTCCAGCTTTGCTTTTTTTTTTTGCTTAGGATTGTCTTGGCTTTGCAGGCTCTTTTTTGGTTCCATATAAAGTTTAAGGTGTTTTTTTCCAATTCTGTGAAGAAAGTCATTGGTAGCTTGATGGGGGATAGTATTGAATCTGTAAATTACTTTGGGCAGTATGACCGTTTTCACGATATTGATTCTTCCTAACCATGAGCATGGAATGTTTTTCCATCTGTTTGTGTCCTCTCTTATTTCCTTGAGCAGTGGTTTGTAGTTCTCCTTGAAGAGGTCCTTCACATCCCTTGTTAGTTGTATTGCTAGGTATTTTATTCTCTTTGTAGCAATTGTGAATGGGAGTCACTCACGATTTGGCTCTCTGTTTGTCTATTATTGGTTTATAGAAGCTGGTACCATTCTTTCTGAAACTATTCCAAATAATACAAAAAGAGGGAATCCTCCCTAACTCATTTTATGAGACCAACATTATCTTGATACCAAAACTGGCAGAGATGCAACTAAAAAAGAAAACTTCAGGTCAACATCCATGATGAACATTGATGCAAAAATCCTCAATAAAATTCTGGCAAACCAAATCCAACAGCACATCAGAAAGCTTATCCATCACAATCAAGTTGGCTTCATCCCAGTGATGTAAGTCTGGTTTTAAATGTAATTCACCACATAAACAGAAGCAAAGACAGAAACCACGATTATCTCAATAGATGCAGAGAAGGCCTTCGACAAAATTTAACAGCTCTTTATGGTAACAACTCTCAATAAACTAGGTATAGATGGATCGTATCTCAAAATAATAATAGCTATTTATGACAAACCCACAACCAATATCATAATGAATGGGCAAAAACTGGAAGCATTCCCTTTGAAAACTGGCAAAAGACAAGGATGCCCTCTCTCATCACTCCTATTCAACATATTATTGGAAGTTCTGGCTAGGCCCATCAGGCAAGAGAAAGAAATAAAGTCTATTCAAATAGGAAGAGAGGACATCAAATTGTCCCTATTTGCAGATGACATGATTGTATATTTAGAAAACCTCATTTTCTCGGCCCAAAATCTCCTTAAGCTGACAAGCAACTTCAGCAAAGTCTAAGGATACAAAATCAATGGGCAAAAATTGCATCCACTGTATTTCTTTAGTTTTGGAGTTCCTGGAGAAACTTTGAGAAAATGGGTATTATTGCAAATCTTGTTGCACTTTTGTTATTATTTTACTGAATGTTTTTCTTCTTGAGTGAATTGCCTGTACTTTTATATAGAACGATTATTTTTCTGTAAGTAATTAATCCATTACATTTTATAATTTTTCCTGACATTGCTATTTACTTCCAGCTGGGACTTACAAGTGGCTATATTCATCCTTTATCACTTTTCAAAGTTATTATTAATTCTTTCACCCCTTTTAGTAGGATACACTGAGAAAATAATTTACTACCGAACATCTTAGTTTATTCTAGAATATCGCTTTATAATCTTCTGAAAAAGAAATAGTGAACTTGTAGAAATGGTTAGCTTATGCCCCCTTTGAAAGCTAATAATCTAATACTGTGCTTAAATGTACCTAGAAATCTAAAATTGAAACACTGTTACAGTTAATTGTTGGTGATATCATTTCCCTATGTCTATATATTTAAAATTCATATTGTATTTAGGTAACAGGAAAAAATTGTATGTACAGTGATTAAGCTACCAATTTTTCTGTTACTAAATACCACTCAGGTCTTCAGTCTCATTTCTATTCAGAGCTATAGCAATAATGGCCAGTTTCTTGTCAAATCATTCAGTCACTTTTTTTTAAGTTTTTTCTTGGCCTAAGAGTTCATTACCATCATTTTCATGATTCCCTTCTTCTTCAGGAATATCTATGCTTGAGTAGATCGTGGTAGAATTTAAAAGTCAGGGGCAGGACTTTAAAAAAGGCTATCTTGGTGTGACAGACATGAAAATGTTGTGCTGCAATCAGTCTTTCAGAAAGGACTTGTTGCCCAGTTGCAAAAAGGGTGGTTAGCTGAGAGCCCCAACCTGTTAGCTCAGATTTTAAGCCCAAGTAAATCTATTTTCAGGGTGGATCTTGCAAAGGAAGAAAATAGTGTCCAAGAATATGTTCTTATTTCATGCCAACCAGCCAATAACTGAGTAAGGTAGTCATACAAGGGTCTACTCATTTCTATCCAACATTGGTCTAATTGTATTTGCTCTGGAGGTCCATGTTGGCCTGCTAGACTTTGTTAAATCAGCATCAATATCTAAAAGTTTCCCCTTCCCAATCTTGCTCCTTACGTTTTTTCTTTCCCTAGTATTATTCCTCAATAAATATTTCTGCTCCTAACTATATTTCAGCATCTTCTTTTCAGAGTACCTAAACCTGACATACCTGGTATATATCAGGAGGAGTTAAAGTTTTTCTCTCCAGATATTATTGTTATGCCTCAGTCTGCTACTAATGTGTTCTTGGTCCCGTGGTCTTTCCCAGGCTTCTGTCTGTCTCTCTGAAGATGCCTTGATACTTCTGTTCTGTGGTCATGGTTCTCATGAAGATCTAGATGCCCAATTCTTGATCTGACCTGGAGGCCTCCTCAGTCCATGAGTCCATTCTTTTTTCTTGCTCATTCATCATGGGATGCATAAGATACATTTGTACATAAACAACTTAGGGGAGGAATGAGGTGAGAACTCTTTCTAAATAAGAATTGGCACATCTCCCATAGGGTTTCTTCTATTTTTTACTTTTAATATATTGACAGTGAGTAGTTTGTCTTGGCAAGAGCAGTTGCTATGTATGGCTTAAACCAGAAAGTGAAGCAAAAAGTTTTTGAGGATTCTCCGTACTATGTCTCATGATGACTGTACTAATTAATATTCTCATGAACAGATGCAAGAGTTCTCTTTCCTTTATATTCTCACCCAATGTTGGTATCTATTATCTTTTCAATAATACGCTTTTTTGACCAGGTGCGGACAGGTATCTATTATCTTTTCAATAATACGCTTTTTTGACCATGAGCCAGACAGGCTCATGCCTGTTATCCCAGCATTTGGGAGGCCAAGGCAGGTGGCTCACCTGAAGTCAGGAGTTCGAGACCAGCCTGGACAACATGGTGAAACCCCGTCTCTACTAAAAATACAAAAAAAAATTAGCCGGGCATGGTGGCGGACTCCTGTAACCCCAGTTACTCTGGAAGCTAAGGCCGGAGAATTGGTTGAAACTGGGAGATGGAGGTTGCAGTGAGCCAAGATCATGCCACACTGCACTCCATTCTGGGTGACAGAGCAAGACGCTTTTTCAAAATAAATAAATAATAATAAATAATACCTTTCTTAAAGATGTGAAGTGATATCTATTGTGCTTTTATAATTTTGAATTCCTCTGATTATTAGTGACTTTAAAAATTATTTGTATACCTGTTGGCCACTTGTATGTCTTTTTAAAAATCATAATAATAATAATAAAGACTACTGAGATCCTTTGCCCATTTTAAAATCCAGTTATTTGTTTTCTTACTAAAGAATTGTTTGAGTTCATTGCATATTTTGGATATTAACTACCTATCAAATGTATAGTTGGCAAATATTTTCTGCCATTCTACAAGTTCTTTTTACTCTGTTGATTCTTTACTTGGCCATGCAGAAGCTTTTGAGTTTGATATAATCCCATCTGCTTATTTTCGCTTTTGTTGCCTGTGCTTTTGTGTTTATATTAAAATGCTTTTTGCCCAGACCAGCTTCCTGAATATTTTCCCTTCTTTTTTTCTAGTAATGTAATAGTTTCAAGTTGTACATTTCAATCTTTAATCCATTTTGAGTTGATTTTGTATTACATATGGCATTAAATAAGGATCTAATTTCAACATAATGTCATATCATTTGCAAACAAGGACAGTTTAAAAATTTTCTTTCTGATTTGAATGTCTATTATTTCTTTGTCTTTCCTAAGTGCTCCAGCTAGGTCTCCCAGTACTATCTTGAATAGAAATACAAAAAATTAGCCGGGCATGGTGGCAGGCACCTGTAATCTCAGCTACTTGGGAGGCTGAGGCAGAAGAATTGCTTGAACCCGGGAGGCAGAGGTTGCAGTGAGCTGAGATGGCACCACTGGGTGACAAGAGCGAAGCACCATCTCAAAAAAAAAAAAAAAAAAAACACGAGCCCCAAACCCTTAAAAACTGCTCTTTGATTTTTTTTAATTGCAGTATTTGTATGATTGCAATAATTAAAAGTTTGGTTTGGTTTTACAGTCATGTGCAGGGATGATCCTTGTTCTCTGCTGTAAACTACAAAAAGTTTATGGAGACTTAAAGTCTTGATGTTGTGAAGCAGAGGGTATTTTGTTGAAAGATTAAAAGGATTTTGTTGGTTAAAAACAAAAAAAAAGTGAAGAATGGGTATTGTTTTGTCCTTGATCTTAGAAGAAAAGTATTTGTCATGTATGTCTTTATTGTATTGAAATACATTCATTCCTTACCCAATTTTTTTGAGAGAGTCATCATGAAAGGAAGTTGCGTGTAGTCAAAAGCTTTTTCTGCATCTGTTGAGATAGCAATTTTTTAAATTTATTTTTTCCTTTTATTAATGTATTGTATCACATTTACGTATTTGTCCATGTTAAATCATCTTTGCTTTCCTTGGATAAATCCCACTTGATCATGATAAACAATGAACCACTGATGGTTTAAAATCAAAACTTTTCAGTTAATGGTAATTTTAGTCACCCAAAACATTTTTCTTAGTTTTGTAGTCTGGAAAAATTACTAATTCAACTACAGATTTCTTCTTTCCTCTTGTTTACTTTCTTTCCTCCCCCACTCAATGAATATTTAAATTCCCGAGTGTTCAAATCTCAGTTGAGCCTTGATCTGAAGAGCAATGTTTTCTTCAATTTTGTCTCATTTTCTGTTTCTTTAAATGGTGATGTAAAATCTTCTCTTTATCATTTTGTCTTTCCTTGACTGCATCTTTGCTAATCTCTGGACATTAGTTAACTCCATACAGAGCTGAACACTATATGCAATGATGATAACTAGATACTGTAATAAAATTATTATTTTCTGCAATATCAATACCTACTATATTGTCAAACTCCTTTTTATCTCTTAGCTTTTGCCACTTTCTTATTAACTAAGCAGCAAATATTCTATTGTTAAATTCATAATCCTAAAATTACATTGATTAATACATTATTTTTAACTTTGATTCCTTGTATATACAATGAAATTTTTACACGAATTTTAAATATTTGGTATACAGAATTATTTATTAAATAAATTTGTTATAATATCCGTTTGTATTATTTAATACCATATACATTTCAAATGTTCCTCTATATATCACTCACTAAATATGATTTAATACAATTATAATTTAAATGACACAGATCATTTTTCACAGGACACAAGAATATATTATAGGCAGAAAGTAATCTCTGTGGATATACTTGAATTATTTAAGGTTAAGAAGGTTTTATTTTATTAATGACATATCTAATATTGGGTTGAAAGATATTTTACTACTAGAATTTGAATCTGTGCCCCAAAAGTAGACTCTTGACTGAGTTTGACAGACTGTTAAATCAAAGTAGCACTTCTTAAAAAATTGGTAAGTTACTCTTTACTAAACAATCAAAAAACAGTTTTAAGGAACATTACATACAATCTATGAGGCAAAAAATAACCTGTGTCTCCTTGCAATGTAATGCTTGAATACTTCCTAATAAATTCACTTAAGAAAACATTGATTGAAAAATGCAAGCATTTAGTATTACTAGAACCTACTCTTTATAAAATTAGCTGTTAACTTGTGAAAAACTAATACTATTCAAATAATTTTTTTCCCAACATTAAAGTAATCTCAAGGTTTTTGCTTTATTATCCTACAGGTCATTAGTCTGTTTAGATTTCACTCCACAATTTTATTGCAGGATTTATGTATATCTTTATCATTATCATACATATAGCAAGAGATCAATTTCTCATATGTATTTTTTCCTGCTTTATCTTTATGTTCTCTTATTAATTAGCTAAAATTTTTTTAGCTATTCTGTATATGTATAAAAATTACGCTTTTAACATTTTTAAGTGATGATACTAGTTATCAATAAAAATAATTGAAATGGTTGATGTTTATAGACTATCCATTTTGGAAGATTGCTTCATTATACTTAAGAAAAAATGATTATTAAGAAAAATTCAGTGGGATAATGATATCTTATTGCTCAATGTTTTACAATATATTATGTCCAAAAGGAATAATATTTATTTACTTCATAAAATCAATATGTGTGACATTACATATTTAACATTCTGATATATAGCTTAAGCCCTTCATTTGGAGTTCAAACTGTCTGCATAACTGAGATCAGAAAAACAAATGCCTCCTTTCTAAATATGACTACATTCTGACTTGAATAGAAATACTCTAGATTTGTCAAACAAGGTATCTGGAAACAAATTAATGTTAAAAACATATTCCTAAAGTATATTAAATTACTATCTTTCCTGGACCCTGAAATTAATGCAAATGCATTAAATATTTCTTATAAGTATCATATTTAAACTTTATCATTATGAATAGATAGATATCTATTAAATATTATCATCGGTTTATTAGTAAAGATAAATGGAACATGGAATTGTGTTTATTAATTTTCAGTGCTCTTTGTGGGTGGTACATAATTTGCAACCCATTTGGAAGCTTTTCACTAGGAACTACATAGACCGAAAGGCAATCTAAATGATTGCTTTTAACAGAAAGGTCTCACTAGTATGTATGAATTCCTTTTTATTATTGTAAACTTAACACTGAAATATGCTGAAATCAAATGATAAAAGATATTTGTATGTGTATATTTCACTGTCTCACTAAATTAACAAAGTTTATGTACATTAAAAAAAAAATGTTTTCCTGAAGGAAGTGCACATTTACCTCTCTCTTTTTTATTCTGGCTATTTTTTGAAGTCAGTTCACTTGCATTGGCACTTCTGGGTTACCAAAGGGGTAGAGCAAAGAGTAGAGGAAGCAGTGGATTTAGTGTCCTTCAAATATGGGTATTATGTACTATTTAGGTAGAAAGTAGTTCTACATCACAATTTTTGTGGTCATGATTGTGTGGTTCATATATACTTGTGTTTTAGGAGAGAATAGTAAAAAAGAGGAAAAGTTAAAAAAAAATTCTTCCCAAAATCTTCTTTCAGTTATTTTGTTTATAAAAATTGTTAAACTACCACTTCAATGCTTCAACAGATGAAATCATTTGCGAATCATAAGAGGTGTTATCACTCTACTTTAAAATGCTAACAAGACTCGTAGAAATTTGGATTATAAATAGAAAATAGCCAATTTATTAAAGTTCTTTTTTGGAAATATTTTTCTAATAAGAGAAAATATTTACTGTATTAATAAATTAATTCACTTATATATTTGACCTTTCATGTGCTTATTATGATTTATTTTATTTTAATTATTAATTTGACATGGAAAAGTAACAATTAAAATTTACAAAATAGCCACATATTACTAAGAGAATGGGACTGCATCCTAAAAGCTATTTAACTCCATTAATGGTCACATGTCATTAAATCTATAACTCATATGAAAAGCTGTTATTTTAGTGAGGTGGGTATTATTAGCTCTATTTCTTAGATAACAAAACTAGAACCAAGAAATTTTAACTAAAGTGTTCAAATTCATGCAATTACTGAGTTACAGACACAAAATGTTTACCATAGTATTTACAACTATAAAGTCTATGCTCCTATTACAGTATATAACTGAAATATTGATATTATTTTAAATGTAAATATTTTAGATTAAATGTTATATTATCTATTATTTATATTGAAATATGAAGTCAAAATATTAAATATTATTTAAATATTTATAAATCATTTTTTACATACATACTTTTTAAAACCTTTATTTTAGGTTCAGGGGTACAAGAGCAGGTTTGTTATATAGGTAAACTCTTGTTATGTGGATTTGTTGTACAGATTATTTCATCACCCAGGTACTAAACCTAGTACCCCATAGTTATTTTATTTTATTTTATTTCTGCTACTCTCCCTCTTCTCACCCTCCACACTCAAGTAGGCTCCAGTGTCTGTTGTCCATCTTTGGGTTTATAAGTTCTCATCATTTACCTCCCACTTATAAGTGAGAATATACAGTATTTGGGTTTTTGTTCCTACATTAGTTTGCTAAGGATAATGGCCTCTAGCTCCATCCATGCTCCTGCAAAATACAGTCTATTCTTTTTTTTTTTACTGCATAGTATTTCATGCTGTATATGTACCACATTTTCCTTATTCAATCTGTCATTGATAGGCATTTAGCTTGATTCTATGTCTTTGCTATTGTCAATAATGCTGCAATAAACATTCATGTGCATGTGTCTTTATGGTAGAATGATTTGTATTTTTCTTGGTATATACCCAGTAAAGGGATTGCTAAATGAAATGAAAATTCTGTTTTCAGCTCTTTAAGGAATTGCCACATGGCTTTCCACAATGGTTGAATGAATTTATATACCCACCAACACTGTATAATTGTTCCTTTTTCTCTGTAAACTTGCCAGCATCTGATATTTTTTGACTTTTTGGTAAATAGCCATTCTGACTGGTATGAAATTGTATCTCATTGTGGTTTTGACTTGCATTTCTTTAATGATCAATGATATTGAAGTTTTTTTCATATGCTCTCTGGTCACATGTATGCCTGCTTTTGAAAGCATCTGTTTATGTTCTTTGTGCACTTTTTAAGAGTGCTTTTTTTTCTGTAAATTTGTATTGAGTTTCTTTTAGATGCTTGATATTAGACCTCTGTCAGATGCATAGTTTGAAAATATTTTCTCCCACCCTACAGGTTACCTGTTTACTCTGTTGACAGTTTCTTTTGCTATGTAAAAACTCTTTAATTAGATCCCATTTATAAATGGTTGTTTTCATCACAATTGCTTTTGAAGTCTTCTTTGCCAGTTCTTATGTCAAGAATAGTATTACTAGATTGTCTTCCAGGATTTTTATAGTTTTGGGTTTATAGGTAAGTCTTTAATCCATTTTGAATTAATTTTTGTATGTGGTATAAGGAAGGAGTCCAGATTCAGTCTTCTGCATATGACTAGCCAGTTATCCCAGCACCAGTTCTTTTTCCATTGCTTATATTTGTCAGCTTTGTCAAAAATCATGATGGTTTTAGGTGTGCAGCCCTGTTTCTGGGCTCTCTATTTTGTCTTATTGGTCTATGTGTCTTCTTTTGTACTTGCACATGCTGTTTTGGTTACTGTACTACTGCAGTATAAGTACATTTATTATGTTTATTATTATGTTTATTATTTCATGTAAGTTCCATATATGTATAAATATTTCATAATATGAGATATTTATAATTTCATATTACATAATTTCATAATATGAGAAAGAACTGTTAGGAAATAAAATTTAGAAATACGGGTTACGTGTGTGTGTTATGGTAGTTGAAGCCACAAGAATGGATAAATTCACTGAGATAGAAATAATATAGAGAATAATAGCCATGTTTGAGTATACTACATGCATTGATGAGGAAGATTAAATGGAGCCAGCATTAGCGTAGATTTATAGAATTAATACATGAAAGTGTAAATTCAATAAGGACAAGAAAGGCATTTTTCTAGAGAAGGAAGTGGTGGTGGTAATGATACAGGAGTTAAAAATAAATTATTTAGGTAGATAGGGTAAGAAAGTCCATGATAAGATTTTCCTTTTAATAGAAGCAGCCCCCAAATTATTTATTTTCTAACAAAAAACAGCCTGTAAAATTGAGCTGCAGACATAGATTAGCAAGCTGGAAGATTGCATGGGTGAATGCTGGCAGCTGTGTCAATAGGAAAAAGCTACCTGGGGGCTAGGCATGTTCAACATGACATCTCCATCTTTCTTTTTCTCTGTCAACCATGTGTACAGTAAAGGAACAGGCAACATGATGCCAGCCAGGTAGAGAACCCATCTGCATAATAAAAGATTAGGGTTGAGTGGCCAGCTTCTTTGCATGCTATGTAAAGAGCACACCTGGTCCAACCAATCTTTGGGCCCTATGTAAATCAGACACCACCTTCTTAAGCCAGTCTATTAACCCCCATGCACTTCACTGCAGATCCAAAGACCCATTCGGGCACCCCTCTCTCTCTGCAGAAGAGAGAGCTATTCACTTTCTTTTGCCTATTAAACGTCTGATCTTAAACTCACTTATTGTGTGTCTGCATCCTTGATTCTCTTAGCAAAAAAAGACGAACCTTGGATACATACCCCACGACGACACCACTTCAGTAATGAATATTAAATGCTCCAGGTAAGTTGGAAATTTGAAGGCTCATATATTCCCCCTTTTAATTTTTCTCTTTAGCTTCAAAGTTATGACTCCATCTAATAGAGATGACTTAAAAACTGTCAAAGTATTCACTAAACCCCTATGTATTAATTCTATGAGATTAGTTTCATGCAGACATAAGAGAGTTCAGAATACGACACCAAAATTGATAGGAAAACTTTATTGACTTAGTCAACTGCTACCTAATCTTTAATTATTAGAGCATTTGTATAAAGTTGGTCACATATTAGTTAGAGGCTAGGTATAAATTAATTTAACAAATATTTATTGTTTTCTATATCTCAGATATAAAAAGGATATATTGCTGAATGAGACAAAAAGATTCCTGATCTCATGGAGCTTAAATTTTACTAGTAAAAAATCAATACAAGAATAAGTATAATGAGCATGCCTTAAAATTACAATTTTAAAAGTGCTATTTTAAAAAATTAATTAAACAAAAATGTAATAGGACACAGAGTAACTAGTGAAGTTATATATTAGGTAGGTTTTGTCTGAAGATAAGTTGAAGCATGTATGAGAGGATGCATACTAGATTCCCCCAAGAAGCAGATACCCAGATGACATTAAATCTTTAAGGATTTTATTAGGGGAAATGCCTGTGAAGGAAAAGAAGACAAATCTAGATAAAGCTGTAAGAGCAATCAAAATGTGTTGAAAGTATACTCCAAGTCAAGGAGAAAAGAAAGGAAGGTTGAAAGTGAAAATGTGATATCTTGTAGCTTAAGAAAAATTGTGTAGGGCCATGGAGAGTCCTGGAATGAAAGTCAGTCACAGAGGATCACTGTGCCTCCAGGGGAACAGCTCACTTCAGTATCCTTGACATGTCTATCTGTGAGCTAAGAGCAGCCTATGAGAAGTGTGGGCTTCGGTGCAAACCCAGAGATGAATATCAGAGAACAACAGCTGAGGCCTATGTCAATTATATTCCCTGTGGTTGGAAAACTGAGAGATGAATTCTCATGACTTCCCCAATGAGCCAGTTATGAGGTGGAATGTTCTGAGTAGAGAGAATATATGGCATTTGCTATGGTCTCAACGTTTCATCCTTTCCAAATTCATATGTTGAAATCCTAATCCCCAAAGTGATGGTATGAAAAGCAAAGCCTTTGGGAGGTAATTATGTCACTTGTTAGTCTGTTTTCCATTGCTTTTGTAAAGGAATACCGGAAACTTGGTTATTTATAAAGAAGAAGTTTATTTTAGCTCATGGTTCTGCAGGCTAAACAAGAAGCGTAGTGTTGGCATCTACTGCTGAGAGCTTCAGGAAGCTTACAATCACAGTGGAAGGTGAAGGGGGAGCAGGCATGTCAAATGGTGTGAGAGGAGGCAAGAGAGAAGATCAGGCTCTTTTAAACAACTAGTTGTTATTTGAAATCATTACTGCAAGGAGAACACTGAACCATTCATGAAGAATCTGCCCCTCATGACCCAAACACCTCCCACTCTAGATCTCACCTCCAACACTGGGAATCACATTTCAACCTGAGGTTTTGATGGCACAAATATTCAAATCATAACAGATCATAAAGATGGAGCCCACATGAATGTGATTAGTGCCCTTATGAAGAGGCCTGAGGGCACTCCTTGCCCTTCTACCATATGAGGACCCAGAGAGCAGTTGCCATCTATGAAGCAGAGAGTGGGTCATCAACAGACATCAAATCTGCTGAAAGCTATATCTTGCACTTCCCCAGCCTCCCACACCTGCAAGAAATACATTCCTATAGTTTTGGCTCCCCCAGTTTATCGCATGTTGTTATAGTAGCTATATGAGTCCATTCTTACATTGCTATGAAGAAATACCTAAGACTGGTAATTTATACAGAAAGAGGTTTAATTGACTCAAAATTCCGCATTTCTGGGGAGCGTCAGAAAACTTACAATCATGGCGGAAGACAAAGAAGAAGCACGCACCTTCACAGGGTGGCAGGATGGAGTGAGTGCAAGCAGGGGAGATGCCAGATCTTATAAACCATCAGATCTCATGTAGAACTCAGTTACTATCATGAGAACAACCTGCGGAAACCTCCTCCATCAAGCAATTACCTACATCGTGTCCTGTCCTTAACACGTGGAGATTATAGGGATTACAATTAGAGGTGAAATTTGGGTGGGGACACAGAGTCAAACCATATCACAACCAATGCTGAATAAGACAGCATTAAAGTGGAAAAGAAGGTGACATATTTAAAACATAAAGAAGGCTTTCAGGCTAGAAGAAAACATTGAAGAACATTTAGATAATTTGTGGGGTGGTAGTGACTCTTTAGATGCAACACCAGAGACATGATCCATGAAAGAAATAATTTATAAGCTGGACTTAATTAAAATCAAAATTTTCTGCTCTGTAAAAGACACTGTCAAAAGAATGAAAAGGCAAGCCACAAATTGGCAAAATGTGTTTGCAAAAATATATATTTTACAGGACTGTTATCCAATATATACATAAAGGACTGTTAAAACTCAACAAGAAGAAAGCAAACAAGCTGATTTAAAACTAGGGGAAAGACCTTAACAGATACCTCATCAAAGAAGACATCAGATAGTAGATAAGTATAATGAGAAGATGCTGCACATCATATGTCATTAGGGAAATGTAAATTAAAACAACAATGATATAGTACTTCTTATGTTAAAAAATAACTAAAATGCAGAACACTGACAACACCAAATGCTGATCAGGATTTGGAGCAATAGAAATTCTTATACTTTGCTGATGGAAATGCAAAATGATACAGCCACTGTGAAAGAGAGTTTGTTCAGATATTTTGAGAGTAAACATACTCCTACCTTACAAACCACCAATCATGCTCTTTGGTATTTATCCAAAGGAACTTGAAAATGTCCACACAAAAATTTGCATATCCATCTTTATAGCAACTTTATTCACAATTTGAATCTTGTAAGCAACCAATATGTTCTTCAGTAGGTAAGTCATTCAATTGGGATACATCCAGACAAAGAAATATTATTTGGAAACATAAATATTATTCACAAGTGAGCCATCACACCATAAGAAGACATTACAGAAACTTAAATGCATGTTACTATGTGAAAGGAGCCAATGTGAAAGGGCTAAATGCTGTATTATTTCTGGAAAGTTATGATATTCTGGAAAGTTAAAGTTATGAAGACAGTAAAAAGAGTTGTCAGGGTTTAGAGGGGAAGGAGGGAAGAAGAGGCAGAGTGGAGAGGATTTTTAGGGCAGTGAAACTACTCTGCATGATACCATAATGAATACATTTCATTATATATTTGTTTAAACCTATAGAATGTTTAGCAGTAGGACTGTAGCCTAATGTAAACTAGAGAGTTGAGGTGGTAATTGTATATCAATGTAGGTTCATCAATTTTACCAAATGTACCACTCTGGTGGGTGTTGCTGAAAATGAGTATATCTTCAGGTAAGTCAAGGGCAGAAGGCACATGTGAAATCGCTGTACTTTCCTATCAATTTTGCTGTGAACCTAAAACTCCTGTTAAAAAAATAGTGAAGTCTTTTTAAAAAGAAGAAAAAGAAGAAGGCTGTCAGGATCAATTAGCAGTAAGGAGGGAGGATTATAATAAAGTGTGAAATGGTTGGAAAGGTAGGCTAAAGTCAGATCACAAGGACCTTCTAGGTTATCACAAAAAGCTTTGATTTTTAAAGAAGCAATTGAAGAATTTTAAGCAAAAGAGTACCATTATTCTATCTATTTTTAAGATAATTCTTGCTGCTTTGTAGAAAAAAAGATTAGAATGTGAATAAAATCAAAACAGGGAGTCCAAGGAGGATGTAGCCTTCAAAGAAAGGCAAGTTAAATTATAATGGAGGTGAAGAAGGAAAGAGTTGTTTTGTTAGAGATGAAGTTTTATCTTAAGATGGTAACTATGTAATTTAGTATTTGGTTAGGTATGGGGGTTCAAGGACAGAGAGGATTGAATAATCATTCTTGGTTTGGGACTTTAAGCTCTATAATTTGATGTGAGCAAGAATGGTGTAGGAGCTTTCATTGTTGCTATTATTTTTAATTTTCTCTTTTCTTTTTTCTGATTATAATACTTTGTTCATTGCAACAAATTTAGAGAATTAGTAAATGTTAAAAAGTTAAAAATTGCTCATGTTCTATGTAAAGTGGCAAAGCGGCCCATGATTCAATTACCTCCTGCTGGGTCCCTCCCACAACACATGGGAACTCTGGGAGATACAATTCAAGTTGAAATTTGAGTGGGGGACACAGCCAAACCATATCAACCAGCCTATCATTGAGGGACATTTAGATTGATTCCATGTCTTCGCTATTGTGAATAGTACTACAATGAACATAAGCATGCATGTGTCTTTATGACAAAATGATTTATATTCCTTTAAGTCTATACCTAATAATGGGATTTCTAGAATGAATTGTAGTTCTGTTTTAAGTTCTCTGATAAATCACCAAACTGCTTTTCATAGTGGCTGAACTATGAAAATTACATCACTGCTGGCAGTGTACAAGCACTGCGTCTTCTCTGCAGCCTTGCAGCATTTGTTATTTTTTTTAATTTTTAAACTAAAAATGTTATTTTTTGAATTTTTAATAATAGTCATTCTGACTTTTGTGAGATGGTATCTTTCATGATTTTGATTTGCATTTATCTAATGATTGGAGATGCTGAGAGTTTTTCACATGCTTGTTGACCACCTACATTGTTTTCTTTTTGAAAAGTGTCTTTTTATACCCTTTGCCCACTTTTTGATGGGGTGTTTAATTTTTAATTGTTAATTTAAGTTCCTTACACACTTTGGATAGTAGAGCTTTGTCAGATGCATAATCCACAAATATTTTCTTCCATTCTATGGTTGTGTATTTTGTTGACTATTGCTTTCACTGAACAGAAGCTCTTTAGTGTAATTAGGTCCTGTTTGTCAATTTTTATTTCAGTTGCAATTGCTTTTGGCATCTTTGTCATAAAATCTTTGCCAAGGCCTGTCTCAAATGGTATTTCCAGGCTTTTCTTCAAGGGTTTTTGTAGTTTTACATTTTAAATTTAAGTCTTTTATTCATCTTGAGTTGATTTTTGATGGTATAAGGAAAGGGTCCAGTTTCAACATTTTGCATATGGCTAGCCAGGTATCCCAGCACTATTTACTGATCATGGAGTCCTTTCCTATTGATTGTTTTTGTCAATTTTGTTGAAGATCAAATGGTTGTAGGTGCATAAATTTATTTCTGGGCTCTATTTTGTTTCATTGGTCTCTGTGTCTATTTTTATACCAGTACCATGCTGTTTTAGTTACTGTAGCCTTGTAGCATAGTTTGGTGTCAGGGTAATGTGATAGTTACAGCATTGTTCATTTTGCTTAGGATTGCTTTGGCTATTTAGGGTCTTTTATTGTTACATATGAATTTAAAAATGAACTTTTCTAATTTTGAAAAATGTCACTGGTGATTTGATAGAAATAGCATCGAATCTATAAATTGTTTTGGGCACTATGGCCATTTTGACAATATTGATTTTTCCTTTTCATCAGCATGGAATGGTTTTTTCATTTGTTTGTGTCATCTTTAATTTCTTTCAGCAATGTTTTTGCAATTCTCATTGCAGAGTTCTTTCACCACCTTGATTAACTTTCTTTCCAGGTATTTTATTTTTGTGGCTATTGTGAATGGGACTACATTACTGATTTGACACTTGGCAGAAACTACAGGGTTTTCTAGGTATAGAATCAAATCATATGTAAACTGAGATAATTTGACTTCTTCTTTTTATGTTTGGATGCCTTTTATTTCTTCCTCATGCTGGATTGCTTTTTCTAAAACTTCCAATACTGTGTTGAATAAAAGTGGTGAGAGTGTATTGTTGTCTGGTTCCAGTTTGGCTAGTAGGTAGCCTCGTGCTCCACCATGTGGCTCCTGTATATTTTCTTGCATTTGCAGACTTGCTCCTCAGTACCCTGATGATGTGGGCTCCTTGACCACTTGAGTGCTGGCTGCAGATCTTGGCTTGGCACTCCTGGGCTGCACTCTGCAGCCCTAGGAAGAACTAGGATTTATGTTTCCTCCCCAGCCTGGGGCAGCATGTGCAGGGAACTTGGCAGTGGCAGTGGCAGAAGGCCTTTCACTTGTCACTTGCGGCTGCACCTCAGGGAATGCAGAGCTGGTGTGAGACAGCTATGTTGTGATCCCAAGCCAGGGTCCCTGCCTGGTAATGAGCTGTGGCGAGGGGCTCATGGGGAAGACAGACTGTCCTCTTCTCCTAAGGGTAGCTGTGACATGCTGCAGGTGTGAGTACAGCATGCAGGGTCTTTGTTCCTTCCCCCAGTCTGAATGAAGCAAAGGAAGTACCACTGCAATGGTAGTGGCAGAAGGGCTTTCAGTTGCTTCTGGGAGCTCCACCCCAAAGAAATGCAGAGCCACTGCCAATAGGAATGTTCAGCCAGGGGATGAGGTGGCTGTGCTGTGTCCCAAGCCGGGGGTCCTACTTGGTGAAGGTCAGGGGGTGGGAGGCTCACAGAGAAGAGAGACTGGGCCCTTCTTGTATGGTAAGTGTGGCATGCAGAAGGCTTGAGTAAAGGCTTTAGGCTCTTTGCTCCTTCTCCAGTCTGAAAGCAGCAAGGGCAGAACTGCTGCAGTGGCATTGACAGAGGCACTGTCAGTAGTGTCTGGAAGCTCTACCCCCAGGGAAACACAGAGCCGCTCCCAGTGGGAGTACTCAGTCAGGAGTAGGGCATCACCTTGCTCTGTGAACCCAAGGGTGCTGCCTGGTCCGGAGTAGGGGATTGGGGTTCATAGGAAAGACAGACTGGGCTCCTCTGTGTATGAAGGCTGTGGATATGCTGAAGGTGCCAGTGACATGTCCAAGCCCTTTGTTTTTTCCTCCACCCAAGGGTAGTAAGGGCAGGTACCATTGTACCTGCAATGGGGAAAGGGCTGTGGGATGTCCCGCCGAAAGAAACAAAAGCTGCTATTGACTGAAGAGTTCAGGCAGTGTCAGCGTAGTTATGCTGGAGGCCCAGATTTAGAGGCCTTGCCTCATGAGGAGTAACAATTGCAGGGACACGTGGAAAACTGTTTAGCCCCTTTTCCATAAGGCAGCAGTTCTGTGCTGGGATCCACGGCAGTCCCTAATCACTGCGTTCCCTCTCAAGCCTGAGGGTAGTAGGGATTGGAGCTATGGAGCAATAAATATGGTGGACCTGCCTGCGACCACTGGGAGCTCTATCCCAGGCAAGTGCAGAGCTGCTACTCACTGGAGATCCTAGGCGGGGCGGGGGTGGCTGGGGTTACAGGTTGGGAGGTTCTGCCCATTGAGGAGTAGTGGTGGCAGGGAACCTTGTGGAAAACAGTCTGGCCATTTTTTTCATAAGACAATTTCCGTGCTGTGGGCCCACACTAGTCTTTAATAATTTCACTCCCTCCCAAGCCTGAGGGTGACAGGTGCAGGGACTGCAGAGTAGGAAAATTGGAAGGCCTCCCTGGTCCTTTCTGGAGCTCCACCTCAGGGAAATGCAGGGCTACTCCCAGCTCAAGAGCTCAGATTGGGCTGGGGTGGCCATCACGGTCCTAGGCCTGTGGGCCCTGTTCAGTTACGTGCAGTGGAGGTGAAGCCTGCCGTCTGTCCACTCCTTAGTCTTCTAGATTCAGCCCCTGTTCTGGGGACAGGGGAGGGGGACCTGGTCTTTACTGTTGCTGGAGCTGTAGCCACTGGTGCCAGGATGCCCAGTGGTCCAAGGCCCCTGGAAATCCACATGTGCCTGAGTGGAGGCTCTGCTCAGAATCCACATAGCTCTCTGTGTCAGACTGGAGGCCCCAGAGGGGAGGTGTCATGGGGGATCTCTTGAGCCCAAGGTTGGAAAGGTTCATGGTATAAGTGTGGGTTCCTGGGGGCTCTCACGCACTCAGCATTGGCCTGTGAAGGGGGAGCCTACTGTGGCTCCACACTAATCCCAGATGGGTGGGGTCCTGTCTTGCTCTTCTTTGTTGGCTCTTGGCTGCATTCCTTCTCTGGTAAATCTAAAAGCATCTGCCTGGATGTTCCAGTTAAGGAGCTACTGTTTACTCACCACTGTCTCCTCTCCATGACAGCAGTGCACACTAGCTGCTTCTAGTCAGCCATCTTGGCCCCAACGCCAATAATTTCTACTTCATGTAGGTCAAAAGTGTTTTACCAGAAACTATAAATTTTAAATTGTTATTCAATCCTGGTTAAACATTTTTCATTCTTTATCTCTCTATTTAAACTACTTATTACATTTATAGTCTGTTTCTTCAGGAATCCATTTAGCTGCCTAATTTTTTTTGTTAAGGTTTTCATGGTTTATTATATTTTAGTCTTCAAACTTCATTCTTCATTTTGTTTGAGTTTTTTAGATTTAGATATTTCTCTTGTAAACTGCATACAGCTGGATTATTAAAATCTTATATAACAATCTACCTTTAAACTCTCATTTTGTGTGCTGTTGTTTGGTGTTTTTTGTGGTATATGTGAGTCTAACTAATGCATTTGCATTTATTATTGCAGACTTAATTGGCAATTGTGGTCTCACTATTTCTTCTCCTCCTTTCCTCCTCCTACTTCTTCCTCTTCTTCTTCTTTCATTTGACATTTCTTTTTAAACATTTTCTGCTTACGACATAATGTCAGGATAAATTTAAAAGTCATTGAAATGAGTAAAAATGATCACTGGGTGTCCTGTCTGGTACACTTCCCAGATCATTGGCCTCTTTCATCACCTGTAAGCTTTTGCATACTGTAAATTAGTGTTAACTACTAGAAATGAAAATTACTTCATAGAAATGCAAATAGGTTTTGGGGTACAATTTATTACTGCCCTGTGTATATTGGCCAGTTGTGTGTCAATTCGTGAATTCTTTTAAACATTTTTAATTTTCTTTGCATATGTGTTAAATTCTCCTATGAACTAGTTTTTAATACCTTACTGAGTTAATACCTTAAGTAAAATCTTTGATATATTCATTTTATAATTTTATGGCAGTAATGAATTTACTTTCTTTAAAAGTTTTTAACAGTGTAACAGTGTAAATGCTGTAAGAGAAGAATTTGTAAAGAAAAAAAAGAAAGTTATAAGAAGCAGAAAAAAAAGAAGTAATGGGAAAGTTAGCATATTTCTCTGATTAGAATTCCCACAGACAGTTCCTAGTAATTGGAGAAGGAAAATATTTAAACAGGAAATGACTAGAGTCTAAACAATCTTTATCAACTTATAAAATAATAATGATGTGTCAAGTTCAAAATAAAATGCGGGATATAGACCTCACAGTGGGGCTTCTGGATACTGCTTATATAAATATGCTTGCCTTGCAGTGTCCACTGAGCTAAAAACATTAAGATTTGTGCACTTTTCTCTATCTATATCATCATTCAATAAAACACATATGTTGCAGCACATGGTGTTATTAAACAGATTAAAAATAGTGAACAACAGAAACATTCAAGCTAGGGGTAAGTGAATGGGGTAGAAAGGTTTTGAAATGTTTGCAGAAAAAAGTTAGAAATATTTCCGAACTTTAAGCCTAATAACATAAAATATGCATTATAGAAGCTCAAGAGAAGTTTTTAAAGAATATCATAAAGTGTGTAATTTTAAAACCAATAGGGAGAAAATTCTTTGAAAATAAACTACAGTAAATCCAAAGGAAGATATATAACAAGAAATAAATCATAACCAATTATGAGACATAATATTACTTGGTAGAAATAAATCCAAATGTAACACAATAAATACAAAAAGGTTAAGCTCAGAAGATATGCTTTTTTAAACAGGGACATAGAAACTTTGTCTAAGCACACCAAAGCACCTTCATTTTTATTTGAATTATGCAAGTTGTAAAAATAATAAATGTAAGTTTACCCTTGAACAACATGGGGTTAGCAGCACTAACCCCTGTGAATTTGAAAATCTATATATAATTTTTGACTTGCCAAAGACCTAACAATCAATAGCCTACGGTTGACCAGATGACTTACTGATAACATAAACTGTCAACGCATATGTTATATGTGAATGTATGTATATATACATATATATATATATATTTGAGATGGAGTCTTGTTCTGTTACCCAGACTGGATTCCAATGTCACCATCTTGGCTCACTGCAACCTCCGCCTCCCAGGTAGCTGGGATTACAGACACAATGTCTGGCTAATTTTTGTATTTTTAATAAAGACTAGATTTCACCATGTTGGTTAGGCTGGTCTCGAAGTTGTGATCTCAAGTGATCCTCCTGCCTCTGTCTTCCAAAGTTCTGGGATTACAAGCATGAGCCACCATGCCTGGCCCACATGCATTATATTTTATTTGTTTTATATACTGTGTTCTTACAATAAATTAGGCTAGATAAATAAAATGTTATTAAGAATATCAAAATGTCCTTTCACCTCCTTAGTTAGCTGTATTTCTAAGTATTTAGTTTTTTGGTGGAGTCTTCAGGATTTTCTAAGTATAGAATCATATCATCAGTGAAGAGAAATAGTTTGACTTCTTTTCCCAATTGGATGCCTGTTCTTTATTTATCTTGACTCATTGTTCTGCCTAAGACCTCTAGTACCATGTTGAATAGGACTCGTGAGAGTGGGCATCCTTGTCTTGTTCCAGTTCTGAAGAAGAATGGCTCCAGTTTTTGCCCATTCAATATAATGTTGGCCGTGGGTTTTGTTACAGATAGGTCTTTGTATTTAAGGTATGTTCTTTCAATGCCTAGTCTGTTGACAGCTTTTTATCATTAAGTGATGTTCAATTTTATCAAAAGATTTTTCTGCATCAACTAATAAGATCACTTTTTTTCTTTTCTTTTTTTCTTTTTTTTTGCTGTTAATTCTCTGATTTGTGGCAAATCACATTTATTTTGTATGTTGAACCAGACTTGCATCCCAGGAATGAAGCTTGATTTTGCTGTGTTAACTTTTTGATGTGCAGCTGGATTCAGTCTGCTAGTATTTTGTTGAGGATTTTTGCCTGTGTTCATTAGAGATACTGGCTTCATGTTTCCTTTTTTTTTTTCCATTGTGTTTCTGCCAAATTTTAGTATTACCGTGATGCTGGCCTCATACAATGAGTTAGAAAGGAGCCCTTCCTTCTCAATGTTTTGGAATAGTTTCAGTAGGATGGGAACCATTTCTTGTTTGTATGTCTGGTAGAATTCAACCATGAATCCATTTGGTTCAAGGCTACAAAGCACTGCTGAAAGAAATCAGAGATGGCACAAGTAAATGGGAAAATATTCCATGCTCATGGATTGGAAGAATCAATATTGTTAAAATGACCAGACTTCCAAAAGCAATTTATAGATACAATGCTTTCCTATAAAAATGCCAATGTCATTTTTCACAAAGGTAGAAAAAAACTATTCTGAAATTCACATAGAACCAAAAAAGTTATCTAATAGCCAAAGCAATAATAAGCAAAAAGAATAAAGCCAGAGTCATCACGCTACCCAAAATCAAACTATGTTATAAGGCTATAGTAACCAAAACAGCATGGTACTGGTACAAAAACAGACACATAGACCAATGGAACAGAATAGAAACCTCAGAAATAAAGCCACACACCTACAACCATCTGATCTTTGATAAGGCCAATAAAAGCAACAGGGAAAGACCTCCCTATTCAATAAATGGTGCTGAGATAACTGGCTAGCCATATGCAGAAGAATAAAACTACACCCTTACCTTTCAACATATACTAATTTAAAATATATAAAGATTTAAATATGAGACCTCAAACTAAAGAAATTATAGAAGAAAAGCTAAGAAACAGCATTTTTAACATTGACCTTGGCAAAGAATTTTGTATTGAGTTCCCAAAAGCAATTTGAACAAAAACAAAACTTGACAAGTGGGACCTAATTAAACTAAATAGCTTCTGTAAAGCAAAATAAACTAACAATAGAAAAAAACAGAAAACCTACAGAAGAGAAAATATTCACAAACTATGCATACAACAAAGATCTAATATACAGAATCTTCAAAGAATTTAAAAACTTAAACAAAAAATAAATAACCACATTAAAAAAACGGGCAAAGGAAATGAACAGAGACTTCTCAAATGAAGATACACAAGTTAACATACATATGAAAACCTGCTCAATATCATTTAATTATTAGAGAAGTGCAAATCAAAACAACCGTGAGAAACCATCTTATACCATTCAGAATGGCCATTATTAACAAGTCAAAAAAAAAAAAAAACAGATTCTGGTGAGGCCACAGAGAAAAAGAAGTGCTTACATTCCCTCTCTCTGTGGAAAAGTATGTTAGTTTAGACACTGTGGTAAGCAGTTTCAAGATTACTCAAAAAACTTAAAATAAGATTTGACCCAGAAATCCCATTACTGGGTATATACTCAAAGGAAAATAGATTATTATACGAAAAGACACATGGACCCATCTGTTCATTGCAGCACTATTCATAATAGCAAAGAAATGGAATCAATCCAGGTGCCCATCAACATTGGACTGAATAAAGAAAATGTGATACGTGTACAGCATGGAATACTACACAGCCATGAAAAAGAATGAAATCATGGCCTTTACAGCAACATGGATGGAACTGGAGGCCACAATCCTAAGTGAACAAATTTAGAACCAGAAAACAAAATACCACATGGTTTCACTTATATATTTTTGCTAATTCATGCAGGGCTTAATACCTTGTGATGAACTGATAGGTATAGCAAACAACCATGGCACATGTTTGCCTATGTAACAAACCTGTACATCCTGCCTATGTATCCCAGAACTTAAATTAAAGTTTTTTTTAAAACCTGCACATGTACCCTCAAACTTAAAAGTTAAAAAAAAAAAAAAGTTGTTGCTAAACATTGAGCACACATGGGCATAAACATGGGAACAATAGACATTGCTGACCACTAGAGCAGGGAGAAAGGAAGTGGGGCATGGGTTGAAAAACTACCTATTAGGTACTATACTTACTACTTGGATGCAATATACCAAACCTGCATATGTACCCCCTCTATCTGAAATAAAAATTGAAATTAAATTAAAATTTGAAATAAGATAGGCGATGGAGAAGTATAAAACAAGTATACACTCAAATTTATTTAGTTAAATGTAATTTACTATGAAAAAGAAAATCATAAGGAAGAGAAGTTATAATTACTCTTCATTAAATGGAAGTTGATCATCATAAAGGTCTTCATCCTCGTTTTCTTCAGGTTAATTGGATTAAGAGATAAAGGAAGAGGAGAGGCTGGTCTTGCTGTTGCAAGGCTGGTGGAGGTGGAAGAAAATCCATATATAAGCAGACCTCATGGTTCAAGCCTGTATTTTTCTAGGGTCAACAGTACTTATTGAAGCCACTTGTTCTCTTCTTACAAGAAGGTGCACCAGGAGGGAAATGATTGTCGTATTTTATCCTTCATGTTTCTGCCTTCCCCTAAACTATTTTAGGTTTCCTTTGCTATAACACACACGACATTTTCCACAAATTACATATTTTATCTTTGTGATTATAATTCTAGCCAGTTTCTTTTTCAGAATAATCTCTATATCTTAATATATTTGGGGAAAAATGTGTATTTTTAATCTGTTATTCGTGGACCTTCTTTGCTTTAGTTATACCACTTCTCTGCTTTGAAGATTTTAAAATTATATTCTAGTCTTCTGAAATGGTTAAAACTACCTAACTTTATTTCATTGTCATTGATATTATAAAATTATTAGACAAATGTAGTTTTGAACTTTTAAACTTGCATTATTGTAATTTAAAAGTTTCATTCTAAGACTGCCTCCTGCTGTTTGCATTTGAGCAATTTAAATTCTCAGAGCTTTCATTTTCCCTTCTGCAAATTGGACCTAGTAATAATACCAAACATTGCAATAATACTAGCATAATATGTGACACAGAGTAAGTCTGAGAAAACTGTTGGTTAAATAAGAACATCACAATAATTATGACAAGAATTATAGTAGCTCACACTTATATAGACAGTTTCAATATTCTGAGCACTGATGAAATCATTTATTTTTAAAAACTTCATTTGGTAGAGAAAAAGCAGCAAAATGTCATAACTTCAAGCACTTGGGAATTGAAGTTATACTTTCTGGATTTGAATGTTTACTCTACTACTTGATAGCTTTATAAGCTTGGAAAGTTACTTAACTTCTCTATGCCTCAGTTTCCTTACATGTAAAACAATGCCAATAGAGTTGATAAAAAGATTAATGCAAAGCACTTAGCGTAATATCTGCAATTTAATGTGTTGCAATAAGTGTTTCTTAAAATGCATACATGTTATGATCTTCATTTTACAAATAAGAAACTAAGCTACAGAGAAGCAAACATATGCAGTAGATCATGGTCATTACAATAAATATGTGAAACATATTGATCTGGCATTTTAAAAGCAATCCATCTATACTCAAGCAAAACAAAATAAAGAGTCTAAGTTTTAAAGTTTTTTTATAATTTACAAAATGTGCATAACCATCGTAATGTGCAACTTTTAAAAACCTGATAGTAGGATTAGCGAATCAGGAGATGTACCAATGCATTTCTGTCTATAAGCAAAATAATCCTGTGCCATTTTACTAAGTAGAAAAAACACCACCTAGGTTAAAAAATATGTATTACTTTTAAATATTTATACATGTAGTCGGAAGAAGTACTTTGAAACTTTTAAACATTTGTATATCTGTATTTGCTCCAAAATCCTATCCTCTTATGACTCACTGAAAGGTGGTTAAAAATAAAGATTTTCTAGTGAGTGTGAATACAGGATTTAGAAAAAAATTAAAACTTGAATTAAACCCTACATGAGTATGTATAACAGAAGGGTGACACATCCCTTTCTGTTCTATGCAGGAGAAATTGATTTAGATCATCAAGCAGGTGATTTATGAACGGAGTGGAGAAGAGAAAAAATAAGGAAGTTCACTTTTAATTTTAATCTGTAAATGAGTTAGTTTATTTTGTCAATTATAGATACAGTTTTATGAACAAATTAACAACAAATGCTTCAGAAAGCCATTGAAATTTACTTAGAATATTAGACTAAATTTTATTTAGCTGTGATTTTTACACAGACTCTGTTAGAGACAAAATAAATAATGCTAATAATAGAATAATATTCTGATTATCTTCAGATGCAAAGCCCATTCAATACCTCTTTTTAGTTTTCATAAAGCTCTTGATTTAACACAGTAAACAAGGTTTAAGCACAAACCTAAAGGACAGCTTAATCTTACAATCATTTCCCCTTATGCTTCAGGCTTACATTTTAGCTTTATTCATTACAGCCCTAAAGCCTCCGCTTTCTAAATGTATAGGTTAGAGAAAGTACCTTGGAGCTCACCTGCTCAAGATTAATAATATTACTCCAAGAAGATTAGAGCTATTACTCTTCCTGACCTGATCCAAATGGTACAAATGGGATTTTAAGGATGAGGCCTGTTTAGAGATCCAATGGAGTGATGAGGTACAGGGGATAGCTACCCTGAGGAATCAGGAAGATAGACTGCCAGGGTTGTACCAATGATACGCTATTAGGTTTAGCTATTATCCAAAGAAAAGATTATGGCTATAAATAAATTCATCCAGGCCTTTAATACAATGGACAGGCAGACCAATGGATGGACAGGCCAGGAACATAACCATTATTTTTTTTAAAAAGAACCTTAGGCTAAGTTATTATTTCAATAGCAGAATTTCAGGTGATACAGGATTGAATACACACACATACACACACACACACACACACACACACACACACACACACATACACATACACACACGCGTTGGCCCATATGATTTAACATGAAACCTTAGAAACACCGTTTTAGTAGTTTAGAAAAATTATGTCTTGGGAATTATCTGTGCTTGTCTTGCTTTTAGACTATCATGCTTCTGACTATGTAGAGTTTTCTGATTGCCTAATTAAAATTCCTTTGTGACATACTCAAAGAAGCATTAAAGAAAGCAAGAATACGTAAATCTTTTCATCTTAGAGAAAGATAACCACTGAAATTATGCACACAACACACACAAGTATATATCCTGTACAAGTTTTTTTATTTTTTGTAATACTGTGCATAGTGCTTTTTACATATTGTATAATAAAATATTAATATTGGTAATAAATTAAATATAATGAATTAATACACATGCCACATATTTTTGATGCACTTAATGTGCATTAATATATTTGATTCTCACAGTCACACAGTTGTTATAAAACCATTTGAAAGATAAGGAAATTGAGTTAACAGGATAAGTGAATTGCTTATTCCTCCACTCTTAAACAATTTAACTTACATTCATTAAAAATTGCTTTAAATCTTTCTTATCATTCTGGCTCTACATCATTTCTTCAGGAACATCTTCCTGATCCCTAAAAAGTATTTTTGCTCTCACAATGCTGTCACCTTTGAAGAAAGTATAGTGGTAATCTTCTTCATGCTACATTTTATAAAAGACTTAAGAATATACTATTAAAAGGAATCTTCATATATAGCATGGATTTTAATTATATCGATTATTTATCAGTTTATCTTCTCTCTGTTCCCACTAAAATATAAGCTCATAATACTGTAATGCGAGCACCTAGAATCATACCTGAAATTTATGTGCAAATGACATACGTTCTTATGAATTAATGAATGACATAAGTGTATATAGAATTACTACTTTTGCAAATACTAAAGAAGAATTGCTTATGAAGATAAAGGAGAGCTACCATTCAGTGAAACTGTCTGCTCTTTAGATTTCCTGAATGATTACATAATGATACCATTCATAAAAAACTATGGCACAAAAAGGAAACTTCACTGTTGGGGAAGGAGAGAGCTGATAAGAATGCTTTTTGATATATTGACTATAAGGTATCTATGAGATGTTTTATAGAGTGATTTTCAATAGGTTTTTAGAAGGAACAGTTGGAGTTCAAGGCATGATTTAGTCTTGGAGAAGAAGATTTGTGCATCAATGACATGTGGAGGAGGCTGGGGAGTGTATGTAAACACCGACAGAGAGGAGTGAAAGCTGAAATAGATGAAAACTGCTGACAGAATTCTGCAGACTCCCACTACATCAAGGCTAAGCAAAGAAGGCGTGGACAAAAGTTGAATGCTAAGGTATTATGTTTTTATGATATGTTCCAGATTTCTTTGTTTTGGTTGTACGTATTTATTGAATTTTAATGTCTAATTGTCATCCATTACCTGCAAATGTCAAAGCTATCTTTTTATTTCAACAAGTATTCTCACTCACACACACACACACACACACACACACACACACACACAAAGAGATGTAGGTGGATTGTGAAGAGGAATGTGAACAGTTTTATGGGCTAATTAAGAACTCTGAATCTTGTCATTTTGTCCTGTGATTTTAAAATTTTTATTATGTCAGTTTTGGTAAATATTTAAATCTCTCCTTCAGAATACTTAGGAATACAATTATTATAGAAATATGAAGAGGGGATGTATGAAAGGTGTTTTTAACTTCAAAGCTATGGAAGTAAATAAAAATTATTAACTAGGAGTATTTTAAGGCATTTTCTTTTTATGACCTTATTTTCTTTAGAATTAAATAGAAAGTACACAGTGACAAAATGACACTCTGAAACCAGCTACAGATTCTTTTTTTTTCTATTATTAGTAGTTTCTAAAACTAGACCTAATTATTCAGGCCAAGGAGCTAAGTAATTATAATATCAGATAATATTCAAAAATTATATTGTCCGTAAAATATTATAAAGAAAAGAATTTATTTCCTATTAACATTTCCCGCTACCCATAGAAAATGGTGTTTTCTGGATTTTTTTAACATATCTCTCTACTTTTGTAATGCAGTTGATATTTTGTCCCTAAGATAAATGTATGTATATATGGGCATTTTCCCAAAACATATTCAGAAAAAAATAATTACACATTGGCAAGGCATAAAATGGTAGCAGAAAATAAAGAAAAAACAATGAAGAAATAAACATAGCAAAGCTCCTTCATTCAGGCAAATGTTGTATAAATATTAGATTTAAATCGTAAGAAACTAACCTGGACTTTAATTCATCTGATATCCATTTGAACACAGTTCTCAAACAACTCAAAGCCCAAGCCTAATTCAAAAGTAGTAGTGTTTTTAAAGACAGCTACAATGCCAAGTCCCTATATATATACTAATATCCTGAAAGTGTCATGTATTATTTAAATGTCACCTTTTAAAAATACTACTAGATGTCTGTTATGGGGTGTATTCCTCATGAAATAGAAGAGATAAGGAAGTTCAACTTGAGCTTAGGAGAATGTCAATCACTGAGTTTCACTTTAGAGATCAAGAAATCAGGGCAGGTAGCTTATCAGTAAGAGAAATAGAAACCTGGTTTCCAGCACCACGGAAAGATGGCCTGTGTATCCTAGGAAATATTTGTATTATCAATCCCATCAACGTCTATTAAAATAAAATGTCTTCAACTGACTTTGGTAGAATCAATTACTCTGGATATAAATTTTTTCTTGAGTACTTTAGAGTTCATGAGACACTGTATTTGCAACACTAGAACATATTATATAACTCGTTTATTACTATAGAAATGTTAAGGGGATATTACTCACATTTTATAAATAAGGAAAAAAGGCATAAAGAGAAAGAATCTTGAAGATCACATGGCTTATAGGAGAAAATTTGGACCAAGGTCTTCTGATACTTTGCCCTGTAATCTTCATATTATATTTTATAGTTGTGTGTTTCTTTGTTTAAATTGACTAATAACAGAAAGCTATTATGGAATTCCTAATAAAGTAGAGGGTTGATATATCAAGGGATATTTTATTAGTATTTTTCTTGGCTGTTTCATGGTCACTTTAATTATCTAATATATTAAACAGGATGATAATATAGTGAATACTTTGTTTTTCCATTCCTTTTATTGATACGTTGTATCATTGTTTTGACAATAAATTACTCAGTCTTGGGTATTTCTTTATAACAATGCAAGAATAGCCCAACACATTTCCTCTGACTGTGTAGTTTCAAATGAGATCAGGCTTGTTATGAGTCGTATAGCCACAGACTGACTATGGTATAGCCACGGGCTATATTCAAATGGCATGTCTTCAAGCTCAATTTTTTTCTTCTGCTTGATTAATTCTGCTATTAAAAGGCACTAATGTATTCTTCAGTATCCCTCTTGCACTGTTCAACTCTAGAGTTTTTGCTTAATTATTTTAATCTCTTTGTTAAATTTAACTGTTATGATTCCGAATACTTTCTCTGTGTTATCATAAATTTCACTAAACTTTCTCCAAACAGCTGTTTTGAATTCTCTGAAAGATTGCATACTTTTATCTTTCCAGAATTGGTCCCTGGTGCTTTATTTAGTTTGTTTGGGGGAGGTCATGTTTTCCTGGATGGTCTTAATGCTTGTAGATGTTTGTTGGTGTCTGAACCTTAAATAGGTATTTACTTTAGTCTTTGCAATCTATTATTGTATGTACTCATCCTCCTTGACAAGGCTTTTCAGGTATTCAAAGAGACTTTTGTGTTGTAATCTAAGTTTTAGGTCTCTGCAAACATACATGCATTAGGGGCACCCCGTACCTTGTACCCTATGCCTTTTGCAGACCCATAGAATTACAAGCTTTGTGGTCTTGAATAATAGCCAAAAGAATTACTTGAATTACCAGGCATAGACTCTTGATCCTGTCACTTACTTTCTTCCAAACAAACACAGTCTCTCTCTCTCTCTCTCTCTCTCTCTCTCCCCTCTCTCTCTCTCTCTCTGTTTTGAGCTTCCTGGAGCTGAGGGAAGGTTAAAACAAACACCCCTATGGCCACCACTACTGGGAATATGCTGTGGTGGCAGATTCTCCCCCAGGTCCTGGGTGAGTCCAGGGATGCCATCCAGGAACCAGGTCCTGGAGTCAGAAACGTTAGGAATCTACCTGACACTCTATTGTATTGCAGCTCAGCTGGTGCCCAAGCCACAAGGTAAAGTTTTCCCCACATTTCTCTCCCTCTTTCACAGGCAGAGGAGTCTCTCTCCATGACCACCACCACCGCAGGCTCATGGGGAGTACTGCCAGATTACCACTGACATTCATTCAAAGCCAGGGGCTTTTCAGTCAGCTTGTAGTGAATGCTGCCAGGCCTGTGACTCACCTTTCAGAACAGTAGGCTCTTCTCTGGCCCAGGGCAGTTCCATAAATACCATCCAAGGACCAAGACGTGGTATTGGTGACCCTAAGAGGCTGCATATTCATGAATTTAAAGACTTACTATTGTTAAGATGTGAACTTTCCCATCTTCATCTGTAGATTGAAGGTAATTTTATTCAAAATACTATTAAGAGGCTGAGTGCAGTGGCTCTCACCTAAACTTACAGTGCACTACGATCACACCACTGCAGTTCAGTCTGGGTGACAAGACTCTCTTTCTCAAAAAGAAAAGAAATCAAAATATTTTGAAGATATTTACCTGGGCCTGGACAACTTTCTTACCAAAAGATACTCTTCACAATTTGTGTTGGGATTATTGCATTGTGTGGAAATAACTTTTACTGTTCCAACCCATGTTTGTCTTTCTTCTACTTAAGCATGTGTGTCATATGGCACCTGGCCAACTCCATTGTTACATTTTTCCCCTGCATGTAGGCCATGGGGTCTTTCTGCTGCATCACAAGAGGTGTATGTAAAAGCTAATTATTGTGTATCAGCTTCCAGGAAGAACCTGATGGCCAGGGGACACCAAGGACCACTACTAAAGTTGATCTTCCTCTGTTTCTTCTCTATGTAAGTAAAGCTTGTTCCATCCATAGATTATCTATGACATGCTTTTCTTGGTAATTCTGATATTAAGATGATAAATAAATCTCCAGAAAACCACTCTAATGAAATTGAGACATATGATTTACTTGACAGAGAATTAAGAATTACCATTATAAAAGTGCTCAACAATGTCATGAGCACAATGCATGAAAACAGTGAAAATTTCAGCAAAGAGAAAATATGGAATTCTACCAAACAGGAATTAAGAATCTTAAAAACACAATAATTAAACAGAAAAATTCACTAGCAGGGTTCAACAGAAGATTTTATAAACCAGAAAAAAAGAATTAGTGAACTTGAAGACAAGTAACTGGAAATTATTCAGAGGAACACAAAGAAAAATAATGAAAAAGAGTAAAGGAAGACCAAGAGGCTTATGTGACACCATCGGATGGATCTAAATATGCATTATGGATATCTCAGAAGAAGAAGAGAAAGAGAAATGGGAAAAACTTAATCAAAGAAATATTGGCTGAACAATTTCTAATCTTGGAAAGGAAATGGATATCTGATCCATGAATCCCAACAGTACACATATGATAATCACAAAGAAATCCACACTGAGACGAATTCTCAAAGTCAAAGATAAAAAGAGTATTTTGAAAGCATAAAGAGTAAGATGACTTGTCATGCAGATGATCACATAATATAAGTCTATCTATTTTAGTGAATTTCTCAGCAGAAATATTTCAGATCAGAAGGAAGGTGAATGAATGGGTCAGTCATGGTGGCTCAAGCCTGTAATTCCGAGTGAAGCTAAGGCAGGCAGATTGCTTGAGCTCAGGAGTTTGAGATAAGCTTGGGCAACATGATGAAACTCTGATTTGACTAAAAATACAAACCTTAGCCATGTGTGGTGGCACAAGCCTGTAGTTCTAGCTACTCAGGAGGCTGAGCTGGGAGAACTGTTAACCCAGGAGGTTGGGGTTTCAGTAAGCCAAGATAATGCCACTGCACTTCAGCCTGGACTGCAGAGTATGACCCTGTCTAAAAAAAAAAAAAAAAAAGAAAGTGGAATGGTAAATGATATAGTCAAAGTGCTGAAAGGAAAACAAAAACTGACAACCAAGCATACTACACCTGACAAGGCTATCTTTCAGAAATGGAGGAGAGTTAAGGATTTTCCCAGACAAACACAAGGGGTAATTTATCACCACTAAATCTACCTTTCAAGAAATGCTAAAGGAAGTTCCTAAGTTGAAAATATATATATATACTGAACAGCAATATGAAAGCACATGAAAATATAAAAATCATTGGTGATGGTAAAATACAGACAAGTACAGAATATTGTAATCCTGTAAATGATGGGTAAATTATGTTTAATTATAGTGTAAAAATTAAAAAACCAAAGTAGCAAAAATAACTAAAACTATAAAATTATAATGTAACAATATACAAATCTATGTTATGACATCAATAAAAGTGTGTGTGGAGAAGGAAAATAAAAGAATAGTTTTAGTATGCCATTGTAATTAAGCTGGTGTAATTCTAGTTAAGTTGTTATCAACTTAAAATAGACTCTTATAACTACAAGTTGTTTTATGTAAGTCCCAGGGCAACTAGAATGAAAATGGCTACAGAAGATAAAAAAAGAGAAAAAGGAAGTAATCACATCAATACAAACAAACAAAGATCAATGAAAAGCAAAGGAAGGCAGCAAAAGGGAAAAATAAGACACTTAAAAGGATCATAAGATACTACTATGGACAATTAAAAGCCAAAAAAAATGAATAACCTAGAAGCAAGGGACAAATTCCTAGAAATATATGTAGGAGAAGAAAATAAGTGATTCCTTTCTTCCTCATCATAAGGGTCAGAGTTGACTATAAAAAAGACAGGTTAATAAGAGAAAAGTGTAACAAATTTATTTGATCATAGTTTTATGTGACACAGGAGCCTTCAGAATGAAAACCCAAAGATACAGGGGAAAGTATCTGATTTTATGCTTAGGTTCAATGAAGCAGGGACAGCCAGGTAGAATGTGACTGTATAAAAAAGCTATGATCTAATAGTAATGTGATTCACCCTTCCACAAAACACTAGTTTGGATTACATGGGTCCACTTATATGCAGATTTTTTCAATAAAAGTTACACAGAGCGTTCCTACCTCTTACGTCTTTTATTTTACCTCCTTCACTTCTTCTGCCTCTGCCATGCTGAGTTAGCAAGATCAATCTCTCCCCTTTCTTCATCTTCTCAACCTTCCCAATATGAAAATGATGAAACTGAATACCTTTATGATAATCCACTTCCACTTCATTTACAATAAGTATATTTTCTCTTCCTTATGGTTTTCTTAATAACGTTTTCTTTTCTCTAGCTTACTTTATAGTAAGAATACAGTACACAATACATATATGAAATATGTGTTAACAGTTTATGTTATTGGTAAGGCTTCTTATCAACAGTAGACTAACAGTTAAATTTGGGTAATGTTTATATGCAGATATTTGCATGGTGGGTCCGCAACCCTGACCCACACATTGTTCAAGGCTAAACTGCAGATGGAGCTGAGAAACCGAGTAGAGCCTGTCTGTTCAGATTCTTCTTAGCCTCTCTGTTACACCATTTCTTTGTTATGGATACAGGATAGGAAACTTCTGGAATTAGGGTCTTAATTTCTTTATAGTCAGCTGTTACAAGGAAAAGTGGAAGAAGGTTCCAGTAATATTTTTAGGCTTATCATTTGCTTTGGGGAAAAGGGGTTATGGTTTCTATGTCCTGCCTTGGAGAAGAGGAATTCTAGTTTCTGTGGCTTGCCACAGGGAAGAATGAGGGTTAGGAGACTAGAGGACAGGATAAGGTCAGAGAGAAACTACTTTTAAGGATGCTTCTTAGGCTTTTACTTTGGGGTATTGTTTTTGAATTCCCAACACATTCAACCTACCTAGACTGAATCATGAAGAAACAGAAAATTAGAACAAACCTATAACTCTTAAGAACATTGTAACAGTAATGAAAATCCTACCAAGAAAGGAAAGCTCAGGACCAGATGGATCCATTGGTAAATTCTAGGAAACATTTAAAGAAGGGAGAAATGCCAGTTGCAGGTGACAGGGGGATGGAGGAAGCAAACCACCTGACCAAGTATGTACCTATCCAACAATCCTGCATGATCAGCACATGTACCCCAGAACCTAAAGTACAATTTAAAAAAAAAAGAAGGAATAATACCAGGATTTCTCAATTACTTCCAAAAAGTTAAAGAAAAGTGAACACTCCCATACTCCTTTTATGAGGCCAGAATTGCCCTCATATCAAAGCCAGATAAAAACACTACAAGAAAAGGAAACTACTGGCCAATACCTTTGAGAAATATAGTTTAAAAATTTCTCAACAAAATACCAGCAAACCAAGTTCAAAAAAATAATAAAGGGACTATAAACGGTAATCAAGTAGAATTTATACTTGAGCTACAAAGATGGTGTCTTATTTAGTTTGGGCTACTATAACAGAATATCGTAGGCTGGGCTACTTCAAATATGCAGTTCATAACAGATGATTCAACATGAAAATCAACGAAAATCAATTATACCATATTAACAGTATGAAAGATAAAAACCACATAATAATCTCAATAGGTGCAGAAAAAGCATTTAACAAAGTTCAACACCTTTTATTATTTAAAAACTCTCAACAAATTAGAAATAGAAATACATTTTCTTAGCATAATGAAGGCCATATATGAAAACCCCACACAGCTAACATCATATAGAAGGGTGAAAGACTCAAAGCTTTTCCTCTAAAATTAGCAATAAGGAAAGTTTGTCCACTATTATTACTACTTCTATTCAATATAATACTAGCCAGAGCAGTTAGGCAAGATAAAGACATAAAAGGCATCCAAATAAAAAAGAAGTAATATTATCTCTGTTTGCAGATGACATGATTTTATATGTAGAAACTCTAAAGATTCTAACAAAATAGTATTAGAACCTAATACATGAATACAGCAAAGTTGTAGGAAACAAAGTAACATTAAAAAGGCAGAAACCATCATTCTCAGCAAACTGACACAAGAACAGAAAATCAAACACCGCATGTTCTCACTCATAGGCGGGTGTTGAACAATGAGAACACATGAACACAGGGAGGGGAGCATCACACACTGGGGTCTGTTGGGGGGGGAAAAAGGGAGGGACAGCAGGGGGTGGGGAGTTGGGGAGAGATAGCATGGGGGAGAAATGCCAGATATAGGTGATGGGGAGGAAGGCAGCAAATCACACTGCCATGTGTGTACCTATGCAACAAATCTTGCATGTTCTTCATGTGTACCCCAAAACCTAAAATGCAATGAAAAATATATATTAAAAAAAAAAGGCAGGTGTAGTACTGTGTACTAACAACAAATTATCCAAAAAGATAATGAAGAAAATAATTTCATTTACAGTAGCCTCAAAAATAATAAATTTCTCAGGAATAAACTTAACGAGGAAAGTGAAAAATGTATATACTGAAAACTTTAAAACATTGATGAAAGAAACTTAAAGAGATATTAAGTTTATGGATTAGAATATTTAATATTGCTTAAATGTCCATGCTATCCAAAGCAATCTACAGACTCAAGGCAATCCCAATCAAAATCCCAATAAAATTAATCCATAAATTCATATGGAACTACAAAGATGCTTTAATAGAGTTGCCAAAACAATCTTAAGAAAAAACAACAAAAACGGAGGATTTGTCACACTGTGTTTTCAAAATGTACTGCAAAGGTGAAGTAATTAAAATATACATCCAGGCATAAAGACAGACAGATAGACTGGTGGAACAGAGTACAGAGCCCAAAGTAAACCCAACCACACATAATCAACAGATACATATGGGTGCCAAGAATACATAATGAAGAAAAGATAGTTTTTTGCATAAATGGTGTTCAGATAAGTGGACATCTACACGGGAATGAATGAAATTGGATCTTTATCTTACACTATACGCAAACATCAACTGAAAATGAAGATATGTCTTAAACCTGTGACCTAAAACCGTAAAACTTCTATAAGTAAATAGAGAAGTCAACTACAGGGCTTATACCTGTGATGCCAGCACATTGGGAGGCAGACATGGGAGGATTACATGAGTCTGAGAGTTTGAGAATAGCCTGGGCAACATAGGGAAACCTTGTCTTTATTGAAAAAAATAATAGTAATATCTGGGTGTGACAGCATATGTCTGTGGTCTTAACTATTCAGAAGATTGAGAAGGAAGGATTGCTTGAGCCCAGAGAGGTTGTGGCTGTGGTGAGCTGTGATCACATGACTGTACTCCAGGCTGAGTGACAGAGCAGGACCCTCTCTCAAAAATTAAAAGAAGAAAACAGGGAAAACCTTCATAGCATTGATCTTGACAATGATTTCCTGTATATGACACAAAAAGCACAGGCAACAGGCAAGCCAAAAATAGATAGGGACAGATGGGACTACATCAAACTAAAAAAATTCTGCACATCGAAGCAAAAAAATCAACAGAATAAAAAGGCAACCTTAGGAATTGAAGAAAATGTTTGCAAACCATATGTCTGATAAGTTTTAATATTACAAAATATATAAGGAACTCTTTCAACTCAAAAGCAAAAAAAAAAATTAAAAATTGGGCAAATAACTTGAATAGACATTTATCCAAAGAACACATAAAAATGGCCAACCGGAATATGAAAAAATGCTCAGCATCACTTATCATCATGGAACTGTAAATCAAAATTACAATGATATATTACCTCACACCTGTTAGGATAGCTATTGAAAACAAAGCAAGACAAACTATAGGAAATATTGGTAGAGAAATTGAAAACTTTGTACACTGTTGATGGGAATTTAAAATGGTATAGCTGCTATGGAAAGTAACGGGGGAGTTTTCACCATAAATTGCAAATAGAAATACCATATGATCCAGCAATTCTCCATCTGGGTATTAATACAAAATAATCAAAATCAGGAGTTCAAAGAGATAGTTCCATGTTCAGTGTAGTGAACTATTTACTTGATTATTTACAATTAGCCAAGATATGAAAACAACTTTAATGTCCCTGGATTAATCAACAGATAAAATGAAATATAATTTACTTTTAAGAAAGAAGGAAATCTTGATGCATGTGACAACACAGAAGATATTATGCTAACAGAAATATGCTAGTCACAGGACAAATGCTGCTGAATTCCATTTCTATAAAACAAATATTCAAACACACAGAAGCAAAAAGTATAATGGTGGTTACCAGGGGCTAGGGGAGTTGGAAATAGGAATTTGCTATTCAATGGGTAAAAAGCTTTAGTTATGCAAGATGATTGAATTCTATAGGTCTACTATATAATATTATGCCTAAAGTTATCAATATCATATTATGCCTAAAGTTATCAATATCATATTATACACAAAAATGTGTTAAGGGGTTAGATGTCATATTAAATGTTCTTACCATAGCAACAACCAAAAAACCAACTAGGATTATGTACACTAAAAAGATGATTGGGAAAAAAATAAGAGTTACAAAGTTTGTTAAGATACTAATAATAGGAACCATTTGAAAAAATATATTTTCTGGGTAAACTAAAGTGGAAAAGGCAGTAGGAATGTTGGTAACAAATTTATCTCTCTACCTATGAATCATTTAGGATCAGAATTAGGATCATGTTTGTAGTCATGGAAAAGAATACACATGGGAAATTATTAGTGTTAAAATTTTCGGAAGTAATATGTAACTAGAAAATAAAGATAACTCCAATGTTTTCAGCATAGAGTGGTAGAAGAAAGGTGGATATAGTTTTCATTATTTAGAAACTATAATCCTGTAATAATCCTCATATATGAACAAAGAGAAATGCAATTTAATTTCAGATTACTTCAGCATCGGTGATTACTGGATAGCTTCCAGATAAAATAATTTAATTGTTTCATTTTCCAAATAATGAAAATCCAAACAGTTTGATGAATAAAAAATGGCTGATTTTCTACTTAATGATCTTATTTAATTGGTTACAATGTATACATGCTTTAAGTCTAAAAAAATGTGACAAGTTTGTAGAAATCCTACAATCAAAAAATAACTCATAATTTACACAGTCAAAACAATGCTTATTTTCCCACTGTCAAAAATAGAAAGACCATTTTGAAATTAAATCTATGTCAAAGATAGTAATGCATGCACTAAAGCAGTTAGGTGAGGGCAATTCCATTAAGTTTTATGAGTGCTTTTGGCATTTAGGACTGTGATGGATGCTCAGTGTAACACCTATTATAGGTCTTCAGGGAGTAAACAGTATAAGAATTTGTTAATCAATGTTCTTTTGTGTACCAGACAAATAGTTTTCATTATAAGATATTTTATAGTTTATTTTACTCATGTAGGAAAGTTCTAAATTGTTGGTACTTTTGGAATGTACACACTTGAGAATACTCAGTATTAACCATGAGCATATAGGGAAACATAGCTTAACTCCATTTACATTCCAATAAATGCCAGAGGCCAACATTACCGCCAGTCTCCTTTCAAGAGAATCGTTTCACCTTTAAAACTCACTTATTTACTTTTCCCTGTTGTTGCTAAGGCCTATGAAAACTTCCAAAGTACTTTAGGGGGAAAAATAAAGATAGATTTTAAAAATCTATATGCATGTGGCTATTCTACAGTGGATTAGGAAAGGAGAATAATCGTACTTCTAAATTGCAAATGGTGTATTGGGGGAAAAAACAGAGAGAAAAATTCTTGAGATTAAATCAAGAAAATGATCAGGACTTGGAAATGACTTTAAGGATTTAAATCAGTAAAGCTCTGTATCTACACATTGTCAGTCTGTAACTTCTTTATTTTCCAGTCTCAAACAGGAACCCCTGCCAACTTTGAAGTAACCAAGTTCCAACACCAGTGACCAGCAATACAGGGAAAAAAAGGAAAAATATATTTTCTACATTACAATGTTGAATTTCTTAATGTAATTTTGAGAAAATTTATCGTTAACCTCTCTATAAATTAATATTATTAGTAGTTAAGAATATGGAGTCAGATATCTTGAATCTTCACAAGAGAACTTCAGCAATTTCTAACTCTGTAATCTTGAACAAATTGTTCAATCTTTTAAAAATCCAGTTTTCTCCTTCATGAAACTCAGATAATAACAGCACCTTCTTCATAGAAGGGAGGTGGTGGGACTTAACTCTGGAGTTTGACTTTGGATACCAGACCAAATTGAGGACTAGCGGAGGAGGTAGAAGCAGCTTTCCATAAGATACACCCACCAGTGTGCCATGTCAGTTGGCCATTGCCATGGCAACCACTGGGAGTTACCACCCCTTTCCATGGCAATGACCTGAGAATCCAAAAGTTAACTCTTTTTTTCCTGGAAATTTCTGCATAAACTACTCCTTAATCTCAGTGTAATTAAAGTAGATCAAGTATGATTTCAAAACTGCCCTGAGCTGCTGCTCTCTCTACCTATGTGGTAGCCCTGCTCTGCAGGAGCAGTCATGGAGCTGTAACACCATGGGAGCTGTAATGCTGCTGCTTCAATAAAGTTGTTTTCTTCTACCTCTGGTTCGTCCTTGAATTATTTCCTGGGCAAAGGCAAGATCCCTCCTGGGCTACGTCCTACTTTAGGGTTCAACTGCCCTGCTTCAGAATCACTGGGAGGATCAAAATAAATAACTGATATAAAGTATTTATCACAGAGATTGTCATGTACTAAATAGTTAATATATGTTAGTTGTTAACATTCTCATATTGCTTGGAATTACTTGGACATCTAAAACCATTTAAAATGCAATTGAACTTCTAGAATGTGACAATTCATATGCTGTCATAATGTTTTCATTGTTATATTGTAATAGTGTTTTTAGAGTTCTGAGAAGGAAGAAGTATGAATTAATACTGATGTATTAGGTTGCTGTAATATATATTGTAGAACATTTTCATAGCGATCTCATATTTAGTATATCACAGCATCTTCGTAGTAGCATGGCACATTTGCTAGGTCAGGTACATTATCACATGTCTGTTTGGCTACATAAGTAGCAGGGAGGCACCTAAAATACAGACGACAGCAATTACACATGATCATTCAGTTTGTTATTGGCACAGTATCTTCTGATCAACTTCCACTGCTGAACTAATAACCAGGCTGATTAATTATCATCATTTTCATAATTGTATAACCCATTCAGAGACCGGTGAACAATTTCTGAGATAAATTGTGTTTTTTGTATGCAATAGATTAAAACACAGAGAGAGCAATTTTGATAGTGTTTCAGGTCAGTTAGGTAGCCTTGCTATGTGATTGCATCAAGGCAGAGGCTGCCTGCACTGGTGATGGCTGTACAACACTGTTCACGACTTGTTGACTCCTGTTCACTGATGTAGGAAATCTTACTAGCCAGGCCCATTGAATCATATTTTCAGATACAGCTGGTAAAATAATAGACTGCCACACATTATATTACCTGATCATCTGATCAAGTAGCATGAAATAGTCCAGGCTGTATTTTGCAGGGTGGAGCGCAAAGGTACACAGACCAGCCTGCGCTTGTGTGGTAAAACAAATGCTGATGTCATTGCCTATAATTAAGGGTCCTGCCTCTGTTAATGGGTGCTGGAATTAATGTGTAAGCTTTCTGTTGCTGCTAATAGTTCCTTATTTAGGAAATATTCAGTTGAGATATTAATACATTTGTTTTGAAACAAACATCCTTAACTGTATTAACTGTGTAACAAAACTTTCTTCCTCTATAAAATATAAATATTAACCCTGCAAATTATTTATCAAGATAAAGCTTAATTTGTTAATTTAAAAATATAAACATAACTTGGTGTGTGTTTTTCAGTTTTTAGCTAATGAGTAGACAAGTCATTTTACTTCTTTGAATCTCAATTTCCTCTATAAAACAGATATGTGGAAGAATAACATGTAGACGTATTTCATAAATGGAAAATAACTACTTTCATTTAATATTAATAAAGAATGAGTTAAATGCCTTAATCTAAAGAAACATTATTTATTCTCAGGGCAAGACCTATTTTTTCAGTGATTTTATTTATTTTCTACAACATTACCATGTTAAAGGGAGGTTTAACTTGTTCAGAATCATTGTAATGTGCAAATGATATTAAATAGAAAGACATTATCTGTGAGTGAATTTATATTTCTTCTATTTTCTTTATTACTTTAAAGTGATATTTCTTATTCTTCCTGCTTTTCATGGAACCATTTTTGTATGCAAAACATTTACTGGGCTGTCTCATTTTTAGGACGATATTTCCATGTCTTATTTATTATCTACATGTTTTTTAAAATATGCTATTCTAGACTGCTCTGTAGAGCTGAACTGTGGAGTCATTTAGTAGAAATAGCTTTTCACAATTGACTAACTGAGGCAAGAGAGGCTAAGTGGCTTGCACAAGATCACTCAGCTGTTCTAAATGAATCTGCTCAATTCACTGACTAGTTTAGTGATCCATGTGCTTTTCATGAGATCATTGCTTCAGATAATGACACATAGTTACAAAATGGTGCCAAATATATGATAGATTGATCTTGCCTTTAAGGCACTTTCACATTCCTTTTCATTTGAAGTCCTGGACTTCCAGAATCTCAACTGAAATGCGTCAAAATATTCATTTGGGGGAGAAGGATCAGTAAGTTTTCTGACATCAAGCAGAGCAAATTTCTTTGGCAGTTCTTAGCTTTCATGTTGCTTTTATCTTCTACACTTAACAAAATCTCCCCAATAACTAGATACTTAAAGAAAGAAAGAAAAAATCTATCATCAAATTACATCACTTAATTTTGACATTTCATAACAAGTTAAGGGATAACTATTTAGTTACAGTCCCTATAATGTGTTTTTACCGTGTGCTAGAAATTACTTACATTCAGCAGGAATTCTGTGAAGCAGTGTGCCTAAATTGGGAAAATAAATACATATTTCTGTATTTCTATTTTTATAACAGTTTCTCTTCTCAGAAACCTGATTACAATGTTCAGGTGCTGCATTCATTTTCTGAATTCTGAAATTGTTTTTATGATATAACCTCCTTACTAGACTAAAATATATTGGAGAGAGAAATGTGCCTTCTTGAGTTTTATTTCCCCATCACTGAATAAAATGTTTTCAATATGATCAGTACATACAAAAGACTTTTTGAGTTAAACCGCTGTTGGGTTAAATAGTCCCATCTGAGCAGAGGACCCTGACATCTCCACATGCATTCCCATACCTGAATCCACACCAGTTACCTGGTAAATGGTGTCTACTGAATATCATATTGTATCACCAATTTCAACATATCTATCATTTCCCATTTACCACAGTATTTACTTTTCAATCCTGAATATATACTTTGAGTAGTCACTTATATTATCTCAGACACTATGGTTTAAAATAAGATTAAATTCTCTGCGTTATACTCCATTATAATCAGAAAAATTTTTCACTTATGCTTTTCATTCATTCACTCATTAGTTTGTGAATTCTTCCACCACAAAATATTTGAGTGCCTGCTGTATGACAGAGGAAATAGCACATGCAAAGGTCGTGTTGCATGGATATGCATGGTACATTTAAAAAGCTGAAAAGGAACAAGGATGACCAAACTCAGAATAGGAATATAATTGTGAAGTGAACTTTGAGAACTTGTTTAGGGCCTAGCCCTCCAGGGAATTATAGGATACATTAAATATTCATAATACGTTCTGCAGGATGTATTAATGACTTTGTCCTCTATTTTAGAGCAAGGATGTGAGTATGTTGGATTTAATTTGTAAAGATCTCTCTGGCTCCCTGTTCAGGAAATACTGGTCAAAGAGTTTGTTGTACAATACATGCACAGAAAAAATTTAGGAGATTATTACTTGTCATCAAATGATGGCAATAGAGTAGGGTGGTGGTGGTAGTGAGTCCCTGAAGTAGTGATTAATTACAAAGAGGGTTAGAATAAAAGAATACACCAAAAAGCATTTGATTACTTCTTTTCTGTTAGATATTTGGGTTGTTTTCAGATTTCCCATAATTTCTATAGGTACATAAACCTTTGACAGACCCCAGTCTTTGAGAACTTTCTTAGGATGAACTCGTATATGTTAAATTATCGGAAAAGTATATTGATATTTTTAATATATGTGGGCATATTCTGACTCTTGTCTTCCAGAAAGGGTGTGATAATGTGCATTTGCTTTAATTGAGTAAGAAAATGTGTCACAGTATCACATGTCCATTTTGTCAAGCTTTAAATCTTTGCCAAGTTTGTAGGTTAAAAATAATTATTTTAATACACCTTTATAAACATATTTTGAGAGCTGTCTTCTTGAATTGCCCTTTTATAATATTAACCAAATATCTGTCTTATTTGTGACTTTTTTCTAGATGTTCATTTGTCTTTTGATTTTGTTCACATTATTTTTCATATACAGTGTCAATTCCTAACTCAAATCTTCTCCTTTCAATGAACTTTAACTAACTTTGCTACTCTATTGTGTGATATAACGGACCCTTTTATCATTCTCTCCTTTTTCTCTGTAACCCTTACCATCATCTAAAATAGTACATAATTATATGTATATCCTAATATATGTATATCCTAATATACAATAAGAGCAATGACCTTTGTCCAGTTTATTCATTGAAGTGTCCCAAATATTGAGAAAAACACATAAATGTTGATTAATAAATATTTGTTAGTTGAATATTAAATTTTATTTATTTAAAACCTTTTTCTTATATTTTCTTTTGCTATATGTATCAATGAACAGTTCACTTCATCTATGAATCTGACAAATATTTAAGTATATTTTAATTATTGTGAGCACATATTATAATTTTAGTTCCATTATGGTGATAGAAACTCTCTCTCTCTCTTATGGTTAGCCTTGTGAACTTTGTTCATCAGACAAATTATTGCTTAATCGTCCATTAGATAACATTAAAAATTATATTTGCATAGTATTACAAAAGTCCCTCATGTTTTGATTGGAGTAATGGCATGTTTGTTAATTCAGTTAATTCATAAAACTTTCAACACCAGACTTTTGCAGAGGATAGTGGAATAAAGCATTTGAGTTAGACCCTAATCTCATAGACAAATTTTCACAGCTTCACAATTTTACAAAAAAGTAAATAGAAAAATAAATACTTAAACATTAGAAACAAAAGCTTAAAACTTGAAAACTAAACTTTAAAATGTACAGACACATTGATAACCACTAGAATCTTTGCAACAGTATGACCAGTAAAATAATATGGGCATAGTCACACTTGGTTTAAGCATAGATTGTCTGTTTTGACTGCAGTGGAGAACTTTCCTATAACCAGAACAGAGATTCTCAGCTTCTTCTAAATAATAACTGTACTAATACCCCAATAAATTAGAGAATAATATCAGAGTCACATTGTTATTGCTCACATAAACTATTTATAAGTGTTGCCAATTTGGTTAATAGAAATAAAGCTACATAAATATGAAGTATGCTTTATGGATATAAATAGAAGCTAGACATGCTTTCAATACATTTTATTCCTTCAAATCTTTCCGTGTCTTCCCATTTTTCTTAAAATAAAAAGTTATTAGCATGGCCTACTGGGGTTAGTATTATTTAGCCTCTGAGTACTTCTTCAATCTTCTTTGATATTACTGTCCCCTTTGATCACCGCTACCTAGACAAATTGTTCTCTTGTACTGTTCCTTACCTATGGTGAAGGCTTTCTAATCTCAATGCTTTACACTTGTTCTTCAGTGAGGCTTTCTTAGCCATTATATCAAAAGTTGCCCACTTCCCAAACTTCTAGTTACTAACTCTTCATCATTTATCCTTGGTATTTTCTTCATGATACTGACCATAATCTGACATTATCATGTTTGTCTAAGGGAGAAAACTTCATGAAGTCTAGTAAATTCTTTGGAATTATTAAATGATCTGATAGCTTAGCTGTAATGAATAATTTATCCAATATTCTAGAGGAGGAACATTTAGGTATTTTTTTTAATGTCTTGTTAACATATGGACATAAGTGTGGCTAAGACGTCAATTCCATTTTTTTTTTTTTTTGTCTTTCTGAGTGGCTTTTTGTTTCTACTTCTAATCTCATGTAGTTTCCTAATGCCATGTCTCTCACTCAAACTCATTAAAATAAGGAATCAAAATTGTTAGGCAAAGCTCTCACATCAGCTTTTCCTTTGGTGCACAATGGAATCTATAATTGTGCCCCTTGTATCAAATGTTCTTTCTTTTAAACAAGCAGTCATGGCCACATTATGAAACAATATATTAAAACTTTCCAGGACTGCCTCAACTAAGAGGTATAACGAGAACAGTTACTTTTAGGAGAAAATGGTGATTAAGCAGTCAACTAAAGCAAAAAACAACTGTTACTATTATAGTGAACAAGTCTTATTATATGCTGAAAGATGATCAGGGAAGAGCATAGTCCAGTGAAGAGCTTAACTAAACTATCCCTTACTACACTCTTGAGCAAGACTTTGAATCTATTCTAAAGACATAAGTAAATACATTAGAAAATTTTGTATCATAGTAGTCATCCTATTTTTCTGATAACCACACCATAAGACTTGTGATAAGGTAACTGTTATCTAGCTGGATGTACTGTTCATAGATTTCATGAAAAGTGGTTTAAAAATAATGCGAAACATATCATTTCTGTTGACATCTTTTTCAAAATGGTGAGGCTCATTGTAAATTAAGTTTCATGTCTCTCCATTGCAAGAGTTAAATTCTGCAGAGCATCTTTATAAACCACAACACAGGCTGGGAACTTTAGAGCAAACACCATTTTCTTTTGCCTTTTTGAGGACTAAGAGTGATTTATCCAAGTGGTAATTCAGTTGTTAAAGTAGAAGGTACTAGATGGATATCAAGGCTCACAAATCTTTGCTGATTTTGAGTATACAAGTGAAGTAGTGAAGTATGGAAAAGTCAGCACTACAACAAATAACATCAGATTGTTCTGATGTAGCTGTGCAAGTAAAATTGCTCCACTGGATATTCAACAGGCAGAGAAATATAAATACTTCCTTAATTTGAGTTATTCGTGGAAGAGGAACTTGAACATACATTTGGAATCTTGGAGATTGATGTGTATTTCTATTTTATATTACAAAATATTCATTAAGTGAAAGTGCAAGTACCTCAAACATATATATTATATTATGTATATAAAACTATTTATCTTATATATACATATGTTACTATACAGATAGCTAGATTTTAAAATTACTATCAGAAATGATAACAAAAGTGAAATAGTGAAAAGTCTTTGGAAGTGGACTTAGATTCAAACATTTCTTTTACCAATTTACATATTTGAATCTGAGATTTGATAATTTCACCCCATGAGCCTTTTTATCCTGAGATCAAGATTCCAAGTTCTTTTGCGAGATTTTCAAGTTTGAGGAATAGTAAATATAAAATATCAAGAACAGCGTCTGATCCTCAATATCTAAAAGCTTTAATAAAATAGAATATATGGGAATTGCAGTGTTTATTCACTTAATCTAGTTTGCATTCTATAAGGTTCTGAAATGTATGTACTTGGCTAATGTTCAAGCATTTACAGCAATATCAATCATATTTATCCTCTAAGGTAAATATCTTCTAATTCATTTGTTTTAAATTGTTCTCCTATAACATTAAATTTTCAAGACCAGGCTTTGGCTTTCTAGACTTCCTTTTGTTTTTAATAGGTGATTTATCCACACACACACAGGCCTCACTATAGCTAATAGATCTACATGATTAGACTTGTGGTTCAAATTTATTTATTAAAAACCTCTCCAAATAGTCAAATACTTTACAGTAATTAGTTTAGTCATTAGTTTAGAAAAGAACATTGAACCAAAAATGTGTTCTTAGCATTGGCATAGACATATACATGTACATGTCTTAACTTTCATCAAATGCAATACATTTGTTAACATTAGGACTGAAGGCATTATTTTGAAGTGACTACATGACAAGAGGTTAATAATTTAGAGTTAAATTATAGATGCACTTGTTACTGTTATTGTTTTTTTTTTAATGTAGAGAAGTATTTACTTTGGAAAACCACTTGAATTTGTTCAGTAATAACCATTAACTTTGTTTTAAATATCTTTTTTAAATTGTGAAATACAATAAATATAGATAAGAAATATTTTTAAACGTACTGCTCAGTGATTTTTCACAAAGTGAATACCATGCAACACAACACAAAACAATAATAGAATGTTATCAACCATTCAAGTGCCATTCTCATTCCATACTTAATCACTACTCAGAGATAACCACTATTCTCACTTGCATTTCTTTATAGACTCATCTCTTTATCTTAGTGCATTTGGGCTACTGTAAAAAAATTCCATAGATTAGGTGACTTATCAACAACAGAAATTTATTACTGTATTACTGTCAGTTTGGAAGGCTGGGAAGTCCAAGACCAAGGCAACAGCACATTCAGTGTCTGGTGAGACCCTGATTTCTTGTAGACTCCTATCTTCTCATTGTAACCTCACATGGAAGAAAGTACAAGCAAGCTCTCTAGGATCTTTTTCTATAAGGGCACTAATCCTATCCAAAGGGCCCTCATGACTTTCATCTCCTAAAAGCCCCATCTCTCAATAACCTCACCTTGGCAGTTAAAATTTCAACATATAAATTTTGGAGGTATGCAAACATTCAGACCATATCATTCATTAACATGGAGCTTCTGAAACAATAGTTTTAAAAAACATAGCTAGGCGTGGTGGCTCAGGCCTGTAATCCCGCACCTTGGGAGGCCGAGGTGGGCAGATCACCTGAGGTCAGGAGTTTGAGACCAACCTGACCAACATGCTGAAACCTCATTTCTACCAAAAATACAAAAATCAGCTGGGCATGGTGGTGCATGCCTGTAATCCCAGCTACTCCAGAGGCTAAGGCACAAGGATCACTTGAACTTGGGAAGCAGAGATTGCAGTGAGCTGAGATTATGCCACTGGACTCTAGCCTGGGCTATAGAGTGAGACTTTGTCTCAAAAAAAAAAAAAATTATAAAATAAAAATAAAAATATGTATACATACACACACACACACACACACAGTATGTATATTTGGAACCATAATATGTATTTGTTTGTGTCTAACTTGTTTTAATCAACATTTTCCTGAGTTGTACTCAGGTTATTATGTATACACATAGGTGGTCCAATTATTAATCTGTATTTTATCTCGTCTTAATTGGTCTAGGTAAAGAATTGTAAATTTTGTTGTTTACAAAGAAACACTTTTTGACTTTATTGATACTCTTTATTGTTTTTCTGTATTCTCTTTCATGCATTTCCACTCTAATTATTATATCCTTTCTTCTTCTTGTCTTAGGTTTTTCTCTTCATTTTTCTAAATTCCTAATGTGAAAGCTTTAGATTTTGACTGAAGTCTTTTTCCTTTTCTAACATACACTTAAGATGTAAACTTCTAAGAAAACCTTTTGCTGCATTCTAAACATTAGTAATTTTTACAAATTGTAATTCAATTTAAAAATTTTATAATTTATGTTATTTTTCTATCAGATGTGTTTTATTTAGTTTATACAACTTAATTCCTAAATATTTAGAGATATCCTGGATTCCTACTGTTATTATTTTCTGATTTAATATGATTATGGTCAGATCTAGTACTTCGTAAGAATTTATTCTTTGACGCTACTTGGTGAAGGTTCTGTGTACACTTAAAAATACTCGTATTCTAAAATATCTTAAAACTTTCAATTATCAATGTAAAGTTTTTTGAGAGTTATATTTCAAATATTTGACATCTTTGCTGATGCTTGTATTTACTTGTTTTTTTTTAATTGCTGAAAGATAAATATTAAACCCTCATATTTTTTTACTGTGATTTGCTTTTTTCCCTCTCTTTAATTTGGCCTATTTTTCTTCATGTATTTAAATGCTGTTTTTAGGTGCTTATACCTATAGGATTATTACATATTTTAAAATTTTTACTATTACAAAATATTTCCCTTTAACGTTTTAATACTTTTTGTATTAAAATCTACCTTTGCTAGTATTATTGTAGCCAATCTAGCTAATTCATGTCTAGTATTTGCAGTTATGTCTTTTTCCTCACATTTATTTTCACACTACTTTTATATTGAAATTTTGGTTTTTATTGAGAGCATGAAATTGGGGCTTGTTTTTTCTATGCAACTGTAATTATCTAGTTGTTAAATGGAGATTTAATTCTACTTATTTTAATATATTTATTGATATGCCTCTAAAATAGCTATTTGTTATTACCTACTTCATTCCTCTGTACCTCTTTTTCTAAATTCAATTGTGTGAATTGTATAGCCTTAGCAATTCATGCTATTCCCTGTATTTTTTTTTTCTTAGATATACCTATTTTCTCATTTTTACTAGTCACTCCAAGGATTTCAATGTATTTAATATACCATGTTACAAAGAGTGTAAATATCTCATGGCAGTGCATTACATTTTCTCCGTCTCATATTTTATATTCTGTTGTCTTATATTTTTCTTTTTAATAATTAAAACCCCTACTACATTACCTTTATTTTTGCCTTGAACTTCAATCTTCTTTTATTCTTAAAATCATCAATATTGTCTTCCATTTACTTTTATGTATATTATAAATCCTTATAATATTGTCATAATTTTGCTTCAAACTATCAATTCCTTGAGAGAAATTCTTAATAATTTCTTCTAGCAATTTTTACAGTACAGGACTATTTGAAATAAATGTTCTCATCATTTTATTGAGAATGTCTTTATTTTGCCTTTTTTTTTTGAGGAATATTTTCAGTTTAAGATGATCAACATGTTTTATTCTTTGGATTAAATATAAATATTATATTAGTCCCCATAGTAGATTTATGAATACATAATTTTTTAGCTTTTAAAATAGATATTTCACTGTATTTCATCTCTATTATTTCCAACAAAAACTTAGCAAGCAGTTGTAGATTTGTTTTTCCACATGTAATGTCTTTTTTCTCTGATTGCTTTTAAGATATTTTTAATATTTTTCTTTTTCAGCAGTTTGACTCTAATATTTGTTTTTTTCTTTGGTATTTAAACTGCTTGAGCTTCTGTATGTATAAGCAAATATTTTTCACCAAAATTTCAAATTTTATTTCTTAAAAATACACATTTTAATTTTGAAAAATATATGTTTTAATTTTTTTCCTTTAAACATCTGAGATGTATCTCATTTAGTATGAAAAGTACTTTTAAACATTTCTCCTAATATACCTGGGTGGAAAGCTTCTCAGTATTTTTTCATTTTTTCTATATTCCTTTGTTCTGGTTATTTTTATAATTTATTTTAAATGCTTCCCTTTGCCTCTTATCTGCATTTTATTGTGCAAGTTTTCAAATATATACTACATTGGGTCACGTTCAAATTTATTAATTCTCAAGAAGTAATTTTCTCTTCTATATTTAATCTGCTCTTAAATTCATCAGTCTCCATTGCAGCTATTAAATTTTTACTTCCATAACCTAAAATCTTTAGTAATTGTTGTTTTAGTATCTTTCCAATGGCTTTAAAAATAACTTTAAAAATAACTCAAATTAATATAAGACAAACATATACTATAAATGTTATTCAATGGATACTGAAGAACCATTACGGTTTTTTTTAACAAATTAAGAATTCACAAAGGAGTAAAGATAATTTTCCCAAACATAAAGAATGATATATGCAAAGCTCATTGTAACAGGGAGGAAAGTCTAAACATCAACAAAAATGGAACAAAGCACAATAATTTTACAGCATCCACCATTAAACAAATTATAAAATATTATGGTGACATGCAAAGCCACCAAGATTAATTGCTGCTAATTGACTAAATTCACAAAACCAAGTGTTGGTTTCATTTGTGATGCTAATGTCATTTACAAGGTTAATTACTGTGTCACCTCAAAGCCCCCAGTTGTTTTTCATATTGTGGCAGAGAATGCTGGAACAGATGGACCAAAATAACATCTGGCTTAGGTGAGCAATAAAAAGTACAGCTGACATCCTTGAATGATTTCCTACAGTAACACATTCTCAGGGAAGGAAAATAATAAGAGAGAAATGTGGGTGCCAAAAATAAACAACTTGATATGTAATTATTAGCATACAGGCCCTTGCCAAATCCCAGGGTGAATGTCATAATCAGCATCTAGCAGGGCAATGATCATGTTCTTATCAATAAAGTCTTTTTTAAAATACTTATATTTGATTTAGCCTATTTGTCACTAATATCTTACCGTGTTGACCTTGCTCCCAAGCATGCTTGTGCATATACTCGAAAATAATGCCTTCTATTTTATGGAAAATGACAGTTTTTAAAACATATCCCTCTTAATCTTCACTATAACACTACAAATTAGATGTTACTACGTGATATCCAAATTGAAAACCAAGGCCCAGCAAGGCTATATTTGAAGTTTAAAAGGTAGTAAATGGCAGAACAAGGATATGAAACCAAAATTACTGACTTTAACCTATTGCACTCACATTGAGAACTACATTATGCCATTAAAAAAAAAAATAAGCCTGTTAATAATGACTATCAGAAACTTTAAAGCTACAATTTGCAAATTTTATTTCTTGCTCTGTTTTAAGTAATATTAGAATCATTTTGCTTTTCAAAATGGTGCATATCTAAGGAATTTTATTCCAAGCATTCTGCTTTAAATTATTTCATTTTTATTTTATCCACTAAACATAATCTTTCATGGCCTGGGAATGAGCATCAATGCCATTTCCAGCATAGAAAATCTTCTCAAGCAGTTCAAGTTGAAAATACACAGTTAAATAACACAACACAATGCACTGGAAAATAAATATTTGTCAAAGATTCTGAGATTGTGGCCATCTTTTCAAATGTATGCAGATGTTTTCTGCAGCTGATTTCCGTGCCGTATTTTGTTCGTGCTGAATATCTGCCCTCTTCTGGTTGTGCTCATTACAGAGAGCACAGGCTACGCAGGACACATTAGAGAGGTAGTTCAAAGGTGAGCTCTCTTGGCCTTAATTTCTCTCTGCAAGGTATAATAGCATTGCTGCTGCCTTGTCAGGAAGGAAAACATTGAACACCGCACATGTAATTAATTATCACTACTGTTATCACTGGGATCCTGCTAGGCATACTCTGCCTGGCTTTGTTTTTCTCTTTCACCTCGGTATGTTTCATAATGTATTCCCTTTCTGATGAAGCTACAAAGCCAGTTTCTGTCCTTAGAGCTAATGTTGGTTTTTGTACCCTTTGAATGTGAGAAATCTGTGGAGAGGTGGTTATTCAAGCTATATTTTCTCTCTTTTTCCCCTTAGGTATTTTTTAAGTCATAGCCTCCTTTTATTTTCAGCTCATCAATACACATGTGTCCCAAGGAGAAATATGTATTGAGATAATTTTCGTATAAAGAATACTTGAGCACACTTATGTCACTATAAGTAATGCGTTTTAAAACAAAATGGAGAATTATTTGCATCATTGAAACCTATTTTGTTCAGATTCAATATTCACACCAAAAGGAAGGCAATAACAATAGGCTACCATAGATTATTTCTACCAACTTTATTAAAATATTATTTATATACTAAACCATTCATTTAAAGTATAAAATTCAGTGGGTATTTTAGTGTGTTTACAGAGTTGTATGACTATTGCTACAGTTAATTTTAAGATAATTCTAGCACTCCAGAAAGAAATCCTGTAACCAGCCATAGTCACTCTCCTCCTCCTCTCAATTTTCCCCACGATAGTCCCAGAAAATCATGAATCTACTATCTCTTCCTATAGATTTGTCTATTCTGAACTCTCCATGTAGATGAAATCACGAAATATATCTTCTTTTGCAACTAGTTTCTTTAACTTTGAGTGATTATTTCAAGGTTAATCTATATTGTAGCAAATATAGGTAGTTCATTCCTTTTATTGCTATTTTTTAACTTTTATTTAAGTTCAGGGGTACATGTGCAGGTTTGTTAGATAGGTAAATGTGTGTCATAAGGGTTTGTTGGACAGACTATTTCATCACCCAGGTATTAAGCCTAGTACACATTAGTTATTTTTCCTGATCCTCTCCCTCCTCCAACCCTCCAATCTCTCATAGGCCCCAGTGTATGTTATTCCCCACTATGTGTTCATGTGTTCTTGTCATTTCGCTCCCACTTATAAATGAGAACATGCAGTATTTGGTTTTCTGTTCCTTTGTTAGCTTCCTAACATAATGGCCTCCAGCTCCTTCCATAACCCTGCAAAGGTTATAATCTCATTCTTCTTTATGGCTACATAATATTACATGGTATATATGCAGCACATTTGCTTTATCCAATTTTTCATTGTTGGGCATTTAGGTTGATTCCATGTCTTTGCCATTGTGAATACTGTTATAATAAACATATGTGTGCATGTGTCTTTATAACAGAAAGATATATATTTGTTTGGGTATATACCCAGTAATGCAATTTCTAGGTCAAATGGTATTTCTGTCTTTAGGTCTCTGAGGAATTGCCACACTGTCTTCCACAATGGTTGAACTAATTTACATTCCCACCAACAGTGTATAACTGTTCCTTTTTTCTCTGCAACCTCTCCAGTTATCTGTTATTTTTTTTTTTTTACTTTTTAATAATAGCCATCCTGTCTGGTTTGAGATGTATTTCATTGTGGTTATGATTTACATTTCTCTAATGATCAGTGAGGTTGAGCTGTTTTTCATTATTGTTGGCTACCTGCATGTGTTCCTTTGTGTAGTGTCTGTTCATGTCCTTTGCCCACTTTTATATGGGATCATTTGTTTCTTTCTTGTAAATTTGTTAAGTTCCTTATAGATGCTGGATATTAAGGCCTTGGTCAGATGCAGAGTTTTCAAAAATTGACTCCCATTCTTTAGGTTGTCTATTTAATCCGTTGATAGTTTCTTTGCAGAAGCTCTTTACTTTAATTAGATCCCATTTGCCACCTTTTGCTTTTGCTGCAATTGCTTTTTGCATCTTCAGCATGAAATCTTTGTTTGTGCCTATGTCCTGAAATAGTATTGCCTAAGTTGTCTTCCATGGTTTTTATAGTTTTGGGTTTTACATTAAAGTCTTTAATTCATCTTGAGTTGATTTTTGTATATGGTACAAGGAAGGGGTTCAATTTCAATCTTCTGCATATGGCTAGCCAGTTATTCCAGCATCATTTATTGAGTACAAAATCCTTTCCCATTGCTTGCTTTTGTCAGGTTTGTCAAAGATCAGATAGTTGTAGGTGTGAGGTCTTATTTCTGGGTTCCCTATTCTGTTCCATTGGTCTATGTATCTGTTCTTGTACAGTACCGTGATGTTTTGGTTACTGTCTCCCTGTAGTATAGTTTGAAATCAGGTAGCACAATACCCTCTGCTTTGTTCTTTTTGCTTAGGATTGCCTTGGCTATTTGGGCTCTTTTTTCATTCCATATAAATTTTAAAATAGTTTTGTTTTAGTTCTGTGAAGGATGTCAATGGTAGTTTAATGGGGGACAGCATTGAATCTATAAATTGTTGTGGGTTTTATGGGTATTTTTACAATATTAATTATTCCTATCCATGATCACGGAGTGTTTTTCCATTTGTTTTTGTTATCTCTGGTTTATCTGAGCAGCGATTTGTAGTTCTCCTTGTAGAGTCCTTTCACCTCCCTACTTACCTGTATTCCTAGGTATTTTACTCTGTGGCAGTTATGAATGGGAGCTCATTCATAATTTGGCTCTTGCCTTGACTGTTGTTTGTATATATGAATGCTAGTAATTTCTGCACATCGATTTTGTATCCTGGGACTTTGCCAAAGTTGCTTATCAGGTTAATAACTTTTTGAGGTGAATTCTATCAGATGTATTAAAAAAAATGATAGAATCATTTCTATTGAAAGTATTTCAAAAAGTTGAAAAAGAGGGACTCCTTCCTAACTCATTCTAAGGAGCCAGCATCTTTTTCTTTCTTTATTGTACTTTAGGTTCTGGGGTACATGTGCAGATCATGCAGGATTGTTGCATAGGTACATACATGGCAATGTGGTTTGCTGTCTCCATCCCCCCCATCACCTATATCTGCATTTCTCCCCATGTTATCCCTCCCCAATCTCCCCCACTCTCTCTGTCCCTCCTCTGCTCCCCCAACAGACCCCAGTGTGTGATGCTCCCCTCCCTTTGTCCATGTGTTCTCATTGTTCAACACCTGCCTATGAGTGAGAACATATAGTGTTTGATTTTCTGTTCTTGTGTCAGTTTGCTGAGAATGATGGTTTCCAGATTCATCCATGTTCCTACAAAGGACACACACTCATCGGTTTTTTATGGCTGCATAGTACATGTGCTACATTTTCCTTGTCCACTCTATCATCAATGGGTATTTGGGTTGGTTCCAGGTCATTGCTATTGTGAACACTGCTGCAGTGAACATACATGTGTATGTGGCTTTATAATAGAACGATTTATAATCCTTTGGCTATATACCCAGTAATGGGATTGCTGGGTCAAATGGAATTTCTATTTCTAGGTCCTTGAAGAATTGCCACACTGTCTTCCACAATGGTTGAACTAATTTACACTCCCACCAACAGTTTAAAAGTGTTCCTATTTCTCCACATCCTCTCCAACATCTGTTGTCTCCAGATTTTTTAATGATTGCCATTCTAACTGGAGTGAGATGGTATCTCAGTGAGGTTTTGATTTGCATTTCTCTAATGACCAGTGATGATGAGCATTTTTTCATGATTGTTGGCCTCATATATGTCTTCTTTTGAAAAGTGTCTGTTCGTATCCTTTGCCCACTTTTGAATGTATTTATTTGTTGGTTTTTTTTTTTTTTTTTTTTTTTTTTTGTAAATCTGTTTTAGTTCTTCATAGATTCTGGATATCAGCCCTTTGTCAGATGGGTAGATTGTTGCAAAAATTTTTTTCCATTCTGTTGGTTGCTGATTCACTCTAATGATTGTTTCTTTTGCTGTACAGAAGCTCTGGAGTTTAATTAGGTCCTATTTGTCTATTTTGGTTTTTGTTGCTGATACTTTTGGTGTTTTAGTCATGAAGTCCTTGCCTATGCCTATGTCCTGAATAGTTTTGCCTAGGTTTTCTTCTAGGGTTACTTTGGTGTTAGGACTTATGTTTAAGTCTTTAATCCATCTGGAATTAATTTTAGTGTAAGGTATCAGGAAGGGGTCCAGTTTCTGCTTTCTTCACATGGCTAGCCAGTTTCCCAATATCATCTATTAAACAGGGAATCCTTTCCCCCATTGCTTGTTTTTGTCAGGTTTGTCAAAGATCAAATGGTTGTAGAGGTGTGGCATTGCCTCCAAGGCCTCTGTTCTGTTCCACTGGTCTGTATCTCTGTTTTGGTACCAGCATCATCCTGATACCAAAACCTGGCAGAGATACAACAACAACAAACTTCAGGCCAATATCCTTGATGAACATCAATGCAAAAATCCTCCACAAAATACTGACACACTGAATCCAGAAACATCAAAAAGCTTATCCACTGTCATCAAGTAGGCTTCATCCTTTGGATGCAAGGTTGGTTAAACATATACAAGTCAATAAATGTGATTCATCCATAAACATAACTAAAGACAAAGCCAAATGATGATCTCAATAGATGCACAAAAGGCTTTTCATAAAATTCAACGTCCCGTCATGTTAAAAACTCTCAATAAATTAGGTGTTGAAGGAACATATCTGAAAATAACAAGTCACATATGAATATCCTACAGCCAACAACATACTGAATGTGAAAAAGATGAACACATTCTCTTTGAAAACTGGAACAAGACAAGGATACCCTCTCTCACTACTACTATTTAGTATAATATTGGACATTCTGGCCAGGGCAATCAGGCAAGAGAAAGAAAGAAAGATAGTCAGATAGTCAAACTGTCCTTATTTGGACTATCCCTATATCTAGAAAAGCCATTTTATTGCTTAATAATAATTTATTATCTAGATATTATCTAGGTGATAATCATCTAGATAGTGAACTGGATTCAGTTCATCAACTGAGAGGCATGTAGGTTGTTTCTTTTTTTTTGCCATTATAACTAATATTGCTATGAACATTTGGGCACAGGATTTTGTGTGGAAATATGTTTTCATTTTATATATATAGTATATTCACTGAATTATAAAGCATCTTTATGTTTAATCTTCTGAGGAACTACCAAATTATTTTCCAAAATGGCTGCACCATTTTATATTCCCACTACAAATGTATGAGAGTTTCAACTGCCTCACACTCTCGCCAATACATTATGGTCTGTCATGTTTATTATATCCATTCTAATAGGTATGCAGTGGTATTTCTTTTGTTGTATCGCATTTCTCAAATGGCTAATGACATCGAGCATCTTTTCAGATGTTTATTAGCAGTCACATACAATCTATTCATGTACTTTGCCCAATTGTCTTTTTATTATCAAGTTGTAAGAATTCTTAAATATTCTAGATACAAATCTTTATCTGATATATGACTGACAAATATTTTTTACCAGTCTATTTTTGCGCTTTCACTCCCTGATGGTGTACTTTTAAGTGCAATGGTTTTAATTTTGTTGAAACCAAACTTATCAAAATTTTCTCTTTTGTTGCTTGTATTTTTAGTGTGATATCTTAGAAAACTTTGTCTGACCTAAGGTAATGAATATTAGTCCTATATTTCCTTTAAATATTTTAAAACACTTATAGTTTTTATATGAGCTTTATGATACATTTTTAGTTGATTTTTGTGTATGATGTGATTCATTTTCACGTGCCCATCCTGTTGTCTCAGCATGATTACTTGAAAAGACTATTTTCCCCAATTAATTATATTTTCATCCTTGTTGAAAATAAACTGACTTTAAATATGAAGGTTTATTTCAGTTTTTCAATTAAATTCCCTTGATCTATATATCTACTCTTATGTTAGTTCCTTTTTCTTACCCATTCACTTTAGTAAATTTGTTTCATACATTTGTACTAGGGATCACTTATTCAGCACATTTTGCATTATATCCTGATATTCCCAATCACCGAAATGATTTCTTAAATTTTTATATTGTTTGACTCCTCGTTATGAAATGTTATGAGTTTTGACAAAGCTGTTGCATCATGTTTCCACAATTGTAGTTAACCTCTTTGCATTCTGAAACATAGTCAACTTCTGATATGTTTCCTGATGATGTAATTTTACTTTTTCCAGAATGTCATATTAATGGCATCATACATTATGAAACTTTTGCAGATTGGCTTCTTTCACTTATTAATATGCAGCTGAGATTCATTCATCTTTGCATATGGCTTGATTGCTTCTCCCTTTTTATCACTGAATAGTATTTTATAGTACAGATGCACCACATTTTGTTTATCTGTTCACCTGTTGAAGGTCATCAACTTGCTCTAACTTTTTGGTTAGTATCAATAACACTGCTATAAGCATTCATCTGCTAGATTTTCTAGGGAAATAAGTTTTTAAACCGATTGGAAATATTCTTGGAAATATGGGTGCTGGATTATACTCTTAAGACAATGTTTACTTTATACGAAATGTCCAAACTACCTTTCAAAGTGGCTGTACCATTTTGTACTCCCACCAGCAACGAATAAGAGTTCCTCTTGCTTATTGTCTCCAGTAACGTTATTGTCAATCTTTTGAATTTTAGCCTCTAAAAGATGTCAACTTTATTTTATTATTGTTTACATTTGTAATTCTATTTGGACAAAAATATTAAGCGTCTTTTAATTTGCCTATTTTACATCTATATGGAGTCTTTGATAAAGTGACTGCTAAGATTTTTTTCCTATTCTTTTTTTTTTTTTTTTTGAGATGGAGTCTCACTCTGCCAGGCTGGAGTGCAGTGCACAATCTTGACTCACTGCAACCTTCACCTCCCGGGTTCAAGCAATTCTCCTGCCTCAGCCTTCTGAATAGCTGGCATTATAGGTGCATGCCACCACGCCAGGCTAATTTTTGTATTTTTAGTAGAGATGGAGTTACACCATGTTGGTCAGTCTGGTTTCGATCTCCTGACCTCGTGATCTGCCCACCTCAGCCTCCCAAAGTGCTGGGAATAATTTGTTTCCTATTCTTAATTGAGTTGTTATGTTTCAATTAATTGTGCTATAATTGAATTTTAAGATATCTTTGTATATTTTGGATACCAGTCTTATACTAGATGTATGTTTTGCAAAGATTTTCTTTCATTCTGTGGATTTTAATTTTACTCTTTTAACAATGCATTGTGAAGGCAATTTTTATTTTAATAAAGTCGAACATCTATTTTTTCATGGATTAAGCTTTTAGTTTTACATCTAAAATCTTTTCAACCAATTCAATTTTACATAGATATCTCCTATGTATTTTTCTAGTTGTTTTATAATTCTGAATTATACTTTTATGCCTATAATTCATTTTATGTAAGGTGAAACGTGTATCTAGTTTCATTTTATTGTTTTGTCAGCAGCAAAGGTTTACATGCTTTGAACTTCCTACTGAAGAAATGACAGGACAAAATGAACAGGCTTTCTTATCTTCAGACCCAGATGTGGGGAAGAGGGAGGGGATAAGGCTTGAAAGCTGTCAGAAGTTAAACATCAAAAATGGAGTCAGGCTCTTGAATACATCTTATTCTGAAAAAAAGGTGAAGAAAGTGATTCGCATAAAAGAAATCTGATATATTCAAAGGAAATTGATATGTCCACAGAAAAACCTGGACATGGATCTTTGTCACAGGATTATTCACAATTGCCAAAAAACGAGCAAACAATATGTCCTACAGCAAGTGAATGGAAAATAAAATGTGATACTGATGCAAGTGAATCCCCAAAATTGGGGCTCAGCCTGGGATTCTTGGCTTTGCTCAGTAAAGAATTCAAGAGCAAGCTGACAGTACAGTAGAATGGCTGCTCCACAGGGTGAGCAGGGCTAGTCCATAGGTAAAGCAGCCCAGAGCAGCAGAAGCAGCACTGAGAAGGAGCAGCAGCCGTAGTATATAGAAATAGTAGCAGTCCAGACCAGCAGCCTCTGGCTAGCTACAGTTATACCTCCTCTTAATTAACACAACATTTATACCTACTTTTAATTATATGCTAATCAAGGGGGCAGATATTCAGAATTTTCTAGAAAAGGAATGAGGGAGCTACTTCAACCATATAAGGTAACTTCATGTTTGTTGCCATAGCATTTGTAAACTGTCATGGTACTGGTGAGTTTCTTATGTAAATGAACCATAAAATTCCTTGTCCTAGCTGGTTTGGGCCAGTATCTTTATTTTATTATATCCTGTTTGATTAGCAGGGCCATGATGCCTCTCAGAAAACAAGTCCTGCTGATCTCCTACTTCAGTACAGGAATATTATTCAGCACCAAAAAGAAATGAGCTATTCACCCATGAAGACACAGAGGAATCTTAAATGTATACTACTAAGTGAAAGAAGCCAATAGGAAAAGGCTGCATATGATTCCAATTGCATAATGCTATGGAAAAGGCAAAACTATGAAGATAATAAAAGGATCAGTTGTTGCCAGGGGATAAGGGAAAGGGGAGAGATGAATGGGTAGAGACCATAGGTTTTTAAGGCAATCAAACTACTGTGTACGATACTATAATGGTAGATACATAGATACATGTCATTACACGTTTGTCCAAAACCACAGAAGGTATAACTCTAAGAAGCAACCTTAATATAAACCATGAACTCTGGGTGAAAATGATAGGTTAATGTAGGCTCATCGGTTGTAACAAATGTAGCACTCTGGTGGAGGATGTTAATAATGAGGGCAGCTATGCAAGGGTAAAAGCATGAGTTAAAAAGTGAATTTTTGTACTTTTTCTCAGTTTTGCTGTGAATCTAAAACTGCTATAAAGATAGTTTATAAAAAAATAAAAAAGCCTTAAGTGCTGAGAACGTATAAGAAGACCTAGGAAATTATAATGCTGATAGAAAAAAAGGAAGTTGGTTTAATAGCATTATTCAAAGCAAGTAAACAAAATATTTCATTTTAAAATATTTTTGTTAATAAAATTAATTCAAGTATAACACTGAGCAAAATATAACTTGGAACTGTTATTGCCCTGCCTGATCTCCTCTCATTAGAGCATTCCAATGGCCTCAGCTATTGTTATAATTAAACCGTATCTCCAGATTTGGGGATATTTTGACAATTTATATTTTTGTGATTTTCAAATTGTGTGTTGTGCTGTGCTGTGTTGTATTGTAGAGACAGGGGTCTCCATATGTTGCCCAGCCTGGTCTTGAACTCCTGGGCTCAAATGAACCTCTTGCCTCAGCCCCCATAATAGCTGGGAATACAGGTGCATGTCACCATGCCCACCGTAGGCAATTTCTCATATATTTCTCATAGGCTGCTGCCTAACTCAGAACCAGATGCATAATAGGTGCCCAGTAAATTTTGTTAAATAGCATATGATGATATTAGTTGAATCAAATTGCTGCTACCACAAGTATGGCTTTATGCTTGAGGCATTATGGGTGGCTGATGACATTATTTTAGTGCCTGAGTTGTTTCCATACTGGACCCTATGTCTTATAATCCTGTCTCTTTATTACTTCAATCTGCCTTGGTCACCTCATTTGCATACATCCAAGTTACTCTTTAGCTGGAACTCCACATTTGCTATCACCCATTCTACTAAGGACAAATTTTTTGCCCTAAATCCTAAACTACCAACTAAAGCTACATCTCCACCCCACCTTAACCTGCTGCCTGTAGCCTTATTCCTTACCAAATTGCCTTGTGGATCCAATTTATTGTCTTCAAATCTATCCCATTATTGTAATTGCTTTCAAGCTTAAGTTTTCATTCAGATTACTTACATAGTTCCTTCCCTGATGCACTTTATGCTCTAGTCTATCTTCTTCCACACTTCTGCCAGAGTAATTATTCTAAAATTTGATACCATCTGGTCATTCATCAGTGTAAAGTAGTTTACTGAATCCCCCATTAATTTAGTTGAGATCTAAACCCTTTGGAATAGCATTAATTTCCTTTTAAAAAAATTCAACCCCCTCCTACCTTTAGACAATTTCTATCACCATGGTCACAGTAATCTAACTTGAGCCAGAACACTGCAACAAGAGGGAAGAAGACAGCTGTGGCTCATCCAGGCAAGCAAATATCCTAGACTGTTACTCCAGGATGTAGGTGCTAGGTTACTAGACTCATGGGTGATACTCTAGGGACGCTTTCAGCTTGTCAAGACAGTTGCTATGCACCACCATTTATATATAGGGATATTATATGTTATCATTCTCACAAAGTTCCTTCTCGTAGTCTGCAGTTACAGAAAACTTCGTATACCTACCAATAACAATGGCTGTGTATCCTTTAGGTCTAACTTCTCTAAGTAATGTCCATTCTACAGCCTTCTCCATACTCATTCTGCATTCTGTATAGAAGTTCTATGATAAATAATGAAAATATGGATAACAAAAATAGGACCAAACACTCATGGAATATTTACTTATATTCTAGTGTTTTTGGCTACACTAATTTAATCCTGACAAAGATCATATCAGTAGTATCATTATTCTCCTTACATCAGCTGCAGAAAAACAAATTCAGAAAGGTTCACTTACTTGTACAAGGACACAAAGCTATATCCAGGAAACGTCTGTTATTAAAATCTTGCTCCACCAGGCTTTATAAATTGTGCTCCAAATATTCTACCACTATTTTATATTGACTTTCTATAAACAGCTGTCTTTACAACAGGACAATAGTAACAATATTTTTCAGTGACTGAGGAAAAGGTAATAGGGCAATTAACACTGTAAATAATGGGACAAACTAAACCGAATCCTGAAAAGTGATTAATAATAATGATAATTATGACTTTGTACAATGTATGTGCAAATACGTGATCTCATTAAATTTGAATTAAATTAAGTAATACATTCAAAAGTTTTGCTTTGATTTTATGTAATGCTGATGAGCAATGTGTCAGATGTTAATAACCGGGATTATATTCAAGGCATTTAACAGACATAATATCACTGCATCTAAGAGTAAATATTCCAAAATCCATTTTGAGTTAAATTTTTCACCTTAAAAGCAATTATGTATATCATGGATGAATGATAAGTAGATTGAGCACATCTCCAACTCTTTAATGTTTAATATTTAAAATAATCTGAGGACGAAGCACGTTCTGAAACTGTAATATGTCTTTTGGGCCTGTACTCTGCTTCATGCTTGCTGCACCTTGTTGAAATCATAAGTACTAACTTGAAATAGACCTATTCATAAAATCTATTTAAACATAAATATAAATATTAAAAGCACATTTAAATATAAATGTAAAGGATATTCCTTATAACAAAAAGAAAACACTAATTTCTGGGATAAAGAGGCATTTGGCATTCTATTTAAGTGATTTTAGGAAGGTGATTCTGTGTGATACTCTAATATCTAAAGATATAGTTTTTGTGTGATATAAAGTGATTTTATTCCACTTGTGTGTATATGTGTGTGTGTGTGTGTGTAAGTCTATGTGTGTGGAAGATAGACACAGACAGGCAGACTGACAAACAGAAGAGAGAGAGAAATAGTATATTTTTCAATTTTCATGCTGCTGATAAAAACATGCCTGAGACTGTAAAGAAAATGAGGTTTAATGGATTTACGTTTCCACTTGGCTGGGGATGCTTCACAATCATGGCAGAAGGCGAGGAGGAGCAAGTCACAACTTACAAGGATGGAAGCAGGCAAAGATAAAGAGCTTGTGCGTGGAAACTCATGTTTTTAAAATCATGGGATCCCATGAGACTTATTCTCTATCACTAGAAAGGCACGGGAAAGACTCATCCACATGATTCAACAACCTCCCCACCAGGTTGCTCCCACAAAACATGGGAATTGTGAGAGTTACTATTCAAGATGAGAGTCCAACCATATCATTATACCCCTGGCCCCTTCTGAATCTCATATCCTCGCATTTCAAAATCAATCGTGCCTTCCCAACAGTCCTCCAAAGTCTTAACTCATTTCAGCATTAATTCAAACATCCACAGTCCAAAATCTCATCTGAGACAAGTCAAGTCCCTTTTGCCTATTAACCTGTAAAATCAAAAACAAGTTAGTTACTTCCTAGATACAATGGGGGTACAGGCCCATACAGCCATTCCAAATGGGAGTAATTAGCCAAAATAAAGGGGCTATAGGCCCCATGCAAGTCCAAAATCCAGCAGGACAGTCAAATCTTAAAGCTTCAGAATGATCTTTCACTCCATGTCTCACATCCGGGTCACATTGATGCAAGAAGTGGATTTCCATGGTCTTAGGCAGAACCCCTGTGGTTCTGCAGGGTACAGCCTTCCTCCTGGCTGCTTTCATGGGATGGTGTTTGCGTGTCTGTAGATTTTCCAGACACGTAATTCAAACTTGGTGGATTCTGGGGTCTGGAGGACACTGGCCCTCTTCTCACAGATCCACTAAACAGTGCCCCAATACGGGCTCTGTGTAGGGGCTCCAACCCCACATTTTCCTTCTGCACTGCCCTAGCAGAGGCTCTCCATGAGAGCCCTGCCTCTGGAGCAAGCTTCTGCCTGGGCATCGAGGCATTTCCATATAGCCCCTGAAATCTAGGCAAAGGTTCCCAAATCTCAATTTGTGACTTCTGTGTACCCGCAGGCTCAACACCATGTGGAAGCTGTCAAGGCTTGAGGCTTGTACCCTCTGAAGCCCTGGCCTGAGCTGTACCTTGGCCCCTTTTAGTCATGGCTGGAGTGGCTGGGACACAGGGGTACCAAGTTCTTAGACTGCAAACAGCATGGGGACCCCTGGCCTGGGCCCATGAAACCATTTTTTTCCTCCTAAGCCTCAAGGCCTATGATGGGAGGATCTCTGATGTGCCCTGGAGATATTTTTCCCATTGTCTTGGGGATTAATGTTTGGCTTCTGGTTACTTATGCAAATTTCTGCAGCCAGCTGGAATTTCTCTTCAGAAAATGGGATTTTTTTTTAAGTCATATTGTCAGGCGGTACATTTCTTAAACTTTTATGCTCTGCTTTCCTTATAAAACTGATGCCTTTAACAGCACCCAAGTCACCTTTTGAATGCTTTCTTTACTGCTTAGAAATTTCTTCCACCAGTTACTCTAAGTCATCTCTTTCAAATTCAAATTTCCACAAATCTCTAGGGCAGAGGCAAATTGCCACCAGTCGCTTTGCTAAACCACAACAAGAGTCAACTTTGCTCCAATTCCCAATAAGTTCCTCACCTCCATCTGAGACCATCTTGGCCTGTATTTCATTGTCCACATCATTATCAGCATTTCGGTCAAAGCCATTCAGTGAGTCTCTAGGAAGTTCCAAACTTTCCCACATTTTTCTGTCTTCTTCTGAGACCTCCAAACTGTTCTAACCTCTGCCTGTTACCCAGTTCCAAAGCTGATTCCACATTTTCAGGTAACTTTTCAGCAGTGCCCTACTCTACTGGTACCAATTTGCTGTATTAGTTTTCATGCTGCTAATAAAGACATACCCGAGACTGGGAAGAAAGATAAGTTTAGTGGACTTACAGTTCCACATGTCTGGGAAGGCCTCACAATCATGGTGGAAGACCAGGAGGAGCAAGTCACATCTTACATGGATAATGGCAGGCAAAGAGAGAGAGCTTGTGCAGTGAAACTTCCATTTTTAAAATCATTAGATCTTGTGAGACTTATTTGCTATTACTAGAACAGCATGGGAAAGACCTGCCCCCATAATTCAAATACCTTCCACTGGGTTTCTCCTATGAAATATGGGAATTATGGAAGTTACAATTCAAGTTGGGATTTTGGTAGGACACAGCCAAACTATTTCTCATAGAGAAACAGAGGGAGACAGAATTTGTTTGTACATGTGGCTAGAATAAACATCAGGCAGTTAAGATTATTTGGGATGTATGGAAGTGTAACTTCCACTCTGCATAATATGGATTAGAGGTAACAAGTAGAAAACTATGCAACAGAAATAAAAGTAAAATTAAAATCTATTGGCTCAAATACATAGAATATATAATTTTTTTCAAATAAACTCATAAATTTATTCATATTTGCTAATAGCTGCTACATGCTAGCTATTCTTAGAAACATTTACATTTTCATATTAAAAATGATCAGTTTTCACATCTAGAAAAATCCTCTGTTAAACAGATCCCCCAGACCTTCCATCATAAATTCTCAGGTGTGTTGATAAATAATCACTTAATATTTTGTCATGGCTTTTGTATTTCAATAAGTTATGCAGCATCTTACCCAGGTTACAAGCATATAGCTATTGTACCTGAACATATTTTTAGTATAATTTCTTAGGTTCTGCCTAGATTATTGGTAATAAAGATCCTGCTTCTTTCCATTTTTTTTTTTAATTTCACTTTCCTCTGAGCTATCTAAGGAATAATTTTTTTAAAAAAATCTATTTGTATACAAAGGGAAACATAAAATGAGTTACCTAAGTAGAAAAATTTACATTTTTATTGCTTTTCTCTGATAATTTACCGTGTGTTTAGTAATTCTAAAAAATATAATGAATGTTATTAACATGCACTTAATATACAATAGACAAACTGATGTGTTACATTGTTTAACTTCTTAATAAATTTTATTTTCTCTTTGTGTTGACCTCTATCCTTTACTAAGAAAACTATACACTTTTGACATAAATTTTAAGACCAAGATAAGCTATATGGAGATTGTAGGCAAGGAAATACCTTCTTGGGTATCTTAAATATTCATCTAAAATTGCCAGTTTTAAGGTTGCACGTAGTAATTTATATTAAGTCATTAGTCATTGCAGGTGGTTTTTAAGCATAATAATCAGGGTTGGGACACAACAGCCTGCAAACAAAGTGTGATCTACTGCCTGTTTTTGTAAACAAAGCTTTATTGGAACACAACTATGCACATCAGTTAATGTATTGTCTATGGATGCTTTCTAGCTCCAATGGCACAGTTTAGTGGTTGCTACAGAGAGACCATATGGTCCCCATAGCCTAATATTTACTCTGGTGCTTTAAGTGAAAGTTTGCCAATTCCAATATAAACAAGTATAAATATACATCTGTTTTTAAACATAAATAATACTTTTTAAATTTTTTGTTTTTAATTTTTATGAGTAAATAGGTGTATATATTTACAGGTTACATGAGATGTTTTGATGCTGACATGCAATGCATAATAATCATATCATAGAGAATGGGATATTCATCCCCTCAAGCACTTATCTGTTGTATTGCAAACAATCCAATTACACTCTTTTAGATATTGTAAAATGTACAATTAAGTTATTATTAACTATAGTCATCCTGTTGTTAAATAATATGTCTTATTATAACTATTTTTCATACCCATTAATCATTCCCATCCCCTCAAGCTCCCTACTACCCTTCCCAGCCTCTGATAACCATCCTTCTACTCTCTATGTTCATGAGTTCAATTGTTTTGATTTTTAAATTCCACATATAATTCAGAATATGCAATGTTTGTCTTTCTGTGACTGGCTTATTTTACTTAACATAATGATCTCCAGTTCCATCCATGTTGTTGCAAATGACTGGATCTCATTCTTTTTAATGGATAAATAGTACTCCATTATGCATATGTACCACATTTTCTTTATCCATTCATCTGTTGATGGATACTTTGGTTGCTTACAAATCTTAGCTCTTGTAAACAGTGTTGCCACAAACATGAAGGAGTACAGATATCTCTTCTATATACTGATTTTCTTTCTTTTGGGTATATACCCAGTAGTTTCATTGCTGGATCATATAGTAGCTCAACATTTTTTTTTTTTTTTGTGGAACCTCCAAACTGTTCTCCATAGTGTTTGTGCTAATGTGCATTCCCACCAACACTGTATGGGGATTTCCTTTTCTCCTTGCACTTCATTATGGCCTGTCTTTTGGAGAAAAGCCATTTTAACTGGGGTGAGATCATATCTCATTGTAGGTTTGATTTGATGTTCTCAGATGATCAATGATATTGAGCATCTTTTCATATGCCTGTATAACATTTGCATATCTTCTTCTGAGAAATGCCTGTTCAAATATTTTGCCCATTTTTTGATTGGATTATTAGGCTTTTTTCCCCACATAGTTGTTTGAGCTTCTTATACATTCCAGCTATTAATCATTTGTTAGATGGGTAGTTTGCAAATATTTACTCCCATTCTGTGTGTTATCTCTCCACTTCATTAATTGTTTCCCTTTCTGTGTAGAAGTTTTTTAACTTGATGTAATCTCATTTGTCCATTGTTGATTTGGCTACCTGTGCTTGTGGGGTATTGCCCAACAAATTTTTGCCCAGGCCAATGTCCTGGAGGTTTTCCCCAAAAGTCTTCCTGTAGTAGTTCCATAATTTCAGGTCTTAGATTAAGTCTTCAATCCATTTTAATTTGATTTGTGCATATGGCAAGAAATAGGAGTCTAGTTTTGTTGTTCTACATATGGATATCTAGTTTTCTCAGCACCATTTACTGAAGAGACTGTCTTTTCCCCGTGTATGTTCTTGGCACCTTTATCAAAAATGTGTTCATTGTAGGTGTGTGGATTTGTTCTGGGCTCTCTATTCTGTTCCATTGGTTTATGTATTGGTTTTTATGTCAGTACCATGCTGTTTTGGTTACTATAGCTCTGTAGTGTAATTTGAAGTCAAGATGCCTCTAGTCTTGTTCTTTTTGCTTAGGATAGCTTTGGCTATTCTGGTTTTTGGTTTTTTTTTCTGGTTTCATGTAAATTAGGATTGTTTTGTCTATTTTTGTGAAGAATGTCATTGATATTTTGATAGGGATTGCGTTGAATCTGTAGATTGCTTTGCATAGTATGGACAGTTTTGCAATATTGATTCTTCCAATCCATGAACACAGAATATCTTTCATTTTTTGGTGTTTTCTTCCATTTATTTCATCAGTGTTTTATAGTCTTCATTATAGAGATCTGTCATTTCTTTGGTTAAGTTAATTTCTAGATATTTAATTTCATGTGCAGTTATTATAAATGGGATTACTTTTTATTTCTTTTTTAGAGATATTGTTCACTGTTGGCATATAAAAATGTTACTGATTTCTGTATGTTATTATATCATTTGCAAACAAGGATAGTTTGATTACTTCCATTCCAATTTGGAAGCCTTTTAATTCTTTATCTTGTCTGATTGCTCTAGCTGGGGCTTCCAGTACTATGTTGAATACCAGTGATGAAAGTGAGCATCCTTTTCCTATTCTATTATTTTAGAGGAAGGGCTTTCAGGTTTTTTTTTTTTCATTCAGTATGAACATAAATAATTATTTTAAAAAGGAAGTCTTTAACACATATTACATACCTGCTATGTGCAAGGCAAAGTTTTGAGCAATATATACTAATTAACTTTATTTAACCCTCACTTTATGAAGTAGGCACTGATAGTATTTCTATTTTACAAAAAAATTAAGACATTCAATTATAGAGAAGTTAAATAGCTATACTAGGTTTACACATCTAGTAAAAAGCAGAGCTAGGATTGACCTGAAGCAATCTAATTACTAGTAGAATCATGCGTTTGTACATTTTATATTCAACCCAAGTATCTGGAAATATGTTAAACTTTACAATAACAGTATAGAATATTTGAATATGGAATATATTCAATATAGAAAAATCCAATAATTTTATGCTGACATTAGTGAACAATCTGTCATTGAAAGAAAAATTTGGTTTAAGAAAGAATTTACCATAGTCCCAGCTGTTTGATCTTGAATTCCTAAATTAAGAATCTTTTAAATAATGATTTAAATTATAAAAATACAGCATAATTCGTAAAAACTAGTTAATGCCATGAATAAACAAGAGAAATAGGAGGCTAGTTCCTAAAGTTGATACTCAATCTAAAATGGACAGAAATACTTCAAAATACTGACTTTTGTAGCATGAATTCTAACCATAAACCAATTTAATGAACTAAGGACTACGAGTTTAATGTGAATCCCTAACAGAAGTATTTATGAACTCAGTCATAACAAAAAATGGAGTCCTTTAACATATGCCAATAGTAGCACTTAAGTGCTACATCAATAGTCAATTATTTTTTAAAATCCCCTTTTATTCCCTTACCTGTATTAACAATGTCTGCTAATGAGCATAACTGCAGAATTTTTCTTTCTGGAACAGCAGTATCCATCATCTTTGAAAAGTGACTGTCTCTCTTAAAGTTTCTGTAGAACAGTTTCCTGTCTTCCTGATTAGTGTAAATAACAAAATAGACTCTGAAATTATAGCATGCTAGTTTATTGTTGTTATTGCTGCTTCCTTTTATTTTGTTTTCTGAAAAAGACAAGTCCCTCCTGTTTACAGACTTATAAGGGATATTCTTTCTTACCTACACCCCCATGGCTAATTTAACTATCATTGAGACAATATTAAAAAATATGATATTAAACATAAGGTAGCAGAAATAAAAGGAAAAAAGGACACTAAGGGAATGACAGTTGTAGAAAGGGAGGTTAACATTACTGAATAGAAATGCAGGTTAATTTGGATGGAGTGTAAAGCAAAGAGTAAAGTTTGGAAACTAGGAAAGAGAGTTTCCTAAGTTGTTTCCAGACATAGGGAAGATTAAAAGTACTGCATTTTATTCAGACTCAATGTTAAATAAAATATTCTTTTTTTTTTTTCTGCCTCAGCCTCCCGAGTAGCTGGGACTACAGGCGCATGCCACCACGCTCAGCTAATTTTTTGTATTTTTAGTAGAGACAGGGTTTCACCATGTTAGCCAGAATGGTCTCGATCTCCTGACCTTGTGATTCGCCCACCTCGGCCTCCCAAAGTGCTGGGATTATAGGCGTGAGCCACTGTGCCCAGGCTCTAAATAAAATATTCTAGTTTTTATGTGGGTAAAGGAGGTGACGTTGCTTGGCATCTCTGAATCACTGCTTTCTGACGTTAAAACTGAACAAAACCCATATCTGTTCTGTGAAACTTAACAAAACCCCGTATCTGTTCTGTGAAAATCTCATAGCTAGATAAGTATCAATTATAAAACAAAAAGATACAGGAGAGAATGATTTAAAAAACATGGAGGATTTAGTTTTTTCTGTTGTTATATAGAAGATGAAAACTAAACAAGAGACATACAAATAAATTTGATACTAAAATCAGAAGAAACAGTGATTTCCAGTAATGTTTCTGTGGATGCGTGGAGAATCTTAGGTGAGGGTCTCAAACAGACGAGGGTATAATACAGAATCATGTTGAGGTGAGAACTGAAGCAATTCTGATAACAAACAGGTTAACAGGAACTCCAATAGCCTTCATCTATGGTGAAGCAGGCATAAATCTACTAAGGATTGGACAGAGATGGAGTAAACCCTTTTTAGATTAGGCTAGATCCTAATAGTTTAGTGGGAGAGGACTCATTTTTAAGTCGATTAAAAAGCACTAGTATTCATTGGGTTCTGATGTTAAATTTGTTAAGGAGTAAAAAGTAATGAGCACATTTTATCTAAAGTAGAAGAACATTTATGTGAAATATCTCCTCCTTGGATGATTCCTCAAAATTTCGACTACATAGAAAGTAGAAAATGGAGATTCAAACAGCCATTTGTCAGATACATGCAACCTTTATGGGGCTGTACTAATTCATTCATACACAGCCTGTTTCTGTCTCTCTCTCTCTCTCTCTCCCCCACACACACACACACACACACACACACACACACAAGCAACATGACATTTGTTTTATTCAGTATAGGTTGAAGAAGAAATACATTAGGGACAACGTTTGCAGTGTAATTAAAACTAACCTTTTTTTTAATTGTTTGTTTTCTTCATTTCCGGCCCTCTGGCTTCTTAGGAAAGGACTCTTAGTACCCTAATATATTCTCATTTCTAATTTCTTCATTGATTTTAATTACCTTCACTCAGGCCTATAAAAGTATTATTTCTTTATAAAGAAAAAAACAAGATAAATGAACTTGTTTGCTTAAGGACTTTACCAAGATTTCACAGCTGGTGCCATTTCAAATAACAATATTGCTAGTAATTAAACTAAACATGAAATTGCCGCTTCTATTTTTCACAAATTTTAGTCCCCACTCTGTTACATAACTCTAAAATTAACCCTTACTGAATATTTTAATACATATTTCTTAGTTTTTTCACATCTTGGTTTACTCTAGCTTTCAAAAATTGTATTCAAGTATGTTCTGTGTCTGTATGTATCAAGTGAGTATCTTTTTTACAGAAAACTTTCTCATTGTCCTGTTTGTAAATCATTAATAATGTTCATTACATAATTAGGATGTTATTTATGTTACAAAAAAATCCATGTGAAATTCTCATTCATTTTTTTTCCACTTTAATATTTTACAAAACTATCTTGAAATGAGTAAATGATGATGATGACAATACTACTCTGGATTTGTCATTATATTATTTTTATCACTCAAATTGAATTATATTACTAAAATGCATTACATGAGTCATTTCTAATGATTTTTTTTTCAATAAAACCTCATTTATGGACATTGCCGTAATTTCCAACTTTATTTATGTATGATTGGCCAAGAAAAATAGCATATATTCAAGGTATACATGATGTTTTGATATACATATACATTGTGGAATGATTACCACAATCAATTTAACTAACACATCCACCACCTTGTATAAATATCTTTGTGTGTGTGTGTGTGTGTGTAGAACACTTGAGATTTGTTCTCTTAGCCTATTTCTAATATAAAATATATTATTAACTAAAGTCACCATGCTGTACTTTAGGTCTCCTTATTCATCTCACAATTTAACTTTTGTAGTTTTTGACCAACTTCTCCCCATTTTACCAACCCTCCCCTGCAGCTCCTGGTAACAACCATTCTACTCTTTATTATTGCAAGTTTGACTTTTTTCAATTCCACATATAAGCAAGATCACACAGTATCACTCTTTCTGTTTCTGTTTTATTTACACTTAGCATGAAGTCCCGTAGTTTTGTCTATGTTGTCTCAAATGACAGGAGTTCCTTCTATTTTAAGGCTCAATAATATTCCATTATATATATATATATATATATATAATATATTATAATAATATTCCATTGAATATTTACACAAGGTGGTGAATATGTTAGTTAAATTGATTGTGGTAATCATTCCACAGTGTATATGTATATCAAAACATCATGTATACCTTGAATATATGCTATTTTTCTTTGCCAATCATACATAAATAAAGTTGGAAATTACGGCAATGTCCATAAATGAAGTTTTATTGAAAAAAAACCATTAGAAATGACTCATGTAATATTTCATATAATATTCAATGGAACTTTGTATTATACATATATCTGTATTATATATATTTTTTTTATTTTTTATTTTTTTGGGGGGTTTTGCTTTTTAGAGACAGGATCTTACTCTATCACCCAGGCTAAAGTGCAACAGCATGAGCATAGCTCACTGCAGTCTCGAAATCCTGGGCTCAAGTGAATCTTCTTCCTCAGCCGCCTGAGTAGCTAGGACTACAAGACAGGCCACCACTGACAGCTAGTTTTTAAAAAAACTTTTTATAGAAATGAGTTCTCACTATGATTACCTGGTCTCAAGTAATTCTCCTGTCTCAGCCTCCGAAGTAACTGGGATTACCCATACAAGCAACTGTGCCTGGCTTCCACCCATTTTTCAATCAAGTGTTTTGTGGGGACTTTTTGTGCTATGAGTTGTATGAGTTCCTTATATATTTGGATACTACTTTCTTCTTGGATATATTGTTTAGTTTTTTTTTTTTCCATTCTGTACATTGCTTTTCATTTTGTTGATTGTTTTTCCTTGCTGTGCAGAAATTTTTAATTTCATATAATCCCACTTGCTTATTTTGACTTTTCTTTTCTGTCCCTTCATTATCAGATTTTAAAAAATCATTGCCAAGGCCACTGTCAAGAAGCTTCTCTTCCGTGTTTTCTTCTAGGCATTTTATGGTTTCAGGTTTTACATTTAAGTCTTTAACCCATTTTGAATTGATTTTTGTGTATGGTATAAGTTATGGTTCTAGTTTTACTTTTTTGCATATTGATATCTAGTTTTCTCAGCACCATTTATTGAAGAGACTTATTTTTCCCCCATTTTGTTTTCTTGGTGACTTGTCAAGAAAATAGTTGAATATATTATGCATGGATTTATTTCCAGGCTATTGATTCTGTTCCATTGGTCTATATGTCTGCTTTATGCCAGGGTATGTTTTTTGTTTGACTACTATAGCTTTGTAAAACAATTTGAAATTAGAAAGTGTTATATGTCTAACTTTGTTCTTTTTGCTCAATATTGTTTTAGCTATTTGGGGTCTTTTGTGATTTTTAGGGTTCTCCTATTTCTGTGAAAAATTACGTTGAAATTCTGATAAGGATTACATTGAATAAATTGTTTTGTGTAGCATGGATATTTTAAGAATATTAACTCATCTAGTCCATGAACATTTGATATCTTTCCATTTATTAGTGTCTTCTTCAATTTCTTCCACCAATTCTTTATAGTTTTTAGTGTACAGATCTCTTACCTCCTTGGTTAAATTAATTTTTAGATATTTAATTTTATTGATATGACTGCACATGGAATTGTTTTCCTATTTCTTTTTCAGATAGTTCACTGATAGTTTCTAGAAACAGAACAGGTGTATGTATATTGGTTTTGTAGCCTGCAATTTTATTTAATTTATTAAGTTTTACCAGTTTTTGGTGGAGTCTTCAGAGTTTTCATATAGTATTATATCATTTGTAAACAGAGATCATTTTACTTCTTTTTTGGTTTGGAAATAAATCTTTTCTTGCCTAATTGCTCTGGCTAGGATTCCCAGTACTATGTTAAGTAGAAGTGGCTAGAGTGACCATCTTTGCTTTATTCCTGACCTTAAAGAAAAGACTTTCAGCTTTTCACCATTAAGTATGTTAGCTGTGAGCTTTTATATATGGCCTTTATTATGCTGAGGTCATTTTCTTCTATCCCTAGTTTGTTGAGATTTTTAAATCATGAAATACTGAATTTTGTCAAATTACTTTTCTACATCTATTAAGAAAATCTCATGATTTTTGTTCATCATTTTCTTAATGGAATATATCACATTTATCAATGTGCATATGTTGAATCACCTTTGTATCCCAGGGATAAATCCCATTTGTTCATCGTGTATTATTCTTTTAATGTGCTCCTCAATTCCATTTGCTGGTATTTTGTTGAGGATTTTTTTACTCTCTATTCATCAGGTGTATTAATCTATAATTTTCTTTTTTTGTAGTTTCTTGTTTGACTTTCACTTCAGTATAATGCTAGCTTTGCAAAATGAGTTTCGAAGCCTTCCCCCTCCACTTCATTTCTGAAAGACATTGAGACAGATTAGTATTAATTCTTAAAATGTTTAATAGAATTCACGAGGGAAGCCACCTCGTTCTGGGCTTTGCATTTTTATAGAATTTTTGATTAGTGATTCAATCTCTTTACTTGTTAATGATGTGTTCAGATTTTGTATTTTCATGGTTCAATTTTGATAGGTAGTAGGTTTCTAAGAATGTATTTGTGTTTTTCTAGGTTATCCAATTTATTAGCATAAAATTTCTCATAATAGTTCTATATAATCCTTTGTATTTCTGTGGTATCAGTTATAATGTCTCGTCTTTATTTTCTGCTTGTTATTATTTACATCTCCTATTTTCTCTTAGTCTAGCTAAAGCTTTGTCAGTTATATCTTTTCTTTTTTTAACTTTTATTTTAGATTCAGGGGATACATGTGCAGATTTGTTACATTGGTAAATTGTGTGTCATGGGGGTTTTATGTACAGATTATTTTTGTCACACAGGTAATAAGCATAGTATCTGATAGGTAGTTTTTTGTCCCTCATCCTCCTACCACCCTCCCGCCTCAAGAAGTCCTCAGTGTCCATCACTCCCATCTTTGTTTCCACATGTATTCAATGTTAAGCTCTCACTTATATATAAGAACTTGCAGAATTTGCTTTTTCCTACATTAATTCACTTAGGATAATGGCCTCCAGCTCCATTCATGTTGCTGCAAAGAACATAATTTGGCTGTTTTTTGTTTTGCTTTGTTTTGTTTTGTTTTGTTTACGGCTATTTAGTAATCCATGGTGTTTATGTGCTACATTTCCTTTATTCAATCCACTGTTGATGCCCATGTATTTTGATTCCATGTCTTTGCTATGTTTTTTTTTTTTAGGTTCTGGTATACATATGCAAAATGCGAAGGTTTGTTACATAGGTAAATGTGTGCCATGGTGGTTTGCTGCACCTATCAACCCATCACCTAGGTATTAAGCCCTGTTTGCATTAGCTATTAGTCTTGATGCTTTCCCTCCCCTTTCCCCCCTGACCCCCTTCAGGCCCCAGTGTGTGATGTTCCCTTCCCTGTGTCCATGTGTTCTCACTGTTTAGCTCCCACTTATGAGTGAGAAAATATGATGTTTGGTTTTTTTGTTCATGTGGTAGTTTGCTGAGAATGATGGCTTCTAGCTACATCCATGTCCCTGCAAAGAACATGAAGTCATTCCTTTTAATGGCTGTGTAGTATTTCATGGTGTATATGTACCACATTTTCTTTATTCAGTCTATCATTGATAGGCATTTGGGTTGGTTCCAAGTCTTTGCTATTGTGAATAGTGCTAGGTAAACATACATGTGCATGTGTCTTTAGAGTAGAATGATTTATATTTCCTTGGGTATATATTCAGTAATAGTATTGCTGGGTCAAAATGGTATTTCTGATTCCAGATCATTGAGGAATCACCCCACTGTCTTCCACAGTGGATGAATTAATTTACATTCCCACAGACAGTGTAAAAGTATTCCTATTTCCCTACAGCCTTTCTGGCTTCTGTTGTTTCCTGACTTTTTAATGATCACCATTCTAACTGGTGTGAGATGGTATCTCATTGTGTTTTTTTTGTTTGTTTGTTTGAAACAGATTCTCGCTCTGTTACCCAGGCTGGAGGGCAGTGACATGATCTCTGCTCACTGCAACCTCTGCCTCCTGGATTCAAGCGATTCTTCTGCCTCAGCCTCCTGAGTAGCTGGGAGTACAGGCGTGAGCCACCACACTCAGCTAATTTTTGTGTTTTTAGTAGAGGCAGCATTTCTCCATATTAGCCAGGCTGGTATCAAACTCCTGACCTTGAGATCTGCCCGCCTTGGCCTCCCAAAATGCTGGGATTACAGGTGTAAGCCACCATGCCCAGTCCCTCATTGTCATTTTAATTTGCATTTCTCAAATTACCAGTGATGATGAGCCTTTTTTCATGTTTGTTGGCTGCATAAATGTCTTCTTTTGAGAAGTATCTTTTCATATACTTTGCACCCTTTTCGATGAGGTTGTTTGGCTTTCTCTTGCAAATTTGTTTAAGTTCCCTGTAATTTCTGAGTATTAGACCCTTGTCAGATGGATAGATTGCAAAAATTTTCTCCATTCTGTAGGTTGTCTGTTTGCTCTGATGATAGTTTCTTTTGCTGTGCAGAAGATTTAGTTTAATTAGATCCCGTTTGTCAATTTTAGCTTTTGTTACAATTGCTTTTGGCAATTTCATCATAAAATCTTTGCCCATGCCTATTTCCTGAATGCCCTCTCTTACCACTCCTATTCAATATAGTATTGGAAGTTCTGGCCAAGGAAATCAGGAAAAGAAAAAGAAATAAACTGTATTCAAATAAGAAAAGAGGAAGTCAAATTGTCTCTGTTTACAGACGACAGATCCTATATCTAGAAAACCCCATTGTCTCAGCCCAAAAGCCCCTTAAGCTGATAAGTAACTTCAGGAAAGTTTCAGGATGCAAAATCAATGTGCAGAAATCATAGGCATTCCTACTGGTACCAAAGCAGACACATAGACCAATGGAACAGAATAGAGACCTCAGAAATAAGACTGCACATCTACAGCCATCTGATCTTCAACAGAAAACAAGAAATTGGGAAAGGATTTCATATTTAATAAATGGTGCTAGGCAATGCGTTAGGCACATGTATCCCAGAATTTAAAGTAAAACTAAAAAAAAAAAAAAAAAAAAAAAGAACACTGAATATTGGCTCCCATTTTTTTCCGGCTTATAGGGTTTCTACTGAGAGTTCTGCTGTAAGTCAGATGGCTTCCGTTGTAGGTGAACTGGACTTTCTCTCTGGCTGCCCTTAACATTTTTTCCATCATTATGACCTTGAAGAATTTGATTATTATGTGACTTAGGGTTGATTTTCTCATGGAGCATCTCCCTGGGATTCTCTGTATTTCCTGAATTTGAATGTTGGCCCCTACCCTCTAGACAAAGGAGGTGTGAGTGAGCATGCTACCCAGCCAGGGAATCCATGCATTTTTCACAGAACTGTGCAACACACAGATCAGAAGATCCCACTCATGAGCCCATGCCACCAGGGCCATGGGCCCCAATCACCACAAAGCTACACAAATTCTCTACAGCCACACAATTGAATTCTGCCTAAAACTATTGAGTTCCTGGAGGAAGGGATGGCCATCTTTGCTGCTGCTGCCTACTGTTCAAGCCATCTGAGCTTCCTGGAGGAGGGGTGGCAATCATCACTATGGCCACCTAAGAAACTGAGCTCCTCCAGGGAGGGGTGGCTGGTATCACTGCTGTTGCCTGCTCCCTAAGTTGCCTTAGCTCCCTGGGGGAGGAGCAGCAGCCAGCACTATAGCTCGAGGCTGTGTTTTTCCCCTGCTGGAGTCAGGGAGATTGGACAGCTTGGTCTCAAGAGGCATCCCCCACCTCACAGCACATCAGCTTCTGGTCCCAAAGCCAGCTTCTGGAGTTTCCTCCTGAAAATCTGCTGCTGAATAAGTAATAAACTCGTCTTCTAGTATTAACTGACCCTCTATGGAATCTGGTGACAGTGGGGTGTACTTCTTTAAGCCTCCCGCAATCACTCAAGGAAAACTGTTGGGTTTTCTTCCCTTCTCCTTGGGGGTCAGGTTTTCCATTCGGCAGAGGGTAATTTGGCCACGCTATTTGGCAGAGAAAAATGAGATGCTTCTTCCTTAAATACTGTGTGTCAAATTGGTCCCAATTTTCCAGTATACACTTTAATGGGGACTTGAGTTTGGGAATAGAAGCACCCATCTGAAATCAAACACAAGGGATGCCCGCATCTCCGGTTAAAGAAATTACAGCCACTTCGACCTGAGGCATCCCCCCAGGTAAAATGGGTACTAAAATAAAATGTCTTTCAGTCAGTACCCTGAAATTTCTTGTGCCCAAGATGCGTGATCCATCTTGTCAGAGGGCCTACTATGTACTGGATTTGAATCATGACCTACCAGCATCATAGGACCACTCTCACTGCCTGCATGACCTCCAGTGACTACCATACAGGCGTGGAACCAGAGAAGCTATTGGGTCGGGTAGTCACGTACCAATGAGCCCCGATGAGGCCAGTGAGGCTCAGGAGATGGGATATCAATATTTCCCAGCAAAAGTCCAATTTACACAGGCCAATTTATAAAACTGCCCCAGAAGGGTAAACTTCTAGGGAGGGGCCATTAGAGCACACAATTCAAAGAAGGCAGGCCACAGGGCTGAGGCTGGAACAATATCCTGAGGAGCTGGGCCTCCTCTCCCCTAACCCATCTTCCCTTGTAGGAAAATGCTCTTAAGGTTGTGAGACCTGCCATTGACTATTTGGGGCTGGAACTGGTTTAACCATGATCTTCTAGATGGAAAAGTTCTGCCAGAGAGAGCCTAAGCAACACACATTATACACCAAACACAAAGTCCCATAGCCTTTAGCTTCTGAATTTCCCCAAAAGGTTTCACCAAGTCAAGACTGATCCTCACAAGGGATTTGAACTCACAACCAGGCAGTTACAAACCCTGCACCTTAACCAACTCTACAAACAAGCCACTTGGAACAGTAGAAGGCAGAAAGCTTTCTTAAGCCTTATTTTGAATGAGACTGCTGCGCTCTGAGGCAGTGTGGCCTGCCTAAAAGTCAGGCGGGGCAGACATCCAGCAGCCGCTTTGACCGCTTCCTTTCCCTCAGAGCTGCACTAGCAGAGGAAAAAAGCCGCTTGCGGTGTCAGTTTAAAAGCCGTGTTCGCTGCTGGGCCGCTGTGAGTTCCCCCACCCCCCGCAGCTTTGAGTCGCCATGTTGACCCCGCCAGAACCACTTACATGCCTGGGCCACTTCCCAAGCTACTGCCCACACAGGGACCTGTGGCCGGCAGGCAAACGCCCTGGGGGAGCCTTTTTACCCTGCTGCCTGGGACTGGGGAATGCCGGAGAGGCCTGCCAGAGCCATGCCCCAGGCTGCTGCGCTGCCCATCCCCCACAGGCTCCGGTTGTACCTCGCCCCTCCCACTGTTTTCTCCAGCCCACAGCTGCGCACTCGGTTCCACCCTTGGGGTGAGGCTGTTCCCAGCAAGGAGCAAAAGGCCCGGGGGCAGTGCTCGCTGCTCTGCCCCACAGGGTCCATCAGGTTTTGGTTCCAGAGATAATATCCAAAGGATAGAGAAAGAGATGGAAAGCAGTGAGAGAGCTTGAAGGTAAAAAAAACTGCTTTTAATTCTGGCTGGGCTGCACTGCTTAAGACGGGCTGGGTCGTGCTTCCGAGGCGCCACTGCTCAAGTTCTCCACAGCGCTGCCTGGCTGCAGCCGTTTCAGGTGTTCTTAAAGAGACGGGACAGAATGGGACTGGTTTTACTCACAATTTTGAAGTCTTCTCCGGCTATACCTCTTTCCTGGTTGTACTGCTCTTCAGGTGTATCCCTCTTCTGGTGTACCCCTCTCCTGGCTGGCTTGCCAAAATGTAATATTGGGGTTCAGGGGTTCAGGGTGCCCTTAGCTCATCTGAGAGGATGTTTCTCCAGGTTCTTGGCTTCCTGCCCTCTCAAGAGTGAGAGACGGGACCACAGTGCAGTACGCAGTGAATGCTGGACTCAAAAGTGTTTGTAGAAAGTGACTTATTTAGAGAGAGAGAGAGAAACAGGAGAAGGAGAGAGAAAGAAAGAGCTAACTCTCACACTGAGTGAGAGAATCCAGAAAAATGGAATGTGGAAGAGGAAAGCAGCTTCTACACTGAGTAGAAGGGAATAGAGAGAGACGGCGTTTAGGACGGGAAGACAGGATTCCACGAAGGGAGTGTTCTTGTCTTTAAAACTACGCCCCCTTGTGGACCCGGAAAGAACACATCCCCCTCAGTAGTGACAAACTCCCTCAGATTTTGTTTTTCTGAACAAGTGTTTATCTTGCCTTTATTTCTGAAGAACTTTTCCAAGTTTTCTTGGTTGGAAGTTTTTTTCATCATTTTAAATGTACCATCCTACTTTCTACTTGGCTGCATGATTTCCTCTGAGCTTTAGGCTGGTAATCTTGTAGATGAAGGTCCTTATATATGAGTCTTGTGGGTAAAAGTCCTCATATATGATGACTCTCTTTTGCTGCTTTCAAAATTCTCATTTTATCTTGGATTTTGGACAGTTTTATTATAATGTATCTTGGTGAATACATCTTTGTGTTGAACCTCTTTGTGGACTAAGATCTTAAAGTACCTGAAAGTTCGTATCTCTCCAAGATTTGGAAAGACCTGGGCTCAAACAATCCTCCTACCTCAGCCTCTCAAGTAGCTGGCATTACAGGTGCATGCCAATATGTCCAGCTAATTTTTGTATATTTTGTAGAGACAGGATTTTGCCATGTTACCCAGGCTTGTCACAAACTCCTGAGCTCAAGCTAACTGCCTACTTCAGCTTCACAAAGTGCTGGGATTACAGGCATGAGCCACTATACCCAGCCCTTCGTTTCTTTAAAAAAGCATTTTATTCCTTTCTTTCTCTCTTCTCCTTTTGATATTCTCATAAGGCATATATTGGGCCATCTGATGGTATCCCATAAATTTTGCAAGATTTTTAAAATTCTTTTTTATTCTTCTTTGGTTGTGGTGGTTTCTCTATCTGAGTAATTTCAAATGACCTACCTTCGTGTTCACAGATATTTTTCTTCTGCTTGATGAAGCCCACTATTGGTGCCCTCGATTGCATTTTTTCTTTCATTCATTGTGTTCTTATTCTCCAGAATTTCTGTATGCCTTTTTATGATTTCTCTATTTTTTTTCTGTATTGCTTCTCTGATTTTATTTAGTTGTCTATATGTGTTCTCTTGTGACTTCTTAAGTCTTCCTAAAACTATTAATTTAAATTCTTTAACAATTTGTAGTTCCTTCTTTCTCTGGGATCAGTTACTAGAAAACTTTATTTTCTTTGGTAATGTCATGTTTTCTTTCAATTTTAACGTTTCTTGTTGCCTTGAGTTGATGTCTGAGCATTTGACTGAGCAGTCACCTCCTCTAGACTTTACGTATTAGTTTTCATAGGGAAAGACCTTTGCCTACAGGTGGGTGCAAGAGTGCTAGGTGAGTGACATGTGACAGTTTCAGCTCTGGGACATAGTCCTTGTGTACATTCATCACCTAAAATTAACAGTAGTGAAGACTGCAGGGGTCCTCAGCTGTCAAGGCTGTTGTTGGAGGTCTTCAGTGTTGAAGGTTAGTTAGGTCCTCCTGATCTCTTTTTCTCCCATGCAGATGCCATAGCCAAGGAAATTCATCTTGGGGTACAGAACAGCTCACAGGCACAGGTGCAGTGGTGGTAGTGCCTGTGTCCTTTGTGCAGTGCCATTGAAGTAACCATGAAGCCAGAGTTGACAGTGTGGACACACAGGGAATGACTATGACTCTGGGGTCCTGGGCAATGGTAGCATCAATATCTGGGACACAGGCACCTCCACTGCAGGGTTAATAGTTGTGTGCAAGGCATAGATGTTTGTAAAACAGCCAGGGAGCTAGGGTCCACAGAGTGGACACACATAGAGCTACATTGTCTCTGGGGTCTGGAGCATGGGCTATCCCACAGCAGCAGTGGTTCCAGTGTCTAAGGAGTGGGTGCATGTGGAGCAGCAGAGGATGCAAGGCCCAGATCTTGTACATGGGAGGAGTGGTCCTAGCTCCTGTATTCAGTGTGTGCCTCCATCCTGGAAAGCATAATAGCAGCTCCTTCTTGGTGGCTGAGATATGCCACGATGTCTTCTTCTCTGGAGGAACTGCAGTTATGATAGCTGTTGGTTACCTCAATGGCAAAAGCTGCTTGTGTCCTCTGCAGAGTAGGACTCTAAGGACTGTACCAGTGACCATGAATGAGACCTCCACTTTGAAAGCTGTGGGTAAACCACTGCTGCTAAAGGGGCTGTTGAGATCTTTTAGAAGCAAAGGCTACCAGAGCCCTCTGTCAAGCAGGCTATTGGGGACCATGATGGCACCAACTGAGTGGCTGATATTTATAGCCTCCATCCTTTTCCTTATTCCTAGCTGTCTCCAGAGGTCTCAGGTATACTGATATCCCCAGAAATCCTTTCTATGTGATTATTTTTTGGTTTTTACTCCACCATTTTACTGCATGTTATTAACTGCACTTTGGATCTTTCCCAGGGCTAATGCCATTAAATTGCTATCTAATTGTTGTTTTTTGTTGATTTTTGTTGTGGGGAGGTAAAGGCTGATATCCCCTACTCCACCATATTGCTCATCCCATTCATTCCTAGTGATGTTAAACATGGAAATGATATATCTGTGCTTGAAATACAACAATAATTCAAAACAAATATAAACATTAGAAACGTAAGTTAACTTTGCAAAAACACTTCTTGGAGAGGTGGTTAGCTATTATTAAATATCTAAAGTATGTTTTGTTGATAAAAAGAAGTAAATTTGGAGGATTGTTACATAACAGAATTATTTGCATATTGACAGTAAACTTTAGAAAAAATAGCACATTAAAAGTGACACCTGAGAGGAAAGTTTCCAGCACAGTGCCTGACAAAACCAACTTACTCAAAATTAAATGCATATACAAAGTATGTTTCTTTTACTTTTTGATGAATCAGCAGATTAGGTAAAAATAAGCCTGCCTTCCGTATTGAAGCTTGACAGCATGTAGCTAGTTGCCTTTTAGATGGAGCAAGAGATCTCTCCTGCTCTACGTTCCCCATGTGACTGTTTTTTCCTTAAAAAAAAAAAAAAGCATTCTTACATTCTTATTTTCCCAGTCTATACATAATTCCCTCTTCTCTCTAGATAACGCTAACCTACACCCACTTAAAACTCACGCTTCTCCAAATACCTCATTCTTTTCCACATATCCATGTCTTTGCACATGCTTTCATTCTAACCAGTTGTGCTCCCCATCTTCTTTACATGTGAGTAGTTTTTATGGATTCTTGAAGGGACTGCCTAAGTATCCTGACCTTTGTGAAATGCCTTTTAACTCATTCAAATCAATTCCTCTCATTTTTCCCAGTACACAATACAATATTACAATTTATTGTGTTGTTATACAATTTATTTATACATCTGCCCTTTCATACTAGGCAAGGAGTTACACAAGCATGTTCGGATCATGTATTATTAATTTTTGAATGTTTAACACTCAGTAAAGTGCCAAGGCCATTTTACTACTCAGCTCAATAAATTTTTGTCAGATTTGCTCCTCACTGAGCAATGGAGAAAGCGTTTTTTTCTTTTCCTTTTTTCCTTCCCCTCCTTCCTTCTATCCTTCTTTCCTCCCCCCTCCTTTCTTCTTTCCCTTCCTTCCTTTCTCTTTTTGTATGTCATCAAGTGTTGTCATTTAAGTTCATATTTTTGGTATTCCCTTTGAATTCCTGTAATAAGTGTGTTGAGTTCCTGTATCTAATTGCTTAATAATTATAGGAAAAAAGGGATGAGACTGTAATTTTTGTGCTAATAGAGAAATATTATTTCCTTATTTGTTATCATTTTATTATTATTCAAATATAATAGTGACTGAAAGATTAGTATTTTAAGTCTGGTTGTTCATAGAACCAGGACTAGAACACAGGTTGCTTCTTATGTATTTCCCTGCTCCCTTTTTTTTAAACACCATACCACCTCTGTCTTTAAATGGACTCAAATGCATCTGTAGTGGTTCATCTAACAGAAGCCCTAAGTTCATTCCTATCAAACATTGGGGGAAATGGTGCATTTACCTTATCTTATTTAACTGAAAATTTGCTACGAATGCATATTAAATAGTTAACAACTATATGAAAACAAGTTTATTATATTTTAATGTATACTATTAAACATATAGGAACTACTCAGTATACATACAACTCCTCAATAATTTAAATTGTATTTTGAAGCCCTGTTTACAAAATAATAACTTGAAAAGGTAAATGACCTATTTCTCATTCATGAAATTTTCCAATTTCATGGTAGGTTTGGAGATCTTTTTATTTTACACATTTACATCTGTGTATCTTCATATAAAGATAATAATATCTGCAACATAAATAAGACCTGAACTTTTCTGCTATTTTCTCAGTGTTGTTGATTTAGTTAGTGCTAAGCAATGCATACTCTTCAATAGCCTTCTGAAACAGGTGGAAAATTTCACATATCATTATCTATAATAACCTATTTTTCTAAATTAGTGGTTCTAAGAAAGTAGTTTTTTCTGATCAAGAGATACAGGTGTATCAGGTGATTATATCTATGTCCTTGGTTTAATTATCCACATATTCTGTGGCCAAGATTAACTAGATAGATAATAAATACAATATTTAAAGAGAAAGTGAGAAGAAAAGAATGAAAATAGAAATGTATACCTTAGAAGATTTTCATGTGTTCAACTTTAATATAGTAAGGAACATTTATATAACCAACATGCAGCTATTGAAGGCTTGTCTTTCTTGTTTTGTTTTTTTATGATTTCAACTTTCCTTTTAGATTCAGGGGATACAGTATGGGTTTGTTACACAGGCATATTGCATGATACTGAATTTTAGAGTATGATTGTTCTTGTCACCCAGGTACTGAGCATTGTATGCAGTAGTTCGGTTTTTTCAAACCTTTCCCCAACTCCCTCTGTCCCCTCTCTGGTAGACTCCAGTTTCCATTGTTGCCTTCTTTATGTCCATGAGTACCTAATATTTAGCTCACACTTATAAGGGAGAATATGTGGTATTTGTTTTCCCATTCCTATGTTAATTCACTTAGAATAATGGCCTGCAGCTGCATCCATGTTGCAGTAAAGGACATGATTTTGTTGTTGTTTTTATGGTTGTGTAGTATTCCAATATGTGATGTATCTATACCACATTTTCTTTATCCAACGCACCATATCCAAAATGGTATAAGTACCCATTTTCTTTATCTATTCACCTAAGTGGATTCCATGTCTTTGCGATTGTAAATAATGCTGTGATAACCATATGAGTGTGTGTGTATTTTTCGTAGAATGATTTATTTTATTTTGGATATACAAGCAGCAATGGAATTCCTGAGTCAAATGATAGTTCTGTTTCAAGTTCTTTGAGAAATCTTCAAAGTGCTTTCTACAATGGTTGAACTAATTTGCATTCTCACCAACAGTGTGTAAGCGCCCCTTTTTCTCCACTGCCTCACCAGAATCTGTTTTTTTTTTGTTTGTTTGTTTTTTGCTTTTTAATAACCATTCTGACCAGTGTGAGATTGCATCTCACTGTGGTTTTGATTTTTATTTCTCTGATAATTAGTGACGTTAAACACTTTTTCATATTTTTTTGGTCACTTGTATGTAAAAGACTTGTCTTGATTTTTTTTTTAATTTTGCATATCACTTGGAAAATATTTATCTTCCAATATTTTTGCTAGGAAATTGTATTGCAGGACTCAGAGACTATTAATTACTGGCCTGTATTTATTATTTATTGCTGCTTAACAAATTCTTAAAATAATGTTTATTAGCTCAGTATCTGTGGTTCAGGAATTTGAGAGTGGCTCATCTGGATGGATTCTGTCTCAGTGTCTCTCATGAGGAGGATCTGCTTCCAAGATGACTCCTTCACCTCTCTTGGAAGACACCAGAGTTTCCAATAGTGGGGACCACTCCATGGGTCTATTTGAGTGTCCTTACAACATGGCAACTGTCTTTCTTCTGAGCAAGTGATAAGAGAGAAGGGATAGAAAGGAAAGCTAAATAAGAAAAGGGAAATAAGAAAGAGAAAGAAACAGTGGTAGAGTGAAGACATAAGGAGGATTCTGAATGTCCTTTATGTTTTCATTTTTGTGAAATTCTATTTATTACAAGAGAGTCAGTAAATTCAGTCCATGCTCTAGGGGAGAGGAAATTAAGCTCCAATCTTGGAGAGAAAGTGGTAAAAGTATTTTTGGACATATTTTAAAACTACTACATGGCTCAAACTCACCAACAAAAGTTCTTTGGTGGTGGTTCTTTTGTAAGAAAAGCTAGTTGTCTTAAACACATAAAGTATCCTTTTTTTGTGATTGATACTATTGTTCTGTTGGGTGGAGTATTTTTTTTTTTTAGTACACCATCAATATTCTTATAATACTGTCAACACCAGCTTCCTTTTAGGTGCCTGGGAATTCCAGAAAATAAAATTAAATAATTTGAGAAAGATTAAAAGAGTTTGGACTTGGAAAGGGGGCCCAGATATCTGGAAAGACATTTAGGTTGATAATTTGAAAACAACACTAGAAATACAGTTCTGTGAAAATTGATCCTAGAATATTTTAGAAAACTGGAGAGATTGTCTTAGCTTGAAGATATAGTTCGAATGTGGGAAAAACAGATGTCAGTAAGGTACACTGTTTCATTATCTGTTTTCTTTTTTAAATAATATTGTTGTGAGAACAATTTGGCTCTATGAATATTGGTAGTAGCCCAATCAGAAACCTGATCAGATTAGTTTAATCACTTATCCAAACAAATATCTATCTCTACCTCTATGTTTTATACTAATTCAACACCATTGGTATTCTCCTGATTAGGGTTCCATAATGCAGGAGTAGTACATTGCAGAGATCCATAGCATGAAATTTTAAAATAAGATAGTTTCGATTCAAATCTTAGATTTGGCTACATACTCACTATATGATTACAGGGAGAAAACTTCTCCCCTTTGTGTATCATCTTCTCAGCTATGAAATGGAAATAATGATGTGAATAACATAGCTTTCCCCATATGGTGATTGTGAGAGTTAAATGAGATAACACAGAAAAAGTGATTAGAAGCCTGACACATAGTAAAAGCATTAAATTATGACGTATTATTATCAGTTGTCAATAATGTAAGTTGAAGATTCATGACAGCCTACTAATTGAAGAAACGCTTGAAATGAAAATAATAATTACAGCTAAAATTATTACTGGCTACCATGCGATAAACTATAATAAATATTTTACAAATTATATCCTCTCAACAAGACTATTACCTTTATTTGGTGAAATTCAAAACAAGTATTACATGACTTCTCCAAGAATTATACAGATTGAAATAGTCAAAACATCTATACCTGTGCAAGGAATTGTATTAGTGCTTGAGGAACATACAACTATATCAGTAATACTCTATGAACTTAAGAAACATGTCTTTTAGCAAGGCATTCATACTCAATTGCTTACCTCTGTATTTGACAGTTATCTGACGGCCACGCTTACTAATAATTGCATTTAGAACAAGAGGGAAGACTTTTGCCTCATTTCCCGGTGTGCTTCTACTTTTATTATAATATATTTTCCCTACTTATTAAAAAATTTGTTATTTTTACCAGGCATATTTCCAAAAATGATTTGAGATGGCTGCTTTGTTTTTTAGGAATCTTATTAATAAATGGAATAAGAATGAGAATTCAGTAGAAAAGGTTCTGCTGCTACACATAACCCCACCCCTTGCAGAAGGGAATTGGCATGAAAATCATTTTTAATACCACTAGGAAGCATACCTTGCCAAAATTGTGGCCAATAGAAACATTTTTTAAAGCATGATGTTTTGATATTTAATGTTTCCTTGCCATTTGGCTTACATAGTTTATTAGTGTTAAAATAACTGGCTTTGATCATTTTTAAAAGTATTATCCCAAGGAAAATAAAATCAAATTTTTCCAAAGTCCATGTTTGAAGGAACATCTACAAACACAGCATTCCAATAAGCAAACAAGACGTCTTAGGTCAGCTTTCTCAGAAACCATATTCTGAGCTGGAGATTTGCTTTCGGGAAGTTTATTGGGAAATGGTCAAGGGCTTAAGACCTGTGACAGAATAGAGGAAGTAGAACTGAGCAAATTTGAAGACTAATCCATTCAGAATAAAAGCATTGGCTGCTCCTGGGAGGAACACAAGAACTGGGATGGTCTGCAGAGGTGGTCCAAAATGAGGCAACATGGCTGGCCTTTGTACCCCCAATTGATCCATCATGGAATATGAACTTCTCCCAGGAAGGGAGGATAACCTTTGGTTTGGTAGATCTCTTCTGCTGAGGAAAATTATCCTGGAACTATATCATCTACATTGCAGATGAATGAGTGCATCTGCTTGGTGTCTCACAGAAATGCTAAATGCTACTATGCTGTGACACTTAGATTCACTTGTTACACATTAAAAATTTGTCTTGTTTAAAAATGGATCCTATAGAATTCTGGCTGATTTCTTTTTGTGGTAAATCTATGAGAGGGAAGTAGTGGAATAATCTATAGACTCCACTGCTACAGCTGGTCTCACAACTGCAGCTGATATTTAGCATGCCTCGTCTCTACTAGTTATTCTATGCTCTCTCACAATCCACCAGCTCTAAATGGATTGCCTGACGGTGTGATGTAGAACCTCATCCCTCAGGAGTCTGAGCCAGTACAGACCATGGCTGCTGCAGTTTTCCTTTACTCTCAAAATTGGGCAAAGAAATACAGGAAGATGCCTCCAAGAATGACTTTATTGTCAAACTATCTTCACCGTATATTGGTAGTTCTACTGCCTCTTGATCATCAGGGCCAATTGCCCTGTATGGATGGTGGTTCCTTCACTTTCTTCTTTGCGCAGGAGTCAGCAGTGACCAAAATAGCAACTATAGTTTAAAACTTTATGAGAATCTTTGTGTGTCCTCTGGTGACAAAGTTCTCCTTCTGGAGAGCAGTATCCCCACAGAGACCAGGATTGCCTGGACAGGAAGCAGAAAGTGGGTCACTGGGATTGATAGTAAACAGGGCATCATAGGTAGGATTTTGGAGACCCTGATGTTACATCTGTGAATATGTCACATTACATAGCAAAGGGAATTAACTTTATGGGTGGGATGGAATTAAGATGAATAGTCAGCTTACATTATTCTTGAGTATCCTGATAGGTCCAAAGTAATCACATGGGCATGTAAAAGTGGAAAGGGAAAGCAGAATGGTAGGACAGAGAGATGTGATCATGGAAGAAGAGGCAAGAGAGATGGAAAGCTTGAGAGGACTTGTGCTATTACTGGTTTTGAAAGTGGCAGAAAAGGGCCACAAGCCAAGGAATCTGGGTGGCCTCTAGAACCTGGGAACATCCCTAAGCTAATAACCATTAAGGAAACAGGAACTTCATTCCTACTAGCTGCTGCTGTATTCCAGGTATTTGAGGGGTTCTCAGAAAGTAGGAATTATGAAGACAATAGGATTTGATGATGGTCTAAAGTGCAATAACATAAGCAAAGACAGTGAATGGTATTGGAAAAAAAATACACTGAGAAAGTTATTACTGGAAAGTTTAATGCAAAGTATGAAAGACACAGGGTTTCCTTGGCAACATGTAAAGAGAATCTCATCTTCTTAGCCAGAGAGCAGAAAAGCTCAAGGTCAGTCCCAAGACTTCATTTAAGAGATTTCAGAGGCAAAGAAAATCATCAATGACAAGGATAAGGTCCTTAATTAAACAGAGAATTAGGATTGGCAATGTCTGGGTTGAAACTGTAACCCCTGGAAATCTGCAGCAATGGCACATTCCTCCTTCTCAGTCGTTGGTGCTCCCTCACTGTTTGAAGGTAATGCAAAGGCCTCTTGTAAAATGGCATGTGCTCTCCTATCAAGATATACCTCTGCCTGTCCTCCTAGCCACTAATCATTAACTAATGTCAAGTCACAACATAATCCAGCTAGATAAATGCTGGACCTGCTAAGAAAGGAAAGGGACCATACCTCATGGAACTGCAGGACCTACTAACATGTACAGACAGGAGGTGAGAGAGTACATATGGAACTGGATTCAGAAAGTGTTATAAGAAGGAGGGAGACAGAATAGAAAGTTAGATAGGAGTGTTTATCAACATGGGCTTAGAGTTTCAACCTAGATATTGCCAATCTGAATTCTCTGGACCCTTATTCTGTTAAATTAATGCCCTTATTTATCTTTTAAATTAAGTCTTGGGACTGACCTGGAGTTTTTCTGATCTCTAGCTAAGAAGATGAGAGTCTCTTTACATGTTGCCAAAGAAACCCTGTGTCTTTCACACTTTGAATTACATTTTCCATTGATAACCTTCTCACTATATTTTTTTCCAATGCCATTTACTGTCCTTTCATATGTTATTGCGCTTAAGACCATCATGCAATCTGATTGTCTTTATAATTCCTAGTTTCTGAAAGCCTCTCAAATACCTGGAATACTGCAGCAGCCAGTGACAGTATATGCCTTTTCTCCATTCTATTACTAAATTTTAAATTTAATAATTGTACTTTTATGGCACGCCAGGGACTAACCCTATCCATGGGGTCCTCATCACCACTCTCCAGGGGATGATGCTCCAAAACCTATTTTTAAAGCTAGTTTCTTAGACCATTCTTAGTTCCAACATATCTTAGGATGGATTCCTTGGGGAAACAGACTATGAGATGGAGATTAGTAAGCAGGAAGTTTATTGGGAAGTACTCCAGGACACAACTCTGAGGGAGTCGGAGAAATACTTATAGGTAGAGGGAGAAGTTAAACTGCTATACAGTAAACAAATATCTCAGCCAATCCCACAGGAAGCTCTGAAGTTGGGATGGCCTTCAGTTGTTGGAATTGTGGCAAAAGCCCTGACTCTTTTTACTCCCAAGTCAACCAGTCTTCGGTTGTGACATTTTCTTGGGATGACACACAACCTTGAGCAACGTAGTTGGTGCCCTTTAGGCTGAGACTAATTCCCAGTAGAGGCTCATCTGGGACCCATCCGCAGCCAAACCTCCTGGCAGCTGAGGAAGGTTAAGTTGCTAGTGAGGAAGGAAATCTAAGCAAGAGAATTTGCAGGTTTATTTTTTAAATCCCTCCAAAAATTTAATGCCAAACAAATTTCATAATTTTCAAATTGAGTGATGTACAGGTCTATAAAATCACCATTTTTATTTGATAAATATCCTTGAAGAAAATTAGTTAACTTCTGTATATTCAGATATGAAAACACAATATAAAATTCACACCTTTCATGAAGACATTAAGAATGTAAAGTGTTTACTTCGGATGGTTTTAAAAACTGTTCATAGTAATTAAAACAATGGGATTCAGTGAAATTCAACTGAATGTAATTGAAGTATAGAGACAAAATGTATCTTTCACACAGCTAGAATAAATTGCTGTCTTGCATGGACTTTGCTTTACATAGAGTAATCTCAAATAAATAATCCAACTGGATCCAGTTTCTTTTTTATTTTTAAGAATAACTTCTTTGGTGAGAACACCTAGAATCACGATTGTTTTGTCGTGTGTTATACTGGTTAAGTAGAGCCATTAACTGGCCAAGAATATCAGTGTAATTATAGAGTTCTCCTGACCTCCAAATCCAGTCATTTTCTTTTAAATGAAGGGTTTAGATTAAATAGACTATAACTTATTTGGTGTGTAAACTCTCCATCACTTGCATTCAAGGTTAATATCATTGGAGAAAATTGTTTGAGAGGCAGCACGTTTAGTACTATAGCTCCTGGCATTTTACAATCTCAAATGTAATAAGCTTGGGAGCTGAAATTTATGAGTGCCTACTTGTGGTGTGAGGAAAATGTGGACAAAAGGTGAGGGTCAACACATACCAGGATAGAGTCAGCCAATTAGCCTGAGGAACAAGCATCTAGTATCCCCTTTTCTTTCCATTTTTTTTCCTCTAACAGCTGCAACATCCTTTTCAATCAAATATCAGCCACAGTAACATTCTCTACTGATAAAAAAAAATGTGTCAATATACAGGACCAATAACAAATTTTTTAGTAGTAGATTAGATTAGATCTAGTTGAGGCAAGCAGAGAGGTTGTTTGTTCTTTGATTTTTACTTTTTAACTGACATTTTTATCAAGATCTCTTTATTATAGTTCTTTTTAAGAACATAAATTTATGCTTCTGAGAAAGAAATGTATCTTCTTCATAAACACATTTAGAAATGCTTAATCTGTAAGTTCAAATATAATTAAACTTAGCATCTGAAATAACTAAACTGGGATATAGAACTAGAGAATTTTTATCTCATTAGTTAGGAATATACATGTTAATGAAGCATCAGATCTACTGGACCACATATAATAGAGGATCAATAAATAGGTGTTGACTCATTGAATGTTTTTATACCACAGAAGTGATTTAATGCTTTATTCCTTGAGGAATGGAATATTCCATAGAAAGAGATTTCCTGTAAACTGATGTTTACATTTCTGTGTGCTTATTTTAATCTTGTTTGTTGATATTTCCAAAGTATAATAACCCTGTTTGACTAAGTAGTAGATTAAATGGAATTTAATGGTTTTTACTATGTTCTTTATTTTTCATTAAAGCAACCAACATATTACCCTCATCATGGTGATATTTTTGAGACAATGTGTCTTTTATGCAATAAAGACTTTTTAAATGTTTCTCTACTTTCACCTTGACTGTTTCCTACTCCCCATGTGAACAGCTTGCCCTAGCTTATATATTATAACTAGCAAATTGGAGACTTTAGAAGTTAGCATTAGAAAGCTTTGAAAAATTCTACATCCCAGAGGTAAGGAGAATTATGCTTTCTATATGTGGTCCCAAGGTGTTATTATGTATACCCTTGCAACTAAATTTAAAACAATCATATTTTCCTCTGCTATAAATCTAGAGATGCTAGAAACAAAAATAAACTTATCAAAATCATTGTGATTACCATAAACAACTTTTTATTGGATTCTATAAGTTTTATCCTTTTATTGAGTCCTCCATAATGCTGCTAGAGTGAATAAGTCATTTGCATCTATAGACCTTTTTAGTAGCTTTCCATTGCTCTTTCAAGATACCCCAAGGTCTTTAGCATGTCTATGGGGCTCTGCATGATTGAGTCAGGCCTTCCTCTGCAGTTCTCTAAAACCAGGCTACTCCTCTTGTCTCAGGTACTTCCTATTCTTTCTGTCTGGAAGAGTTTTCAAACTTCACCCTCTTTCAGCCTCTTGCTTCCCAACTCACCAAACTAACTCCACTGTTTATTATGACTTAGTTCATTCTTTAGCGTTTCTTCTCTGATCACTCCTTTTTTCGTGTACCTTAGGTTACCCTTCATGTGCTGATTACCTCCCTCTATGCCCCTTCAGCAGTAGACATCAAAATTATTCAATATTTATGAAATTACTTTGAATGGCCTTTTCTTCACTAAATTGTTATATGAAATAATCAATTCAGTATTATTTTCATCTTTGTTCTCAATCATTCACTAACTGTGTTTGGGTATAAAACTGGGAAAAGCGGCTTAACTTCTCTGCCTCCGTTTTCTCATTGCTATTAATAAAATTGAAATAATACTAGTTATTATCACATAAGGTTGTTGTGAGAATCAGATTAGTTAATATAGGTAAGGCTACTAGAACAGTGGATGGCACAAGGCGAACATACAAAAATATTAGTTATTGATAACATCAAAATCCCTCTATGTATATGGATAATTCGTTGTAAACTATAATATTCTTGGTAATATTCCTATGATATGTATAATGTATATTTCTCAATTTGAAGTAGTATTATTTCTTTAAAAAAGTAGATACTCTACTAATTAAGAATTACAACGTTCTGTAATTTTTGTTAAATCTCCAAAGCAAAAGTTGTCAAAAAAATAATATGAAATATATATATAATATGGTATACAAAAAAAACCAATTTATTGTTTCTTCAGAGTGTAGCATCATACCGTACTGGGCCTTCTTGTATGAAACTATGAGTCTGTGGCTGGTGCCAATTTCTCTGACTACAGAATGACAATGTATAAAGCCAAAGTGAGACACAAAAAGAAGTTTAAGGGGAACATACAAAGGTACAAACAGTTGTTCAAAATTAGAAAGGCTTGTTTTGGGGATCAGAGTCCAATAAGTCTAAGAACTAAGAAACCACCAAGTATGAGGATGAACAAAAAATCAGACCAAAATGAGATAAAGTGTGACTGCTGGAGACAGGCTACTACTATTATCTGCCAAGGTTTGTTTTCTGCTGTATATAGGCTGGATTCGCAGTCATTTAAATTCTGGATAGAGAGAAAAAGTAGAATCTTCTTTATAAATAAAAAATTAATGAACACTTACAGCAAATAATAATCCATTAATAATATGCCTATATGATTCCAAAATAATTAAATGAATATTACAATATAAAATAAAATATGAATCTATTCTTTCTCAAAAATGACTTGTCCTACCAGCTGATGTAATGACCTATATATATTTATTGAATAACACCACAACCAGAGTTCTGTCTGACCTAAATGTTTTAAAATCTTGCTCACCTGGTGTATTCACACCAATTTCAGAAATACTGAGGCAAACAGTTTACAATCTCTCTTCCTAATGTTACTTCAAGGAATTATTTTAATATGGCATTTTGTTAGGACAAAATGTCTAAGCTAAGAAAAACCAAGCACATATTATGGAAATGGCTGTGCATACCTTGCTTGCAGGTTGTCAAGGCTGCAAACAAGACCTTTGTAAAAATCAATATATACCATATTGGGCAGGTATTGTGTTCACTGTGGGATATAAGACATCAGAGAGATAAGTGCTAGATGAGAAAGGTTAAAATACTAAAGATTCAGTGAAGAGCAAGAAATAAGACTTTGAAACTAAGGAATTTAGCCAAGAAATGGATAGAAATGAAGTCGATAATTATATCATTCAAATAATTCAGTGAAATGGCATTTCCCTTATGCAGGGCTGCCTTTCACTGGCTTAGGTGCATTTGTTCTTGCTTTAAGGACACCTGCACCAGCACTTGATACAAGTTTAATAATTTTTGATGGAATATAAAAATATAATTACTAAGTTATAAATAAGACACATATTCACTACATTTAGGACATACATATATGATTTCATTGTGCATATAAGTGTCTATAAATAACAACCACCCTCTTTTACTAGAGTGCTAGCAAAGATCTTAAGAGCAGAATATTATTGCTCTTTGGCTCCTCAGGGGAAGCTCCTTTATTTCTGGGCTATGTTTTTGTTTCATATTATTTCTGTTTATAATCCTAGATTCCTTTCTGAAAATAAAGCTCAAACTCTTTGTGGGAGCCCCACACTCTGGCTATGATGGCTTCAACTTAGCATTGTGCTTTTAGCAAACTGCAATGGTGTAGCTAATTGCTATTATCTAAATCTATGCACTTCAGATAATTCAGGATGTAGAATGTTTGTGGATGTACTTATTCTATGGTAGATCTCACTCACTTAGATGGGAGAAACAAAAGAGAAAAAGAGTGTTTCCAAGACTTCTATTATTCAGTTCAACAAGTGTTTATGACATGCCTGCAACACATTTCTACCTTTCACCCTTGCTACTGAGGTTTCTGAGTTATATTCCGGTAAAAATGTGTCTTTTAATTTTATTAATCCTCAATACGTGCATTATGAAACATAATTTTAGGTTACACACACATAAGATGTGTGGATGCCAAGCCAGATTTTATTTATATACAATTCATATCAATGATAACCCTGCCTAGAAACTGTTATGAGTCAACTTTAGGACAAATATTGATGGCAAAGTTACAGGGTATTGGGAAATTTTAGCAAAATACATTATAAGTTGTAGGTGTAGCCTTGCATATACTTCCTATGACATTAGAAGCACCCAAGACTCCTTCAAATTGCTGGAAATAAATATGCTTTTTGTATGTAAGTAGTCAGGCAAAAAAGGAAAGAAAGGGTGTGTACTGTTATTCCAGCAAAACAACACTAAAAACCTCTTTGATGCTGATATTTCAAATAGTAGAGTATTGGAATCTTTCATTACTGAAGAATATGCTAAAATAAACTTTGTACCCTATGTTCTGTATGACTGGTTTATACAGATACTTGTCATTTGAGAATAAAAGGTCATTAAATATGTCAGGCTAAAAAGAAGAAAGTAATTTTAAACAGAAGGAAAATTCTAAAAAATGAGAGTAAATAAAATTTAGGCAATTAAAATACAGTACTGAGATAGATTGATAATCAAACTGAATATACTTTTCTATAAAGAAACGTGGAAGAAAACCTCTCATATTGGATAAATATTATAGCTGGTCTTAACCTGTCTTAGCTTCAAATCCCTTTCCTTTAAAATGATGATATTGGACTGGATGACCTCTAAAATTCTGATCTAAAATTCTAGAGATTTTATGATCCTCAGTAAAAGGGACTTTGCAAAGAAGACATTGGATAAAATATTTCAAAAGAAATAAAGACTCAGATCAAAGATAACACATCAAAAGTTACATTGCCCAAAATTCAAGTAAAAGGATTTTGACAGAACATTGAATTCCTGATCATAATTGGTACTTAGGAGAATGCCATTGTAAACAATTTGGATTCCAGACAAACTTTTTACCTAATCTTGACTCATTGTGAAAATGCCATTTTCCCATTTACAATTGCATTTATTTGTTTAGTTACTTTCCACTGAACATTTACTTGAGGATTTTCTTTCTATTTGTCGTTTGAATAATGTTCATTGGTGTGGCCTGCAAGTATTTTCCAATATAATCCAGCACATATTAAACTAAAACAACTTCTGAGATGAAGGAGGCTCATGGCAATAAATCCTGAAAATCTACTTCCACTGCATTTCTTTGATATAGGAATTTATATTCAACTAAACCCTACTTTAAAATTAAATCTTGTTTTTACTATTATACTATTATATTATATTGTACTATATTATTTATTATTATAAGTTTTGGGATACATGTGCAGAATGTGCAGGTTTGTTACATTAGTATACACGTGCCATGGTGGTTTGCTGCACCCATTAACCTGTCATCTACATTAGGTATTTCTCCTAATGCTCCCATAGCCCCCATACCCTGACAGGCTCTGGTGTGTGATGTTCCTCTCCCTGTGTCCATGTGTTCTCATTGTTCAACTCCCACTTGTGAGTGAGAACATGCAGTGTTTGGTTTTCTGTTCTTGTGTTAGTTTGCTGAGAATAATGGTTTCCAGCTTCATCCATGTCCCTGCAGAGGACATTAACTCATCCTTTTTTATAGCTGCATAGTATTCCATGTTGTATATGTGCCACATTTTCTTTATCTGGTCTATCATTGATGGGCATTTGGGTTTGTTCCAAGTCTTTGCTGTTGGGAATAGTGCTGTAATAAACATACATGTGTATGTGTCTTTATAGTAGAATGATTTATAATCCTTTGGGTATATACTCAGTAATGGGATTGCGGGGTCAAATGGTATTTCTGGTTCTAGATCCTTGAGGTGCCATACTGCCTTCCACAATGGTTGAACTAATTTTACACTCTCACCAACAATGTAAAAGTGTTTCTATTTCTCTACATCCTCTTTGGCATCTGTTGTTTCCTGACTTTTTAATGATCACCATTCTAACTAGTGGGAGATGGTAGCTCATTGTGGTTTTGATTTGCATTTCTCTAATGACCAATGATAATGAGCTTTCTTTCATACGCTTGTTGGCTGCATAAATGTCTTCTTTTGATAGTGTCTGTTCATATCCTTCGCCCACTTTTTTGATGGGGTTGTTTTTTTCTTGTAAATTTGTTTAAGTTCCTTGTATATTCTGGATAATAGCCCTTTGTCAGACGGATAGATTGCAAACATTTTCTCCTGTTCTGTAGGTTGCTGTTTATTCTAATGGTAGTTTATTTTGCTGTGCAGAAGCTCTTTAGTTTAATTAGATCCCATTGGTCAATTGTGGCTTTTATTGCCATTGCTTTTGGTGTTTTAATCATGAAGTTTTTGCCCATGCCTATGTCCTGAGTGGTATTGCTTAGGTTTTCTTCTAGGGCTTTTATGGTTTTAGGTCTTAGGTTTAAGTCTTTAATCCATCTTGAGTTAATAAATCTTACACAACACTTGTAAGACAACTGTAAAAGTATTGATGTGAATACAAGTTTCTTATTCATTTAATCTTGAACAAAAATAACATACTATAGGTTAATGAATAGGAGTGTTTGCCTTAATATTAATTGATATGGGTTATTGTCTTGATGAGGAGCTGCCAGACTCTTTTCCAAAGTAGCTACACCATTTTACAATCCCAGCAGCAATGTAGATGATTTTGATTCTTCCACATCCTTGCCAAACACTTTTTATCTTTTATATTTCTTTATTTATAACATCTTAGTGGATGTTAAATGTTAGCCTGTATTTTTTATCTAAATTTTCATAAGGACTATATTTTCATGTGCTTTTTGGTCATTTGTGTAATTTCTTCAGAAAAAAAAATGTGTATTAATATTCTTAACACATATTCAAATTGGTTCTTTGTTTTTATTGTTGAATTATAAATATATATACATTATGCACATAAGGTTTTATATATTTACATTTTCTGCATGCAATTCCCTCAGTAGATATGTAATTTGCAAATATTTTCTCCAGTTTTAAAAGTTTTTCTTCCTTGATGGTGTTCTCTTCAGCAAAAAGGATTATAATTTTGATAAAGTCAAATTTAATATTTTTTCTTCTGCTGGGGTTGCTTTAGATTTTAGATGTCATATCTAAGAACTCATTTGTGAAATCCAAAATCATGAAGATTTAACCCTTTGTATTTTTGTAAGAATATTATTGTTTTAGCTGGGCCATGAAGGCAATATACATTTTAAGTTAATTTTTGTTTATGGAGTGAGGAAGGGCTCAAAAAGTATTCTTTGGCATCCAGATATCCAGTTGTTTTACCATCGATTGTTGAAAAGATGACTATTTCTCCACTGAGTTTTATTATTTTTAATGCTATTACAAATGGAGTTATATCACTTGAGTTTAGGAGTTCAAGACCAGCCTGGGTGACATGGCAAAACCCTATCACTACAAAAAAACCCACAAAAATTAGTCAGTCATGGTAGAATACCTGTAGTCCCAGATACTCAAGAGGCTCAAGTGGGAGGCTGGCTTGACCCCAGGAAGCAAAGGTTGTAGTGAGCTGAGTTCTTGCCACTGCATTCCACCCTGGGTGACAGAGCCAGACCTGTCTCAATCAATCAGTCAATCAATCTGTCAAAACCCTTCACTTTCAGCTTGTAAAAAGTCTCAAGGTCAGCCAGAGGGGGAGATTAAAGCCTTCTTAGATCTTTTCTAGAAAATCCTGTGGCATCCTAGATTCCCACAAATATTTTAGAGGTTTTAGAAGACTCCCATGGACGTCTCATTGGCATCAACTGTTACTGCCCTCTCAGTCAGCTGATGTTAAGCAATTGCCATTGATAATTTTTGACAAACACCATATAGATAAAGCTGTTTACAAAGAAAGAACAGAGTCAGGCCAGTTCCAAGACCTGGGATGGAGTTGTTAGGCTATTACCACCTGAGTCCAGGAGAATCAAGCAGTGTGAATTCTCAGGGGATAGAACTGTTGGGAGACTCCTAAACCATTCTAATTTTTTCAGTGGCTGCAAAGATGCAGAGTTTCATAGCTACCATAGTTGGTTTCAAGGCTAACGTGGAGCTGTGGAGAGGAGGATGGGACGAGGACATGTCAAAACAACCTAAAGTTTATTGTTTTTACTGAGATTCAGCCATTTTTCTTGAATAAATGCTGCTTCAGTTTTTGTCTGTAGTCAATATTCAGAGTTCTAAAAACATTAATTTGAACAAATTTTGTCAGTGTTTTCATAGCTTTTACGGAAAGACTGTTTTTTTGTAGTTCTTAATCGGCCATTTAAGAAGTGCTTCTCCAATATTTCAATTTTGAAAACACTTTTCTACATCATTACAAAAAAAAAAAAAGAAAAATAGGGTTAATCTCACCATTGAACCAATAAAGAATAAGAGGATGAAAAACCTACTTGACGTATGTTTCCCAAAAGGCAATGCCAATGACAGGACTGAAATGGACATGCCTTGATTCTCTTCAGTTCCATCCAGAATTGCATAAAATTATAATATATGGTTTTCATTGCTTAATATTTAAACTCATAATACTTTTACTAACTTCCTTGAAGGTGCTACTTTATGAATAAGTGATCAAATATCTGCCAACTATTTAGATATAAAACATTTGAATCATTGTTCTTGTGATTGAATATTATTTTAACTCATGTAACTCATCACAGTCTCCTTCTGAGAGCTTAGAGTCATGTTATACTTTACTGACACATAAATTATGTTCTTTACCATATGTTTATGTTGGATTTTGGGCTTGACTTAAACTAAGATAAATGTAAAACAATAAATGTTAAATGATAAATGTTAGTTATTCCAAAATACTAAATTATCAGCATTCATTCTTTCAAGAGACTACCCAAGAGCAATTAAACTGCCACTTATGTGTGTAAATAATTCAGGCATTTTTCTCTTTTCTCATTGATACTCCCATGTAAAGAGTAAATGGGGAACTACCATTTAAAGCCACTATATAATTCAAAGACAAAGATAATTCAGGCAGACATTTATTGCACATAATTTGACTAACCTTGATGAAGTGCAAATTGTTATAATTACAGAAAGGCAGATATTACACATTTATCACTATAAGTTTAAATGTTTCTTTTTCTTATTGAATTGTACTGGGGGAGAAAAGCATAGCAATTACAAAAAATATAGTAATTATATTTAAATTAGTTTATTAAAGTACTTTTTGAAAAAAAGCAAAGAAACCAACTCTGCCAAACTTCAATAAAAGAAATTTATTAGCTCACATAAGCAAATGAAAAACAGAATTACCAAGCTTAGAAGAGAATAAGAACCTATTATCTTGGCATTTTTTTCCTGGGACTTGGTCTCATAGTGTTTTATGGGACAACATCATTCAATTCCTCAGTTCTAGTGTCCTTCTATCCGTATGGTCTCAACTCAGTATTTAAATTTTCAGTTCAGAGAGTTTGTTGGCCTAGTTTGATAGCTATTATTACCACTGTGGTCAGAGGAGTGGGCCCTATGAACTTGGTCATGCTGTTTCTTTCAATGTCAATGAAATCAGGAAGTGAAATTTTGTCTTCAGCATTTCTGGTCTGAGGAGAACAGTTATTCTTTGCTCAGGGTCATAAGAATTTTTAATCCCTGTAAGGAACATAGGGAGCAATTAGATGTGCTATAAGCAAGTCTTTATTCAGTGTTTCAGTTTAGACTCATCTAATTCTGCCCTTTTAAAATGTTTATTATGCCAAGAAACATCACCCTTTTATGTGTCATATAATGTAAGCTAATACTAAATTAGTTCATCAAATGAAGTGTTAGAATGGTCAACTCCCTCAATGAAAAACTTGAATGCATGTTCTGTGGATATATCATTTTTGTTTAATTCAGCTTGAATCAGTGTATATTCCAAGTTTATTTTCCCAGTTGCATTCTTCTGGTTCTACTTTCTCTCCCTACCCTGCCTCTTTGTGCATTCCCAGCAAGGTTAAGTTTGAATGATGGCTACCAAGCTTCTCCGGGCTAGAGAGATGCAATAGGCATTGTAATGACTGTTTGTTGCCTTATTTCCTTAGGGTCTCCAAGTCTCAGAGATTAAGCTGTTTTGTTTCTTTCTAAATTAGTGTCATTTTTTTTTTTTGCTATTTTTCTTATACACATTAAATTTATTAATGTTGAAAACTCACCAATACATCATTACTACTTTTTCATCTGTCATCATTTCCTTAACCCATTACATCTTTGCTCTCAGCCACTGCTTTGGCTGCATTGGCACTTATTTATTACATGTATATTACATTTCTACATGTTATAGGCCCCGAAGTACTATGTACAATAGGATTTTATACCATGGCTTTTCAAATAAGACCAAAAAGGAAAAAAAAATGTAGTAATACTAGCTGTTATAATCACCTAATTACTTATATGTAGTTAATTAATATTTTATTGTTATCAAGAAAACTTTCCCATAGTCTCCTCATTATTTATCTGTTATTAAGGAAGACTATAACAAAATGTCCCCAACCGCCTGAGTTTCGCCATCTGTGGGCACATTGCCAGGTGATGTGGGATCTTGATGAGTTTCTCCCTAACTGCCCATAGGTTCTACTTTATTAATTGAAATGTAAATCACACTGCCCTTCGCCAAATCTTAGTCTAATAACAATTTTCTAATGCCAGTTTCTCTGAGAGAGCATATTTCCAGCAAAATAATTTCTAGAACTGATGTCTTAATGATTTAGACTTCTTCAAAATGGAAGCAATTAAAAAATGAGTATCAGACTTAAGGGGATCTCCATAGGAGGAGCTCGGGACATCTCTGCAGCCTGCTGCTGTTAGATGTTTGTGTTTGAGCCTGATTGGCCTACTTGAGGTCACATGACACCTTTCTTAAGGAAGCTGCTAAAACAAAATACTATAGACTGAGTGGCTTAAAAACAAAAACATATTTCTCACAGTTCTGAAGGCTGGGACATCCAAAATCAGAGTGCCAGCAGAGTAGGATTCTGGTGAATCCCTGCTTCCTGGTTTGTAGATGGCCATCTTGTTAAGTCATCCAGTGGAATAGAGGGAAAGAGGGAGGGGAAGGGAGAGACAGAAGGGATACGGGAAGGGGAGGGGAAGGAAAAGAGCACCTTTTCTTTACTTATAGGGGCACTAACCCCATAGTGAGTTCTTCATTCTCATGACCTAATTAGCTTTTAAAGACCCCATCTCTGAACATGGTCACATTGGGAATTAGAGTTTTAATATATGAAATATAGAAGAGCTCATTCCAGTCATAGAACCACCAAATCAAGTGAATTCAACAATTCAAAACCTAACTCCAAAATTATATTAATTATGTAAAGATGGAATGAGAGGACAGGCGTTTCTAAAAGAAGAGTAACTCCAAGAAGAGAAAATATGACACCTCTCTTTCCTTCCCTTAATGATAGATTGGACAAATCCAGTAGATTCTAAGTCACTTTTGATCATCAGAGAAGTACTAAATCAACTCTAAACCCATCTATCTGTTCCCTAACCTTGCTTCAGAATTAGCCTTTGACTGGGGATTTGTACTAGGGGAGAAGGTATGGTCTGAAGATTGTTCATTCTTTTCTTAATCCCTTCTTTCATCTGTTTCTAATTTTGTCAAGACTAGCGAAGGTGGAGCATATGCTTTCTTCTTGACTGGGAAGCAATTGCAATTCTCTTTCAGTTGCTGCTACCTTCTGGATAACACTGACACTTCTATGTGGCAGCATCTTGGGACTCAGGGTGAGGGTTGTTTTGTTTTGTTTTTAGCATTGGGGGATGGGGGTCAGCAGATCCTGGGGGCTGTTCCTTCTGCATAATTCACTGATGCATGTTTTATGTGTTATCAAGGGTCAACTTGACTTCTTTCAGCTCTTGCCAACTTAGGTGCATTTTTGAAACTGTACCTATCAAAATATACTTGATCGGCAGGGAGCCATTTTTCTTGACATACCAGAAAATACCTTACTGAAAGCCTAGCCATATTCTGTAGTGTTCACTTGATCCATGCAGCTACATGTAGAGCATTAATGTCATGCCAAAGAGTGGGAAAGAGGGTACTTCCTGCTGTCTCTTTTCTCTCCTGCCATTTCTCTACAAGCCACTACTCGTCTGCTGAGCTTGTCACAATGGCAGATCATCAGAACTGCCCCCTAAGCAGTGAGAATGAACAACTTCCCACGTTTCTTTGACAGTTAATTCTTCACTCAGCACCATAAGACAGGGTGAAAAGAATTAATTTTTCACAAAACTGCCTTCAGTATCATTTGTTCACTTTCTGTTCATATTGTGTCAAAAAAATCTCTGTACAGTATATAGGAGAATCAGTCCTTTAAGATCCTATGTGTGACAAATATTTCCCTGTTCTATAAATTAAATCCCTTGAAATGTTTTACTATATTTTGCTAAAAATGAAGTTGCAATTTTTATGTAGTAAAGTGTATCTTTTTTATAATTCTCAATTGTGTTTTATGCCTTGAAACACTTTTTCTCTATAAGACTACAATTTTATTCACTTTTGGCACTCATAAAAATGTATCTGCATAACTACATATTAGGTCCATGTGAAATTTATTTTATTGTAAGGAGAATGGTGAAGGTACTATATTATTTTAGTAGAAACCCAGTTTTCCCAATATAATGTACTTAATAATTTGCATTTTCTTCACTGATTATAATGATCACTTAGCATATATTAAGTATCATGTTGTTTTCTTGGAAATCTACTTTTAAGTGTTAATCAGCTGGCCATTTTCCAGATTCTGTATTTTTTGGTTAGTTTTGTAATTGTTTAAAATGTTATTTTTAAAACTGTCCAGTAACATGAAATCTCTTTCTAATTGCTTAAATCTTCTTATATGTTCCTTGGTAGAATTTTAATATTTTCATAATATAAGTAGAATATACTTATTAAGTTTATTTTCAGGTGTTTGTTACATAGTAGGAATTATATATTTGTTCTCTATAGCCCGGTTTCTGAAACAGAGTTGCTAGAACACCTGTAATTTTCTGAATGTCAGGAATGTTAGGAATATCTTTTGTTTTTATTTTTGGTCTTTGACCTTGGTTTCTGACACAGAGCTCCTAAATCTCTTGGAATTTCCTGGGTGATGAGAACCTCTTTTGTTTTAGTAAGGTCACTTATAATGGGTAGCTTCAGGATGGGGACTGGTCACCAGAAAGACCAAGCCATGATTAGAAGCTTGGAACTTGCAGCTCCCCCAACTCATTTCCTCCAGGAAATAGAAAGGGTCTGAAGGTTGAGTTAATAATCATTTATATTTGATAATGTCTCCATTAAAGATTTCCTAAAATATAGTGTTCAGACAGCTTCTAGGTAAGTGATCACATCCACCTGCTGGAAGGGTGGTACATTTCATCTCTCTTTCAAACACAGCTCCTGTGCTTCTGGATCTCAGCTGCGTACCTCTTTTTCTGGCTGGTCATCTGTACCTTTGGCCATCCCCTTTGGGATAAACCAGTAAACGTAAGTAAGAACATTTTCCTGAGTTCTGTGAACGTTCATTATGAATTTGAACCTGAGGAGGGGCTTGTGAGAGTCCCTGATTTATGACCACATTAGCTGTGTAAATAGTAAGTAGGGACTCACTACTTGCAATTCACGTTGCTCCAGGGTGTTGAGTTGTGGGATTGAGCCCTTAACCTGTAAGGACTGCACTAACCTCAGGTTAGTGTCATAATTGAATTGTAGTACTCCCAGCTGGTATCAGAGAATTGGTTGATGTGAGAAAAACAACAAAAACAATCTGATATCAGAAGTATTGAGTCAGTGAGAGAAAAAAGGAATGGTGTTTCTATGCAGTATTTTATGCTCTATTGGCTATTCCTCTGATTCTGTACTTCTTTCTTCCCATTGTATTTTCTAAATTGTTATTGGATTTATGTAAAAATGCCTCTGCCTTTTTATTGCTATCTGCAAAATTACCAAAATATCTTATATTTAATAGTTTTTCAGTTGACAGTATTGGGTCTTCCAAATGAAAAACAAATCTTTAGAAAAGAGTGATAACTTTGCCTTTTGCTTTCTAATATGTATGTTTTGGAGGGTGTTGTTTTGAATTAATTGGTGAAGTTCTTTTGATCAATGTAAATTATATCAATTTAAGGACATGGTTTTTTTTTCCTCCTTCTTTACCTTGTTGATTATGATAGAAATGTATCAAGTACTTCATTATTAAACTAGACAAAGGCTTTGCTAACATATGTGTGTGTGTTTGTATTTATGATATATTCCAGCTTTGATCAGGAATCAAGCATTATTTTATTATTTCTATATAAATATTCAATAAGTTAATATAAATAAATGTCTTAATATTATATTTGATTTGCTATATATTATTTTAATCAGAGATTCTATTTATTGGTATTTATAACAGATACTTTACATCACTATTCATAACTAATCTTGGTCTTGGTGGTGGTGGTGTTTTTAAAATTTATCTTTGCCTGGTTGCTGTATTAGCCTAGACTCTCTAAGAAGCAGAGTCTGAACAAAATATTAAAGTGTTGACACATTACTTGGGATGTTCAAGTCCAGTATAAATAAGAAAACGAGGATAAAAAGGCAAGGAAAATTGGAAGTGCCATAATGATGGGTTATCATTGGTCATTACTTGATGATAAGCCAGGTAGAGACATGGCAGGGAACTCAGGAAATATGTTCTCTGGCCATGTATATCACTTTGCTAGAGTTGTCATAACCAAATACCATGGATCCAGTGGCTTAAACAAGTAACAAATATTTTCTCACAGTTCCGGAGGAGAGCAGTCCATGATCTAGGTACTGGCAGGTTTGGTTTCTTCAGAGGCCTCTCTCCTTGGTGTGCAGATGTCCACTTTCTTGTGTCTTCACATGGTCTTTCCTCTGTATGTGTGTATTCCTAGTGTCTCTTTGTGTGTTCAAATTTTCAATGTTTACAAGGACATCAATCAGGTTGGATTATGTCCCATCCTAACAACCTCATTTTCTCAATTACCTCTTTAAAGACCCTATCTCCCAGAGTTACATTCTGAGATACTAGAGGTCAGGACTTCAACATATTTAAGGAGAAACAAGTCAGCTCATGACACCATAAAAAATAAATTTCATTTCTGAACACTCCACAGAGGGAAAATAGAAACAGGATCTATTTTTGCTCAACCTCCCTTATTTTCCATTGACCAAGGTTCATCCCATAGGAACCTAGCTCTTCCAAATAATGGCATTTCACATAGAAGAACTTAAGGAGTCAGTCACATAAATAAATTCAGAGTGTGGGGCCTGCTGTCCAGAAGACCTACAACTTCAACTTGTATTCCAGGCCAACCAAGTATATTGAAAACATTCTCAAAGCAGTGCAGTTTAGAATCTGAGGAGCTGTACATATGGTATATTTCTGATACAGTTTTCTTGTCATAATCATGTTGACTTTGTAAGGGGAATTAGGGACCTTTCATTTTCTTTCTGCAGTAAATTGCATCAGAATTATTTTTTCTATTAATTTGAAATAGTTCACTTGAGAAATCATGTGGTATGACATTTTGGAGAAGAACATTCTTCATCAACATTGTTTGTCTTTAATGATAATTCTTCTATTTAAGGTTTTATAGCTCTTTTTGAATCAATCTTTAATAACTTATATATTCCTAAAAACTTTTCTATTTGATTTATTTTCAAGTATATTTGTCTTGCTTTGTGTGAAATTATTTCTCAAAAGACAAATTAATTTCTTTCATTATTGAAACTTCTACTTTCTGACTTATTGAATATTTCTACTTTCTGACTTTCGTATTTAATCTGTGACTTATAATTATTTCTTACATCTGTGTTTTTTATCTTATCAATTCACTAACTTCTGCTTTTAAAAACTTTTTAAGTTTCCACTATAGGTTGTTTTTTTTTTTTAGTATAAAAGCACATGACATAACAAGAAACAAATTTCTAATTTTTATTATTTTCTCTTAGTATGTTTCCTCCTGTTTTCATTAGCTAAGTGTTTGGCTTTTTTACTTGAAAAGTCTGAGTCAGTTTCTTTTAAATGTATATCCATTATGTAAATACTAGATTTTTTTAAACTGTCAATTGTTCTTTATTTTTATGATACTTTAGTCTAACACTTTTAAATGTATACTTTATCATTGGAATATTTGATTTAAAATCTACCTTTTTGACTTTTTAGTCAAAAATTTTATTGAGTATAATTTACATACAATGAAATAACAAAATGCTAATTTTTCTTTTTTTTTTTTTTTTTCCTTTGAGAAAGGATCTTGCTCTGTCACTCAGGCTAGAGGGCAGTGGCATGATCTCAGCTTAGGCTCCACCTCCTAGGCCCAAGTGATCCTCCCACCTACGCCTCCAAAGTAGATGGAACCACAGGCACACAGCACAAAGCCTGGCTACTTTTTGTATTTTTTCTAGATACAACCACCATGTTGGTCAGGCTGGTCTCAAACTCTTGGGCTCAAGCAAACATCTTGCCTCTACCTCCCACAGTGCTAGAATTACAGGCATGAGCTGCTTCACCCAGCCTAATTTTTTATTTTAATAAATTTTGAAAATTTTATACATCCATGTAACCATAACCCAAAAGAGATATGGAAAGTTCTCTTGATATCTCTTTCCAGTCAGTTTTCAAAACTGCAGAAGCAACCACATTTTAACTTCTAACATCAAATATTAGTTTAATCTACTCTTAGGTCATTAAAATGGAAGCATACAGTATGCATTTCTTTTAGTTAACATAGTGTTTTTGTGAAATTCGTCCATGTTGTCATACATGTGGGGATTAGAGTGGGCCCTAATTCAATAGTTAAATCAAATTATTAGCACGCCTAATACCTTATAAGGGTGTACTTATAAAAAGAAGTTCAGATACAAAAGAGACAACAAGGGCACGTGTGCGCAAAGGAAATATCATGTGATGACATGGCAGCAAGGCAGCCATCCAAAGCTGGGAAGAGAAATCTCAGAAGAAATCAAACCCAGCAACACCTTGATCTTGGACTTCCAGCCTCCAGAACTGTGAGGAAGATGAATTCCTGTTGTTTAAGCCACCCAGGCATGGTATTTTGTTGTGGCTGCCAAAGCAGGCTATAATACATGGATAAAGTTGCCATGAGCATCTTGATATCCTGGACTCTTTTTTAATAGACATGGGTTTTCTTTTTGTTTTCTTTTCTCTCGGGTAAATACCTTAGAGCAGCAGTCCCAATCTTTTTGGCACCAGGGAATGGTTTCATGTAAGACAATTTTTCATGCATGGTGGGTGGTGGGGGATGGTTTTGGGGTGATTCAAGTGCATTACATTTATCATTAGATTTGCATAAAAATCCGCACAATCTAGATTCCTCACATGCGCAGTTTATAAATAGGGTTCCCTCTCCTATGAGAACCTAATACTGCCTCTGATCTGATAGGAAGTGGAATTCAGGCTGTAATGCTTGCTTACCTGCTGCTGTGCAGCCTAGTCTCTAACAAGGCATAGACTGGTACCAGTCCATGCCCTGGGGGGTTAGGGAGCCCTACCTTAGAGTACAGTTAGATATGTGTCTTACTTTTAAAGGAACTGCCATACTTTTCTCTAATGCAGTTGTGTAATTTTACATTCCATCAGCAATGTGTGAAAAGCTCCAGTTGTTCTATATCTATGCCAATATTTAGTGCTGTCAGTCTTTTTATTTGAGTCATTCTAGTGACTGTTAGATGATGTTTCATTTGGCTTTTAATTTGCTCCTTCTTGATAGACCAATGATATGTGTCTTAGTATGTTTTGTGCTGCTATGACAGAGTACCTGAGATTGGGTAATTTCAAATGAACAGAAATTTATTAGCTTACATTTCTGGAGGTGGAGAAGTCCAAGTTTAAGGGGCCAGCATCTGGCAGAGGCCTTCCAGCTGTGTTGTCCCATGACAGAAGGGCAAAGAGAGGGCAAGAAAGAAAGAAAAATGGAACTGTCAGCCTCAAGGCCTTTTACAATGGGCATTATCCATGCATGAGGGTGGAGCTCCCATGATGTAAACACTTTCCACTGGGCCACACCTCCCAACACTGTTGCATTAGGCCTTAAGTTCCCAACACACAGTTTTTGGGGTATAGATTCAAACTATAGCAACACGGAGCACATTTCATGTGCTTACTAGCCACTTAGCTTTTTGTTGTTATGCTACCTGTGTGTTCAGTCTCTTATGTATTTTTAAGTTGTTCTATTGAATACTGAATAGTTTATCTTTATATTGTTGATTTATGGAACAGACTTATTTAAAAAAAATGGATGCAAGTACATTGTCAGGTACATGTACCAGGAATATTGTTCCCAATTAGTATCTTGCCTATTCATTTTCATAATTACTTTCATGTACCAGAAATATTTTTCCCAATTAATATCTTGCCTATTCATTTTCATGATTACTTTTGATCAACAATTTTTTAATTCTGATGAAGACAAATTTTTTTTTATGGCTAACACTTTTTGTATCTTATCTGTTTTGGGAAAAACTCTTATCTATATTATATATTATCTATATTATTTATTGTCTTTCACACCACAACAATCGACACGAAAACTAATGTTACAAAATGTGTGGGGATTTTTCCCCACCAACAAGCAGTAGACACCAGCTGAGTATTCTCCAGTTAAATTCTGACACTATCTCCAGGTAGGCAGTGTAGAGGTTGTTCATCCCAGCGATCCTTCCTTCCTCCACCACCCCCACCCCTGAACACTGGTTGCAAGTCTGGGCCTGCAGAATTTCTCACCTACCAGGTTCTTCAAGTCTGGGTTCCCACATTCCCTACTTTGGGTCCAATTAATTTGTTGGTATGGCTCAAAGAACTCAGGGAAGTACTCCCTTATGTTTACTGGTTTATTCTAAAGGATATTATAAAGGATACAGATATAAAGAGATATGCAGGATGAGGTATGGAGACAGCTGTGCAAAACGTCCATGCCCTTCCTGAGTGCACCACCCTCCAGAATCTTCCACATCTTTAGCCTTCCAGAAGCTCTGGAACCCAGTCCTCTCGAGTTTTTATGGAAGCTTTTGTGAAATCAGCATTTCCTCCCCCTTGGGTATAGAGTGGGACCTTTTCTGGGGAAGGTCTTACACCTACAATTAGAAAGGGAGGGAATATTAGAGACCTGCCTCCGGGCAATTGAGAGGAAGGTAGGAAAAAGTCCAGAGAGATTCTGTTTCCTAAGACCTGCCCCTGAGGCTTTACACACCCAACATTACAATAGAAGACCTTAACAAGGGCTTTGGGAGGTATGAGTCAGACACTGTGAATGAAAACCAGTACATGTGTACATGTATTATGATATATACCATTGTCTCACAAATTTATACTTATTCCAAGGCTGCAAAGATATATGTTTTCCTCTAGAGGCTTTATGACTGGGCTTTTAAATTTTAGTTCTGTCATCTATCTTGTATTAACTTTTGGGTTGTGGAGTAAAATTGCTTCAGAATAATTCTTAAAGAAGATACTTGTAGAATTCTTGAAGCTTTTTATTTGTGCTAAAATTATTTTTCAAAATAAAAAGAAAATATCGACCATAAGATAAAAATTGGAATATTGTTTCTTATTTCATATATAACATCTTTCCCTTATGCTGCGGCTTCTCTAGGAATGAAGAGTGAACATGGGTCTCTTTCTTCTCTCCTGTGAAGGGTTTGTCACTTTCTGAAATTTTATTCATTTAGATTTCTTATATTTTCAGCTGTCTACTGTTTTTCGTTTGTTTCTTTTAATGAAAGATTATTCAAATAAATTACTACTAGATTGATGAAAGAGATTTCTGTGATTTTGAGAGGAATGCATTGCAATCCGGAATCTTCTCTGCCCATGAGATAAGTAAGCATCTGTTTCAAAAAAATTAAACAAACCACACCATCACCACCAACAACAACAAAATACCACTACGGTTTTTGCAACTTATTTGGCATGTTTCAGTGGGTTCAGAAATTGTCTCTTAGGAGACCTAGATCCTTTCTAGATCCTAACTGAAAATGGAATTCCCATTCCCCTGATTTTTCTTGCCTTGTAGATCTTCTTGTATACTTTTTTGTTATTTTGTTTGTTTGTTATTGTTAACCTGTAATCCTGAAAAATATAGATAATTTTAGTTTCTGTACTATTACTGTTACAAATTTAATTAACATAACAAGCCTCTAGTTTTAATGTACTACTTTTAGGATAAAGTACTATTGCATTTCATTTTACTATACCTTCCTTCCTTATATATGAGGTATATGTGGGTGAAACATTTTTTCCTATGCTTTAGATGGGAAACATGACAAGTGATTTGAACATTGGAGAAAAGTTTCAGTTCACTGTGAGGAGAAAAGAAAGATGACCCACCCAGGCATTAGAAGTAACATTTACAGAGGCACTGACATAGAATAAAGAATATTGTATGTTTAAAAATAGTTTGTGCTAAGACATTATATGCCACTTAATATTATTATTTTAATACCTTTAAAAATGATTACTTGTTATTTCAATATAATACCCTCAAAAGGTTTATCCCCTTTGTGCTGTATTTTAATAAATCCAGTTCTCACTGCCACATTTTCATACTATGGCTCCACCATTTCAGATATGTTGATTTTGAGTTCTTATTTGGGTAGCTGAGATAATATTAAGTTGAAAAATGTTAAGAATTTTCTTTCTAGAAGACTATATAGGTGAAATATATCTAATCTATCACACATTTAAGACTTTTTTTCTCAATATACTACAGAAATCATTTCACTCTTTTCTGGCATTAAACATTTTGTGAAGAAAAAGCCAAAAAAATAAGATTAGTTTTTTCTTTATCTTAAATACTTGTTACGTTTCTCTGATTTTCATAGGATGATTTAGTTATTTTTAGCAAGTTAATAACATATTCTTTTAAATTGTTTGCAAGTTCTCCCCTTTTTCTTTATTTGTTGTGCAAATGGAAATGTGGAAGAGCAAGGAACAATGAAATCTATGTATGCATAGTACTTTCCAAAGTTTATGTTAAAGGTTTTGTCTCTCACCTTTAGGGCAGTGTTAGGGTATGCTCTGCTCGCTCCTTTTACTTATTTTTGTATTTTTTTTTACTTTGAAAGGAAGTAATTTTACTCTATTTTTTTAAATTCATAGAAAATCCCAATAAGTTTTCTTCTAATTGATAAATATACTGCCACATATTATTTCTCTGATAGTAAAAACCAAAGTTGGAAAACACATAAAAATCCATGTATTTAATTTCACATAACAAAAATATTTAAAGTATAGTGTTTGGGCTATGATGGTTAGTATTATTTCTAAATATTTAAATACATTTGTATCTAAATTCTTGAAGACCGAATGGGAAATTTATTACAGGTTTACATTTTGCCAGTATCAGTCTACATTGCATTTTGTTGTTCAGTGTCCCAACTTTCCAGATACCCTAATTCTATCAAGTTGGCGTTTTATTTTCAAAGTTTAAATAACTCAACACATCATACAAAGCCATTCTACCTTTGAGAAAATCAGGTTCAGTTACTGAACATGCACTTAGGATTCTTTATTCCACATCAGTACCTCTGTAAATGTTATTTCTGATGCTTGGGTTGGTCATCTATTTTCTCTCGTCACAGTGAACTGAAATTTTTCTTCAATGTCAAAATCATATGGCATGTTCCCCATCTGAAGCATAGGGAAAACTATCATATCCATACATTACTCACATACTGGTAGCAATTTTGTATAATATTTCAATTATTTATTTGTACTCCATGCTAGACTCTGTGATTTTAGAAGTTAAGGGTTAATCTTATTGATCTTTGTGTTCTTAGTGTCTAGATTATATATTGCCTTTATATTTTAAATAACTTCTGAATGAATGTATCACAATAGTTCCAGAGCTACATGGCTAACTTGCACTGATTGCTGAGCCACTTTTCCATACTATTTCTTACTACTGCGAAATGTCATATACAAAATGGTGTCACTCTGGTTCAGATTTCTGAAATGAACATGACCTACATCCTTAAAAAACAAAAACAAAACAGAAACTCAAGGAACTTCTCTTGAACCTTTGAATTGGGCCAAATAGCCACACTCACAACGTTCTTGAAAAAAAACTGAATCTTGCCAGCAGTGCAACTCCTGAACAGCAACAACAAATAAACTATGAACTTCTGTTCTAAGCCGGTCGCTTCCACCAATGATAATTCTTTCAAAACAACTTCTGTAACCACCCTTAGCTTCCTTTTAAAAACCCCTCTTCCTCTCTCTTGCTTCGGAACACAATTTGGCTTGTTGATGAATCTGTGTCTCCCAAATTGCAATTTCGAAGACCCAAATAAAAGTCTTGTCTTACTGCTAGGCAGTTGTTTATTTGCCTCTTTTTTTGAAACTAAGCAAATAAAATTTAAAATTCACAAAAATCTATTTAAGTCACAAAAGATAATGAAAAGAGCAAGGACTTGCAATTTTTGAGCCTTTATTTAACTTAGTAATAACCTGTCAATACATTATATTCATCATAGACTCCTTCCCATTCTACTTTCTTGTAAAAATATATTTGATATTTTTAGATACAGGGTATGTCAAAAATATCACATAAATATAGGGTACATGTAGGGAGATTTAGCTGGGTGGGCACAACTATGCAAAAGCATTAGTTCTATGAGTACAAATTCTTAAATAATTATGGTAAGGCAATAGCTTAAACCTGAACTATTTTTTCATGTAAGTTGTAGTCAAATTGGCTTAACTATGTACAAAATACATTATCTATAATAAAATGTATGAGAAATCAGAAAGTCACTATCAGTTAAGAAAGAGGCAAAAGGTCCCACACCTGTAATCCCAGCACTTTGAGAGGCTGAGGTAGGCAGATCACTTGAGGTCAGGAGTTTGAGACCAGCCTGGCTAGCATGTTGAAACTCTACCTCTATTAAAAATACAAAAATTAGCTGGGCGTGGTGGTGTGTGCTTGTAATTCCAGCTACTAGGGAGGCTGGAATCCCTTGAACCCAACAGGCAGAAGCTGCAGTGAGCGGAGATCGCACCACTGCACTCCAGCCTGGGTGTCTGAGAAAAAAAAAGTGTTTGGTGAGGGGGGTATGGAGGAGGTAAAAGTTACAAGTTTAACAATGAATCATCAATATGAAAAGAACAAAATACAAAATAATTTTTTTGGCAACATTTGGTATTTTAACATACTTCTGACTCAAAGTTGTATATCTTATTGTCCAATAAAAGTTTCAACTTAAAAGGAATTCTAGTTGATCCAAAGACAAGAAATAATGTTGATCTTGTAACATCAATATTGTTCATTTTTTAAAGAGAAAATAATTATAAAGTTTTCTTGACATTAGATCAAAAAGCCGTATGCCAATTTCTTCAAATTCTTACCAGATATCTGTTTCATGATTTTAGTCAACAATATGTATCTACCAGCTGAGAAAAGGTTATTTCAAATGGTTGTTTTGCCAGAATTGTAATTATGTTTTTATATGGGTACAGAGAAAGACACACATTATTCTTTACAAAGAGAAAGATTAATAAAATATTAATAATAAAATGATTAAAATTCGGTCTGCTTTCAAGTAAGTAGTGATTTCAAATTAGAAAAAAAAATCAAAATTCATGTCCCAGACTATTTTTATCTTTTCATAGTTACTCTTGGTTGTTGCAGTAAGGATAAAAGCATTTTTCTTAACAGATAGCCATCTCCCTTAACAACATGTTTTATGATGCTGGTTATTCTTGGAATTCAATAACAATTCAAAATAACAGGATTTTCAATATCTTACGCAGGGCTTCTCTGGTAAGTACTGATGTTAACCCTCATCTCAAAACATCCTATGATGTTTTCTTTAATGTCTGATAAAAAGTAAACCTTTTTAAAATAATATCCCATTGTTTTATGATTTATTTGAGTTTTCCACAGATACATGCTTTTCCCATATGATTTCCGGAATAGATAATGCACAGTATTCTGGTCTTTAAAAGTTCTTAGAGATGGCTTGTAAATCTTTAACTGTAAGGTAGATAGAAAGTAAATTTTATATGATTAGTTATTTTCTCTGTCCTGTTCACCACTATATCCCAGTTGCTAGAACAGTGCCTAGCACATGTGGAACAAATAAATGAACTAATGTTTGAACTCATATAGAGCAAAGTGAACTACTTTTATTCTAATTGCAGAAGTTTAAGCCACAGTGTCTTATAAAAAGATTCTCATTTATTAAAATATTTTGCTAATCAGGAACCTAAATATGACTCACCTTCAAAGTTAGTGATTTTAGATTGTTACCTTCACTCTCCCAGAAATAATATTCATATTTTCTCTAATAGCATTCAAGGTGGCTTCCTCACAGCAACATCTTGCTCCTTTTACTGGTTTTGTATTCATCTAAAACTCCTTGGCAGTAGCTTACAGCCATCTGAAAACTTTACTATAAACCTAAGAGTCAAACAAGCTCGACAAGTAACTTTGTGATATTCTCCTCACATCCTGGGTGTTTTGATAATCCTGCTGCCTCTTTCAGAGTTATGCCTTATGTTTCAAATGAGGAGATTGACTCCACTGCTATTACTGAACTGCAAAAATGCTTTCAGCCATCCCATAAAATCTATTGTAATGCGAACAATAGAAACCCATAGAGGTTTTTTTTTCAAATTTAAGAGATATAATGTACTATGCAAAGGAATGTTTACTCCAAAGTAATTTCCATTCTTTGTACTCTGTATGTATCTTACATGACTAAAGGACAATCTTTATAACACAAAAGTCACTTGGAAAAAAAAAGATTATATAATTAACAATACTAAAAATGTTATTATTCAGTTTACATTTGAATTTAGCATAGAAAATTTAACACTGATGAAAATTAAATCACTGCTTTATTTTTCTTTAGATACTACTGGTCAGAGATTGTCCTGAAAATGCTTGTTTCTTCTACAAATTGAGTTGAATAGAAGGAGAAATATATAGATTATTATAAATTCCCAGGAAACTTTTCTAGCCATCAATGAGCAAATTAGACTTCTTGCAGCCACCGCTTTTCTTACTGATTTCAATTATCTCCAAACAGACCAAACAAAGCACAAAGTGCTCTATGGAAAAATAAACATCCAAAAATAGAAAGTACATGAATGTACAACAAGACCTGTACAAAGACCACAGGGGAACATGTACCTGCTAAAGGGCTATCCAGCTGCAAAATAGTGTCTGTGTGATAGCAAAGCAATTGGTAATGGGTATGAATTCTTCTTAGAACAAATGAGTCTGAAGTTAATGGTAGATGAGGAAACACATCTATTCTCAATGAGACTACAAGAGTAATAAAAGGGCAACAGTCTTCAGCATCACATTTGATTGAAAAGTGGGATTTTAAAATTACAGTTGACTCTTGAATATGGGGATTAGGGGTTCCAACTACCTGCACATCTATCTTGACTCCAAAAGCTTAACTGCTAGTAGCCTGCTATTGACCAGAAGACTTACAGAGAATGTAAACAGTTGATTAACACATATTTTGTATTTTATATGTATTATATGCTGTGTTCTTATAATAAAGTATGCTAGAGAAAAGAATATGCTATTAATAAGTATGAGAAAGAGAAAATATATTTACTATTTATTAAGTAAACATTGATCATCACAAAAGTCTACTTTGTTATCTTTACTTTGTGTAGGCTGAGGAGAGGGAGAAAGAGGAGGGGTTAGTCTTGCTGGCTCAGGCAGGGGTGGCAGAGGTGTAAGAGGTGAAGGGTGGAAGTGGAGGCAGGAGAGTCGAGCATACTTATAAGTTACTTGGTGTAACTTCACAGAAATACTTTGTAATTTCTGTCTGTTTTTCTATTTCATTTCTCTTAAATTGTTTATATATAGTACCAATTCATGTTCCACAATCTGCTTTACTTTGGGTGCCCCTATCATAGAAGAGTTTATGTCATAAAGAAGTCAAAATCAGTCTTGCTTAACCAGAGCCCTTTTGCTGAGTTGTCTAATGTCTGCTTATTTTCTGGCACTGCTTATTCTAAGTCGTCTTCCTTTTCACCTGGCAATGGTTCAGAGCACTCAAGCAATCCCCACCAAGTTGTCTTCTGTTAATTCCTTTTGGTATGGTGTCTATCACCTCTTGTATTTTTCCAAGATTCATACCTTGAAACTCTTCACCCCTACCCATCTTTTTTCCCATATCCACAATTTCTTTCATGGTTTTCTTTATTGGATCTGTCATAAATCCTGTGAAGTTATACACAATGTCTGGATACAGTTTTCTACATCAAGAACTTGTTGTTTCATGCTTGATGACTTCCATGGCTTTTTCTATAATGATGGCATTTTCAGTGGCCTTCAAGAATTTCATGATGTTGGAGTTCTCTTGCATAGCATTGATAATCCTTTCCATAGAATATCATTGGTAATGAGCTTTAAAGGGCCTTGTGACTCCTTGGTTTAGAGGCTTAGTGAAAAACATGTGTTTGGGGGCAAGTGGACCATTTCGACACTTTGATGTGAAAGGTGGCCACAGAGGGTTCTGGCTGGCCAGGAGCATTGTCCAATATCAAAAGAACTTTAAAAAGCAATCTCTCACTGGCAAGGTTTTCTCTGACATCAGGGACAAAGCATTGATGGAACCAATACAGAAGAGTTCTCCCTGTCCAGGTCATCTTGTTGTACTTCCAAAACACTGGCAGCAGGTGGAGCACTTCAAGGCTCAGGGGTTAGCACGTTTACCGATAAGGGCAGTCCTGATCATCCAACTGCATTTGTACAAAACAGTAGAGTTAGCTTTGCTATTCCTGCCTTAAATTTTGGTACGAACTTCTCTTCCTTACTCATACATATCCTTAGTGGTTTTTTCTTTGTTTGGTTTGTTTTTTGTTTTGTTTTTTCAGAGTAGAGCACTTTCATCTATATTCAAAAACCATCCAGGCAGATATCCTTTTTTTTTTTTAAAGTGATTTTCTTAATGATATTTGGGGAACACATCTGCTGCCTCTTGGTTAGGTGAAGCTGTTTTTTCCATTATCTTGATATTTTTAAAGCCAAACTTCTTTCTAAAATTGTCAAGCCATCCTTTGCTGGCATGGAATTCCACAACTTAAGATACTTTCTCCTTTTTTTTTCTTTATTGTAGTAACTTAGCTTTTACTCAGATCATATTAGACTCCATAGTGATGTCTTTCTTATAACAATCCTGCACCTACATAAAATCTGCATTTTCAATACAATATAAAAAGGTATTTCACAAAAAGTGCAAGGTTTTAGCTCCTGCTGGGATAGTTGCAGTGAAAGCTTCACAAATTTTATTTATTTATTTATTTTTGCAATAACCTTTAACTGGATTCATTTGTCTTGAAATTGTTGGGAACTGCAACTACAGACCTCTATGATGCATATTAAGCAACTCAACATTTTTCTGTAATGTTGTGACTTTTCTCTGCTTTTTGAAAGCACATCCAGCATCACTAGTGGCAATTCATATGGGTCCTATGGTGTTATTCAGGGTTTGTGATATTGCACTAAACAGGATGAAAATGATGCAAGAACCACAAGAGATCCTTTTTTTTTACCATCATATTCAATTTACTAGAAAGATGAACTGCTCACAGAGACATTATTAGCGTCACAGGACACTTTAAAAGTGGATACTCACAACAGTTAACCTCACTGCAATAGCAATAGAAGGTGACTACAAAAATAACAGTGGTACAGTATGAACTACTGCTCATTTTATGCAATTGTTATTTAATACTTAATCCGTGTATTTGTTTATATTTATCTTACCTGTCAACAGTGCTATGTACAATCTGTAAGTGTTAGTGTAACGGCTTTGACAAATTTGAACTTTTTATCATAGATTTGTGTATATTTTATGGTAGTAAATGATAAACTAGACTACTGTCTACATACACTTTGTGCATTCATGACATATCTAACTTTCTGTTAATTTTTAAAATAATTCTAGTCTATGCAATTTATATGAGTTTTTACAAATTGCCACAATCTCAAAAAATTTCCAATATAATTGTTGAAAAAGAAGCATATAAGTGAACTTATGCCATTCAAAAGTGTTGTTCAAGGGCCAACTGTATATTGTTGGAAGCACTAAGAAGTAGTTAAATCAACTTCCTGTCTTTGCTTTGCTATTTGCTAGTTGTATAAGCTTAAACAAATATCAATCCTCTCTAAAATTATTTGCATCTAAAGGAATAAGGTGATATCACTAAGTTAACATATTCTTGCAATCATTGAATGATTTAATGTTTATAAAATTCTTAGAATTTCTGAACACACAATTAATTCCTAATAATAATTGTTCCTTTTGCTTGGAGTCATTTCTTTTGAAACAGGTTTGTAAGAAACTTTCTGAAGCATTATAATACCCAGGACTTCTCATTGTTGATATAAATATCTTCTCCCTGTGTGTATGTGTGTGTGTATGTCTATACATATATGTGTGTGTCTCTCTCTCTCTCTCTCTCTATATATATATATATATGTAGGAGATATGTATATATAAACACATATATATGGTGTCCGTAAAATTATATCTTAAAAGGTTACTTTATCAATAAGGGATGTCTCCCCTGTAAAAAATTGTAGTTTTTAGCTCTAAAGTCTACTTACAAATGGACCTAAATATCAGCATGAAATAAAGAAAACCATTTACTTTGGCATCCAAACATCTGGTTTTGCACCCATCTTGGTCACGTAGCTGCATAATCCTGGACAAGTTAAACTACAGACTTCAATTGTTCATCTGGAAAATGGTGACAATAACAACCCCATCAGAGTTTTGTGAAATTAAATGAGATAATATATACAAAGGAAGAAAGCCTAGGACACAAAATATATTCAATTCACATGAGAGTCTTCATTTTACTACAATTACAGCAATAAGTGTTCAAAGGCAAAATCGATCATCAGTGGCCAAATCAACTCTACATTCTCTACAACATGGTGAAATCTAGGTGACAAAAAATTGTATAATGGGAAAGATTAATACATCTATTTTGAGTTTCCAATAAAGTATTAAATATCAAAATTAAGCATTGCCTTTAGAAAGAAGTATTAATTTTAGAATACACTAAACTAAATAAATTTATTCTGATTTATTATCCTACTAGCTTTTATAACTTAAACTGTGCCTTTCTGCTCAAAAGGGAACACGTATTCAAAACCCACTTTCAATCTTTTGTGGGTTTTTCTTCATATTTTTTCTTATGACAAATACTTCTGCCATTTATATATGCCTTCATAGTGGTATAGCCTGTTACATACCTTGTTAAAAGTGACAGAATGCTAGTAAAGTAGGAGAGCATATCAATCATATTCTTTCAAATGGCTTAATAAGCATTTTTCTTTAAAGTGGTCAATAGACACAAACATAAAGTACAAAAATGATTTATTTCTCCCTTCAATTTCTATGAATAAAAACATCATTAAAATGCTGCAAACATAAAAATTAAAAGTGCACCTCTACTAGAAATACAAAAATTAGCCAAGCATGGTGGTGGGCACCTGTAGTCTCAGCTACTCGGGAGGTTGAGGCAGGAGAATCACTTGAACCCAGGAGGTTAAGGTTGCAGTGAGCCAAGATCATGCCACTGCACTCCAGCCTGGGAGACAAAGTGAGACTATGTCTCAAAAAAAAAAATTCTGAAAGTTTTTTAAAAATTAGGTTGTGAATGCAGCCTATTATTTTGTTGGGAGGAGAAGAAGGTAAGAAAGTGACTCTTTGTATCATCCTTTTCTATCATTTAGTCCTTGGGTGGATTTGTATTTTTAACAACAAGATGGCTGGGCACTTTAACTCACACCTGTAATCCCAGCAATTGGGAGGCTTAGGCAGGAGGATTGCTTGAGCTCAGGAGTTTAAGACCAGCCTGAGCAGCATGGCAAGACCCTGTCTCTACAATAAATAAATAAATACATTAGCCTGGTGCAGTGGCATGTGTCTGTCATCCCAGCTAGTTGGCAGGCTGAGGTGGGAGAAGCTCTTGAGTCCTGAAAGTCGAGGGTGCAGTGAGTCATGATCATGCCACTGCCTTCCAGCCTAGGTGACAGAGCAAGACCCTGTCTCAAAAACAAATGGAAGGAAGGAAGGAAGGAAGGAAGGAGGGAAGGAAGGAGGGAAGGAAGGAGGGAGGGAAGGAAGGAGAGAAGGAAGGAGGGAAAGAGGGGAAGGAAGGAAAGAAGGAAGGAAGAGAAAGGAAGGAAGGAAGAGAAAGGAAGGAAGGAAGGGAAAGGAAGGAAGGAAAAAAAATTCATGTGTTAGCCATTCAGTGATAATTATATAGAATCATTTCCTATGTCCAAGTCATACACATCATACTTTGTCAATCTTTGGTGGTTCCCTCTCAACATATAGCAGTTGGATTATGTGAATATTTTTTCTCATTTTTTAGAGGTCCTATTAAGCAATGCTCTTCATTCCTCCTTTATTTATGCCAGACAATGACCAAAAACTACCCTGTGCAAAGTACAGTAGAAAACAAATTATGATTTTTTTCATATAGTTAGATGAAAGATCTTCCCTCCTAAAGAGGAAAGACACAAGTGTAAGTATATGGTACTAGGTAAAATGAACATAAATGAGCTCCAGAATATTATGGCTATGTGTAGGAGGAAATGATTACCTTGACGTAGGAGGGATAGAAAGAGCTACTCAAAAAGTTATTTAGTGCTCTGTCTTGATAAATGAGAGGAACCGATATGGGTAGACCTGAAAGACTGTGGATATGCCAAGTGGGAGACATGACTATGCAAAAAGAAACATGTAGGTGGAAAATTAGAAATCTCTCATAAAGCAAGTCACTTAGCTTGATGTTGTCACAAGATGCATATGAATAAGTTCATATGAGATTATAGTGGACATTTGGAATGGTGACAGATAACAGAAGAACACAGAAAGACAAATGAGAAATTGGTCAGGAGGACAGTTCAGTAACTTGTATCAAGAGAAAGCCATGGACTAGTGCCCAGCAAGGATTAAACAGAGAAAAAAATTGCGAGAGAAACTAGAGATGTAAGTCCAGCAGGACTTAACTATACGCAAAAATGTTAGTGAAATCAAATAGGAGTCTTTGATGATTTCAAAAATGTTATTCAGAATAACTGAAAGAAAACTGATTTAGTTTTTTGTTGATCAGTTTTCTAACGGAATTTGTCACAAAAACCTCTGAATACATACAGTAGATATCTAACTACCTGGATGAATATCTGAAATCTATATTCTTAAACATATTAGCGCAGCGTCCAGACCTGCTGGGTCTAGAGAGTATCTCTACAGGTGCGGAGAGAAGAGATTGTAGAAATAAAGACACAATACACCAAGATCGAGAGAAAAAGGGTTTGGGCCCAGTGGACCACTACCACAAGTACTCAGAGACCGGTAGTGGCCCCGAGTGCCTGGACACTCGGACTTGTATTAGGTACAAAACAGGGGGGGGCAGGGTAAGTAGGGTGAATCTTCAAACAGATCACATGTCTAAGGAACAAGGGGCCCAGGACTTTCAAGTAGCCCAAGCAGTGGGCAGCAAGATGTGTCAGCACTTTATGTTATACTTGCCAAGTAAGAACAAAGGCTTAAAATATTATGCTGTTTCTCACTATCTTCCAAAGAGGAACCAGGTGAAGCAGTAGGGAGGGGAAAGCAGACATAGATTGCAACCAATATGGCACAGCACCACATAGAGACAATTAAGCCACCCCAGGTAGCTGCGGACTGGGCTGACTGATATCAGTCCTTCCACAAGAGGGAGGGGGGAGTGGAGTGTTCTCCAGCTGGCCCAAGGACAGGGGGATGTTCCCTTCCAAGGTCTGTTGAGTAGCAGGTGCTTCCCCAAGCACTGGCGCTACGGCAGAGATTTTAGATGCCCTCCAGCAACCCTTATGCAGGTGTGACAGAGGGCTTGGTTTCAACATTCAACAGGTTGTCCCTGCTGATCGCCACCAGTATTAATCGAAAGGTATTAATGCTCTTGCCTCGTGGCCACATTCCACAATGTCCCTTATCAGTCCCTGATCACAGCAACCCGAAGTTCCTAGATAATTATGCATAAAGTACAAGGAGGCTTTAATCAACGCTTAATATTCAATAAGACTAATACCTAATCACTCATGATACTTAATATTCAATAAGACTAATACCTAATCACTCATGACACCTATTCCTAACTAGATTCTTTTTTTCTATATTCTATTTATTAAACAGGAACTGGCTAAGGCTTCAGTCTCCTGCCTCGGCACTTATGAGACTTTACACCCACATATTAGCACTTCAATATAGACCCCAAATCCAGAAACGATTGTGTCCTTTTCTATAGCTAAATATTGAAGACTGCAGCTCAGCTTTCCTACAGCAAGATAAATACATAAAATTTTTTTAAAAAAAACCTTCAAGGTTATACCGAGGTGGGCTATTTCCATTGAAAAATATACTATTTTTAATCTAATTTAACAATAACAATAAAAATAACATATGTGTCATTATAGCATAATATATATAAAAAACTTGTATATACCCTTATAGCATGACAAATATTTTTGTTTTCTATTATGAATAATACTAAAATTTACATCTAACATATGCCATTTCAATCTATTATTAAGCAAAGACAATTGAAATAATATATAGACAGCATGTATATGTGATGTGGCTCATGACAAATATAATATTATTAATAGTGTTACTTTTCATTTGATGATCTTTTTTCATTTCAAGAAATGCAAAATTGTCAGTGATGATAGAAAACAATCCATTCCATACATATCAACTCCATTTCTATTCCTCTTAGCTCTGAGAGAGAATATTTTCACCAAACATAAACAAGAATAAGAATAATCAAACTTTTAACCATACCTGGCAGAGTTTTATCATCCTAGAATCTCTAAATAAGAGTTTGAGTTAAAATAAGAGCAGATCATCTTATAAGTCCTAGAGCTATTTATAATTCCTCTGTGTGTTACATATCTGCTATTCCCCACACACTCCTATCAGGGCTATAGAGAAAACCATGTTCCCCATGGCTACCTGGGCATTTCCTTGCATGTCTACAGGGGTGGCAGGATTTTACAAACTTGAGGATACCTTGGCAGCTTGAAGACATGAGAACTATTTGTGCCTTTTTAGCATTTGTCTTAAAATAAAAAATATCATTCTGTAAATATATAAGCCCTCAGAAACCCAGTAGCCTGTACTGACTGCTTATCTGTGTTTGAGAATATTAGACCTTACAATTAGACTGATATAACAACTTGTTTTTGTGTATAATTGCTTCTGAGTATACTCCTTTAGTCCATGTTGCATAAATATTGTAAATATTAATTTACATGTAGAGAGCGTTATAAAAATAATTACATCTTTATCCACTTTATTTGAAACCTATTTATAAATTTTGGGTTACCAAAAAGTTTGTTCAATATTTTCATTCATAGTTTCTTTCTTCTTCTCCTATTTATTTTCTTTTAATAAAGTCACATTTTAGATTTAATATTTATGAAATATTAGTTACTTCAGTGAATGTTAGAAAGTGGTAATGAAAAGGAGGTTATTGTCCCAAATGGAGAAAATTGGCACTTTTTGTCAGCATCAGATCCTCCTTAAAACCTCAAAGAAGATACCATAAGTTGGTCCTTGATGTACTCCTTAAGTCAAAATACATGTGAACCAAGATATAATTGACTTCTGTTTGTGATTCAGAAGAGCTATAGGCCATACCACACCTTAACGAAAACAATAAAACTTGTCCTATATACAACCCAGAGTATATATTAAATTACCTTACTCTGAGTCTTCCAGAATTTAATTTTTTAAGAATATTGGTTAATTAGAAACTATTGTAAAATATGTATTCTAATTAAGGAAGCAATTCCTGAGCAGCCCATGAAATGAATAGAGTATTAAGAGTTTACTGAGAGGAAACCTCCCAAGACAATTTCCAGGGTCACATTCTGAATACAGGATGTTTTAAACTTCCCATTTCAATTTTTAAGAGAAGTTTAAAAATAAGCCAAAGCTGTAAAATTCACAGTTTTGTGGTAACCTTCCATAATAAATTATCACTTGTCTCCATGGATCAAGACAGATATTCAAATATTCTTCTTTTACAAGGGTTCTATCATATATATTTCATTATTTTCTTTTTTCCTGAAAGAATTAGTAGAGAGTATCTCACACTAGAATTATTGTTTATCAACCCTTCCTCCCTTTCCTCTCCTATTTTCTTTCTTTTTCTCCCTCACTCTATATTTTCTTCAATATATTAGTACTTTATAGCAGGCTGTAAGCTAAAATTATGTCTAAGAATTATGCTGCATCCTCTGAACACTTTTTGTCAATCAGAACATTAGTCAGCAGTAAGGTTATATGAGGTTTATTGATTGAAAATTATTTTTAACTCTATTAAATTATTTCATAGTCACTTTTTCATCAGTCTTAAAATTGAAACAAAAACAACAAATAAATAGTGGTACTACTGCCATTAAAATAGGATAAAATATTAACTATACAGTATATGTAATTTGGTGTTCTTTTTTAACATTTATTTTGGATTTAGGGGTACACATGCAGGTTTGTCATATAGGTAAACTATGTGTCACAGGGGTTTGGTATATAGATCATCTTGTCACCCAACTAATAAGCATAGTACCCTATAAGTAGTTTTTTGATCCTCTCATTCCTCCCACCCTTCACCTTCAAGAAGGATCTAGTAGTGTTTGTTTCCCTCTTTGTGTCCCTGTGTTCTCACTGGTTAACTCCCACTTATAAGTGAGAGCTGTGGCATCTGGTTTCCTGTTCCTGTGTTAGTTTTGTTAGGATAATGTCCTCTAGCTCTATCCATGTTTCTGTAAAGGACATGATCTCATTCTTCTTTATGACTGTGTAGTATTCCATGCTGTATATTTACCACACTGTCTTTATCCAGCCCATCATTAATGGACATCAAGGCTGATTCCATGACTTTGCAATTGTAAATAGTGCTGCAATAAACATACATGCGTGTATCTTTATGGTAGAATTATTTACATTTATTTGGGAATATACCCAGTAATGGGATTGCTGTGTGGAATGGTAATACTATTTTGAGTGTTTTCAGGAATCACCACACTGCTTTCCACAATAGTTGAACTAATTTACATTCCCACCAAGAGCATATAAGTGTTCCCTTTTTTGCCACAACCATGCCAGTATGTTAATTTTAAACGTTTTAATAATAGCCATTCTGACTGGTATGAGATAGTATCTCATCATGATTTTGATTTGCATTTCTCTATTGATTAGTGATGTTGAGCATTTTTTTCAATGCTTCTTGGCCACGTGTATGTCTTCTTATGAAAAGCATCTGTTCATGTCCTTTGCCCACTGCCCACTTTTTAACAGGGATATTTGACTTTTGCTTGTAAATGTGTTTAAGTTCCTTACAGATTCTGGATATTGGACCCTCGTAGGAAAAAAAAAACACATTTGTATAGTTTCCAAATATTTTCTCTGACTGTGTAGGTTGTCCGTTTACTCTGTTCATAGTTTTTTGATGTTGTTGTGTTTGTTTACCTGTGTAGAAGCCCTTTAGTTTAATATGGCCCCATTTGTCAATATTTGTTTCTCTTGCAAATGCTTTTAGTGACTTTCTCATAAAATCTTTGCCAGGTCCTATGGTGTTTCCTAGGTTATATTCCAGGGTTTTTATCATTTTAGGTTTTACATTTAAGTCTTCAATCCATCTTAAGTTAACTTTTGTGTATGGTGTAAGAAAGGGGTCCAGTTTCAGTCTTCTGCATAAAGCTAGCCAGTTATCTCAACACCATGTATTGAATAGGGAGTTTTTTCCTCATTGCTTGTTTTTGTTTGCCTTGTCAAAGATCAGATGTGTCATTATTTTGGGGCTCTCTATTATGTTCCATTGGTCTGTTTTGTACTAGTACCATGCTGTTTTGGTTACTATAGTTTTATAGTATAGTTTGAAGTTGGGTAACATGATGCCTCCAGCTTTGTTCTTTTAGCTTAGAATTGCCTTGGCTATTCTGGCTCTGGTTTTGGATCTATATAAATTAAAGAAAAAAAAAATTTCTAATTCTGTGAAGAGTGTCATTGGAGATTTGAAAGAAATAGCATTAAACCTGTAAATAGATTTGGGCAGTGGCCATTTTAAAAATAGTGAGTCTTCCTTCCTATTCATGAGCATGGAATGGTTTTCCATTTGTTTGTGTCATCTGTGATTTCTTTGAGCAATGTTTTGTAATTCTCATTGTAGAGATATTTCACTTCCCTGATTAGCTATAATTTTAAGTATTTTATTATTTTTGTGGTTATTATGAATGGGATTGCATTCTTGATCTTATAAGATATTTTATGACAAGTTTTCTTTTGTAAATATGAGAACTAGTTCAAGACTTTGATCTTTAACAAGAAAACTGAACAATAAGTTGTGTTGTACATCTATAGCTAATTATCTGTGATGGGTTTTATGTTTATCTAACTCCCAGTGATAATGTTTGTAATTCATGCAATCATTAAATATTAAGGGGTATTTTTTCAATAAAGTAGATCAAATGAAAACCATTGTTCATAATAAATAGAATATCACAGGTGTCATTTTGAAAACTTTATATTTAGCCCTTATAATATTCAAGCAATACTTCAATAGTTTTTAAAAACTCTTAAGTGTTGTTTATTTTGCTGACCCTGAGAATATGTTTGCCAGGGTCAGCAAAATAAACAATACTCATATATATATGAGCTATTGAATTTCCAGTAGGATAAGTTTAAATGTGAAGATCCATAACTTGAAATCTATAAATAAAACTAACATGAAAAGATATATCAATAGCATTCTTTAATAAGAAATTGAAAAATATGTGTGTAAATTTGTAAAGCAAAGAGATTGCTGTTGTTTGAAATAGTAATTTTCTGCTTATATGTTATTCATATATACTATCTACATTGATTAAATTTACCAGCTAATAGTTATTCCAGTTTACATATGTTTTACAAAGCCAGAGAATTTCTGAGAAATCTGGCTAGGAAACAAAACTCTGGTAATCTTCACTGGATCATAAAATTGCTGTGCTAATGGACAAGTCAGACTGACCAAAGAGCACAGTAAAAGTGAAGATTAATATTTAACAATTTCCTAAATTTGAGCACTCATAAATACACATTTGCTTAACTGTTGGCTGAAAGTACATATAATTGTTCCTTACTGACTTCAGTTCTCGTTTTGCAGAACTCCCAACAGATCATCAATGTTATTTCTGCATCCTAAGCAGGAATTAGGGAACCCTGAATACTACTATAACAAGTATGTATTATAAATTCTAAATAGCAAACAATTTCACACCCACGCAATACTCTATTCATCAAAGTTCTTTGTACTTATGGGCCATGATAGAGTCTAACAAAATAGAGTCATTGTCTGTCCCGTCTTATCTCCCTTGCCCCATCTCCTACCCCGAGTGAGCCAGCTTGCTTGGAGGACCCTGAGAATATTATCATATTCATACTTCCTTATTCCCCAAGTGTTGTCTTCTCTGCCAGGACCACTCTTATTATAACACTCTTTCGTCTGGTTCAGTCCAATCTTGCCTTCAGTACTCAACAGAATCTGTGATATTTATGAGAATTTGCTGAATCTCTAGTATACTTTAAAAAAATTATTGTCTGTATATACCTTTACCATTGAATTAATCACAATGCATTATAAATTTTATTTTATTTGTCTGTTGTCCAATAAAGCTTTTTTTTTAAAAAAGAGAAGGGTTAATGTTAATATTTATACCTTTAATATATTAACTTATTGAATAAATATGTAAATTATATTCAATATAATCTTCTAGTGCCTTATGTTTCTTAATCACTTTGTTTAACTCTGTAAACATAATATTTGACCCTAATATTTTTAATGCATATGTATTTTAATAATGTTCTGTAATAATGAAAAATGTTAGTTTGGGGGGCATTTACACTATTCCAATCACCATGTTAATTACTTTTCCTGAAGCTCTGAATAATGGCAGGGTGGTGAGACAGAGGCTGGATTCTGCTTTATTATTAACTTTAAAATCAGCAATACGTTCTCTTCTTTGGGGACTGCTAGACCTTAAAAATTGACATCTGTTACTAAGGTAAAGTCACTGGTTTGTGTCCAAAATTCTCAGGATTAAGAAAAATCAACTGGAGTTACTTAAGTTATATTAGCCCTTCTAGTGCCTGGTTTCAGACCATTCTCTGATTCCCACAGGATATCATTTTAATGAGAGAACTAAACTACTTATATCTTATCATTAACTCCAAAAGGCAATCCTTTAGAAGAAAATTAATTTGCTGAAGTTAACAATTACTGGTTTCCCATTGAGGGGGAGAGGGTACAGTTTTATAGTCATAATAAGCCTAAACTTTTTGGCTCCAAAAGATTCCAATCTCAAAGCATTTAAATTTGTTTCTGCAAAAATTCCTACTTAATTTTTTTCTTAATATTTACTTTGTAATTATAACTGAAACACAAATCTATTATTCTAGAGTTCATTTATTTTTGTATGCAATACAAAATCAATTCAACCCTGATTTGATCATTTCACATTATAGCATGTATCAAAAATCATATGTACCCCCAAAATATAAACAACTATTATGTATCAATACAAAATTTAAAATAAATATATAGTCTAAAACTCCACTTTATCTGCTTTAATGTAATTCTCACAATGATCCCTTAAAGTGGCTACTGTAATCTCATTTTAGAGATCATAAAAGTAAAATTTAGGTTAAAAACTTTTTTTCGAAATTTCAAAAGTTAGAGCTAGTCAGCTAAAGATAAACAGACATCTCTTAGCAACTCTAAATTTAAATTCCTCACAAAATCTCACCCAGCTCTTCCAGAAAGTCTTTTAGGATGCCTACTCCTACTACTTATTCTACCATTTGAGATAGCCTTTTCTTGTCAGCCCAGATGTAACTGATATTTATGTCAAGGGTTTTGTCTCCTAGCACTCCAGAGCTACAAAACTTCAAGTGACTAAGGTATCACTGCATTCCAAATGCCAAAGCCATGGTTCTTCTCTGCAAAAGAACTAAAATGCACCTCTCCCTGTCTCTGTGTCACACTTTGTTATCTGAACCTAAGTGGGCACTACATAAGTTCCAATGTGAAAGCATTTCCTCTAGCTTCTAATTACAGATCCCCTCTCCTTAAGTCCCAGGAATGTTTCTAGGAAGCTGGATCAAGTGATTAATGTCTAAAACAGATAACATGCAACCTTTCTCTTATCCCATCATTCCAAACATATCCCCCACTCACTCTTGTCTCCAAAACCCTTATTGGAAATAAATCATCTCATATAAATTGAGTTGGTCAAATCTATTTACTCTGTGCAATCCCACAAATACACCAGATATATATGACATAGCTACGTTTCACCATTATTTTATCAGCTCCTAAACTACTTTGGGTAACATATTAGGCACTGATTAAATATTTATTGAATTAATGGATGAATAGATGAGTGCATTTCTAAAACCATATCTAAGAATTAATGAATGGATGAGTGCATTTCTTAAACCCTATCTTAGCAATCACAGCTTTCATTCCAGTAAGTGTACTGTTCTCTCTTCCTTTTCACTACTACTCCCTTCTACCTTCCGCCACCAGCACATACATGCACACACATATACACAGGATACATGCTCGGAAAGTGACATATGGAAAGGAAAACTAATTTTAGATTTATTTAAATAAATGTCTAGCTACATTTTCCCAACTTTTCTGTTGTAGTTTCTATTGTTCATTCTGTTCGAACATGTTTCTAACTCTACCACATTAACTACTTTAAAGAAATTAAGACACATTTTGTATGCCAGTTTTTCTCTGATGCAGTCTGATTTCCCTAGGGAGAAAAAAAAAGTTAAGAAAATGGCACATACAGAACTTATCTGAAATTTCAATTCATCACTGAAGAGCAGCTATGGTAATAATCAACTTTAAGGAGATAACTAAATCATTTGAACAATAGAAAAGCATAGTAAATAGCTATTTACTGTAGTGGAATTGACCCAGAGCCACCAAGTGTTGAAACAAAAACCAGTATGTTTTTAATGATGGAGGTGGATAGGTGTGACCAGGAACAAACATGGTGTATTTTATTTTTGTCTGAAGTTATGTCTGTGTTAAGCTAGAACTTCACTCTGCTTAATTGTAACATGTGTCCTCTCCATTTATTAGTTATAAAATGAAGACTGTAATGATCTGGTCTTGTTATACCTGAGGGAGTTAGAAGGAAAGCACCACACTCTGAGTTCCAATTGAGAGTCCTTTATTGCCAGTGACCCAGAGTCGGCTCGCGCTCAGAATCTCTCATCCCCGAAGAAGGGGCTTGATTCCTTTTTATACCTGGCTTAGAGAAGGGGGAGTGGCAAAGCGGAATTTTGCAGAAATACAACAAGCAAGTTAGTAGTAAGAAGCTGGTAACCAGGAGGCAGGAGTTTCCCAGGATTGTTGGTTTCCAAAGGGGGTAGCATGGGGGATTTTCCATACAATCAATCACCAAGAAGGGTAGGGTATTCACAATAGAAGGCAGACTCGCCAAGCAGGACGTAGTTACGAGGGTTACAAGTTTCTGAGTACAGAATGACCCAGCTGTGTACCCAAAAGACAAATGACAGGGAAGGAGAGGCTAAGATGGAGTCTGTCTGGCTCACATCTAAGATGGAGTCTGTTAGGCTAGCACAGTCTAAAATGCACAGTCTAAAACCCTCTTATTACTGAGTTCCAAGGACTCACAGAAGTTCTGCCCATAGCAATCTCATTATAATATGGACTAGGAATCCAACTTGAATGAAGTAATCATATAACCATGTTTTGGGAGATACACATTATCATTTCAAAAACTTGATCTTTTTTCTTGATTTTAGTTTCTTTTATTCTAAACATTCAACCATATTTAGCCTTCACCAACACATGCTACCATATAAGAATTTTAATGCATATATAGAAATGTAATTTTGCTAATTTGTTTACTCTAACAAATATTGATATTGGTTCACATGTACAATATGTTTTTGTTGTATTTATCTACTATGATTAGTAAACATTAACAGAAGAATGTGCTGGATGGACTATGTCCCTACACAATGAAGGCTAGATGTATTTCTCCTTCTCTTGGAGGCCATTTTAGTACTTAGATTTTCTATCGACGAGATGCTTGCCCACCTGTCTTAGCCCTTTTTCTGGGGAAGATTGAGAAATCCATAGTTAAAAATAACTGTGAGAATAAATAATTCTCAACTGTGTTGAGAATTCAACAGCACTTCTGTTTAAAATTCTCCCTTAAGTGAATAATAAACCATCTCCAAAGATAGCTCAGGAGCTATTGAAATGGCTCCTTCCTTCACACTGATAAATTTATTATCTGTATTAGAAAAACCTATGAGAATAAGCAACAATTATGCTAAATTTACATATTTACTTAACAAAATCACCTCCCATATTTTTACATATTAATGTTGGGATAATAGTGGAGAATGGAATGTCAGAGCCAGGAAGTCTTTTAGAGTGTGATTCAGTCAAACTTTACATATAAAAGGAGGTTTAAGTGCAAAACATCATCTTTATTCTTTGCTCTGACTTAAGTCCATATATTTAATTCATTTTGGAAATGTCACATAGAAGTAAGAATATAGTTTATGAATATAAAATGCCACAACAGGCATAATTATTTAAAAAAAAAATCAAGGCACTCTCTGTTAGATCATTATTGAAGATTTCAGAATCTCTCTTATACTTTATTTAGGAAATAAGTAACAAATCATTCATGTACACTCATATTATAAAAGGATACTCTGAATGTATTATGTATTAGTTTCCTGTTGGTGCTATATCACATTATCCCAAACTTAGTGGCTTAAAATAATACAAATTTTTTTATCTTGGAATTCTCTAGGTTAGAAGTCCAACATGGATCTCTTTGGAATAAAAATCACGTTGTTGGCTGGGCTGCTTTCTTTCTGGAGGCTCTATGAGAAAAATTGGTTGCTTTGCCTTTTCCAGTATTAGAAGCCACCTGCATTCCCTGGCTCAGGGCCCCCTCCTTCATTTCCAAAGCCAGCAATATTGCATCTCTGTAACAATTCTTCTGTAGTTACATCACCCTGTAACACTTCTTTGCCTCTTCTTCTACTTTTAAGAATGCTTGTGGTTTACACTGGGCCTACCTAGATATTCCAATATAATTTCCCAATTTTGTTTTATTTTATTTTATTTATTTGAGATGGAGTCTCACTTTGTCACCCAGGCTGGAGTGCAGTGGCAGGATCTCAGCTCACTGCAACCTCCACCCCTCGGGTTCAAGTGATTCTCCTGCCTCAGCCTCCCAAGTAGCTGGGATTACAGGCACCTGCCTCTGTACCTGGCTAATTATTGTATTTTTAGTAGAGACAGCGTTTCAACATCTTGGCCAGGCTGGTCTTGAACTCCTGACCTTGTGATCTGCGCACCTTGGCCTCCCAAAGTGCTGGGATTATGGGCCTCAGCCACTGAGCCCAGCCAATTTCCCAATTTTAATGTCAGAAACATTAATTCCAACTGAACTCTCAGTTCCTCTTTGGCAAATCCACAGGTTTCTGACAATAAGAGATTCAACTCTGTAGGAGAGGCCATTATCTGCCTTCTACTTGTTTTACCTGGTAAACCAATTAGAAGTCATTGTCTAGATCATTCCACATGGAAATACCATTATGGTTTCAACTGGGAAGCTTCTTGCTTCTCTCTTAACTAGATGTAATATATCTTAACTTGAAGGGGTTTTCCTCCTCTTCTTCCCTCAAAAGCTGCCTAGGTTTGACTGTGGACAAAGGGAACACAATGATGTCTTTGCATAAGAAATTGTTGACAGGGAAGTTTAAAGGTATGTCCTGAAAAGAAAAGAGACATACAGATATGCTTACTGAAATTGCCTGCAATGAAAGTCAGGTCACCTAGAAGGAAACTCCTCTGATACTGCATTTGTCTTACAGGAATTTTATGGTTGCTGTATAAGAAATTACTTACATATTGCAGAAGCTTCAAATAGAAGTAGCACCATTCTTTTTAATATACTTTATGGAAAGTTCTTAAAAAGTGAGATCCTTCTTTGTGTTAATTATGAGTGTAAACGTAATGTCTCTCAGAGCAAAAATAATTGAAAGGTCTTAGGTTGTCAGACACACATGTGTCTCATAACCTCTTCCTGTTTGGTTAAATTATAGTGATTCAAAAGTTGGTGGGATGGGGGATGTGGGGGAGATTGGTGATTAGTGTCATAATTGAAAAAACAATGAAATCCATTGAGTTTTAAAAATAACAAAATTATTATAAGCTCATGTTTCTACTTATTGCTATTTTTAATAGAAAATAAATTTATAAAATTTTAATATCTAAGAATTCAAGATCTTGTTCAGTCATCTTCCATCAGTGAATGTTTATCAGAAACACCTGAGAAGCAATTTAAATGTCCCATGTTCTCTCCATCTTCCTAATCCTGTCAATGTCAGTAAGTGATGGGGAAATAGATCCTGAAGAATGGACAAGCTGTCAAAGAAAAACAGTTTCAAGGTGATTAAGATATTGTAACCGGGTTGTGGGATGGGATGAGGCTCAGCCCCCACCCCCCCATTTGATGTGCCCAAGGTTCTTGGCCTCTCTTTGCCCCTAGAATGGAGAAGGGGCTCTGGTGGTGCAGTGAGCTTACAGTTCAAGTAAATATTGGACCCAAAGAGTTTAGCAGAAAGCGATTTATTAGGCAGAGAGAGAGAAAGAGAGAAAGCTCCCATGCTGCCATGGGAGGGGAATCTGAAGGGCATATCTGCACAGATAGAGAGGGGAAAGACAACTCCCATGTTGTTGTGGGAGGGGATCCCAGAGAGGGAAATCCAGGCAGGTAATGTACAGTGGAGTTTTAACTTTGAAGTTATTCTCGCCCCATTCATGTTCTTGTCCAATAAGAGGAGTTCTTTCAGACTTCCTCTGGAGTGATTGATCTTTGACTCTGATGCTGAATTGGCTGTCTGGCCCAAAACAGAGGCCCATCCTCCCAGAGTTTTTCGCAGGCTATTTTAAACAAAGGAGCACACCTGAAATTTTACTTAGCACGTGCACGGGAAAGTTAGACAAAGAACTCTGGGTTCCTGGATGGGGAGGTGGATGGAGTTATGGCACTGGGAAGTTCTTGCTTTTGAAACCACGCCCCTTGTGGACCCAGGAAGAGAAGTTAACATAGTTCCTCAGTACCCTCTCTGAACAGCAAAGTTGGACTTGATTAACACAAGCGTTAATCACTGTTTAGCTACTTTCTGCTAAATTGGGGCATTAAAGGGGCCCTGAAGATGAGGTTTCCTCTAGAGAGGAGTCTTCCAGGGGTGCAGGTTGATCCAGAGGTCCATGATAGAACTCATGAGGCAAGGACATCCGGGGTTCCATTTTCAGGATCATGTGGCCTTATGACTTTAATTCTAGAAGAAGTGAATTTGACAAGAAGATTAAAGATGAGAAGCTCAGAGGCCAGCAATAATAGAATGGTTATAAACAGGCCTAGGAGAGGGTAGAGCCAGGACAGCCAGTTGTTAAACAAGCCCCACAATTCTGTTTCATGAAGGTCTTTAGCCCTGTGTTTGATTTGGTCCCGGAGTTCTTTAACTTTAAGACAATGCTCAATTGGTTTATAAAGTAGCGGCATTCTTTTCCTAGAAAGAGACAGGTTCTTTCTTTCTCTACTGTTAGCAGATTTAGGGCCTTTCTACTTTGAAGAGCTATGGCAGCTAAAGAGTTAAGCTGTTTCTGCAGAGTAAGCTGCCTTTACAGAGAGAATTAGCAACTTTTTCCATGTTGTTATTTAACTCCTGAGATAGCTTATAGTAATTCAGTAGAGGTAGTAACTTTTCTAATGCCAGTGCCAAGTTCTCCTATTTTTCCGGCCCCCCCACCACTATGAAATGAATAATGGGGGTCTGAGAGTGCGGTTGAAGTAGCAAAGTTAAGAGTGATAGTCCTGTTAATGCCAGGATGTAAGTTAGACTTATGAGTAGTTACTTTCCTGGGGATCTCGTTGGAAGAGCAAACATGGATCCTCTAACGGCTGGCAGGTATATGAAGGGTTGTTTCCTGGAACTTCAGGCTGTGGAGTGGAGGGCTTATGATTTTCTTCAGGAGGTGTCCAAGGCTTTAGCCAAATGTGATGAATCCATGAGTTAATTCCTACCACTTTAACTGCCGGCTTGCCAAAGATGTAACCAGGTCTTGGGATGGGACGGAACTCAGTACCCCCTCATTTGATGTGCCCAAGGTTCTTGGCCTCTCTTACCCCAAGAATGGGGAAGGGGTCCTGGTGGTGTGGTAAGCTTACAGTTCAGATAAATATCAGACCAAAAGAGTTTAGCAGAAAGCAATTTATTAGGCAAAGAAAGAGAGAAAGAAAGAGCTCCCATGCTGCCGTGGGAGAGGAATCTGAAGGGGGATATCTGCACAGGAAGAGAGGGAAAGACAGCTCCCATGTTGTTGTGAGAGGGTATCCTAGAGAGGGAAATCCATGTAGGTAAGGCGCAGTGGAGTTTTAAGTTTGAAGTTATTCCTGCTCCATTCATGTTCTTGTCCAATGAGAGGAGTTCTTTCAAACTTCCTCTGGAGTGATTGATCTTTGACTCTGATGCTAGATTGGCTGTCCAGCCCAGAACAGAGGTCCTTCCTCCCAGAGCTTTTCGTGGACTTTTTTAAACAAAGGAGCACACCTGAAATTTTACCTAGCCCATGCACAGGAAAGTTAGACAAAGAGCTCTAGGTTCTCGGATGGGGGAGGTGGATGGAGGCATGGTGCTGGGAAGTTCTTGCCTTTGAAACCACACCCCTTGTGGATCCAAGAAGAGAAGTTAACATAGTCCCTCAATATCACAAATAGTTAAGAATCATGTCTATTCATTTCTATATAAATGTTTAATACAGTATAAAAACTGTTGAGTGGGAGTGAAAAGAGAGGATTTCAAGAAGACTAAGTCTTCTTTAGCACCAATCAGATGTTACCTGATTCTTGGAGGATATAAATTAAGTGGGAGAAAAGGATTCAGTTTAGAGAAAATCATTTGAATGAAGGCATAGAAGCAAAAACACAGTCATGTATTCTTAGAACTCAGGTCATTCTGTTTTGTTACAGAATACATTGTGAGCAAAGGGTTGGGGAGAGCTGAGGTAGGCAGCCACCAGAAATCAGATCAAATGGTATTATGTACTAAATAGTATAAAACTTATGCTTAATTCAATTAACAATGGAAAACCACTGATGAGTTTTGATATATGGAACTTACATTGGTTAATATATTGATGTCACTATAAAAACTGACTTCTAAAATACTGCACACTATCCCCACGATCCCCATCCTTGTAATATCAACTGGTCCTCTGGTGGACCGGGAATTAAAGTGTGAAATTTGGATAGGAGTTTGAAAATTATTTTAAGCAAATTATTAAATCAAACATAGTTGAGAATCCCAAATATACCAATATATATTCTAAAAGTATCTCATAAAATAACTGAGTATAGAGACCTCATTAAGAAGTTTGCAGCTGGGCACAGCAGCTCACGCCTGCAATCCCAGCACTTTGGGAGGCCAAGATAGGGGGATCACTTGAGATCAGGAGTCCAAGACCAGCTTGGCCAACATGGTGAAACTCCATCTCTACTAAAAATATAAAAAATTTAGCTGGACCTGGTGGTGGGCACTTGTAATCCCACCTACATGGGAGGCCAAGGCAGGAGAATCTCAAACCCAGGAGGTGGAGGTTGCAGTGAGCTGAGATTGCACCACTGCACTCCAGCCTGAGAGACAGAGTGAAACAGTTTCAAAAAGAAGACAAAGAAGAAAAACTTTGCTATTACAGAGATTCTGACCCGTAACTTGAAATGTTTGCTCCATTTTTTCTGTTAAGAATACTTACCAGTCTATAAAACTCAGTTTCGTATTTTGGTCTTTCCATCCTCTACCTAAGTATCATTTGATCGTAAAATTACAATAGAATTTGCTTATTTATTCAGTGAAAGTGGCAACTTTCAAAACCAATAGATGTATCTTTGGGTGACTTTGATAAATACAAAAGAAAATACAAATAAGAGGACTGTGTCATTGTTTAATGTTGTAGAAACTTCATCACAATCACCACCAGCAATACCAAGATTCTCATTAATGTCACCTCAAAGACTTGTAAAGTTTAAATTGGAGAATTGTATTCAGAGTCATTTATATACTTTAAAAAATTACCTTGGCTTGTCACTATTGTGCTAAGTAAACCAGGAGAAGGTTTTTTACTTGGTAACAAATGTAAATGTGGAGTAGCACATCCTCCAAAGGATATATACCACAGATGATCATTCATTTAACAATTCATTCATTCAAACAGCACATTTATTGACATAAATTCATGTTACATATATGTGCATACACAAACACATATATATTTATTCCCATGGATTCAGAGGTCAACAGGACAAGTCTGCTCTTTCTTAGTTTTTCATAATCAAGAGGAAGAAGTCCATATCTTTTATGTCAGATCATGAACAGCTCTTTGAGGGATAAAAGAGTTAAGGATATTTTAGGATAGGACAGGATATTATAGGGTAAGGCAGACAGGATATTTTAATGCTTGCAGAGGACAAAATATAGAGGAGAAGGTTCTGAAGCCAGAAACCAGTGAGAGGGATATTTTAAAAAACTAGGCAAGAGATGCTGAGAAGAATGTAGTGGTAGGAGTCACAAGAACAAGTTTAATCTGATTCTATGGCATAGCTCAGAGAATTTGCTGATGTTTAGATGCTGTCTTAGAGAGAAATGTAGGTACAAAGCTAGCTCTAATATAGTCAACCTGAACAACCAGAATAATAAAATTATAAATATTAAGATGGAGAAGACTGTAAGAAAAGCAGGTGTGTGTGTGTGTCTGTGTGTGTGTGTGTGTGTGTGTGTGTATCTAAAGTTCAGTTTTGTGCATGTCAGGTTGGAGATGTGTTTTATACATTCAAGCAGAAATGTCGAATCAGTGTTGTATTTGGCAGTTTGGAATTCAGGGCAAAGAACAAAGCAAGAGATAGATATTTGGTAATTGTCAGCATATAGCACAGGTATTGGTTTTCTGCTTACTTTTGATGATCTGTGTGATGAAATGAGATCAACTAAGGTGAAGGGAGGAACAAGGTCAGAATGCTGAGCCTTTGAGGTATTCTGACTTTGAAAGCAGGGGGAGGAGGAAAAGCCAGCAAAGGAAACTACAAAGGATTTACCAGAGAGCAAGGAGGAGAATGGAGGGGACTCATGCCCATGAGGCAAAATGGGAAAAAGAAGTGTTTCAAGAAGTTATTGATCAAGAGGTTGTGGTAATCAAATAAGAAGAATGGGAATCAACCTTTGGTTTAGCAGCATTGAGGTAACCAATAGCCCTAACAAAAGCTGCTTCAGTAGCATGGTGGACTCCGAGAAGTATGGGAGGAGAGATATTATCATCAAATGTGAGCAATTATCTTGACCATTTTGCTCCAATGGGTAGCAGAGAAATAGGCAGAAATGAAAGGGAAATGTTGAGTGAAGAAAAACCAAATTTTTAAAGATGAGAACTATAACCTCATAGAATCAATCTATGATAGTATGAAAACTTGAGATGGGGAGAAATGGAGAAAGATTTCTGTAGCAAGATTCCTGAATGGAAAGGAGATAATGAAATATAATGAATGTGTGAATAGGTTGGCTTTGAATGGGACTACTGAATGCCACCCATAGCAGTGAAAGCAATATATTAAAATGCATATGAGTTGAAAGGGACTGTGGGGGAAGCAAATATATTTTTATGTAATTGCTTATATTATTCAATAAAATAATAAGCATGACCATTGGTTGAGGACTGTAGGGAGGGAGAGGTGTTAGAGATTTGAGGAGAAATGTGAAGACGTGTAGTACGTTATAGAGTAAATAGATGAAGAAAATGTCATAAACATTAAAACATCCTGAGACAGAAATAAATTTGGAGCCCAAATTAGAAAATATATTCTTATTCATTTATTCTTCTCATTTGCAGTTCAACAGATGTCTTTTTAATAAAGTATTTTGGTTTCTTATTCTAAGAGTAAAATAGAAACCACGTCCACACTCAAGAGAATTCAGGATAGTTTCCTGTCATGAAAACATAAATGGAAAAACATAAACATGAGCCTTTAGGAAAATACAGAAAAAAATGACAATAAAATGGATTTCAGGCTGTGGTAAGGAAACAAGAAGGAATACAGACTTTCAAAACTAGAGATGAACGAAAATGCAGAAGTAAACAACAGAGCAAGATGTCTCATGCTACTTTAGAAATTTCGTATGAAGCATTAAAGAACTAAAGAAATCACATAAAAACAGAGAAAGCAAATCAAAGTAGGTATATATCTTAAAATACTGTTAGAAACAAAAATTTTAAAATGTAGCCTATAAAGAAAGTAGAAACAATTTCAGAGTAGAAAATTTTAGTGTATAGAAAGACAGTGGTCTATAGTAGAGGAGATGTAGGATTTTTTAATATCTGCATATTTAAGGAAAATACAGACTCATATTTTTCTATATTGTGAATAACTGAGGGATAAAGATCATCATTATGCATTTATATAGGTTCCCTTATCCACATGCAATAACAGAGGATGGAGATACACACACACACACACACACACACACACACACACACACACATAGAATTTGCTTATTTATTCAGTGAAAGTGGCAACTTTCAAAACCAATAGAAGTATCTTTGGGTGACTTTGATAAATACAAAAGAAAATACAAATAAGAGGACTGTGTCATTGTTTAATGTTGTAGAAACTTCATCACAGTCACTACCAGCAATACCAAGATTCTCATTAATGTCACCTCAAAGACTTGTAACGTTAAATTGGAGAATTGTATTCAGAGTCATTTATGGATATATATAATATATATACACATAAACACTCATATAGGCATTTAAGCTGTGGTGATATTTTAGCAGTAGTATTTAGAGAAAATTTTAATTCCTACAACCTGCCAGTTTCACTGTGTTTATATATTTCTCTCTCTTTATTGATAGTTACTTGATTCCTGCCTATATTTAGTTATTAAAAGCAGTTTATTTCTATCTATATCTACATCTGGGACTGAGAGCATATAGACTGTTTCTCAATAAGAATGAAGCAAATTTGAGTTCCTTAATATCAAACTAAATCTTTACTTTTTGATATACTGCTTCTGTAGTTCATCTGTGAAAACTGATATTTGGTAGGAATATTCTGAGGGAAATGTGAATATAACTTATAAGCAAGATTCTTCCAGGTTTATACTTGTACTAGGCCAGATTAATATAAAGCCATATACCTGGTCCATAACATTTAGGCCTCAGAAGAGTTGCTTTTATTAGCTGCAAATTAATACTCCTCCCTTAACTTTTCTCAGGTGTGATATACAAAACATACATAGTTGGGACATCTGTAATTTTAAATGCTGTCTGATGTTGCTTCCAAGGATATTTCATTGCACTGCTCACTATTTGAGAATGTCTTTCTGGAACTATAGCAAAGAGGTATTTCTAGGCCTAGGTTAGAAGGTCAGTTACTAAGAAGGCAGTCTAAAAATATCATACCCAGGGGAATACACATTGTAAAGCAAAGAATAAACAGAGTTCAAGAGCTGGAAATTTAGGTCAACAGAAATGCCAAACCTGGAAGATCTATAGCAGAACCTAGCCTGACTGATAAATTGAGAGGGCAGTCTAGAGCAAAGATGATGGATTGATGTGCTTGGTTCTGGAGGAAAGTCATGAACACTGATTCTGTCTTATGTCCCTTGACCTTTAAACCAGCCCAGCATACCCATACTCATGAGAGAGGTGAGATATTTGTACTCTGAGTGTTTTCCATGTAAGCATTTTTAACTTGGCCTGTTCTTATTTTGATCTCCATGCTAGGTTGATATGAAAATTTGGGACTTATAACATCTTAGATCTTTAAGTGTTTGCAAATATTAATATATTGAAGAACCTTGATATTTTGATGGTTTAAGCCTGCAATCCACTATTCGTTGTTAATTTGTTTTTAGCTTCTAATATTATATAACCATTGAGCTCTTAGGCATCCATGCCTAACACAAAATCAGTGGGGTGGTTAATATACACACACAGATAAATATAGATATAGTTATAAATAGATATCTGACCAAATTGTTCCAGATGTCCCTCTTTTACTACATTAGCAAGATGTATAAAGTCCTTATTATTCTGTAGACCATAGATTTTGGGAATATAAAGTAGCAAAAGATAAGCAGAGTCTGAGAGTAGATATCTACTTCTCTGTCCAGAAGTCAGAAAACTCATTTGAATTTGCCTACCTTGAAATCTCCAGTGTATTGCCTAAAGTTGCTTATGTGTAGGCAATTTTGTCCCCCTCTCTCCCTTATGAAGAAAATCAGAACATATTCATTAAACCTTAAGAATGTATCCTTTTGCATTACTTATATACATATCAATAGTGGTTTCCTACATAAGGAAAGATTTAAAAGGCAATGCTTCAAGTACCACTACCATCAGAGCATATTGAACAGTACAATCACAGTTTTCTCCATAATTCTAACATTCACTGTTGTTAGAATCTCATTTAATTATTTAATATGCTCAGCCAACATATCCCAGAGTCCTATAAGCTATCTTAGTAGTTGGGCTTAAGAGGATCCTTCATTTCGGGGCAGTAAGAGGATGGTATTATGAGGTTAGCTTTATGATGAAGTGCTCCAGACTGCAAGCATCACGGGATTATCTGATAAACAGCGAAGTTTGGAGCAAATTCACCTATCTGGCTATACCTCCTCTTGGCAGCAGCATTGGGACCTTTCCAGAAAGTAAGGTAAAGAAACCATCAAAATAGTTGGCCAAATGCAATGATACCTACCAATCTGGTAAAACGAACATTTTCAGGCAAGGAAAGGAGGTTTGCTTATAGATTAATAAAGCACTTTTAACCAGGCATAGCTCATTTATGCAGCCACATATCAGATACCAGTAAAATTCCCCAACCTGCCAGTAACAAGGCTGAAACTCCCAGTTATTTTTACTGGCATTTTTTGCCCACATAATCCTAATATATACAAGTAACCTGGCTCTCAAACTGTTCCAAACAGGCTTTAGGAGCATCACACAATTTTGAGGTAATAACATGCCTCAATCTTGAGAATTCCACTAAGTTGGCCTAAGATGTCTCATGAATAAATAGATCGTATGGAAAGAAAATTCCGCTTAGAAGCAATTATGATACCTTTCTCAGAGTTATGCTTTCAAGAATGTACCTGTTATGATTTTTTTTTTTCACCAAATGTCCGTGCTGCACCATTTCCTCAGTCTCACTTGCTATTCACTGGCTATTCATTGGAATGCCCACACACTATACTTATTTATATTGTCATCATCACCTTTATAATGTTTAAACTTCTATTCTAACTGAAATTATTTTTTTCTTTGCCTGCAATAAAATGTTTTTTGACAAGACAAGATAAAAATATCTCAGAGATTGGGAAAGCAATGTAAAGGAAATTTGGCACCTAGAATCTTTGATGCTACAAATAGCTGTGTTTACCTATGAAAAGCCGAGGCTCCATAAACACTTGGAAACCAGCTTGAAATGTGGGTTCATTGCATTATTCTCCACCCCTGTGGGGGCCTCTTTTCTATTAAGAAACAATATTTTAATGGTTTTAATATCTGGTACAGTATGTTCCTCCTTAATAATCAGTTTTTCTAAAATACTTTTATTATTCTTGTCTATGAATTCTTGAGCATGAAGAACTTTTATATACTGACACACACTCCAAAAAATCTATTTGGAATTATGATTTTCCATTGAATTTAAATTTGTAAACCAATTTACAGAAGAAAGATGTCTTTAAAATCTCTTATCCAAAACTTTGTGGACCACATGTGTTGCAAAACTCAGACATTTTTATACTTTGAGAAGTTAATATGGAATCAATACTACAGGAAGTTTGTACAAGGCCTACAGTAAAGCTTTGTAATCAAATATGCTATTTTGGCCCTAAGAGGGTTAAAAAAAAAATCTATAAATAGGTCACAAAAGTCCATGTAGGTGTTTGTTAAAAACAACTTTCCGAAAAGATTGGTATGTTTTAAAGATTGTTAATGTTAGGAAAAGACTGGTATTTTGTACGTCAGATGTGGTATTGCTGACCAGCACTTGGTTCTCCCGTCTAGAATCATAAGCATATCTCCATTTATTCAAAGGGGGTGAAAGTCAACTTTATAAAAACATTAATAAAAATTATAGTGTTAACATAAATCTCATGTGTATATTATTAGATTTGCATTATTTGTTTATCAATTTAGCAACAATTGTGAATAATGAGAAACTTCTAAAAATTTATAAGCAAATTAGTAAGGACTACTATATAATATTTTTGCATAATTCCTCTGTATTAACTCATATTATTTGAATTCTTATTAGTTCAAATAGCATTTTGATTATGTAAATATTAATTTTATTTTTGCATATTTGTGTTTCATATTTATACTCCAATTTTTATTGCAATGATATAAACATCTCAAACACTAGTAGGAAATACTAAAGACTTGAGCCTATATTTTCTTTATCTTCAGTCAAACTACACATAAATATAAATGTATTCAGTCAAAATATATATAAGTATAAATGTGTTCACATATGCATATATATATGTACTTATGTATAATATATATTCATGTATTCATATACCATATATAGTAAGTAAACTTGGCAGTATGTGCATGTATGTGTACAGCTCCAAGCTAATAAAGCTAACCCCTGTAAAGGAGGCATTACAATTTTTTTAAATTAAGAATAATTGTTTAAACAGGATTGACATTTTGACGTATATTGAAATGTTCAAATAGTTTCTTTCTTTGACCTCGTCAAGTGATGACATATATCATTTTCTTTTACAATGTTAAAACACTCTTATTTTTTTTGTAAGCATTTGGTCATGGTCTATTTTCTTTATATATTCACTATATCTCATCTATTAATCTTTTTATGCTCATAAGTGGATTGGTTTTTGGCTATTTGTCATACATTTGTTTAAAGTTCACAGTAGCTTCATATAATGTAAATACTTCTTTCTCTTTTGTTTTCTTGAGCATTTTATATAATAAAAGTACTCTTCTTAGGTGTAAAACAACAATGCTAACATGATTTATGGGGAGGGGTAATTCTTTACTCAATTTACTAAGTTTATCCCTGATTTGTGTATATTCAACTTTTTTGTTTACTTGAATACATAAGTAGCATCAGTATTTGCCCAATACATGAACATAACTATAACTTTAAATTTTGTTTCTGTGGTTATTTTTTGAATAAATAATCATTTCACAATGTTTATGCTTGTGACATTACATTTTATGTAAACATTTAAGTACATTATTTTATATTGTTTAGTTATATAATTCTATACTTAATTACAACCATATTATAAATACCATATATACATAAAATTATAAAACCAAAAAACTTTGAAATAGCATTCTATGTAATGTCATACACTCAGATCTCTCTTAATAGTTTGGGCTCATCTGTAAAACAAAAAATTATGTATTCAATACTAATATAGACTTTTCTTAAAGCATATTTATCCCACAGATATCTTGAGGCAAAATATTAGTTTTCTGACCTTTATATTACCTAAGAATTTTTTCCAAGAGATGATTCTATCATCTCCTAGGAATTCTTAAATTGTCTGATGGATAATGGATATTCAAAGGCTTAATCAATTCACCACAAATGATCTATCCAATGATAGATACTTTAACCAATAGAACAATATTTAGTTAAACTCATTTATTATCACAATTTTGTAATGTTAAATGGCAGCACTAGTAATAAGTTTAGGAAGATTAACAAATCAATCTCTAATCAATTAGCCAACATAGTGGCTTCATATAAGCACCAGTTAATAATTACCAGGCATAGCTTAAGAATCATGTCTCTAATATAATGAAGCTGTGTATTAAGAACAATGTTTTTTTGTAAATCACACTCTACTATATTCTGCCAGAATAACTATCACCAACAATCATGCAATTAATTATACCTGAATTTGAGGTCTTCAATAAAAAACTTTTAAAAAGTGAGTTTTTAATATTAACATGTTTATGCTGACTTTATGATACTATTCATGTTTCCAAGTAGCTGCCTACCTGAATATTTATGTTATACCATCTGTAACCAATGAACAGGTAGTAAGCATAACAAAATAAAAGACAGAGGAGATGTTAATTCTAAGTGAAGACTAGTAAAGTTCAAGTTTCGGACTGATAATTTGTCATCATAAGGCTTCTACATTTCTTAAATCTGGAATTATCAATCGTTGGAAGTCATATCTTCTTCAATAGAAGGCTGATGCAATATAAGAATGAATTGAATAGTTTAACATATTCATTGAAATCTATTATTATGCATAAAACGTATACTTTTTAAATTTTACATAACGTTATTTTCATCAGCTGCATACCTATTAAATCATCAGAAATTCCATTATTACACATGTGATTTAGCCCCAGATTCACAGAGTAAACAAAGGTATAGGTGGAAAGTGCTATACTGGGAACCAAATAACTCAGTATATTACTGTTTAAGTAGTTGTAGGTTCTTTTTCAATATAGGTAAAGTATGTTGTTCTCAGTCTTCTCATTAGTAAGTGAGTTTGTATAATAAGGAATCATTAAGACATTTTTAAAGAGAAAATGGGAAAAATAAAACTACAGGCCAATTTCCCTGATGAACATAAACACAAAGTTCCTCAACAAAATCCTGGCAAACCAAATCCAGCAGCACATGAAAAAGTTAATTTACCACAATCAAATAGGATTCATTGCTGGGATGCAAGATTGATTCAATATAAGCAAATCAATATATATGATTCACCACATATAGAGTATTAAAAATAACCACATGACAGTCTCAATAGAAGCAGAAAAAGCTTTCAATAAAATTCAACATCCCTTAATGATAAAACTCTCACGAGTTTTTAGGCATTGAAGGAATACACCTCAAAATAATAGGAGCTGTCTATGACAAACCCTCAACCAACATCATACTGAACAGGCAAAGCTGGAAGCATTCTTTCTGAGGACTGGAACATGATAAGGATGCCCACTCCCACCACTTCTATTCAACATATAATAGTACTGGAAGTCCTAGCCAGAGCAAGCAAGCAAGAGAAAGAAATAAAAGACACTCAAATAGGAAAATAAGAAGTCACACTATTTCTCTCCACTAGCAATATGATTTCATACTGAGAAAACCCTAAAGACTTCAGTAAGTGGCACTTGAAATTGACAAACAACGTCAGTAAAATTTCACAACACAAAACCAATGTACAAAAATTAGCAGTATTTCTATATATAAATAATGTTCAAGCTTAGAGCCAAATCAAGAATGCAATCGCATTTACAATAGCCACACACACACACACACACACACACACACACACACACACAAAACAAATTACGTAGGAATACATCTAAACAAAAAGGTGAAAGATCTCTACAAGAACTATAACATACGGCTGAAAGAAATCAGAGATGACACAAACAAAAGGAATAACATTCCAGGCTCATGGATGGGAAGAATCAATATCATTAAAATGCTCATAATGCCCAAAGCAATTTATAGATTCAGTGTTATTCCTTTCAAACTACCAACAACATTTTTCATATAAATAGAGAAAACTATTCTGAACTTCATATGGCACCAAAAAAGATCCCAAATAGCCAAAGCAATCAGAACAAAATGAACAAAGCTGGAGGCATCACATTACTGACTTCAAACTATGTTACAAGGCTATAGAAACCCAAACAGCATGGTACTAGTACAAAAACAGGCACATAGACCAAATGAACAGAATAGAGAACCCATAAATGAACCTGCAAACCTACAGCCATTTACTCTAATTAAACTAAAGAGCTGCACAGAAAAAGAAACTAACAACAGTCAATAGACAACCTACAGGAGAGAAAATATCTTCAAACTATGCATCTGACAACCTTCTAATGTCCATAACCTGTAAAGAACTTAAATAATTCAACAACCAAAAGAAAAACAAATATCCCCTTTAAAATGTGGGCAAAGGACATGAACAGACACTTCAAAAGAAGACATACAAGTGGCCAATGAACATATGAAAAAATGCTCAGCTTCGCTAATCATTACAGAAATGCAAATCAAAATCAAAATTAGATATCATCTTACATCAATAAGAATGGCTATTATTAAAAAGTCGAAAAATAACAGATGCTGACAAGGCTGCAGAGAAAAGGAGCACTTGCACACTGTTGGTAAGAATGTAGATTAGTTCAGCTGCTGTGGAAAGCAGTTTGAAGATTTCTCAGAGAACTTAAAATAGCACTTCCATTAGTCAGAACCATTACTGGTTCTATACCCAAAGGGGTATAAATTGTCCTACCATAAAGATGCAATCACTATTCATAACAGCAAAGACATGAAAATGGACTGGATAAAGAAAATGTGGTACATGTTACTGGAAGGAAGACCTTTAATGTGAGTTGTCCAGGTCCTTGGTGTTTTGAACAAAGAATTGACAAAACACACAAAGTAACAAAGTAACAAAACAAAGGAACAAAGCAGGGAAAGCAGAGATTTATTAAAGCAAGGAAGTCCTGCACACAGTGACAGTGGGCCCCAGCAAGCGGCTCAAGGGCCCAGTTACAAAGTTTTCTGGGGTTCCTGTTGGCTATCCCTTACCTGGATGAAGGACTTGGCCCCTGGCTAATTAAAGACTGAGGTGAATTGGCCTGGGATCAACAGGGTCAGAGTGGATTAGTGTCCTATGCAGAAGAAAGGATAGTCCTTACTTGGCCCAGGGCCAATTCAGGGTATTTTCCCTTTCCATCTGAGATTTGTTGGAAGCAGGAGGATTGTAGGGAGAGAATCCTTTGATCTTTTGTTACTTGGGTCTGGGGGAGGTGAGTTTTTTCTTTTGGTTCAGCTTTAGGAAGTTGGTGTTAATTGGCCTTGGGGGTCCCTGAGACCCAGGTGTTTCCCTTTTGATCCAGTTTTAGGAAATTATCACAATTTTGCTTTAGATTCCCTGCCTGCATACCTTGGTGTTTTCCTTTTAATTTGGCTTTAGGAAGTCAGCACAAATTAGCCTGAAATTCTCTGCCTCCAGACCCTACTCTCCTGCCTCACTACCTATACACCATGGAATACTACACAGCCATATGAAGGAATGAAATCATGTCCTTTGTAGCAACATAAGTGCAACTGGAGGCCATTATCCTAAGCAAATTAACCCAGGAACAGAAATCCAAACACTGCCTGTTCTCACTTATAATTATGTCGGAGCTAAACAGTGGGTGCTCAGGGACATAAAGATGGCAAGAGTAGACACTGGGGACCACTAGAAGGAGGAGAAAGGAAGGGAGCAAAGTTTGAAAAACTATTGGGAAATATGCTCAGTAATTAGATGAGAAGATCAATCGTACCCCAAACCTCATCAGTACACAGTATACCCATGTAACACTCCTACACATCACATGTACCTGCTGACTCTAAAAGCTGAAATTATATATGTATTATATAAAATTAGCCTGAAATTCTCTGCCTCCAGACCCTATTCTCCTGCTAAAGACTATTCACCACTTAAAATTGGAAAGGAAGAGTTCATATATATATATGAATTATATATATATATAGTTCATATATATGAATATATATTATATATAGGTAATTATATATTGGAAAGGAACGGTTCATATATATGTAATTATATATATATATAATTACATATATATATTATATATATATATATATGAACCATTCATTTCCAATTTTAAGTGGTGAATAGTTTTTGGACTAATAATCTGATTTGATATATTCGTAAATAAAATGATTCCAAATAGTTTTCATAGATTTTGTTGAAAATCTTAGTATGGTTGCTAAGAAGTGAAAAATAATCCATGATCATAAACCAAGGGAGAATGAGTGTCTTTTTTACTAAAATGAACTAAAACAGTTTGTTTTATTTCTGGAAATTATGAAAACAATTTAGAAACTCATCACTCAAGTCAAAATGAATTCCAAATGGAATAAAAAACTTAAGTAAAATAATATAGCCATAAAATTATTAGAAAACACGAACAACAATATAAGAAGAAACACTCATTTAGCATGTACTTTGTGGTAGGTGAGAGCTGAGTGAAAAAGAATCACAATTTGATGAGCTGTTAACTATCGTGCTAGTAACTTAACATGGATTTCATATGGACAATGTGTAGTTTTTACAGTGCTTTACACTATAAAAATTGTCAAATGCATATGTCAGAGTTTTCTTATTTCTCCAGAGAGCTGGTTGTTAAACACTTACTAGCATACTACTATGTGCATGTAACTCTTTACCATAAGCCTAATAACTAATCAGCTAAATGTCACAAAAAATAGAAGTTAATTGATATCAAGAAAATTATTTTAAAAAATTAAATGCAGTATTGATATTTTGCATTAAACAAATAATGTGACAAATATAATTTATTATTTTTATTTGGTAAAGAATTTATACAAATCATAAGATTAGCACTCTGACAAAAATCAAAGTACAGGAAATGAGCAAGCTGAAGAAATGGAATATGCAAGATTAATATAAAGGAAACAAAACATTCTCTAAACATGTAAGACCCTACTTTTTTTGTAAATCAGCAACAAAATGTAAAATCCTAATGTTACAGATGACAATCAGGTTTTAGAGAAGAAAACAAACACACATGCATATTCAACCCATTAGTGAAATTTTGAATAACGTATACAGTAAACAAATATTCACATAAAAACAAATCATTAAATAGTACATATTTATATGCATATACCCACCACATTAAGTTTTTGGAAGTGTATATAGGTAACTATTGGTAGTGGCAACCTACTATCTGCAGATATTAAGGGTGTCAGTGAAGATAGGAAACAGTAGTAATAGGGAGAATATTTACTTTATATAATCTTATAACTTTACATTTAAACCATATGAATGTGTTTTTATTAAAAATATCAATTAATAAATTTAAAATGGTTAAAAAGAAGAAAACACAATGCATGATGTAAATTGTATTGTAAATGCTATGTAGATATGAATACATAGAATGGAGAGTCAAAAGAGAAACACATTCAGCATTTATTTTGGTCACTTTTAGTTTCATATTTACTTTGCTTTATTATCTAAATATTCTAAGAGATTAAATTTAATAACCAGAATAAAATATATATTGTGGAATTAGGATATACACTTGGAGGTCCTAAACTCCTTTGACAGATGTAGTTAGGAGAATATGGTATTTTTAATATTTCATAAAATTCAATCAAGGGGAAAAAAAGACTACATAGCAGGTGGAAAATTTTTCCTCAAGGAAATTGCAGCATGAGATTTCTTGGCTTTGAAAATGTTGGGAAAAGTGGCCTTAATACTGAAAATATTTGTTGTTCACAGGCAGTTATTGTGTGTACAAAGAATCATTTGAGGTTCTTAATAAGATACAGATTTCTGACCTCCATTCCCTGCAGACATTCCTTCAACTATATGAGGCTTTTAAGACTGGGCATGATATCCCAATCATATTTTCACCCTAGTTTGGAACTGTTTTCCCTGAAAGCTCACATGTTAATAATGTATTCAAGCATTATCAAGGTTGCAATGGGTAATAGGAGGATGTTTGTGCTCATCTTCAAATAGCAAGTGGTTCAAATTTATCATTTTATAAATTATATTTTCCCATTTTTTCATGGGGTATCAGATGCTCTGTGACTGGGGCAAACATTTATTTAAGTGAGAACAAAAAATTGATGAAAAGATGTTTTCAAAAGTGAAGTATTTTAGGCTGGGCGCAGTGGCTCACACCAGTAATCCCAGCACGTTGAGAGGCCAAGGCAGGTGGATTACTTGAGACTGGAAGTTCGAGACCAGCCTGGTCAACATGGAGAAAAAATACAAATATTGCTGGATGTGGTTGTGCACACCTGTAATCCCAACTTTAGGAGGCTGAGGCAAGAGACTCCTTTGAACCTGGTACACACAGTGAGCTGAGATTGTACCACTGCACTCAGCCTGGGTGGCAGAGTGAGACTGTGTATACAAAAAAGAAAAAAAATATATTTTCTACAGCCTGCAAGGTTCTGGACATAAGAATGAAACAAAAGACATGTGTACACTATTCACTGTCACTTGTGAAAATGAATCATGACCCTTCCATGATTTCTCTTGAATTGTATAGATCATGAAAATGATAGATTTTGATGCAATATATACATATGTTAAAATTCTAAGCCATAAATGTGTATGTAGAAGTACAGTTTAAATTAGATCTCTCATGAAGCAAATAAAAATCTATCAGGAATTCAGAATGGTCATGAGACCCACATTTTGCTTAAAAAAAAAAAATCACAGCCTACATAAGCATCGTACTCAGGGTAAAAACATTATAATGCCTGGAGGGATGTCTTTCTTTCATAACTTTATTTCATAGCAATAGTAAGCAGAAAGGATAAAAAAAGGAAGAGTGTGTGATAACACTCCAGAAAGAAGCTAAGAAATTCACAACACTTTGGAAAATACTCTGGAGATAAACTATGTGGCTGGGGAGCAAATTATAAACTGGAATACAAAGGACTTGTTCCACACAGGAGCTACTAAGAAAGCTATCACCCAGAAACAGAAATGCAGAGAATAGATTATCCGTGAGGTGACAACATAAAGCTTCATAACAGAATGAGCTATTTCTGAAAGACACAGAAAAAAAGAAAAGCAAGGAAAGGCAGCAGGAGAGACTAACCATAAATGCTGATTCATTAAAAAATAAATTTAAAATGCTGTTGATACAATGCAACATAACCAAGGAAACTATCAAGAACGTAGGAAGGTCATATGAGTACCACTGTTTTTGAAAGGATAAAAAAGGAACACCAACTATTGCATTTTCATTGCATAATTACCACTTACGTGACTATGCAAGTGCGTATATATGGTGGTCATCAACTCAGGGCTAATTCTGTTTGGTTATATCACCTTTTCACTATCCCTTTCCACCATCACTGTATTATTCTGGATTTTGAAACAAATTTCAAACATTGTATCATCTCGTTTTTGTGTGTGCCTGTACAATTAAGACAGTTTATTTTGTTTAGATTTGTAGATCTTGCTTCTTGAAAACAATTTATACAAATTGTTTTATATTGTTTAAAATATTTTTATGTTACCTAGTCAAATCTAAACAATATGCTATATTCAGGGAAATCCAGCTTCTCTCTCTACCCAGGATTAACAGATATGTGACCCTTTAATTTCTGTGCTGTCTGATGTAGAAAGTTGAAAACGATAACATAAACTCTGTATCTCAAATAACTTTCCTATAAATCTCAGATTTATAATAAATGATAGCAAATTTCTTTCAAGTACTTGTTATATATGCCATTGCATGTACATTATTATTTATTTTAATTTTCATAACAGTCTGGTAGTATAAGAATTATTTTTGTATATATGAACAAGAAATCTGAGACAAAGAGATCTTAATTATCTAACACACTCATAAATATCAAAATTGAAAATTGATAGTGCAATATAAGAAAGAAACTGAAGAAATAAATCACCCACTCTGTGATTGGCTGCACTGAAAACAGGGGCAGCACAAAACAAAAGCTATATTGATAAGCAATATCTTTAATTAGGGAATAAGGAGCACAAAGGAATTTCTATCCTTAAATTATTACATTAGAATCAAGTCATATTTTGAAGTCAATAAGATGACGTCTTAATTGTCTTTGTAGCAGCAGCCAGAAATGCAGGGAATTTGGAAAGGAAATCAAATCACAGTAAGGCGATGTACAAGTAATGGTACAAGAGCAGACATAAAGTTTCAGAAAATGTGCCCTCGTGGCCAACACAGTGACTCATGCCTGTAACCCCAGCACTTTGGGAGGCCAAGGCAGGTGGATCACGAGGCCAGGAGATCGAGATCATCCTGGCCAACATGGTGAAACCCTGTCTCTACTAAAAATACAAAAATTAGCTGGGTGTGGTGGCAAGTGTCTGTAATCTCCTGCTACCTGGGAGGCTGAGGCACAAGAATCACTTGAACCCAGGAGGTGAGGTTGCACTGCTGCACTCCAGCCTGGCGACACAGCAAGACTCCATCTCAAAAAAAGACAATTCCATTACTGGGTATCTATCCAAAGGATTATAAATCGTTCTATTACAAAGACACATGCACACATATGTTCATTGCAGCACTGTTTACAATAGCAAAGACCTGAAACCAACCCAAATGCCCATCGATGATAGACTGGACAAGAAAAATGTGGCACATATACACCATAAATACTATGCAGTCATAAAAAACGATGAGTTCATGTCCTTTGTAGGGACATAGATGAATCTGGAAACATCATTCTCAGCAAACGGTCACAAGAACAGAAAAATCAAACACTGCATTTTCTCACTCATAGGCAGGTGTTGAACAATGAGAACACATGGACACAGGGAGGGGAGCATCACAAACTGGGGTCTGTTGGGAGGGACTAGGGGAGGGACAGCAGGAGGTCGGGAGGTTGGGGAGGGATAATAACATGGGGGAGAAATGCCAGATATAGGTGATGCAGGGATGGAGGCAGCAAACCACATTGCCATGTATAAACCTACGCAACAATCCTGCACGATCTTCACATGTACCCCAGAACCTAAAGTACAATTTAAAAAATATATATATATACACGTATATATATACGTGTATATATATACGTGTATATATACGTGTATATATATACGTGTATATATACGTGTATATATATACGTGTATATATACACGTATATGTGTATACATATATATACACACATATATACGTATATATATACGTATATATATACACATATATATACATATATACGTATATATGTGTGTATATATATGTATGTATATATACGTGTATATATATGTATACACATATACGTGTATATACGTGTATATATATGTGTATACATATATCACGTCTATATATACGTATATGTGTATACATATATACAAGTATATATATACGTATATGTGTATACACATATATATACATATATATACATGTATATGTGTATACATATATATATGTGTATATATATATAAAGAAAATGTGCTCCTGTTATTTTTTTTGTCAAATCATTAAGAAGTAAAGGGAAACTCTTGTTACAAAATACTGCATTTGGCACAGGTTGAAATGGTCTCTTTTTACTTCAAATGTATAATAACAAAAATGTTTTAATAATATTTTGCCTTATTTTCTTTACTTTGGTTACTTCTGTCATTTAGGTATTTGGCTGCCTTAGCCCTCTGTAAATATTAGCTTTAATTTAATAATTCAAAACTCTTTGCCTTTTTTCACTATCTTATGCTTCCCTTTCTTGCATATGCCTTTTATATACATGATTGCATTTTTTTAAGTCTTCAGACTGTTTTGAATTTTATCGAGGAATAATTAACATACAATGAACTGCACATATTTAATGTCTATATTAGATGAATTTGGGCATATGCAAACCCCCATGATACCATCACCAGCATGAAGGTAACAGGCACAACACCTCCTAAGGTTTCTTTGTATCCCTTTGATTTTATTTGTTTGTGATAAGAATGCCTACCATCATATCTATTCTTCTAATAAATTTTGAAGAGCACAATATCATATTGTTAACCCTAGTCACTACATTATAAAGCAGATCTCTAGAACTTATTTATCTAGCAAAATTAAAACTATAAAGTTTCATTAAACAACATTCAGTAGACTGCATTGAATAACAGCTCCCCATTTCCTTCACCTCCCCCAATGTCCCTGACAAACACTATAGTATTCTCTGCTTCTATAACTTTGACTATTTTAGATGCTGCATATAAGTGGGATCATATGACATTTGTTCTGTGACTGACTTATTTCACTTCACAAAATGTCCACAAGTTTCATCCATGTTGTCACAAGTGGTAGGATTTCCTTCCTGTTTAAGACTGAGTGATATTCCATTGTCTGTATAGACCATGTTTTCTTTATGCATGTTCATTGCAAATATTATTCACAATAGCTAAGATATGGACACATAAATTATTCCCATATCTTAGCTATTGTGAATAATATTTGCAATGAACATGAGAGTGGAAATATTGCTTCAAGATATCAATTCAAGGATGGGCACAGTGGGTCACGTCTGTAATCCCGCACTTTGGGAGGCCAAGGTGGGCAGATCACGAGGTCAAGAAATTGAGACCATCCTGACCAACATGGTGAAACCCCGTCTCTACTAAAAACACAAAAATTAACTGGGCATGGTGGCGTTCACCCATAGGCCCAGCTACTTGGGAGGCTGAGGCAGGAGAGTCACTTGAACCTGGGAGGAAGAGGTTGCAGTGAGCCGAGATCGCACCACTGCACTCCAGCCTGGTGACAGAGAGAGACTCCATCTCAAAAAAAAAAAAAAAAAAAAAAAAGATATCAATTCAAGACTGTTATCAATTCTTTTGAATATATACCCAGAAGAGTGATAGAGTACATGGTGGTTCTAATTTTAATTTTCTGAGGAACCCCATACTGTTTTCCTAAGCTGCTGCACCATTTATATTTTCAATAGTGTACAAAATTTCTAATTTCTCCACATCTTTGTCAACATATTTTGTGTTTTTTTGTTAACAGCCATCCTAACAGTTGTGAAGTGATAATCTCATTGTACTTTTGATTTGCATTTCCCTGACAATGATATTTAGCATCATTTAATATACCTGTTGGCAATTTCTTTGTGTTCTTTTTACAGTACTTATTCTCTCTGGCACTTAAAATATTTTATTTTATTTTTTTCCTTGCTTTTTGTTTTGTTTTGTTTTGTCTTACAAGACCAATATTTTATTTTTTAATTCTATTTTTGAGGATTTATCATATCAGATCCTTCTTAGTTTTATCTTAAGTTTTAAAAATATTTAATTTATTGGAATTCCAGTTTCTTGGCATTCACAACATGTGCATGTGTACATATGTACAGACTATGTGTCTGAATATGCAACGGTCCTTTCCAATTAAAAAAATAAGTTGAGTGTCTATATATTGGCCCTACGCTGGTTCATTTCTAATTATTGTTGTACCCTTTTTAAGGTTCATTTTATATACTGACCATTTAATAAGAAATAAAAAGTGGGAGTGTTTAGACATTGGACAAAAGAAGAACTTGGATTTAGATATAGTATCCTAGGATACATGCTCTCAAGTTACATAGTGTTCATATTGTGCTCTCAGCCATCTGGATTTTTTACTCCCAAGTCATCATGAAACTTTGCATGAGGCTGTGTGGACTATAAAGTGTTCATGTTATGATAATAACATATATCTTCCCTGGTCTGGATCTGCGTCCATGTAATTGTCACGTACCCGTGACAATGTAATTGTCACCCTCATGATCCCCATCTTGCCACCATACTGTTTTCCTGAGCTGTTGCTCCATTTTACATCCCATTTTACATGCCACAGATCACTTTATCAAAAAGAAGATGATGAATCTGTGGGATCACATTCATTCCCATCTTCTCTAACTCTCCACCATTTTTATTAAATGCAGAGTTCACATGTTACTTTCTTGTTTTGTTTACTTATTTTTACTTATTTGCTTAACTAACATGGTCGCAAATTTCTTAAAGTTTTTATTAGATGTTTATATTTTCTCTTTCCTGTTATCATTAGTTTTCTTGACTTTTTATTTTAATGGTATATATTTGTTTGTAAGTTTCTGTGCATGTCCATATGTCATAAACATTATAAATATTTCCCAATTTGTTATTTTCCTTTTAATTTTCATAGTTTTCTATTTGTATGTTTGTACTAGACGTTTTTGAAATCTAGTGACAAGTGCCAATATAATAGTTTTCTGTTGTCTTTATGCTTAGCAAAGGACTTTTTCATCCTGAAATGGAAACATTATTTACTATATTAACTTTTACTACTTCAAAATGTTCTTTTCTGGACATAGATTTGGTTTGGATATTGTTTAAAATCTGTGAAAAAATATGTTCACCATTGTCACATTCTCCCAATTTTTTCATATGTCACTACATTTGAAAGCGATTTTGTAAAAATCATGGCTTGAAATTTGGTTTGTTTCCAAGTGTATGGTAAATAGAGTTTGTTTTTTTTTAATATCTTACTGCATTTTATTTGTAGTACGGTTACAGAGAAGAGAGGAACATTGAGTTTTAACTATATTTACCCAGATGTCTATAAGATTAAACATTTTAAATTACAGGTTGGACCTACATAAAAAATGAACTTGAAAGAAATTCATTTTGAATTAAGCTTTGAGAAGTTTTTATCTTTGGTCTATCTTGTTAAGACAGAAAGCTCTATCTACTTTATATTCAGATTGCACCCTCAGAAAAGGTGGTTTGTGTGCCGAATGACTGATTAGAGGGACAGGGCATTCAGCATGCACAACATGATTACTTTTTTTGTTGCGTTTTTCTATTACTGTGAAAGACGTGTCCCTGAAACTTAGTGACTTGTTGTTTTTTAAAATTCTGTGTTCGACAATACAGACAGTTCTTTGCTAATCTTTTTCGAATCACTCGTATGGCTGCAGTCTTCTACCAGCACTGGAGGATTCAAGGTAACCTTAGGTACTTTGTTTCCAGTTGGTGTAAGACGTCAGCTGAGCACCTTGATTCTGTTCTCAGCCTCCAGTAAGCTAGAGTGGGTTTTCACAACATGGTGTTCTCAAAGGGTAGGAGAGGAAATATGGCTTCTTAAAACTTAGACTGTAGACTTCGTATGTCATTTTATTCACATTCTAATTGTCAAAGCAAATTATAAGTAAAGCATAGAGTCAAGGGAGGAGGATAAATAAACTTCACTTTTTGATGAGAACAATGAAAAAGTCACGATGCAGAGGGTCATGGAACCAGGGAGACATAATTCATTGGAGGTCTTTAATATAACATAAGGCTAAGCCAGGAATTTTCCTAACAGGCTTAGTCATCATTACATGTAACGATGACGTTCATATTATATTAGTTTTCCTAGATTAAGAAATCTTCTTACTCTAACAAAGAAGGCTGAGTTTATGGTTTTAACTTTCTGAAACACTTCAGAGATGAAATCATCTTATATTATCAACCAGAAAGTGTTTAAGGTTGATCAGTAAATTACTCCATGTCATTCCCAAATCAGTACTCTGACAAAATTAGATTAATACTGCAACCATTTACTCAGTAATTACTTAGGGCCAGGTTCTCAGATAAGCAGTTAAAATAATTATCTCTTTAAAATTCACAACATCCCTATGAGGTCTATATTATTATCCTCCTCTTATATCTAAAAAATATCAGACCTGGAAATTAATATACAGTCTACTGATTATTCCATACTTAGTAAACAGAGGAAATATACTTTAAGCCTAGATCTTTTTGATTATAAAGATTGTACTCTTAAAGACTATGCTATAGTCCCCAACAAATATCTTAAGCGGTTTATAGAAATTTCAAATTCTTACCAGGGTTTTATTTATTCATACATCTTTTTTTGAATGGTGAGTTAGTCTGCATTTCACCTTGTGTCCTCGATCACCTCATGGTTACCACCTGAGACATGGGTCACTACCTGCGGAAGTCTGACCTGCAGACCCTGACTCAACAACAGATGAATGAATGCTCTCTCACACCACTACAGGGTTTCAAGTGGTCTAGGGATGGCCGTTGGCTGCTCTCAGAGGGCAAAGTGCAACCAATAGACCAGACTCCCTGTTCTTCCACATATTTATTCCTAACAGAGGTTCTAAGTAACACATTTGTGGATAATTAACATGGTTAAGAGAATGGTTTTAAGACTGGAAGAAACTTTAGGTTCCAGGGTCCCAGAGTAAATACTATTAACAGGTAATTCCCTTTTGATCTTCTCTAAGAGGGCTACCCAGCACAAAATTAACGTGAATAAACGGAGTGGAGATAAAGGGATGTGGGGTAAGGCATTTGATCAGTCTCTATCTCTTTCCTATGCTAATGTTAATGAGGCAGCTGCCTTCAACCTGCCTCAATAAAACCTTTTGGCTTTCCAAAAGGTGGTTGGGTGTTGAACAATGAGAACACATGGACACAGGGAGGAGAGCATCACACACTGCGGTCTGTTGGGGAGGGAACTAGGGGAGGGACAGCAAGGAGTGGGGAGTTGGGGGAGGGAAACATGGGGAGAAATGCCAGATATAGGTGATGGGGAGGGGAGGCAGCAAACCACACTGCCATGTGTGTACATATGCAACAATCTTACATGTTCTTCACATGTACCCCAAAACCTAAAATGCAATTATATATATATACAAGAAACACATCTATAAAAAAAAGATGTTGGCATGTGATGTCAAACTGCTATCAAGAAGGGTACACCATTTTAATTTCCCACCAACTTTTGTCTTATATTGCTGTTTCTCACTCTCTTCCTCATCATAGAAATACAAATATCTTCTATAAGTCTGCACAGTTCAAACCTAAAGTTGAGCCAAATTTTCTTTTGTGTTTCTTCACCAAACATGCGGTGTTTGGTTTTCTGTTTTTGTGTCAGATTGCTGAGAACGATGGTTTCCAGTTCATCCATGTCCCTACAAAGGACACAAACTCATCGGTTTTTATAGCTGCACAGTATTCCATGGTGTATATGTGCCACATTTTCCCTGTCCAGTCTATCATCAATGGGCATTTGGGTTGGTTCCAGGTCTTTGCTATTGTAAACATTGCTGCAATGAACATTTGTGTGCATGTGTCCTTATAACAGAACAATTTATAATCTTTTGGATATATACCCAGTAATGGGATTGCTGGGTCAAATGGAATTTCTATTTCTAGGTCCTTGAGAAATCACACTGTCTTCCACAATGGTTGAGCTAATTTACACTCCCACCAACAGTGTAAAAGTGTTCCTGTTTCTCCATATCCTCTTCAGCATCTGATGTCTCCAGATTTTTTAATGATCGCCAGTCTAACTGGTGTGAGATGGTATCTCAATGTAGTTTTGATTTGCATTTCTCTAATGACCAGTGATGATGAGCATTTTTTCATATGTTTGTTGGCCTCATATATGTCTTCTTTTGTAAAGTGTCTGTTCATATCCTTCGCCCACTTTGAATGGGCTCGTTAGTTTTTTTCTTGTAAATCTGCTTTAGTTCTTTGCAGATTCTGGGTATTAGCCCTTTGTCAGATGGGTACGCAAAAATGTTTTCCCATTCTGTTGGTTGCCGATTCACTCTAATGACTGTTTCTTTTGCTGTGCAGAAGCTCTGGAGTTTGATTAGGTCCCACTTGTCTATTTTGGCTTTTGTTGCCAATGCTTTTGGTGTTTTAGTCATGAAGTCCTTGCCTATGCCTATGTCCTGAATGGTTTTGCCAAGATTTTCTTCTAGGGTTTTTATGGTGTTAGGTCTTATGTTTAAGTCTTTAATCCATCTGGAGTTAATTTTAGTGTAAGGTGTCAGGAAGGGGTCCAGTTTCTGCTTTCTGCACATGGCTAGTCAGTTTTCCCAACACCATTTATTAAACAGGGAATCCTTTTCTCATTGCTTGTTTTTGTCAGGTTTGTCAAAGATCAGATTGTTGTAGATGTGTAGTGCTGCCTCTGAGGCCTCTGTTCTGTTCCACTGGTCTATATCTCTGTTTTGGTACCACTACCATGCTGTTTCGATTACTGTAGGCTTGTAGTATAGTTTGAAGTCAGGTAGTGTGATGCCTCCAGCTTTGTTCTTTTTGCTTAGAATTGACTTGGCTATGCGGGCTCTCTTATGGTTCCATATGAAGTTTAAGGTGTTTTTTTCCAATTCTGTGAGGAAGGTCATTAGTAGCTTGATGGGGATAGTGTTGAATCTGTAAATTACTTTGGGCAGTATGGCCATTTTCATGATATTGATTCTTCCTAACCATGAGCATGGAATGTTTCTCCATCTGTTTGTGTCCTCTCTTATTTCATTGAGCAGTGGTTTGTAGTTCTCCTTGAAGTGGTCTTTTACATTCTTTGTTGGTTGCATTCCTAGGTATTTTATTCTCTTTGTAGCAATTTTGAATGGTAGTTCATTCTTGATTTGGCTCTCTTTAAGTCTGCTATTTGTGTATAGGAATGCTTGTGATTTTTGCACATTGATTTTGTATCCTGAGACTTTGCTGAAGTTGCTTATCAGTTTCAGGAGATTTTGGACTGAGATGATGGGGTCTTCTAAATATACAATCATATCATCTGCAAATAAACATCTTCTTTTTGTAACTTTTTTTGCCTTGGGTAAAATAAAATTTTTCTAAAAAATTATGGAGACTTTTGTTCCTCAAAAATAAGTTTAGATAAATAAGTGATAGCATTTTCAGAAAGATAATTTACTGCTCATCTACTAAAAATTCCATTGAAGAATATTTACAATGATAGAAAATGGTGGTCATAAATTACAAAATAAAAATTAGGTATATATCTTAGCAATACAGTTGACTCTTGAACAACACTGTTTTGAACTGTGCAAATCCACTTATGTGCAGATGTTTTAAAATAAAATTTACACTGGGTGTGCCTGTCTCTCCTGACCCCCCTTCCATTTCCTCTACCTCTTTTGCCTCTTTCACCCATGAAACAGTAAAACCAAACCCTCCTTCCCTCTCCCTCTCCTCAGTCTACTCAAAGACAAGGCGACAAAGATAAAAACTTTTCTGATTATCCACTTCCCCTTAAGGAATATAAAGTAAATATATTTTATCTCCCTTATGATTTTTGTAATAAAATTTTCTTTTCTCTGACTTACTTTATTATAAGAAAACAGTATGCAATCCATAAAACATGCAAGCTATGTGTTAATCCACTGATTATGTTATTGGTAAGGATTTGATCAGTTGTAGGCTATTAGTAGTTAAGTTTTGGGAAGTCAAAAATTATGTGCATTATTTCAACTTTGAGGGATCAGTACTCTTAACCCCACATTGTTCAAAGGTCAATTGTAATTTAGTCTTTATTTTGTAAGCAAATAGATATTATTGTTAGAAGAATATGTATGTTATTGTTAGTGAATCTTTTTTTAAGGTAATTTTTATCTTCTAGTTTTTGTTTTTTGCACTATTCTATATTTATTAAGTACTATCATATGTTTATGCATGGGAAATATTGAAACTATTAAACAAACAAAATGCCACTGGGACTGACCAATAACACCACCAATCAGAGTGGGCATTGCTATAAACCAATACTATTACTGCTATAATGTGACTGCTAACTGCAAATCAGCAATGTGTGTACATTATAACTTCAACTATCAGAAGAAAAACACAGCTAACGTTATAATGTGAAACAGTGCATAGGAAGATCTACATAGGATTGTGAGCCATAAAAGGGGAAAAGGTGTTTAATCCACTTAGAATGATGACAAAATATAAACTTTTGATAGAGATAAAAATAGAATGTTAAAAAAAAAATAAAGCATCTATTGTAAGACATCCAATATTGAACTAAAACAAGTTTCAGAGAGAGAAAGAAAAAAGTGGTAGAAATTAATTGTAAAATAAATGATAGGTGAACATTTGTTAGATAACCAAGAATAATGAGAAGATAGATCATACATCAGAAAGAAAACCCAAAACCAAGTAAGCAAAAGGAAAAAATCAAGGAAGCAGTGATCTTTTCATTGACAACAAAAGATAAAGGATTCAGTAAGTCAATGCCTTCATATCTGAAGGAAAACTTATTTTGAACAAGAATTTTACACTTAAATACATTATAAGAAAATAAGAATATTTCCATTGTACTACAATGGAAAGAGTGACTTTCCAGACTCTATTGGAGAAAATTACCTGACAACTTATTTTAATAAAGAAGTATATGAAGGCCTGGAGTGGTGGCTCACACCTGTAATCCCAGCACTTTGGGAGACTAAGCCGGGGTAGATGGCTTGAGCTCAGAAGTTCAAGCCCAGCCTGGCAACTTAAGTAAAATCCTGTCTCTACCAAAAATACAAAAACTTAGCCAGGCATAGTGGTGGGCACTTGTAATCCCAGCTAGTTGGGAGGCTGAGGCAGGAAGATTGCTTGAGACTAGAAGGTGGAGTTTGCAGTGAGCCGAGATTATGCCACTACACTCCAGCCTGGAAGACAGAGTAAGACCCTGTCTCAAAAAGAAAGAGCAAATGAAAGAAGGAATGAAAGAAAGAGAAAGAAAGAGAGAGAGAGAGAGAGAAGGAAAGAAAGAGAGAAAAAGAAAAAGGAAGGAAGGAGGAAGGAAAGAAAGAAGAAGGAAAGAAAGGAAGGAAAAAGAAAAAAGTTAACATGTGGGATATAAGAAGTTGTGGAAGAAAACCAGGAGGGTTAATGAAAATCAATATTAATGAGGCATCAATTGATCCCAATTTGAACATACAATTGGCTCCAAAAACTTCTGGGGGCACAAAAAATGGAGGGATTTTACTTCAACATGTAGAAATAGCTAAAAATTGGCAGTATATTAGGAATATAGTAAATAAGACATACATTTTTTTTCAAAGACCACAAGAAGAAAAGAAAGAAAAAAGAAGAAAGAAAGAAAGAAATGGAGAAATAATTTAAAATTCAAAATTTCCAAAGTAAAAAAAAAAGCCATGATTAAAATATGAAGTTAATTAAAAACTAAGTGATAACATACATATGAGCAATTTTTAAAATGTAAATCCATAGGTTCAAATTAACCCTGAAATATAACCAAAATTTTAATATTGGAGGTAAGGAAAATGTTCTATAAAACTAGGGACCTTTGTTTAAAGAGTAGTTTATATATTCATAAAAATACAATGATGTTCATTGGTTTTAACTTTTAGACTCAAACTACAGGTAGAGCACAGGCAATTTAAGACAGCACAGTGCAAAGCAACCAGGCTTTAAAACATACAGGCAAATGTACAGCTGAAAAAACTGGTAGGTGGCAGAACAGAATCCAAGAAAAGGTTTTAGATATTAAAATGTTCACTTTATGTGTGAGAATCAAAGCTGATGGAAAATGGTGATTTAGAAATATTATCTAAATTTATGGCTGGGTGCCATGGCTCACGCCTGTAATCCCAGCACTTTGGGAGGCCAAGGTGGGCGGATCACCTGAGGTCAGGAGTTTGAAACCAACCTGGCCAACATGGGGAAACCCCATCTCTACTAAAACACACACACACACACACACACACACACACACATAAACACACATACACACACACACACACACAAACACACATCACACACACACACACACACACACACACATACACAAAGTCAGGCATGGTGGTGCATGCCTGTAGTCCCAGCTACTCAGGAAACTGAGGCAAAAGAATCTTGAACTGGGAGGCAGAGGTTACAGTGAGCTGAGATCATGTCACTGCACTCCGGCCTGGGAAATAGTGTGACTTTGTCTCAATTAAAAAAATATATAAATATATATATATATATATATGAAATAAAAAGTTACATGTAAAAGTAGTACAATAATTAAAATCAATTATACAACAAATTTTTTAGGAGGGATTGAGGGAAGTGGAGGTTGAAGAATGGGAATTAAAGCTTTACCTTTCCAAACTAAACATCCATATAGGAATTTGAAAAAGTAATTATATAATAAGTTTTCTTTTATAATTAAAGAGGCAATTGTCAATGTAACTAAAATGAGAACGAATTAAAATGTTTATCTCTGGAAAGTGTTACTGAAAATGAGATAAGTGAAATTAAGAGCTGTTTCAGTATAAGACCTAAAATTTTGATGTTTTGTTACATATATATATTATATTGATAAAGGTTTAAAAATAAGTTTAGATTGGAAGCGCATGAAAGCACTTGATATCTTGATTTGATGCTTGGTTTCAGAGTTTCAAGTACTTATACAAATAATAATTTGTCTCTTACATTAAAGAAAATTATCTTATTTTAAAATTAAAGCCATTTATCCTGCCCTATGCTATTCTGTTACTTTTCCCTATAGTTGACAATGTCAAATGGCTTTACTTTGGTCTACTTTAAGAAACAGGAGAAAGTACAATACATATTGATGAGCTATTAGAGTAAGACAGAATTCCTAAAAAAATAAGAGTTGTATTGACATTCCTTTATTTCCCATATGTCTTTGCAAACATAAAGGAAAATTAAAATTTATTCACATATTTTTTAATAAAACATTCAGTCTATGAAGAAACAGGTGAGTTACAAATTAATGTACAACAATGGTGTATACGAAGTTAAATGCATTTATATACAATGTGTACTTCTCCCAGAAAGCAAAAGTCTGCACAAAATAAAAATGGAACATAATCAAATAGGTCTCTCTAAAAATGTAATTGTGTCATGGTTTGAAAGTACTTGCCAATAGCAGTTCTCATTCTGAACATTTATTTCGACATCCAATCATATGTCTTCACCCTTCTCAATAGATTTAGTAGGCACTTTTCTCCACACACAGTTTCTGCAATTAAATTACGACCATAAATTGTCAGTATGGGGCAAAATTTCCCAAGGGCATCAATAAGTGCATAATTGAATTTCAGGGTAATGGTCAAAATGGCCAAATATAAAAATAATCAGCCAAATAAAGAAGCAATTAAATTCCATGCCTGTAAAAATGCAGGTGCAAAATATTATGCTGCATCTAAATCTCAGAAAAAATTTGGCTCTTCATATCAAATTAAGTTGATAGTCAATGATTTGGTATAGCATTGAAGAATGTTATGGAGAAATATAAATGTAAAATATAAATTTATCTCCAATAGAGACCAATGTAGAGTATGTTCATCACAACCACATTTGAAGAATTCTATACTAAGTCTCAAAATAATTATGTCAGTTGAAAGACTTTCTCATAAAGAAATGCTTTAAAAAATTGCCTGCTTAGGAGGAACGGAAGAAACAATTATGTACCTAAAACTGGAAACCTGGTAGAAATAATATTTTATCATATTATCATAAAATCTGAAGTTTGCCTTATATAAACACAGATTTTTATCCCATTAGCCAGATCTTCCTGTATTGGTGAACATGACACAAGAATTGTTAATGCTGAGTATAACAAAGACTTGCATATATTTTATAGAACTAAGATTATTTTTAATTCAGTAAAATAGCTGCCTTCAACTATTATTTACAAAATAGATAATGAAGTACTTATTTGCCAATTTCAGACATTTAGGAAATATTGTCTGAGATCTTCTCTGCACAATTGAGTATGCAAATGCTCTATCAAATAACTATTAAAATGTAAAATACATACTAATCTTCGGCCATGGCTTTTGTTGTCTTAAATAATGATAGACCTAAATAAAACAGCTATTTTCATTTGCAACTGAGATAACATTTAAAAATGCAAATTGGCTGAATAAAGATTTTATCATTGGACCCAGATTTATGTAGGTTCTTAGAACTGTTTTGGGATCTGCTGTTTGCTTGTTAAATAATGGCTAATCTTACTGCAGATATTGTTCCTGGTCATATTGTTTTATATATCAACAAATAAAATCAAATTGCCAAATAATCAGCTCAATAATATCTGTGAGCTGAGAACTCCTGTTCTCAAAACGAGCGAAAACTAAAGTGTACTTATTTAACAAAGCAAGAGTTCTTGACCATGCAGGAATATATACACTGTATTTTTGTTTGTGGAAGAGAAAAGAGTATTAGGATACTAGTTAGTAGTTTATTTTCCTAGAAAGGGAAATAATGTGAAATAAGAAGATTCTATTATATTTGTTAAAAACCATTGTGACAGATTATATGCCATAAAATATAAATGATAAAACTTCTCATGAAAAACATCAATGATACTCTATATATCAGTCTATTGACAATGAGTATAATAATGATCGTTTTAAAAGGTAGATAATAATTTCTATATTTCTATAAAATGATCTACATTTTCAAATGAAGAACTGCGACATAGAGAAGTAATGACACTTGACAATGACAAACAGTTCGTAAATGGCAAAGGTGACTAGGAAGACCAGCTCCCAATCCTGTGAAAAGCCTGCACTGGATTTTAAGTATTTTTATCAAAAATAATAGAGGCCATTTAAAACATATAATTTTCCCTATCAGAAATGCCACATATATACTTAAAATAATATTTTAATATTTTGCCTGTCATATTACTATTTTTACTGAAGAGATTATAGTGCAATTTGATGTTTTAATAAAGCTCCAATTTAACAGTTACAGGAAACTGGCAAGCACAGAATAACAAACCCAGCAGGGAGCCGTTCTTTCTTCTTAATTATTATTCCTGTGAAAGTCAGTAGAAGATAACTGAATTTAAGAAGATATTTTTACCAAATTAAGTTATATGCTGATAAAATATTTTCTTTTTTATACTCAACATTTTGTATTTTGAAAAATAAGTGCGATTCATCTTCCAATCTAAGTTATTATAGTTGTTCAGTTTCATCCCCTGTGATTTGTGCCTCTTACTGATGTCACACAGTTTGCTTTTGTGTTGCTTTTTTTATTCTTTTGATTTATGATTTCTTACCATTTAAACACAATATATTCTTAGATTCTTCCATTTCGGCAATCTCATACAGTAAGTGTTTCTAGGAATTTTAAATGTTTAATTCTCATGCTTTCTTTTACAATACTATTAGGTGACTAGTTTTGAATTCTCACCTTTTACATGGCCATTTTTTAAGATTATTTAAATATACATCCTGCATCACTACACTTCTTTTCTTCTTTTTTTATTTTGAAACAGTCTCACTCTGTTGCCCAGGCTGGAGTGCAGTGGCACCGTATCAGTTCACTGTGACCACCATCTCCCAGTTTCAAGCAATTCTCCTGCCTCAGCCTCCCCAGTAGCTGGGACTACAGGCATGTGCCACCATGCCTGGCTAATGTTTGCATTTTTAGTAGAGATGGGGTTTCATCATGGTATCCAGGCTGGTCTTAAACTTCTGGCATCAAGTGATCTGCACACCTTGGCATCCAAGAGTGCTGAGATTACAGGCATGAGCCACAGCACCGGACCATGTGAATTCTTCCTTGTAATTAGTTGTTTGAGGAAATAAATAACCAAAGAAAAGAAAAAGCCTACATCTAGTTTATAGAGTACATTTGTTTTTCACTCCAACTGGATGGGAGTTATGAGCAAAGGTCCTGCATTAATTTGTCGATAGTGACCAACCCTGTAATCAGTAGTCAGGAACTTGAAAAGATCAAAATTAGAAGTTTTTTGTTTTTTTTTTTATTCCTGTTTGCATAAATAAATGGACAAGAGTAATGTAAATTGACTTCTTGGAATGGGTACAGAGTGTGTAAATATTTATGCATAACAGAAATGCTTGCAAAGTGCTAGAAAGAAAATTAGAAATAATCAGGAGTACACTATGACCCACCATGTGGCTGTTACTCAGTTTCTTTATCTAGCATGACAAGCCTTGTTCAACACAGCCATATTAAAAAAATGATAGTAGTCATGGAGGTTGCACATGTATTCAAAATTTAGGAGTTCCTTCTTTGGTTTGAATGCATGCTCTCCAAAATTATGGTGTCGCCCATGTGGTAGTATGAAGGGTAGAACCTTCATGAGAGGTGATTAGGCCATGAGGGCAGCATCCACCTTACTGGCATTAAGGCTATTTTAAAGGTTACTTCTCACAGTGTCCACTTAGTTCACCCTTCTGCCTTCTGCTATGTAAACAGAAAGGCCTCAGCAGACAGGATGTGTGAGTGCATTGAGCTTGGACTTCTCAGCCTCTAGAACTGTGAGAAACAAATTTCTGTTTTTTTGTAAATTACCCAGTCTCAGGTATTTCATTACAACAGCACAAGTGGAATAAGTTATTCCCTGTCACTGACATGACCACCACTTCAATGTTTGTCTATTTTCCTGAGAGCAGAGATTAAGTCTATGCTGTGGCACCATTTACCACAGACACCAGTAAGTCACCCAGAGGCAGATTGCTTATATTTGACCTTTTGCATCATAGACAGTGTTTTTTTTCCCAAATGGAAAAGATACTCACTCTGAACATCTTCCTTCCTGGAATGCTATATCAGTCACCATTTATGGACTTCTAGCATGTGTTTACTATGATATCATAGAAAGTATTGCTTCTGTCCAAGAAAATTAGTTTTCATTAAAATACTGTAGCAGTGGCCTCAAACTTATATAATTTATTGTCTTTAAGATATATTTTATTATCTAAAAGCTGTTGGCCTTCATAAAATGTTGGAATTTCCTATTGAATACTCAGTTTAGGTTCTAGCTACGAGACCGGCCTGTAGGTTTGGAATAATCTTCCATAAGATGATATATGGGTTCTGAAACATTGACAACATTTTGGTTCTGTTTTTTGTTGTTGTTGTTGCCAGAATACAGAGGCCTAGAAATCAAGTGGTTGGTATACATGAAAAATATCACTGCTGTGCATCACGAATTTGGGCACATGATCAGATTGTGCATTCTACCACTTTTGATCTTTGGAAGGACCATGTTGCATTCACAATAAAATAAAAATTGAAATGATATGTATTAGTTCCAAGTTGATATTTAAGAGCCAGGTTGTCATAGCACTTTTTAAGTTCTGTGTTATCATCAGCAGTAATTGAGATGATGGCCGCCCCCCAGGTCTGTTTCCCAGAGTGATGATAATAGAACAGAGCTTCAGCCAATCTGTGACAGACATGTAAAGGAGCCTATAAAGGAGTGAAAAGGAAACTTTTGTTGTTTGAAACCACTGAGCAACTGAGATTTACAAGTTTGTACCACATTATAACCAGGATCATCTGAGAGATTAAAATACATTGTAGCAATGAGTAGGCACTGAGAGAAAGAGAGAGAGAAAGAAGAGAGAGAGAGAGAGAGAGAATATATGTAGTATATATATATATATATATATATATAAATATATATACATGTAATTGCCAATTATATATGTATATATTATATGCACATATTTGTATATGTTTATGTGTTCTGTATAATTATATATGTTTATATATGTATATATACACATACATACCATTTACAACACTATTGTGCTTGTTTCTTTGGCAGCAAGTAAACAGTTTTCAGTAACTGAAAAAGGATGGTGTCCCTTTTAATGCAGCTGTGAATCATTTGAAAATATTGCTTCTGATAATTTTGAAATTCAATCATGTACATCATAAGTTATATTCTAAGGCAAAAAGTCATATAACAGAATGGTAGTACTGTGTGTTGACGGCTGTTACCTGAACTTGAAAATGTAGTACAAAAGAGAGATGAACTCAGAAATTCCTGGTAGTATATAAGCAGGAATAAATTGGAATAGAGAAAGTTCAGAAATTTTGAAACCTATACTTCTAGGAGATAATTCTTTTTTCAATGTCAACTGCTAAGCATTAAATCTAAGAAAGCCTTTAGTTTCAAAGGCAAATTGAAACTAAACCTCATGGCAAGGTTCAAGTCAAGAGGATGTTAGTATGTGATGTATTAATGTGTCTCAGATAAAGGTCTTACTAAGAGTAAACCACTAAGTAAATTCATTAAATTGGACAAAATATCTTTAAAAAGTGATTAAAGATGCTGTTCTCCCACCAAAACCTGAAAGGATAGGTGTGTCTGAAATTAAATCAAGAAAAAAGAAACAGAAATTAAATCAAGAAAAAGAAACAAAAATTAAATTAATTAATTAAACAGCAAGAGTAAGAAATTTAACTGGAAAAGAATGTGACCATGGTTATTGGCACGTGGAGCTGACTACAATAAAATATATGAGGCTAATAAAATTTTTCACTGCCAAAACCCCCACCATCCTAGATTACAAGACACAGCAACACTTGAGACTTAGCACAAGCATGGGCGGACAGCTTTCTCAAGCAGGAGGAGAAATGAGATGTCAGCTCAACGCCAGAAAAAGACATGGTATGAAGAAAGTGAAATGTATGAGTTTATACCACATCATGACCTAGGTCATCCCAAGAAATTAAAATAAATTGTAACAGCACATAGGTATTGCCTCCCCCCATTTTATTTATTTATTTGTTTATTTATTTATTTATTTACTTATTCTTTTTTTAGAGTCAGGGTCTTCTGCTATTGCCCAAGCCAGAGAGCAGTGGCATGACCATAGCTCACTGCAGCCTTGAACTCCTGGGCTCAAGCAATCCAGCTGCCTCAGCCTCTCAAGTACCTAAGATTACAGTTGTGTGCCACCATGCCAGACTAAATTTAAAATTTATTTTTGTAGAGACAGGGTCTTGCTAGGTTGCCTGGGCTCGTCTCAGTCTCCCAGTCTCAAGTGATTTTCCTGCCTCGGCCTCCCAAACTGCTGGTATTGCAAGTGTGAGCCACTGTACCTGGCCCAGACATAATATATTTATAAATGTATAAGTATATGTAAATAAATAAATACAGACACACACACACGAACAATATGTAGGACCTTCTTCAATGCTCCTCATGGGAGTCCATATCCTAATTCTCCATAAAGACCATGTGTGGGAAAGGAGCTTGTCTTTTTAGTTCTCTGAATCCCAAAGGCAATCTGATAAAAATCTGGTACAGAGATATTTTTGCATCGGTTTCTGATAGAAAGACTATTGACAATTGTTCAATAATGCCAGCTCTTGAGACTAATGCTTTGCACAAACAATAATTTGTGCTAGTTTTATTTGGGGAAGTAGTGAGTGTATCTTGCATGTGGAAGGAAAAAGAAATCCAATATTTGGTTATCAGGAGGGCAGACTGTGATCATCCTGGTTCTGTTCACCCCATATTTCTATTTCATCTCTTATTTATGCAGTAGGATTATACCTTCCTGACTCTTTAGGAATAATATATAATTTACTTTGGTCTGTAAAATATGAGCAGAAGTTACATATTGTCACTTCCAGGAAGAATATTTAAGAATCAGTCTTAGCATAGCTTTATCTTCTTTCCCTTGGCCACGGCAGGTACTAATATAACAGGGAGAAACTGCTCTGCCAGCAGGGATACCAGAAGGAAATCCGCATGGAGGACAGCCTCAAGCCACTCTAAGATGGTTGTTGAAAATGAGAGAGAAATGAGCATGTGTTGTCTTAAAACATTTACATTTGGGGTTTTATTGTTTCCCCAGTATCCTAGCTACTTAACTGAAATAAAGTGGCAATGCCTTACTTCTTACACCTTATAAGGCACTCAAAATATTTGGTTCACAACACTTTAACCCTGGTCTGATGGTTCAGAGGTCTTCTATACCACTGCTTCCTGCAGGGGCTCAACAACAGTTCCCTTGGGATGGAAGCTAAAGCTCCTAACTTGTTATATTAGGCTCCATACAATTATGGACAAAGAGACACAGGAAAGGTTCACTGTACTGGCTGAGGAGCTTAATTCAAAAGCCATGAAGAAATCAGTTTCCTTCAACACAGTGGAGACAAAAGAGCTCTATGCCTGAAACTTTAAGAATTTCCTGGGAATTATCTTATGGTTTCCATGTTCAGTGAAAAGTAGTTGAAAGATGACATCAAACTAAAAAATCAAGACCACTAAAAAGTTAGATTTTTCAAAGTACAGATTTAGATCACCTCAACAGGTCAAAAACTATGACCAACTTTAGGTATTCTCCTAGCATAAAGGGAACATGGAAAGAGTGGTATCGTTGCAAACAGCTGTAAGAATCAACTTGCTTACTAGTTTCTAGTTACAGAAACGTAACTAGTAGGCATGCATTTTGGCTTTCTTCCCTTTTCACATTTATTTGTATGTAATAATCATTTTTTATTTGCTACTTTTCTACTACTTTATAGAAAAAGTGTTGGTTATGGTTAACAGTTTATTTTTTAGGTCATAGAATGAATATTTAGATATCTGGATAAGAAAGGAACTAACACACTCAGAGTCGGATGCAGTGACTGATATGCCCTTAGTTAATCTAACTTGGTAGAATAATTAGAGCATTTTTTTTACCCAAGGAATAATTGCATCATGCTAGACAAAAGCAAAATGTCTCTAGTACTATTGTATTCAGATACAAGTGGTATCACGCATAAGATTGCTTAGTAGCCCCAGATGTGGAGAGTGCCAGTGATTTGCCTGTTGGTTCCCAGTCCCAACTTCCAAGTTCCCCCTTCTACCTTCTCCTTTCTATCGCTAAGGACAAGAAGACTAATAATACTACCTCTTGGATTTGTGCTCAGATGTCAAGTGGCAGTTCTAAAAGCAAAAGCTGCAGCAATTTATGTAACACAACTTTATTCTTTTTATTCCTCAAACCCTAAAGCAATTACAGACATTTGAACAACATGTTTTTCATTTTACTCCTTCCACATCTCAGCCCTTTAATAAACAGTCCTCTATACCAAAGCTTCTTCATTTAAACTCCGAGTAATGAAGTACTTGTTTTCCTCCTAGAACACTAAAAAATACATAATATAGATCACATTTTCACTCTAGATCAAGAATGAGACAAGGACCATCCAGTATCACTACTTCTTGTCAACACTAACTAGAAGGTTTTGCCAATAGAATATGACAAAACAGTTAAAAAAAAAATCTAGAAATAAATGAAACTGTCATTTTTCAAAAATAGTATAATTATTTAAGTGTATTTTCTACACAGAAGCCAATGAGAATATAGGAAATATTATTAATTATGTATTTTAACAAATCTGAATGTTAGATTGTTATAAATCAATTACAAAGCTATAATCAGAAAGAGAAAGCCTACCTTTCTGTAAATTGCATAAAAGTAAATCTGAGATAGTTATCTGAACTTTAAAGAGAAAATTATAAAACTTTATTTTAAAAGTGTAGGGATATTTAATGAAATGGTATATTAGAAGCCTATTGCTGCTGTCACCAATTATCACAAACTTAGTGGTTTACAAAGCAAATTTTTTCTCTTGCAGTTCTGAAGGTAAGTCTATAAAAGGAGTTTCATTAGGCTCAAATCAAGGTGTCCACAGATGGTGTTGCTTCTGGGGGGAGAATTTTTTCCATGCCCTTTCTAGTTTAAAAGACTACTTGTATTCCTTGTATCACAGTCCCTAACCAGAAATTCCATCATTGTGATTTCTGTTTCAGTGGTCACCTCTCTTTCTTTCATGTCCCTGCCTCCTTTTGTCAATTATAAAGAGCCTTGTGATTACTTTGGGCTCATTCTGATAATTCAGGATGCTATAGTTTAAATGTGTACTTCAAACTTCATGTGTTGAAAACAATTGTCATTGCAACAATGTTGGTAGCTGGTATGTTTAATGGCATCATAAAGAGGGTTTGCAGGACAGGGATCTTCTCTTCTACTCTTCTGCCAGGTGAGGACATAGTGTTCCTTGCCTCTAGAGAATGCAGCATTCAAGGCACCATTTTGGAAGCAGAGACTGAACCCTAAGCTGCTAATACCTTGACCTTGGACTTCTCAGCTTCCAGAACTCTGAGAAATAAATTTCTACACTTTATAAATTACCCAGTCTGTGGTAGTGTAATATGAGAGCACAAATGGACTAAGATCCAGGGTAATGTCCCAAACCGAAGAACCTTAACTTATTCACAACTGCAAAGTGTCTTTTGCCATGTAATATAGTCATAAGTTCCAGCAGTTAAGACTTGGATACCTTCTAGTGGTCTGCTATACATGAAGAAAGTCTATCTTCAAAAATAAAAGAAGTAAAGATGGTAAACATGCTATGTCTCTCCACCTAATAATAATGATAATAATAACAATTATAGATTCCAATCAAATTCCCATTGAAATTTTAGTGCAAATAGGACAAGCTATTCTAGCTTAAATGTAAAGGAGCAAAACACTAACAAAAGCAGAGATAAATGATGAATATTATAATGGATAGAAAAACTTACTTGTTACGCAGTGAGACTTTTTTTTTTTTTTTTTGAGAACAGTAGCATTAAGAGAGTGTGGTATTAGACCTGTGCAAAAAAATTATTGCAGCAATTGGTTTTAAAATACAGAAAAAATGAAACTAGAACCTAATATATCATACAAAATTCAATTACAGAAAATTAAAGGCATCCCTTTAAAGCTTTGAGAAGAAAATATATCTTAAACAAGAATTTCTTAAGCAAGAAATAAAAAAACATGAACTATTAAGGAAAATATTGATTTCACCACAATAAAAGTTGTAACTTCTGTACATCCACATTATCTTAAATGCTTTAAAGGAGTAAAGACAAGCCAGAGATTATAAGAATATATTGGCATATGTAGACCTAAAAAAATCCATAGCAACAAGATTACGTAAGACTCTTCTATACTGATAAGGAAACAATGAAAAATGAACCAAGCACCTTAATGTATATTGAGAGAAAAATTAACCTGAAAAACCAAAAACATATTTGTAGTCTTCTTTATAAATAGTAACATGCAAATTAAACACAAAATGAAGTATAATTTGCTACCTATCAGTTAAGCAAAAAATTTAAAAATCTGACAAATGTTGAAAATGTGGAGCAGTAGGGACAATTGTTTTCTATAATTAGGAGAATTAAATAAAACAATCACTTTCAATAACAATCTGACTTACTGAGTAAATGCAAAATGTACATTCTATAAGATACAACAATTTCCTCTAAGATATATATTTTTAAGGAATGTACTCATTCACAGGGAGACATGTAAAATAAGGTTAAATACAATGTTGCTTATAAAACTTTAAAAAATGGAAGCAAACTGTATGGCTTCAACAGGAGAATGGATAAACATATTATGCCATATTTTGACCCAAGCACCTGTAGTATCTTAAGGGGTTGTATCATTCTATTTTTTTGTTTTGTTTTGTTTCATACCATGTTCACCAATGCCGTAAGTAACAAATCTCTAAATTTTAAATAATTGCTAAACTACGTGTTTTGAATGGCTCACCAGAACAACAGAAGATAGTAAATGATTTCAACAGAAACCCAGACTCTCAATTTTTATCACAAAGAACAATGGACTTAACATTTTTTTTTTAAGTTAGGAAACATGGACACAAAATTCAGAATTTCTGATATAAAAAAGATCTTAAAATAATGAGAATAATTCAATGTAGCTGAAGAAAATGTATCATAACCGAAGAATTTAGGCACCATCATTGGAAAAAAAAAAAAAAAAACAATTATCACCTGAGAATAGAATGACTAGGAAAATAAAGCACAACTAACCCAGAAGCAATGCGTAGCTAAATGGAAAAACTAAAATTTCTAGTGCAGAAAACTAATACTTTTGATAGAAGTTTGATATTTTCTTTCTGAGCAGCAGCAGTAGGGTAAACAAGGATGAAGAAGGGTTTTCAGTGTTTTAAGAAAGGGAAAGAGAAATAAAGCTTTGTCAGATCAGTTATCATCTTGAAACAGTAGTATGAAGTCAAATTGTGAAATGTACGTTGAAAAAGCAGAACTGAAATCCACAAGGACGTGTGATTTAAGAAGCACTTGTGAGCAATCACATACATCCCACACAAACCAGAAGCGTATATGATCTGAGCAACGGAACATCTTTACACAAGATAACAGAATAAGGAATACAAAATTAGTAGTAAAGACTTGGGAAAAGAGTGTTAACTAATGGGTTCTAAAGCTTATGCTTCATTAGCTTCATGGAAATAACAACTCTGGGCAAGAGACTTAGAACAACAATTGCAAAACAAGTAAAGCATTAGAAGCAATACCATCAGTCAAAAACATAAATAGGGTATCTATTAACCACAGTTACATTCATTATGGTACTGGCCTTTTCAGCCAATGAAGACAAAAATACAAATTGAAAACAAAATTTTCAGGCATATAAAAAATAAGAGAATAACTATCATTAATCTTAGATGATGTGTTTGTGTATGTGATTACATATATAGGAAACTCATTAGAATCAAGGAACAAATTATTAGATATAACAAGAAAAATCAACAAGATGGTCAGGTACAAGATAAATAATTAAAATCAGTAATTTTCCTGCTCACTAGCAACAACTATGTAGAAAATAGGAGAAAAAATGACATTAAGATTATATGAAAGTGTTTATAGTAAATCTAAAAATAACTGTGCAACATGTATTTATTAAACTTCTCTGAAGGAGATACCAGAAATTAAGTAACTATATGTTATCCTATGTTGCTATTTAGAAACATTCAGTGTTACAATTAATCTATACCTTTTAAACTATGAACATAATGTGATAATGAAAACCTCAACAGGATTTTCAATATAAATCAATACAGAAAGTGAGAAATAAATCTGGAAAAGATGATATAGATATTTTAAATAAATAATGGCAAAAAACAAATTATAAAGTATACAAAGAGAATGTATGATTATTCACTTAAAACACAGGCAGCAAAAATTATATTTTATATATTTGGTTAGAGATATTTTATTTCATATATACTTCCATATATAAATATATACATACATTTGTACAGATATATCTGCACAAACATACATATTTGTACAGATATTTCTTGATCTAAAACAAGCTTACATCCTGATAAACCTATCATAAATTGAAAATATCCTAAGTCTGAGGTGCATTTTCCATTTACTGTATTTTTAAATTACAATGGATTTATCCAAATGTAACCTTGTTGTGAGTCGAGAAGCTTTAGGAATGCATATCACCTTCCTACTACCCCTAAAATCTAAAACTCATTAAGTAGAATGATTAAATCATGTCTGTCTATCTATATGAAACTAATCTATTCCAAATGGTCCAATAACTCCTTTTAGGAAGAAAGTAGCACAGTTTGTATTTTTGGAAATTATAGAAAAATTCATTTATTTTTATAAAGAGCTGAATTTATATTTGTCATTAATCATATTTTTGCTTTTATATCCTTCACAATGTATAGATATTTAAAATAAAGTGTTTTAAATTATGCTATTTTCAAATCTGTGCTGGGTCCAAATTTCTGAAAGAAAAATAAAATGTGAAACAATGTGTTAACTTTTTTCTATTATTTATTAATTTTTTTATAAGTCCTATATCAGTGAATTTGAATTCAAGAAGTTCCCAAGAAATCTTTCTCTGAGATTTGCAATAATATGTTGAGAAAAGGGAGATGACAGGTATTTGGCTTCTATGTGTGTTTTGATCATCTCAGTTCCATTTTTATATTTTTATGTAATTTTAAAAATAAACCTGCCAGGCACAGTGCTCACACCTGTAATCATCGTGTTTGGAGACCAAGGCAGGAGGACTACTTGAGCCCAGGAGTTCAAGACCAAACTGGGTAACATAGGGAGACTTCAAATAATTCAAAAATTAGCCAGGTGTGGTAGCATGTGCCTGTGGTCCCAGCTACTTGGGAGGCTGAGGCAGAGGATTCCTTGAGCCTGGGGGCCTGAGACTGCAGTGAGCCCCGACCATGCGAATGCACTACAACCTGGGCAACAGAGCACAACCCTGTCTCAAAAATAATACATAAATAAATACAATCTTTCATTTGAACAAAGGGTCTCAAGTTGAAAGAAACTGAGATTGGAAGGATGATGAAAGAGAGATAAAGGGGAGAGAGAAAGAGAGAAATACTTCTCTTGAATGAATTCATAAATGGAGAGGTTTACTTCTCATTGCTCTGATAATTGAATAATTAATATTAATGTGATATCTATCTGTGAGACTGGAGCTCTAATGAACATGATGGATATAAGAAATCTTTAGACACATTTTCCAATTTGAGTAATTATGACTGAATTTATCTGTCAGGACACTGATGATTTAATTTAGTGGCTGATTCTAGCATTTGAAGAAAAAAGGATACAGATAGGTGTGGGGGTTCAATCTAGCTGGTGGAAGAAATTTTAGTTATATAGAATATACACAAAAACTTTTGGAAGGCCTAAGGGGTTTTCCTATAGTACTTGGCTGAAGGCAGCCTTGTCCCCTTAGTTAAACAAATTAAAGTAGAAACTAAGGAATGTGGAGAGCTTACCTAACTAACTTGTTTACTCATATAGTTCTAAGACTAACCTTTATTCTACCAAGGGTGCTTAACTGCCTCCTACTCCGGGGTTGACAAAAGTTTATTATCAACAAATGGTGTTTGCTTTAGGTCTCAGAACCTGGCCTTTAATCTTTACCTTCTAGTGGTGTTGACTCAAAGCTTTTGTCATTTAATGTGTGCTAAATAAAGGCCAGGAAGGCCAGGGAGTTGGGGCCAGCGGCCATTAACTCCTTCGGGTGAGAGGCCATGGATACCCCTAACCCACTCTTTCATTGTATTCTGTGTTTGAGTGAATGTATTCATCTGTCATTGAGTCAGTGTCTGCAGGACAGATCTCTGCAGATAAGAACATGAATACAAACAATGGTTTGGAATTTGTGCTGAATAAATTCGCAGGAAAGAAAAAATGCTGACAAAAACACACCTTACATTACTGTTCCTAAATAAAATGGTGGTACAGTATTTGCTCATCTATAGGCCTATTACATGTTGAGCTCATACCTTCTGTTTTTCACATAGAACTCAATAACTTGCTTTATTTTATTAAAAAATTAATACAAGTGCATAGTAATATATTGTATACTAAAGTTGATTTTGTGTATATGTAAAGTGTAGAATAATAATTTTAATTTGCTCCACTCTAATAAACATCTTGCTATATCACATTTCCATTACAGATTGAAATAAAAGAAGTACAATTAGAAAGGAAGTTATCACAGGATTTAGAAGTCTTCTGAGTTTAAATCATATGAGACCAATTCATAAGGTTCATACATGGCAGATAATAAAATGCTTATAAATGACAGACCCAGTACACAAGAATGTACTTAAGTCAAACAAATCTGACAAACACACAACAGATACCTTTGTTCTAGATACTTTCCCTAGTTGCAAACTAGATTTAATGAATGAAAGACACATAAAAATTGCAGTCACTATGGAAGATTCCTATTTCATTTTATATCAGTTTGGATTTCATGTAAGGGCCTTCACATGGCCTTAAAAACCTAAAACAACTTTTTCATAAAACAACTGCAAAATTAAATAATAGCATCTATTTAATTTAAAATTTGAGTTACGAATATACTAGAAAATTATGTCATTTATGGATGACATTTTTTAACCTAACTTACCGAGAATATGAAACTACCCACACATCCCTCCTCTTACATTCACCAAAGAAATAACTACCTATTTTAAGGTAACATAACCCACCAATTGCTCTTGACAAATCATTTATAGAGAAAACCTGAACACCTGTGCTAAGACATTCAGTAACAAGTCATTATTCAAAGGTTGTGATTTTTAAAAATCTAAATAAATGCACCCTTCTGTTAAAAGAGTGCTCTTTAACTGCAGGGATATTTTTTTCCCCCTTAAAGCTGTAAAATACGTTTGTGGCAAAGCACTCTTAGTTGTTTTTGTTTTCCAACTCTGAATAATTGTCATGTTCATTGCCAACATTATAACCATTTTTTTTTTGGGTAGGGGGCAGGAGGATTTTGAAGTACTCACATTTAAATAGCACTAAAGAATAGTCTCACTAAACTTATTTTTACAATCAAGACTGATAGAAAAAAATTGGGTTTTCTATATTCTTCCTATGTGATTTTCCTGTCATAAAACTAATGTACCTCTTGCATTTTTAAACTTGAAAACAAGTTTGTAAACGGATTATATTCAGGAAAAAAATGACGCTATCAGTAGCAATCATGGAAAACAAGTTGGGAGTATAATCAAAACTAACTTACATCTTAGATACTGCAAAAGAAAAACTACTTCCCCGTTAAGTCACTTGCAATTCCTTGCAAATCTTTTTGGTTTTTAAAATTATTTATCACCTTTTAAATTTTGTATGGCTATCTCCCATCCACTGTCACTGTTCTCTTTAAGGTGTTAAAATGTCACAGTGGAAAACTTTGAAGAATTTGAAAAATAACTAAGAGGGAATATAAAAGTATCTCTGAATATCTCCTTTTGTAATAATTTTCACCAATGTATTTGTAAACATAAGACACACAATATGAAATAGTGAATGATCTTTTTAATCTCCAGTCTCAATAGGTTGTGGAAAACCTCCATTTTTATAACTATAAATAAACATCTATTCGAATTACTGTAATTTGTTTTACTCTTAGATTATAATATAAATAGTTCTATGATTATAATGACAATGACAGTATCCAACACCTATTTATAGCTTATTATGTGCCAGATTATTTTCTAAGGGTTTTCCCAGTATTCTCTCATTTAAATTTATGTTTTTACTGTTTCTCTCCTATGAAAATCAAGTAGAGAGTAATATTCTTCAACAGACTTGAGCATTTTTCTGATTATGATTATGTATACATTGAAAAGAAGTAAAATGTTATTTCTGACTTCCGCAGTAGTTCTACACATTTATATTCCCACCTAAATGAATGATAAGCATGTCCAAGAATTCAAAATCCACTACTCATCCATCTTTATTGCTAGCAAAATTCAGTGTCTTTTGTACAGCTCTTATCTGTTTCTTGTTTCTAGATTATATTCTTTTCTCATTACCAATCATAAGAGGTTTTTCTTTTAATTGCAAGAATTTTGATGACTGGAAATTGTATATTTTATTTTAATTTTTTAGCACAGTAATGCTTATATAGTGTCTTAAATGTGATATGGTCTTACTAACTCTCTTCTCAATCATTCTAAGGAACTGTTTTCCACTGTCCCAATGCAACCATTTTCCTAAAATTGGTTGGTTCTTGTTCCTTATTATCAACATATTAAAATCTAAACTTTATGTGTGTGATTCCTTGGTTTCACTGTTTTAGGACTCGTCTATGGATTTTTTTACTAGAAATGGTAAAACAGTTACCTTCTTAGCTTCTCCTCTTAACGCCGTCCACACAAAACACATCACCATCCCGGAATTTCTATTTCTTTCTTTGATAGCTGGTATCTTTACTGTATTCTCTATCTTTCCTATGTATTTTTTAATACTGTTTAAATGCCTTTCTCATTTTGATGCAACACTTACTTCAATAGCCTCCAAAAACAATTCATGGAAAGTGAAGTTTTTGTGAACATACATAAGATAAAAGTACTTATTCAACCTTTACACTTGATTGATCCTTTGACCAGATCTGGGATTCTATTTTAGAACTCTTTTTCCTTCAGATCATTGCTCCATTCTCTTCTAAATTCTAGTGTTTGTTTTAAGAAGTGTGATGACATTCTAATTTCCAACAATTTTTAGGTGACATGCTTAATGTTTATTTAACGTTTTTATTTAATGTTTTTTTTTCTGGAAGTATTTAGGTTTCTCTCAGTTTCCTAGGTGTAATGAAATATCACAAAGACATCGATTTATTGGGTCTCATTTTTATTTATTTTCTTGAATGATTATTGAATATTTATATCCACTCTTCCATTTAATTTCTGACATAATTATTATTAAATATTGAAGGATATATTTTACAGTTTTAATTTCAGTCACTTTACTAATTTTAAATTGTTCTTGTCTGTCTCTAAATGCTCATTGGGTTATGGAATATTATTCTTTACCTACATGCAATAATATGTCTTGATAAATATCTCAATTAACCTAATTATTTATATACTAGCAATGACACTGTTTTTAATTAATGCTCCTTAAGTTTGCTCTGCAAAATTTTATAGCCCTAGTGTTTGAACAAACACTAGGGCTATAAAATCAACTTCTCTCTAGAAGCTTTCCTAAAGCATTTTGGTTGAACTTTTAGAATCCTCTATTATTTGAGATCCCAAGTCTAGAAAATTGATACCAAAAACTCCTTAAAATTTTACCAGGAGCACCTGTAACTATGTGTGAATTCATCCCCCTTTTGAGGTTGTAAAAATTTGCTAAGGTTGCTTATCCTCAAAAATTTATTTTTCTCCCCACTTACTGACAAAGCACCTGTAAGCCAGGTTCCAGGCTAATATTCTTGGGAGGGTTTTCTAGATATTAGCTCCTTATGTAAAGTCAGTCCTTGTTACTTAATAGTAATTTGTCATACCTGATTAAATAAAAATCATTATCTATTATACTACTCCAGGTATGGCTTTGTCACAAGCTAAATTTTTCCAATTATGTCCTGGTAAAAAAGAGAACAGTTTATTTTTGAGGCTACCTAACAATGTTGCCACAAGAAGTAATGAGACTCAGCAAGAGGCTTAAAGTATTTTACTTGCTTTATAAATCTTGAGTCTAATACATTTAGGAGATATATATACATACATATACCCATACATACATACATACATATACACATACATACATACATATACATATACACACACAAATAAACAGATTATTAAAATAATATCAACAATATATTTTAAAGCTTGGTAAAATTACTCATTTTAATGTCATCCTATGTAATTATTTCTTGTCCTAATGGTTCTTATGTCCACAGCCTGCTTTCATGAACTCATTTATTTCCACCTTAAAAGAGTTCTGAAAATTCTCATTCTGTTCACTAATATGGACTAAAATTTGTCTGCATGATGTCATTCATAAAAGCATAATTCTTTAAAATATTAACAATTTAAAATACCTGTTATAGACCTTTCCAGGATATTCTGAGACTGTCTTACTTTGTAGGAGATACCAACTCTGGACTGTATCATAATAGCAGACTCAGCAGGCAAGTGTCAGAATTAAATAAACAAAACTTTAAGATCCCAAAAGGAATTGATTGTGTACAATTTATTATAGTAAAAGTAATATAAACATGGAGAAGAATAAGGTAGCTATTACATAAGAGTTTGATCAGTTTTTCCCCCTGAAGGTAAAAACATGTTATGGACATTCAGGAAATTGTAAATATCCAGGATATTCTCACAAAGTGTATTCCTTCTGAAATGCTTACATTAATCTCATTTTACTTAGACAAGCTTAACTTAGGGAAACTGATTTTCTATACTGATTTTAAATATCTATCCACATATCTCTGACAATCATGAGGAATCAATTTAAAAAAAGAGTAAGCATACCAAACATTTAATTATTTCTCATCTATTTTTAGATGGTGAAATAACAAATATTTGTAATATTTCAGTGGTCTTACTTTAGCTATAAAAGATACCCTGAAATGTTATTTTAGTTTTTCTAAATTTAAGATACAGTTTTTAGAATTGTTTTTCTATATTTAAGATACATTTTTTAGAAATAGTGTCCAAAGAGGTGTACATAATTAAGATAGTATTATGGGTGTCTGATAAATAATACTTATTTAATCAAAGTGATAATAAGATATTGTAAAATAAACATAGAAACATAAAGAATTCTACTGCAGCAGTTTGCATCCTTTACGTGTAAAGAAGCTTTATCCCTTGTATTTTTTAACAATCAAGAATATAATAAAGTTAATATAAATTCAGAAAATTATTCTGGTAATACACAGAATTGCTGCTTTCTAGGCAGGATACATACAAGGCAGAGACTTTAGTCAGGAAACTCCCCCCAATCTGAAAAACTTTGACAAGATTTTAAGCTATTCCACTGCTTATTTTATGACTTTTTATGACTCAGTATTATATAAACTATGAAAATTAAATTTTATTGTCCTCAAGTTTTGTGCTTTGTGCTATACACTGCCATTTTCTGAAAAAAATGAGACTTTATTTGTGGATCAAACTACTTCTTCTTTCCTCAATATTTTTTAAAAGCACACAATTATAATCCACTGTCATTATGGCTCATAGTATAGTCTCATTCAAACCTATAAATTATATTTTTAACTAAAATAATTACTTTCTATTTCATAAAATCAGGAAAGAAATCAGTGAGAACTCTGTTATACAGAAGTATTTTTGCAGACTCACAGGGGTCATAAATACAAATGTCACAACTTCTTTGTTGATGTGTGATTGATATACAAAACTGTTACATTAATTGCATACAATTTGGTGAGTTTGGACATATGCATACACTTGTGGAGCCATCACCACAATCAATGTAACATACAGCCATTACATCCAAAAATTTTCTTAGTCTTTTTTTATTTGTGTGTTCTAAAAACACAATATGAGTATTACCCTTTTAATAGAGTTTTAAGTGCACATGAATGTATTGTTAACTAAAGTCACTATGTCATATAGCAAATCTTTAGAACTTTATCTTGCATTATTGTACTTTTGTATCTTGCATTATTAAGGAATGAGAAAAAGACAGATTAAGAAAGACAGTGGGACCAGGGGGCCATCACTTTGTTACTCTGGTGGAGGCAGTGAAGGCCTCAAGCTCTGATCATCCACACTATTTACTGATTACAAATACTTTGATCTATAGGGTAGGGGTAGAGTGATGGTGGAGTCAATCAGTGAGCCAGAAGTGAATCAGTGAGCCAGGTCTGGTGTGTCATCCTAAGGATTATAACAGTGGCGGTTTGATAACTTTGTCCTGTCTCACAAAACAAGAACATGTGGTTATCTCTAGCTTATTATCTATGTACAGCTGATGGAACATGGGCCTTACAAGGAGCCTACAAGTCTGGCTACGTCATAGTGCTGCAGAGCAGTTTTACATCCTCGAGCACAATGTTTATGGTAACAGAGCTGAGGTCACCCTGCACTAGAACATGAGGCATGAAGAGGCCTTCCTCCTCAGAGGCCTCCTGTGGCCTTCTGCAGTTTGTTGTTCCTGGTTTATATGTTACTCATAACCAATTTATGTAGGCACTCTGTAAGTCCTTTCTCCTTTGCTGTTTTTCCCAACAGTCAGTAGTAAAAGGAATGGCATATTGATACCAGCAACCACCTGGTTGAATCTCCAGAAAATTACACCGCATGGATAACGCTATTTGTAAGAGATTACATACTGTATGATTCCATTTATATAGTATTTTTAAACTGACAAAAGCATAGACACGGAGAACAGATTATTGGTTGTGGAGGTTAAGGAAGGGGTGGGTGAAGTTAGAAGTGGGTGTGACTTGTGGAAGAAAGGGAACCCTACTACATGGTTGGTGAAAATTTAGATTGGTGTAAGTATTATCAAAAACAATATAAAGTTTTCTATAGAAATTGAAAATAGAACTATCATGTAGCCTAGCAATCCCTCTTCTGGGTAGACATCAAAAGGAGATAAAATCGCCATCACATAACGGCATCTGCACTTCCATGTTCGTTGTAGCATTATTCACAATAGCCAAAATGTGGAAACAACCTAAGTGTTCATCCATGGACAAATGAGTAAAGAAAATGTAATGCCTATATACAAAAGGAATACCTTTCAGTATTAAAAAAGAAAGAGGCCCTGCCATTTGCCACAACACTGATAGAGCTGGAGACCATTAAGTGAAATGAAATAAACTAGACACAGAAAAAAAACCCTGCATGCTACAATGGAAGCATGTAGTTTTCAGAAATTTTGCATGGTCTACCTTATAGATATAATCTGTAAAAAAAAAAAAAAGGTCAAATATATGGATATAGAGAATGAAACAGTGGTTGTCAGGGTTGGAGAAATAGGAAAGAGGGAAATGTAGATGAAAGGATACAAAATAGCAAATATGTAGGCTGATATAAGTCTAGGGATCTGATGTAGAACTTGAGGACTATAGTAAATAAAATTGTATTGCATTAGGGATATTAACTGTTCTTGTTACCTAAGAAAGTAACTATGTGAAATAATAGATATGTTCATTTGTTTCACAATAGTAATCATTTTACTATCTATATGCATTCTATAGCATCATATTGTAAACTTCACATATACACAATAATTTGTTTTAAGTAGTTGTGGCTATAGAAGAACAAGATGAAGGATTTCGGGGGAAATTGAAATATTCCATATTTTGAATGTATCAGTGTCAATATCCTGGACATCCAAAACTACCTGCTTATAATTTACAAACAGGAAATATTATGACCCTCATGCAAATATAATTTATGTATGTCAAAGATTTTTATCCATTATTTAATAAAGGAATCTATAAGATGTTACAACCCATTCAAATGAGAATTAAAACATACATATGTGTACATACATGCAATCAAGAATGCTGAAATGAACTTTGTAATAAATGCACAACTGGTTAATATACAATAATATAATACCAAATACATATATAACACTATAATGTTTATAGTCAATATTTCTAAAGGTAGAAAACCAATTGTATCTTTACAAAACAGTAATTTGCATTTGTATGGACAAGAATCACTTGTCTTATTATTGACAGGAAATAGTTTTCTACAACTTAAGTTCTATCTTTACAGATTTATCTGTAATAGCCTAGACAGTCAACAAAAATCAAAGGCATGCTACAATGCTAGCATATAGTTTTCAGAAATTTTACCAGACAATGCTTAGGACTACATTGATAGAACATGTTTAATATCTTTTTTGCATTTCTATAATTGTAATATTTTTCTTGAAACAAATTGGATACTTTCTCAAGCAAAATTTTTGTGATTTCACTTGATGGGAATTTTATCATATTGAAACAAGTGCAATTAAGATCATTGTATTCAGGCACCAAGTATATTTTCTATTACATGTCATTTATTTCCCTAGGTAGAGTTAGAGGTTTTCTTCTAACTTTTACATGTGTGTGTGTGTGTGTGTGTGTGTGTGTGTGTGTATACATACATATATGAAGATATATAAATATTTTATTCACTCAAAAGTATATTTTTATATTAGTAGAAATATTTCCATTTTCCCATTATAAATTCTAACTTTTTATTACTGTTGAAGGGGATCTGGTACATTTGTTAATATATGTGAGTAACAGTAATCTCCTCTGCTTATAGGACTTCATGTTTGCGTTCAGGATAATAGTATTATACACATTAAAAACTTAATATTATAAAAATGAATACTGTTGGGTTCCAATTTCCAAAGATGATCACATTATAGATTCTAAAACTAGAAGAGCTCAAAAACTAGGTGTCAAAGTAAAGGTGACACGCTCTAGACACCTGTGTTAGAGTCAAAGCACAGCTCTAATAGTAAAGATAAAAATTCAAATAAAATTGAACATGCAACTCCCATAATATCTTCAGAGTCTGCATGTGGCAAGGCAGCTCCTCACAGGGCTGAGTCATTGGCAGCAGCCAATTCCAGGTTTTAGATCTAACTGCTACTAATGAAAATTTTCTTAGGTCTTTATCTTGGTGACCTCAGCCTAGGTCTTTGAACATCTCTCAGCTCTTAGTGTTTATTTGTAAATAGCATCACTTTGAGAAGGAAGATGGGAACAGAATACCTAAAAACTCACTCTAGAGAGTGAGCCTTTACCTTACAGTTTCATGGTATCGGCACTCAATTTATTTCTGGTGTTTGCAAGTAACTTACTTACCAATTTTAAACTTAAATATGTGCATTTTTTCTAAAAACAGAGGGGATTCTATTTCACCATCATGTACATTTGAATTTGTTCCTTTGTCTGGGTGAGCAAAGTTTAAAATTAAAGCAAGGAGTTTGAAGAATTGCTTACAACTTATCTACGCCCAGACCTGTCTATATCATCAATCCTATCTGGTAAAAAAAATTTGAGAGTTACTATTTTCAGGTTAACTATGTTTTATGAAACTCTTTTGTAGATAAAGACATTTTGTTTGCTTTATATTGTATTTAGGAAAATTTTTGTTAGTTTTGTTTTTAAGATATATGTTTACTTATTTTAATAATTGCTGCAGGGAAACTTTGGTCATTTTAAAGCTAAAGCACTTGACCCCTGAATTTTTTTATTTCTCTAGGGAAAATATAAAAATAATACACTATAATTGTTAACCACTCCTGTTAAGTAATAGTTATTAATTTAAGCAAGTCTTAAAATCTGTGTGCACCTTTCTCAAAAACAAGCTTTTATACTAAGGCAATACATAAAACATAAAATGCTTGCCAAGATAATATTAGAAATTGTGCCAGCTTGCTGTTTAATATTGCTTAAATGAAGTCATGGCATTATGATTGGCATCATTGTTACCAATCATGTTGACTCCAGAAAAACTTATAAAGTGGCACAAGACATTTTTTTCTTTGAAACAATATACCTGGTTAAGGGGAAAGTCATACAGGACTTTGTATCATAATAGGAAGCGTCTAGTTGGGTTCAGACATATGAAAAAGGAATTGATCCACAAGCATAAGCACAGTAAATGTGTATTCTAGTTTGGAGAAAATTAATATTTAACTATTGAAAATTTTACCATTAAATTGACTGTTAATTTAATATTTAATTTTTGCTTTGTTTGTGATTGTGGAAACTGCAAATATGTGCATATTTTTAAAGTTCTCTTGCACTTTTTTAGGGAACAAGCTTCATGTTACCAGGCAGTGCTCTCCTCCTGTGCTTGAAAACCAGGCATGTCTTCCAAAGTCCAATCCCTCCTCACTAATCACCCTTCCTGAAATCTGTGGTGAAGATATCACCAATCCTTCTGAATAATAGTCAAAATAAAATAACTACAGAGAAACTAGTAAAATAAACACATATTAATCTTCATATATCTATCCCTTTTTTTCATACAGAGACTTTTATGCAATTAAATTTTCATTAAATATCCTAGTAATTATCAATGATCAGTTATTTTGAATAAATTTAATTTATAAACATTACTGTCATTAAATATTTTTTCTTGTTTATAATCTGTGGACTTAAGAAGTTTAGACAAGGAATCATTTTATAGGCACAAAATAAAAAAGAGATGTGTAGTCTAGTTTAAAGAAAATATATTAGCTTTTAATATTTCTCAATTTATATTTTCTAAAATCTATGTGTATATGTTTACTTAGTAAATATTACAGAATAAATTATATTTTACCCACACTGTGGTCTCAGCACTGGTCAAGAAGAAATATAACTTACATTAAAGACAGTTTACTGGACATTGAAATAAGGTTTTATTATCTAATTTATATCTGGTTTCTGGGGAAATAATATGCTTTCAAATATAGTTTGCTTTTCAAATATAGTTTCTTGTAGTTCCTTTATATAATTATCTGCCAATTTTAAAACTACACAGCATGGAATTAATTATGGAAATTTTAAAAGCTGATTATAGTTAGATTTAAAAGCAAGATTATTTTCTGGTAAGATTATTTTATAAGTAAGGTAGAGATTCTTAATTGCTGGACAGCTGTCTCCATTGGGATTTATTCACACAGCTCAGCAGCCTAAGCCAAAAAGCAAAAACAACAGCTGCAAACCATGCCCCTCTCCCCCCACCACACACACACACACACACACACACACACACACACACACACACACTCTCTCTCTCTCTCTCTCTCTCTCTCTCTCTCTCTCACTCAAACATATTTATTATTATAAATATATAGATTATTCCAAATTATTCAAGAATGCTGTTTCTCAAACCAGTCACATATTAGAATCAGCAAAAGGAAATTTTACAGTAAGTCAGTGTGTGAAGTCTACTCCACACCAACTAAATCCAATTATTTGAAGATAGTCTCAGGAATCAGTTTTTATTCAAAGCTCTCTAAGGTGTTTCTAATATGATGTCAGAGTAGAGAACTTAGCTCTATTGTGAGTGGGTGAGTAATGGTTGAAATTAAAGCAGGGAGTTCACAGAATTACTCTTACTCAAAATAGGTTCCCTGACCATCAGTGTCAGCATTACCTGGGCTATTTATTTATTTATATTAGGTGTGTGTGTGTGTGTGTAGTTATAAATCATTAAAACATGAATTATTGCTGTTTTAATACTATCCTTTAATAAACTGGATTTGCCATTATCATTTTTATTTGTTCACACATATTCCCTATGCTCTCCATTTTTTATTCAGTAATGAACAAATAACTTCTATTTTGCAATGAATAATACACCTATTATTTTCTTCAGTGAAGCTTTATGAATAGATTTGTTTATTTCTAAAAGTTTTCTGATCTTTAATACAATAAAATAAAGCCAATATTTCCATGCATTACATTTCCTTATTATTGACTTGATTGTTGAATATTATTACTAATTCATCTGATAAAAAATACATTAGAACCTCAGTTCAAACTCAGGTGGATTTATTTCACAACTGTGTAAAGGTTTTCTTTACCAATACATATTTTCATTAAAATCAAATAACATCAGGAAAAGAATGCATTTCTATCACAGAACACTGGTCCATTTCATTATTTAAGATCACAAAAGGACAAATGTGCTATGTTAAATATTTCACTTAAGAAGGAAATTGGCAGATAACACCAAGGGGTATAACAAATTAACCATAAATTTAATATCTACTCATATCTAATTTCTGTTCACAGATGGCAATATTTTAGAATTTTATATTTCCAAGATTCTTTCATTTAAAGTTTTTTCTATATGTATTTTGATCATTGTTACAGTGTCATGAAAATAATTGGTGGCCTTATTTTCTGAAACATTGTATCTCAAAAGCCTGTTGCTTCTTGTTTGTTTTTTCTGAACTAGCAAATCTTTTTACGTCTATACAATTTATCTCACGAGGCCAGCTATGGTGGCTCACACCTGTAATGCCAGCACTTTAGGAAACCAAGGCAGGCAGATCACTTGAGGTCAGGATTTTGAGACCAGCCTAGCCAACATGGCAAAACCATGTTTCAACTAAAAACTACAAAAATTATCAGGTCATGGTGGTGGGTGCCTGTAGTCCCAGCTACTCAGAGGCTGAGGCAGGAGAATTTTGAACCCAGGAGGCAGACGTTGCAGTGAGCTGAGACAGTGCTTCTGCACTCCAGCCTGGGCAACAGAGCGAGACTCAGTCAAAAAAAAAAAAAAAAAAAAAAAAAGAAAAAGAAAAGAAACCTCTTAAGATAATGTTTGACATCTTCAGGTATCTGTCATCAAATGGCCTAGTGACTTGTTAAAATTAAGAATGACACGGGAAAAGGTAAGGGAAAGGAAAGCATGGTCAAGACTGGGGACTGATGCAGGTAATCAGGATGGTGCAGTCTGTGCTGTCTCTGAACAGAAAATGGTTCCACTGAATTATTGGTTCATTCTAGACTCAAGCAGAAGTGTTTTAAAAATAAATTTGTTGTTTACTTTAAAGCCAAAAGACAACTATACCAGATATAAGTTACCTATGTCTACAAATTCTAGCGAATTTATGTTAAGGTTTACAAGCTTTTTCTCTTTCTTTACAATAACCAATGACAAACGCCCACACCGCCCTTTTGTAAAGACTAAAAATTTCAGTTAAGCAAGCAGCCATTATGAAAGTTACCATATTAGTCTACAGCTACATCAAAATCAACATTTGCATTGTGTATTAACTAGTGTATCAATTAAGTTACTGCAACAAAAATATCTACGACTTTAATAGCTCAGATAAAATAGAACTTTATCTTCCTCTCCCACATAACTATCCAGAGGAAAAAGGGACGTATGGGTGGTTAGGCTGCTCTGAACCACAAGGTGACCAAGTCTTCAGTTTCTTTCATCTGATTTCTGACATCTTCTAGAGGTATTTTATAGGAACTAAATTGGTTCCTATCCACTAAATTGCAGTTCAGTCTCCAGTAGGAACAGTCAATTTCCCAATAAAAGCATGGTGCAGCAGTTGCTCACAATTCACCTTTAACTTGAGAGAGCTTAGTCACAGGTATATCAGGAACACCTTCTAAAACTTTCCACCATCATTTTCAAAAGAGGCTGAGTAAATGTAGTCTCCTAACTGACTTTTGGGTACCTTGTTAAAATGTGAGGGCATTTCATTGTAAAATGAAGAAGGACAATGTGGATACTGAGGGACAATTACCATCCCTTCACATATACTCAGTATGAAACTACTGCATGGCATAAATTATTGGTTCATTTCCAATGTGTTTCTTTCTAAATTTTCACTCCTAAGCTAGTCAAGGTAGTTTCCTCATTGCTAGCCAGTGAGAACTCTAGACCACTTTTTTGTAACATGTTAGTCCTAAAAACTTTTCTGACTTGAAATTAAAATTTAACTGCTCAGCAACTTCATGATACTTACTCTTTCCTTTCCTTATATATTGAATAGCTAGTTATGTTTAGCAACTTTGTCTTACGTTTTTTAGAATTCCCTTTACTTAAAGGACTTTGGTGAACATCTTAGCTGTCATTTAGTTTTCATTTCTACTTTGTCATGTTGTTTTTTATCCCTTTGTCTTTTTCCCCACAACTTTACTAATTATACACTTTAAAACAGAAAATGGTTCGACTGTATTATTGGTTCACTCTAGTCTCAAGCAGAAGTTTTGTTGTTTACTTTAATGCCAGAGACAACTACACAAGATATTTGCTTTGAATAACACACCAAAATGTAAATAAAATTTATGTCAAACAACTTAGAATATAATAACACCTTCAAAGTTAATTAAAACAATAAAACTCTTTGAGCCTTTTATCAGTCACCACTAGATAACAGGTTAATAAAATTATCTGTATCATTTCTTTTTTTTTGATAATGAACTTTATATTATACTTTCTCTTGAATATCCTTTGTCTTGTGTTATTGAATAGAAAATATATATATATTTGTGAAAAAGATATCATTTCTGATTATTTGTCTTTAACAATTTACTTATTAAATAATTTCTAATTTCTCTTATGAGAAACACCTTCTAAAACTTTTCACTGTAATTTTCATTCAAGGAAAGAGAACATTAATTGAACAGCTACCATGTGTTAAAAGAAACTAGCCTCGGGAATTCATAATCAAAAGAGGAAAATGTGGTAAAAATAATGTCAATTAAAAAGGTAAAAATGTGCTATAAGTGGGCTGTAAAAGCAGTGCAGAATATGAAAGCATAACTCTTTGATATGATATAATAAGAATGGCACCTTATCTTTGTGGTTTTACTCTTTTCCCCCAATAAAAATATAACCCTTGTTTAATCATGGTTAAGACATCAAATAAATCCCAAATGAGTGCTATTTTACAAAATATCTGACTAGCATTTCTCAAAACTGCCAAGATTATCAAAAACAATGCATGTCTGAGCAACTGTCACAGCCAAGTTGGTATGAAAATGCAACATAGGAGTGGCAGAAAAGAAGAATGTAAGATAATCTTTGGGTTGAGTTTTTAAAGAAAAATAAAAGCTATGCAGGCAAACAAACAGGAAAAGAATACAAGGTATTTCAGATGAAGGCAAAAGAATTAGCAATGCTATAGACATATGGAAAAACACAGCATGTTCATGGGACTTAAAACAGTTTCCTGTGGCTAAAGAAAATGTCCCATGTGGGTATGACAAAATATAATGCTGGAATATACAGGGGCCAGATGGTAGAAAGCCTTCTGTGTTGGGCTATGAGATATCAATTGTATTTCTGAATTCCATGGAGAAATTTCACTTGGAAACCCCCAGGGCTCCCACATATACAGATTTCATTTATTTCTGTGAAGACTGAATCAGGTATGTGGAGGAGATTAAAGACAGAGCGACCAATAGGGAAGCTATTGATATAATTCAGATGAAAGAAAATGTGACCCCAATTCTGTCAGTGGCTTGAGTAAGGGGAGATAGGCAGATATTTGAGAGAATAAGTAACAGTAGTTTTTGAGCAGCTTGTTTTAAAACTAGGTAAGAGAGAGTGATATTGGGCATTTTTCACTCATAACTGATGGTATTGAGGAAGCCACTATTAACTGAAATAAGGAATAAAGGAGAAACTAAAAGTTCGGTGACAATACACTGATATATTCCATTTTAGAATGTAGTATGGTGTCATCCAACTAGTGACAAGTTTGAAGGTAACATATGTGACTTCTGGTTATAAAATATACTAGTTCTGGAATCTTGGGAAAGTTAATTCATCTCTCTACGCTGTACATTTTGCATCTGTAAAATGGAAATGCTGTCACTACAGAGTACTCATGAAGCTAAGAAGTAATACATGCTAAATGCCAACTCAGTGTTTTCCATATCAGAAGCAAGCAATAAATAGTAGTGATATAGTTTGACTCTGCCTCCACCCAAAGCTTATTTGAATTGTAGCCCCCATCATTCCCATGTGAGGGACCCAGTGGGAGGTAATTGAATCATGGCGGTGTCTTTTCCCATCCTGTTCTCCTGATGATAGTGAATATGTCTCATGATATCTGATAAAGGGCAGTTCCTCTGCACATGTTCTCTTACCTGCTGCCATGGAAAATGTGCCTTTGCTCCTCCTTCACCTTCTACCCTGATTGTGAGGCCTCCCCAGCCATGTGGAACTGTGAATCCATTAAACCTTTTTTTTTTTTAATAAATTACCCAGTGTTGGATATGTCTTTATTAGCAGCACGAGAACAGACTAATTCAAGTAGGAAATATCATTTTCATTTTATCATTATTTAGATTTGTTAAGTTAGCCATATCAGCAAGACATGTAGGTGAGTCAAAGTTCGAGAGTCAATGAACTATAAAAATTATCAGCATGAGTCACTGAAATATAGATCATAATTAAAGCCATGGGTGTAAATGTAACTTTAGGAGATTATTCTATCTCTTAAGACCTTTTAACCCTAAGAATTCTCAGCAAACTTGAGGTAAATACTGCCTCTAATCCTGTCTTATCTCAATTCAGGTTTTATTGCTCTCTTTTCAGTGCAATTGCTTGTATACAGTATGTGAAGAGGTGAAAGAAGTTTAGGAACTTCAAGCGAAGGTTAAGGTAAGCTTGTTTTCCCAGTAGCTTATCTGGGCTGACCTTCATACAATTCCACTATCGTTCTGCCATAATGTCTCTTTAGTGCTTGTAGCTTAATCCAGTGAGCAGTTTTCCAGTCTTTTACTTACTTGAATTTTTAAAAGCAGTTACTATTGTTAACTAGTTTCTCTTTAAAAATACTCTTTTATCTTCCTTTCTGAGACAACCAACCATCAGGGTTTTCTATTATCCCTTCTTCCCCGCTCCTCAGTGTTCATGGCAGGATCAATACAAGCATCAAAATGTAGAATTTATTAAGATTTACTCCTAAACTCTCTATATATTTCATTGTATAGGAGTTTAAAATTCATATCTCCAGTAAGAACTGTCTATTCACTACCTCCATTTGGATAGCCCCATAACACGTAAAACATGGTGAGACAGTTCATATGCTTGGCCAAAACTAGAAAACCCAAGTTATTTTTCTTCTAATCTCCATATTGTATATACCAATATTTCCTAATGCTCTTTGCCTGCTATCTCAGAAATACAAATAATTCTTCCTAAATCTACTTCATTCTCCTAATTAAAAAAAATTGCCTGGCCTGGCACGGTGGCTCACACCTGTAATCCTAGCACTTGGGAGGCCGAGGCAGGAGGATTGTCTGAGCTCAGGAGTTTCAGAGTAGCCTGGGCAACACAGTGAAGCCCTGTCTCTACTAAAATACAAAAAAAAAAAAAAAAAAAAAATTAGCCAGGTGTGGTGGCATGCACCTGTAGTCCCGGCTACTCGGGAGGCTGAGACAAGAGAATTGCTTGAACCCAGGAAGCAGAAGTTGGAATGAGCAGAGATCATGCCACTGCACGCCAGCCTGAGCAACAGAGCAAGACTCCATCTCCAAAAAAATATATATTCCACATTTAGGTTATCCTATTATTAATATATTACATTGGATTGTCACAATCAATGAACCAGCAATGATGTATTATTAGTAATTGAAGTCATTAAAGTCTGTACTTTGTTCAAATTGCCTTTTTAGGCCTAGTGTCTTTTGGTTTCAAGGTACCATATTATGTTTAGTCTCCTTAGGTCCCTCTTAGCTGTGATAGTTGCTGAGATTTTCCTTGCTTTTGATGACCTTGACAATTCTGAGGAGTACTGGTCCAGTATTTTGGAGACTATTTCTCAGTTGGGACTTGTCTGATGTTTTAATTATGGTTATACAGGGATTATGTGATGTTTCCTTTGGGCAAGGGGGATGATCAGAGGTAAAATGCCAATCTCATCACATCACATCAAGGGCACATATTAACAACAAAACTTATCAATTTTGATATCAACCATGGTCACCTGGTTGAATTAGTGTTTGTTTCATTTTTCCACTGTAGAGTTATTCTTTTTCTTTCTCCTTTTCATATTGTGCTCTTTGGAAGGAAGTTGTCATGTGCAGCCTACACATAAAGAGTAGAAAGTAAAGCTCCCACTTGTTTAGGGTAGAATCTTTATATGTTATTTGGAATTCTTCTGCATGGGAAATTTGTCTCTTCTTGTCCATTTTCTTATTTATTAAATTGTTTATTAAATCACTATAGATTCAAGGGTATTTATTTTATAATTTTACTTATGTATACTATTAATATTAATGCTATTGTTTAAATTATTCCAGCTTTGGCCACTGGAGCTCTTGCTGTTGGCTGCTCTGTCCTTCTGACATAACCCATAATTGTGCTCTGTTTGAGCACTTCTTACTCTGTCATTAAAACATATTCCAGGCCGAGCACGGTGGCTCACACTTGTAATCCCAGCACTATGAGAGGCCGAGGTGGGCTGATCATCTGAGGTCAGGAGTTTGAGATTAGCCTGGCCAACATGGTGAAACCCCGTCTCTACTAAAAATACAAAAATTAGCCAGGCATGATGGGGCTCCTGTAATCCCAGCTACTTGGGAGGCTGAGGCAGGAGAATCGCTTGTACCTGGGAGTTGGAGGTTTCAGTTAGCTGAGATTGTGCCACTGCATTCATTCAGCCTGGGCAACAGAGTGAGGCCCTGTCTCAAAAAAAAAAAAAAAAAAAAAAAAAGAAATGTTCCAGGCTTATCTTATGTATTTCTTCTTCTTTTTAATTTTTTTCTTAAAAATAAGTTTCACTTGAGTTGACAAGGAGCACCTAAATGACAAATACATAGCTAGTTACTATTAGCAGTTGAATGTTTTTTGTTGTTGATTTCTGATCTTAATTTAGCACATTAGCATACCAGTGGCAAAATAAGATGCTTTACTATAATTAACACCTTTACAGTAGACTAAAACTCTTACAGTATACAATTTTTTAAAATATATATTTTTTATTGTACTTTAGGTTCTGGGGTACATGTGCAGATCATGCAGGATTGTTGCATAGGTACATACATGGCAATGTGGTTTGCTGCTTCCATCCCCCGTTACCTATATCTGGCATTTCTCCCCATGTTATCCCTCCCCAACCTCCCTACCCACCGCTATCCCTCCCTAGTTCCCCCCCAACAGACCCCAGTGTGTAATGCTGTCTTCCCTGTGTCCATGTGTTCTCATTGTTCATCATCCACCTTATCTTACGTACTTCTTGCCACAGTTGGTTAACAATCTAAATCTCCCTGTTTCCTTTTATTGGGGGAGTGGTGTTAGAAATCAGCATCTTGGTCTATGGGTGTTTTTTGCTACTGTTATGTCATAGCTTCTAGGCCCTCTCAGTGAACAGAGCAAGGGAATATGTGTGTTTATACTAACTTGCATATGTACACATATCTGTAAATGTTTCTATATGTACCATGGCTCATTATAATATTCGCGTGAGTTCTAATTGGAGTCTCCATCTCTAATTCATTACCACATAGATAATTCTAGCCTCCTCCTCTTTCTTATCTATAAATTCTCACTGCAATAGTGTGTAACCTGGTTCCAGTCAGCTATGATCCATTTATTCAATTGTTCAACTCCAATATGCAGGTATAGCAGCATAAGAATTGTCAGCTCCCACCTCTGTGATAAAACTTTATCAACTAGAGTACAGTGATTGTGTATAGCTTTCCTTCCTTTAGTTTTACAGACTCACTAATTTGTAAAGTTTTAGTTTAGCACACCTCCTTCCATTCACTTCACCAGTAAGATTTTGTACATTTGTAGTAAAGTTAGATTGCTTTTTTAATGGTTTGCATCCCATTCTGGTATTCCCTAATCAGTTAAATAACTTTAAGACATTGTATACATTAAGATACTCTGTGCTATAAAGTTATATGGGTTTTGAAAAAATGCATAATATCATGTATCTACCTTTACAATATAATATGAAATATTTTTACCACCCTAAAATATCCCGTGCTTCACCTATTCAATTCCTCTGACTCTCCACAAGCACTGTTTTATTTCCCATCTCTATAATTTTGCCTTTTCCAGAATGTCATATAAGTGAAAATGTAGAATATATCATCTTTTCAGACTGGCTTCTTTCAATTACCAGTATCCATTTAAAATTTATCTATATCTTTACATTGCTTGATATCATATTTCTTTTTATCATTGAATAATATTTAATTATACAAATGTATCACAATTTATTTATCCATTCACCTACTGAAGGACATCTTGGTTGCTTTTTCGACTTGTTTTTCACCTTGTAGCCCAAGTACCTTTTCAGGATGAAAATCCTATGCAGCCATGACCACTCCTATATAATCCCACTATTGTGGCTATAAATATCTGTTCTCTGTTCTTAGATTCCAGACTCCAAATTATTATAGTAAACTTTTTAAACTTCAATGTCTGTATTTCTCTGCTCTTACAAGATTATTTACTCCTTATGAATAGTTACAATATAAATTTTATACCTTAGTATATTTTTCTTAAATTAATCCAGATTCATATTAGAAATGTGAAGCACCATTTCTGTTTAAATCTATTAACACAAAGCAAGAGCAAGCAAAAAAAAAAAAATCACATTGAGTCCAAATATGTTATATATAGGATAATCTTTGTGACTGTTTTATGAGACTATGTTGTTCTTCCTTATAATGATGACATAACTCATTTTCTTCAGTTCTTATGTTAAGGTTTTCAATATTTAACCTCCCTAAAACTGGTGCTTTTGGTAAACAGAAAATAGGAATTGAGGAGGAGTTAGGATTATTTTTTAATCTGTAAAATTTAACATGGTATCATATACATCCTAAAATCAAATGGAAAATTTTAATGAGAGATGGATGTTTTTGACATCACCTCATTGTGTATCTTTAAAACATGAAAATAATAGCTTTAACTGAACTATTCTAAAATTATATTTTCCCCAGAGACAAGATGTAAACACCTTTTCAGGCTGCTTATTGTATTTGATGATTCTAATTCCATCAATTTGACTAAATTTTAGTTAAATTGAGATAATGCTTTGGTCTTTGTGATAAAAAGAAATTCAAGTAGCAAATACTTTATCTTGCTTCCTTTGAAAAGCTAAACTTAGAGCAACTACAAAGAACTATTGGAAAATTATTTTATTGTAATGTTTAAATCAAATACTTCTGAGTAAATAAGTGGCTTTAATGCAACATTTTGCAATACTTTTTAAGTATTGATAAAATAAATTTGTTTTCTCATGGACAATTTTTGTACCTGTTCATGTCAAATCACAATTTTTCGTAAAGCTTGCATCACAGAAAATACTTATAGTTTCCCTAGAATATGTATTTTTTTAAATCTCTGTGACTAATGTAAAAGATTACTAAAATCAGATGGCAGACACCTGAGGATTTCAAGAATAAGCAAGGATAAAATTGTGATAACTTTATCACTAGCTAAAATCTAGCCTGTGTCATCACTATAAATTATTATTTCCCCAAATTGTTATTAAACTACCATTTTGAGTGCTCTTTATAATGGGAATTCATTAGTGAATCCAAATATACATATATTGGTCACTAACAAGCCAATCACTTACCTTAGTAGAATTAATAAAAATGAATAATGTTATTTGATATGAAACCTACTATAACATTGTAGAGTGAAGAAAGCATTTCTCAACGGGAAACTTAAGCAGCCATAATTTTAATATTTTAAAATATCTGCTTCAATTTCTCATAAATGGGATTTCCAAGGAAATCGTACTACAGACACATCACTTAAGGGCAGACAAGAGAGGGTTTGGGAAAATGCCTCTTTCACTGAAGAGGATTCTTACAAGCGTAACGATTTCGTTAAGTGAAAAAAATATAGTTAAATTCCTAGACTAGGAATTTGTGGATATGAAACATGAAGCTGGAAATAATTGCAAGGTGACCTGAAAAGATAATTCCAGAAAGTCAAATATAATAGATAATATTTGGGGAAAACATACGTATAGCCCTAAGACTTCAATCCAGTGAAATTCTTGGCCTTACCCTGCATTCTTTATCATTTGTGGCCACTTATTGTATCACTCTTGTTAGACAGTACATGCTACATCAAAGAGTTTAGAAAAATCAGAAAATACTCTTATTTGGTAAATGAACTTGAAACCGCAGCAAATTCTTTAGACCACCACAAAAATTCGAACAGAAACCGCTAAATCTCCCGGATGAAGAGAGATGGGAGACGGGCATGGCACTGGGAAATTCTTGGCCTTAAAACTACGCCCCTTGTGGACCCGCAAAGAGAACACATTCCCTCACCCACATTGGTATGTAATAAATCCTGGATTTAGATTCATTTACATTTCTTGTTTTTCCAGTAATGTTCTTTTACTTTACCAGCATTTTATTCAGGATCCCACAATGTATCTAGTCATCTTGTCCCACAGTGTCTTTTGGTTTGTGATAGTTTTTCAGTCTTCCCCTGCTTTTTATGATCTTGACAGTTTTCAGCAATATTGGGTAGAACGTTCCTAAATTTGAGTTTTTTTGATATATATGTCTCATGATTACACTGAGATTATAAGTTTAGGGAAACCAGTGAAGTGAAGCTTCTCATCATATCACATCAAGGATACATAGTATCCACATGACTTATTGGTGACATCAGCCTTGATCAGTTGGTTGGAGTAGATTTTGCTGTATTTCTCCACTGTTACTGATTTTCCCTTTTCCTATTCTCTTTCTTCAAAGTAGTTCCTTAAATTAGGCTCAGACATGGTGATGGTGAGAGGTGGGGGAAATAAATTTTACCTGATGGAGAGTGAAGAATCAATGTATATCATTTGGATGCTTTTGAAATGAAGACTTGTTCCTTCTACCCCATTTATTCATTGAAATTAAAATACATTTTAATATTTTTTACTATTATTTATAATTTATAATTTACTCTTATTTATAAAAAGGGCCAGCTTCGTGGGCATGTAACCTGTGCAGTTACGGAAAACTCCATGCACAAAAATGCTCTGATATCAACTATTTTATAAATTCTTATTTTTGAACAGGAAGCCCCATGTTTGCATTTTGCACTGGGCCCCACAAATTATGTAGCCAGTCCTGACATCATTAATGGAAACCCATTTCTGAAATTTGTAACACCAACTGGCAAAGCTTCAGATGTTGATGAAAGATTAATAATGAGAGAGGCAGAATTTGCAACAGCCACCTTTGAGTAATTTTAATCAATAGCTAACTGACTTAATTTCTGATGTTCAAATCCCTGAAAATGGTAACTGATTCATCCTGGATGAGCTTAAACCAAGCAGCAGGCATAATACAGTATAATATTATCTATTCTGAAATAGTTCAATTTAAAATACAGCTTTCAGATTTTAGTCTTTCAAAACAAGTACTATAAGCCTCTATTTTGTTTAGTGCAAATTCTCTGGAATTATTCCTCAATATCTCTCATTCTACCCTTCTTTGCCCAGTTTTTCTCTATGGTTGTGTCTAGGCAGGTGGTATAAGTGATGTGATATGAGTTTGTTGTAGTAGAAATGAGTTTTCAACACCATTGGTGATGTGTCATGTATATACATATATTTACATGTGTGTATACATATACATACACATTACATATATAAACTTATTTATTTTTGTAAATATATAATATTTATATATAAATACATACATATAAATACATGAATACTCAAAATATACTACATATATAGTATATACTACATATATAATATAGACATATATGTAGTATATACATATGAATATACATATACACACATACACACACTCAGGGAGAGAGTTTTGTAAAGTACTTTTCTCATTATCAAAAGCAATTATCAAAAGCATTTTCCTGTCATTCATGACTTAAAATGAGATTCTTAATAGCTTCAGAATGTTTAATCTTATCAAGAGAGATATACATATATATAATTTATTAAATAATTTTTCATGGGCAGACATTTAGATCATCCCAATTTTGGAAATATTATAACCAATTTCATATTATTTCATTACAGTAGAAATAATCATGCTGTACCAAAATATATTAATATGTCTTATACATACATACTGAAATTTATATTCACAATAATGGTACTATAATTATATTTTCTACCACTAAAATGTGTTCATTTATTTTACCTACTCTTTGCCAATTAGATACATAATTATTTTATTTTTGAAAGTTTATCTTTCTTTAATAATTACTGAGGTTAAATATGCTTTCCAATGTTAACTGAACATCTACATTTCTCTGTATTTTACCTTTTTGTTGAAATATATCTTAATTCTTTCAAAAGATTGCATTTATCAGGCTTGAGAATTGATGATTTCTATCTTTTATCACAACCAGTAATTGTCTGAATATCATTAAAACCAGCTGTGGACATAAATATCCAAAATGTCTAATATTATATAGAATAAGGTATATATTTGTTGTGTATTTTTAAAGGTAGATTTTTTAATGGTAAAAAAGAGACACTAATGTACATATTTAAATGTACACTAATGTACATATTTAAATTTATTTAACAACAGTCTCAAAACCCATTCTAATGAAAATTTTAATACCAAATGCATAAATATAAAAGTAGTTCTAAGAGATATTTTTCCCTGAGTTTCTCTATGTTACTAGTGAAGAATTAGGGGGTAGATAAATAATGTATTCCTCTAGAATTGCCCAGTAATAATCTAAATGTCTAAGAATCCAAAAAGCAAAAGCAAGACTGAATTCATTTGTACCAATTTTAATATAGAATTAAAAATATAACTAAGAGAAGGGAATAACCAGAAAATGTGACAAATTAAATCTAGATGCCTAGTTTCATTTGCCTTTTTTATATTCATAAAATGTTAGGTTATATAATAATGTTTAAGTCCTTCACTCTCTTGATGGGTCAATATCCTCTCCCAGAATTTGTCTTGAATATTAATTCTTGGATAATCATTGACCCACCAAGAATTATATTAAAATGCCTGCCAGAAAGTTTACTGGAAGCTGCAATTTTTTTCTTCCAGATTACTCTGTCTCTTTCACTGGAATCAAGCCACAAATGGTGAATATTCCCTTAAAAAACTTTCTTCCAATTTAAACACAGGACCCTACCCTGACTTTGGTGACATCTGTTTGTGCCCCCTCCAAAATTTATATGGTGAAGTCCTAACTCCCAGTGAGATGGTATTTTAGGAGATTTGGTTAGGTTTAGATGATGTCATGAGGGCAGAGACCTCATAATAAAATTAATGTCCTTATAAGAAAGAGAGACTGGAGGTCTCTCCTACCGTCGTGTATGGATACAGTTAGAAGCCATCTGTTGGCAAATCAAGAAGAGGGCACTTACCAGGAATTTACCAGCACCTTGATCTTGGACTTCTCAGCCTCTAGAAATCTGCGGAACACATGTTTTTCGTTAAATTACCAAATCTCTGGTATAACAGCATGAAATGACTAAAACAGTATCTTATACATAATCACTAGTGTTGTAACTAAGTAACAGCAGGTATAGCTGGTAGGGTCTTCCTACTTTTGATTCTAATTTACAGCATATTTCATTGAGAATTAAACAAACATTGTTTATCTAATCATTTAGGCATTTCAAAGAAATTTCTATTAATCAATGCTTGCTAGATCTTTTAACATAATTATTTGAATTAAAGTACAATAAAAAGAACATTTAAAATATACTGGCAATTCTTTTTAAATTAATGCTTTAACTTAGTTATATTACTTCAGATTGAATTAGCATTATTTTTACATTTTTGGGGGCTGCAAATATTACAGATATGAAAGTGTGGTTGAAATTTACGTATTATATCTAAAAGGACATTCATTTCCAGGAAGTTATTATAAAGATTTTCACATACATCAATTACAAAAATGCAAAAATCATAAGTAGAGTAAAATTATATGTTTAAAATGCCAAGTAATAAATTCTGGATAAATAATGGAAATTGCTAAACTGGTTAAAGTAACATGTGTAACATACATTACTAGAATTGTGTAATATGTTATTCTTGATTATAATTCTTTTTCAAGATTGAAAATCATGGCAATTATTACATTAACAAAAATATAAATGTGGAATAATATCTGGTAGCATGTGCATATTTTCATTGTTCAGTCCTACTCTTGCCTACTTTTGCATTTTATTTCTGATCGTTAAATTTGTGAGAAAGCTAGATACATGGAATTAATTGTATCATTTTTGGAGACCATTAAGTAAAATGACCTTTAATTAAATAAGCTAAGATTACAGATTTGGGTCAATGGTTATCCCAAATCTACAATATTGGTTTTCTTTACACAAAAATTTGAACAACAGAGGAAACTGGTATAGTAGAAAAATATGAATTATAAACTATTTTACCTTTCTAAGAGACTCATATTAATGTCAGTGAATGAAATTTACATTTTGTCTGAGGTATCTTACAAGGAAGAAAATCAGTCAAGGCCAAATGGCTTCTTTGCTCTGTGACAGATTATGTAATATACTGTTAAAGAAAAAAATATATACATTACTATATTTGTTCTTTATGCATAATTTTATTTTATTAGTGACATTTCTGTAGTCTTACAACTACACACATAGAAAGTACACCTTAGAAATTAGTTTCAGATTTAGAGACAACATTTATTTTCCTGGTGAGTTTTGTGTTTTCAGGAGAGATGACACTTAATGAGAACACATATGTTTATGCTAAATAACCTGTAACGCCAACTGAGGTGGCACAGTCACCTCACCATTAGGAAGATTGATTTTACCTCAGTGTATCACTTTGCAACAGAAGTACCCTTCAGGTAAGTTGAAAAAGTTATCAAGCATGTAGTTTAAATGAGCAGTGACGCTTCCAAGAGAGGCAGGAGAATTGCAGCTCGCCACTGAAAAAGCATTTCAGCTCCCAAAGAAGACAAGCAGTCATCTTTCAAAATAACCCTGACTGCATATTTTGACTATTGTTTTCACTTTTCTTAATCTTTTTGCTTGTTTAATAACATTTCCAAAGAAAAATACAGTTTTTTTTTCTTTTAATCGTAAGATATATTACCAAATAAGATTATACTATACTAGGTGCTAATTGGGAGGAGTACTTAATTATCATTTATAGAATAATGAGAATATATTTGAGAAATTCTAAGGGTTCTTCAAGTGCACATCATTTCAAAACTAGCATTGTACATTCTGTTATTTACAACTTGGCTTTTCCACAATCTCTTTTGGCAAGCACATTGATTCACAAACTTCATTCACCAAGCACTTCTCAACTCTTAAGCTTCATGTTTTTTAAACTAGCCAGTCTCTCTATTTGATCAATTTCTCTTGTGTTTCAGGTCTTTGTTTAATTCTCCTCTTCAAGTTGTATCTAAATAAATTAAATATAATATTAATCTTTTCCTTTAAAAATAATGTTTTTTCCTGAATGAATATAGGTAATAAATCTACAGTTAGACATTTTTAGCAAGTCAAATGAGATATGTCAGAAAAAAGAAATTTCACGTAAGAATAATTTACAAGCATAGCACCTTGAAAATATTGAGGCAAATTGCTCAAAAATAAATTCTTCTTACTCTAGATATTGGATGTAGGAAATCTTTCTTTTCTCAAAGTTTTCCAGTAAATTTTCTTCCTAAATATGTTTTTAGAGATTCAAAGGGAAATGAAGAGCAAGCACAAGAGCAAGGGATAGAGAAACATGGAGAATAGAGAAAAGGAAGATGAGAGGAGAAAACCATATTCTTCTAAGATAGCCTCAGAAGTCACATACAAGTCACTTCTACCACATTCTATTCCAGAGAAGCAAGCAACAAGGGCTGGCCCAGAATCAAACAGAGGGGAAATTAGACGCCAAACCTCATCAAAGAGAACTAGCTAAATAATTATAGTACATATACAAGCTGCAATTCTATATAGCTATTAGAAAGCAAGATTGCACTCCAAAAATTTGTTATTAAGTGAAAAATAAAGGAGCAGAAAAGTTTATATAATATGCTATTGAGGCAAAAGAAAAGAATATTTACCTGAAAAAAATTTTGGAAGGATACTAATAACAGTGGGCGGCCTGGGCCATGTGGAGTTGTTGGGCAGATGGAAAATGAGAAAAATAGTTTTTTTCAAAAATGATTTTGTTTACATGTGTTGCATTTTAATTTTTTAATTCATTCTGTATCCAAATTTATTTTGTATAAGTGAATTTATTATGCCAATCTGAGAAGTAATTATATTAATCAGTTCCTTATGCATATAAATTATCTTATACTGTGCCCTTCAACAGTGTGAAGGTAGGGATAACACAGTACCATATACACCATCCTTCAGAAAGCATTGGAATGTATTACTGTACGTGAATGCCAATAAGAACAAAAGATACACAATAACACTTGACGGGATAGATTATTTCTCATATTTCTTTTTCTTGATTTTGAAACACAAGCAAATCTATTCCTTTAAAATGTGGAGTGTGCAATAATTTAAACAGAGTAATATATAAATTGGAACAATCATCTTAAAACTCGAGTTTGGAAGACATTCTGACAGTAAATATACCTGAGGGGGATACCATTTTCCCATTTGTGTACTATTTAGACTGTAATTATCTCACAAAGTTCATGCAAATGCTATAGTGAACCACAAGGTTTATAGAGAATTAAAGTTCTATTCCATATATTTTTGGAATGGAATATTTTCTATCAATAAACATTTTATGTATCAAAATTTTTATTTGCATATTATTGCATTATTCTGTCTTTGGAAACTTTATTTAGCATGATATATAAATTTCATGCATCTCTTATTTTACAGAGCAAAGAGAGCGATTTAAAATATTTCTCAAATCACTAAAAAGACATTTAAACTAAGATACAATTCAGTTATTTTATTGTAATTATGTATTAGTTTTACTCTTTTAAAATCAACTATTCAATTTCTCAAAATGATAGGAACACTTTTACACTGTTGGTGGGAGTGTAAATTAGTTCAACCATTGTGGAAGACAGTGTGGTGATTCCTCAAGGACCTAGAAATAGAAATTCCATTTGACCCAGCAATCCCATTACTGGGTGTATATCCAAAGGATTATAAATCATTCTGCTATAAGGACTCAGGCACACGAATGTTCATTGCAGCACTGTTTACAATAGCAAAGACCTGGAACCAACCCAAATGTCCATTGATGATTGACTGGACAGGGAAAATGTGGCACATATATGCCATGGAATATTATGCAGCCATCAAAAACGATGAGTTCGTGTCCTTTGTAGGGACATGGATGAACCTGGAAACCATCATTCTCAGCAAACTGACACAAGAACAGAAGATCAAACACTGCATGTTCTCACTCATAGGCAGGTGTTGAACAATGAGAACACATGGACACAGGGAGGGGGAGTATCACACACTGGGGTCTCTTGGGGGGGGGGAAATAGGGAGGGACAGCGAGGAGTGGGGGAGTTGGGGAGGGGATAGCATGGGGAGAAATGCCAGATATAAGTGATGGGGAGGAAGGCAGCAAATCACACTGCCATGTGTGTACCTATGCAACGATCTTGCATGTTCTTCACATGTACCCCAAAACCTAAAATGCAATAAAAATACATAAATAAATAAAAAAGAAAAAAAAGAAATGCACACAATCCATCTGAATAGATTAAATAATGTGTAGTATTGTTATTCCACCTCTAGTATTATTGTTTAAGATATGACACACTGTAATTCTGTAAGTTTTCATTGTAGCATTTGATGGGTCTTTAGTATATATCATATTTACATTTGACACTAACTAGGATATATGATGGACAAATGCAATGTTACAGTTATACAATAGATTATACAGTGATAAAATGATATGCCAAATATTTTAAATGCTGCAAAATGTATATTGATTAAAATGGAAAGAAGGATGAACTTATACCTTTTCTATTTTGCGCTGGAAGGCAAATTAGAGGGTCTGTGTGGTATAGAGAACATAATATTGAACAACAATAAGAATATACAAGTGACAGACATTTCTGCTTCTGAAAGTAAATTTCACCTAGGAGAATCAAGATCACTGATCTCAGTTTTCTTGTTTCAACTACAAATGAAAGCATTATACAAAAACGTCACCAAAGTAGCTTTTAATTTTATCTTTATATTGCTTGATAAGGATTCAAAATAAAGAAGATAAATAAATTAGGACACAAGGAAATAACATGGCATCAGTGCTAATACAAATCTTCTTTATAATATGACATCCAGTGAATGGCAGAATTTTACTGTACACTGTCTTTCATTCTTGATATACTGATTTTCAGTTGCTTATTAGAAATAATATATGTTTGCACATGTGCTTTTACATATTTCTAAAATTAACTGATATATATACACGTCAATCAAAATATTTGAGTAATTGTGTGATATGACTTGACTCTGTGTCCCCACCTAAATCTCATCTCGAATTGGAATCCCCATGTGTTGAAGGAGGGATCTGTAATCCCCACATATAAGGGAGGGAGCTGACTGGATCATGGGGGCAGTTCTCCCCATGCTGTTCTTGGGATAGTGAGTGAATTCTCACAAGATCTGATGGTTTCATAAGTGTTTGACAGTTCCTCCTTCACACTCCCTCCCTCACCAGCCGCTGTGTAAGATATGCCTGCTTCCCTTTCACTATGATTATAAGTTTCCTGAGGCCTCTTCAGCCATTTGGAACTGTGAGTCAATTATACCTCTTTTCGTTGTAAATTACCCAGTCTCTGGTGGGTATTTTTTAATAGCACAGTGAAACAAACTAATACATAGTAGTTATTCTCATTGTCTTTTTAACAATTCTTCTTTCATGTAAATTTTTCTTTAAACAAAAATTGATGGAAAACACTCTTTACTGTTACATTAAATTCAACATAAAATATACTATAAAATATAAAAGGTTAAAGTGAAGAGTGTTGAAAACAAGAGCAAATACATTATATACGATATTTTTGAAAAATTAAGCAGAGAATAAGGATCTACCCAATTCATCTTCTATCCACTGAAATGACCCAGTGAGTATATTAACTTGTCTGCAGAGTTTTACAAGGTAATTTGAAATTTCATTTTAATTTGGGGAAAGACTTAACAATGTAGAAAAAAGGAAGCTAGTTGAAAACAGATTATTGATTGGGCTTGAGATTTGGTTTAATAGATAGGAAGGTTAGAGAAAAATTTTCAGTGATCAATAATAAATTAAGGGCAATTAGCAAAGGAAGAAGGTTACAGAAAGAGGCACCATAATATCATATCAAGGAGATTTAATTACTGAGCCTAAAGCAAAACTGCTACTTAGTTAAGAATTCCTGTTAGTAATGAAACTAATTTATCCTTTTTTGACCCATTTTCCAGAAAGCCTCTTGATCCAACCTGATTACTAAATCAAGCAATTAGTGTGAAACAAGATATCTAGGTTTCTCAGAGATACTCATTTTTTTTTAATAAAATTAGACAAATTTTACAACACGCCTTTCTTGAGAGTTTAGGACTTAGAAATAAAAATTAAAGGATTTGAATCAACCCAAATGTAAATCAAACAAAAATTAAAGGATTCCCAACTCTGTGTTTTACTTTCTGCAACTGAAACAGGCTAACAATGGTATTCAACTGGGCAACATTTCCAGTGTTCTAGTTCATAGAACAGTCTGTTTACATATTGTAATCCTTTTATCCCTCCAAAATATCCCCTTTGAATTCAGTCAACATAAATGTTCGTCATTTATTTGTTGCATTTTATTATGTGATAGAAATTGTTTAAAATATTGGTGGTAAAGCAATGAGTAAACATAAACAATCTCTACCTGATGGAAGAAAATATATTATTGGGAGGATAACATAAATTGATAAAAATCAGGAACATGTAAGCTATTTTGCATGTGATAAGTATTATAGAAAAAATAAAGCAGACAAGCATAATTGTGAGCATGGCAGGTATTGCAATTTTGTATAGGGCAATGAGAGAAGGCCTCTTTAGGAAGTGGTGTTTAACTAAATACCTGAGAGAGGAGCATGAATGAGTTGTGAAGACATCTTGGGGAGACTGTTCTAGGCCAGAGAGCAGCAAGTAGGAGGAATTTGGAGAATGTCACATGTGACTGAAACAGATATTTACAAAATAATATGAACTTGAATTTTAGGAAAGATCTAGCTGAATGGAAATTAAGTAAGCTAGATGAGAACATTATTGATTGCATTTGAGGAATTAATGTGGGATACTGGAAGTTTAGGGGGCATTGTGTTTTTGAAGAATAGGAAGGAGGACAGTGTGGCTGGAGTCTGTTGGCCAGCAGGGGCAGTAGCAGAGATGCATTGGACAGCTCATCAGCTTTATAGAGTGTCAACTGAAAAACAACAGGAGTGGAAGCTATTGCAGTAAACCAGCTAAGAAATTATAATGGCTGGGGACACAGTGGTACACCTGGAGAAAGGCAAAAGTGATCAGAGTCTGGATATATTTTTAAGGCAAAGCCAAGAGTATTTTCTGCAATATTGGGTACAAGAAATGGGAGAAATAAATGAGTCAAAGATGGCATCAAGCTTTTAATCTAAGCATCTTACAAAGATGGGTGTCATCCACCAAGAAAGAGAAAACTGTTGGGAAAGTGATTTTGAAGGAAGATGAGGAGTTTGATTTTGGGCATACTAACTTCAGAATATCTATAAAGTATCCAAATGGAGATTTCAAGTAGGCAGTTGGGATATGTGCATACAGAGTTCATGAGAAAATGACCCAATTGGAGATAGAAATTTGGAACCATCAGTCTTTAGATTTCTAAAAATGGGTTTGGATGAGATCATCTAGGGAATAAAAGGAGATGAAAACTCATGTATTTTCATTTTAATGACTGAGCCACGGGCCACTCCAATATGCAGAAGCCAGGAAGATAAGACAACATCAAAAAACTGCTAAAAAGGGGCTAGAGATATAGGGGAATGGTTGGTCCAGGTAAAATCTAAGAATCTGTTTTTTTAGAGGGTAACTTGTCTCTGAGTTTAAAGCTGAGTTTTTCATGTTTTTTTCCTGTGTCAATGTCATGTTGATATAAACGATATCTTTATTACTGATCCATTCTTCATTTTATATGGAGCCCATAAAAATAACCATTTTGGTTTTTTTCCCAACTGCAAATGGTGATTTTACAGAAAAACCTGAAAAAATAATCTTAAATAAATTTCTTCAGGATGCAAGAGAGAAAGAGCTTAGAAAGAGAACTCATTGGTTATGAATAATCTAGGGAAGCTCTGATTTCAAAAATTGTGTTGTCCTATAAGCTATCAACATTTCACCATGACCAGGTGCAGTGGTTCACACCTGTAATAACAGCACTTTGGGAGGTACAGGTGGGAGGATCACTTGAGCCCAGGAGTTCAAGTGACAGTTCAATGCAGCCTGGGCAACATAGGAAAACCCCATCTTTACAAAAAAATTTAAAAATTAACTGGATGTGATTGTGCATACATGTGGTCGCAGCTACTCAGGAGGCTGAGGAGGGAGGCTTGTCTGAGCCTGGAAGGTTGAGGCTGCAATGAGCTGTGATCCTGACACTACACTCCAACCTGGGTTCTGTCTCAAAACAAAGAACAAGCAAACAAAAACCATTACACAGGAATTTCAGTATGACAGTTTCAAAAATGCATTTTCCAAATTTCCTTTCACACCCAGAAGTGGCACCCAAGTCTCTTTCTCTCAATGTGTTCAAGGCTTTGGTAAAATGCACATACATGTGTGTTTCCATGAATATGAATAATATATTATCAGAATGTATCATTTTACATGGAATAAATGTTCAAATAAATGTAACTGTTTCAGTAAGATTGAATATTCTATTTTTAGTTTACTCTCACTATCACACACACACTCACACACTATTCAGATTTAGTTGAGGGAAAAATTAACTTTATGGGGGAAATGAAATAGTCAAAATGTATTTATTCTACTTTTAAAATAAATCCCCAAGCTTTTGAAAGCTCTATCAGGTAGCCTTTGAGTTTTGCTCATTTGATGATTCTGTAGAAAATAATTAACATTCTCACAATATGTTTTTCAGAAAAAAAAAGATAACGTAGGAACATAAACTAAAATATTTATTTTAATTTTCTCAAAAACCACCACCCCATCCCATAATTACATTAATGCATTTTCCCATGGCTGCAAATTATTCATATGCTACAAGACAACAAACTAAATGTTTTTATCTTCTACATAATTGGAAATAAGTGCATTATGCACATGTCAAACTGCATGTACATGATTAATTTTAATAATATTTTAGTGCTTATTATAAAATGACTAAACACCTGTAATTATCATGTTTTATAAGATCAGTAACCTCGGAAGAGCCTTACAAAACAGCTAGTGCTTGTATTTTCACAGTTTTTCAAATGAAAAAACAGGCCAGTATGCATAAAGTTTAAAGCCCAATTTGACATAATAGACACAGGTTCTACATGCATAGGCATTATTCATTTCATTTTATCAGTGACTTAAAATTCAGTCATATTCGAATCCTTAATTATGTTTGCATGCAAAACAACTTCAAGTTGCCCTCCAAAACAAGAGTCTTGATTATATAAAAGATACATTTGTATTTAATACACTTTTAAAACTTTAGAACAATTTTAGGTATTTTTTATTGCAATGATAGCAGTGAGTTCCAATATACCTTTAACTCAATTCTTCTCAATATCTGTATTTTCATATTACCATGACATATTTGTCAAAACTGGTCAAATAGCAGTTTACATTATCATAAACTAAACTCCATATTTTTTGGATTTCACTAGTTTTCTGACTGTGCCAGGATCCAATCCAGAATACCACATTGCATTTAACCATTGTCTCTTCATTATTCATAACCTGCATAGTTTTGAAGATTACAAGTACTCTTCTCTATCACACCATTTTAAAGGGAATATATGCAATAAATAAATATGGTTTATCACTGATAATGTTTAAATTGATCACTTGATTAAAATAGCTCCATTCTGAAATTACTTTTCTCTCCTTTTGTACATTTTATTAGTTAGAAACATGCCACTCAATGCTGCTCCTTCTTCTTGACACTAAAACAGTTTAATTATTTAACCACCCCTATATATTTAATAATTTATTATATAAATGCGTTGTTATGCATATTTATTTTATAGTTTGAATTATAATCCCAAGATACTTGACTTACTCTTTGGCTCTAATTCTCCCTGCTGTGACCACTGGGAGTCATTTCAGATTGGCTTCTGTGTCTTGCTGATGTGCCTCAATTCTTTTGTGTTTTGAGTGTTTCCTTGCTTTCTGGTACTATAAGATGCAACAGTGTCATTTTATATTTTCCTTTTCTAGCTGTACAATTAGACCTTTGTGCAAAGATCCCTAATTCCCTTTATTTGAGAATGCAGTTTAGAAACTCCTGTCAGGGCTCAGGATATGCTCATTGCAACTGAGATGTCACTTGTGAACTGAGCTAGTAAATCAACATGTGTATACTAATCCATGTTTACATGCACAGATAGATACACATATAGATATTAGTTTTATATCTATGTATCTATGTTCATATTAAGATATAGATGAGATCATGCTGATATTTCTAATTCTACCAGTGCCACACAGTTCTTTCTAGACTACTCAAGTATTTGTAACTCCTATAGCGAGTTCTGTGAGTCACTAATATCTCTAAACCATCTCCAGTGGAATAGGGCAGCAATTCTTGTTTAGTAATCATATTTTAGTGGCTTTACTTTGCTCTAATTTATATGAGTGGTTAGTTTCTATGACAAAAACATTTATTAAGCATCTAGAAATACTGATCCACCAATAACACATGATCAAAATGTGTTACTAGACAATTGGATGCAATATTAGAAAATTCAAATCTATACTAAGATATCAAGCTTATATGACAACTAATTTTACTTTCTGAAAATAATTAAGCATTAGTGCATGCATGCATGCATCGATGTTTGGTCATGGGCAATTATCAGATGAGGTGAAGCATTTCAATATATCATCCATTTTCAAAATATTTGAGAATATTATTTTTTTCATAGTATTTTCTCCATTAAAAGAAATGATTTGCTTAAAAATTATTTTATAAGTTTCACAGAAAATGAAATTGACAATGAAATATAAAGAGAAAATATCAGCAAAGTACATGGTGAATGGACAGAACACAATGCATTTTTACTGCAAACTATCAATTCTAGTTAATGGTGGCTACTAAGTATTTGATAGAAAGTACTGTACATTCCCCCTGTAATTCATGTGGTTGACATTTTATTTCAAATGCTACCTTGTCTCACACATGTTTTATCTCATCATTAGCAGAATGTATAACAGTTATACAAATATATAAAATTGCTTTTATTGAGATGCATATGGACCATTTTCCACTCCAAATTGATTTGATTTTTGGCCACATAGTTTGAATAAAGGAATAACAGAAATATATATATATATATAATACTATGTACTACAGAAGATCAAAGGCAGGAACTTGATGATAATAATTTTATAGTTATGAGAATAAATAAAAGAAGACAATTACAGACATATCTAATTTACAGACCAAAGTGTTATTTTGCAGGATTGTCTCATTCTGCCTATAGGTTCTTCATGGGGATTCCTAGCATAATGACATTCTTATCAATCATTTATATAATTCTAGTCATTTTGGTCTTTAACAGTATTCTGATTATGATAAAATAAGTCAGTATGACTGTCTGGAGAATTTACACATTGGGAGTTGAACTCACTTAACGCATATATAATTAAATAATATTAATTATTATTAAGTTGAGAGTTCAGTTAGATCTTCAGGACAGGCTTATGCTGTGAGACCTTAAACTGAGATCATTCTGACGTTCTAGATCTTTTCTTCCTTGTACAGAATCTAAGGTGGATATGTAATAGCAAACATTACTCTATAATAAGTGTTACTGAATTGGTGTTATAGTCACTAGCTTAGATATAAGTAACATCAGGGATGATTTATAATCAGTATTGAGCTAAAATATATTTCCTTTGCAGCTCAGTCCTTTCCCTGCATTCCATGAATTCTTTGCTTTCATAGAAATCATTCATTTTCTACTTCAAAGGACCGTGGTGAAATTGAAGTCATTTGAATATGTTTCACTGGGTTTTAAATCTAGTCACTTAAAGAATGTGTTGTTTATTTTCCCCACTGCTTTTATCCAGTACTCAGGAATACAAATATTTGTAATGATAACCAAGATCTGATTTCATTTCCTTCTAAGGATCTTCTCATTTCATTGTGTGTAAAGGTGAGATTCAAGGAATGTATTGTTATCTGTATCTTTGTAAGCATCCCATCCAATTTTAGGTGAAAACTGAGGTTGAAAGCCAGCCACTCATAAAATATATCTGTTTATACTAGAACTGAACTAGTATAAACAGATATATGTTTATGTCTAAATGATCATTGCTTTGCAAAATATGTTCTTGCCGTTTATTTATTTTTCACAGCTGGTTGAATCTTGACCTACTCTGTAACACTGCATGCCTTCCCAGTAAGGTGCCAATTTTATAAACTCCTCTTTGAAATTTGAAGAATACTCCCACCTGCTGAATAAAATATGAATGGAGATTAAAAACTTATGATGAAAGAAGTAAATGTTTATGGATAGAAATCCTTAAGTGTATGAGAAAAAATACTATTTGTGTATATTAAAACATTTTCTTTACACTAAATATATTTTGTATTTTGACCAAAAAAGTTAGTTCTCTTGCTAGCGACATGTGAACTTAAAAGATTTCAAAGAAATAGTTGTTCAACATTGTAAATATAACTGTAGGGAAGTTCAAACTTTCCCTCTGAAAGTTCACTGAGTCCACTGGTCCACTGAAATTAACTGACAATAGATGAAACAGGAGGAAAGCCATACAAACTTATTACTGTGCAAGCACACAGGAGCCACAAATATCATAAAACTGGAAGAAGGACCAGATGATCGAAGCTCATAGGAGAGAGGGAAGAGCAGGATGTAGGCAATTTTTCAAGAATAGTAAATGATTTTTGGGGGAGATGAATGGGCATGAAGAACAGACAGTAGACTGGAAAAGTCTGTGTGTGTTCTGGGTGTGGTGTCAACTCCAGTCTTCCTTCCTATGATATACATCAATTTCCCCTGGTTGATGAGATATCTGGGGAAAGGCTTTATGACAATTGAATATCTTCCGGAGGAGCTGGCCTTTAGGTAGATAAGGGAACTTCAGAAAAAACCCTCCTTTGCTTTTGCTGCTCCCAAGGTGATCTCCTAGGGTTTGAGGTAAAAAATGGCATATTTTGGAGGTTGCTTCCTAAGCCCCAGCATAACAAAATCTTGTCTTATTACTGGGTTCAGGTGTGAGTATTAACTTCACTTTTTTGCAAACAAAGGATGTGGAAGGCGAATGTTAGAAAAATGGACACTTGATACACAAAAAACATGTAATCGAGGGAAATTGCCAAAGGTATTTATTTCTTAAGGACAAGTTGGTATGATGTTGGGAGAATTGGAGAAAATGGAAAGAACTAAATGACAGGAAAATAAAACTAAGTTAAAGATTAAAACTAGTAGATAATTAAAGAGAAACCTATAAAGTATTTTGAAATGTGAAAAGAGAGAAACACCTATTATAGTGCCAAATATATTCTAGAAAGGCAGCTAATTATTTTGTATATTTCATTAAATCTCACATAAGGTTGCTAACAATGGTTTGATTATTAAATGAAAAGATTTTAAATGCCAAATTTTGAGATTCAAATGCATTACTTTTCTCATTATCTTATATAGATTTCTGAGAGGATATAATAAAATTAAAACTTTTGAAAACCCATTTAAGAAAATTTTACTATATAGCTAATTAACAATTATAACAAATGTTTATTGAAAAATATAAAATCTATATAATTCTAAATGTATCAAATTGGAATCCATAATTCCATTTCATGTCATATGAACATGTAACACTAAGTCCATTATTACATGTCAAAGATACATTACAACCAACTTTTAGTTTATAATAAAATAATTTTAAAATGTAAGAGGGATAATACAAATCACAGAAAAAAAGTTCAAATTAAAAGTTCTATTATTTGTGTTTTGGAGTAGCAAATATGAGTAGTAAATTCTGGCTATACACAGTTTTATATAAGTTAGGATCACTTTTATAGAAAACTAATCCTCAAACTAAAAGTACATGTAATTAATTAAGCCCTCTGTAAAATAGGTAGGTAAAAAATATTTTACCTACAGCTAGGTAAAATATATTTTACTTCAATTAGATTTAGAAAATTAAATTTTTGAAGAAATTTTTGGATTTCATCCAATTTATAAAATTTGTTAGTGTAAAGTTGTTTAACATGTCCGCTACTTTTTATTGAAACCTTAATAATGTACTTTCTTCTTCACCTTTGATGGCAGTTATTTGAGATTTCTCTCTCTCTCTCTCTCTCTGTCCACCCCTTATATTCTTTATAGTTACCAAAAAAAGACTTCTAGATTTTAGATTTTCTCTACTGTTCATTTTCATCTATTCCTGATTTTATATTTATTGTTTCTTAATTTCTTGAGTTAGAAACTTAAATCATTGGCTTAGTTCTAAGAACTGTTATAATTCTGGTTTTCCTGTTAGTGATGATCATGTTAGTTTAATTCCTTGTTTCCCTAATCTCCTGACAACCACCAAATTACTTTCTGTTTTAATTTTTTATGTCAGAATATATACCCTAAATAATTTCGATATTTTGAAATTTGTTGGGACTGTCATCCCAATCCCAACTTATGATTTATTTTCATAGGACCAGCATGTGGTTTATTCCCATACAAACACATGCATTCATCTAAGCCGAATCGGTTAATGTATTTCTCATACCTTCTATGGGATTGCTTATTTTTGTCTCCTTGCTTAATGAACTATTGAAAGAGGCATGCTTAGTCTCCCACTATGTTAGTGAGGTATACATATTTGTAATTGCAATAGGTTGTTGGTGAATCAATTTTAGCATTGTGAAATATTATTTATCAATTGTAATGCTTCTTGCTTTATGTTGTCTTTGATATTTATATAGTTTCAATGAGAAATTTTGTGGTTAGTGTTTGTAAGGTATATTTTTTCAGCCTTCCGTGTTCAAACTTTCTGTTGTTCTTATATATAAATGGTGTTCTTTAAATAGCATAAAGTTGGTGTGGTTTTCAAAGCAGCTTGAAAATTTTAGATTTTTTCTTCATAGTTTGTATTTTTTTACATCAATGTGATAAAAATACAGCCAGATTTAAATATTCAGCTATACTTCTGTTTCTTAGGTCCATGTATTTTGTTTCATTTTCACTTTCTTTCATTTTGTCTAATTTGGAATTAATCAAATTTTTATAATTATATTTTTCTTTTACACTAAATTGTTAGATGCATATTCTTTTAATATATTTTATTTTTATGAATGAGACAACAAAATGTATTCTTAAAACTTATAGACTGGTTTTAAATGCTGGTATTGCTAATTACATAACAGTACTTAAACCTTATGATCTTAGAAGTTTATATTCTTCAGAAATTTTGCACCATTGGTATAAGGCATTTTAATTCAATGGTTAAAAACTCCATAACTCATTACTATTATTATTTTGTAACATAAAATATGTTTATATTTATTAACCTTTCTGGTATATCTTTCTAGTATAACTTATTTTCTCTTGAATTTTTACACTTTTATTTTAGGTCATTTTTCTTCCTCCTGAAGAAGAAAACTGATTTGTTGTCCTTGTTTTAGTATAGGTATGCTGACAACGTTAGTAACCTTAAAATATTTTCATTTTCCATTATTTTTTTCTGATAGGTATAAAATTTGGTTTGGCAATTATTTTTTCTTTCTTTTTTCTATAAAGACAGAGTTCCATTTTCTTCTAGTTGTCATTGTTTTGGTTGATAAGTCATCTGAAATTCTTATTGTTCTTTCTTGGAAGATGAAGTTTCATGTTGTTTTGTCTTAGAACATTTCCTCTCACTCTTGCATTCTCTCTATTTGCTTATTCATTTTTGTGTTTTCTTCAATTTTACTGTGATGTGCTTAGGTGTTTTTAATTGATTGTTATCTTGCTTGAAATTTGTTGAACTTGAATTTGAGCTATCTTTTTGCCAGTTTTGAAAGTTTTCCTTTACTATGTTTTTAATATTGCCTTTTACATATTCTCCATCTCTTCCCTTGCTGAGATACTGTATATATAGAACTTTTGAGGATGCACCATATTATTCAGCTTTGTTCTTATTTTTCTGTTTCTTTATTTTCTACAGGGGAGTTGTTGGATTTGAATGTTTGTATTAATATTCTATGGTTGTTAATCAGATTACCATAAATTTATTGGCTAAAAACAACACACATTTATTACTTGAGATTTTCTATGGAAAATAGGGATCTTGGCATACATTGACTGAGTCCTCTGCTTGACATCTCACAATGCTGAAATCAAAGCATTTTCCAGACCTGTAGTCTCATTTGAGGCTCATGGTCCTCTGTCAAGGGACTAATAATCTTAATCCAGTCAAAAATTGATCTGAATTATTTTACCCTTTTGATACTGTGTTTTTGGTATACTTTGTCAGGTACATGATTGAGAGCTTGGCATATTTTGCTTTTTGTTTTTCTACCTTAGCCCTGAAGGCTACAGGAGATTCTATTTTGTCATTCAGAGATTCCATGTAGTTCTCATCTCCTGCTCTATTGGGCTTTAAAATGTAAATAATAATAATAATAATAATAAATAGTGGAAGACTTGTATTTAAGGAAGACCCATTCTCCTGTACATCCCTGTTTGCTAAGTGTCACACGATTTTTGCAGATTTCATTCATCTTTTTTGTAGCTTACATTCTTGTTCCCCAGGCTACCATGCAATAGTGAAACTTCATCACATGTCCCAAAGAAAAGATGAACATGTGTTTCTGCCCCTCAAATTTTCCATATTGTCACATCACTCCCACATGTTAGCTAAAATGTGCTTTATTCCAACGGCTTTCTTCCTGAGCCAAACAAATACTCAGCTTATTCTCTCTTTGTTTCCCATTCTTTAGTAACACTGTTTAACATTGTTTCTTCCCATTGTTTGGTAACATTCTTTGTTTAGTAACATTATTCTACTAGTAGGGAGGAGGAGGGGAATTGTCTGCTAATCTTAAACAGTTTCTCTTCTTTTGGGTATTATATCAATAATTTATTCAATTAACAGCTCTTTCACATATAACTGTGGTTTTCATACTATACATTTTATTTTAGTTTTTTGTTCTTGGAGCATCATGTTATTGGGGAGCAATTTCAGAGTAAAAACATGAACTTGCTCTTATCCACTATAAAATATATTGCATAGTCACCATACCTAGCCACTTTTCTAGTTTTAAAATTATAAAAGAAATGAATGCTATTAGTATGTCAATTTTACTGATTAGACAGGTGAAGCACAAAGAATTAAAGCCACTAGCACAAGGTCATACAGTTCGTGAGTGATAGAATCAGGTTAATTGTTAAGTACTCACTCTAGAGATTGTAGTCTAAATCCTATATACACTTTACATTCTGTCTTCATATTTAACATTTTCTAAAGGAAAAAAAAAACCTACCTTTATTCATTTTTATCTTAGTTCTATTTATTTTTGAAATCCAAATTGACTTTATTCAAGGTGTACAGGCATAAGAATGTCTTCTGTTAAAACACCGTTTTTATATATGCTCCCTTCTGAAAACCTACTAAAATAATGTTACAGGAAAAAATTTAAATCCAAAGGACAAACAGAAAGAGAAATGAGAAAATAGAAAATAAAATTTTAGAAGTTAGCAGATGGACAAATGAGAACAAATTCACAGAGTGGAGAAAATTAAAATTTAACCCTGAAGAAAGAGAAACCAACAAGAATCAAGATGATTTGTAGAATATATATATTTCAGGAATTAGAAATAATAGGTACCTTTGAATGTAGAGGCAGAGGGTAGAACTATGAACAGCATTTTCTTTTGATCAGTGTACATATTTTTTGAGTAATTAGAGTAAGACTGCTAAATCTTCATTTTTTTATGATGCAAAGTCAATTTTGTAATGTATTTAGATTTAAATTCAATAAGTATAGGTATATAGGTATTAAACTTAGAAATTTGGCAAATTCAAATAAAAACAAGTAAAAAGTTATGATCTGTGTTCTCTGGGGATTAAAAATGTGTATAAGGGCTTGCCTTCTTTTTTTGTTGTCTTTGTTGTTATGCTTTATACTACTATTTGCTTTTTAAAACTATATGCATATCTTATTGCAATAATCATAAATTTTAAAGTATTTATAAAGCAGCTAGGCATGATGACTCATGCCTATACTATCAGAGCTTTAGGAGGTTGAGGTGGCAGGGATTGCTTAAGGTCAAGAGTTCAAGATCAACCTGAACAACATAGCAAGACCCTGTCTCTACAAAAAATGTTAAAAAGATACCAGGTATTATAGTATGTGCCTATAGTGCTCTCTACCCAGGAGACTGAGGCAGAGGGATTGCTTGAGTCGAGGAGTTCAAGGAGTTCAAGATTACTGTGACCTGTTGTGATCACGCCACTGCACTCCAGTGTGGGTGACAAAGCATGACTCTATCTCCAAAAACAAGTAATCTTCAATCTGACCTGATATTCCCTATAGATTCTCCACAAATCCCCATTTAAAAGGCTTTGGTTTAATATCAAAAATCTTCCATCTAGTATTTTGTTAATGCATTTTTTTTCCTTTAACTTTCTTTCAAAACACAATTTGTGGAAGCACTGAACAACCACCCTCCTTTCCAAAGAAACTTCACAGAGTAATTTTTCAAAGTAAGCCATTACACAGGAAATCCAGGAATCTGCAGAATCCACTAGAATTTAGTAATGCCATTTTTTCAATATAGTCTTCAGGAAGGTATAGAGTCATCTACATTAGGTATTTCTCCTAATGCTATCCCTCCCCTAGCCCCTGACCCCACTGCTATTCCTCCCCTAGTCGCTTAGCCCCCAGCAGTCCCCAGTGTATGATGTTCCCCTCCCTTGTGTCCATGTGTTCTCATTGTTCAACACCCACTTATGAGTAAGAACATGCGGTGTTTGGTTTTCGCTTCTTCTAATCTTCCAGAATTAAACTGATAAAAATATTTTCCATGAAAAAATGGAAAATTTTCTATTCAGAAAAATTCACTCTTTGTAAAGAAATTGGCCATCATGTAAAAGTCCAATGTCCTCCACTTTTGTTAAAAAACAAAGAGAATACAAACACTAAAAATTTCTAAAATAAGCATGCAGAATATAATTCATCTTATCTCTTTCTCCTGTACTATTTTCATTGTATATTCTCAAATATTATACTTACTTAATTCACATTGTCCTTAAATATGTTTCAAAAGTTATGACAAGTGGTTAAATATTTTTAGAAATACTGATATACAAAAAAAGAACATGATAACCTATAGTGCTAGAGTCCCCAAATAAGTATTGTTAAACATTCTGGTATATATCCTTTCAAAATATTTTCCTGTTGACACACCAAACTATACAAAAATGAGTCTTTCAACAATATTGTTTCTTTTGTTTCTTGTTGCTACGTATTCTCTTGTTACATCATAATTAGTGACAAGATAGTAACACGAAAAAAATTTGTTTAACGAATCCCAATTGCTGGTTGTTTATGTTGTTTTCTACTATATTTACTATAGACATATTGCTATTTTTTTCTTATGTATTTTTCATCTGTATATGAATAATTCTTTTTTTTTTTTTTTTTAATGAGATGGAGTTTCACTCTTGTCACCCAGACTGGAGTGCAATAGCCTGATCTTGGCTCAATTCAACCTCTGCATCCCAGGTTGAAGTGATTCTCCTACCTCAGCCTCCTGAGCAGCTGGAATTACAGGCACCTGCCACCATGCCTAGCTAATTTTTGTAATTTTTAGAGACAGGGTTTCACCATGTTGGCCAGGCTGGTTTCCAACTCCTGACCTCAGGCGATTCTCCCACCTTGGCCTCCCAAAGTGCTGGGATTAAAGGTGTGAGCCACCACGCCCAGCCTATGAATAATTCTCGAGAATAAATATACTAGAGAGAAAGGCCCAAGAAGGATATGTTAAAGATGTGTAACATTTTAAAGTGTTATATACATATTGCCTAATAGCCTCAAGGGTTATTGATTGACAACTCCCTTCTACCAAGTATATATAAGAGGATTTGTTTCCTTCAATATCAATGTCATCTGGCTTTTATGTTAACCCTTGCTAACTTGGCAGATTCAAAATAGATCTTATTGTTATTTTACTTCATACTCTTTAATTACTGTTGTTATTGGTACACTTGTCTAATGTTTTCCATTACATATATCGATTCATGAGCACTGTTTTTATATTGAGTACATTTATCGTGCTGATTGTTGAATATGTTACACTGTATGTCTAAATGCCTGAAAACATTTAAAGTTTCTATTTTGATATAGTTGATTATGTTTTAGAAGCAAAATTTTAATTTTATATTTGGGTAAACAATTGTCAATGAGTAAAAAAAAAAAGTACAATGAGCAAAGTCATATTCTCCTCTTATAATCTTACATAGGAAATTAAATAAATAGAAAACAATAAAAGTTTATTTAGATGAAGCTAAGAGACACTTGTTGCCATTTAAAAGTCAATAATCAACATCATCATTAAGCTAGTTTCTTGAAAAGCACAAACATGCAAATTGTCACAATAGTATAGCTATTTATAATGCATGACCTGCATTTTGCCATCATTTTTAAATATATAACTTGCAATACTTTATACATGATTTTTGAGAAGTTTCATCTTTCAAATTGGTAGCAGAGACTGCTCATTGCTTTCCAAAATCTTCCACTCCATGTTAGTAAAATAATCCATTGGTGCCCAGATGAAAAACTTATCTTGCTGCTCCACGTGACCCTGTCGGTACTTTCTGGCCATTAAGTTTCAAGGGCAAAAGTTTTATGGGACATCCAGGAAGTCTCCTTGAAGAGGTCATGGTTTTTTTAATTTCTTTTTTGTATTAATTCAGTTTCCTAGCATATGAATGTGATGGCCTGAATCATCCAGAACAATGAGAACTCTGATTAGATCCTAGAGGTGCTAAGTTGAGCAGAGATGAAGCCTGGGTCCCTCCAGAGTAGTATAAATGCCCAAACCACTTTCCATGGCCTATTTTTGCAATTACTTTGGGTGAGAGCGAAGTAGATGGATACCTTGTTCAAGCCACTATTATTTTGTATTTTCTTCACTTTATGTTATAAAATACAGTGTCTCTCTGACAACAAGAGTGAAACCTATTTCCTTGACATATTTTGGACCAGATAGAAATATTAATTCACGTTCTCATTAAATTACATAACATATGGCAAACTAATTATTTAAAAGACTAATACAAAAGAGTGTGCTAGTTTTTTAAAAAGTTCTATTAATTCTGATTGATCCAAGAACAACCTTGTATTTATCTAGAAGTTTTAAAAAAAATGTAATATATGCATTTATTTAAAAATCTACCACAGTTATTTCATTCTAATAATCTACTCCATATTCTGGTAATTACTGAGTTAAATATCACACAAAAAATTATTTTGGTGATTTTAGTGTTGATTAAGTATAAATTTAGGAGGATGTCAGTTGAAGGACAAGAGAAATCTTGTCATTTTTTTTAGTAGCAAATTATTTGTAGGTTTATGAATGAGATTTTGATTGTTTGGTACAGCAGTTTACCCTTATCTCTTTTTTCAATTTTCAAGGCTTCATTTCCTGCAGTCAACTGCAGTCTGAAAACATTAAATGAAAAACTCCAGTAATAACAATTTGTAAGTTTTAAATTGCTTACCTTTCTGAGTAGCATGATGAACTCACATCATTCCACTCTGTCCTGCCAAATATGTGAATCATCCCTTTGCTCCTCATATTCACTACCCACCCATTATTCACTAACTAGAGGCACTTACTAGTCTTCTTGGTTATCAGATCCACAAACCACAAGAAAAAGAAGGGTATGAACAGAACAAAATATTTTGAGATACAGAGACAGAGAGACCAATTCACATGACTTTTAATTATAGTCATTTTTACAATTGTCCTATTTTATTATTAGTTGTTGTTAATCTCCTACTGTAGCTAATTTATGAATTAAACTTTATATCAATTGACTATCAAGGAAGACTTAACAGCGTTTAGTACTATCTGTGGTTTCAGGCATTCACCATAGGTCTTGGAACATATACCCTGCAGATAAGGAGAACTACTGTATTATTGGGCTTTTTCTTCACATTAAATGCTCCAAATAGATAGGCAATATACACAGAGAAATCATAGACAATGTAAAACAATGTACTTTGCTGTTATCTGTACTCTGCTAAATTCTCCTACCACAAAGGCAAAGCGTTGCATGTCTAAGGAAAAGCATACAGCCTATGCTCAAGGAATAAATAGAACTTCCCATTATTCTGTTCCTTTAATATCAATTTATATATATATATGTGTGTGTGTGTGTGTGTGTGTGTGTGTGTGTGTGTGTGTGTGTGTGTGTATATAGTACTTTAGGTTTTGGAGTACATGTGCAGATCATGCAGGATTGTTGCATAGATACACATACGGCAATGTGGTTTGCTGCCTCCATCCCCCCGTCACCTATATCTGGTATTTCTCCCCATGTTATCCCACCCTAACTTCCCTGTTCTTGTGTCAGTTTGCTGAAATAATGGTTTCCAGGTTCATTCATGTCCCTACAAAGGACACAAACTTAATCATTTTTATAGCTCCATAGTATTTCATGGCATATGTGTGCCACATTTTCCTTGTCTAGTCTATCATTGATGAGCATTTGGGCCGGTTCCAGGTCTTTGCTATTGTAAACAGTGCTGCAGTGAACATACGTGTGCATGTGTCTTTATAATAGAATGATTTATAATCCTTTGGGTATATATCCAGTAATGGGATTGCTGGGTCAAATAGAATTTCTATTTCTAAGTCTTTGAGGAATCGCCATACTGTTTTCCACAATGGTTGAACTAATTTACACTCCCACCAACAGTGTAAAAGTGTTCGTATTTCTCCACATCCTCTCCAGCATCTGTTATCTCCAGAATTTTCAATGATCGCCATTCTAACTGGCATGAGATGGTATCTCATTGTGGTTTTGATTAGCATTTCTCTAATGACCAGTGATGATGAGCATTTTTTCATGTTTGTTGGCCTCATATATGTCTTCTTTTGAAAATGTCTGTTCGTGTACTTCATCCACTTTTTGAATGGGTTGGTTTGTTTTTTTCCTGTAAATCTGTTTTAGTTCTTTGTAGATTCTGGATATTAGCCCTTTGTCAGATGGGTAGATTGCAAATTTTTTTTTCTTTTTTCTTTTGGTTGCTGGTTCACTCTAATGATTGTTTCTTTGCTGTACAGAAGCTCTGGAGTTTAATTAGATCCCCGATTTTGGCTTTTGTTGCCAATGCTTTTGGTGTTTTAGTCATGAAGCCCTTATCTATGCCTATGTCCTGAATGGTTTTGCCTAGGTTTTCTTTTAGGATTTTTATGGTGTTAGGTCTTATGTTTAAGTTTTTAATCCATCTGGAGTTAATTTTAGTGTAAGGTGTCAGGAAGGGGTCCTGTTTCTGCTTTCTGCATATGGCTAGGCAGTTTTCCCAACACCATTTATTAAACAGGGAATCCTTTCCCCATTGCTTGTTTTTGTCAGGTTTGTCAAAGATCAGATGGTTGTAGATGTGTGGCATTGCCTCTGAGGCCTCTGTTCTGTTCCACTGGTCTATATCCCTGTTTTGGTACCAATACTGTGCTGTTTTGATTACTGTAGGCTTGTACTATAGTTTAAAGTCAGGTAGCGTGATGCCTCCAGTTTGTTCTTTTTGCTTAGGATTGTCTTGGCTATGCGGGATCTCTTTTGATTCCATATGAAGTTCAAGGAGGTTTTTTCTGTACTGTGGAGAGGGTCATTGGTAGCTTGATAGTTTTGAATCTGTAAATTACATTGGGCAGTATGGCCATTTTCACAATATTCATTCTTTCTCACCATGAGCATGGAATGTTTCTCCATCTGTTTGTGTCCTCTCTGATTTCCTTGAGCAGTGGTTCATAGTTCTTGAAGAGGTCCTTTACGTCCTTTGTTAGTTGTGTTCTGAGGTATTTTATTCTCTTTGTAGCAATTGTGAATGGGAGTTCTCCTTGATTTGGCTCTCTTTTAGTCTGTTATTGGTGTATAGGAATGTTTGTGATTTCTGCACACTGATTTTGTATCCTGAGACTTTGCTGAAGTTGCTTATCAGTTTAAGGAGATTTTGGGCTGAGACAATGGGGTCTTTTAAATATACAATCGTGTCATCTCCAAATACAGACAATTTGACTTCCTCCTTTCCTAATTGAATAACCTTTGTTTCTTTTTCTTGCGTGATGCTCTGGCTCGAACTTCCTATACTATAATGAATAGGAGTGGTGAGAGAGGGCATCCTTGTCTAGTGCCAGGTTTCAAAGGGAATGCTTCCGGTTTTTGCCCATTCAGTATGATATTGGCTGTGGGTTTGTCATAAATAGCTTTTATTATTTTGAAATACGTTCCATCGATACCTAGTTTATTGAGAGTTTTTAGCATAAAGGGCTGTTGAGTTTTGTCGAAGGCCTTCTCTACATCTATCGAGATAATCATGTGGTTTTCATCTTTAGTTCTGTTTATGTGGCAGATTACGTTTATAGACTTGTGTATGTTGAACTAGCCTTGCATCCCCCCGGATGAAGCCTATTGATCGTGATGGATAAGCTTTTTGATGTGCTGTTACATTTGGTTTGCCAGTATTTTATTGAAGATTTTTGCATCAATGTTCATCATGAATATTTACCTGAAGTTTTCTTTTTTGTTGAGTCTCTCTGGGTTTTGGTATCAGGATGATGTTGGTCTCATAAAATGATTTGGGAAGGATTCCCCTCTTTTTGGATGATTTGGAATAGTTTCAGAAGGAGTGGCACCAGCTCCTCTCTGTACATCTGGTAGAATTCGTCTGTGAACCCATCTGGACCTGGACTTTTTTATTTGGTTGGTAGGCTATTAATTCTTGCCTCAACTTCAGCCCTTGTTATTGGTCTATTCAGGGTTTCAACTTCTTCCTGGTTCAGGCTTGGGAGGGTGCAAGTGTCCAGGAATTTATCCATTTCTTCCAGGTTTACTAGTTTATGTGCATAGAGTTGTTTGTAGTAATCTCTGATGGTAGTTTGTATTTCTGTGGGATTGGTGGTGATATCCTCTTTATTGTTTTTTATTGCATCTATATGATTCTTCTCTCTTTCTTTTTCATTAATCTGGTAGCGGTCTATTTTGTTGATCTTTTAAAAAAACCAGTTCCTGGATTTATTGATTTTTTGAAGGTATTTTTGTGTCTCTGTCTCCTTCAGTTTTGCTCTCATTTTAGTTATAGCTTGTCTTATGCTAGCTTTTGAGTTTTTTTTTTTTTTTAATCTTGCTCCTCTAGCTCTTTCAATTTTGATGATAGGGTATAGATTTTAGATCTTTCCTTGCTTCTCATGTGGGCATTTATTGCTATAAATTTCCCTCTAGACACTGCATTAAATGTGTCCCAGAGATTCTGGTATGTTGTGTCTTCATTCTCATTGGTTTCGAAGAACATCTTTATTTCTGCCTTCATTTCATTGTTTATCCAGTCAACATTCAAGAGCTAGTTGTTCAGTTTCCATGAAGTTGTGCAGTTCTAAGTTAGTTTCTGAATGCTGAGTTCTAATTTGATTGCACTGTGGTCTGAGAGACTGTTTGTTATGACTTCTGTTCTTTTGCATTTGCTGAGGAATGATTTACTTCCAATTTATGTGATCAATTTTAGAGTAGGTACGATGTGGTGCTGACAAGAATATATATTCTGTGGATTTGAGGTGGAGAGTTCTGTAGATGTCTATTAGGTTTGCTTTGGTCTACATCTGAGTTCAAGTCTTGGATATCCTTGTTAATTTTCTGTCTCATTGATATGTCTAATATTGACAGTGGAGTGTTAATGTCTCCCACTATTATTGTGTGGGAGTCTAAGTCTCTTTGTAGGTTGTTAAGAACTTGCTTTATGTACCTGGGTGCTCCTGTATTGGGTGCATATATATTTAGGATTGTTAGCTCTTCTTGTTGCATTGATCCTTTTACCATTATGTAATGCCCTTCTTTGTTTCTTTTGATCTTTGTTGGTTAAAATCTATTTTATCAGAGACTAGGATTGCAACTTCTGCTTTGTTTTGCTCTCCATTTGCTTGGTAAATCTTCCTCTATCCCTTTATTTTGAGCCTATATGTGTCCTTGCAAATGAGATGGCTTTCCTGAATACAGGCACACTGATGGGTTTTGACTTTTTATCCAATTTGCCAGTCTGTGTCTTTTGATTGGGGTATTTAGCCCATTTACATTTAAGGTTAATATTGTTGTGTGTGAATTTGATCCTGTCATTTTGATGCTAGCTGCTTGTTTTGCCCGTTAGTTGACACAGTTTCTTCATTGTGTCAATGGTCTTTACCATTTGGTACATTTGGAGTGGATGGTACTGGTTGCTCCTTTCTATATTTAGTGCTGCTTTTAGGAGCTCTTGTACGGCAGACCTGGTGGTGATGAAATCTCTCAGCAATTGTTTATTTGTAAAGGATTTTATTTCTCCTTCGCTAACGAAGCTTAGTTTGGCTGGATATGAAATTCTGGGTTGAAAGTTCTTTTCTTTAAAGATGTTGAATATTGGCCCCCACTCTCTTCTGGCTTATAGGGTTTCTGCCAAGAGATCCACTATGAGTCTGATGGACTTCCCTTTGTGGCTAACCTGACCTTTCTCTGTGGCTGCTCTTAGCATTTTTTCCTTCATTTCAGCATTGGTGAATCTGAAGATTATGTGCCTTAGGGTTGCTCTTCTTGAGGAATATCTTTGTGGTGCTCTCTGTATTTGCTGGATGTGAATGTTGGCCTGCCTTGCTAGGTTGGGGAAGTTCTCCTGGATAATATCCTGAAGAATGTTTTCCAGCTTGAATTCATTCTCTCCATCATATTCAGGTACACCTATCAAACGTAGATTAGGTCTTTTCATATAATCTCATATTTCTTGGAGGCTTTGTTCATTTCTTTTCACTCTTTTTTTTCTAATCTTGCCTTCTCATTTTATTTCATTGAGTTGATCTTCAATCTCTGATATCCTTTCTTCTGCTTGGTCAATTTGGCTATTGAAACTTGTGTATGCTTCATGAAGTTCTCGTGTTGTGTTTTTCAGCTCCATCAATTCATTTATATTCCTCTCTAAGCTGTTTATTCTCATTAGCATTTTGTCTAACCTTTTTTCAAGACTCTTAGTTAGAACATGTTCTTTTAGCTCAGAGAATTTTGTTATTACCCATGTTCTGAAGCCTGTTTCTGTCAATTCATCACACTCATTCTCCATCCAGCTTTGTTCCCTTGCTGGTGAGGAGTTGTGATCCCTTGGAGGAGGATAGGCATTCTGGTTTTTGGTGTTTTCATCCTTTTGCACTGGTCTCTTCCCATCTTTGTGGATTTATCTAACTGTGGTCTTTGTAGTTGGTGACTTTTGGATGGGGTCTCTGAGTGGACATCCTTTTTGTTGATGATGAAGTTATTTCTTTTTGTTTCTTAGTTTTCCTTCTAATAGTCAGGCCCCTCTGCTGCAGGACTGCTGGAGGTCCACTACAGACCCTGCTTGCCTGGGGGATCACCTGCGGCAGCTGCAGAACAGTAAGGATTGCTGCCAGTTTCCTCTTCTGTTATCTGTGTCCCAAAAGGTTACCCGCCAGATGTCAGCCTGAGCTCTCCTTTATGAGGTGTCTCTTTGGATACATGGGAGTTGGGGGAGCTGCTTGAGCAGACAGTCTATCCCTTATAGGGGCTCAAGGGCTGAGCTGGGAGTTCTGTTGTTCCGTTCAGAGCTGCTGGGCAGGTACATTTAAGTCTGCTGCAGCAGAACTCATAACCACCTTTTTTCCTAGGTGCTCTGTCCTGGGAAGGTGGGGCTTTATTTATAAGTTCCTGACATGCTACTGCCTTTTTTTAGAGATGCTCTGCCCAGCAAGGAGATAGCCTAGTCACAGTCTGCCAACAGAGGCATTGCTGAGCTGCTGTGGGCTCTGTCCTGCCGCTGTGTCAACTTTCTTGAGGTTTTGTTTACAGGGGTACAATTAGAACTGCCTCAGTAATGGTGGTCTACCTCAGTAATCCCTTTAATGTCAATTCTAGGAAAGCTAGAGTCTCTGTTAGGAACATTTTTACACTGTTGGTAGGAATGTAATTTGGTTCAACCATTGTGGAAGACAGTGTGGCAATTCCTCAAGGACCTAGAAATAGAAATTCCATTTGATCCAGCAATCCCATTACTGGGTATATATTCAAAGGATTATAAATCATTCTGTTATAAAGACACATGAACATGTATGTTCATTGTGGCACTGTTTACAATAGCAAAGACCTGGAACCAACCCAAATGCCCATTGACGATAGACTGGACAAGGAAAATGTGGCACATATACTCCACGGAATACTATGAAGCCATAAAAAACAATGAGTTTGTGTCCTTTGTAGGGACATTGATGAATCTGGAAACCATCATTCTCAGCAAACTGACACAAGAACAGAAAATCAAACACCACATGTTCTCCCTCATAGGTGGGTGTCAAACAATGAGAACACATGGACACAGAGAGGGGGAGCATCACACACTGGGGTCTATTGTGGGGGACTAGGGAAGGGACAGCAGGGGATAGGGAGTTGGGGAGGGATAACATGGGGAGCAATGCCAGATATAGGTGACAGGGGTATGGAGGCAGCAAACCACATTGCCAGATATGTACCTATGCAACAATCCTGCATGATCTGCACATGTACCCCAGAACCTAAAATGCAATAAAATATATAGTTAAAAAAAAAAAGAAACTTAAGTCTTAAATTACATTCAGTACCTGCTTTAGAATTTGAAAAGAAGACCATGCACAAGAGCATTATCATTTTACATACAGCAACTCCAACCATTACCATGGGTAAATAGGGCTCAATGTTTGCAATATGATGCTATTAGTATTTTCTTTTCCTTTTGGGGAAAAGAGAGGGATGGATGATCATACAAAGCCGGTAAAGGAACAAAAGCACTGTTGACGTATGGAGAAAAGAACAGGAGCCTCCTTATCTCTTCACCAGTGGCCCTCCTGACTGTTTTACTTCAATTGTTTGCTTTGACTATTGAGCCTATACTCAGTCATGGATAGTGCATACACTTCTAGGAGAAATATCAATTGACTTTCAAGGAAGACTTGCTATAATGGCATGTGGCTTTATATTTTGCACATATTATTGTTTCTTTGTAGACACTTGGAACCAGAAAACATGACACTTTAACTATCACCCAGAGCCCCTTAAGCAGCACATTAATTTACCTCAAGGCCAAATATTTCTTAAATTATGCCCTAATTTTATATATTATTTCCTAACAGATGATAATTTTTTCTTATATTGTAACCTATTTTATTGTGCATATATGATTAAAAAATTTAGGTCAGTTGTAGTGGCTCATACCTATAATCCCAGCACTTTGGGAGGCTGAGGCATGAAGATTGCTTGAGCCCAGGAGTTTGAGACCAGCCTGGGCAGCATAACAAGACGCTTACTCTACAGAAATTAAAATTAGCCAGGCTTGGTGATGGGGCCATGTATTCCCAGGTACTCAAGAGCCTGAGGTGGGAGGATAGCTTAAGCTTAGGAGGTCAAGGCTACTATGAGCTGTAATTGCACCCACTTGCAATGCAAAAAAAAATTATGTTTTCCATTAAGAATACACAATGAACTCTGAATTCTAAAAACAAAAAAAAACTAATCTCAATCATAGAAAAGTTATAGTGCTAAATAAGTTAATATCCATATACCTTATCTGCAAAGAGGATCTGAATCAGATTATCTTAATGGTCTGGGTTCCTTGTTTGTTAGTTGTAGCTTGATCTAACAAATTTAAGGGGTGCCCAGTTTTATGGCCAACCTAACATCTCCAAAACTAAGCAACCAAATTCTAATCTTTCATGAGACTCACTTTCCAAATTCTCCCAAAGTCAAACTGTATAGTCTGTTTTCACACTGCTGATAACAGGCATACCTGAGGCTGGGCAATTTAGAGAAGAAAGAGGTTTAATGGATTTACAGTTCCACGTGGGTGGGTAAGCCTCACAATCATGGTACAAGTTATATCTTCATGGATGGTAGCAGGCAAAGAGAGAGAACTTGTGCAAGGGAACTCCTCTTTATAAAACCGTCAGATCTCATGAGGTGTATTCACTACCATGAGAGCAGCATGGGAAAGATTTGCCTCCATGATTCAAATATAATCATTCTATTATAAAGAATTCCCACTTGGCCCCTCCCACAACATGTGGGAATTCAAGATGAGATTTGGGTGAGACACAGCGGAACCATATAACAAACTATCATAATACAATGTACCATTCCACATGACACAATTTAGGACTCAGTGTTACTGTGCCCAGAGGAGTATTTCCTAAACAAATAAAATATTCTGATGCTAAGAATGTCTAACATAATAGACTTTTACTGTTTGCTGTACATGCTAAGATAAGCTAATGTGAAAGAAAAAAATCTTAGTTTTTTGGATGTTCTGGATTCAATTCAATTTGTGATAGAGTAAAAAGGGAGAACAGATAGCAATAAAGGATATCTAGTGTTTAACTGATTTGGGCTTTCATATCAAGGTCTAGCTGCCCTGCACGAGAAAATGGTGAGGACAGAAAATAAGAGGGCGATCTACTTTTCCAAATATGCTTGGATATGAGTGAAAAAAGTAAAAAATGAGAAATGACTTTTGTTACACAGTGGTACTCTCCACAAACAGCAATGCTTGAGTTAATAGCTTCTAAAAGAGAGAGAGACCGCAAAGTGCCTGAGAGGTGATGAAGTCAGTAGAGAAACAGGGAACATTTTTACAAAAGATATATGGAAGATCTGAGCTATCTCTCACTTTCGCTTACTGTAACTATTCTTTCATTAATACATACTGCAGAAGAGGAAGAGAGAACATTTAAAACCCTGTACAAGCAAAAAAAAAAAAAAAAATGAAAGAAGGAATAAGGAAAATGTGACCATATACTAACATATGCTAACAGAGGCCCAACAGAATCACAGAAATGCAAAATATGAATACCTAAAGAAGATATTTGCATAAATGAAATAAATACATTGCATACTTGTTGCACATGTAGTATACAATTATTGAAAGACTGAAAATTTGATTTATTATTATTATTATAATTTGCCTTTTGCTGGTTGCAGAAACAATAAATCTTAGTCATTAATTTTTGCATGTTTTCATATATTTTAAGATAGACTTTTTTATTTGTTTGTGATGAGGAAATAGCAAAAGGATCATAGAGCAAAAGCTTCTATGTGGTACTGACTTAAGCTTTACACTTGAAGGGTAATTCTACCTAATTATTTTTAGTGAAGAACTTTTTCAGAATTGAATTGCAAATTGTGCATATACTTAGTGGGTTTGATTTTCTCATTTAAAATAAAGTCATTTTAATAGGAGCCATAATTAAGCTAAGACATTCAGAGGTTTAAGAATAGATGCCAGCTCATAGATGTTTGTTAGATGAATTTATTAATTTTATGTTTTAAGCCATAGAATTTGAATAATGAGTTATCAGATGACGTATTTGAAGACAATTTCAAGCAATGAACTTTTGGCTTCATTTGCTTTTCTTTTTCTTTTCAAAGATATTCTTCACATTTATTTAACTGAAGCACAACGATTGCAGAAAGACACAGTCAACAGTAAATGTGACAGTATTGCCCCCATTACTTTTGCATCTCTAATTATTTTGTAATATTGAAACCAGCCTGGAACCAGTAGCTAGATACAGTGTTTTTTTTACACTTAAAGACCATATGATTTTGATATCATATTTGATATAACATTTTAATTTGGTAATATGCACTTCTCTGTGTTAAAATAAAAATATTCACTATATATGTATACTGGATATATTTTTCTATTCATTCATCTATAAAATAATACAAATTACAAGCATATAAAAATTTAAAATAAAAAAAGAATAACAAATTAGAAAATATGAGGTATAAAAAATGAACTTTTATAGGCTTTCGATTTATTGACATCCAGGAACTATGATAGGTAATTTGTATACATCTTTTTCATTTAAACTTTCACAAATTCCCTCTATAGACTAAAATTAAACTTCATAGAAGTTAAATTACTTATTCAAAACAATTTAGGTATGGTATACAGAAACTCAAATTGAATGTTTAACCTAAAATACAATCCAATTAAATTAAATAAACAAATCATGGTGTTATACAGACAATGACCCAGTTATTTAAAAAGTTATAGTTATGGAAATCCTGAATCTTTTCTCCAAACTGCTATGATTTTTTATATATCTTATCCTGTGAAACCTTCCTTCAGCATTATTACAAGATATAGAGCAGCTAATTGTCATTTTTGTCATGCCCATCTTGTATTCCTTTGTAAATTGTTTTCTAGCTACTTTCATTTTGGCATCTTCATTCTTTATGTTCAGTTTGACAATGGCTGTCTAGGAGTGCTCTTTCCTGTCCTCATCCTTATTTTGGATGGCTGAAGCTTGTGCATATCTAGGTTGATGTCATTAGTCAATTTTAGAAAATTCTGGCATTTATCTCTTTAAATATTTATTCTACCCATGTTCTTTAATCTTCATATCTGGAATCTAATTATACATGTGTTAGACTGTTTGATATTGTTCCAAAGATCATGAATGCTCAGTTATGTTTTATGTCATCTTTTTTTTCTTTTAATGTTTCCTTTGCATATTTCATACTGATGTCATCTATTCCACCAATTTTATTTGTAAGCCTTTTAAAAAAAAAAAAAAAAATATATATATATATATATATATAGAGAGAGAGAGAGAGAGAGGAGACCTGGAATTACTATAGCACTTTGCAGCCAGGTAGAGAAGTAGTCATCAATTTCAAAAATAAAAATATCGAAAGCCAAGTGGGAAGGCTCAAGCTTAAAATCTCAGCACTTTTAGAGGCCGAAGCAAGAGAATGGCTTGAAGTAGGAGTTTGAGACCAGTCTTGTCAACAAAGTCAGACCCTTTCTCTAGGAAAAAATTAAAAATTAACCAGATATGGTATCTGGTGCATGTAATTCTAGCTACTCAGGAGTCTGAGGTGGGCAGATTTCTCGAACCCAAAAGTTTGAGGCTGCAGTGAGCTATGATGGCACCACTGCACTCCAGCCTGGGTGACAGAGCCAGACTTTGTATGTAAAAAAAAGAAAAAGAAAACACTGAGAAACATTCTCATTCCCTAATGGTACCATTCTGTGTTTGAATTAATGCACCATTGAGTTGCCTTTAGTATCCTTACTGCATGAAATTTAGCATCTATCTGTTTATCTGGAAAAGAGTTGTCAATTCCCTGGTAAAGTATACTAGAAATTTATAGTGTCATATTACATATGTTTACCAAAAGATAAATGCACAGCCAATAAAAGTAATATTATCAGTTTGGTAATTTTAAGTAGTCTCTGCAATACCTTCACCAAAGGAACCTACAGATACTTGTATAAATAGATCTATAAGGAAAATACCTTCTACTGAATATTGTAGCTAAAATTATGGTGTTTAAACTATAAAAATCATTTGTGTGGATATGTGTATATACAACATAGGTATATAAGATGATAATTTTATGGATTTTTTTTCACAATGCAGCATTCCCTCAGCCCCCAATATAGGATTAATGTGATGGAAAAATTAAATCTGGTGGAATACACTGGGTAAGAGTTAAAAAAACCTTAACTCCCTAGAAATACGTTAAAATTATATTTTTATTTCTGGAAAAACATTATTATATAAAACTCATTCTTATTTATAAATCCATGGGAAACTAATAATACTCTCAAAATGACAACTAGCTCGCTTTAGGCAGATAATGTTATATTAAAACATATATAGTGGTATATAGTAAGCAATCAGTGCATGTTTATCCCTAACATTGATATAAAGAAAAATACTTTAGGTAGCAATTTCTAGTTCAACATCTTTTTATGACCAAAAAAAAAAAATCTGCCCTCGTGACATGTATCTAAAAGAAAATATTCCTAGAGGTGATCAGCAGTATTAAAAGATTTCCAAGATAAAAGGAGACAGCATTGTTTCTCAGAATAGCTCGGATCACCCCAAAATATCTTTAAAATAGTTGAAACTTTTGGATTTTCCCCCTTTCTTTTCCTTTTTGTTTCCGCAGTTCCTCTCTTAATGCTTTGTGCAGAAAAGAAAGACAATTTTACAACTCCCTCTCAAAACTTAAGCCTTTAGTATAAAATTGATTGTAAGATAAGAACAGATAATTTATGAAGCAGAAGATAAAAATAGTTAACCAACTCATGAAAAATGTCCAGTCTCATTATTTCACTAGTTTTAAAAACATTCCTTTGAATGTTATTCTTTCATTTCAACATTTAATTAAAGGCTAATAGTCATTAAACCTTCATGATAAAAGTACAAGTATTTTGTATGTTCCTTATTCAGTATTTTTAAAAATATTATATAAAATATATTTTATAAGTAAAACATATGTATCAAAATAACCTTTATTAAGTCTACTTTAATGGAAGCCATAAAAATAGTGCATATTTTCAAGTACTGCCTAGAAATGCTTCTTTTAAACATACATACATTGTATCCATAGACTAAAATACAGCATATTACATGTAAGTGAATAATAAACCACAAGTCAAAGATATTAAAGTTATTAAAGATTGGAAAGAAAAAAATAAAATTGTTCATCTTAATAGATGATATGACTCTCTGAATGAAAATCTTAAAGGATCAATAAACATCAGTACATCTCCTAGAAGTAATAAAAGAATTCAGAAAGGTTATAGAAGAGAAGATCAACACACAACAGTCACATTTCTATACACTAACATGTAGATACATAGGTATACACTTAATTAAACATGTAAGGTGTCTGTATTTTGAAAATTACAAAATGCTTATTAAATATCAAAGACCTAAATAAGTGGAAGCATAGAGTATCCAGAATTTGGAAGACTCAACATTGTACATACGTCAGTTTTCCCAAATTTAATCTATCTGTTTAGTGAAATTCCTATCAAAATCCCAAGAAGGCATTTACAGATGTAGACAAACTAATTCTACAATTAATATGTAAGATACTGGTCCTAAAATAGCTAAAAAAAAAATCTTGACAAATAAGTATACAGCAGATACTCTGGTTTCTCTTCAGATCGCATAAATCTTTCGCCTTTTCCTAAAGATTTCCATGGAGAGGAACAATTCTGAGTCTTTATCCAATTTTTTGAGACCTTGTTTCGGCAAGGCCACATGTAAAAAAAAAAAAAAAAAATAGAATACAACAGAAAAAATCTTACTACTAGGCTTACTACATAGCTGTATTAATCAAGACTGTGTGGTTTTGACTACAGCAGTGAATACACAAACGTATACATGTGATAAAAATTGTATCAAACTGAATACACATGCACATGAGCACATCTGAGCACAATTAAAACTGTAAAATTCTCAATAAGATCAATGGATTGCATCAATGTCAATATCTTGATTGCAATACTGAATTATACTTTTGTAAGGTGTTACAATTAGAAGAAACTAGATAAACCGTACAATAGATGTCTATATATTTTTGCAACCATAAGTGAATCTAAAATTATCTCAATAAATCTTGTAAAATTTTAGCTGGATGCTGTGGCTCATGACTGTATCCCAACATTTTGGGAGGCCAAGATGGGAGAATTGTTTAAGGCCAGGGGTTCAAGACCAGCCTGGGCAACAAGGCAAGACCCCATCTCTACAAAAAAATAGGCCAGCCATGGTGCCTCACGCCTGTAATCTCAGCACTTTGGGAGGCCAAGGCAGGCGGATCATGAGGTCAAAAGATTGAGACCATCCTGGCCAACATGGTGAAACCCAGTCTCTACTAAAAATACAAAAATTAGCTAGGTGTGGTGGCATACACCTGTAGTCCCAGCTACTGAGGAGTCTAAGGCAGGAGAATTGCTTGAACTTGGGAGGCAGAGGCTGCAGTGAGCCGAGATTGGGCCACTGCACTCCAGCCTGGCAACAATAAAATAAAATAAAATAAAATAAAATTTAGAAATTAGGCTGGCATGTTGGCACAGACCTGTAATTCCAACTATTCAGGAGGCCTTGGTGGGAGGATCACTTGAGCCTAGGAGTTGGTGAGCCTGCAGTGAGCTATGAATCTCCACTGCACTCTAGTGTGGGTGACAGAGTAAGACCTTCTCTCTCAAATAAAAAATAATAATAATTTTTTTAATTCAAAGGTTAAGTTTATCTGGTATCACCAAGCAGCAAGGACATTTTATGTCTATTTCTCCAAACTTAGAACAATATCTAATGCAAGTTAACCCTAGATTATCTGGTTAGGTTTTATTTGGGGTGCATTTTGAAATTCATACTTCTGAGGGTTTTCTAATACATTTTACTTTGATATTATGCCAATGGACTATATAATTTTATTAGAAAATTATAATAAAAGTATATGAATAAACATTCATGTATTAAAAACAGTACGTTTATTAAATAATATTATACATATATAATGCTTATTTTAATCTTATTGGCCATTTTTAGATTCTATGTAGGTATGGCAATCATTACACATATTTGCATGTATCTATTAATAATATTGTGGTACTCAGGGGCATAAAGTGAAGTAACAGTGAAAATATCTGTGGTAGAACAGTGAAAACATTTACCTTGTTGACTTCATGCACTTCCAAATTTGCAGTCTCTTTCAATTCACTGGCATATCATACTAAAATGTTTAAAATTTCACATTGTAATTCTGTTTTCCATTGAAAGGGAAATGACTGAAACTCTTCTATTTTGTAAGCGCCATTTAATTTGGATTCTGTAAATGTAAGAGGAAGATATAGGACAGTAGTAATACCATGTATTTTGTCCATCTACCCACCCATAATCATTTCATCCATCAGAATTTTTCTCCATACACATCTGAAATTAATTTCAGCGAAAGACACTTACCAGTGATAATTTCTTTTACAATCCTCATCCTACTGTATGTCTATTATTACATTATATTGTCAAATAAGTACATCTTGTCACAAACCTATTTTCAAATTGTTGACAAATTGCTATGTTTTGGACAGCCTCAGAAATTCTGTTGCCCAGAGAGATGGCTATTGTAGAAACATCTGAAAAATATGACTGCATTTCAGGCTGCTTTTTTTTCCCCCCTTGGCTTAAAAGAGCCATGACATTGTAGTTTGTGACAAGTGACCTATAAACACTGGGACTGAAATTTTACCACTATTTTCATGATCTGCCTATTATGTGTGTCATTAAAACAAATATGGACTGTTACTTCTTTCACGTGTATTCAACACACTGTATTTATAAGCCAAAACCATACACCAAAAATGAGTCAAATATGTAAAGTACCATTGAATAAAGTTTTACTTGTTACTAAGGTGATAAAACAACTTCACTATTATTAATATGCATGAACTGTTAGAAAACCTTAGCTGTTCACAGCATTTATAAACAAACATAAAATAGTTTAAATCTGCTGCACAAATAGAAGGGAAAAAGTCACCTACAAGTTTTATAATGCCACCTTTTTGAAGAATATTCAAAGTAGATTTATTCTAACAAAAAGAATTTGGAGTCTAGCATGTGACTCAATGGACAGTAACTGAAGACCGTTGAACTAAGAAACTAAAACAACAAACCGCTATCTGTCTTCTGACTGCAAGACAGGAAATAAAAAAGAATTGTGAGTTTGGTTGTTGTTTCACAGGACTTGCATTTTAAATAATGTATAGATTTCATTAGCTAAATATTTTTCAATATGTAAAAAAATAATATTCTTAAACCACTTGAAATGCAAGTGCTTGAATTTCTCTGACCATTAACAGTCTCTGTTACCTGATTGATTTACTGGCTATGATAATTTACTACCTTTAATGATTTTCAAGGACAAAAGGAAAATACTGATTATAAACAAATACAAGTAGAGAAACAACTACCTGGACTAGTAATGCTTTGTTAGACCAGTTAGTAAGAATTTGGTGTCTCAATGTCCAACCTTTCAACCTCTCTTCTCCAAAACATCTAGGTTGGTCTTTATAAATTGCAAACATGTTTCATTTTATTCCCCAGCATAAGACATTTCAAAGATAACACTGTCCTTTACAGGATGAAAGCCATGCTTCTTTTCTCTTGTCTTATAACTTGGCAGGCTTCATGTGGACTGGAATCACAGCTGTTTAATTCTCTACTTCATACCCAGTGCCTATACTAATACCTGACACATAATACATGCTTTAAAAATTTGTAGAATTGTTGAATGGAAGAAAACGTCTTGTTTTTCTCACTGCCTATACTGAAACTAAACTCTCTTTGTTCCTGTGGCTTTCTTTGACAGGAAAGACCTTCTTTTGCCTGGAAAAAACTTATTTATTTTTTAGCAATTTCCTACTGAATGATCTTTTATTGGGAATACATCAACTTTTCTCTTGTGTTCCCATTGCTTCATATTGAATTGCTATCATTTCTATTATAACATTTGTTGCGCTTATTTATTTTAGATGTCATTCTTTTGATTGTAACCTACTTGAAATCAAGGACCAGTTTTGTTCAAATTTCCAATACCACTTAACAGAGCCAATACATTCATTGATTGACAGTATAGTAATAAACATATTCATATATGACCTTCCTTCAATATTTTTATTCATAAATAAATATAATCAGCCTAGTAAAGAAAAAGTAGAAGTAACTACAGGGAAACCATTTAATAAGACAAGATATGGGTATAGAAAACACATTTTGTCATTTGCAGTGCAAAGTAGCAAAGCAATAAGAAACTGAAAGCATTTTAAACAAGGATGCAACATGTTTTGATTTATGTCTTAAAGATATGCTTCTGACAGCCTATAGAGAACATAATAGAAAGACAAAATTTGAAACTATAAAAAGTTAGTAGGGTATTGCTAGGAACCAGACAAGAAATGATGGTGATTTATAACTGTGATTTGTTGAGGCTATGAAAATAGTATCAATCGTAGGGACACATAAAATAAAAATGAGAAAAAGATAAAATTTCAAAATGTCAAAATGATTCCCAATTTTCATCTTGAGCAACTAGGATATAATAAGTGAACTATAATGTACTAAAACAGAAAAAAATAAACTGTGCTAACGGCATACGATAAAGAGATAAACAGATGGGAGAGATTAGAATAGGCAAGATATTTAAAAAACAAAACATCACAAATTAATGGAGAGTAAAATATTATTCAATACATGGTGTTAAGACAATATATTAATTATTTTAGATAAAGACACTCATATTTTCTTTTGCCTGTCATAAACATTACATATTTTAAAAATTATATTCAGCAAGTAAATATAAAATTAAAGACTTGATAAAGCCAGAAGACAGTGGAGTTTGAAGTACAGTATGGCTAAACACTAAACTTAAAAGTGTTAGCAAATGTCACAATTAATAAGAGGAAGTACTTTGATTTCTTAAAAACTAAAAACTTACTACATAATAGGCAATCCAAATTGATTTTCAATCAATAATAGAAAACGTATTTGTGGAATAAGGTGGAGAGTAAATGCACTACAGTTTTATTAAAATAAATTTAAACTATATTTTATGTTCAAAAATAAACTCTTTATGATATAATTTTTAAAGACAATACAGAAAGAATTCTGGGAAAATGGTAAAGTAGGAAGCATCAGAAACCTGTCTCCCCACAGACAACAATTACACTGGGATAATCTGTCTGATGCAACTGTTTTGGAACTCTGGAATCTGTTGAGTGCTTGCAAATTTCAGGGGAAGGCTTAGATGGTAAATTGAGGTTAATTTTAGTCAATTTCTCCCTTAGCACAGTTGCTGCTAACCACTCCCTAGCTCCCAGCCTTAAGGAAGGAAGCTGTGTATTCCTGGAACAGTTTGTACACAGCTAGCAAAACAACTCTATCTGCTGAATATCAGGAATTTAGGCTTTGAATACCAATTGCCACTTTAGATAGAAGAGGTGAAGAAAAAGAGGTGACAGCCATTGTGTTGCATTGATGCAAGTACCTCCTCCTTATTCAAGGTCAATCAGGTCCATCAAGCTAAGTGACATCCAAGGGATTTGAAGAGCTGAGATCTTTTTATTTTTCCCCTTCGTGTTTCTAGTTTTCCTTTTCTGGGAGTCAGACATTGAAAAGTAGGACATTAGAAAGCACACAAATATATATGGAAAATTAGAAAGTCACTGTGTGTTTTTAAGAGAAGGCACAGTCTCAGAAAAGACCTAAGAAGACCTTAGTTTACATCTCAGGCTGATCTTCAGCACAGAAACAACCTATAGCAATCAAAATTTTTTTTAAAAAGAAAACAAAACCAGCAGAAAACTCACCAAACCCTGGGAAAGAGGATAAGCTAATTCTAGAGTTACCACATTTACTGATTCCAATGACCAGTTTAAAAAAAAAATCACAAGTAATACAAAAAAACATAAAAGTATGATCTATTCAAAAGAAAATAAAAACTGACAGACTCTCCCTAAGAAAGATTTGATGGCAGATCTACTAGACGAAGACTTTAAAACAACTGTTATAAAATGCTAAAAAAAATAATAAATAATAAGAATGAAAGACATGGAGAAAGTCATAAAAATGATATATGAAAAGAATGAAAATATCAATAATAATAATTTTAAAAAAACTTAAAAAGAAACCAAAGGGTATTCCTGGAAGCAAAAATATCAATCGCTAAAATTAAAAATTCACTAGAAATATTTGAACAGCCAGAATGAAGAAACAGCCAAAGTAAGGATAGAAAAATGAAAATAATCAATTCTGAGGAACAGAAGTTTTTTTAAAAAATTAAAGAAAAACTAACAGAACCTAAGGAACCTATGGGACCCTATCAAACTGGACTACATACACAGTGTGGAAGTCTAAAAAAAAAGTAGATCAAATGATAGATAAACTGATAGAGGTCTATCTATCTATCTTTTCTATATCAGATCTATCTATCTATCTGTCTTTTCTATATCAGATCTATCTATCTATCTATCTATCTATCTATATATGTAGGTCTCTATCTACCTATCTCCTATTGTTTCTGTTTCTCTGGAGAACCGTAACTAATACAATCCCCTCAAACTTAAGACAACAAAATAAATGTTTAGAAAATGTTTAAGGTAATTATTTAATGGCATAAAACGTAAGTAATCATGAACACACTTTCTGAAAAGATTGAACAGGATTTGAAAAATAACTAAAATAAAACTCTTGGTAATTAAAACCTGTTAAATTAAAAATTCAATGCTTGAGCTAAATAAAAATTTAGAAGCAGCTAAAGAAGAAGAACCCAGAGTATTATTAAAAGAAATTACTCAAAGTGGAGCCTCAAAAGATAAGATAAAAAATTTTAAAATAAGGTTATAAAATATTAATAATTAAGTTAGAAATTTTACCTCACATTTAATCAGAGTCATGGAGAAAACATCAAGTGAATGAGAAATAGTACTGTTTAAATAAATAATGACAGATTATTAACTAAAACTGGTGATGAAGCTACAGAGGTAGAAAGTATAATTTATACTATGCAGAATAAAATAAAATAAAATTCTCACACAGACACACTGCAGAGAAACTGATGACTAGAAAAGTCAAATAAAAGATTACCTATTAAAAAGTGACAACTAGATTAACACCACTTCCAATTGCAAGAAAGAAAGCCAGAATTTAGTAATGTATATTTTTTTTTCCAAAATTTGAGCAGAAAATGACTGTCATACTTAAATTGTAACAAAAAACCTATTTCAAGAACAAAGGCAAAATAAACATTTTCCTTCAAAAACTACACTTATTACCACAGAACTTATGCTGAGAAAGCTTCTGTTAGACATACTTTTAAAAAACAAATTTATTTCCCAAAAATATAATATAGAACAAGGAAATAGAGATGTATTTTTGTGTAGTTAGTCTATATAAAATATGAGCAATGATAATATCTAATTCACAGAGTGTAAAAAAAGGACTAAGTAGAAAATTGGGGATGGGGAGGCATGCAAGTTGGGAATATGTTCATATGGAGTAACGGCCCTAAATTTTTGCTTAGGAGGAGGCTTAAGATATTAACTTCATCCATTACCTTACATAAAGAAAGGTAGCTGAAACCACAAGAAAGAAGTTGAAACCATAAAAAATATAACATATATTTATTTGTAAAATAATTTGGCATATATTTGTGATTTTAAACATTTACATCTTTATAATCCAGTTTTTAGTCCTCAATTTATACACTGTTGCATGAGCAGACTTGAACAAGAATGTTTATAGCAGCACTGTTCTTCACAACAGCAGCAAAAACCTAAATGGCATTTGATTAATTGGTTGATTTTTTAAAATCTTGTAATTCACATAATTGAATTTTAAATAAGAATAAAAATGAATGTATTAGAGCTACATGCAACACATTACTATGAATAAATTACATATAAAAGCACACTGGAAAAGTACATACAGTTTCAATATTTTTAAAAACCTCCAACACAATAGAATTAAGCAATATATTGATTAAGGAAAAAAAATGGTAAGAGAGAATTATAAAAATAACATAAAATTCAGATTATTTTTCACAAGGAATGAGATAATGCCATCCATGCATTGGAGAAACACCAAGTCTCTTGGAAAATGTAAATACTCCATGTTGGGACAGACACCTATCTCTGACAGGCAGCCAGGTCACCACTGCAACATTCTGGGAGGACAGATTTGCCACAGCACTGGTGGGTGCTGCTAGGGCCCTTCCTCCCTGAAAGCACATGGACGAGGTGAGCCCATCCTGAGCACCTTGCCCCATTTGCTTGAGGTGGGCTTAGAGAGGCTGCCTGAGTGTTAAGGAGATAAGGTTGGGGGACAGATTAATAGGGGAGCAGTGTGGGGAGCAGATTAATGGGGGAGCATTCAGTTCCTGTGGGGAGAGGAACTGATGGGAAGGGAGTGGAGAGTAAAGGAGGATATAGTTGACCTACTGGCCCCATTTGACCAGAGCCTCCTAGAAACAAAGACACCTTGACAGACCCCATTGTGCACCCAGAATCTGCTTCTGAAGCCTCTGCTCAAATAAAGGACTCTTCCTGGCAGCACACTGATGACTGTCTGGATCTGGCCTGGACACACTTCTTTTCTCCGTCACTCTTCTTGGACTGGTTCATAAATCTGTTTTCCTATCTCCTTTTCTCTTGAAGTTAAAAGTTACTGTCTGGTGTACAATTCCAATCTATAACATTTATATATTGATTAAATATACTATTATGTATGATTTGTAATATTGACTGACTTGTGGAGTGGTTTATGCCTGTATGCTCACGGCTCTGAGTACTGAGTACATGGGTACTAGGGAGAACTGCTTCCTTGAGAATTCCATGTAACATGTGTCTAATTGTCTTCTTATCCAACATTCATATTTTGTGAATCAGAAAACATAAAAGTGATTTACTCAAATGCACACAACAAAGGATTTAGGCTAGAAAAAATTAATTATTCCTGTGTCTGCTAATAAATTGTTATACTTTGAGTAAAAAAAGTTATCTATCTGTTCTATATCTATATCTATCTATACCTTACCTATGCCTGTATCTATACAGTCTATCTACAATTGTCTACAATAGAGGGCCTTGGTCTCTAAAGATTTGCTGAAAAATCACTGACTTGAAGTTGATTGACTAATAGAAAAAAGCCATACAGATTTATTTAACGTGTATATATAGAAGTCTTCAGAATGAAGACCCAATCTCTCAATGAAGTGCAGAAGCTTGTATACCATCTTGAAGTTATAGGAAGAATGGAGGCTTGGATCCTGGTAATGTTAGCAGTGAAACATACCTGAGTCATGTGGCACCGAAGTATGTTAGCAGTGGCAAATGGTCTGCAGAAATCTCAATTCTTTCCTCCTCGGGAACAAAAGAATCATCTGAGGGGCATAAGGCAGAATGAGAGACCAAGGCAAGTTTTAGAGCAGAAGCGAAAGTTTATTAAAAAGCTTTAGAGCAGGCATGGAAGGAAGTAAAGTACACTAGAAAGAAGGCCAAGCAGGCAAGAGAGATCAAATGCAGGGTTTGATCTTTGACTTAGGGTTTTGTATGTTGGCATAATTCTGGGATGTTGTGTCCCATCTCCCCTGATTCTTCCTTTGGCATGGGCTCTCTGCATGCACCATAGCCTGCCAGCACTTGAGCGGGCCTGCATGTCCCGTGTGTTTACCAAAATTGTGCACATCTTCATTGGAGGCATTCTTCCCTTACCAATTGAGTGTTCTACAAGGTCATTAGACCAGTTATACTCTGCCATTTTGCGTTTTAATGGACATATGTGAGCCCACTCGCCCAACTTCTGAGACCATATTAAGAAGGTGCTGATCACCAGCTTCAAGTTTTTCCATCTATTGGGAGACTGCCTTTCCATGGCACTGGCTGTGGCTAATTATTATTTGAGAAAGATTGTTAACAAACTGCCTCACCATCACCTGATGATTGGTTGACATTCCTGGTGCAGTGAGGAGGGGTCCTCTCTGTAAGGTTCTTTAAACTGGCTGCACCATAGACCATATCCTAAGTCGAGCCAAGGCAAACCCTGTGACCCACATGTACACCTCTGGATGGCCTCCTAGAATTAGAAAATCTGAAGTAACTTGTAGACCATGAAAAAGGGCATAATGATCAATCCCTGTGGTACCTAATTAACTTGAGACATTTTTCTATTGTTCCTTAGTCCCGCCTTAACTGACAAGGCAATTGGACTTTGTAAGCGACCTTGGTCAACCTTGTGACTCCAGACCCTGTGACACCCCTACCAGCTTGCAAAAACAGCACTAAACTGTAACTTCTGTGACTTTACACTGCCTACCCCAAACCTATAAAACCAACTCCTATCCCATGGCCCTCCACTGACTCTCTTTTGGACTCAGCCCACCAACACCAAGGTGAATAAGCAGCCATGTTGCTCACACAAAGCGTGTTTAGGGGGTCTCTTCCTTTAACACTCTCTTGTCCTGCACATGTCTGACTATCTACCTACTATAACAGTAAAACAGCTGTTATGGAAGGAAAGAGAAGAGGTATTCTATTAAGAGGTATTCTATAGAATACCTAATATAATAGGTATTCTATTAATGATTATTAGGGAAAATGATTGGATCAGGGAACAGAAATTAACTTGTAAATAGTTCTTGGAATTGAAATTTATCTTTGCAGACAATCATTATCTTGAAAAAGCGTCACTTAAGCTGTGGTCATGAGGGAATGTATTCTCTTCCCCGGGTCCACAAGGGGGCGCAGTTTCAAAGGCAGAAACTTCCCAGTGCCATACCTCTACCCACTTCTCCATCTGGGAGCTTAGAAGTTTTGTTTAACTTTCAGGCATGTGGGAAGGTAGAAAGATCAATCACTCTAGCAGAAGTTTAAAGGAACTCCTTTCATAGGACAGAAAACTTGAATGGGGCGGGAATATCTCCCAGGTTAAAAGTCCCTTTCTCCCACATCAGTGCAGACTACATTTCTGGATCCCCTCCACAACATCATGGGAGCTGCTTTTCTTTCTCATTTTTCTCTCTCTCTTTACCTAAATAAATCACTTTCTGCAAAACTCTTTGGGGTCCAATACTTACTTAAATGAGCTCACCACACCCAGCGGGGTCCTCCCTCCCATTCTTGGGTGAGTGAGGGACCAAGGGTCTGGAAGAACACATCCTATCAGGGAGCTGAGCCTCCCCCATGCCCTGGAACCCGGTCTCAGTCACATTCTTGATCGTTCTTTCCTGTAATGGCTAATGATCCAACAGGGAGGGGAAAAGGAACAACTGTTCTCCATGGCGGGTCAGTCCTATCTTTATATATATAGGGGAAAGTCTCTTCCAGTGCTTGTTAATCTCTACGAGTTTTTAATTTGAAATACTCATTATATCAGAGAGCCATATTTTGGGGTGAAACATGTTGATTTCTTTCAAGGCCTTATAGAAATTACAGATGTTTTCTTTCCAGCATCAATAGTGTGCTGTGTGTAATATAACTGAATCATTACTGAACACAGATTTTGACTTTACAATTGAAAGCTTTTTATATACTCTTTCCATACTTTCTGCTGCCTGTAATGAGTTACACTATACATATATAAAACATTCATTGATTTTATATAATTACAGTTCATAAAAATGATACAGTTACATGCCAGACAGAACCATTTTCATCTTAAAAACATTGTTATATTTCATACATCAGAACTTAGAAGCCTTTTATTTGTCACAAGAAGCAGAGCCCTCTGCAAAATTTATTGTTCCCCAAAAGTCTGGTATCTTTTATGTGTATTTAATAGGTTAGTCAATCCAATTGCAAAATATCCACTAGTTTTATTTTAACTGTTCCTGAATATATATAGACTAGGACTAGAAGACCATCTGGTATTAAGTGACTGAAATATACAGAAAGAAACACAAAGTATATACCCATCTATTTTAAACACAAAATATATACCCATTTATTTTAAACACAAAATATATACCCATCTATTTTAACATCAAACGACTAAAGAATGGTTTTAACAATTTAAGTCACATTTAAGGAAAAGAAAACAAACTGAGGTTAGTACACACACAAAAACACCAATTTCTGGCCCATTTGATTATAAAAGACTGAGACATTCACTGTGCAAACTAGAGAAAAGCTGACAGTACCTTAATTAAACTGATAACTGCCAGTGACATTTTGATAGTGTAGTTATCAGGGTATACATTCTTATAACATCAAATAAAAGTGACAAACTTCTTCCAAGGAACTAGTGTAAGTTCTTCTGATGGGGATTGGTTTCTACAAATTACTCATACAGCATTTCATTTAAATTACTTAGAGCCAAAGTGAACCTGGGCTTAGCAAAACCATTTGTCCTATCTGCTGCATAGGTAGAAGAAAAGATGAAAAGGATCCTGGGAATTTTGATTGTGGGACATTGGCCCGAAATGTAATTTAGAAGTAAAATATTTTTAGATTTTTTTAAATGGCTTAAACATTATGATATGAGAGTTCTTGGGTAACACATTGCTGACATAGACATCAGAAGGAGATTTTTGTAGTGATGGATGGTTTTATAATACAGAAGGCTGTTGTCATTTGCATACTGCTGCAAGCTTTGCCTCTTTCAAAAGACTATGCATGACCCATAAGTTAATAATTTTAATTTTCAAATGCAATTTCAGCTTTCTATTCTAATTCTCTGTAAAATGAAGTCTTGCCAAAGCAGAACATGTGTTGACCATAATTAAGAATGTTCCTGAGCTACCAGAAAAGTGATTCCTATAAAATGAAGTATTACTGTAACACTTGTCCCTCGCTACTGATGAGATGCGATGGCCCTGCTGGTAGTGTGAAGAGAGCGATCACCAGTATGACAGTGAGAGGACAAAACACTGTCAGGCAGCCAGGCTTTCATGCTCTGGAAACTCATACTGAACAAAGCCAACGGCTTTGACAAAGCACATGAAATTCTGGTGGCTTCCCTCTGAGCCAGCATGCTCATACCTCCAAAAGAGGTGAATGGGATCAGGACAATGCTGAGCATTTACCTAGAAAGACATACTTTGGCAACAGGTTTGTAGAGCTGAAGGATATAAAATGTTAAATATTTATACAAGAAGTTAGTGACTCTGTGTGGCAGTTTAAGAAGACTAAGTTCCATCTGGTCTTAAAACATGACCATTAGTAGCTTCTGACTGTAATGGATACTATTTGGTATAACTTCTTTTCAGTTGATGTGTCCCAAAGTAGTCCTGAGAATACCTATTATTAATGAACAAAAGCATGGCCTTAGTATCCACCAATCATTACTGAAGATTTTTTATAGGATTATCAATTATAGTAAGCCCCCTCCCAGAAATCAGGTCCTGTTATAAAGAAGAGAAAAAAAGTAAACTGACATTTTAAAAAACATCAAGGACACAATTGGGTCTAGTCAGTATTGCTCCGCTGTGTATGGGGTCCCTCACATGGGAAAACCTCTATTGGTTTTACCACATAGGTGCTACTGCTTTATTCCATCCATTTGTTTAGTAAACATGAAAAATTAAGACAATATTTAATAGTTTTACAACATGCCTTGGGAATAAGCTTCCTCTGAAGTGATAATGGCTTAAAGACAATTTTAACCTACAACTTCCCTCAGGATATGTATGATAGCAAGAGCTGGAAAGGATTGAAAAACTCCTTGAATTTTGCACTGAAAGAGGATGTAGGTGAAACGCTATGAATACACTAGATTTTGAATTATAGATTTTATATACAGTAATATCAGAATTTCTAAACTCAAGTAGAGAGCTTTTCAGATTATCTATATAATTTTCATACAGTCCTTTTGGTTAATCATTATTCCCAATGTTCCTACCGAAGTTTTGCTCAAAGGTATATAAAAATGTGCAAAATAAGCCTTGTAGTCAATGGGCGTTTGCCTTCCGTCCTTCCTCTGTTCCTTCCAGCCATCATTCTTTCTTCCTTCCTTCCTACGTTTCTCCCTCCCTCCTTCTTTTCTTTTCTTTCTTCCTTTTCTTTTTCTTTCTTTCTTTCTTTCTTTCTTTCTTCTTTCTTTCTCTCTTCTTTCTTTCTCTTTCTTTCCCTTCTTTCTTTCATTTCCCTTTCGTTCTCTCCTTTTTCTCCTTTCTTTCTCTTTCTTTCTCCTTCCTTCCTCTTCTTCCTTCCTTCCTTCTCCCTCTCTCCTTCCCACCTTCCTTCCCTCCTTCCCTCTCTTTGTTTCTTCCTTTTTTCTCCCTCCTTCCCTTCCTGTTTTCCTTCCTCTCTCTTTCTTCCCTCCTTCTTTCCTTCCTCCCTTCCTTCCTTCCTTCTTTCCTTCCTCCCTTCCTTCCTTCTCCCCCCTCCCCCTCTTCTTTCTTCCTTTATTCCTGCCTCCTTCCCCCTTTCTTTCTTTCTTTTTTCCTCCCTTCTTCCCTCCCTGTCTTCCTTCCTCCCTCCCTCTTCCCTCCGTTCTGCCTTCTCTCCCTCCCTTCCTTCCTTCCTCTTTCTTTTGTCTGTCTCTTTCTCACTCCTTCTTTCTTTATCTATTAATTCAGTGTCATGTCCATTTAAAGTGATATTTTAAAACAGAGGAAAGCAAATAGATCTATATTAAATTATATAACATAAAAATTAGCATCACATCTTATCACCACCCTGCTTACTCTGAATTTAGAAATAATTAAGGTAATCTAATGCAGACATCTCTCATTTTCCTGCTCTATTTCTTATAATTTCTGTGTATCTCTGTTGTCCTTCTCTCCTTTCTCAGCAACTGTCCCTTTCTTCAAGATTAGCCTTTATATACTGTTTCTTTCATTAACAATTTATAATGCAATACTCCTTCAAATGTTTCTTTATATTACATTTTCAATTTTTCTCCTTCCAGTCTGCCCTTCTTTCTGTTATTAGTTGTGACAGATTTGACTTCTCCTGGAAAAATATGGGCTAATCTACAAACAGAAACAGTTCTTCGCTCTCATTTATTCTCCCCAACTAGAAAATTTAAAACAATCTCTCTTATCTCTTTCCCATACATAAGTCCACCATAAAATCCTGTCAAATCATTAGGTTGGTGCCAAAGTAATTGCTGTTTTTTTTTCTTTTTTTTTTTTTGAGACAGAGTCTCACTCCATCACCAGGCACCAGGCTGGAGTGCGGTGGCGCGACCTCAGCTCACTGCAACCTCCACCTCCTGGGTTCAAGCAATTCTCCTGCCTCAGCCTCCAAAGTAGCTGGGACTACAGGTGTGTGCCACCACACCCGGCTATTTTTTTTGTATTTTTAGTAGAGACGGGGTTTCGCCATGTTGGCCAGCATGGTCTCCATCTCTTGACCTCATGATCCGCCCACCTCGGCCTCCCAAATTGCTGGGATTACAGGCGTGAGCCACCATGCCCAGCCAGTAATTGCTGTTTTTAACCATTAAAAGTAATGGCCAAAACCAGAATTATTTTTGCACCAACCTAAAATCTATCCCAAAGTTGATCATTTCTCATCACCTCCATGACTACTACCAGAATCCAAAGCCACACTTATCTTTATCTTGACAGGTCAAAATAGTTACTCACTGGTGTCTTTATTTTGCCTTCTACTCCAAATATCTCTATTCTTTACTTAGCAGTTATTCTTTTAAAGCAAGTTAATTGATTTCACCCCATGCACAGAAACTCTAATAATTTCCTAGCTCGTATGAGCATAAAGCTAACATTCTCAGTATAATAAGATATTCTTTCTTGCTACCTTTCTGACTCCATCTCTTACCTTTCTCTCCCTAGATTATGCCAAATTATTGCCTCACTACCCTTCCTCTCCATACCAGGGTGCTATCACACCGGAAGTATACAGATTCCTTTCCTCTGCCTAGAAAAAACTTATTCCTCTGCCTTTTCCCTCATATACCCACATTTTTTGTTCCATCTTCTTCAGGTCTATGCTCAGATGTCACCACAGCAGAGAACTTCTTTGACTAGCATCCCTTTTTATCCCTTTAAACTCACTTATCTTTTTTCATATCATACAAGTATCTCTTGATATAGCTCCCAGTTTATATTTTCCTGTGAGACCGTAAACTGACGTGAGCAGGTTTTCTTCATTCTTCAATTAAAACAATGTCTGGCACACAGTAGGTGCTCAAAAGCATTTGTTGAATAAAAGAATGAAATCCTTAAAATCTTTCTCTAACATTACCTCTGTTCTTATTGACAAATGGTGAATCACTTAGGAAAACAGAAATTGCTAGAAAAAGAGAATTATTGGGAGTGGAGTGAGTGAACCATTTTAAATGAATTCATTCACAAATTGAAATAATTTTCAAATCTTGAGAAATTTAACTAAACTTAGAAAATTAGTTGTTTTATGTTGCATTTTAATGTTTGGGATTACAATAGCAATTACACTGTAGATCTCAGCACCACACAAACAAATCAATTGTAATACTTGTAGATGGAAATAATTTATCCTTCTATATACATTGTGTGCAGTATCTCATACACTGTACCATGTATTTAACACTTTCAGAGTAACTTTTCCGACAGTCATTTTTAACAAACAAAATAGCGTAAAGTTTCATTAATTTTCATAAGCAATGTTTCAAGAATTTTACATGCAATTCATTTATTGTGGAAACTCTGTATAGATTTTCTTCTCTTTGAGTAATAACAGATTCAACCATCAGAGTCTCACTAGTCAATGAGCTTGAATAAGAATTGATGACTATTCCAAAATCATCAAGTGAAATACTGAATCTTTGCATTTTTTTCATTTTTTCATATTTGGTATTGTAGTTACAACACAAACATAAAACTGACAAAGATTTTGACACTATTAAAATACATCCTAAACAAATATTAAGTAGAAAGAAATATCTTAGAAGTCACTTCATTAAGTGCCTTTATGTTGTAATGATTTTTGTTTAAAGATTTTGATGACTTTTACTGTTTCATGAAACTTTTTGTTTACAGTGATTTGGATAATAAATACCCTAATGTGGGGGTGATTGCATTATGAAAACAGAGCAAGTGAACTTGGAAAATGGGATGAAACATTTTAGCTCTGAGTCCCAGTTCTCTCCCTTAATAACAGTAATGGCATTTTTCCAAAAATATACAAAGTTAGCATCTAATTAACTCTGGCAAAATATATACCTCTAAACTATTTTTGTGTCCTTGAATTGATGCTAACTGAAATCATGACATCCAAGATACCAACTGTATTAGTCTGTTCTCACACTGCTAATAAAGATATACCTGAGACTGGGTAATTTATAAAGGAAAGAGGTTTAATTGACTCACAGTTCAGAATGGCTGGAGAGGCCAGTGCTAACTTAACATCATGGTGGAAGGGGAAGGAAACATGTCTTACGTGGGGGCAGGCAACAGAGCTTGTGCAGGGGAACTTTCTTTTATAAAACCATTAGGTTTCATGAGACTTATTCACTACCATAAGAACAGGATGAGGGGAAACTGCTGCCATTATTCAATTATCTCGAACTGACCCCACCCTTGACATGTGCAGATTATTACAATTTGAGGTGAGATTTAGGTGGGGAGCACAGAAAAATCATATCATTCCACACCTAGTTTCTCCCAAATTTCAGGTCCTAATATTTCAAAACCAATCATGCCTTCCCAACAGTACCCCAAATTCTTGACTCATTTTAGCATTAACTCAAAAGTCTGCAGTCCAAACTGCTTTCTCAAGCTGTCATGAGTGTCTACAGCTTTTTCAGGTGCATGGTACAAGCTGTTAGTGGATCTAACATTCTGAGAGGTGGAGGACCATGGTCCTCTTGTCACAGCTTCATTAGGCAGTGCCCCAGTGGCGACTCTCATTGGGCACTCCAACTCCACATTTTCATTCTGTGCTGCCCTAGCAGGAGGTCTCTATGAGGGACCCACCCCAATGCAAACTTCTGCCTGGACATTTCCATACAGCCTCTGAAATCCACACATTTCCATACATCCTCTGAAATCTAGGCAGAGGTTTCCAACACCAATAATTGACTTCTGTATACCCACAGACTTAACACCACATGGAAGCTGCCAAGGCTTGGTGCTTGCACCCCCTAAAGCAATGGCCTGAGCTGTCCGTTGAACCCTTTTAGCCACAGCTTGGACATAGGGCACAAAGTCAAGTCCCAGGACTGCACAAAGCAGCAAGGCCCTGGGTCAGGCCCACAAAACCATATTTTCCTCCTAGGCCTCCAGGCCTGTGATGGGAGGGGCTGCTGTGAAGACCTCTGACATGCCCTGGAGACATTTTCCCCATTGCCTTCGCAATTAACGTTTGGCTTCTCATTACTTATGCAAATTTCTGCAGCTGGCTTGAATTTCTCCTCAGAAAATGGATTTTTCTTTTCAATCATATCATCAGGCTACGAATTTTCCTTTTATGCTCTGCTTCCCTTTTAAACATAAGTTCCAATTCTAAACCATATCTTTGTGAATACATAAAACTGAAAGCTTTTAACAATACCCAAGTCATCTCTTGAATGCTTTGCTGCTTGGATGTTTTTTCCACCAGATGCCCTAAATCATCTCTCTAAAGTTAAAGTTTCACAAATCTCTAGGGCAGGGGCAAAATCCTGCCAGTCTCTTTGCTAAAACATAGCAAGAGTCACTTTGCTCCAATTCCCAACAAGTTCCTCATCTCCATCTGAGACCACCTTAGCCTGGACTTCATTATCCATATCACTATCAGCATTTTGGTCAAAGCCATTCGAAAATTCTCTAGGAAGAGCCAAACATTTACACATCTTTCTCTCTCCTTCTGTGCCCTCTACACTGTTCCAACTTCTGCCTGTTACCCAGTTCCAAAGTGGCTTCCACATTTTTCACTACCTTTACAGCACCATCCACTCTACCAGAACTGATTTACTGTATTAGTCTGTTCTCACACTGCTAATAAAGATATACTGAAGACTGGGTAAATTTATAAAGGAAAGAAGTTTAATTGACTCATAGTTGAGCTTGGCTGGGGAGGCCTCAGCAAACTTATAATCATGGTGGAAGGGGACGCAAACTCGTCTTACATGTGGGCAGGCAACAGAGCTTGTGCAGGGGAACACCCATGGATAAATCCATCAGATCTCATGAAACTTATTCACTACCATGAGCACAGTATGGGGGAAACAGCCCCAATGATTCAGTTATCTCAACTTGACCCCACCCTTGACATGTGGGGACACAGAGAAACCATATCACCATAGAATTTAGCATGCATTAAGTAAATGGTGATGTGTTCATTTATTTGGATGAACCAACTAGCAGATTCCCTTTAAAGTGAATGGGCTGATGAGAGTCAAGAAAAAAGACAAAAACAAGAGAAGTCTCAGCAATAGATTTACCTCAATGATGAGCGATACAAAGACATCAAGATGTAAAAAAAAATTCAAGTATTCCAGGGTCAGGCACGCATATAGAAGCAAAGGCAGAATGAATTGATAAAATTCAATATATAGGGACATAGGCCTATAAGATATGGGGGAAAAATGCTTTGTCTACTTTCTACCTCCGTACCCAAACAACACTCCTGATACCAGATGTGTAGACGTTCTTTTCTACACACCAATAAATTCTGCAATGTCTAGGCAGATGCCCTCTAATTCAATTTAATTCTGATACTGGCTATCAGGAGATGATATCAGATCCCACTGGTTGAGGGCCTCAGTCCCACAAGACTGCCCCAACTTTAGATGCCAGTAGCAAGTAGTAGATTGTCACCCACACTTCTGACTGACAGTATAATCAAGGTTCCCATGACTCTACCTTGGGTTAGATTTGCTAGAACAGCTCACAGAACTAAAAAAAAAATCACTTTACCCATGTATTTAAAGAACATTAAAAATTATACAGATGAACATTCAGATGGAAGAGATGCATAGGGCAAGATATATAGAAAAGGGTCACAGAACTTCCATGCCCTCTCTGTGGCTGCCACCTTCCAGAAACCTCCATGTGTTCAGCTGTCTGGAAACTCTTTAAAGGCTGTCTTTTTAGGTTTTTAGAGAAGCTTTATTAAGTGGACAGTGTTGAGCAAATCACTGACCATTGCTGATCAATTCAACTTTCAGCTCTTCTCCTCTCCCTGGAGGTTAGTGGGGTGGGCTGTGGGGGTGAAGAAGGGGGCAGAAAATTCTAACCCTCTAATCACATGGCTGGTTCCCCTGGCAAGTAGCCTACATCCTGAGGCTATCCAGGATCTCTCAGTCATCAGTTACCTCATTAGTGCAAAAGACACTCTATCATCTATGAAATTCCAAGTGGTTAGGAGCTCTGTGTAAGAACTAGTGTCAAAGATAAAATATCAGATCAAAAGACTCTCATATCACCCCAACTGCAAAGGTTTTAGAAGCTCTGTGCCAGGAAAGGTAGGTCAGCAACCAAATATATACTTCATATTATATCAAAAGAGGTTTTAGAAACTTGCTAATGCCATTGCTTTCTTGAAAAACACTAATTAAAAGGTGCAATACTTTATTATCTGTATTTAGCCTCTTTTGGTAGGTGATTCCAATAGAACAGATTGTATCTGATGGATATTCCTCTGTAAGAACTTCTCAAAGAGCTGAAATGTTTCCAGAACTCTAATTGATTTTACCTAAAAATGTCTATGAGCCTTAAAATATAAGAAACAGTGACTTGAACAAAACCTAAAGATTTTGTTTTCTTGCTTGCCTATTTAGTTGCTGTTGGTAGCAATGTTGGTGGAGGAGGATGGGGGAAGATGTGAAGGAAGCTGGGTTTACTTCTCCAAATTTTGTGAAGGCAATTGTTTACTTGAATTTCTCAATAGGAAATTGAAATAGATTATTACTGAAAGTTGCTTATTTTTATAATTTTTATAGGAAAACAAAAGTATACTTTAAGGAGAGATGTATTAATGTTATTTATTTACTGTTGTTTTCACTAAACATAAATTGGCTTCTTGTATAAACATTTCTACAAAAAGTGGAACATGCAGGCCAGTCATATGCAGACTAGTCTAATCTCCCTAGAAAGTCTTTTTTTCTTTTTTCTGGGGTTCAGTCCATCATTAAGAGATACCTAACTCTAAGTAAATATCAGCATGCTTTTACACCCAGAAAAGAACCAAGTAAAGATATTTTCTACATAAATGTCCAGCAATCTTTTATTTTATCGGTGTGGGCGAATATGTATATTAGTAACACATACTTTCCAAATCAGCTACACAAAAAGGAATTACATAAGGTAAAAAGAAAATACAGCAATTTCTCTGTGGTGGATATATGTATACGAAGATCACTGTGGTAACTACATTCCTTACAACAGTCAAAAAGTATTAGGTATGAATCAAATATAATCTGATAGCCTTCTCTTGCTGGTATGATGATTAATGAGATTTATGAACTCATTCTGAATGTACTCATTGTCCTTTTATGTGTAATTGTTACAAGAGTACAACTAACAAAGAAAAGCAGACATATTTGTTTTTTACACCTTTGGCATTGTCCTTACTGCTATGCCTGATCTACATTGGCTGGAGCCAGACGACACAATCTAAATTTAAAACCTGATTGGCTAATATGTTGAAACTTTTCTAAACAGGTAAAAGCAATAGAGAGCAAAAAAAGGAAGTCCAAATAAGGAAGGGGCATAGGCTGCAAGTTGGTACATGCCCGTGAGCATGTCCAGCGCAGATATCTTGGTTAAAGTACAAGGACATAGAATGTACTACATGCCTGTAAGCATGCTTAACAGCTACATAGGATAGGGCTTAACAAAGAGCTGCTAGCAAAAAGAAAGAAGGCGTTTGAAGAAAGTCTTTAAAACAAACTATAATTTCTAACACTTATGAATTTTTCTTAAACAATAAAGGAAACTTTGAAGAGAAACTTTTCTACCTCCTGCAATCTCAAATTCAGCCATTCAAAAAATGTAAAAATATTTTTTTACAATAAAAATAGCCACTTAGGGGATCTTCAGTTCCTTAAACATATATGACATATTCATCGGTGGCAGAGGGAGAGAGACAGAGGGATGGAGGAGGGGGGGAGAGAAATAGACAGAGAGAGAGAGAGAGAAAGAGAGAGAATTCTCTGATGTGAATTAATCAGCAATTTACTAATTTGTTTAAGACATATATTAACATCTTCATAAAATGTACATATTCACTTACCTAAGCATGTAATCTGCTAGACTATTTAGTTTTCAGAGTCTTTTCTCTGTAATTACTTATTTTACCTCATTAGTTGTAAGAAACTGACAGGAAGCAGTAAAATTAGTGCAAAAGCTGACAGAAGTTCAAGTCTATGAATCAGAAAACTGTCAAGAATATGAATTTTTGTCACATACAACAGAGAAATTGTTTGTATGTGTTAAACACTTTGGGAATTTAATGAAAATGGACCAATATAGATATAAGCTAATAATACAGAGCCTCAGCTCTATAATTTCTCCATTTCTGCTGCCAAGTGTCCCATTAAACTTAAATCATTTCACTATTCCCCCTATATGGTCTGGGACAAAAATGATCTAGTGAGGAGATGGGGATGGTGAAGAAATCATATTACAAAACTAGGTTTGAAATTAGAATGTGGCAGTAAGCAGTGAAATGAACAGTGGATTTGGAGTCTACATTATGCTGAGTTTGAGAATTGTGCCTTTGAGTAACATTCACCATCACACTATAATCCCTAAAGCTTCTCCTTAATAAGCAGAATTATAGAACCATGATACTGAAGATCTTTATGAGTATTTAATTCAATCACCCATATCCACTCATTTCTTCTTTGAAAAATATTTATTAAGTAATAATTGTATTTCACCATAGGACATTAGAGCCCCAAGAGCTTAGACAGTATACTCAGAGTCAGGAGCTACTTTGTAAATTAGTAGTAGGGGCTACATCTCCTGACAAATATTTTACATTTTCTTGCAGCCACTTTCCTTAAATCCCTTTCTCAGCATACTGAATTCTGTGACTCCATAGTAAATGAAGGAGAAGATTGTATACATACCAAAACTGGGGCAAGCAACTATCTTTGCATGGTTTCTTAGTGATTAGTCCCTTGTTACCCTTCCTAGACAAAATTCCCTTTGATATTAAAATATAAAGGGAAAACCTTCAACTGATGGCCACAGGACCAATAAGAACTGTTGACACCTACAAACTAATGAAGGAAGTGCTAGGCATGTGGATAAGGGATTGGACATATAATGGAAAGCATCATTATTTGAATATCATGGTACAGTACGTTTTGAAGAGACTATGTGAGATTTATAGTCTCTGTATAATTATACACATTATAAATATATATATACATACACAGATATATGTATACACACACACATATATATATGTATATACACACACACACACACACACATTTAGCAGGGCATTATAGAAATGAAGTGGTGCTATTGCGTAAATAAAGTGGTACTTGTCAGAAATTACTCTGCTGTGCTGATGCATGACTTGTGTAAGACAGAAGGACCTGTTCAACAGCTTTCTTGTAGTGTGCCATAAAGATCAAATTTTGTGATGTCCGAGAAATGCCTGAAGAATATGGGCCCACTATGGATTGGATTGAAGACGTTAGTTCTTAGCCTGGTTACAATTTAGAAGATCCAAAAATTTTGTTAGCCCTGTTGACCAAGTAACAATTAAGAGACTAATCTAGATCAAAGTAAACACTAAACAATGTACAGTAGAGGCATGGGTATTTTTAAAGCTCTTCAAGTGATTACTTTGAGCAAAAGCGATTAATGAAAAAATTGGGAACTCCTGCAATGACTGAATAGGGAAATCAATAGACACTATCTCCAGAAAAATAGAAATTTAAATGATTAAAATTCTAAAACAAACTATTCATAGGTAAGAAGTCTACTCTGAGCACAGAACATGGAGAATACTGGGGTGTCAATTTCTCTGCCTAGCATGGAGGTATTTATAGCATGGAGGCTGGAAGCTGAGAGGAGCAGCTAAGAAGAGTAATAGCTTCTACACCATCTTCAGTGTTGATTCATCAAACAGAGTATCACTCCAAAAAAAGCAGGTTCCTGCCCAGCTGTATTGCAGAGATATAGGATTTCTGCTTAGGGAAAAGGCAGTACATTTGAGCAAAGAGCTCCACAGCTCTGCCTGAGACAACTGACTTTAACACAAAAAGGAAAACTTTATTTTTAAAGCCATTCTTAAAAACAGTGGAGATCTTGGCGGATAGCAGTCAGAGAGAAGGCTGGTAGCTCACAATTGGACAAAGTGGCAAAATAGCCAGAAGTTTAATAGAAAGAAATAAAAAAAGAAGTAGCCATGAAGAGTATTAATAGGATTACAATAAACTATGGGGAATGTGAAAGTTGTATGCAGCTGCTAGGTTGCACCTACGAGGGATTGATCAGTGCAGTAGTGGCTGAATATGAAAGCACTCCCCATGCTGCATACAAACTCATCAACAGGTGGCGAAGTCTCACTGGCACAAGGGACCTACCCATAACCTGTCACTAAACACTAGCAGAGCAATAAGCTATGCTGATTCAGGGTGAGTCTTGGGAAGCCAGGTGTAACAATATTAACATAGTCATCCCTAGCAGTCTGAAAAGCTCACTGCAACCCCAAAGCAGCACTTTCTCAGAAGTGATCAGAAGTAACCTGATTTAGTTAAGCTAGTCCTTGACTAAATGTGGGCAAAATATCATAAACTCACTGAACTGTGAACTCTAAGACACACACACACACACACACACACACACACACACACACACTATGGGGAATAACTGTGTAAGCAAACTCAACAAGTACATGAGAGGTTTCAACATGTAAGCAAAACATTTGCAGAATGAGAAGTAGTTAGAAATTAATAAGTAACTAAAAATGTTTATGTTATAAAATGAGGAAAGTTTTCAAATCCATAACCTAACAATCCACTTTAAGAAAGTAGATCAAGAAGAGCAAATGAAATCTAAAATAGTAGAAAAAAGGAAGTAATGAGAACAGGAACAAAAAAGAAATAAAATAGAAAAATAAAAGAGCAAATAAACAAATATATATTTGTTCTTTGCTAAATGAACAAAACTATACCTGGCCTAACCAAGGAAAAAAGGAAAAGATTAAGTTACTAAAATCATAAATGAAAGAGGAGCCATTACTATACACTTTACAGAAATGAAAAGAATCATGGAGGAGATACTGTGAACAACTAAACCAATAAATAGGACAATTTAAATGGACACATTTCTAGAAAACCACAAAGTCGTAAAACTTACTTAGGTTTCAAAAGTGAAAAGTCTAAATAGACCCATAACAAATATAGAGAGTGCATTCAGATTTTTAAAATTCCTACCAAGAAAAGCCTAGGCCCAAATAATATCACTGGTAAATTCTGCCAAACATTTAAATTAAATAAAATTAAATTACAATAATAACATATTTATCCTTTGCAAATTCTTTCAAAACATAGGACAGTACTGCAACTTGAGCTTTATAACAAAATATCACAGACTGAGTTGGCTTAAACAATTGTTCTGGAGGCTGACAAGTTCAAGATCAATGTGTCAGCATGGCAGCTTTCATTCTAAGACCTCCACTCTTGGCTTATGGGGGCTGTCATTTCACTCTATGCTCACCTGACCACTTCTTCATGTGATTGAGGAGAGACTGATCTCACCGGTGTGTCTTATAATGACATTACTTCTAACAGATTAATGTCCTGGTCTTACAACCTCACTTAACATTATTTACTTCCTTAGAGGCTCTATCTGTAAATACAACCACACTTGAGGTTAGGATTTCAACATATGAATTTCGGGTGCTGGGGAGACCAAATCTTTCAGTCCATAACAAAGAGGGAATCCTTTTCAACTTATTCCGTGAATCCAGTGATGGTCTGACCCAGGGCCTTCTCTGGAATGGGGGATCTGATGGCCTACAGTCAAACTGGTAGATCAGATCATTTCTTTATGGCTACTTTCTACATAGAATATTTTTAAATTTGATGGCTGACTTTCAGGAAAAGGTGTTCTGGTATTAAATGACCCACCTTGGGAAAGAGGGGGTTCTACTTTCTGTGGCTAGCCTTGGTAGAGAATTGGACTGAGACAAGAGAGGAAAAGGCCAGAGAAAAACTCATTTCTGAGGCTGTTGCTAAGGCCTTCATTTGGGTATATTGTTTTCTGGACCCTGACGTTATCAATGAATCACTCAAAAATAAAATTAAGGAAACAATTCTATTTACAATAGTATCAAAAAATGAAATCCTTAGGAACAAATTTAATAGAGGAATTGTAAAATGTGTACACTGAAAACTACAAGCATCACTGAAAGAATATATACTAAATAAATGTACATTCATGTTCATATATTCTAATATTAAGATAGCAATACTCCCCAAATTACATACTCAATGAAAACATGTCTATATAAAACCTTTACAAAATTATTAGAACAACATTATTTATAATAGCCAAAGTATGAAAAGAAAAAACCAAATGTCCATCAACTAGTGAATAGATAAAATATATTAGGGTCACATATTGGAATATTATTCAGCAATAAAAAGAAATGAAGGCCAGGTGCAGTGGCTCATGTCTTAATCCCACCACTTTGGGAGGCTAAGGTGGGTGGATCATGAAGTTAGGAGATCAACCTGTTTGCGACCCTCCTGGATACATATATCTATATCCAAGAAATACACATTTTAAAAATATCAATCCAAAATACATGTGAAGATTCTCATTTCATTGGTCTAATGTGGGCCAGACATGGATATTATTAAAATATCTTTAGATTCTTTCAAATGTATACTTAGTTTAAGAACCATTGAGATAAGGAGAGTGTTGGAACGATATAAAAGAGGATATGCAAAAATATGTGGTATCAACCTTAAGAGACAGCCTTTTTTTTTCTTTATTTTGGTCTAGATAGAATATTTTATAATGGTCATATTTTGTATTTCCTTATCAAAAGTCTTAGACTATTTTGCATAGAGAAAGAGCAAAAATAAAGTATAAAGGTTTTCTCTTCTCTACGTAATGAAATTTTACTATTTTTGCTCATATATGAAGCAGCAAATAAGCATATTGATCATATTAATGCTGTTGAAACAACCAAATTATTTCAAGTTTGTGATTTTTTTCTTAATTACACTATAGAATTTCAGATATTTAACATTATTCACTATATAGAACCCATTTGTCCTACCCAAAAGTGGACAGTATACTATCTCAGCCCTTGTGTTCATTTTTGTATTTGGGAGTGATCTACCACCATTATCATATTAACCCTGAGAAAATATTTCTTAGGACTTTCAGATTTAAAATTACCTGTCAATCTTTTCGATTTTGAAAAGCTTCCTCTGACTACAGCCTCACTTGCTTCATTCCTAAGAAAGATTTTCCCATTTGACATATTCACCATTAAGTACCAACTTATCATCAGCTCATAACAAGGTTTCACCCTCTCTTTCACTTTAATATACTAAAAATACCTGTACATACTATTTAGGCAAAACACTTCATATGGCTGATATCCCAACCACAATTATGACTTCCATCATGCAAATATGAATGGCTAATTAAGATCAAAGGTCAAAATTTCCATAATGATGTAGCCAGAGGAAATATGTTCCATGATGCCATTGGGAATCTAGCAACTTTGTCACACATTGATGTTTATTAGATGAAAATGAGTCTCATTGTCCAAATTAGATCTTGAAAGCTATTCCTTCTCACAGGCTGATTGCATCAAATATTAGCTTACTTTAATAGTATTTGTCTAATATAAATCAATAGTTATATTTTATCAATTGAGTACAATCCCCTTAAATGTAAATATTACTATACCGAAAGAGTAGACAAAGTTGTGAATGCACATTGCTTATGATTTCAAAAATAATACTATATGATAATGTGGAAATTATATATATGTAAAACATTTAAAGCATACTTTTTACATTTAGCATATTATTTGACACACATTCTTAAATAATTGGTTTTGGATTTATATGTTAAAATTGAAAGATTTATGGAAGTGTGATAGCATAATGATTTAATGAACAGAACAAATAACCATACCTACATCCAAAGTAAAATGTTTTCCAGATCCACTATCCTTCATTAGCTGTAATGAATGGAAACATTTAAAGCTGTGATGTAGAACTTCAAGTGATTTTATGAAGCTTCTTTTAGTCAATGTAACAGTAGGCATTTTATCATCTGTCAAATATGAAATGGCTGTTTATTAATTAAAAAACCAGAAAAATAATTGCATAATGCTTTATGTATTATTATGCAGATGAACACAAATATCTTATTGAGTAAAATTAATGTTGAATCATTAAAATCAGTTGTTTTGTTTTACTGATCTGGAATGCTACATCTATTTATTCTAAGACTTTCTGCTAAAAACTGTGTAGCAGGATCTTTGTATTAAATTCCAAATATTTAAAAATTTTTGAAGTGATCAACTAAAGAAGTGATCGATTGTATTATAGACAATTTGAATTTATTAATAAATTATTTGGACTATCTAAATGAAAAACAACCTGTACAAAACTGTCAAAACATTTATTTTGTGAATTATCTAACGCGTTTGTCTTTCTCTCTCTGCTATGCCCTAAGTTCCTTAAAGGCAAGCAGTATATTTTTTTTTTTTTTTTTTTTTTTTTTTTTTTTTTTTTAAACAAAGTCTTGCTCTGTCACCCAGGCTGGAGTGCCAAGGCATGATCAGGGCTCACTGCAACCTCTGCCTCCTGGGTTCCGAGAATTCTGCTGCTTAAGAATCTTGAGTAGTTGGGATTACAGGCACCTGCCACCACTCCCAGTTAATTTTTGTATTTTTAGTAGAGAAGAAGTTTTACCATGTTGGCCAGGTTGACCAACTCCTGACCTCAGGAGATCCACCTGTTTTGGACTCCCAAAATGCTGGGATTACAGGCATGAGCCACAGCACCTGGCCTAATTTTCATTCTTAAAAGTAAGCTAAAGTAAACACTCAAATATTTATTTAATGATGAATGATTGAATGAGTAAAATGAATGATTAAATGATGCAAAACTAAAGCACACTACTGTACCTCTAATAATTTTGGCTGATTTAAATTTCAACATAAACTCACAAAATACTAGTATCTGTCTCTTGTCATTGTTTAAAGCAGCAAGGCAACTAAATTAATGCCATTATTTCTGTAATGTATTCAGTAGAGTAATTTGAATTTATTGTGTATTATATTCAAAGAATACTTTGTCAAATGGTAATTATAACAATGATTTCCCAGTAATACAGAAAAAGATGTGTTAAACCTTTTTGTTTGAATGATATGGGATTAACATATTGTTTAGAGACACCTTTTATTAATAATAGCTTCTCTGATAGCTAAATATACTTCATAGTAAGTGAACATACTTTCTCCACTCCATTCCTCAAGTAAAATGTATTTACGAAACTATATTGTTATAAGTCCTAATGGAAAAGTAAAAATTATTTCACCTATGCATGAGTACATGGGATTTAGCTTCTCTTTCCAAGCCAATAGACAATATTAACTTCTATTCAAAAAGTTATTGTTAATTTAATATCGTCACAGTGTGTCTAGAAATATATATTTAAAACTACATATATATATTTGTTTTAGGTTTGAAAACAAGTGTTGATTTTAATATAAGAGATATTCAACTTTAATAAGAATCCGCTTAAAAAATTCATTTAAAATATTTGAATTATAAAGTGTTCATACATTTTAAACTGCATGCATGCCCAATACCAACGTGAAATCAATTTTCTGTCATTGTGTTCTGTAACAGAAATAAATTTTATTTTCTGAAAACAAAGTCTTACTAATAAAAAACACACTCTGATGTGTATAGGCATGGCAAAGCATGACTGCAAAGATACTGCTTTGCATTTGCTGCAGTTTGCCAAGGCTGACACTGCCATCGGCAGCAATCTTAATATAATGTTTACTAATAGCCCTGTAGTCAAGCGATATTTCCATAGCAACAAATGAACAATACTAGAGAGATTAATCGCTTCCACATTATCAATGTACAGTTTGCTGTAAAGCAACATTTTGTAGTTTTATAATTGCAAGTCTAGAATGATTATACATTATGAGTTGATTAGCATAAACACTTAAGGTGAAGAAGGTCTCTGTTGAAACGGAGAGAGCATTGCAAACTGGACACGACTATGGGCCATGATTCTAAGACTTGTCTAGAGCTATTCGATTCTGGCATTAGTCTTGTTATTTGACACTGGTCCTTTGATATGGCTCATTCCTGGAGGGTTCTTGGCTAGCAACATACATACGCACACACATAGACACACACTATGAAAAAATGGCTTTAGAAAGTTAGTCAGAGATCCTTCCTGGGATAACCTCTACACAGTTATTAGCTGGTCTGTCAAGACTGCAGTCTTGACTACAGGTAGAAGCTACATGAGGACTGTGTCCAGGCTTCTATTTCTTAAAAACCTATATTCTATGTAAAAGCTCTTTGAGTACAATATCAACTTGACTATCATAGATTTCCTGGGTTATTGTATCTTTATTTCAGCATTATGCATTTTGACAAGAAAAGAGATATTATTCTCAAAGGTTTTGTGTTGCTTCTTAGAAGCACAAAGCACATTTCATATGTGTACAGACACAAGGATTATATTTATTAACTCCTGACTAATAATGAAAAAACACATTAACAGTAGAATCAACTTTCGTTTTATTGGATTGAGAGACTTTAATAATTCTGTCATTTTATTTGTAAGAACAAAAAGTTTTATAGTGATGAATATCAATAAAGTCAGAAGAAAATATAATTTCATTTAAGTCAATTAAAATTGCATTTAAGTCTATTAAAATTGGAACTAGTCTAAATGTTCCCTTATATCTGAATTATGTTTTTTGAAAATAAATGGGTAAAATAAATAATAAAATGTGTTAAAATGTTTACTATATTTGTCATTGAGTAGCATAGCAAAAATAGGTCTACCATATGCAGCAGTCTCTTCATTTTGGATATCAATATTTCTAATGTGTATTATATTTTTAAGGGTTGTTTATTTTAAAAGGAACAAAGGGATATAACATGGCAAGTTAAAAAAAAACATTCACTGCAGCTGTTCGGTAATAAGAATTTCATTGATTGGACTATATCTGAAGATTTTCATTTTTGCTGAATATAATTAGTATATAGGGAGTACTGTCCAATTTGGGCAATAAATATTGCCCGTATGGTTCCATTAAAACCACAGTTCAGAAGATTGTAAAGGAAATAACTACCACCAGTGCACCTGGGGAATATGTGGTTAGCATCTTTGGAATGAACCCAGTAAATAAGAATTTATTTCCAATAAACAAACCAGCTGTTCTTTCCATGGTTTCTCTAATAACTGCATCCCCATGCAGTATGGATTAACTTGTAAATGTTGATCAATTTATTCATTAACCCATGGTTCTTCTGACAGATTAAACTGAAGAGGCTCAGTTGAATGTTATAGCCTAAAATATCAAACAATTCTAACATGAAGAATGAGAAAACCAGTGCTGAATGACTATTTTATATTAATATATACTATACATAGATTCTATGTTGATATATTCACTTCAAGATTTTACTCTATACAGTAGATTACTAAAATTATCTTTATGAAATTGTTTTATAATAAAATGTTTTTAAAAAGTAACTCTAAATTTTATAAACGATATATTCATATTTGATTAATTTCCAATAACGCTTAAGATATTCCATGACGGTCAGGGCAATGGCTCACCATGGTAATCCAAGCACTCTGGGGGGGCCAAGACGGGTGGATTGCTTGAGGCCAGAAGTTCAAGACCAGCCTGGCCAATGTGGCAAAACCCCATCTCTGCTAAAAATATAAAAATTAGCAGGGCATTGTGGTGTGCACCTATAATCCCAGCTACTCGGGAGGCTGAGGCATGAGAATCTCTTGAACCTCGAAGGCAGAGGTTGTAGTGAGAAGAGATTGCACCACTGCACTCCAGCCTGGGCAACACAGTGAGACTCTGGTTCAATTAAAAAAAAAAAAAAAAAAAAAAGATACTCCATGACTTGTCTCTGACATTTCTTAGTAATCTTCTACAAATAAACAGATACCATCAGTAGAATTTACACCAAAAACCTTCTTCAAAATAATCAGTATCTTCTTTTGATGCTCTAAAGTTCAGATTTTCATATGTCTGGTTTCATTGATGTAGGGATTACATGTAAAAGCATGCTGAAATATGTAGAGAATTATAAACTATTGTTAATTATTAAATAATATTCTGGTTGAAAAACAATTTTTAAATGACTTTTAACTTTGTACAATGTTATTTATATACGCCATACTATGACATACACTTCTATAGAAGAAAATATAATACATAAATTTAGATCAACACTTCAAGCTAAGACACTCAAATACAAATGTAAATCTCCAGATACTAATTTTCAAGGCAGTTTTTCTTAAATCACTTTTACCTCATCCTGATGAAAATTAGAAATATGTGTTTATGGGGGAGTTTAGGGTGAATGATACTGCCTGTGATGGATGATTCCTTAGCCTAATTTCTAGTACACTTAGTGTTTTTGAAAACTTTGGGGAAACATACAGCATGTCTTTAAGTAAATGGATGAGTATGTCTGCTTTAGAAAAATATACAAATTCCAGATTTACTAATAAGTTTTAAATAGGGAGTAATCTATATACAATATTTTTTGGAATTACATAAAATTAAAGCATTGTTAATGTATTGTAAAATTATAAAAGTATAATATATGCAACATAGAAATGTGAAACTTTAAAGTTTGTGTGTATATATAATCGAATGAATATATAAGTGAATATATATGTGAATATATATATGAATATATATATACATGTGTGTATATATATCTTCATTTGGGTCTGATTTTATAAAGTTTGGTGTTCTGCTAATTCATTAAATATATCAGAGGACAATGTTGTCAAGTCCTCCAAAGCTTAAAACCATACATTTTAATAATTGCAAAGTAATACCTCTTATGAATGTAAGAGAGTTTATATGTTCATTCTGTTCATGTTAACATTGGGATATGTTTCTAGTTTTTATGTTATAAAAACATCAGAAAAATTCCCTTAATGTATATAAATTTCATAATGTGAATTTATGATTATTTGCTTAAAATTATGTTTTTGATTTGGCATTAATAATTTGAAACCATTTATACAGATTGCTAAATTACCAACTAGACATGTTATAACAATGTATTGCATCACCAGTATGTGAGAGTCTGTTAGTCTGCTACACTTTTTTTTTTTTTTTTTTTGAGACAAAGTTTCACTATTGTTGCCCAGGCTGCAGTGCAATGGCACGTCTCAGCTCACTGCAACCTTCACTTCCTGGGTTCAAGTGATTCTCCTGCCTCAGCCTTCCAAGGACCTGAGGTTACAAGCATCCACCACCACACCCGGCTAATTTTTGTATTTTTAGTAGAGTCAGGGTTTTACCACATTGGCCAGGCTGGTCTCAAACTCTTGACTTCAGATGATCCACCTGCCTAGGCCTCCTAAAGTGCTGTGATCATAGGTGTGAGCTACCTCGACTGGCTTCACACTTCTTTTTAAGAATGTGTTTAGTGTATAGAAATACAGCTTACTGTTGTTGGTCTTATTTCCTGTAACTTTGTTGAATTCATTTATAAGTTCTAGTAGTTTGTGTGTATATATTCTTTATAATTTTCTATGTATAAAATCATGTCATCTTTAAGGGTAGTTTTATCTCTTCCTTTTCAATTTGAATTCCTTTTATTTACTCTCCTTACCTACTCACCTGGCTAACACATCCAGTGCAATGTTGAATAGAAGTTTCAAGAAAAGATATTCATTTTTTTTTCTTATTTTAGGGGGGAATCTTTTAGTCTTTTATCATTCAGCATAATGTTATATGTAGAGTTTTCATATATGACAATTATCATATTGAGAAAGTTTTCTTCTATCCCTGGATTTGTGTACTTTTATTATTAAAGTGTGTTGAATGTGTTCATTTTTTCTGCTTCTATTGAGATAATCATGTTGTTTTAAGTTTATTTTTATTTTTGATAATGTGATGCATCACATTGAATTAGTTTTATATGTTTGATCAACCTTATATTCCTGAAATAAATCTCACTTGGTCCTGGTATATATTATTTATATTGTTAGATTTGGTTTGCCGGAAGTTTGTTGAGAATTATATATATATTAAAAAGATATTAGTCTATAGTTTTCTTTTTTGTTATTTTTTTCTGACTTTTATATTAGAATAATACTGTTCTCATTGCATGAAAGGGGAAGTTTCTTCCTTGTCTCTTATTTTTTGAAAAATGTTTGATAAGAATTGGTGTTATTATTTAAATATTTGGTCAAATTCAGCAGTAAAGACATCTAGGTTCTGCTTTAATTTGTTGAAATGTTATTCATGTTTTTTTTTATTTTCTGAATAAATCTTCTTGATGTATTTTAGGTGAATTTTGACTTTTTTCTGCTTGAGTCACTTTGGTAGTTTGTGTGTTTCTAGGATTTGGTCCATTGCATCCAGTGTACCTAATTTGCTGTCGTATAATTTGTTATATTATGCTTTCATAATTTTTTCATTTCTGCAGCGTTAGTGGTAATGTTCACACTTTTATTGTTGAATTAGTCATTTGAGTCTTCTTTTTTTCTTGTTAATCTGGTAAAATTTGTCAATCTTCTTTATCTTAAAAATCAACTGGTTTCATTGTTTATTTCAATTATTTTTTCATTCTCCAGCTCATTGATATTCATTCTCATTTTTATCTTTTTTTTATTCCACTTGCTTTGGGTTAACTTTGTCCTTCTTTGTCTAGTTCCTTAAGTAGATGTTCCGGTTATTGATTTACTCTCTTCCTTGTTTTTTAATGTAAGCTTTTATAGCTATAAAATCTCTCTAAGCACTGCCTTCATTGCATCGTATATGATTTTGTAGGTTGTGTTTTTATTCAACTTGAAGTATTTTCTGATATCCTTTTTGAATCCAATTGTTGCTTTAAATTGTATCGTTTAATTACAATATATTGGGGGAATTTCAGCTTTCTGTTATGGGTATCCAATTTCAATTTATTGTGCTTGGAGAATATACTTTATATGATTATAATTTTTATAATATACTGAGGCTTATCTTTTGGTTTAATATATGCTCTATCCTGGTGAATTCTTGTGCATTTGAAAAGAATATACTTTCTGCTATTTTTGAGTGGAGTATCCAATATATGTCTCTTAGGTCTAATTGTCTTGCAGTGTTTTAGTTGTCTTTCTTATTTATCTCATGTCTAAATGTGCCATCTATTTTTGAAATTGGACTTATGAAGTCTCTAATTATTAATATCAAACTGTCTGTTTCTTCTACTCTGTAAGTTTTTGATTCATATATTTTGGGGATCTGTTGATCTATCTGTCTACATTTATTATGTATGCTTGGAAGATTTCACTTTTTATTGTTATATAATTTCCTCTTTTATATCTTGTCACAGTTTTCATCTTCAAGTTCATTTTGTCTGATGCTCGTCACCCCATCCCACTTTTTAGTTACTGTTTGCATGGAATATCAGTTTGCATTCTTTCACTTTCAACCCATTTGTGTCTTTGGATATAGAGTAAATCTATTCTAGATAGCATACACTAGGGTCATTTTTTTTCTTACTGTTGATCTCTGCCTTTTAATTGGAGAATTTAATCCATTTACATTTAATGTAATTACTAATAAAGAATTTCTGCCATTTAAATTTTCTCCTTAATTCTTTTACTAGGTTTTAAATTATTATTTTTTTCTATGAATTTTTGCAAGAGGGTTTTAAAAGACTTTGAATGTGCAGTGTTTGTTTATAGACATTATTGAGTAGATTACTCTGAATATTTATAACATTATTTGCCTTATAATTATCTTTAAATTTTTTTTTTCTATCTCTTAAATTTGAGTCAGAATTTTTTTAAAAAGCAGATCAATCTTTTAGGTACATATTCTGGAGCTTCAGTAGCCCACTGACAATGCTATTAATTTCCTCCAGATGTCATGTTTATTTCTTATCAAAGTCAAATTCAATGTTTTCATTTATTGAAAGATGAACATGAGACAAAAACTTTGGAAGTTTGTTCACATTACATTCTCCAAGGAGCTCTGTGTAGTAGCATATTTAAATCAGGAGATAAAATACATTTGTATTTTAACATATAAACATATAGGGTATTTTGGATTTCAATTTATGAGATGTATTAATTAAGATGCACCAAATAGATTACTTAGTTTACTTGATATAAGCAAAGTATTAAATCATAAATTGATATATATCATTGTTAATCATTTGACTTTATAGATAATTTTGAGCCAAGACAGCAAATACCTAATGAATAAAAGGGTTAGAATATTTCTTCAGCAATAGTAAAACTCTAGATATATCTTTTATTTGTAGGTTATGAATTGATCTTAGTAACCTTTACTAAAAGAGAGGCAGGTTCAAGGAATTCCAGTCATATAATTTTTGCTTTCCAATTGACAACTATAGAAATGCTGAGTCATTTAAATCACTTGCATTAAATCTTTTAAAGTCAGAAACATCAAATACACAAATGAAGATAACGAAAATCTTCCATCTTTTATTTTTACACTTTCAGTTTAAAACTCAATTGAAACTACCCCTGCACTCAAATTAGCCTTTAGTATTACTTTTTCACTTCAAAACTAGTCAGCTATTGTGAAAAAAAAATCATTTCACAAAAATGAATGTTTGCTGATTTTCATCCTTGAATATATTTTAACATATAGCAATTCAGAGTTAAGTATCTCCATCAACTTACTGTTAGTTTAGAGATTTTACTTCTTTAAATTTACATAGAAAAGTAGAAACAAAATCTTATCTCCATGAACTTCAATTCTATGAATCTATTGAGTCCCAGCAGATGGGATTTAAAATGCTTCAATCATATAACTACTGTAGCCATTTGGTACACAAGAAATATTTTAGCCATTAGACATTTTTAGAGATGGCTGCTGGAATCATTTATCTAGAGAGACTAATGTAAGAAAGAAGAGAGGAGTCGCAGAGCAGTCAGAGAAAGAATAATCTATTAAAAAATAAATTTGCAGTAGGGCAGAATTTAGAGCTGAAAAAGAGAAACAAAAGGAAATTAGCAGAATGCACAACACTGATACAGATTGGTGCTCTCCTGAAACCAAGTTAACTGGAAAGGGAAACACTGTTTCTTGATTACATTTTAAGTTATTTTAGTGTTTAACAAGACACAGAGTCTTACTACTTTATTAATTTTTTAATGTATTACTTCATGGGCTTGGATGATGTTAACACTGTGGGAAAACAAAAATTTGGATTATTTCCTTTGGGCCATTTTATATTGATCACAGATCCAGGAATTATTAAAGTAATTATAATAATTGAATTTGCTGACATAAAGATAACTTTGCTTTAATCATTCTCAGTAGACTTCCAATTAATTAACATTTATCATATTGAAATCCATTTATTTCAGAGTATGAATGAAACTGTTAGATATGATAGTATGTGATCCAGAATAAATTAATCAAGAATATTATTATAGATCCATTCAATTTTATGCACATGATATAGTCACTATTAAATATATTATTCATGATATTAAAAATTAGTATTCATTATTATTTTAAGTTAATGTTACTTTTAAATAAATACAATGATACTTAAACTAAAATATTTTCCATTGTTCATCAAATCTGTTTCACTATTACATTCATTCTCTTTACTAGAGAAATAACTTTTTTGTGACTGGTTACTTACAGTCAGCATATTTGACCACAGCCAGATGCGGTGGCTCAAACCTGCAATCCCACCACTTTGGGAGGCCTAGGCAGGTGTATCACCTGAGGTCAGGAGTTCAAGACCAGCCTGGCCAACATGGTAAAACCCCGTCTCTACTAAAAATACAAAAATTAGCCAGGTATGGTGGCAGGTGCTTGTAGTCCAAGTGACTCAGAAAGCTGAGGCAGGAGACAGGAGACTTGCTTGAACCCAGGAGGCAGAGGTTACAGTGAGCCAAGGTAGCACCACTGCCCTCCAGCCAGGGCAACAGAACAAGACTGTCTCAAAAGAAAAAAAAAAAAGAATAATATATTTATTAGACTGCAAAATGACATTATTAATCAAAGGATTAACAAAGAAAAAAGCATAGTAGAAAATCTTGAGGACTTGAGAATATCATACTCAGCTGTGACAATCCATTGGAGTTTGGTTTACTAGCCCATGTGTCCCAGGTACAGAATTTCTAGTTCTGTATAAGTGTGGTTCTATAACACAAAGAGTAGTACATTGAGCAAGACAGAGCACACTTTATAGTTTGAGATAATTTGTCCATTCCTATTACGGTCAACCTCTTTTTCCTACTAATCAGGTAATCTTTAATGAGTGTTTTATCAATCATTAGGAATGTCCCTGAGCAACATATTTATTGGATACAAAGTAGCCAAATAATGTTAAGGAAATTTCAATACGTGTAGGGGAACCTTTGTTAATGTGGATACATTTTGACAAATGCTGTTATTAGTAAAGAAATATGTTACTAGAATTATAATTCTAATGTAATTTAATGTTAAAAGAAATCCTATATGACAAATTTTTAAAATATACTAAACAAAAGTTGGAAACTAGTCTAATTTCAATCACCATATCAATTTGAAGCATACTCTTCTCTGTTATTTCTGTCATTCCCAAATTATCTTGTTTTATTTTATTAATTTTGTTATTAGTAAAGAAATACGTTACTAGAATTATAATTCTAATGTAATTTAATGTTAAAAGAAATCCTATATGACAAATTTTTAAAATATACTAAACAAAAGTTGGAAACTAGTCTAATTTCAGTCACCATATCAATTTGAAGCATACTCTTCTCTGTTATTTCTGTCATTCCCAAATTATCTTGTTTTATTTTATTAATTTTATTGTTATTTTACATTTTTTCTTGGTGAATAATACAGGTAAAAAATAATAAAATGAACACTCCTGACACTAACATCTCACTTAAGAAACGAAAGGTTTTCTATACTTCAGAGATTTCTGGGTACTCCCTATAGATGCCAATTCCTTCTTTCCTTAGAAGAAGCCACATCTCTTATTGTTTTCTGTTACTCATTCTTTAATTTTTCAAAAAGAGATTTTAACACTTGGGTATATAACGAAAGATATTGTTTTAGTTTGAATTTTTAACGATTACATATTAAAAGCAGAATTATGTTGCAAGTATTGTTTCTGAATATTTATTGACCCAATATTCTTGTTTTTCAGTTTCACTCATTCTGGTGTGCATATATGTAGTTCATTGGTTGACTCTCAGTGCTATATAAAATTGTATCATACCAATCAAAATCACATATTTTCTCTTCTATTGTTGACTGAAATACATTGTTCTTTGTTGCTTTTTTTTATTATCATCTTCCTACTCTATAATTCTTTATAAATTGTGTTTGTTGTACATACATTCTCCCAGATTATAAATACGTAGATTTATGTTGACTTCTCTTTTGAAGCTCCTTTGAAAACTTGAATTCTCACATTTGGAATGGATTATGTGTAAGTTGTGAGACAGGAAACCATTATAAAATATATAGATGTAGTTTTTCACTTGGGTAACAATTTGTCTCAGCATCATTTACTGATGAGCTTGCTTCCCCCAGTGATTCATGATGCAATTTCTGTCAAACAGTAGGTTCCTGTGTGTACGTTTATTGATTTCCTCATCATTCTTGTCAAAATTTGTTTAATGTAGAGGTTAATTACAATGATTCACATAAATTCATTTATACTGAAGCTTAAATAAGAAAAGATTTGAGAGTTTACGTTAGCATTTTAATAGAAATTTCATCTCTTAATAAAACAAATTAACCACAATGGTAAAATTTTCAGCACCAGATAGAAGCAAATAGAAAAATTAGGGCAAATAGATAAGAAATTATCAGTATCTATCATGTTTTCCAATGTGGAAGGTTGACTTTATGGCTCTGTATATAAAGCTGATTCCATTTAAATTACATAAAAGAAAACTTTAGAAGTTAAAAAGCCAAATTTTACAACTCCTGTAGTTAGAGGTAATTTCCTTCTTGCTAGTCAGAGTAAAGTTTACTGTACCAAAGAAATAATTTAATAGTATCTTAAGCAACATGGACAAAGCAATAAGGTTGAAAGGTGGTTAATTTAAAACCAGGGTAGACTCATGCCTGTAATCCCAGCACTTTGGGAGGCCAAGGCAGGTGGATCACCTGATGTCAGGAGTTTGAGACCAGCCTGACCAACATGATGAAACTCCATCTCTACTAAAAATACAAAATTAGCAGAGCGTGATGGTGCATGCCTGTAATTCTAGCTACTTGGGAGGCAGAGGCAGGAGAATTGCTAGATTCTAGGAGGCAGAAGTTGCAATGGGCCAAGGTCATGGCATTGCACTTCAGCCTGGGCAGTAGAGTGAGACTCTGTCTCGAAAAATTAAAACAAAATAAAACAAAAGGTAAAACCAGGGTAGAGTTTAGTTACAGACAATTTATATGATACTGTCTTTCATAATCAATATAAGAAATTTGAGCAAAAGTAATAATATGTTTAATTTATTAAACTCAAGGAGTTTATCCAGATCCACAAACCCTTGTCATGTTAAAATGTATGGTCAACTTAATATAGAGTTAAAGACATCCTGTCAAATTCATTTTCTATCACTAATGATGTAAAGTAGAAATATATAATGTCACTTGGTTTATTCAGTCTGATTTGCATAGCAGTGATGAATTTTGTAACTGATACAGTGACACTAAACACAAAATGGTATTTGTAATCAACTAGGATATTCATTTACCTTCATCAACTGACAGCGTCCTAATATTTTTTAAGGAAACATCTTATGTGCCAATATTTTTTGACAGCTGTAGGTGTCTGTACAGAATTAAATAATTTTAAAAACCAACTTTATTTATAAGCAGTAATGTGTTGCTTTCCAATGAAAGGAAAAGTTTACAGGTATATTAAGGACTAATATCGTCTGTTATTTCAACTCATTGTCTTTTCTTCTTTGAATCAGTTACACACACTTCACAGCTGAATGAAAAAAAATATCAAGCACTTTAAAACCATATTTAAACAACTTTTTTCTATAAAGAAAACACATGGCTAATTTCCCTCAAAATACCTCCAAACTGCCCCTCAGAGATGGGACATTTTGGAAGGTAGTCATTCAAAGTTACATGCCTGATTAAAGGAGCAGAACCCAGGCTTTGCAGGTGCAATTTTTCTATTATTCTTTATTTAAAATATTTTCCTAATTATGATAGTGACCCTAGTAAAACTCATAAGTTATTCAATCTATACTATTTGTGATATGTTGTGTGAATGTCAAAATGAAGCTTGATATAGTAGAAAAAAATACTGCCTTTGCCATTTGAAGACCAGAGATTACCTTCTTTTTCACATTGCTAACCTTGTGATCTTGAAAAAACCATGTATATTTAAATTTGGGTCTTCAGCTTTGTCATTTGCAATTAGAACATAATAGTTGATACCTCACAGTATTTGCAGATTAAGTAAATATGCACGTAACATGTTAACATAGTAAAAGTACTCTGATTTACCTTTCTACATGCCTAGCACAGAGTCTGGCGTTTTGAAAATAAAGTCTGGTAATTTTAAATCGTTCAAGTAAGGATTAAATGAGGTAAATCTTGACTTCTTAGCCAGAATGAAAGCAAATGATCTCCCTACAGGTAAGGACAACAGCACTTTATTAATGCCGAAGTGATAGATAAAATTGAGTCAGATTTCAAGCAATGATAAGCTAGATCCCACTTAAGCAATCAAAAACAAAAACATTTCTTTGCCTTGCTAATTGGTTAAGAAATAAAGAGCAGTATTGTTGCAACAAGAAAGCTCCCTACTAAGATGAGCATACATACAATTTCAGGTAACAATCATGTTTATTGGGTGCTGTAGCCATGTGTATGAAGCATAGAAATTTAAAATATCAAGTATATTATCATCAGGAATTTTACAAGTGACAATTACATAGCATAACTTTATACTGACATCTAAAGCTTTTATGGATAGACTTTTGTATGATGTCAGCAATTGCAATACTTTTGTAATACTATTGCAGAGATCTTTACATCACTGTAGTATAGAACTTAAGACTATTAAATCAATGATAAAAAAGAAAAAAAAAGTTTTACTTGCTTCCCAGCCTTGTTGTCTTGATAGCAGTTAAACTATTCATGGACTCATCTAAAGAGTACCCTACCATCACAATTCTTCTTGTCTTATGCTCTGAGTCTATACTTTACCAAAATTATCTTTTGCCTATACTTCTATGAATAAGAACTTGAAAAAGAGACTTCCTGCCACGTATATTGCTCTCTATGTTGAAACAAAATCTCATGGAATCAGCTACATGGGAATATGCACTATCTATTTTAACTCCTTTTTTGTTGAAATTCTTTGTTATTCCTTAGTGATACATTGCTTGTTATCACATTTAATTTTCTTTGTTGCTTCATTTTTTTAAAATTACAATTAATAAAGTGGTTATTACAAATGTTCAATATGTTTATTCATTACTGTTATTGATTTCAATGAGGACTGTGGAACAAATGGGTGGGGAGATGCATTAGCTGAGGTTCTCTAAATATTTATATTAAGACTTGAGATTTATTTGGGAAACATCCGTGAACTGGTAACATGAAGAAGGAGCTGGAAGAAGTTGGGAGAGCTTCATATGGTGATGTAAGTCAGATAACCATGAATGAGAGAGAGAAAGAATTAAAAGAAGGAAAGCTTTTCACTATAATCTAGTTCTAAGAATGTAGCAGCAAAGTAGGTGGAGTCTTTGAGACTAGATTGATCATCAGAGAATTACATGTTTCCCGGGAAGCAATCTGCCTCAGTATCCTTGCCATATTCAGTCACTGGCTGGGAATGGTTCAGTGGAAGCTTGGCCTCCAGAGGAAGACAGTGGTGAGTTTCCCAGTGCAGTAAGTGGGAATGAGAGTCAATTGTGCTCTCCTGAGATAGAAGAGCCAAAAGATGTATTTTTATGGTCAGCATAGGAGCCCTTTCATACACACAAGAGCTGGTAAGGGCTTACTTTAAATTTGGGTTATAATACAGAGTTTCACTTAGTTCCCTGAATATTTCTTCTATTGAAGATATTCTGTATGATAATTACACAATGAGCATTATTTTTTCAGAACTCAGAAAAGTAGTAATCAAATATTGATATTTGCTAGATTCATAATCCATGCCAGTTCTGCTCCAGATGAGCTTCTAGAATAGATTTCACTGTTTGAAATCTAGGAATCTTAAGTAAGTAAGTAGAACATCCTACTGAGAAAATGTACCCTCATTTTGTCTTCAGACATAATTATCCTAAAATAATCACATATTTCTCACCTTTTCAGAATAATTTCTGAGAGCTATAGTAGGATATCCTTTGCTGAATTTATTCTCACACCTATCTGCTTCTAGAGAAATTCCAATAAGCTTCATTCACCTTTCTTTAAGTCAGTACCTAGAAAAGTAAACACAAAAAAAAATCAAACAAAATAAACAAATTAAATCCCCATTGGATTCATCCATTTCACACTGCTACAGATAAATTACCCTGAGACTGGGTATTGTATTAAAAAAAAAAAGGAGGTTTAATTGACTCACAGTTCTGCTTGGCTGAAGAGGCCTCAGGAAAGTTATAGTCATGGTGGAAAGCTTAAGGGGAAGCAAGGCATGTCTTACATGGCATCAGGAGAGATAGAGAAAGGGAAACCACAAGACACTTATAAACAACCATATCTCATGAGAACTCACTCACAATCATGAGAACAGCCTGGGGAAAACTGCCCCCATGAGCCAATCACCTCCCACCAGGTTTCTCCTTCAACACACGGGGATTACAGTTTGAGATGAGATTGGAGTGGGGGACACAGAGCCAAACCATATCATCCCACCTCAGTCCCTTCCAAATGTCATGTCCTTTGCACATTTCAAAACCAGTAATGCCTTCTCAATGGTCCCCCAAGGTCTTAACTTATTCCAGAATTTACTTGAAAGTTCAAGTCTGAAGTCTTATCTGAGACAAGGGAAGTCCCTTCTGCCTGTGAGCCTGTAAAATCAAAAACCAGTTAGTTATTTCCAACATACAATGAGGGTACAGCTATTGGGTAAATGTTCTCATTCCAAATAGAAGAAATTGGCCAAACAAGGGAACCACAGGTCCCATGCAAGTCCAAAACCCAGCTGAGCAGTTACTATCTTAAAGCTCCAAAATCTTCTTTACTTTCATGTCTCAAATTCAGGGCACACTGACGAAGGGGTGGGCTCCCAAGGCCTTTGGTGCTCTAGTCCTGTGGCTCTGCTCTGCAGGGTAAGGCCTCTGTGGCTGTTTGCACAGGCTGGCATTGAATGCCTGTGGCTTTTCCAGATGCATAGTGCAAGTTGTCTGTGGATTTACCATTCTGGGATGTGGAGGATAGCACCTCTCTTTCACAGCTCCATTTGGCAGCGCCCAGTGTGGACTCTGTGTGGGGGCTCCAACCCCATATTTCCCCCTGCATTGCTCTAGTACAGGTTCTCCATGAGGGCTCTGCCCCATCAGCAGACTTCTATCTAGGCATCCAGGCATTTCCATACAACCTCTGAAATCTAGGTGGAGGCTGCCAAGCCTCAACTCCTGATCTGTGTGCATCTGCAGGCCCAGCTCCATGTGGGAGCCTCAAAAGCTTGGGGCTTGTACCCCTTGAAGCAATGGCCTGAGCTGTAAATTGGTCCCTTTTAGTCAGGGCTAGAGCTGCTGGGACACAGAGTGCCATGTCCCAAGGCTGCACAGAGCAGTGGGGCCTTGGGCACTGCCCATGAAACCATTTTTCCCTTCTAGGCCTCCAGGCCTGTGGTGGAAGGGATGCTGTGAGGGTCTCTGACATGCCCTGGAGACATTGTCCCCATGGTCTTGGCTATTAACATTCAACTCCTCATTACTTATGTAAATTTCTAAGGCTGGCTTGAATCTCTCCCTAGGTGGTGGGGTTTTCTTTTTTACCACATGATAAGCCTTCAAATTCTCCAAACTCTTATCTTCTGCTTCCCTTTTAAAGATAAGTTCCTCATTGCCGTCTGAGACCACCTCACCCTGTACGTCATTGTCCGTAACAGTATTTTGGCCAAAACCATTCAACAAACCTCTGAGAAGTTCCAAACTTTCCCATATGATTCTGTCTTCTTGTGATCCTTCAAAACTATTCCAACCTCTGCCCATTACTCAGTTCCAAAGTCACTTCTACATTTTCAAGTTATCTTTATAGCAGTGCACCACCCTCCATGTTACCAATTTCCTGTATTAGTTCATTTGCACACTGCTATAAAGATACTACTTGAGACTGGGAAATTCATAAAGAAAAGTTTAATTGACTCACAGTACCACATGGCTTAAGAGGTCTCAGGAAACTTACAATCATGGCAGAAGGTGAAGGGGAAGCAATGTGTGTCTTACATGACAGTAGAGGAGGAGAGAGAAGGCAGAAGCACCAGACACTTATCAAAAAACTAGGTCTTGTGAGAACTCACTCACTGTCATGCAAACAGCATGGAGGAAGCAGCCTTATGATCCAATCACCTCCCACCAGGTCTTTCCCTCGCTCTTGGCACACAGCAATTACAATTTGAGATGAGATTTTGGTAGCAACACAGCCAATCCATTTTACCCACAAAGACTTCTTGGTTTCCTATTTATTCATGTGGACCTGAAAGTAAGTTTCAAATGACATATCCTCAAATATTTTAAGAGTTTTTTATATGCCCTTCAAAACATACTTCTACTTATTCAAAACTTATTTCTACAAAGTTCTAGAAAGATCAATTAGGTGAGAGAAATAAATAAAAAGTACTCAAATAGAAAAAGAAGTCAAACCATCTCTCCTCACTGACAAGATGATTCTATACCCAGAAAGCTGTAAAGACTCAGCCATAAGTTTTCTTGAACTGAAAAATGACTTTCGAAAAGTTTCCAGATACAAAATAAATGTACAAAAATTAGTAGCATTTCTATACAAAAGTAATGGTCAAGTTGAGAGCCAAATCAATAATGTAATCCCATTTTCAATAGCCACAAAAGGAATAAAACACCTAGGGATACATGTGACCAAGAAGGTAAAAGATCTGTACAAAGAAAACTACAACACACTGATGAAAAAAATCAGAGATGGCACAATAAATGGAAAAATATTCTATGCTCATGGATTGGAAGAATCTATGACATTAAAATGGCCATACTGCCCAAAGCAATTTACAGGTTCAAAGCTGTTTCTATCAAACAACTGATGTAATTTTTCAAAGAATTAGAAAAAAATTATTCGAAAATAATTCATATGGAACCAAAAAAAGAACTGAAAGGGCCAATGCACTCTTAAATAAAAAGAATAAAACCAGAGGCATCACACTACTCAACTTTATACTATAAGGCTATAGTAACCAAAATATCATTGTACTGATACGAAAACAGACACATAGGCTAATGGAATATAATATGGAACCCAGAAATAAAACTGTAAATCTGCAATCATTTCATCTTTGACAAAGCTGACAAAAAACTAGCAATAGGGAAAGCCTCTCTATTCAATAAATAGTGCTGGGACAACTGGCTAGCCATATGCAGAAGAATGAAACTGGACCACTACATTTCACCATATTAAAAAATTAACTCAAAGTGAATTAAAGATTTAAATGTGAAAATTCAAACTATAAACATTTCTAGACAAAAACCAAGGAAATACCCCTCTCGACATTAGCTTTGGCAAAAAATTATTGTAAGTCCCCAAAAGCAATTGTGACAAAAACAAATATTGACAAGTGAGAGCTAATTAAATGAAAGGACTTCTACACAGGAAAACAAAATATCCACATAGTAAACAAATGTCATACAGAATGGGAGAAAATAGTTTCAAACTATGCATCCAAAAAAGGTCCACTATAGAGAATTTATAAAGAACTTAAATCAATAATCAAAAAACATCCTCATAAAAAAATGAGCAAAAGACAAGAACAGACACTTCTCAAAACAAGATATACAAGTAGCCAAAATACATATGAAGAAATGCTCATCATCATTAATTATAAGAGATGCAAATTAAAACCACAATGAGTTCCAATCTCACACTAGTAAGAATGGCTATTATTAAAAAGCCAAATAATAACAGATGCTGGTGAGGCTTCAAAGAAAAGGAAACATTTATACATTGTCAATGGGATTGTAAATTAGTTCAACCACTGTAGAAAGTAGTTTTGGTATTTTTCTTTTTTTTTAAATAATTTATTTATTTTACTTTAGGTGCATACTATATCTGGCATTTCTCCCCATGTTACCCCTTCCCACCCTCCCTTCCCTACCCACCCCCCATTGTCTCTCCTCTACCTACCTCAACTGTCCCCTGTGTGTGATGCTCCTCTCCCTGAGTCCACGTGTTCTTGTTGTTCAACACCCACCTATGAGTAAGAACATGTGGTGTTTGGCTTTCTGTTCTTGGGTCAGTTTGCTGAGAATGATGGTTTCCAGATTCATCCAAGTCCCTACAAAGGACACGAACTCATCATTTTTTATGGCTGCATAGTATTCCATGGTGTATATGTACCACATTTTCTTTGTCCAGTCTATCATTGATGGGCATTTGGGTTGGTTCCAGGTCTTTGCTGTTGTACATAGGGCTGCAATGAACATATGTGTGCATGTGTCTTTATAGTAGAACAATTTATAGTTCTTTGGGTATATACCCAATAGTGGGATTGCTGGGTCAAATGGAATTTCTATTTCTAGATCCTTGAGAAATCGCTACACTGTCTTCCACAATGGTTGAACTAATTTACACTCCCACCAACTGTGTAAGAATGTTCCTATTTCTCCACATCCTCTCTAGCATCTGTTGTCTCCCGATTTTTTAATGATCACCATTCTAACTGGCGTGAGATGATATCTCCGTGTGGTTTTGATTTGCATTTCTCTAATGACCAGTGATGACGAGTATTTTTTCATATGTTTGTTGGCCTCATATATGTCCTCTTTGAAAAGTGTCTGTTCATATCCTTCGCCCACTTTTGAATGGGGTTTTTGTTTTTTTTTCTTATATATCTGTTTTAGTTCTTTGTAGATTCTGGATATCAGCCCTTTGTCAGATGGGTAGATTGCAAAATTTTTTTGCCAGTCTGTGTCTTTCGATTGGGGTGTTTAGGCCATTTACATTCAATGTTAATATTGTTATGTGTGAATTTGATCCTACCATTTTGTTACTGGCTGGTTTTCTTTCTCATTAGTTGACTCATTTTCTTCATTGCATTTTTGGTCTTTGCCAACTGGTTTGCTTTTGCAGTGACTGGTACTTGTTCCTTTCCATGCTTGGTGTTTCTTTCAGGAGCTGTTGTAGGGCAGGTCTGGTGGTGACAAAATCTCTCAATAATTGCTTGTCCGTAAAGGATTTTATTTCTCCTTCACTTATGAAGCTTAGTTTGGCTGGATATGAGATTCTGGGTTGAAAGTTCTTTTCTTTAAGGATGTTGAATATTGGCCCCCCACTTTCTTCTGGCTTGTAGAGTTTCTGCCAAGAGATCTGCTGTGAGTCTGATTGGCTTCCCTCTGTGGGTGACCTGACCTTTCTCTCTGGCTGCCCTTAGCACTTTTTCCTTCATTTCAACCCTGGTGAATCTGACAATTATGTGCCTTGGGATTGCTCTTCTTGAAGAATATCTTTGTGGAGTTCTCTGTACTTCCTGAATTTGAAATTTGGACTGCCTTGCTTGGGAAGTTCTCCTGGATAATATCCTGGAGTGTGTTTTCCAACTTGGATTCATTCTCCCCGTCATATTCAGGTACACTGATCAAGCATAGATTAGGTTTTTTTCACATAATCCCATATTTCTTGGAGGCTTTGTTCATTTCTTTTCACTCTTTTTTCTCTTGTATTGCCTTCTCTTTTTACTTCATTGAGTTGATCTTCAATCTCTGATATCCTTTCTTCTGCTTGATCGATTCAGCTATTAAAACTTGTGTTTGCTTCACGTAGTTCTCGTGCTGTGTTCTTCAACTCCATCAAGTCGTTTATGTTCTTCTCTAAGCTGGTTATTCTAGTTAGCATTTCGTCTAACCTTTTTTCAAGGTTTTTCATTTCTTTGCATTGAGTTAGAATGTGTTCCTTTAGCTCTGAGAAGTTTGTTATTATCCACCTTCTGAATCCTGTTTCCATCAATTCTTCACACTCCTTCTTGGTCAAGTTGTGATCCTGTGTTGTTGAGGAGTTGTGATCCCTTGAAGGAGAAGAAGTGTTCTGGTCTTTGGTGGTTTCACCTTTTTTGCGCTGTTGTTTTCCCATCTTTGTGGATTTACCTGGCTGTGGTGTCAGAGAGCTGCTTGATGAGGTCGCTTGTCTGCCTATGGGGGCGCTACTGGGTTTCTAGGGACTCCTTCAGGTTACTAGGGAAGCTTCCTGTGTCTTTTTTGTTTATGGTGGGAGATTAGACCCGCTTCTTCCACTGACCTGTAGGCACTGCTGGGTTGTCCAGAATGCCATCCTGTTGCTATGTAGGCTTCCTGTGTTTTTTTGTTAAAACATGTAGCCCAGTCCCACCCCTCTAGTGGTGGGTTGTGCCCTTCTTCCACTGGGCTGGATCATTCAGGGTTCCTCTCAGACGGTGGCACTGGCTACGCAACCCACTGGAGTCAGAGCTTCAGCCCTCTGGGGTTTGTGGGGGGAGGTTAGGGACCCGCCCAGCCGCACCCGGCAGTCTCCCCCTTTCAGCTTTCTCTCTCTCCGGTCATGGGGTAGGGGCCGCCCAGCTGCTCCAGCTTACAGCTCCCTCTCTCTCCAGGCAGGGGAAGAGGGTGATAGCTCAGTGTGCAGACTCTTATTCAACTCCGCACTTGTAATTCCCAGTGCTTGACTGGCAAAGATCCCCTGTTCTGTGTATTGCTGAGGCTTTGGGGGAAGCGCTGTATCTGGACCAGAGCGCCAGAGGTGGAGCCTCTGACTCGCCGGTCAGATGCACTTTCTGGGTGAAGCAGCACCCCTCCCCGCCTCGGTCTGCCCTGAGTGGGCTTTGCTTACCCTTGGACCAGACCCATTGAAATGCACCTGGTACCTCGGTTGGAGCTAGGAGATCTCTGGGTTTCTGCATCTCTTCGCTGGGTGTTGTGAACTGGAGTTATGTCTAATCCACCATCTTCTAGTTTTGGTATTTTTCAAAGAACTTGTAACAAAGCTACCATGTGACTCAACAACCCCATTACTGGTAAATACCCAAAAGAAGATGTAGAGAAGACCTTCGACAAAATTCAACAGCCCTTTATGCTAAAAACTCTCAAGAAACTAGGTATCAATGGACATATCTCAAAATAATAAAAGCTATTTACGACAAACCCACAGCCAATATCATACTGAATGGGCAAAAACTGGAAGCATTCCCTTTGAAATCTGACACTAGACCAGGATGCCCTCTCTCATCACTCCTATTCAATTTGAGTTCTAGCCAGAGCAATCAGGGCAAGAAAAAGAAATAAAGATATTCAATTAGGAAAGGAGGAAGTCAAATCGTCTCTATTTGCAGAAGACATGATTGTATATTTAGAAGACCCCATCGTCTCAGCCCAAAAATCTCCTTAAACTGATAATCAACTTCAGCAAAGTCTCAGGATACAAAGTCAATGTGTGAAACTCCTTCTCTACTAAAAATACAAAAACTAGCCTGGCATGGTGGAGTAATTCTAGCTACTTGGAAGACTGAGGCACGGGCATCACTTGAACTAGGGAGGCGGAGGTTGCTGTGAGACAAGATCCCGCCACTGCACTCCAGCTTGGGCAACAGAGTGAGACTTTGTGTCAAAAAAAAAAAAAAAAAAAAAAAGCAGCCCAGGAAAATGATGGGCCTTTTTAAGAATATAATGATATGAAAAACTAGCAAAAATTTAGAGCAGAGCGGGACATGATCTGAGTTAGTTACTTTTTTTTTTAATTTCTAGAAAGTATATGCAGAATCATCTGCAGTGGAGCAAGTGTAGAATCAGACAGGAGAGTTAGAGGGCTATGTCAGCAAATCAGGCATTAGATAATGATGGGTTGCATAAGGATATCAGTTATCAGTGGAACAAGATAGTGACAAATGGGTAATTATGGATACATTTAAAAAGTTGACCTACGTGATGCACTGATAGATTTGCTACACTATGAGAGAAAGAGTTTTTTTGAACTAAAAAACTGGAAAAATTGAGTTGTCATCTAATTAGAAAAGTTTGAGGAAGGAGCATGTTGGATGTGTAAACATAGTTCATGTTTGACCCATTGAGGAAATGAGGATGTCTGAAAGTCACATGCAGAAAACAGCTTGCTAGGTACAAGAGTGGCTATGGGAAAACAATTTAGAAATGTAGTGGAGTGACAGTAAAAACATAAAGGTATTGCGTATACAGAGTGTAGACTTAATTAGGAAGTAGAAATAATGTGAGAGGGAGAAATTTAGGATGACTTTGTTTTCTGGCTTGGTTGACTTTTTAGAAAATAATGCCATTAATCAAAATAGAAATTACAGAAGGCAGTATATCCTTTGGACCTTTATTATAATTGACCTTCATAAGAACTTATTTTAACTGACTATTATTTTGTAATTTCAAGTGTTATTGACTTTAGGAGATTAAATATTACTCACTTATGCAGTTGTAGCTACACTGGGTTTTGACTCCCTAAAAGAGAGAATATTCCCATACTGAATAACATGGATGTTCTCTTAGCCCATAATACGAAGTTAAACAGCTCCTGTCAGACTACCTATGAATTTTCTAATTATTCTATTTTGAATACTAGCTTTCTTTATCACAAAAAGATATTCATGTGTATAATCAATCCAACTGTCCTTTGGAATTCTTAAGATATCCCCAAGTTAGAAGTACCAAATTATTTTTAAATTGCACTTGAGCATTTTAGGACCTGAGATTAAAGTTAAACATCATGAAATTAGCCAAAGAAATATCCAGTCCCTGGAATGAGAAAGTGATACTGATTTCTGAAAGTGATTTTATAATTGATTTTAAAATATATTTATAAATAACTATACCCTAGAAAAAGCATTCTTTTTTCTGTGTCAAAATATTCTTTGTAATTTTATAGACTAATTCCTGAAAAATCTCATGGTCACCATTAGAAAATACCTTCTGTCAATGTATCTACATGAATCCTATGCTAGTCTGTGCACTTGTGTTTTCTGCTGCATTGTGAAGAAATGCTATTTGATTCAATTGGCTTTTTAAAGTAATACATTTGGGTTTTCTTTATTCTTTGACCTTTACTCTAAAGCTGAATTTCTTTTTATAGCCTTCAGGTAAATAAGGAGCATTCTACTAGTTATCAAGCAATAGATGAAATAACGAATTATCTGTGATTCCTAGTGGAGAAACATTAAAAGGTTTTATGAATCGTCTCTTAAATAGGCATCATCTGCAATTCATACTGACTATACTCCTTACTTGTAAAAACTGTCTTCTATGCTCAGATTTTAATTCTTCCATGTAAGCTGTTTTATGTTCCTTCAATTCTTCCTGCCTCTTGTCATTCTAGCATTTATTCTGTGTTTGCTGCACATGGATCTCTGCCAAGTACTGGGCTAGATTCCTAAAAACAAAAAGATGAATAAAATACAATTTCTGTCATCAAAGATCTTATAATCTAATACATATATATTGATAAAAGACAGTACTTAATCAGTAGTGAAATATCCAAGAGTGCAATGGAAACACAGTGAAAGGAACAATTTTATCTACATGAGGAAACAAGGTTCCTAGTATAACTGAAATTTGAGCTGAGTATTGAATGATGAGTAGAAGGTTCACTGGAGAATTGGATAAGAGACATATCTGATACAGAGGTTAACATGTGTAAACTACTGATTGTGAACAAAAAAAGGGACTTGGGGAACCATAGGGAAGCCAAGGTGCTCCAGGTGTGTTTGGGAATGTCTCTGGGAATTTAAAAGGAACTAGATTATAAAGGCCTTGAATGTCATGACAAAAACCTTGGACCCACTACTCAGAGAAGCTAGAGCCAATAGGTGTTATAACAATACCTGTAAAAATTCAGTTGAGAGGTGGGTTGAATACACGAAAACTAAGTTCAGAGAGAATACCTTTGCAATAGGAAAGGGGAAATGACTATATTTAAGAAAAATATAGTAGATTAAATATTAATGAAGTTACATTAGGTTGTATAGAAAAGAAAATCACTCATAAAATAGCTTAAATAATAAAATATTTTCATTGACCAGTAGAGCAAGAACTTAAGCAGACTTTAGGATTTTGAGTGAAGATTTTAAAATATTGCTCATGGACTTGGTTTCTTTCTGTCTCTCTGCTTGTACTTTCATAATGTCACCTAGCTCCCCACTGTGATTGCAGGATGGTTATCCATAACACTTTAAACTTCATGTTTATTATGCAACCTCAATGACCACCCCAATACCTGGAGAAATTTAATTAGTGGATGCAGCACCTCAGCAGTTGTCTCTGGCCATTACCTATGTTTGCATTAAGATGGTCATTGTTCTTTGGATTCAGGAAGGGACACATCTAATTTAGAGCAGAACACTAGTCAGGAGCTGGACATTTATGGCTTTCCATGTAATACCCTGGTCAGGAGGTGATAAAGTGCTAATAAGTTGGACTCCAGCCCTATTATCTGACTTGGAGTCTAAGTTTGAGTTCTAGTAAAAAACTGAAAGGAAAATAATTACCTGAAATAATACAATTGCATAATCTGAACATACCCGGTAGAGCAAAATATGTATCACAGAAAGATAAAGGCCAATAATTCAATGCACATGGTATGGGCTTTAGATCCTTATTTGGCATTTATAAGCTACATACTGCTATTGGGAGCTCCAGATCCATTTAACATGAATGCTGAAAGATAAAGTAAACACAAATATAAGGTAATCTAAATTCCTAAAGGGAATTTTAAATATGTACTCTACTCTCAGACTGCAGATTAAATATTCAAAAGTCTAATCATAATATTTAATTTACTTATACATAAATATTTAAAAACATAATATATAAAATGAAACTATTTTATTCAAACTTTAATTTTCAACATCAGACTCTAATTTTATTAGGATGACTTTTTAGATTTATTTAACACAGATATCTATAGATACCATCTTCATGAGCATCTATGTTATGTTACATGAGAGGTAGCCAATGTTGAATATATGAATTATGCTCTCACTTTAAATTTTGTTCAAAGTCACAGTAAGTCATTTGTACAACATTATAATCTATTTTCTTTACAATTTTTCTGGAGCGTCTTTATGATCTCTGTTACATACCCATTTTCTCTATTGCTTCTTTAAATTATTTAATAACCTTGTTTAAAATGACATGCAGCCTTTAAACCTGTGGGGTCACACTCCCAGAAATAATGCCTATTTGTTAATTTTCTTTGCTTCTTGTTTTGATTTTCTATTGATGACCTCTATGAGTATCTCAAAGTAGCATTGATTGAAGTTATTTCAGGCTTCAATTAATGTGTGTTCTCATAACGATGCTTTGATGCCCCAAATAAAGTAATTGAAAAGCAATAAACAACATCCTCATGATATGAGAGCTGTGGTAGGGATTCAAATCCAAGATACTCCTTCTTTACTTGGAGGTATCTTTTGAGAGGAAAGTGAGGGTAGAAAGCCTCCTGTTATATTTAGAAGCATGTGGCATTCAAATGAGTATGTCTCCTTGTGAGTGTTTAAAATGTACCTAAAATCAATATGGGCATAACAGAGTTCAAAATATTTTCTTCAAAAATTGGCTTTCCTCCCTATACTTCAGTTCTCAGACACCAGCAACGATATTGATCTATTCCTCTTCCTCATCTGCTCTGTTCAGATGGTCACCAAATTTATCCATTTCTAACTCCTCAGTATCTATTACAACTCCTTTCTCTTTCCAATGCCCTTGTCTCATTTTAAACATAATAATTTATTCCTTGAACTGTTGTAAGCATCCTCAAACTGCTATTATAGTTCCAATTTTTTACATTGTCAGCCACATTATACTGTTTCTCAAGTTAATTCTTTTAAATGACTTATTGAAAATCTTATTCTGTGATTCAGTAATGAACAAGTAACTATAGTTCCTTGAACCCAATATCACTTTAGCACTTGCACAATTTTCATGTTCCGATGCCTTTGCTTGGAATATTCTTTCCAATATGTATGTCAATATGTATTTATAATCTACATAGTCTTTCCTATCAATATCACTGTGTCCAGGTCTGTCCCATATGTATTATATATCCCTTCACAGTACCTACCTTGATATACATATTGCTTACATATTTGTTTTCTATCCATTTCTGAATCCCCTAAGGGAGAAGCCATAATCTCTTCTTGTTTCTCCAATATGAAACATTGATATTTTTCAGAGGGCAGACCAAGCCCTTAAGTTAAATGAATGAATGAATGTAAGGTAAGAAATTAACTCAAAGCATGTCAACTGTTTCTCTCTTAAGTAGAAAGAGCATTTGCTAGAAATAAATGTAGATGATGCTGTTAAGAAATTTGATGAGACTGTTAAATGTAAAATGCATTTCAAGAACACCATCAGGAACAAGTACAGTGATTATTCAGTATTATTAAAAGCCCTAAATGAGAGTATAAACTCTATATTTTAACACATTAGACATTAGAACTTAATATTTTACTTCTATAACAGCACCAGGGCACAGAAAAAAAAATGATGAGAAATTAAGATACTTTTTATCTTTACTTAAAATGTATCACCATAGTTCTCAGAATGAGAAAAAATATCGAGTACAAAAATTCAAAACAAGAAATTGAGTTTTCTTTAAAGGAGGTTTATGGGAAATGAAGGCATGAGAAAGGTGGGAAAACTGGAGGTTGTTTCCAGAGAAAACACATTTCTTGTGAATTGTGTTCAGAACACCACTGTGGGAGTAGACTGCTTTAGAGAAAGAGGATGCAGTTGCTTAATAGAAGGCCAAGCTACTTCGGTGTTCCAGGGCTAGAAGCATTTTCAGGGGATATTTAAATTGTGTAGCTGATCTGATAAATTAGGGTGCCAAGGTAGACTGTGCTCCAGCTACGTGATATCCAAGAGCTGAGAGGTGGGAACCTTTAATTGCTGTATAACTAGTGATCAATATATCCAGAGACTAAGAGCCTTGAAAGAGAAAAGGTAGTTCTCTAAAATCCCCCAGATGTACATTTAAAGCATTCCTTCAAACTTCCAGTTTACTTATTTAGTTTTATATTTATTATTCTATAGGTAATACACATAACTGTATAATAAAAATATGATAATCATACTACCATTAAGTAATTTTCCAAAAACTAAACATTTATTCATGAATTTTTTTTCATGGTTATTTTATAGAAAATTCAAATCCAAAATTGCCAGTTTTTTAAATCCTTATAAACTTGAAATATATTCTGGCCATCTAAGAATTTAATTTTGAAGCTAATATCAAGATTGACAAACTTTTATTTTACATATCACATACAAGCACTGTACATAGACATTATTTTTATTTGTTCTACCAGAAAACACAATGCATATATATGCAGCACATACACACACACACACACACACACACACACACACACACACACACAAACACACACAGGATTATTTCTGATCTGAGGAGAGCAATAACAGAAATGGCAGCCTTTCCTTTCATGTTTTAAAAAATCTTGTAGTTAACGAATACAAATCACCTATGGGAAGAAAAGATTGAAAACTGAAGGAGGACTTAATCAAGTATCAAAATTAAATTTAAATGACTAAGAAAATTAATACAAAAATACTGACTCATTTAAATGAAGATAGAAAGTTACAGGAAGCTTGAAGTTATAGGCAAATGAGTCTAAATGTCTGAATGTAACCATGAAAAATATTTAAATTTGTTATTATGTTAATCACTGACATTCTGTCAAATTGCTTCCATTTTTTTTACATAAAAATAGTATGTACTTCAGAAGTAAAGGAAAATTGTAGCTTATAGCAATTATATTTGTAAAGACAACATTGTAGAGTGATGAATCTTCTTTTACAAAATTATGTATCTCAAATCATTTAAGAAACTAAAATTAAATTTCAAGGAAATTTGTGAGTTTTGTGGTTTTTCAAAGATCTTCTCAGCTCATTGTTACCATCGCTGTCTTTCTTATTATTTTGAGGTATCTACTTATATACACCAAGAATATATAGTGACATTTTTAGACTTACTAAGGTCTATCATGAAAATAAATATGCACATACTTCATAAAGAAAATCATAGGTGTTTGCATTGAAAAAATGAGGCTTCTTCTATCCCAGACTTTAAATTCATACTCTAGAAAATATATAACTTTGTTAGTTTGTGTAGTCTCCAAAAAAAGCCATTCTTATATTTATATATTCTTTAAACAACCAAAATAACAAATTATAATATACTGTATTCCGTTGTTCAGAGAGTACAAGTGGACATGGCGACATACTTTTTCTCCTTAGTCCTTTGACATTTCCACTCTTCTAGTCAATTATTTTCAGTCATTACTTCATCCATATACTCTGCTGATAGACTAACTTATATTCTTATTTCTCAGAAAATGTAACCAAAATAGAAGTTCTACATAGTACCTCTGAGCCCACATTTACTAAAAAAAATCATTTTTTTTTTGTTTCTATTTTAGGTCATACAAACTTACCTTATTCTTTTTATGGCTGAGTACTAATTCTAGTATAGCTAGACATACCTTGATGTATTTAACCATTTTCTATTGAGGGACATTTATTTTGAGGGTTAGTTAGAAAATACACATGAAATGTTCAAGACATGTCTTTTCTTTTTTGATTTTTGATTACCTTGTCAATTGCTTATATGTTATTTCTCAGCAAAATTAATGATATAGGTTTTTCATATTTTGGAATCAATGTGTCTGTATTCTTAGAAATTCAACCAACTTCTATATTTACAAATCTATTTTTAAAATTATATGTATCACTATCTTATATTTATTATCTCTTCTATGTTTTCATTTTTTTCCCATTGTGATGCCCTTTACTTTGTTATTAACTATTAATAAAATGCTTTAATCATTAAACTTCAAACATTCTACCCTCCAATTACCACTTTTTCATCTTTTCAATTTTCTTCCTCTGGTATTCTATATCCATAAATCATCCAACCCTGTAACATTATCAATCTGTTGAATCTACTAACTTTTCACTGAATCTCACTACATTAACATAGTTATTTACTATTTTTCTCATTTATTTTTCATATTCAATTATCATAAGTATTTTGTGTATCACTATTGTCCCTTTATTTTTACTTTCTTTTATTCACTTACATAAATCAAACATTGGCTATTTCTACCTTTTTACCTTCTCTTTCTTGTCACTCACAAAGTTGAATGTGGCTGCACAAAAATACACAATTTTGGTGATTATTTACATACTAAATTTCTGCTTTCACACTTTAAGTAGACATGGCAAGACTACATTATCTCCTTAGTCCTTTGACACACTCTTCTCCTTAGTTATTGTATGTCTCTATTGCATTCATACTTTCTGTTGACTTCGATTTTTATTTCTCACAGAAAATGCAATCAGAATGAAAACTTCTACATCCTCCCATCACTATATTTATACCTTTATCTGCCTCTGAGTCCACAGACTCTGTCTTTTAACCTGTTATTATGAATTCACTTGTGTACCCTAGATCCCAGTCCCTCTTATCCATTTAAGGTCATTAAAAAATTCTGCCTCTCTCCTCCAGTGTCAATTTCCTGCTTGACTACACTTGCCATGTATATACAAAAACAGTATTATTTTAGCTACCTTAAAAAAATCCTATCTAGACTAAATCTCACCCTTCAGCTACCAATATATTTTTTATTTATTTTATAACAAAATTATTTTTTAAATTTTGTATTTACATTGTCATTTTCTAGTTTTATTCTCCATTCCCATTTGAACCATTTTCTATCAGATTTTTGTTAGTCAATCACCACACTAAAACTACTTTTGTAAAGAGTTTTCTTAATTTTTTAAAGAAACTGAAACTACATTTCAGGGAAGTTTGTAAGTTGGATTTTTGTTTGTTTGTTTGTTTTTTCAAAGACCCTCTCAGTTAAATGTTATCACTGTTTTTCTCATGATTTTGAGGCATCTAATTGTATGTACCAAGTATATATAAAACCAAGAGATATTTCTCTCAGTTATATTGGATATAACTTCACTTGACCTCCAGGGCAACATATTCACTTAGTTTTTCTCCTAACACCCCGGGCCACTCCTGCTCAGTATCTGTTGGGAGTGATTCCTCTTTTTTGCGCCTTTTCTAATTGTTGGAGTGACGAGGACTTTAGATCTGTTTGTCTACACCTTCTCCTTTGGTGATCTCAATACCATATACATGCCATTGTATCCTGAATTGATATCTTCAGCACAGTAATCATCTCTCCTGAACTCCAAACTACTACATCCAAATGCATATTTACAAAATTTACATTTGGAGGTCGAATAGGCATTTCAATAGAAACACATCCTAAATGAAGCTCTTGAAACCCCCATTCTCAAATCCCTTACCTTTCATAATCTTCCACATATCTTTTTCTATTACCTACTGCCCCTGCTCAATTGTACTCTAGGAATCTCTGCCTTTCCTGAACACACTAAGTATACTACTACTTCAAGGAGCTGTTTCATTTGTAGAAAATGCACTCCCCTAGATATGTGTATATTTTATTCATTCTTGTCCTTCTGATCTTTACTCAATTTTAATTTTCAGTAAGATCTTCCCTTACCACTCTGTCTAAAAACTTGCAACCCTCTTTCTTACTTCCTTTTTCTCCATACTGCTTCTTATTGTCTGATACAGTTTAATAATTTGTCTTACTTATTGGCCTATCGTCTTTCTCTCCATGCTTGATAATTCCCCTAAGGGAGGGATTTTTCTTTCTGCTTTGTAACGTCTATAATGGTAGAGCATACAATGATGTCTGGTGCACAGCGATTCCTTAATACCTGCTCCTTAAATGACTTATTAAAGACCTGTAATTATGTTTTCTTTCTCATTCATAATATTATTTTTGGTCACTTATTGCTACTTTCTCTTTACCATCATATTTTCAAAATTTTGCATATTTTATCAGGTATTTCAAAATCTATATTTACTTTAATGTAAATTAAATCTTTGTATTTAGAATGGCTTTATATCATTCTTTTTGTATATTTGTTTTCTTAGCATCTTGAGTTGAATGCCTAGTTTATTGGTGCTTTTTCTCCCTAATAAATTTTCTTCAAGGAAATATCCCACATGAATTTCTAAGTGAAACTTTCGTAGTGTTTTCTTCTAAATAATTCCCACTCTGATTACACTTTATATGATTTACAAGGATCTGGTTTCTTTTATTTTTCTATTGGATTGTGTTTTGTTGTTTTTTGTTTGGTTAGTCAACTGGTATAATATCCCAGTGGAGAAATGTTTTGGTTTCTCCTTTCATTGTTCATTTCTGGTTTCTTGAATAGGCATCAGACAAAATTTTTGTATAATTTGTGCTTTTCCCTTTTGGATAATTTCTTGAGGTAACTTTTAAACCTTCTCTGCTACACTATCAATTCAAGCTCTCTTACTAACGTATTATCTTACTCAACACCTACTCGCTAGCCCATCTTACCCTTTTTTATGTTAGGAAAGAAATGAGAAAGAGGGTAAGATGGGCTACTGACCAGTCAGTAAGATACAAACTACCTGAAAATAAAAAGTATCCAAAAGGGAAAAGCAAAAATCATACAAAAATGTTGTTCTTTTCTTCTTTGATTTTAAAGGAATATCAAAGAAAAGACTCAAGAAAATTTGCAGGAACAACTACATTAAATTTAATGACCTCAGTAAGTTGTGGAAGACTTTTGGGTAGCTTTTTTCCTTCCAACCTCTTTAATTGGTTCATGAAGAGGGAAAAAAAAAGGATTTAGATTTTTTTTCTGTGTGACATTGATCAAGATAACAAGATATGGTAAGGCAAAGGAAATGTTTAAATTTTAAGAACTCAGATTTTATAAAATAGTCATTTCAAAAACAGAACACACATAAATACAGGCAAATTGTGACCAAATTAAAACCTTTACTTGTGGAAATTTCTTCATTTCAAGAAAGAAAAAGAGATTTTTTTGTTTTATTTTTCCCCCAGTGCACCATAGCTAATATTAAAAGAAATATATAATAAATTGGGTCAATTAAATAATAGATTGCATTCGCTTTCTTCTTATAGTTCCAAACATGAATGTAAAACTTTCACTGAAATAAGAGATGACATTTTTTAATTAATATTTTCATAAGTCAAAAAATGCTTCAATAATAATTTCCCAAGAATTTATTTCATTTTTTCAACCTTCCAAAACAAATATATTATTTACTTTGTGGAATTTAGTGGTCAAATAAGTTAACACGAACTTCTTGTTGACATCATATTTAGCAACAATGTATTAACATCAATTGTTAAGCACTAAGATAAATAACTTTATAAAGTAAATCTAGAGAGAGATCCAAGATGGCCGATTAGCAGCAGCTCAGGATTGTAGCTCCCACTGAAAGTGCAGAGAGTGAGTGGACACCACATTTTCAGACGAATTTTCATAGCCCACGGACCAAGAGATTCTTGGCGGAGGAGCCCCACGGGTCGCCAGCGCGACCCTTTTGGAGGGCGCGGCCATTTTGCAGGTGCCCCGATGCGGCGGTTCTCAGTCCGGAGTATACGGGACTGAGTGCCCTTTGGTTGGCGTTGGAGATCCGGGAAGGCAGAGTCTCCCATTCAGCTGATTAAAAAGCGGACTGAAGTGGGGAACCAGACCGGGAGATTCCCGGGCAGAAAAGCGCCACGAATCTTAACGCCGCTGTTTCAGCCGGCGTAGTGGGTCGCCGCAGGGGGAAGGCTGGTACCCCCCTCCACAAAAAAATAAAAATAAAAACAGCGGTTGGAACTGCTGAAGATTGAGAGTTTCACAGCAAGTGCAGCTGAACCCAGGAAGGTCCAGCTCTGTGGGGGAGGGGCATCCGCCAAAGGAAAATTAAGAAATAGAGGAAACTTTATCACCAGCAAGCTGGACGTCCACTCAGAGACCTAGTCTGAAGGTCAGCAATTACACAGACGACAGGTGGATAAATCCACGAAGATGGGAAGAAACCAGTGCAGAAAGGCTGAAAACACCCGAAATCAGAATGCCTCTCCTCCTACAGAGGATTGCAGTGCCTCATCACCAATTGAACAAGGCCTGATAGAAAATGAATGTGAGGAATCAACAGAATCAGGCTTCAGAAGGTGGATAATGAGAAACTTCTGTGAGCTAAAAGAACATGTTCTAGCCCAATGCAAGGAAACTAAGAACCTTGAAAAAGGTTTCACGAAATGTTCATGAGAATGGACAATTTAAAGAGGAATATAAGTGAATTAATGGAGCTGAAAAATACAATACGAGAACTTCGAGAAGTATGCACAAGTTTTAACAGTCGAATTGATCAAGCAGAAGAAAGGATTTCAGAGGTCGAAGACCAACTTAATGAAATAAAACGAGAAGACAAGATTAGAGAAAAAAGGGTAAAAAGGAATGAGCAAAGTCTCCAAGAAATATGGGACTATGTGAAAAGACCTAGTCTGCGTTTGATAGGTGTACCTGAATGTGACGAAGAGAATGAATCCAAGCTGGAAAATATTTTTCAGGATATTATCCAGGAAAACTTTCCTAACCTAGCAAGGCAAGACAATACCCAACTCCAGGTAATACAGAGAACACCACAAAGATATTCCTCAAAAAGAGCAACCCCAAGGCACATAATCATTAGATTCATCAGGGTTGAAACAAAGGAGAAAATACTACGGGCGGCCAGAGAGAAAGGTCAGGTTACCCACAAGGGGAAGCCTATCAGACTCACAGCTGATCTCTCAGCAGAAACCCTACAAGCCAGAAGAGTGGGGGGCCGATATTCAACATCCTTAAAGAAAAGAACTTTCAACCCAGAATTTCATATCCAGCCAAACTAAGTTTCATAAGTGAAGGAAAAATAAAATTTTTTGCAAACAAGCAAGTACTCAGAGATTTCATTACCACCAGGCCTGCTTTACAAGAGCTTCTGAAGGAGGCACTATGTATAGAGGGGAACAATCAGTATCAGCCACTTCAAAGGACCCATCAGTAAGCTGCATCCAGATCCATCTTACGTGCAAGGATATACAGAGACTCAAAACAAAGGGATGGAGGAAGATTTGCCAACCAAATGGAGAGAAAAAAAAAAAAAAGCAGTAGTTGCAATTCTCATCTCTGATAAAATAGACTTTAAAGTAATAGAAACTGAAAGAGATAAGAAGGACATTGTATAATGGTAGAGGGATCAATGTAACGGGAAGAGCTAATGATCCTAAGTCTATGCACACCCAACATAGGAGCACCCAGATACATAGGGCAACTTCTTGGTGACTTACAAAGAGACTTGGACTCCCACACAATAATAGTGGGAGACTTTAACATTACATTGTCAATATTGGACAAATTAATGAGACAGAAGGTTAAGAAGGATACCCGGGACTTGAACTTAAACCTCAAACAAGTAAACTTAATAAACATTTACAGAACTCTCTATTCCAAATCCACAAAATATACATTTTTTTTTCAGTAACACATCACATTTATTCTAAAAGTGACCACATGGTTGGGAGTAAATCACTCCCTAGCAATTGCATAGCATTTCATAGGTTTAAATGAAATATTGGTTGGCTGTTTGTTTGTTATTTTCCTCCCTTATACCTTCCTGTCTCCATTGTATAACACAATTATTAGTATAAAAAAAGCTTTTAATATCCATTTGTAGACTGCATTCTAGCCTGGGCAATAGAGCAAGATTCCTGTTCTCTCTCCCTTTTTTTTTTTTCTCTTCTTCTTTTCTCTTTATTTCATTCTTTTTTTTCTTCCTTTTTTCTCTTTAAAAAAAAAAATAAAAATAAAAATAAAAATAAAGTAAATCTAATTTGTACCTCCTTTGGGTATTTTGCTTTATGAAAACAATATAGATGCAGCTTAAAGTCTTAAAGGTAGGAAGTGGATAAAAAATATATGTTTTAATTAGGTTTAAAGAATTTTTGAATTGAATTTTTGGGGACCTAGGATAATTTTATCTAGAACAGTTAAAAATGTGTATGTTTCAGATAAAATCACAGGAGCATGATTTAGCAAAAGACATTCTAAAGGAGGTATGACCAGGCAGGACTTCCAAAATGGTAGGGTAGTTTCCTTAATTAATTCAGCTGGTCAAAAGTAGCAAATACAATTATATAAAATCTCTCATTATGGATCAAAGGACTTAGACAAATTGAGAAGCATTTACTCAGCATATCTGTGAAAACTCAGTAAGAAGCAGCTGTAGCATTTAAGCTATGGACTGCACCCTTCCCACAGTTCTGTCTTGCAGAATACTGTTTCAAAGGACTCAGCAGACAAGTGGAAATTTCTGTTATCTCCCAGTTACCTGAGTTAAAAGGACTATTCCAAGTGGTTTCAGCTGCTGATGAACATCAGCAGATCTCATTTTCCATAGTTCCATGCTACAGAAAGCTTATATCAAGCCTGGCTATAGCCAGGAGGCATTATTTCTCCTCCCACTTCCAACATCCATTACCTAGCAAGAATCTTGGCAGACAGCTCAAGAAGAAAGTAGTATCCCTTTTGCACACAACTCTGCTGTAAGACAATGGTTCTGGTGGGTTGGGCAGTCAAGTAGCTATGCTCATCTCCTTCAATCTCAGAAAAAAAGTGCTAGGCTGGGTAAATTCAGGTCTTCACTGATATTTAGTAAACATTTCCAGTTACTATTCTCCTGAACTTAAGACTGTAAAATATCACTACTGTGCAGTTGCTAGTGCCATTGGTAGTTTCATTTCCTACCCTCAACAACACAAACGCATAGCTCTAGCTTCATAGAGAGAATCTAGTTAGAGCTGCAAAGAAAAGCAAACAAGCTACCCCTATAGTTACCTCCTATTTCATAGTCTAGAGGTTGTACTTAGAGGAGATTCAGAGTAAGTGTCAAAGATTGGTAGTACCCTGCATTGGCCAAGAAGAGTAATTTCAACTGAATCATAACATGAAGTATAATGTGCACTAGAGTATTGGAAAAAAATAAGTTATTAGCTAGTAATTAGTGGAAGCTAACAGCTGGGTTTGATATCAAAGACCAGCAACAATCTCAATAAGGAAAGAGAAAAAAAGAGACAGCCAAACAGATTAAAGCTAAAACAATAGTCACCTTTCATGTTCAGTAGTTTGAGGACATAAATATGTCCTCTAAGGAGTGAAATCAGTGGATACCTGTAACTGGGGAAAAATAATTAACCAAACCAGTTCAGCCAAGTCACTAAAAAATAACCAAACAACAATAACAAGCCTTGTTGGGAGACAAGAAGATCAGTATTCAGAGTTGCTACAATATATTCTCTAACTTACAAAGTTATCAACCAAAGTTACAAGACTTAAACATGAACAGGAAAGTATAAGTATCTTCAGGGAAGAAAATCAGGAGATTAAAACTGCATTTAAGTTGGCCAGATGTTGGACTTGGCAGACAATAATTTCAAAGCAGCAACTATAAACATACTCAAAAATCTATAGAAAACCACTTTTTCAAATAAAGAGAAATACAATGACAAATTTCATCTACGACCAAATGACGAAAAATATAATTTATTGAAAAAATAAAATTTCTGAAGTTGAAAAGTACAATAAACCAAATGAAAAATTTTTCAGAGATTATGAATAATAGATCTGAGCCAGCAATAGAGTCAGCAAATCTGAAGACAGATTGATAGAAATAATGTAACTAAAGAATAAAGATAATACAGTCATGAAGAAAAATAAACACAGCCTCTGAGAATATAGGACCACATTAAGCACATTGATAAACAAAATGGGAGTACCAGAAAGAGAAAAGAGAGAAACAAAAAATAAAAAGAGGTAACAACTGAAATGTCTAAAATTTGATTTAAGAAACATATATCTCAATGACCAAAATATTTAACAAACTTCAGGTAAGATCTGGATATGGATACAAGAAGCTCCACACCCAGACTGTCATAGTCAGAATGTTGAAAACCAAAGATCTTGAAAGTAGCAGGAGAAAAACAATTGATAACATACAATGGGACAACACTAAGAAAACAGTTGACTTTATTAGAAAAAAAAAATGGAAGCTAGATGACAGTGAGATACATTCAAAGCATGAAAAGACTTAAAGCAAAACAAAAACAAAACCCTGTTCAACTAAGAATATTCTGTCAGCAAAACTACATTTCAAAAATGAAAGCAAAATAGAGGTATTCTCAGATAAACAAACATTGACAGAATTTGTTACCAGCAGACCTATTTTAAGAAAATGCTAAAAGATTTATCAGGCTGAAAATCAGTGATTCCAGACAATAATTCAAATAAACAAGAAGAAACAAAGAGTTTCAATAAAGGTAATTATGTAGGTAATTATAAACATATTATAATTGCACATTTCTGCTCTTTACCTATTTAAATGTAAGTTTCCAAAATGATATTCATATAATTGCATTTTTGAGTTTATAACATACAGAAATGGAATGTATTTTATAAGAATAGCACAAGTGGAAACAAAGATTTCTGGAATGGAAAAAATGGACACCAGATGGTAAACACGAATCTAAATGAAGAAATGAATAGAAACATAAAGGATAACTAAAAAGATTATTCATGTAAGAAAATATATAAATATATATATTTGAGCTCTTTCCCTCCTCAAGTTCTTCAAAAAGCATATACCTATATTAGTAATATTTATAACAATGCATTGCTGGATTTATAATATCTAAATATGTAACATGTAAGGCATTAGCATTTTTATAATAATAAGATAACAAGAACAACATAAAATGAAGAGAAGGAATAGAGCTACACAGAAGTGAATTTTTTCTTTTTATTTAAGAAATGTTAAAAAATTAAATTTTTCTTAAAAAAAAAAAGAAAAAAAACACCCTTCTGTGTAGCCCTATTCCCTCTCTTATGTTATCCAGACTGGCCTCAAACTCCTACGTATGTCTCCAGGTCTGCAAACCCTAGAATATAAACAAATGGCTTCAGGCAATTGGGAAGTGACTATTAATTGAAGAATTTTTGGGGGGGAGAGGAGTCACAAAAATGTTCTAGAATTAAAATTTGATTATGGTTGTATAACTCTGTGGTAATACTCTAACCATTGAATTGTACAGTTTAAATTGGTGAATTAAATGTTATATGAATTATCTCTCAATGAATCTGTTAAAAGTAAAAGGTACGTCCTCTAGTAGGAATTAGTCAATTCAGGGTCACAGATTAATATTGGTGTGGAGTAAAATATGACAATGGATGAGCTTTATTGTTAAACTAAACATATTTAATTTAAATGATATGATGAAAGAAAAATAATTTAGAGCAGTTTGTGCTGTGTGGGGTATGCAAAATATATTAGGGCCAGAGTAACATGAGCATGGGACTTCGTACTCATGAAGTCTCCATGACTTCATGGGTAATGTTCCTGGAGGCAGTTATTTAAATGGAATATTAAATGGTGAAACTAGCTGCCTAACCGTTGTCTTTATGTTCTAAACTTATGATACAAAAAGCATTGTATAGCCAATCAATAGTTGATGTTATTTTAATTTAAATTATTAGTAAATAACTTAGGAACTGCCTCTTTTTTTTCTTTAAAAACCTCCTTGAAACTGCTGCTCTGAGTGTATATTCAGGACAACTTGATACGGTGTTTCTGAGTTACAGTCCTCAAACTTTGTCCAAATAAACTCTCTACTTACATTAATTTTGCATCAGTTTTTTCTTTAGTTTGACATATCTTATTACGTTTTGAATTTTATTACCTCCCAATTTTATACTTGTGTTTGTATATGTAAATATTTCTTTTGTTTTTAGATATGCTGATATGAATTAAATGTTTTGTTAAAATAAAAATGGAAAATTTTGTGTATCTCTCAAATGCTCTTTCCACTTCATAAAATAAATATATTTGCAAATATGGGGCCTATTAATTGTCCAAGGGCAAAAGGTACTAATATTGACCTAAAATTTTTATAACTCAGCTTCCATTTTACTGCGACATAGTAAAATGGCTTTTAAAAATATTTGTCGTGTAGAATATGCACTAAAGGTCTATTTTAAGTATTATAAGTTGAGGCACTTCTGCTCTTTCTATTTTGGAATCATCATAGTTAAACAGGAAAACACATGGGGAAAGGAGAAAGAGATAGAGAAAACTTGTTTTCTACTCCCTATCCCAAAAAGAAAATGGTTAACACCTCCTGCTGTGTAGAACAGAGCTTGCTGAATTCTGACAATTCACAGAAGAGCTTTCTGTAAACAGGAGCTTAACATTTAACTGCTAACATAAGAAATTTAGAGTAAATTGAATTTTCTATGGCCTCTCAGGTCCAGCAATGGAAATCAACAAGCTGAAGAAGCCATGCTTAGCTGTTGCTAAGTTACAGTGAATACCTATTGTAATGCACATGGATGTACATTAATTCCAAGTACTGTCATTATGCACTGTGGTAATACAAAGAAGAACAAATAGATTTAAAATGATTTTTAAACACTTTAAATTAAACACAAGCCAAATGCTTTTGTTCAATTTTTTTTCCCTTTGTCTCAAGGTTTTCAATTGTTTTTATTAAAACTTAACGGTAAGAGAAAGAAGGAAAATGTGGCTTTACTATGTTTCTGCCCATAAGGCAACAAACTAGAAAGCAGTTCTAAAAAGACATACTGTGTGCATATATGCAATATAAATGGAGATCATATATTTAATATTTTCTTATTACTCACTGACAACACACAGCTAATACTGAAGCTTACTTAGAATAAGGTTTATTTTGAGACAAAAATTTATAATTTCCACCTGAATACCAATGACTATAGCTCAGCTATCCAGAGTTCCAAAACCAAGAAAGAGAAAACTGTTTATACATCATTTGGGAGTTAATATTCCTTACAATATCTCTTCACTCTAAGGCCCAAAATGAGGACATAATTTTCACATTTTTCTATGAATTTTGAAGATACTTAACTCATAGCTTTAAAAAGACAAAGGCTATTTAAAAATGTGATTAATCATTATCTATGAAGTATATTTTACATGCAATTTGCTAAGTAGTTTACTGAAGTTCTTTCTCTATAATGTATGCTATAGTACATATGTCTTTACAACTTATATACCGATGTGAATACCACAAGGATAAGTAAAACTAACATAAACTTGGTATTAGTTCATAATCTCTACTCACTGAGGCCTGTATCCTTTTGTTCTATTTTAGTGGGTTAATTTACTCCTGCTGGCCTTCCACCCCATTTTCTATAGCATTATATACCTCTCCAGACTGTATTTTAACTGTTGTATTTTCTTACAATCATTCATTCAATCAACAAATAATTGAACACCTACCAGATGCCAGATGTGTGCAAGGCATGAAGAAAACTTTGGCAAATAGTACTAGATAGGATTTCTGGCCTCTAAGAACTTGTGATCCTCCCCAAAATTAATTAAATGATTACACAAATAGATATAAAAGTGTGCCTATAGTAAGTGTTACGGAGAAGTTTAGGGTGTCATGAAGTCACATGCTAGTGAAGTTTGAGCCAATCAGGAAAGTCAAGAAAAGCCAACCAAAAGTAAGAATTGAAATGGGTCCTGTAGGAAGAGAAGGCATTCAGCCAGGAAAAGTAAGTAGAAGCAGAGAGTTACAATCACAGGCATGGGGAACAAAATGAGGCTAATTCAGATTGTGAGTGAAAGGCCTATGTGAAATGAAGCATGAGGCTAAAGGGATAGGGACAAGTTCACACAGTGCCTTGAGAAACATGTTAAAGAAATTGGTATTTATCCTAATAACTACTGAACTTTATTAAAGTAGTATAAGCTGTGGCCAGTAATTGTTTGAAAAGTGGGAAAATGAATAAATATGGACAAACTTCTTGGAAGGGTACTGCTTTAATGTAGTTTAGAGTGAACAATAGTTTTGCATTAAGGTGGTGTTGCGTTCCAGGTAAGTAGAAAGATTTGGAAAACATTTAGAAATTAACATAGGATTTAAGGTATGGGAGAAGGATTTGTTAAGGATGACGCCTATGAAGATGCCTTTCACAGATTTTGGGGCTGAAGAATAAATTTAGTTTTCAACACAGTAAGTTTGAAGCACACTTGAGAATTCCACATTGAAATGTTAAGTTCAACTAGTTCTAAACTAGTGGTTGAATTATATGAGTTGCTGAGATGTTGGTAGAAGTTGAAGCAATGTGGATGCTATACGTTATAGAGACATTATGAAGTAAGAACAGAGCAGATCTGGGAATAAACTTTGAGTATGTTCAACATTTAATGACCATATACGGAGGGGACATTTCCAAAAGAGGAGCTAAAGAATGACCAAGAACATTACAACTAATTTAAGAAAGTGATGTGTACCGGGGGAGAAAATATCAAGGAATTTGAATTTTAAAATGTTAAATATTACTAAGAGGCCAATTAAAATGAGTACTAGAAATTTGCTATCAGACTGAGAGACAATGAGGTTAGTCATCAGTGATCATAATAGGTTTTAAAAATTGTGTAGAAGCAGGAACAACAATCATTTTCTCTATCACACTCATACTTGGAGTACTCTAGGTCTTCACTCCCTTCATCATACTGACTTACTGGAAAAAACTTAGTCCTGAATGAGAAATATAACAAAAAATGGCAAAAGTAAATAAAGTGTAATTCATTATTTTCAAATGAGGAGTAAATAAAATGTGAACAACAGGTGAGATAATATATCAGGTACTGAAAATGTAATTATTTCAGGATAAATTCATTGATTATTAAACATGAGAAGGGTAAATGTAAAAAGTGACACATTCTATATATCTCTACTTGCTAATTTCGTATTTTGCCAAATGATGTCTTGGAAAAATATAGCATTAATTGTTTCAATATAGTATTTTAAATGACATCAACTGAACGTTTTATTTTTCATATGCTTTCCAGTGAGTCTTGAAAGTTCAAAATGGTCATATGCACATTTTAAAAGAGAGAAAGTTGGTACATTTTCTATATAATTCTACCTTTACAGATTATCTAAACTTCATCATAAAACTGAATTCTGAAAAATATTAGAAATAGTCAAGGAAAATCACATTTCCTTTCTGGTAAAATATTCCATACAAATTAGTAATTATAGAAAATTTTCCTGAATTGTAAATACAATAGATGCTGCCACAAAAGAACATGGTTTCAGGCAGAGAAGTAACTATCCCTGAGAGCTCAAGTTCACCTACATTTAAGCTGATGCTATCAGTCAGATTAAAATAAATCTTTTGTATCATCAACCTTTGTCTAGATGATAATATATCTGTAATAGTGGGATCAAGCAAAGATTTTACAAGCAACACAGACACAATACATAATTGTTTCATCACTAAATGCTATACTTTTCAGAATTATAATCCAGTCATTTATGGCTTTTAAACTTAGCTTCATAATTAATTTTACCGTACCAGCTCAGATTAATGGAAAGCCCCAATATTTGTTTGGTCTAATCAGCAGTAGTGGCCACTTGTTCTGGAATAACATATTTATTAAGCATTTTTATTCCTTAATCGAGATAATACTATTTATCTCTTCCCTAATCACACAGACACACACACACACACACACACACACACACACACACACACACCACTCTTATTTCCCATTAATAACCACCTTTTCTATTATATTTCCTTAGAAATTCAGGAGAGGGAAAACATAGGTCCAAGTGTTGGATATGTTACATTTATTCCTTTCTCTAATAATGGAATCTTGATGTATTTCCATTACAAACACTATTTGCTCCTTAGAGCATTGAGATGTAGAAATTACTTAAGTATACTGAGTAATTTCACAAGTGAGGAGAACCCTTGAAAAATATCTTTTCTCTGTCATTCTTTTTATTTATTTATTGTTTTTAAAAATTATACTTTAAGTTCTGGGGTATATGTGCAGAAAATGTGCAGGTTTGTTATATAGGTATACACGTGCCATGGTGGTTTGCTGCACCCACGAACCCATCATCTACATTAGGTATTTCTAATGCTATCACTCCCCTGGGCCCCCGCCCCTCAGCAGGCCCTGGTGTGTGATATTCCCTTCCCTGTGTCCGTATGTTCTCATTGTTCAACTCCCACTTATGAGTGAGAATATGCAGTGTTTAGTTTTCTGTTCCTGTGTTAGTTTGCTGAGTGTGATCGTTTCCAGCTTCATCCATGTCTGTGTGAAGGACATGAACTCATCCTTTTATATGGCTGCATAGTATTCCATGGTATATATGTGCCACACTTTATTCAGTCTATCATTGATGGGCATAAGGGTTGGTTCCAAGTCTCCACTATGGTGAACAGTGCTGCAATAAACAGATGTGTGCATGTGTCTCTATAGTAGAATAATTCATAATCCTTTGGGTATATACCCAGTAATGGGATTGTTGGGTCAGATGATATATCTAGTTCTAGATCCTTGAGGAATCACCACACTGTCTTCCACAATGGTTGAACTAATTTACACTCCCACCAACAGTGTAGAAGTGTTCCTATTTCTCCACATCCTCTTCAGCATCTGCTGTTTCCTGACTTCTTAATGATCACTATACTAACTGGCATGAGATGATATCTCAATGTGGTTTTGATTTGAATTTCTCTAGTGATCAGTGATGATGAGCTTTATTTCATGTTTGTTGCCTGCATAAATGCCTTCTTTTGAGAAATGTCTGTTCATATCTTTCACCCACTTTTTGATGGGGTTGTTTTTTCTTGTAAATTTGTTTAAGTTCTTTGTATATTCTGGATATTAGCCCTTTGTCAGATGGATAGATTGCAAAAATTTTCTCCCATTCTGTAGGTTGCCTGTTCACTTTGATAATAATTTCTTCTGCTGTGCTCTTTAGTTTAATTAGATCACATTTGTTTGTTTTGGCTTTGGTTGCACTTGCTTTTGGTGTTTTAGTCATGAAGTTTTTGCCCGTGCCTATGTCCTGAATGGTGTTGCCGAGGTTTTCTTCTAGGGTTTTTATGATTTTAGCTCTTATGTTTAAATCTTTTATCCACCTTGAGTTAATTTTTGTATAAGGTGTAAGGAAGGGATCCAGTTGCGGCTTTCTGCCTATGGCTAGCCAGTTTTCCCAACACCATTTATTGAATAGAGAATCTTTTCTCTATTGCTTGTTTTTGTCAGGTTTGTTAAAGATCAGATAGTTGTAGATATACAGTGTTATTTCTGAGGCCTCTGTTCTGTTCCATTGCTCTATACATCTGTTTTGGTATCAGTACCATGCTGTTTTTGTTACTGCAGCCTTGTAGTATAGTTTGAAGTCAGGTAGTGTGATGTCTCCAGCTTTGTTCTTTTTGCTTAGAATCGTCTAGGCTATGTGGGCTGTTTTTTGGTTCCATATGAAATTTAAAGTCGTTTTTTTCCAATTCTGTGAAGAGGGTCAATGGTAGCTTGATTGGGGGATTGCATTGAATCTATAAATTAATTTAGGAAGTATGGCTATTTTCACAATATTGTATCTTTCTATCCATGAACATGGAATGTTTTTTCATTTGTTAGTGTCCTTTCTTATATCCTTGAGCAGTGGTTTATAGTTCTCCTTGAAGAGGTCTTTCACATCCCTTGTAAGTTGTATTCCTAGGTAATTTATTGTCTTTGTAGCAATTATGAATGAGAGTTCACTCATGATTTGGTTCTCTGTTTGTCTGTTACTGGTGTATAGGAATACTTGCGTTTTTGCACATTTATTTTCTATCTTGAGACTTTGCTGAAGTTTCTTATCAGCTTAAGGAGATTTAGGGCTGAGATGATGGAGTTTTCTAAATACACAATCACAGTCAATCACAATCGTGTTATCTGCAAACAGAGACAATTTGACTTCCTCTTTTCTTAATTGAAAACTCTTTATATCTTTCTCTTGCCTGATTGCCTGACCAGAACTTCCAATACTATGTTGAATAGGAGTGGTGAGAGAGGGCATCCTTGTCATGTGCCTCTTTTCAAAGAGAATGCTTCCAGTTTTTGTCCATTCAGTATGATATTGGCTGTCAGTTGGTCATAAATAGCTCTTATTATTTTGAGGTGCATTCTATTAATACCTAGTTTATTGAGAATTTTTAGCATGAATAGCTATTGAATATTGTTGAAGGCCTTTTCTGCACCTATTGAGATAATTGTGTGGTTTTTGTCATTGATTCTGTTTATGTGATGGAGTACATTTATTGACTTGTATATGTTGAGCCAGCCTTATATCACTGAAATGAAGCCGACTTCATTGTGGTATATAAGCTTTTTGATGTGCTGCTGGATTTGGTATTTTATTGAGGATTTTCACATCAATGTTCATCAGAGATACTGGTCTGAAATTTTTTGTGTGTGTGTCTCTGCCATTTTTGGTATCAGAATTATGCTGGCCTCATAAAATGAGTTAGGGAGGATTCCCACTTTTTTATTGTTTGAAGTGGTTTCAAAAGGAATGGTACCAGCTCCTCTTTGCACCTCTGGTAGAATTTGGCTGTGATTCTGTCTGGTCCTGGACTTTTTTTGGTTGGTAGGCTGTTACTGCTAACTGGAATTTAGAACTTGTTATTGGTCTATTCAGGGATTTGAGTTCTTCGTGGTCTAGACTTGAGAGAATGTATGTGTCCAGGAATTTATCTATTTCTTCTAGATTTTCTAGTTTATTTGTGTAGTGATGTTTACAGTATTCTCTGATGGTAGTTTGTATTTCTATCATTTTTATTGCATCTATTTGATTCTTTTCTCTTTTCATCTTTGTTAGTCTGGCTAGCAGTCTATTTATTTTGCTGATCTTTTCAAAAAACCAGCTCCTGGATTCATTGATTTTTTTGAAGGGTTTTTTGTGTCTCTACCTCCTTCAGTTTTGCTCTGATCTTAGTTATTTCTTGTCTTCTGCTAGCTTTTGAATTTCTTTGCTCTTGCTTCTCTAGTTCTTTTAAATATGATGTTAAGATGTCAATTTTAGATTTTTCCTGCTTTCTCTTGTGGGCATATAGTGCTATAAATTTTTCTCTACACACTGCTTTAAATTTGTCCCAGAGATTTGTCCCAGAGATTCTGGTATCTTGTGTCTTTGTTCTCATTGGTTTCAAAAACATTTTTATTTTTGCTTTAATTTTGTTATGTACCCAGTAGTTATTCAAGAGCAGGTTGCTCCGTTTCCATGTAGTTGTGTGGTTTTGAGTGAGTTTCTTAATCCTGAGTTCTAATCTGATTGCACTGTGGTCTGAGAGACTGTTATGATTTTTGTTCTTTTGCATTTGCTGAGGAGTGATTTACTTCCAATTATGTGGTCAGTTTTAGAATAAGTGTGATTTGCTGCTGAGAAGAATGAATATTCTCTTGATTTGGGGTGGAGATTTCTGTAGATGTCTGTTAGGTCTGCTTGGTCCAGAGCTGACTTCAAGTCCTGGATATCCTTCTTAATTTTCTGACTTGTTAATCTGTTTAATGTTGACAGTGGAGTATTAAAGTCTCACATTATTATTGTGTGGGAGTCTAAGTCCCTTTGTAGGTCTCTAAGAACTGGTGCTCCTATATTGTGTGCATATATACTTAGGATAGTTAGCTCTTCTTGTTGCATTGATCTCTTTACCATTATGTAATGTCCTTCTTTGTCTCTTTTGATCTTTGTTGGTTTAAAGTCTGTTTTATTAGAGACTAGGATTGCAACCCCCACTTTTTTTTTTTTTTTTTTTGCATTCCATCTTCTTGGTAAATATTCCTCCATCCTTTTATTTTGAGCCTATGTGTGTCTTTGCATGTGAGATGGGTCTCCTGAATACAGCACACCATGGGTCTTGACTCTTTATCTAATTTTCCAGTCTATGTTTTATAATTTGGAATTTAGCCCATTTATGTTTAAGATAAATATTGTTAGCGGTGAATTTGATCCTGTCACATGATACCAGCTGGTTATTTTGTCCATTAGTTGATGCAGTTTTTTTTATGGTTTCAATGGCCTTTACAGTTGTTTTTGCAGTGACTGGTACTGGTTGTTCTTTTCCAAGTTTAGTGCTTCCTTCAGGAGCTGTTGTAAGGCAGGCCTGGTGGTGACAAAATCTCTCAGTATTTGCTTGTCTGTAAAAGAACTTATTTCTCCTTTGCTTATGAAGCTTAGTTTGGCTGAATATGAAATTCTGGGTTGAAATTATTTTATTTAAAATGTTGAATATTGACCCCCATTCTTTTCTGGCTTGTAGGGTTTCTGCCAAGAGATCCACTGTTAGTCTGATAGGATCCCCCTTTGTGTATAACCTAACCTTTCTCTCTGGCTGCCCTCGACATTTTTTTCCCTTTATTTCAACTTTGGTGAATCTGAGGATTACGTCTCTTGGGGTTGCTCTTCTCAAAGAGTATCTTTGTGGTGTTCTCTGTATTTCCTGAATTTGAATGTTGGCCTGCCTTGCTAGGTTAGGGAAGTTCTCCTGGATAATATCCTGAAGAGTGTTTTCCAACTTGGTTTCATTCTCCTGGTCACTTTCAGGTACACCAATCAAACCTAGATTTGGTCTTTTCACAGAATCCCATATTTTTTGGAGGCTTCGTTAGTTTCTTTTCACTCTTTTTTCTCTAATCTTGTCTTCTCACTTTACTTCATTGAGTTGATCTTCAGTCCCTGATATCTTTCTTCAACTTGATTGATTCAGCTATTAATACTTGTGTATGCTTCTGAAGTTTTTATGCTGTCATTTTTTTTTTTTTTTGGCTCCATCAGGTCATTTATGTTCTTCTCTAAACTCGTTTTTGTAGTTAGCAATTCATCTAACCTTTTTTCAAGGCTCTTAGTTTCCTTGCATTAGGATAGAACATGCTCCTTTAGCTTGGAGGAGTTTGTTATTACCCACCTTCTGAAGCCTACTTCTTTCAATTCGTCGAACCCATTCTCCATCCAGTTTTATTTCCTTTCTGGTGAGTAGTTGTGATCCTTTGGAGGAGAAAAGGAGTTCTGGTTTTTGGAATTTTCAGCCTTTTTGTGCAGGTTTTTCCCCATCATCATGGATTTATCTACTTTTGGTCTGAGCGGGTCTCTGAGTGGATGTCCTTTTTGTTGATGTCGATATTATTCCTTTCTGTTTGTTAGTTTTCTTTTTAACAGTTAGGCCCCTCTGCTGCAGGTCTGCTGGAGTTTGCTGGACGTCCACTCCAGACCCTATTTGCTTGGGTTTCATGAGCAGAGGCAGCAGAACAGTAAAGATTGCTGCCTGTTCCTTCCCTCTGGAAGCTTCAACCCAGAGGGACACCCACCAGATGTCAGCCAGAGTTCTCCTGTATGAGGTGTCTGTTGGCCCCTACTGGGAGGTGTTTCCCAGTCAGGATACACTGGGGTTGGGGACCCACTTGAGGAGGCAGTCTGTCCCTTATCAGAGCTTGAATGCTGTGCTGGAAGATCCCCTGCTCCCTTCAGCCCTGTCAGACAGGGACGTTTAAGTCTGCTGAAATTGTGCCCACAGCCACCCCTCCCCAAGGGTGTTCTGTCCCAGGAAGATGGGCGTTTTATCTATAAGTCCCTGATTGGTGCTACTCCCTTTTTTTCAGAGATGCCCTGCTCAGAAAGGAGGAATCTAGACAGACAGTCTTGCTGCAGAGGCCTTGCTGATCTGTGGTGGGCTCCACCCAGTTTGAAATTCCTGGAGGCTTTGTTTTCACTGTGACTATGAGGGGAAAATCACCTACTCAAGTTTCAGCAATGGCAGATTCCCCTCCCCCCCACCAAGCTCAATTGTTCCAGGTTGACCTCAGATTGCTGTGCTGGTAGTGAGAATTTCAAGCCAGTGGATCTTAGTTTGCTGTGCTCCAGCAGGGTAGGACCCACTGAGCCAGACCACTTGGCTCCCTGGCTTCAGCCCTCCTTCCAGGAAAGTGAAGGGTTCTGTCTTGCTGGTGTTCTAGGTGCCACTGGGGTATAAAAAAACAAAACAAGACAAAACAAAAGACTCCGCCACTAGCTTCGTGTCTGCCCAGACAGCCACCCAGTTTTTTGTTTGAAACCCATGGCCCTGGTGACATATGCACCGGAGAGAATCTGCTGGTCTGCTGATTGTGAAGACAATAGTGCAGTATCTGGGCTGGAATGCACTGTTGTTCCCAGTACAGTCTCTCATGGCTTCCTTTGGCTAGGGGAGAGAAATCCCCTGACCCCTTGTGCTTCCCAGGTGAAGCAATGCCCCACCCTGATTTGGCTCTCCCTCCGTGGGCTGCACCCACTGTCCAACCATTCCCAGTGAGCTGAACTGGGTATCTCAGCTGAAAGTACAGAAATCACTTGCCTTCTGAGTCGATCTCACTAGGAGCTGCAGACCAGAGCTGTTCCTATTCGGCCATCTTACCTGTGGCCTCTCTGTCATTCTTGTTGACACACATTCATCAACTTTGTCTTGAACAACAAATGATAACACTGCATTATTTACCTCTCTAACAAGGATTTCCATTTCAACAATCCAATGAAGCAAAGAGGCAACTGACCAATGCAAAAGACCCAAATTCTGGGAAATAATAAGAAATGCAAGGATTTTTGCTAATTTGACACCTTTTGTATTTTTTTAATCTCCTTTAAAATGACAAGCTTGATTTGACATTTCCACAAAATTTGACTTCATTATCCACTTTTAGCTTATTTTTCAGATATTTCTACCATAACTATCATTACAACATTTGTAAATAAATATGTACTTTGGTACTTTCTTGATAATAAAATTTTTATTGTAATGTCAGCCTTATTTCAAAATATTATGTGCTATGACTCAGAATGTAGTAGAGTCAGGTCCCTCCATTTATGAGTGGTGATTACAGGAGCAATTTAAAAAAATTAAATAGATCGGATAATTTCAAAAAATAAGCCAGTAATTTTCATGTTCTTACAAGTTATAATTGAGCAGTATTGATTCTCATTGTTCCTTTAAATATTTCAAGTAAAAAATACAAAATATTATACACAAAATGTTATTTCCTTTACTATCTTATTCTTCCCCTTCCCTCTTTAGAGTAGATCATTCTAAATTCAGTATGTATCCTTTCAGTATGTGTGTGGGTCTCCATAAATATAGTGTTTCGAGAGTATATTTTTTATTGTCATGAGTGACATGCTACATTTTTTCTAACTCAGCACTGTTTTTAATATCTAGCCATGAGGATAAATATAGACCTAATTTATAGATCTAAGATTATTCATTATAATTGTATGTTACTCCTCCATAAGCACATCCTACAATTTATGTAACCACTGGAAGTTGGAATCATTTCTGATTTTTCATCATAATAAATAATATTGTAATAAGCAGATTCCCTTATGCCCATGCACATGAGATTCTCGAACATAAATAGCCACAAATGGAATCCTGAGTTATAGGGTATATTCATTTTCATGCATATTAGATATCATGGAACTGCAGGGGGAGAAAATTTCACTTGGCTTAGCTGTGAGAAAATTATTGCCTTTTCATATTTAGTGTCTTTGTTAACATCTATAATCAAAACATATATGGATCAGGGTTTAAAAGATTTTTATGTCAAGATCAAAGATTCAATAGTTAGAATTTGATCATTTAGTGAATAAATAGTAAATAGTTGGCATTGTTTCCAAGGCTCAAATCTTGATAAACATGAAGCAAGAAAAGTAAATAATTCTTTTATAATTTTAAATTGCTAAAATAAGTCTTTTTATTATTTTTGTATACCAAAATCTTATATGCCATAATTATCACCTAAAATTTTATATACATACATATATTTGACAGGACCCAAATAAACTAACAATTCATTTTAGCTATAAAGTAAAACAACATTCAGGTCATGTAAATTATTAATACTTTTGGGTATTTCACTTTGCTGTATTATCTAGAATGAGTAAAAATGTTTTCACAGAGAAAAAATAATGCATCATTTTAAAAATATATTACCTATTGCCACTTTCCATTTATTTTTATCTACAGCCATTCTACTCTCTCTAGTATTAGAATATTTCCCAAACACAAGATTGAATTTTCATTTTGTTTTTAAAATCAGGTAATAATATATTTTCAAAATGTGATATTGCACATGATGAAACAATTTCCTTGCATACTGGCATGTTTAAATGTAGGTTTCTTTTTCTGCCATGAGCTTCAGATTTGCACCTGATTAAGTTTAACAGGCAAGAAAAATACTTTTCTTTGGATCCTGATCTTACTATTTTTTGGTTTACTCAAATGGTATATATTTTAAACTAAAGTAGTTTTTATCCTAGTTTGTCATCTGTCTCTCTCATTTTCACTAATATCACCCTCTCCAACTAAGTAATATCAAACCAACTCTTACATTTTACCAATATACAAGCCCCATTATAATTGTCCTCAATATCATTAGCATAAATTAGGTGATTGACACTACTTGACTTGTGCCCTCTTTCCTATATTTTAGATGGTTCAGATTTCATTGTTCATATGTACATCAAAAATGTGTGCTGGTTTGGTTTCAGGGAGATTTCATTTTGTGTTCTTGATTACAATGCCCATCACTTTAATGCTATATCCTGATATTCACTTCCAGTATATACTGACTTCTTGACAATAGCGGATTCCTAAAAGCTTTGGAAGAAATCATTTACTTCCTCTTCACAGTGGCTGGCCATGCATTCCCAGTGAAATCAATCTATGTTCTGTATATAAATTGTTAATAAATACACTCACTTATTGGCATCAGCCATAAGAATGGATAAAATCCCCAGCCAATTATTCCAATGTTCCAGGAATTGCATAGTTGATTTGCAGTCAGATATACCCTCTTGATAACCTATGTAGGTTCTCTGTGGGAATGCTTCCTGAACTACATACCTATTGTCCCATTATAGAAATGGCCCTGGAGCAATCCAAAAGTCTCTGGTTCATGCAAAGTCAAAGAGAAAGCTGCAAGTCATCAATGTTCCCCTCTCCTTCCTAACAGACGTAGAATTTGTGGCCAGTAAAACAGATCTTTAAAAAAAATGAAGATAAAAAGTAACTTGTATAATCAACATTCATAAATTGGATCAAGAGAACAAATGTCTTTCTTTTTCTTTTTTTCTCTTCAACTGTTTCCAATTCCACCTGAAATAAGATGGAGAATATCAATGGGTTGCTCCCCCTGAGAACAGTGCCAGCCAGCAGTCTAGAGGACTGGCTTTGAGAAGAAGTAGGGGCATGATCAGAAGGGGAAGGTGAGGGAAAAGAGTGGTGTCGGGTAGGCTGTATGCAAAGAGGAATAAAAGATGGAAGGAGAAATATTTAGCAGTTAATTCAAAGGTTTTATTGGAAAGTGTCATGTAATCTCCCAAATCTGGCATTTCGATATGGATGTGCTAGTTTTTTTTTTTTTTTTTTGGCAGTACATTTTAAGAATATTGTCTTCACGATATTGACTACAGTAATCACAACATTTTGGTCAACAGTGGATCACATATACAATGGTAGTCCCATAATATTATAATGCCATATTTTTACTGTACCTTGTCTATGTTTAGATATGTTTAGGTAGATAAATACTTACCATTGTGTTACAATTGCCAGCACTATTCAGTACAGTAACATACTGTACAGGTTTGTAGCCTAGAAGCAACAGGCTATACTGTACAACCTAGGTGTGTAGTAAGCTATACCGTCAAGGTTTCTATAAGTGCACACTATGATGTTCACACAATGATGAAATTTCCTATGGACTATTTTCTCAGAATATATTTTTTTGTTAAGTGAGGCATGTCTGTATTTAAAACATACTAGGCTCCCTTTGCAGATAGCCTACCTGGCCCATGACCAATTTTGTGTGTGTTTGTGGTTGTGTGTGTGTGAATATCACATGTGATCCCCCAAAAGAAAGCTTGGTTTGTTTTTCAGTTTAATGTGTGAGTATGTTCATATATATTATTCTAAATTTCATTTCTTATTCATACCTGTAGTACCTTATATATTAAACGTAATTGTTATCATTCAGTGTTTGAGAAGGGCATGTTAGAATCCCCCCACTGTAAATTTTGTCATAGTTCAGGTTTCTCTTCTACGTTCTAGAATTTCTGCTTTTTCAATTTTGAGCTGTCTATTTAAAAATATATGGGTCGATTTTTCCATTTATCAATAGGTACTGCTCTTCTGATATTTTTATCTCAATTTTATTTGGCGCTTGAGGCATTCTTTTGGTACAGGTTTTTCTACCTTTTTATTTGAGCTTTTTATGACATACTTGTTTAAATATTTCTTAGCAAAATAGTATTAGATTATATTGTTGATGCAATGTAAGGGTACTCTCTTTTGCTTGGGCTAAGTTTGACACATTTACATTTCTTATGATATTTGATATATTAAAAACTACCTCTGCCATCTTATTTTGTGCTTAATATTGTGTCTTTTCCTACCTTCCACTATATAAATTAGTCTTCTGTTTCTAGAACTTAAATCTTATTAAAATGAACTCTTACTTAATTTTCTCTCATTTTTTATGCTCATCAATAGCTATAACTTTCATTACATATACATAGATGTGCTACAAGAACCTTAGTATGTTCTACATTTTACTAAATTACTAAACCCACCCTCCATCTTTATTCTAGAAAGTTAAATCTAGAGTAAGAATACATTTATTTGCCACTCAGATTAGATGATAGTTTATTAAACTATTTAATTCCTTATGCGAAGTTCTTTTTCCTTTCAATTTGAAAATATTAGTCCATATTCTTGCATTCATAGCATATTTGAAAAATCTGATAACAATGAATACCTGTTTCTTCCTAGGAAATTTGCATTTTTGAGTGATTTTCAGAATGTATCTTTGCTTTGCATTTTAATTTTTTTTCTGTAATTCCTTTGGGTTTTGGAGGTTTTTGTTTCTTTTTCTTAAAATGTTACTTTGAAACTCTACATAACTTTTCAGGTGAGACCCAATATTTTTATTTAACTCAAAAAATAAATATGTTACCTTCTTTACCTTTTTCCCCTTTAAGACATGAATTATGGATACATTTTTTTTGAATTATGGATACATTAATATTTCTGCTTTTTAATCTGTATTTATCTCTCATCTCACTTTTATGACTTTGTTCCTTTTATATATTTTCTAGAAGAGTGCTGGACCTGATCTTTCCCCTCAGTAAATTGTTTTAGGTATAACTATTATGCACTTTAAGTATACACATACATATATACTGATTTATATAACACACATCATATGCCATTGATTTCAATATGCAAACATTTCCCCTATTTCTTTTCTCTGAAAGTGAGATACATGTAACAATTAACATCTCATACTATCCTACTGCCAGGTAGTAGTCATTAAATAGTTACTATTGCCTATGCTTGTATGAACAAGGTCATAGGTATTTCATAACATTGTGATTTTTTAAAAAAAATTCTCAATGTTATAAATACTACACATTTGGGGTTTAATTTCTTTGTAAAATTTAAAAATATTACACTATAATCTGACCTTGAAATAAAATTTTCTGTATATACATCAAGGCACAGGAGCAGTGACATTAGGGTCAAGTTGATGTTAGCAAATCAGATACTTGTCTTTGAAGGAATGAACACAATTACATAATGGTAGCAGCACAGTAACGAAATAGTTTAAGAGACTTAAGAAAGGAAGATGACTTCCAGTAAATGAAGCTATGTTATATTTTGTAATTGAGTCATATACAAAAGGCTTGTAGAAAACAGGCTATATTAGTCAGGGTTCTCCAAAGAACCCATAGAATGTATACATAAAGGAAGAAAGAGATATATTTTAAGGAACTGGCTCATGTGATTATGGGAACTGGTAAGTGTGAACTTTCCAGGGCAGAGTAGCAGGCTGAAAATTCTGGCAGGTGTCAATGTTTCAGTCTTGAGCTGGAAAGCTGGAAACTGGGGGAAGAATTTCTATGTTGTATTCTGGAGGTAGAAATTCTTTTTTTTCAAGGATCCTTGGCTTTGGAATGATTTAATAAAGTCTACTCACATTATGGAAGGTAGTCTGCTTTACTAAGTATATACTGATTTGAATGTTAATCACATTTAAGAGCACTTTCAGAGCAATATCTAGACTGGTGTTTGACCAAACGACTGGGTACTATAAGCTACTCAAGTTGACACATGAAATTAACCATCATACAGGTCAAGCAAGGTAACTGAAGACAGAATAAATTGTCAAATCCCTAAGCATTGGTCAGAGAAATTTCAAAATCATGAGAGGCTAGTGCGACCAACTCAGAATTAGGTGTTGAACATCAATTTTAAAGAAACTTTCTGCTGACTTTAAACAAAAGTTAAACTTTCTGCTCTTTACTCTCCAATGGTGTATTTCAATAGCGGCGGGGTGAGGGTGGGGGGTGGGGCGGTGGGGGAAAGTAACGATGTATTTAGTAAAGTTTATATAGTTGCAGATAAAATCTTGGTGTTCCTACATAATGCTTTAAGCCAATACTGTGCCTGCTGAAGATCCTAAACAGATCAATATACAACCACAGATTATGGGCAATTTACACCATAATATGTCTAAAAGAGTTTTATCATTAAGTATAATAAAAACTTTAAAAGATAAAAGTATAACAAAAACTCTAAAGGGTAATATATAACACTTTTTTCTTATTGAAAAATATTGATGCATTCTGCAATTAAAAGCAACCTGTTCATAACATTTTATTTCAGCCTCATATTTCCAAGATTGTCATTTAATTCTGATAAAACTTATTTTAAATCCCTGTTCTGTCTGACCTACTAATTTGTCTTCTTTTTATATAAATGATTCAATTTTCTTTTTGAAATTTATCAGCTACAACAAGATTTGTACCTGTAAGTAGAAATAGAAAATCTATATCTTAACTTGTACCCCTCCAGGGGAAGGACTTACAGCATAGGGGATAGGGTGAGGGAGGTATGGAATATGTCAGAAAAACAAAGAGGCTTTGTGGTAGCAAACTATGTTCAATCACTCTTTGCCTCCCTGACACCTAACAAGTCTACATTATCCTGCAGAAAACCTCCCCCAAACTCTTCACAGCTCCTGATCTTTTAGATGGCTGCCTCTCTCTGTTATAATTCACTAGCTTACTAGTTGGGGATGAATGGGAGGTTGGGATTGACATAGAGGCGAGGCTCATACTCTGTTGGTGTGAACCATGACAATTATACCGACTGGTAAAATGTGTTACCAGTTGGTAAGCAGATGCTGTTTTGAGTCCATCATCTAACCCAGGCACTCAGAATCTCCCCTCATTATCCAACAAGCAGAGAAATACTTGCTGGCACAGAAGGGATCTTCATGACCAACTACACCATTTGGATTATGGTCAAAAGTGGGATACAGTGCATTTCCTCATGGGTCATCACTACAGTCACTGTCCTGGCTAATCTGTGATTACACCTTATCAATTATTAAATATTTTGCTTATTAAAGTGAAGAGACAACCACGGCTATGTAGCCTTTTATGCTTGTTATTGTATGTTCCTTACCCCACCCAGGCTATAGCATTATTTCCAAATTACCAATTTGCTCTGACTGATGTGGGATGCTACTGCTGTAGCAGAGTATATACTCAAAGTATAATGGGGTCACTAGGGATGTTCCTAGAGGGGGGAAGTAAAACATGTCACAATGAGAAACATCACCCTCTTAGTCTAAGCTTCAACGTTAGTGCTCAGTCATCTTTGACCTTAGAGCCATGCTCACAGTGTGATCTGACCCCTTTAGTATTCCCAAGGATTCATATAGCTTTGTGTTTTAAACCTCAGTCCACCTCTCAATTCTGTGTAATCTGTCTTCAGGTTTGTATTTGGTGAATGCAGTAAACAGCACTTGTTAATTTCTCATCATGTCCAGAACTACCTGCAATGAATCTCAGCAGATTAAATCTTACCTCTGTCTCCGTATAATTTTTAAGCAATCATCTTCTCTTCACCCCTAATTCTTCATTAAAAAAATATAGCTGAACAGTAAGTATTGCAATCAGCTGTTTTCCATCCTTAAATATGTTACATTTATAGTATAAGTATATAGGTAATTTTCAATGCTTAAAATTAACATAAGAAGGAAATAAAATGTTTTCATTAATCTTAGTCCTTAATCAAATTTACTTTATTTTTATGGCTATTACACAATGAGTGTGTTTTGTCACAAAGCTCTTTTGTTATGTTACAAAGCTCTAAATTCATAGGTGCTTTACATAAATATAAAAGTAAAACAGATTTCCTATTTGAATAACCCTAATAAATTACAAAAGTTTTGTTACCTATTCTTATACTGACTTCGACAGGCAGAAAATGAGTGTTAATCTGATAGGAGTATTAGATTAGGGTGTGCATATTTGTTCCAGATGGCAATGGCAGTGACATTTGCTAATGGAAATAGGAAATTAGAGAAAAACATATTGTAAATTTTCAAACCTATTCAATTTAAATCACCATACTTAACATTTTCCAGGTACTTTAAGAAGTGTAGTATATTTAAAAAAATTATTGCTACCAATAGCTCATCCTTGTCTAATCTGTCACCCTTGGATCACAGTTGGGACTAGATATTTGCCCTCAGGATAGATATGGCTAGTGATGAGTGTCTTAGGACTTATCTATGCCTGGACATGGTTAGCTCTGATTGGCTTCATCTCAGTTACCGCTACCAGGGCATCTAATGAGGCACTCTCAGTTCTCAAGGTCAAAAAAGCAGGATGAAAAACCACAGAAGTCTTAGTCCATAATACTCAGGCTTAGTCTTTTTATGCAATCTAATCTATTTTTAGAATGTAATTGGCTTTCTTAATCAGTTTTATATTGGGCCTAAAAAAGGGTCTGAGAAAAGGGCTCTTCCCCTTTCCTTATCTCCAAAATGAAGATAATTACAAACATTAAAAAAAAGTCACCTAAGAAACCACTTAAATTCAATTTTTATTGTCCTTAACTGTCATTGTTAAAGAGGGATAGATACGTTGAAACCAAGGGCCAACGGAAACATCATTTTGAAAGTTGGTAATTTCCACAAGTACACTGGTGACTGACAAACACTATCTCCAGCTGAGATCACTTTGCCAAACTTCTACATTCTAAATCTCACATCATACTGAATATGTCCACTTGGATTTCTACTAAAAGCTCAGAATTAACATTTCCAAACCAAAGTGATCCTTCCCTTTTTGAAACAAGTTTCCACCTCTATGGTCTCACCACCAGCAACCCATATGCAAACACTCACAAAAGTTAAAAAGCTGAGCATCATTCTTGAACTTTGTTCCTCCTTTTATTCAATTAACTCTACACTCCTCTGGGTTTTACTGCCTGGCAATGCCTGAGATATATTTTCTTCTTTCATCCCTTATGCTACAACTAGTTTACTCTTTTATACATTTTTGGACTTCTATAATATTATCATCTTTTTGCCTTCCACCCTTATTTATTTATTTGTTTGTTTATAAATCTTTTTGAGACAGAGTCTCACTTTGCACTCTGGCTAGAGTACAGTGGCACCCTCTTGGCACTGAAACCTCTATCTTTCGGGTTTAAGCTGTTCTCGTGCTGCAGCCTCCCAAGTAGCTGGGATTACAGGTGTGCTCTACCATGGCTGGCTCATTTCTGTAGTTTTAGTAGAGATAGGGTTTTGCAATGTTGGCCAGGCTGGCCTTGAACTCCTGACATCAACTGATCCGTCTGCCTTGGCCTCCCACAGGCTGAGATTATAGATGTGAGCCACCACTCTGCCTCCTACCTCATTCCCACTCTCCAAACATCACCATAGTAATCTATTTACAACTCAAATTTCCTCCTTCAGAATTTCTTATTTCTTCTATCAGGTTTCTCCCCAGTCGCAGAATACTAAAGTTCTGGATGCTGTTGATTGATGTTCATTAAAAGACAAATATATATGCAAGGACAACAAAAAAAGTTTGTGAAATGCTGAATATTAGATCTCTATTTAGTATAGTCACAATACATATTAGCATATTGCAACTTTGGGAAGTCCTACAGTAAGGACACCTAATTAACTTATTTCCTCCAGCCTGAGAATTTCCTAAAAATCTGTGAAAAGAGAACTTTTAATGAATTCTTATCAGTATTATATTGAGCTCTACAAAGAACATTTGGGAAATCTCTGGCCTGTATGATCAAGTCCAAGTTGCTTAAAAAACAAGTTCAAGGCATTCCACGTTATGATGCCCATATATCTCTCTAATGCCATCCCCTGCCACTGACTGCTTCAAGCAAGATAGAAATAATTGCTGTCTACCAAGCTGTCTACATGGTACTATTTTAATTTTTTATTCTTTCTTGGGCCATTTCCTATTATCTAGAATGCCCTTTACTTCCTCTCTACCAAATCAACTCAGACATAACATTAAAAACATTCCCTAATGGCACCACTGCACTCCAGCCTGGGTGACAGAGTAAGACCCTGTCTGAAACAAAACAAAACAAAGAAACCAAACAACCAGACAAAAAACTACACTCCCTGACGCACTCCAGGTAAGAAAGTTGCCTTCAAACTGTTTTTCTATGATTTCCAGTGCATATTTCTATTCTCATGTTTTTAACATCATTTTCACTAGACTTTGAGTTCCTTTAGGATAGAAACTATCTTATTAATTTTATCCACAACTATTTGATTTATTCGGTAACTGGACATAATAATCACCAGATAATTACCAATGAATGACTATACATTTGAAATCATGTAAACACGTAAAGAATATATTACCTACCAGTTTATTTTGCTATCCAATCCAATTTAAGCAATTCTTTGATTGAATTAAATAGGGTACTAACTGCAAAGCCCAGTTCTAGGCCTGTATGTCATCTTTGATTAGAGTTTGTGATACAGTAGCAGAAACACACATGAAAAGAGCCAACTCTAATTCAAAGGAAAATAAAATATGTGTTATAATGGGAGTAAAATCCAATTTTTATGAATTTAATAAGAGGAAGCACATCATTTTTACTGTTTTAGAGAAGTGATTTCTGAGTTTAGATTCAAATAAGAAACAAGTTTTTCATAGAACAGGATATACATGAACAAAATTATGGAGGCCCGAGAATGTGTGATACACATACTGAGTAACTCAGTATGCCTGAAATATAGAATCCATTAAGAATGCAATGGGATAAGAGGCTGCAAAGTTCCAGATGATCTGAATGCTATTCTTAGAAGATGATCACAGTTGTTACATTTAGGGAGTACAATGTCAGTTTGGAACAATTTCTTGCACTTTTTTGCCCCCTCACTCTAAAATAATTTATGTAGGAGATAGGTTTTTAAAAGATATTATGCTTGAGAGCACACTGTATCAAATTATTAATTATTCGATTATTTTCCCTAAAAAGAAAAGAAAAAAAAGAAAAACATAAATGAACCAGGATAATGTACCATGAAGGAGAAGACCAAAGCTTCCATGAAAACTTCATTTTAGTTAAAATATTTGGTCACCTAAGCGGGTCACTTGAAAGAAACCTAAGAAAAAATATTCTTATTACCAAAAATCACACATTCAGAGATTTCAGAGAGATTTAGCTTGAAAGAGAGTTCAAGAAGGATGGAGGGAGTGCAGAATAATTTAGCATCTAAGGACTAAAGAGTCACCTGTTTTGAAAACAGATTTTTAAATAAAGGAAGAAGAGGGGAAAAAGAAAAAAAAAATCTTGCTCTGTTGAAATACTGAGCTTAGCTGTGGACAGGAAAGGAATAAAAGACATGAACTAGTTTTCAGCCAAGTATTTGGGACAAAACCTTGAATTTAGATTTTGGTGATCCTTTGGACCTAGTTTGCACCTGTAGCTCTTCATAGAGATAACAAGTTGAAGTTGTCCCAAAGAGCATGGCAAGAAAGAAGAATTAAAGTCATCAGCCAGAACTGTCTACAGTAGAACTGGGAGCTGGGCATCGAGGAGGCATCAAGAGGTCGCAACTTTAGGCAGCTGTCAGTAGCTTCTCCAGAAGTTGTCTTTTGTTGTTTTCCCACCCCCAGCCCCCAAGCAGGTGTTATTGTACAGTAATGCAGGCCAGAGTTGTTGTGGAGAAGAAACTGAGGGTAAACTACATAATGAAGGGACTTTGTGACTCTGTGCAAATCTCACCAGGTGAAATTGAGAATGAAACTGATTATCTGAATAACTGAAACAAATAAAAATGCCATCTTTTTACTTTCAGATTTGGGTAAGAAAGATTTGAAAAGAAGTCAAAGAACCATTTCACTTTGCCTTTGCAAAGTACAATGAAAAAATTCAATATTTTTTCAAAATCTAAGAAATAATTTATATTTACAGATTGATTTTCTATTGTTATAAATATAATTATATTTTATTCTTAAGTGAGAATCAGGTTTTTGAAATAAAATGATGGCCATAAATATTACGTATATTTAACACATTTATAGATATCCTTAATTGTTTTGTTTTCAAGCAACCCAACCGTAATTAGTGCTCCTTGGCATGTATTCAGTTATATCTTCTAGAAAAAAACTTACAGGCATCAAAAACTACAAGTTATGGCTGGACTAATTTATGAACATTTTGGGCAGACACAGGAAAAATGCCTGATGCGGAAAGGTGCTAATTGCTGTAATTGCTTACCAGGAAGGAATTTAATATTTTATGCAGGAAAATTCAGAGTTTATTTGTGTGTTAAACTCATAAAGATTGACTATGTAAACACATTATACCATAAGAATATATACAAGAGAGTAGGGATGAGAAATATAATGCTAGTTAATTGCTTTCATTGAAACTATGCTGAACAGACATTATCAGAGAGCTTTGGGTAGATTTATGTTTACTAGTGCAACTTTCCATGACATGATCTGTTTTAGCCTTTGTTCCTTGTTCTCTAATTTTCTCTCATTGCCATATAATATTATTGTGTAAGTTTTATACGGCCTATGTCCAGTGCCTTGCCCTTCAGACACTATTTCGATGTATGTTCTGCTTGACTGAATCTGCATCCTCAGATGCCTCCCTGTCAGGTTGTCAGAGGAGACTCTGGGTTTATTGCCTATAACAAATAAAAGTTATCTCCACTCTTTAAAGCTTATCTGTGACTCTGAGAACACTACAAGTTCAACAGCACTTAGATGACAGGAGGCTATAGCACCAATAACTAGATGAGACAATGAGATTGTAATCATTTCTTTAAAGGATTTAGGACCTGTTTATAGCCATAGCAAGCCACTATTAATGCTTTATTGTCTTCCTTTAGAAGGACAGATAAGTCAAAAGATAATCTTAAGGTGCATTTATGAGTAGGTAACACCAAAGAATCATTAAACAAAGGTTTCTGGGAGTTGAAAAGTTATGGAACCCCAATTTTGAATATAAAATCAATGACTTAAGAATAGTTAATTAAAAGTGAACAAAACCATTTATGTTAAAATTTATCACTTTTTATTACTAAAATAAAATAACTTTAGAGTATTTCAGATACTGCCTATAAGTAATTTATATACTATGAATTATATTTTCTACCAAATATAGTTTTGCAGTTAATGGTGTATGTGACTGCTGTCTTATCTGGCATAGAAGAGGAAGCTTCTAATTGGGAAATTTTCTGATTTTGAAATATGGTAGGGGAAATTTCTCCTAAAGAGAGGAGATAGATAAATAAATGTGATGGTGAAACTGCAGTCTGAAGCTAAACCACTGGCTATAGTTCTCACCATCTTATAATACAAAGAAAATTGTAACTCACGTTTCATATTGAAAATTCATTGCCTTACCTCTGAGTTAGGAAGACAGTTATTCCTTTACAATAAGTGCAACTATATCTTTGTTTACTATATGCCAAATTCTGATTATCACTTTACATTGGCCACCTGATTTAATCCTCATAATAGCTTATGAATAGGAAAGATTTACTATTATTCACGTTTTATAGATTAGCTAAATGAAGTTTAAGTAGTTTACCTAAAATTACCTATTATTTAAGGCAGTTGGATGTGGGGATTTGAACACAAACAACTCTAAAAATTGAAGTCAACTTCTGTAGAGATAAATATGTTAATAAGAAGTAGACAAACTTAAAGCATACTTATCATTGTTTCAGTAGAAATGAATTTTTCAGGAATCTTGTGTACATTGCCTACAAATTTAACTTTGCTAAAATGAAGGAAAATGAAGAAGTAAAATTCTATAAGCCATGATATGAGTAAGATAATAATACCAACTGTAAGAACCATGGGGATATTGTAAGACACCTATTTACAATAGTTGAGTTCAAATTGAAAAACATTCAATATATTTTCCTTAAAAGGTTAATAGAAGAAAATGATGTATTTAGTAGACTTCCATGGCTTGCATAACCTCACATCTTCCACTGAAGTGGCACACTTACTGATGTGCTAAGGCAAACATACATATGCCATGTCCAAAGTGTGTGTGTGTATGTATATATATGCATTTTGTGCGTGTATAAGTACACACACCCAAACACAACATATACAAACACACTTTTTCATTACAAAAAGTCTCTGCTTATATTTGCACAAGGAATTCCACAATAAATAAATAATTACTCCTGCCAGGAAAGAAGCTGTGAATCTCAAATTAAGAATTTTATTGAAAAAGTCCATGGAGTTTTAAGAAGTTAATCTTGATTGTAGCTCAAATGTAGATGTTTTAACTGTGTTATACAAAAAAACATGTGCACTCCTGAAGAAAATCGCCAACTAGCTATAATAATAATAACAAAGAGGCAACATTGTTTCTACATATGTATGTATTTTTTTTTCAAACACAGATAAATCTTTTCATCATCGGTAATTCTTTTGAACTAGGTACATGACATATCTCCCAATATTTCTTCATTATATTCCCTAGAGAGACATATTATTTCCTTAGCCTAGACCCTTAAGAATCTTTCAACACAGAATTCTACTTGCCATCAATGAATAAAATTGATATGTAAAATTTAACCCACCTTTTATCTCATGTTTAAATATATTAATTCAAAAATCTGGCACTAGCTTTTCTAGGTTAATGCAAACTACTTGTGTTCATAAATGTTATAAATAGATTTATTAATAGTAGAACATCTATTAAACTCAGTTTTAATTGAGCAATCATTTGCACATTACTCCGTAAAAACACACTATTTATTTTACACTTAATACATTTTTAAAAGTTCAGAAACATTCTTGCTGAGCTGCTTTCTCCTTCCCAGTGATAAAATGACTTATGATGCAGTAGTTTCTCACTTGTAAAAAGTGAGGCCAGAAAAATACTGAAAAGTAAATTTATGTTTATATAATCATGAAGTTTCACACATTCTCGTATGCATCGACAGCTTTAATTCCTTCTTTAAAAAATTAGTTTGTCTAAGTATACCATAAAAATATACCCATGCAGTGATTTCTTCTATTTAAAAATAAACATGGAACATCTTGTAATGTAATAAGAATGCTGTTAAACATTTATATATATATATATCTGTTTTCTTCAAGATGCCTTAAAATTAAGATAATTTTTAATGTTGGGTTAAAATTCTATCAATTTTATTGCATCAAGAAGTAATGTTTTATGCTCAGAATGTAAGATGATTATCGTCCTTGGATGATCTGATACTTCTACATTTTGCAGCTGCATTTATGACAAAACTCTGCTCCCTCAAGGTTTTTTGTAGCTACTATTGAATGTAACCAGTAGAGCAATTATTTTGTGTCTTAATTTCATTGGTATTATGTAGGGTTTTTAATTGTTTATATTATTTTGAAATACAAAATCACCCTATACTTTTATGAAATATCAATATATAGAGTTGAATAACCAATCAATTTTATGGCTGGAAGAGATAAAATTAGTATTTTCAAACTGTTTTCACAGATTATTCAGGACTATTTAGAATCTTTTAGTGAGTACAGAGCAGAGGAAAGAAAGGAGAGCTCCCTGTCATTCTCCAATCAGAGCAGTTCTGTATAATTGTATAAATGTGTGTGACTCTTAATGCAGTTTTCTAATTATAAGCTGTAAATAAGCCAAATTCTCCCTACCATTCTTTATACACTAAAGATGTATAAATCATGATTTACAAAGAAGCACCCCATCCCTAAACACACACACATATTGGTAAGAATAGGGAATTTGTTATGTATTTATTGATTCAATATTCATAACATCAGAGATTAATGAAATAAGAAACAAACTACATTATATTTTTGGCAACTCTGTACTTTCATTGATTAAATTTTAGATCACTTAAATATTCACTCACTTGTTAAATCACCGAACAACTATTTTTTAGGATATTTGCATTGTTTTCCAGAATAGGGAGTGTAAAATGTTTTTATGTGAGTCAAATATTGCTTAGTGTGAAAACAAATGAACTACTCGTATTTTATCCATCAAAGACATTCTATTTTATAATAAAAATTAAACTTAAAAACAATTATTTTTGCCAAAAACAAATCTCAGTTTAATCTAAGAAATAATTGTTAAATACTAAGAGGCCAAGGAGGTGTGTATTGTTTTCACAAGCATTACCTAACCCATCACAGCAGCCCTCAGCTGTGTTTAAGATCACATAGACTGCGGTCAGTGGATCCAGGATCTGACCTAGCCTTGTCTAACTCCAAATCTCATCTGAATTCCACTGTACTTCACTGCCTGTGATTGAGACAAAAGAAATCAGCCCAACCCTAAAGAAGTCTCTGTATCCTACCTAGGTATGCAGAAGTGTTTAATAGTGTACTACAGTATTAGAATAAGACAGTCTGGCCAGCAACTTCTAATGATCCTTCCTTATATTAATACATGAAATGGATGAAAATATTTCAGAAAGCTGCTGATATTAACTGTGCGTTATAAGAATTTTCATTTCTTAGAACAGAGAACAATGGAACTCTAGAGAATAACATAAGACATAAAGAAAAATAATAGTTGTGATGGTAGTGTTAATATTCATTTTTACCTAAACAATGTTCTAATTATTGTCTCTATGCAGAACAGATGAGACTCACTTTTAGACATCCCATTTCAGTAGCAAGTAGAAACTTTTCCTTAAATGTTTATGAAACCACTATTCTCTCTCTGCTCAGTAGTATGCCACTATGGACTGACAGTTCAGACAGAACCACACAAAAGGCAATTAACTCATCCAGCAGAGCACTACACAGAGGCAATTTGTCTGATATGTAAGCATTTGATTTTCAATAGTTGTTATCTACTAAGAGAGCATACCAAGTTTACCCTTTAGGAATGGGAGAGGGCAATATGTTGGCTGTATGCCCTGAGACTCAAGGATATCATTTAGTTCAGTATCTTATGTGTGTGGCATTAGAAGAGTAGATAAAGAGTAAGCAGTTAAATTATATTATTTTGGATAAAAAAGGCTAAAATATTGTATTAAACAAAAAATATAATTGGCTGTGTAGTCATTGTGTATTTGTAACTTGCCTGTGAGAGTTGGTGGTTACATAAATATGGTTAGCTAGCTAGACAGACGTGCTGTCCTCCCACTGTCTCTCCACGACTATCAAAATCAAAAAGTTTTGACTCATGCAACTTTCCCCATTTGTGAAGTGAAGGTCATAATAACACCCACTTTACAGTGTGTTGTTAGCATTAATTGTAAAATACATAGAACAGTACCTTGTTTATATAAGCACTCAATAAATTTAGCTATAATTATTGGTGTTAATGTATTGATGGTTATGAATACAAAGATCAGTTGTTGAGCCTTCGCCCCAAATTCAAAAAAATCCACCAAAAAAAAAAAAAAAAAAAAAAAAATCCCCCATTGCCACCTTGTCAGTGAACTCTCTAAAAGAAAGATTGTGTCTTGTTTGTGTGACCTTTAACCCTATAGCTTCCAAACAATGGAAGGTATCCTTGTGTCATTTACATAGACTTTGTTCTCCTTAAACACATCGACTTTAATAAGGCATGTTTTGTACAAATAAAGTCTAATTGGTACTACCATCAGTTGCAAAAAAACAAATTGCTCCCAATTTCCAGATCTATGCTTCTATTTGACTTTGGGAGTTTCCCTATGTGTGTTGTGGGTTTATGAGTTTATATGAAAGAGAGAGAGAGAGAGAGAGAGAGAGAGAGAACTAGCTATGTATTTTCAATGATTGTTATGTAGTGTTCAGCACATCTTAGTGTTTTTAAGTGGGAAGATTTTTCATAATATCTTGTTTGCACTAATCCCATTTCTTCAAATTTCAGTAGAGAGTCAAGTCTTGCATGTTTAGGTCTTAGGTGTTTAGAGCCTCGTGTCTTGTGCTTGCATTTAGGATATCTCAACACAGTAAGAAACTAGTCTATAGCGCCTTTATTTAATCCCCCAGTTGTAGGGAAGAAACGTTGTCCTTACCACAACTTTCTATGGAGCCCATGAAGCCCTTCTTGAACCAGGGCCTCCAGCAATGTTCTCAAACTCACTTCCAGCTTTCATAACTGAAGATTAGAGGTCCACACTAGTCCCTCCCAGGGCTTTGAATTTCTTGTCCATTTTACAAGCTTTTACATTATTTACCTTTTTTCGAGAGAAGTTATGTCTCAGTCATTTCTCTTTGTGAATTTTGTATATTCCTTCTAAGCACCTGAGGCAGAGCAGGGTATCAAAGTGTGAATTGTCTTTTATATCTTCACTGGACATCAGATATGCCTTTTAGAAAGAAGTATTCTGGCAGCAGGAGGAGGACTAGTTTGCAGGGGGGTGTTATATTAGACCAGTTAGAGGGCTGTTGCAATAATTTATACATGATTAAAAAGTTTCCCTAAACCAAAGAATTGGCTGTGATAGTAGAAAAAAATGGGGATGGATTCAGGAGAATTTTCAATGTAAGGACAAGTAAATTGCTGTAAAACTAGATATTGAAGAAATCTAGGAAAAATTCCAGACTTTTAATAACATTCATTGAGTGATTATAGTGTTCACATGTCTAAGTAAAACTTTAAATACATTATAATTTTTACTATAATATTAGAAACAATTACTATAAAGTACAATCTTGGGCAAGGTGACAAAGCTGGGGTTTGCACACCAGGATTCAAACCTAGGTGGTCTGTTTCCAGAATCATCATTATTAATCTCAAGATTGTAGCAATATGTAGAGATATCCATAGGAAGAGACAGCTGTGGATGTGAATGAGTTTACACTGCCAGACTGAGGAAAATGCATAAAAATTGTAGCAACAAATAAGAAAAATATTTCTTTTTTAAAAAAAACTTTTAAGTTCAGGAGTACAAGTGCAGGCTTGTTACATAGGTAAACTTGTGCCATGGGGGTTTGCTGTACAGATCATTTCATCACCCAGGCATTCAGCCTAGTACCCCTGAGTTAATTTTTCTGATCCTCTTCCTCCTCCCATCCTCCACCCTCTGTAACGCCCCAGTGTGTGTTGTTTCCCTCTATATATCCATTTGTTCTCATCATTTAGTTCACACTTATAAGTAAGAAAATGTGGTATTTGGTTTTCTGTACCTGTGTTAGTTTGCTAAGGATAATGGCTTCTAGCTCCATCCATGTCCCGGCAAAGCACATGGTCTTGTTCTTTTTTATGGCTGCATATTATCCCATGGTGTATATGTACATCTTCTTTATCCAGTCTATCATTAATGGGCATTTAGGTGAATTCCATGTCGTTGCTATTCTGAATAGTGCTTCACTGAACATACGAGACCATGTGACTTTACAGTGGAATGATTTATATTCCTTCAGGTATATATCCAGAAATGGGATCACTGGGTCAAATGGTATTTCTGTCTATGCCTTTCAGGAATCACCACACTGTCTTCCACAATGGCTGAACTAGTTTACACTCTCACCAACAGTGTATGTAAGCATTCCTGAAGAAAAACATGTGTTTACATGAATAAATTACAGTCTCCCTTAGCAAACAGAGTCAGAGACCATGGGTTGAGCCAAAACTCATCTGAGTATAATTTCTGTGAATTCTCTTATTCTTTCCTTCTCCTTTATCTAAAAGAGGAGCACTGAATTTATTTCTAAATTTCTTTCATTTTGTGATTTTTGCTCTTATAATAGATATTCGTAAAATGCATATACAAACAGAAAATAGAGCCTTTAAAACTATAATAATGTCAGGCTCACTGAAGATTCAGAAGTGCTATTTCAATGGCTTGTTTACCTAAAAGATAAATAGAGAAATATAGCAAAAATAAACATAAATAATTTATAAAAAGGACCTCACCATTTATAATCATTTTCAAGTGATCAATCCAAAAACATAGGTTTTGTTTCTTAACAAATAAATTCTTCAGTATAAAATATGAAAAGAATATTAAATATAAAGTGTCTTCAGTTTCTCCCCTTCTTCCCACTCATTTATGAAGCTATAACTAAGGTGGGAGAAGAAATATTCTCGGTAATTGATGCCAATAGCAAAAAAGAAAACTTATATGTAACACATTTACACAATACAGTAACAGTTATAATTACGAGGTACATATTGTAAGTCATTTTATGTGCCATTTTCTGTATTTTGACCATCAGGTTAAAAAAAGTCTTTTATTTAACTGGAGTATTCCATTTTATGAAAAAAATTATTTATTAGACACTTTTATTTACTGGGAAATGACCTGGTTGCTGTTAGGAATAACAAAATAAATAAAAGCAAGTTCTTTTTTTCCCCATCAACATTTATTTTATGTTCCAGGGTACATAGGCAGGATGTCCAGGTTTGTTACATAGGGAAATGTGTGTGCCATAGTGATTCACTGCACAGATCTACCCATCACCTAAGCATTAAGCCCAACATTCACTGGCTATACTTCCTGATGCTCTTCCTGCCCCCATGACCCCCAATAGAATTCAGTATATGATATTCCCCACAATGTGCCCATGTGTTCTAGGGCCAAGTTCTTATAATAACTGAAGAATAAGCTGTCAGGGGGAAATAGGGGAGGGGACAGCAGGGGGGTGGGGAGTTGGGGGAGAGATAGCATGGGGAGAAATGCCAGATATAGGTGATGGGGAAGGAAGGCAGCAAATCACACTGCCATGTGTGTACCTATGCAACAATTTTGCATGTTCTTTACATGTACCCCAAAACCTAAAATGCAATAAAAAAAAAGATTTCTTCAAAGAGAGAGTAGTCCAAAGTAATTGGAATTTGAGTTCAGCCTTAGAGAACAGGAAGATTTCAACCTGTGGACAAGGTAGAGAACATTCCCTACGAGCATGAAAATGAAAGTAGAAGTGGGAGTCCACGTTGGTTCGCTTTAATTGGTGATAGGGACTTTGCCAGTTGAGTGAGGACATGGGTCACTTAGACCTCAGTAGCAGATTACAGTGGAAATGCTGAGTCAACAGATTATGTAGCAGATTACTTATTAGGCAAGAATTTGCCAAAATAAAACTTCCTTTAAATTTGACATCAGTTGCTTGCCATTTATATTTACCTCTAAATACTCAGTCATCTCTGATTTTTGCCTGTTGAAAATAACTTTTTATTCAAACATCTATTCATTTTTCTTTTCTCTCCAGTATTTAAATCTATCTGAAGTTTATTTCACCCAGAGATTGGAGAACATAGATTATGCATTTTTATTTGTATGTAAGTGGATTGATTCCCTACTTTTTTTCAGAAATGATAGGAGTTAAGGTATCAGAAGATGAATTAAGTATAATGAGTAATCTTCCTCTGCACTTCCTGTGTTCTTATCATTTCTCCTCTTGAGTGCCACAAAGCTAGCTTCACACAAGCCAAGACCTAATTTAACTAAAATGAAGAATTTTAATAAGATGTGAGTTATTGTACAGCAGCTATTTGAAAAACAATGTCATTTATTTAGCTACTGCTATGAAGTATTCTTTCACAATAAAATCAAAACTCCAAATATTCCCAATTATTTCTGCTTAATGAAGCATGAGGGGGTTCTGTCATTTCCTTAGAAATAATAAGCAATACTGTAAACCAAATTTATTTAGTAGAAAAAAAGTGATACATTAAAGTTTTGTTAATGGCGGTGTAGTTATCTCGTGAAAGACAGTTGGAAAGGTAATTATAACATGCAAATTAGTTTTCATGGGGCTGCATATTAAAATTATATATTAATGTACAGCATTTTGAGTTCCAACCTGTGCTTAGGCTTTTCCCAGGTAAGCAAGTTACTGAGGCTTTTGTGTTACATTTGTGTTCTCTCTACTCATAATTCCAATGTGCTATTTTATTTAAAGTCCTCTAATGTTCTTGTCTAAAATCTTTCATTTTTCCTGGTTTTATTTCCAGTCTATTAGAGAAGTTATTTCTCTACCCCATTTGTTACTTTTCTCTTACTTATCAATCTGTATTATTACTGCAGTTTTCTTAAATCATCAATATGTTAACTATTGTTGTTAAGCAGTCAGAATATAACCAAAACAAGGAAATGAACCATTCTCAGAAAGTTCACAACTATGACATTATGATTATTAATATTAGGTGCATTTAATATTGCAGCTTGGGAAGTTAGAAAAGATTCTAAGTTTATTTTCTTAGTCAGTTGAAACATGTATCAAAAGATGGCCCACTGTGTGTAAGCTAGAAATGCCCACCCTTTAGTGTCCAGGAAGGGATCCAAAGATGTAGGGAGATTGGAATGCTAGATTGGATTTGTCATTTTAGACTTACTTATCCCAACTGGGAGGGCCCAGAAGACATACCCTTCATCGGTACCTTGTGAAATAGATTTTTGAGGGGTGGTCGTACTTATCATAAAGGACAGCCAGGCAAAGCAGCAATCAGAATAGTCTGACTCACGTAGAACTCTGGTGTTGGCTAATTAATCATAGTGTTCCTAGAACTGAAATTGATAGGAAGCCTACTACACTCTTATTTAATTTGTATAAGCAGAAAACTTCCAGGTCCAGTAGACAGAAAACTAATTTGAATTATAAACATAGAGAATCATTGCCCCTCAATCAATTTCCAAATTTGAGCCAGTTTGCAGATCCAGAACCCTTTGAATGAAGAAGAGGCTAGGTCCCCTTAAGAAAGCCTCGTTACACCACCCACAATTTATACTGTTAATCTTTCTCCCATCTTTCCCCAAGGAGACCTCCGGCTTTTGACCAGGGTAATTGGGCAGTGGGGAAAGGAAAATAATCTGACCTTTCAGGGACTACTGGACAATGGTTCTGAGCTGACATTGATTTCAGGGGACTCAAAATGTCACTGTGGCCCTCCAGTTAGAGTAGGGGCTTATGGATGTCAGGTTAATTAATGGAGTTGTAGCTTGGGTCTGACTTACAGTGGATCCGGTGGGTCCCTGGACTCATCCTGTGGTCATTTCTCCAGTGCCAGAATGCCTAATTGCATAGATATACTTGGTAGTTAGCAGAATCCCCACACTGTTTCCTTGACCAGTAGAGTGAGGACTATTATTGTGACAAAGGCCAAATGGAAGCCATTGGAGCTACCTCTACCTAGAAAAATCGCAAATCAAAAACAATATCTCATTCCTGGAGGGACTGCAGAGATTAGTGCCACCATCAAGGACTAAAAAGACGCAGGGGTGGTGATTCCCACCACATCCTAGTTCAACTCTCCCATCTGGCCTGTGCAGAAGACAGATGGATCTTGGAGAATGACAATGGATTATCGGAAGCTTAACCAAGTGGTGACTCAAATTGCAGCTGCAGTACCAGATGTGGTTTCATTACTTGAGCAAATTAGCACACATCTTGGTACTTGGTATGCAGCCATTGATTTGGCAAATGCCTTTTTCACCATTCCTGTTCATAAGGCACACCAGAAGCAATTTTCCTTCAGCTGGTAAAACCAGTAACATACCTTCATTGTCCTACCTCAGGGTATATCAACTCTCTGGCTTTGTGTCATAATCCAGTTTACAGCAATCCTTATAGCTTTTTCCTTCTACAAGATATCACATGTGCTCATTACATAGATGACATTATGTTGATTGGATCCAGTGAGCAAGAAGTAACAACCACACTGGACTTATTGGTGAGCTATTTGTGTTCCAGAGGATGGGAAATAAATCCAACTAAAATTCTGGGGCTTTCTACCTCAGTGAAATTTTTAGGGGTTCAGTGGCAGTGGTTGCTGCATTTGATCCCTCCTACAACCACGAAAAATGCACAATGCCTAGTAGTCCTATTTGGGTATTGGAGGCAACACATTCCTTATTTGAGTGTGTTACTCCAACCCAATTATCAAGTTACCCAAAAGGGCAGCAGTTTGTCCTCACTAGAATAGACACTCTAGATATGGATTTGCCTATCCTGCACACAATACTTCTGCCAAGACTACCATGCATGGACTCACAGAATGCTTTTTCCACTGTCATAGTATTCCATACAGTATTGCCTCTGACCAAGGCACTCACTTCACAGCTAAAGAAGTGTAGCAGTGGGCTCATACTCATGGAATTCACTGGTCTTACCATGTTCTCCATTATCTGAAGCAGCTGCAATGATAAAATGGTGGAATGACCTTTTGAAGTCACAATTACAATGTCAACTAGGTGAAAATACTCTGCAGGGCTAGGACAAAGTTGTCCAGAAGGCTATGTATGCTCTGAATCAGAGTTCAATATATGGTACTCTTTTTCCCATAGCCAGGATTCATGGATCCAGGATTCAAGGAGTGGAAGTGGAAGTGGCACCATTCGCCATCACTGCTGGTGATCCACTAGCAAAATTTTTGCTTCTTATTCTCATGACACTATGTTCTGCTGGCCTAGAGGTCTTAGTTCCAGAGGGAGGAGTGTCACCACCAGGACACAAAATGATTCAATTAAACTGGAAGTGAAGGTTAACACCTGGCCACTTTGGGCTCCTCCTGTCTTTAAATCAACAGGCTAAGAAGGGAGTTACAATGTTGTCTGGGTTAACTGACCCAAAATATCAAGATGAAATCAGACTACTAATCCACAATGGAGGTAAGGTAGAGTATTACTGAAATACAGGAGATCCCTTAGGGTGTCTCTTAGTATTACCATGCCTTGTGATTAAGCTCAATGAGAAACTACAACAACCCAATTCAGACAGAGCTACTAATGGTCCACACCCTTCAGGAATGAAAGTTTGGGGCACTTCACCAGGTGAAAAAATCATTACCTGCCAAGGTGCTTGGTGAAGGCAAAGGGAATACTGAATGGGTAGAGAAGAAGGTAGTTATTGATACCAGTTGCAGAAACAAGGGCTATAATTGTCATGAGTATTTCCTCCCTACTTTGTTAAGAATATGTTTGTGCACGTACATGCTTGTACTAAAATCTTCATTTTATCTTTTATTTATTTTTCCTTTATAAGGTGACATAAGATTTATTGACTTCATATCAACATTTAAGTGTTGCTAACTTTATGTATTAGCATTCAGGTTAAGGATTAGTGTGCTTCCCACTGTATGAAGGATAGTGTGTTATGTTAGGAGAAATTATGATCTTATTATTGTCTTTATTTGGAGATTAAATATAATTTCAAGAGATGTATATGGGTGCCAAGCTGACTTGTTGGACTTGTGAGGGTTAGTATTCGGTGTCAACTTGATTGGATTAAAGGATGCCTTGATGGCTAATAAAGTATTGTTTTTGGGTGTGTCTATGAGTGTGTTGCCAGAGGAGAGTGGCATTGAGTCAGTGGACTGGGAGAGGAAGACCCACCCTCAAAGTGGATGGGCACCATCCAATCAACTACCAGTACAGCTAGAAGAAAGTAGGCAGAAGAAGGTGGGATAGGCTAGCTTGCTGAGGCTTCTGGCTTTCATCTTTTTCCCGTGCTGTATGCTTCCTTCCATTCTCCCTGTCCTTGGACATGAGACTCCAGATTCTTTGACCTTTGGACTCTTGGACTCTTTTTACAGATAAGTATTAAATAACTCTGAATGCTGAACCCCATCACCAAAGATTCTGTGTTAATTGGGATATCATGGAAGATTGTTGTTTTCACAAGTTCACCAAGAGGTTCTGATATAACTCCAGGACAAAGGACCCCTGCATTAAGTTCTTAGGAATGGTATTAATGTACTGTAGGGTATATAGTGTACTCTACTACACTTAGTTTCTAAATTTGTTATATTATGTTATAGTCTGATTGAAAGTGTACGAGAGCTTTCATTTGTCTGCAGTACTAACAACTTATAAGTACGTGGCAGTGTTTCACTTTTAATTTGCATTTTCCTAATAACATGATGTAAACTATCTTTTAATATGCTTATTTGCAATCTGTATATTTTCCTTGGAGTGGAAACTGTTCAGATATTTGGCTCGTAAATTTAATCAGGTAGATTTATTTTTTTCTTTTACTTTTGACTTGTAAATGTTCTTTCCATGTTTTGATCCAACTTCTTTCATAGATATAAGTTTTGCAAATATGCTCTCCAGTCTAGGGCTTGTTACTCCATTCCCTTACCAGTGTCTCAGGAAGCAGGAGTTTTTAGTTTTAAAGAATCTAATTAAATACATTTTTATTTAATTATTAATTATAATATCCAGATGAACAATTGTTTATTTTATAGATCACACTTTTATATTGCATCTGAAAACACATATCCAACTCCAAGATCACAAAGATTTCCTCACATGCTCATTTCTTCAAATTGTGTAGTTTTACATTCTGCATTTAGGTCTCTTACTCATTTCAAGTTAATTTTTTATGAGCTAGCTGTATGGTCTGTGTCTAGGTTTGTTTATTTGTTTGTAGGTGTTAAATTTTTCAGGTACCACTTGTTTAAAGACCACCTTTTCTGCACCTGAATAGCCTTTGTAAATTTGTCAATATTTATAAAATAACTTGTGAAGATTTGGATGAGATTCCATTAAATTGATAGGTCACGTTTGGAAGCACTGATATCTAAACAATATTGAGTTTTCCAATCCAAGATCACATGATGTATCTCCATCTATTTAGATTTTCCTTGTGGTTTCAGCAAGCAGATTCTTAATTATTTTGTGGGATATATACATCTTGCATAGTTTTGGGTGCTACTGTAAATGTGTTTTTTAACTTCAAATTTTGATTGTTAATTGTTAGTATATGATTTTGTTAGATATATACATATTGCATAGTTTTGGGTGCTATTGTAAATGTATTTTTTAACTTCAAATTTTGATTGTTAATTATTAGTGTATGGGAAAGTGAGATTAATTGACTTTTGAAAATTGAGCCAGCCTTTGTACCTGAAATAAATCCCAGTTGGATGTGGCCTATAATTAATTTAACACATTGTTATATTAGAGTTGCTAATATTTTGCTGATGGTTTGTGCCTCTGTGTTCATGAGAGATATTGGTCTATAGTTTACTTATACATGTCTGTGTATGGTTTTAGTATTAGCATAATGCTGGCCTCAAATAATGAGTTAGAAAGTATTTCCTTTGCTTCTTTTTTCTGGAAGGAACTTTGGAGAACAGGTATCATTTCTTCCTTAAATGATAGAAATAAATAGTGAAACTAAAATTGACAAGGTGTCATTTTTAGAAGGTTATTATCAATTTCACTTATTTAATAAATGAAAAAATCTATTCAAATTATGTATTTCTTTCATGAATTTTTTGTACTTTGTGTTTTGGAGAAATTGGTTCATTCTATCCACATAAATTTGCAGAAACAGAATTTTTATAGTATCTCTCTATTCTTAAATCTGTAACATTTATAATTTTAATTAAAAATAATAATTACATTACATTCATAGAGTATAATGTGATATTTTGATATACACACACAAAATGTGGAGTAATTAAATCAAGCTAATTAACATATCCATCACCTCACTTGACATTTTTTGTGATGATACAATTGAAATTTACTTGTAGTACTTTTGAAATATAGATTGTTATTGACTTTAATCACCGTGACGTGCAATGGATTTCAAAACTCATTCCTCCTGACTAGCTAAAATTTTGTACCCTTTGATCAGTAACTCCCCGTTTCCTCACTTGCCTTTCCCATCAGACACTGATGATCATCATTCTACTCTCTATTTCTGTGAATTCAACTCTTTTAAGATTCATAAGATCATGTAGTATTTGTCTTTCTGTGCCTGGCTTATTTCACTTAGCATAGTGTCCTCTAGTCATACCCATGTGGCCTCAAATGTCAGAATTTTGCTCTTTTTTAAAGTTTAATAGTATTCCATGGTGTATACAGGTGTACATGTATTGTAAGTTCAGTTCTAGACAACTGAAATAAAGCAAATGTTGCAATAAAATAAGTCACAAATTTTTTGTTTTCCCAGTTCCTATAAAAGTTATATTCATATGACACTCCGGTTTATTAAGCATGCAATAGCATTATGTCTTTAAAAATGTACATACCTTAATTTAAAAATTATTTATTGTCAAAAAATACCAATGATATTCTAAGCCTTCAGCAAGTTATAATCTTTCTGCTGGTAGAATGTCTTGCTTCAAAATTGATGACTGCTGACTGATCAGAATGGTAGTTGCTAAAGGTGGAGGTGGATGTGATAATTTCTTAAAATAGAACAAATATGAAGTCTGCCACATCAATTGACTCTTCCTTTCATGAAAGACGCTGCTTTGTTTTCATTTCAACAATGTTTGCAGCATTTTTACCAGAAGTAAATTCCATCTCAAGAAACCACTTTTTGTGCTCATCCATAAGAAACAACTCCTCATTTATTAAAAATTTATCATGAAATTTTATCATAAATTTTATTATAAGATGTAATTATTCACATCTTCAGGCTCCACTTATATTCTAGTTCTTTTGCATGTTCCATTATATCTGCTGTTCCTTCTTCCACTGAAGTCTTGTACCCTTCAAAGTTATCCAGGAGGGTTTGAATCAACTTCTTCCAAACTCCTGCTAATGTTGTTATTTTGACTCCCTCTCATGAATATATGTTCTTAATGGCATCCAAAATGGTGAATACTTTTCAAAAGGTTCTCAATTTACTTCACCCAGATCCATTAGAGGAATCACTATCTATGGTAGCTTAGCCTTACAAAATATATTTCTTAAAAAATAAGATGTAAAAGTCAAAATTACTCCTTGTTCTATGGGCTACAGAATGTATGTTACGTTAACACACATGAAAAGAACACTTAATCTTATGTATATGTCCATCAGAACTCTTGGATGGCCTGGTACATTGTCAACCTTTTCATCATATGAAAAGATTCTTTTTATATGAAGAGTAGGTCTCAACGTTGTGTTTATAATATTCAATAACCTATACTTTAATACAGAGGTGCTGTCATCCAGGCTTTGTTGTTCCATTTATAGAGCAGATTCAGCATAATTCTTAAGGACCTTAGGATTTCAGAATGGCAAAATAGCACTGGTTTCTGTTTAAAATCATTAGCTGCATGAGCCCCTACAAGAAAGTCAGCTTGTCCTTTGAAGCTTTGAAGCCAGATATTGACTTTCTCTCTAGCTAGGGAAGTCCTAGAGGACATCACCTTCCAATATAAAGCTGTTGTATATTTTATATATTCCATGGAAAATCAGTTGTTTAGTGTAGCCACCTTTGTCAGTTATCATAGCTAGATCTTTTCAATAACTTCCTGCAGCTTGTACATCAACACTTACTTCTTCATCTTGCACTTTTATGTTCTATAGATGGCTTCTTTTCTTACACCTCATGAACCAACCTCTGCTAGCTTGAAACTATTTCCTGCAGCTTCCTCACCTCTCCCAAACTTCATATAATTGAAGAAAATTAAGGCCTTTTTCTGAGTTTGGCTTTGGTTGAAGGGAATATTGTGGCTAGTTTGATGTCCTATCCAGACCACTAAAAGCTTCTCCATATCAGCAATATGCTGTTTAATTTTCCTATTATTTACATCTTCACTGGAGTAGCACTCTCAGTTTCCTTCAACTTTTCCTTGGCATTCACAACTTGACTAACAGTTTGGCCCACCTTGCTTTAGGCCTATCCCAGCTTTTGATATGCTTTCCTTGTTAAATGTAATTATTTCTAGTTTTTGATTTAAAGTGAGAGACATGACTCTCCCTTTCACTTGAACACATAGAGGTCATTGTAGGGTTATTAATTGGCCTAATTTCAATATTATTGTGTCTTAGCATATAAAGAGACCTGAGAAGAGGGAGATAGACGGGGGAACAGGAGCACTCAGAAAACACACAACATTTATGGATTAAGTTTGCCATCTTATATGGGCAAGGTTTGTGGTGCCCTCAAACAATTATTACAATAGTAACATCAAGATCACTGAAAATCGTAAATGTAACAGTCATAAAAACGTTTGAAATATTTAAGAATTACCAAAATGTGACATAGAGATACAAAGTAAGCACAAGCTACTTGAAAAATGACATTGCTTAATGTATGCTCTCCACAAATCTTCAATTTGTAAAACATACAATATCATCAAGTTGAAATAAGGCAAAGCATGATAAAACATGGTATGCCTGTATATGCCACATTTTATTTATCCATTCTTCTGTTGATAGACACTTTTGTTGATTCTTATCTTGGCTATTGTGAATAACACTACAATGAACATGGGAGTGCAGGTATTTCTTTGACATGCTTATATCAATTTCTTTGGATGTATTTCAAAAAATGGGATTTTTGGATCATATAATAGTTATATTTTCAGTCTATTGAGGCATCTCCATATTGTGTTCTTTTATGGCTACATCAGTTTACAATACTGCAAACAGTGTGCAAATGTTCTCTTTTTTCTGCATTCTTTTCAATATTCTTTCCTTTTTTTGGAATTTAATTGTTTTCTTAAGTATTCATTTCCATTTTATAGCAATACAATTTGTTTCATTGTACCAGTCTTATAAACTACAACCTTGCTAAATATAATAATTTTAAAATTTTCTTTTTAATAGACAAATAACTATTGAAGTATTTATGGATAAATGCTCTTCTAACAAATGTGAGGTGGTAAATCATTGTGATTTCAATTTGAATCTCTCTAATGATTAGTGATGCTAAGCATTTTCTTTTTTTTTCTTTAAATTTTAAAAAAGTTATAAACTTTTTTTTTTTCCAAGCCTACAGCACCCAGCATGTCTCCCATCCAAGTACTAACCAGGCCCGACCCTGCTTAGCTTCCAAGATCAGATGAGATTGGGCACGTTCAGGGTGGTATGGCTGTAGACAATGCTAAGCATTTTCTTATGAACCCATTGGTCATTTGCATGTCTCAATTTGAGAAGGGTCTCGTCAGGTCCTTTGCCCAATTTTTGGTGTTTTATTTTATTTTTTTATTTTTGAGACAGAGTCTCACAACAGCCCAGGCTAGAGTGCAGTGGTGTGATCTCGGCTCACTGCAACCTCTACCCACCCGTATTCAAGGGATCCTGCCTCAGCCTTCCAAGTAGCTGGGATTACAGGCTCCTGCCACCACGCCCAGCTAATTTTTTTTTTTTTTTTTTTTTTTTTTTTTTTTTTTGTATTTTTAGTAGAGACGGGGTTTCACCATCTTGACCAGGCTGTTCTTAAACTCCTGACCTTATGATCCACCCACTTTGGCCTCCCAAAGTGTTGGGATTACAGGCGTGAGCCACTGCGCCCAGCCGATATTTTATTTTTCAAATTGACAGATAAATCTGTATGTGTTTATTGTGTACAACATGATCTTTTGAAATACATATACATGTGAAATCTCTAAATCTAGTTAATTAAAATACATACTATTTCATGTTATTTTTGAGGTGACAACACTTAACACCCACTCTCCTAGTACTTTCAAGAATACCTTATGTTGTTATTAACTTAGTTATCATGTTGTACAATACATCTCTTGAACTTATTTCTCCTATCTAACTGAAATTTTATATCCTTTGGCCATCTCCCCAAATCCACCTTCGCCAAAAATCCCAGCACCTTGTAATCACTATTCTGCTCTCTAGTTCTATGGTATCACCTTTTTAAGATTTCATTTGTTAATTGGGTTGTCTTGCTATTGAGTTATTTGAATTCCTTATATATTTTGGATATTATCAGATGTATGGTTTGCAAATATTTTGTCCTAATTTTGGGGCGGTCTTTTCACTTTGTTTGTTGTTTCTTTTGCTGAACAAAACTTTTTAGTTTGATACAATCCTATTTGTCTATTTTTGCTTTTCTTAGCTGAGTGTTTAGGGTCATATCCAAAAATACTTTGCCTGCACCAATGTCGTTAGGTTTTTTTATCCCCTATGTTTTGTTCTGGTAGTTTTATAGTTTTAGGTCTATTTTTAAGTTTTTAATCCATTTTGAGTTGATTTTTGTGTATGATTTAAAATAAGGTTTTAATTTTATTTTTCTGCGTATGGATAACCAATTTTCCCAGCGCCATTTATTAAGCAGACTTTCCTTTCCCCCATTGTGTATTCTTGGTACCTTTGTCAAAAATCAATTGACCATAAATGTGTGTTTGTTTCCAGGCCTTCTATCCTGGTCCATTGGTCAGTGAATCTGTTTTTCTGCCAGTACTAGGCATAAATCTTCTTCATTTTTGATATTGATCATTATGTCCTCTCTTATTCTTGATTAGCATGGTCAGAATATTATCAATTTTATTGATTTGTTTAAAAAAATAAGTTTTTGCCAGCTTCTGCAGTATAGGAAGACCCTGGCTGTATTTTAAAAAATGAAATAATTAGCCAGGTGGGTGGCGCATGCCTGTGATCCCAGCTACTCAAGAAGCTGAGGCAGGAGAATCACTTGAGTCCAAAAGGTCAAGGCTACAGTGAGCAGTGATTGTGCCACTGCATTCTGGCCTGGGCCACAGTATGAGACCCTGTCTCAAAAAATAACAATAATAATAATGTTTTGGTTTCATATTTTTAAAATCATTTTTGTATTTTTAATTTCATCAGTTGCTAGCTTATTTTTATTATTGCTTGCTTTAGCATGATTAACTTTTTCCCCTAACTTTCTATTGATTATAAATTTTTCTACTTTAAAAATATGAATTAATGCTATAAATTTTTCTTTAAGCACTGCTTTCACTGCATTCTATGTATTTAGTACAAAATATATTGAATTTATTCTGAAACTTTTTTGATCCATGGGTTATTTAAAAGTGTTATTTTATAATTATTTCAGTTTTATCTTATATTTATTAATTGTTTTCTTTGCAGGAATGGGGTCTTGCTTTTTTGTCCAAGATGGTCTCTAACTCCTGGCTTCAAGTGACCCTTCTGCCTTGGCCTCCCAAAGTGCCAAGGCAGGAATTACAGGCATGAGCCACTATACCTGGCCTAGAAGTGTTGTTTAATTTCTAGATATTTGGGGTTTTTCAGATATTTTTTTGTTAATGGTTTCTATTTGAATTCCATTATATTTAGATATACTTTTTATGAGCTTTATTTAAAAAAATTTGTTACAGTGTTATGAAAGTAAATTGTTTAATTCACCTTTATGTAAGACTCTGCCTTAGAAATTGTTTCTTAAATAGTTTAGCCAGTGATATTTTGTTACAAAAAACATACCTTAAAATAAGACTTGAGAGCTGAAAACATCAGCCTAGTAAAAGTAAGAACTACATCACCAGTGATAGGTGGAGTATCGCTAGCCTCTGGTGTGACACAGCAATGCAATTATTAAAACCTTCACTGGTAGTGAATTGTAATTGTCAACTTTTGATAGGGGATGCATTGGAGGGTGCAATATCTTAGGCCACTGAGAGATAAAAGAAAAGTAGTAATTAGATGTCTATTGTTCAGGGCTATTTAAGGGGGGACAGCAAAGACAAGATGAGAATAATTAAACATCACTTTGAGGCAAATAGTAAGAGCCAAAAGTTCTCCTTAGAAGCATAAACCAAACCTTTCATCTCCTGCAGTTGCAGGGCAAATAAAAGAAAGCTGAAGGTCTAGCACAGGACTTAATCAGTGAGTAGCAGAGCTCCAGAGAAAATTAAACTCTCTACTCAGAGAAAGCTGCTCCATTAAGATCAGAACTGGGAAGGAATGGGACACTGACATTTAAAAGGAAAACATCTGGATCAATGCAAAAGAAATTCTAGAATGCCCAGATTTCCCTGAATCTTCTGTGCTTACCTAATGGGCTCATTTCTCTCTATTGAAAGGGGATATTCCCCCTTGCTTGGAGAAAATGCAGAGACTGGCTTGAAAGCTAGCACATGCCTCCTTCCTGAACTTTCTCTGCTCTTGTACACACAACCAACAACATGATCTAGCTAAAGAAGTGATGGACCTGCTACAAAAAGAAATTATCTGTAATCCAAAGGTGCTGCATTACATGGTCAGTAAGTATTGGCAGGAACCAGGAAAGTACATATAGGACTGAATCCTGAGGGTGCTGGATCAAAGGAGTTGAAATGTACAGTTGGATATAAAAAAGAATATCATTATGTCTTTATTGTATAAGATATAGAGTTGTATACTTTGAAAATGACCCCATTAGAATGAGTTTGGATTGCTCTAAGAAGCAGTAGCCACAGAATAAGTGAAGTAGAAATATGAATAACTGTATGAAATACGGTAGAAGTAGAGAACAGAAGTCTTAGAGAAGTAGGTATGCTAAAGTGAATAAACAATATCTTATGAGAGGGCCCAAAGGATACTTCCCAGAGTGATGTGGAGTGCTCTAATAAGAAGGTCATTAGAATCTCTGAGAAGCTCCATAGTGTCTGTCATTTGCAGGTCAGGGGTAATGGTGGGAGATGCTGTAAAGAACTTGTCTCTCTGATTGCCAGGGGAATAATGGGGACTTAAAAACCAGAGTGAACTTGTGGCAGCACTTAATCATCGTAAGTAAGGTGGGGGCAATTATTGTAAAAAGTGGTAAGACTAGAATTCTAGCCAAGTTATCCTAACCCAAAGAGATATAGACATGCAAAGAGAGTAAGGTTTTTTCTGGGAAAAATGTAGACAGGCTACCAGTAAGTACATTGATCAATGTATACAACCAAAAAATTCAAGGATGGATGATCATGAATCTGAGGGCAGCTGCCCCAGTGAAGAGACAAATTTCAGCCTAGTTGCTGGACCTAATATTCTGACCTGGAACCCTTTGGAAGGCAAGACTGTCAAATAAAACACAAATCTGAACAGAAGAAAAGATTAATTCAACGGCTTATTGCCATAAAGGGAGGGGGATTATTATTATAGACTAATGGGAATTTGCAATAGAGAGAAAGCTTCAAATATAGGATCTATTAGTGTCTCATTAGGCAAAAAAAGAGCTTTTCTTTTACAGGCTGATAAGATTTGGCTCTGTGTTCCCAACCAAATCTTATGTTGAATTGTAATCCCCAGGGTGGAAGGTGAGACCTGGTGGGAGGTGACTGGATCAGGGGGTGGTTTCTAATGATTTAGCACCACCCCTCTAGAGCTGTCTTGTGACAGAGTTCCCACAAGATCTGGTTGTTTAAAAGTGCGCAGCACCTACCTCTTGGCTCTCTCTCCTGCTTCACCATGTGAACATGACTGCTTCCCTTTCACCTTCTGCCATAATTGTAAGTTTCCTAAGGCCTCCACTGCCATGCTTCCTGTATAGCCAGCCTGTGGAACTATGAGTCAATTATAACTCTTTTTTCATAAATTACCCGATTTCAGGTAGTTTTTAATAGGAATGAAAGAATGGAATAATACATAGGAAGAAGTAAACAAGGCAAAAAGAAACTTTGTATTGGGAGAAGGACACGTGGGTGGCACAATCAGTCAGTGCTTGTTCCTGAGGGCAGTTAATTCTTAGGAGGGACCACTAAGGAGGAGGATTTTCTGGATCTCGGGCTCACTTAGGATTGGGAATGAGCCAAACTTAATGGTCTCATGAGGAGGAGAGAAGCTTAACTAAAATTTGATCAGGTTAACAAGCATTTTGCTTTGATTGATTAATGGGGGATGAATAGTTCAACAAATATTTATGAGACAAAAAGTGAGAATTTGGAGGATTGTTCTGACCTTGTTTTTCTTTGGGTTGCTATAACAAAATGTCATAAACTGGGTGGTTTATAAACAACATACATTTATTTCTCACAGATTTGGAGAATGAAAAGTCCAAGATCAAGGTGCTGGTCAAACTTGATGTCCAGAAAAGCCTGTTTTCTGATTCACAGAAGGTGCTTTTCACTGTACCCTCACAAGGGAGAAGGGGCTACCTTCTCTGGAGTCTCTGAGTAGGGCACTAATTCCATTCAGGGCTCTGGCCAAAATTACTTCCCAAAAGTTTCACCTCTTAATACCATGACATTGAGGATTAGGGTTCAACATATGAATTTCACAGGGGGAAGGGGACACAAATATTCAGACCATAGCACCTCGTCATAGGTAAATAAGAATTATCCAGGAATCTTATCTGAGTCATATGGGAAGGCTGGTTCTTTGCTGTGAACATTTTTCTCTGTATAAAAACGAGTAGAGGAATTTATTTAACCATCACTGTTTTCTAGGATCCCGGGGCTCTGGCAAAGTTCAGCACTGTCAAGAGAAAGATCCTGGCAACACGGCATTAACTGAATATGGCGGTGATGATCCCCTATAGGGAACTATGGCCATTTACTCAGGTAAGTGTACCCTAAGAAAAAAAAACAATACTCATGAGTGTTTAATAAATGGTGAGTTATTATTGCTAGTGTGGAAACTAAAGCAATATATGGGTTCTCTGCTAGAGTGGAAGCATATGTAAGCAAGGTAATATATAATTTCTCCAATCCCTAAATCTACAACTGAAGTAGATGTACCTGTTAGTTGGGAGAACTACCACACTGAGACATTGGTCTTAGAGTGAAAACTATTTTATTAGTGAAGTCCTAGTAGGAATCTTTGAAACTTCCCCTACATCCAGGCAAAGAGTAATTAAAAGCAATACTTTATTCCAGGGGTCATGGTAAGAGTTTGGTTCTCCCTCTAAAGTCTAGATGATGCCTGAGCGGTGGTGATCATCATATCCCCATTTCATTCACCTCTTTGGTCCCTACAAAAAGTGAATGGGCCCTGTGGACTACTGCAAATGTAAAGAATTTGTACTTTCAATCTTATTATTTTCCTATTCCTATGTGGAAAAAGGAACAGAAATAGAAATAGTTCACTTTCACTTATATATACAAGTATGGTTTTATTCAAGGGCTATGCTAGTATTCCCATCCAATGTCATACTATCGTTCAAAGGAACCTAGACTATCTGAAAATTCTGCAGAATATCACATTAGCCCCTATTTTAATGACACCATGTTAATTAGGCCACATGAGGAAACAGTGATAAATACATTGGAAGCCTTAGCAAGACACCAGATGAACTCCAAAAGGTGAGTAATAAGTTCCATGCATGCTTAACAGCCAACTGCCTCAACAAAGTTTTTACAGGTCCAGAGGCCTAGGAAGACTCCCTCAAAGTAATGAACAAATTATTGCAGTTTATACCTGCACCCACCAAAAGGAAAGCATAAAGTTGAATAAGCCTCTTTGGGTACAGGAAACAGCATATTCCAGTTTGGAAATTATTTCTCTTAGGACATAGAAGTTTGCAAACCTTGAGTGGGGTCCAGTAGATCTAGGTTCTAGTGCAAGCAACTCTGTCACATTGGCCATAAAATCTGGCTAACCCTAAGATATTAGGGCTACTGATGGTAGAAAAAAATTCTGTGGCAGCTCCTGTAGGATAAATCCAAAATTGGTCCCTAGTAATGGGAAGCAAGGCCATGCCATCTGAAGCAAATAATCAGATACTATGCTATTAGACCCTGGAAGAAATGGTGTGCCTGTCTGGGGACACTAAGTGGCAATGAGGCCAGAACCTACTGTATCATGAATCAGGCAAGCCACTGAAAGATGGTTGTGAAATATTAATCACATGGCCTTGAGCATAATCAAGGCCAAGGGGTACAATTAAGCCACAAGAACACCTGGTTCAAATTCCCATGATATCTGCCATATCTGCACTGGTACCTCATCCTCACATCAGCCTATGACCATATGGGAGACCCTTTATGGGCAGATGTCAGATACTGAAAGATCAACCTTAATTTATGGATAATTCACCTAGTATATAGGTGCAAGCCAAATATTAACTATGGCTATATTATCTTCATGGGCAGTCTTTAAAACATCAGAAAAAAGAAATTCTTCCAGTCGGCAGAGTTTCAAGTGGAAAACTAATCTACTTTGTGTATAAAGACAAGAAGCAGGTATAACTTCATGGGAATAGGAAATAATCTGACTGGCTAGTCACAAGTAAGGAAGAAGAAAACTTGGAAAATTGAGAACAAGGAAGTCAGAAGAAGCATATGAATGGATAGATAGTAATGGTTATAAAATATGAAAATTTTTGTAACGCCTGTTAAGGAAAACCAAAGACTATTCATTGTGAAAAAGACAATAAGCAATCAATTAAGACACTAAACTATTAATTAAAGCTTTAAAATGGCTCTTAGAATTATTCTCTTCCAGTTGACATCAGCCATCTCCATCACCACTCCTCCATTCCCCCAGTGCTAGCAACCCAGGGGCATGAATGGTGTAGTCATGCGGCAAGGATGGAGGTTATGCATGAACTAAATTGCTGCTGTTAAATTCCCAGACTGCTAGCAAAGGGGATTAATACTGAGCTCTATATACAGATCCATCTCTCAAAAATATCCACCAACCATTTGATGATACTTTAATCACTTTAAACTCCATTCACCCTGGAAGAGGCAGTAATTTTCCTTGACTAAAATATATGAATGTCATGCTTACGGTTGCCTTCCCTGCTCAGGGAGGCTCAGGCAACATTCAAGGGCCTACAAAATGTTTAACCCATAGATGCAGGCTCTTACATAATGTTGCATTGGAGAAAAAAACTCACATTACAGCGAAAGAGGTGCACATGACCATAGGACCCAGTAGACTGGTCAGATTCTGTCTTGATAAAGTGTTGGAATGATGTTTTCAAGGTACACACTACTTAGAACTGATACATGAAAAAATGGGAAGTTATTCTCTATATAATAGTGTTTGCCTTATGTCAATGATTCTTTTGGAGATGGAGTCTCGCTCTGTCGCCCAGGTTGGAGGGCAGTGGCGCGATCTCGACTCACTGCCACTTCCGCTTCCCAGGCTCAAGCGCTCAAGCAATCCTCCTGCCTCGGCCTCCCCAGTAGTTGGGATTACAGGCGCACACCCCGACACCCAGCTGATTGCATCTGCATTGCAGTTCTCCTTCTCCTCATCCCTAATTCTGCTTCCATCACTTCTTTATAGGTGTAGTTTCTAAAATCATTCCCCAATAAATCAACTCTATGCAAATATCTGCCTTAGAGACTAATTCACAGAGAACAAACTTATAACAGCTTCCCCAAATTTCAAGACTCAACAGTGTGTTGTAAAGGAATATCCATATGTACAGTAATAACATTTAAAAAGCACAGCAATTGTAAGGATTTTATTTAGACTACTGGTTACCCCTACTAGGAATGGAATGTGGTATGATTTACAGTTGGATTTTAGTAGGGTTTAGGGTTCTTTTTCTCAGTAGGTTCCAGTGAAAGGGAAAAGATACAAAGGAGTTGAGAGTATATTTAAAATACTGGTTACAGTTTTAGGTAATTAAATGTAATCTCTGTAAGGAGATAACTGATGACATGATGGAGATGACAGAAATTAAATGTAGTTGGGTTGGAACAGGTTTCACAACCCGGCCAAAGCACTGTTAGATTAAGGGTAAGGGTTTGAGGTATACAAATAAGAGACAGTGTTCTGTAAGAGTAAAATTTTAAACTGAATTAGGTAAGCATATAGTTCTTAGTAATCACAAAAACTAGAGTATAACTCATTCATGGGTGGTAATACAGTTTGCATATATGTCCCCTCCAAATCTCATGTTGAAAGTGTTCCCCACTGTTGGAGGTGGGGCCTGGTGGGAGATGTTTGGGTCATGGGAATGGCTCCCTTATAAGTAGCTTGGTGCCCTCCCATTGGTGATTAATGAGTTCTTACTCAATTAGTTTTTGCCAGAGCTAGTTGTTTAAAGGGGTCTGGCATCTCCTTCTCTCCCTCTCGCTCCCTCTCTTAACCTGTGACATACCTGTTCTCCCTTTGCCCTCTACCATGAGTTAAAGCTTCCTGAGGTTTCACCAGAAGTGGATGCAAGCACTGTACAGTCTGCAAGACGGTGAGCCAAAATAAACCTATTTTCTTTACAAATTATCTGGCCTCATGTGTTTCTTTATGACAATATGAAATGGACTAACAGAGGTGACCACACTGAAAGGAGGGATAAAATCATTTGAGGTGGAGAAGTTAAGACACTGAGGGTCAAGATGCCTGAAGAATAATCATCATGGATGTTTACATCTATGAATTGTGAAAGAAGTACTGCCTAAGTATTCCTAAAGGAAAAATACCAACATCATCAAGATTAAGGCTATTGACCTAAAGATCAGTATATTACCAAAACAAGAAGGAATATTGGTGGTAAAGTTTGATGAAATACATTTTCAGAACTACAAAAAGGGTTAACAAATGGATGAAGCAAAGGATGTAAAGAGGATGCCTCCACTAACCTCTGTGATCAGTGACTAAGGAAACCCATACTTTAAAGAATTACAAAGGATGTAGTGTCCTCAGAGGACAGCCAGATTTCATGCAGAGAAAGGTGAAAAGAACCTTCAGAGAAGACTCTAGGAAATTTTGATGATGGCAGATCTTGAGGTCCACGGTGAGGGTGTTTAAGCATACAGAGGAGTGAGAGGGAGAATGCATATCAGATGAAGAGATACACAGAATTGTATGAATCAGAGTTCAAGAGATGAATGAAGGTCTTGAAGTCTTGGGCTTAGTGGTTAAACTGGAACATAAGACATCAAAAGATTTACCGTGTTGGTCACTTTCCAGAGGAAGAGTGAATAATTAGTTTTACTAAACTTCCCTTTGAGAAGTGAACTCTTTGGCAGATGGTGGACATGAGGAAGGAAATATGTGGGTTGCAGACACTAGCCAGCAACACATGAAGTTTTCTTGGCATCCTCTTTAATTCTGCCAAAGATAGCATTGAGGCAAGGGGAGGGGCATATTGCCAGGAGCATGCAGTGCTCTGTGGATGCCCTGTACACTCCTGCTGATAAATATCATCATTATCATCATCTTGGTAGCAAGGAGCCACAGCAGGAAGGATTATATCAACACATCAATAAATTAAAAGAGAAATATCACGTGATCACTTCAACAGAAGCAGAGAATAGTTCATGGTTTCACAAAAATGTGCTTAGAAAACTAGAAATAAAAGAGAATTTTTCTTAATTATATGTAGGATCAAAAATCTGCAGTCAATAATATTCTTCATGGTGACAACTTTGTATCATTTTTTTGAAGAATTGAGATGAATATGTGAGTGGATGCATCACTTATACTTACCATATCAGGAGAGATACTAGTCAGGGAAGTCAGGACAAAAGAAACCAATTAAAGGCTCATGGATGAGAAAGGAAGAAACAAAAATATCATTAATGTTATACATACTTCATAAAATCATATATGTATAAATATACATGAGTGTATTATAAACCTAACAGTATAATGCTATTGCTTTAGTCAACTGACTTTTACAGAATTTAAGAATAAAACCAAAATACTATTTTATATTTACCCACACAAAGAATCATATATGCATGAGGATATATTGGTTATAAATACAAGAGTATAATATACATGGGAATAAAAAGTATGCATCAAATTCAGGATTACGGTTACCATGAAGGAGAGAAGGAAAAAGGATTGGTGATGGTCACATAGATAGTTTCAAAGTATTTTTAATACTTTATTACTAAAATAAAAAATAAATCTAAGGCATATATTGCAAGATTTTACATTTTGAAAATACTAGGTGGTAGATATATGGATGTTTATTGTTTTAATTATTATAAATTTATTTATAATTTTTTAAATACAAAGATATATATATATGAGTATGTATATATCATATACATATGATATAATATGTATGTATAATATGTAATATATATATAATCTCATCATACTATTATAGTATATTAAAATATTACATATTATATAATAGTATATATATTAGTATAATAGTATGATATATTACACTAATATATATTATATAATATGTGACATTATATAATATATATTATATAATAGTATTATATGTACATATATAATAGTATGATATATATACTTATATATATCATACTATTATAGAATATATAATTTATATATATTACATATTATACATACTATAATATTATATATATATATAATCTCGTCATACTATTGCACTTTAAGAATACTTCCTGAATAGAATACCACCCAAACATTTTAGCACAGTGTAAAATATCATCCCTGATTCGTCCCTGACAGTATGAAGACTTGTTAAATTGACTTCAAGATTCAGCATAAGCATTGACTCTTTCAAGAACTCTACCCTGGCCTCACCACTCTGGGAAGGATTCTTTTACATTGCCCTGTGTTAGCACTCAGGGCTCACATGCGTCATAGCATATATCACATGGGATTACAACATTTACTCCTTTGTGTGACTCACCAAGTAGATTATGAATTCTTTGATGACAGAAGCTATATCTTTAATCTGTGTATACTCAATTCCTAGGTATATAATGGCACATGTTAAGAAATAAATGGCTTTTGAATGAATAAAAACCAGCTTAAAAGTTATAGAAGCCATGTTTACTAGAAGCGAAAATTGAGCCCTGACGATATTATCGAAAAAGAAAAGTAACTCTCCCTTTGTTGCTCTGAACATCTGAAAACAAAGCTATATTGTTTCCAAAGCTAGCTTGCTTCCAAAGCTAGCTATTGTAAAAGTTTTATTTTCCTGTTCAGATCAATTACCAGTATTGATAATGGTCAAACATTTTAGAATCCCTGTGACTGTTATTTTGTTTGAAAAATGATTTGTAATATATGTAGACTTACTCATCTGCAACTGTTGATGTAGCAGGAAGCTGAACATTTTAATATAATTAATTTCCCATGTGATGCACCACTAAGAAACAGTCTGCAATTAGAGATATATTTTCATAATACTGTGTTTCCTGAACTGGTATTTTATGTATATTAAAATGTTCACAATATTTCTCAAAATCCATTTAAATTTCTTCACATTTGTCCTACACACAAAAAAACTAGTGACTTAAAAAATAATTACCTAATGTTACTGCTTCAGTGAAATAAATATATCCATTGCACCTGATATTTAAACTCAAAATGTGCAATACCTTGTACTCTTTACCCATTTATGACTCACAGAGCACCCCCGAATAGTGTATATGGCTAGGCTCACCATTTTGAAGTCAAACAACCTGGGTCTGGGATTGAACAGCAAGTTACCAAACCCACTGGTGGTTATAAGCAGGCCACTTAATGTATCCAGTCAATTTCTAAATCCCCACTTGGGCAAAATAATACTTTTGTCAAGATTTTCTAATACAAACCAAATAATATTATTATTCCTTCTTGAAGGCCGGAAAGCACATTGACATGCACTGTAACTAGCCATATCTGATCTCCATTCCATGATTCACAAAGCTTAACCTATAAAGATGTATGAGATGATTGTTATCACAGGCCAGTGTCTTAGGGGTCAACAAATGAGCTCTTATACAATGAGCTCTCATTCTGTTTCTGTTATTGATAGTCTAACATAAGTGCACAAAAAAGAGAACTGTAGAAACAGTAAGAGATATCTGTGATAATATATTAGAAATTTACAATATTAATCAAAAAGACAAACATTAATTTAAGCCAAATAATGACATAGTGATTTGGCTCAATTTTTCATTGGTACTAATGAACATAAAACATTTATTTCACATGTTGGTATATTTGTGGTATATAGCATGCATTATTATTAAGTGATTAGAGCTCTAATACTTCCTTTAAAGAGTTGACTAATGTAAAAATATTAGCTATTATAAAGCATTATCATTTATACACAGACTTCAACACCAATATATATTGTTTTTGAATGATGATAGCAGGTTCATTTGATCATTCACTTGGCACAATCCATTTTGTAGCCAAAAGCATCTATTTTCAAGAAAATTGGCTGAGGCTAACTAGAAATCTTAATTAAAATTAACTAAATCAAAGGGATCAATTGTGGATCAAAACTGATTGCCTAGGCCTCATTAGTACCGAAGTCTAATCAAATGAATCTGCTAGCCTCAAGTCACCACCTACCAAATTATTGCCTTATGGAATATTTTTATATGCCATGGATGCTACTTTCAAATGATGCCATGTGAAACCAAATATAGACAATCAGTAGACTTTTTTGTACATGATTACAAACATCTGGACAATCTAAACTACTTTAAAAAATTGTAATGAAATGTTTGATATTTTTGGTAATTGGTTATTTCTAAAATAAAAGATGATTTTTTGCTTTCAAGAGGTAAGCAATTGTTGGTTTCAGCTACTGATTTGTCATTTTCAATATCTGCTATTTGTGTTTGGCAGCCCTTTACTAAACAAATTTCTAAAAAGACTTTTACGAATGTATTTATTAGTCAAATAGACTTTTATTATCTTTAATATGCATACACATACCCAAATGCATATAATATTGAGAAAGTATCTTTTAGTAGCTGTATATGACAAAACTTAATCCAATTCTTGTGGAATCCTTAATATGGTGTACTTTTCAAGAGTACAAAGTAAAGTGGGAAGTGAAAAGCCCATGAGTAAAAATAGAAAAGCTTTCTTCTGTATACATTTGCTTTCAGAGAGTATTTTTGATCACTCTGGTAAAATTAAAATGAATCAAAGAAAAGAGAAAGCAAAGTGGTTCTCATGACCAAAGAGAAAAGGGAAATTGAAGAGGCAGAAAATGGTGGTAGGAGTGAGGCAGAACAGTTAGAAAAGCCAAGACAAAGTTTGAATAATGAAAAATGAAAAGAAATGGAAGTATCTAGAGCCAAACAAATGAGATAGTAGGAACATATTTTGAAAACTGAAGACATTCTAATCATGCAGTAAAAAATGAAACAATGAAAGAAAAACAAGGAATAATAGAAAATCTTCAATTTTATAACTTTTTAGAAAAATATAATTTTTAAAAATAAAAGTAAATTAAAAATGGGAAAACCTTTAAAAGAGAATAACACCTAAATTCATGTTTTATATAAATATCAAATAACTGCTTCGTATGGGCATTAGGTAGGCTTTGATGCAAAGTTAAGAAGACATGTTTGCTCAAGGAACAAACCATTGTAACATAATGGCATAGCTTCTTCTTAAATGTATGTACAATGTACAGTGTGAAAGCTTGGGAAGGAGCATGGCTAAGTTTGCTAAGAAGATAACAGAGTAAGTAACATTCATTTTGAGGCTGGAAAGTTAAATAAGCATTTATAAAGTACAGTGAGATACAATTTGATCACAGGGAACAGATTGTGAGATGTTCTAAGGAACTTAAAGGACTCTGGCTTAGTACTTTGGTGTTACAGAGAGCAACGGTGATAGTCATGAGGCTGGAGACAAAAGAAGGCCCCAGATGCACATAGTCTTGTGTGCCTGAGGAGGCGTTCTAGATTTTATTCTGGAGGTGAAATAAAACAACTGGGTTATTTTGAGTCAGAGAGTGACTTAATCAAATTTGTTATAAAAGATTACTTGATAAAAGTACAAAAGAATGAGTTATGCAAATATAAAATGCAGAAACATTATTAAAAGATAATTGCAACATTACAGGTGAGAAATTATAAAAGCCTTAACTTGGGCAATGTTAATAGAATAGAAAAAGGAGATAAATATTTAAGGCACAAAGATATCAGAACTTAGTGATTCTGAGTCTTCCATATTTATGGATTTTAGGTGTGCCCAAGATCTCTTTGTCCTCAGGAATTTTAAGCTGCCTTGCCCATTTACTGTAATCCTACTCATAATTATTTGCCATCTTCTATGCAAACAATCATGTGAAAAAAGTTGGTAAGTACTGATTATTCTTATTAATGCTTTTTGAAAAGATTTCTAATAATAAAATTGTAGTTCCTAAAAGATTTATTTTCCATTAAAAATAAAATCAATTATTTTTAATTACAGCCAGATGGTATTACTTCGATGCTATGGATTTCTGTAATATCTGGGCAAGGTAGAAGAGATATATATCAATCTGCTCCCTCCTTGCTCACAAACTTGTAATGCTGTTTTAAACTCACAATGCCTTATGTTGCTATGAGCACCCGACCATGTATCAAGCACTGTTTTTAGACACAAAGACAATAGTAAGATGAAGCAAAGTCCATTTCCTTATAGAACTTGAACATAATGAGAGAGACAAATATGATACAAATAGCTACAGGAATATGGTCATAGAGTGCTATCAAGGAAAATTGCAGGACATAATGAAGTTGCTTAATGAAAAGAATCTCTAATACAGGATCTGGTGAATGGGAGGGAGCTGAAAGGAAGGGATCAGAATAGAGTGAAATAGATGACTATTTTACCAGAAGAAATTCACAATATCCTTTAAGTGTTTAAGATACTGACAAAAGACAAACATGGTTTCAGCCAAGAAAGGATGAGATAAACCCGTGACATAGGCTATAGAGGAAGCAGAGGAAAGGCCAGGTATTGGAAGCCTGTTAGGATTCTGAGTTTATGCTTTGGTGATAGCAAGACCTTGAAGAGTGTTGAGGAGAGGAATGATTTGCTAAATCACAATGCTTTCAAACTCTTTATTTCACAAGTGTGAGTTAGACTATCCTACACAGAGAGAAATAAATGGCCATTTAAATACCAAAAATTATATTATTCTGATATATTCACAAGTCAAAGGGGAAATCAATACTTTTTAAAATGTAAAAGAGCAATTGTTAGCATCAACTAGCCCTCAATTGCCTTCCCTTTTTGTCTAAATTCAGAATAGTAGAAATCAATAACTGAGTATAATGGTAGAGAAACAGAGGGGCAAAATATGACCTTAAGCATTTCCTCCATGCTCTTGCTACTTGATTGAGAAACCCAGTGTAGCTTCCTCATTTCTGAGTATTCCTTTTAATATATACAAATATATACATATATATTTATTTATTATGAATATGTACAGGTCTGGAAACAGTAAATAAAATTTGAGGGGAGAGAGTGTCTAGGGTTTTAGTCTGAGGTTTTTATACCTTTCTTTAACCGGCTTTCTGTTATGTTTGATTGATCATGTGTGTGTTTGTGTGTTTGTGTGTCTGTGTTTGTGAATATAACTACAAGGAAATATGTAAGTAGCTATATTTGGGGTTCAGTTCTAGCTCTCAAACTAAGTAATAAGCCACACTCCTTATTTTGTCATTAGGCATGCTAAATGACTCATCAGCTTTTAGGGACATGGAGTATTATGTTTCTTTATGGATATGTGGTATGGAGCTAGCAATAAAAGCTTGCATTTCATAATTACAGGCTGAATTTCTGGACTTCAGTGAGTGTGGTAAGCATTAACCTTTAATTAGAGAATAATGTGAGTGACTGGTGAGTGCCTGCTTTTTGTACTTTATATCGCCTCCTTATTCATTTCCTGAGGCTCTTGTCTAGAATCCAAATCTAAGTGTGGCAATGCACATTCAATATTTTTATGGTGATACTCATTCAACTTTTTGGCACTGTATAAAGAAATAAGAAGCAAGAAGAAATGGTCAATAGAGAAAATATGTGGTCTTTTTTCTAACCAGGGTCTATAATAATTTCATTTTAAAATAACAAGTTGATGATATGAGAAGGCAACAAAAATATCCGACTGAAATATAGCTTAGAGAAAGAAAGTGTAGAGGTAGATAAATTACCACTTGAATAGCCATTAAATTATAGAGGCTGGGCATGGTGGCTCACACCTGTAATTCCAGCACTTTGGGAGGCTGAGGTGGGTAGATAGCTTGAGCCCAGGAGTTTAAGACCAGTCTGGGAAACATGGCAAAGCCCTGTCTCCACGAAAAATACAAAAATAGCTGGGCACGGTGGCCTGTACCCGTAGTCTCAGCTACCCAGGAGGCTGAGGCGGGGATAATTGCTTTGGCCAGGAAGGTAGAGGTTGCAGTGAGCCAGGATTGGGTCACTGCATTCCAGCCTGGGTGACAGAGAGAGATCCTGTCTTACATAGATAGATAGATAGACAGACAGAAAGACAGACAGATAGATTAGATAGATAGATAGATAGATAGGTAGATAGATAGATAAATAGATAGATAATACACTGTAGATGTCATCACCTCCAAGTAATCAGATTTCTTACATCATATTTTATTAGGCTATCTTTATAACATAACAGTTTTCACTTATATCATATATAATACTTTTGCAATGAAGTATCTCTCCCTCTCCTTGGACTGATGATCTGTTTCCTACATTCATAAAATTAAATTTTATCACAACGTTCTCATATCTTTCTCCTTTTCCTACTTATAACTAGGCTAAAACTTCTGGCTTCTCAGATGGCTGTATCTCTCCCCATATAGGTAGTTTTTCTGCATCAGTACAACAGATTGATTAAGCAGATGGGCCATGCTTAGAATATAGTATTATTTTGAAAGGGACAATCACTTCTTTCGATGCCAATGGGATGCTAATAGCGTTTGTATAACATTCTTGATGTAATTCTTCACTATAATTTTGCACTTATTTTGTTTCTATCAGTCACAAGTTTCTTTGTGAGCCAGTCATGCATAAAATCTTTCCCAGCTGTTAGAAATCAGTGTTTGGCTATTTCTCCATATATATCCAAAATGGTGTTAAGAAGTATGAACATTATTTGGTTATTTTGCTCTCAATCTTTTTTTATTATGTTTGTGTTCTCTTGGTGTTCACATCATCACCCAATTTAGTATCATTTGTGATTTGAATTAATGTGCTGTGTACCTCTATGTCCAGACTAAAAATAAAAGTATTAACATTCTTCTGGGATACTTGAAATTGAATGCAATTTAATACCAATAAAGCAGGGCCATGATGTTTTTCAGAAATGGATTGACAGACTATTTCTACTTAGGGGAAGTGCAGCAGCATATTGATCATAAAGGGAGACTTAAAACTTCCTAAAAAGAATCCCTTAAAGCCTTAATCTACAGTACAGCTGCAGTAAAGAAAGATAACAGTATGGTGGCTGAAATTATTTTTTTAAAAAGCACTTACATTGAAAAGGAAATGACTACAGGAGATAATCTTCTATTTTATCACTGTGAAACTTTAGAGACAGTAATGAGCATAACAAGTGTGAAATATGCTTAATGTATTAACATGACAAGTACTGCAGAGTGGAAATTTCCATTTAGAATTTCTGCAATTTAAAAGATAAACTGTATCCCCACTATAGCTGTATTCCTTAGAATTTTTGATTTTATCACTCTACACATGGATAGATAGTGAGACTTTGAGTTTCAGTAAGAATGCCTTGTATGTACTTCTACATTCAGAGAAGTTTATGAGATCTCAGAAATGGTTCCCCAAAAGGTATGGAATAGAGAACTTAAAGTAGCAACACCTATCCATATGGCTGGAAATTTCATGCCTGGCAACATTGCTTGCAACTGTGACATACTTTATATTCTTCCAGCAAAATCTCATTGTATTCATGGTTTTTATAGGTATTGCAGTAATATAAATTTTCACTATTTCATTCTTTCTTGGAGGCAATGAAGGGGAAAAAGGTTGGACTATATGGAACTAAGGAAGCATGACCTTGATTCACTGCTCTTCTGAAACACATTTATCAGCTTTATATGGTCAACTATAGTATATTGAGCTTTAAGCACTGAAGCATTCTGAAGACACTGTTATATTATTTAGGATACTGTGCAAAACAAAAATCTTTGCTTTCTCTGGACATATGAACATATATATATGAATGAATTCAGTATTGTTTTGATGTTCATAGGCTTATATGTTATGTCCTTTTCCTGTTAGGATTTAGAAATCCTTTTCTCCTCTAAGTCTCCACCTATTACCGCTTGCATTTTTTCTTATTTGCTAGTTTAATCATTAGTGCAGACTATGGACTGTAATTCATGGGTGTCTGTGTGTTTCTGTACTTTTTTCTGAATGTGAAAACTTTTGGTAAAATCTATTTCCAAAACTCTATCATTCCTCTTATCTGCTTTATAAAAAAGCAAATTCCAAAAGATACAGAATAAATAATAAAGAGTAGAAGACCGCCTTAGTTATTTCCAAAACCAGAGGTACTGTTTCATGTAAAAACTTGCGAGCATATGGAATTTGCTAAACTAATAACTAGAGCATCCAAGACTTGAAGGCAATAGACATTTCCTTTTAGCCCTTCTGAAGGGCAATCAGGACAATTTTGAGGAGGCTCATTGTACTTACCAAAAGATAAAATATACACAGAGTAGGCTATCTGTAGAGAAAACCATGATTTTATGCATAATTTACCTTCCTTTCCAGAAATATTTATCATTATTTAAAGAGATTAATTGCAGAACAAATTTTCGGGTCCCAGGGCCTCTAGAAAACATCCAATAAACTTGACTGGAAAAGAACAATATTACAAGTAATATTTTCAACTATTAGAAAAACACTACCTATTTAAAGTAATTAAGATAATTTCAATAATTTAATGAACTGTCATGGAATTATGAATGGGGAAATGTATGGAAATTGAGATATTTCTTACATCATACATGTTAAAAAAAGTTTTGCAGCTTGTTGGATAGTTTGTTGATCGGGTAAAACTTGTAAGCCTCAAAAGAATCATAAATAACAAATAAAATTAAATAATGTTTCTGTAGTTTTTCTTGCTACAAAGCTGCTTTTCCTTGAATATAAAAGTGGAACAGGTGTTGTACAAGTAAGAACTGGACAAGAAGTGCATCTCCTATATACAGCATATACTTTGGTTAAATTTTCTCTATGCTTAAAGACATAGCCAATTTGTTTTATTACATTTACAAAAAAGATTATTTTCAACTTTTAAAACATTCAAATTATTTTGAATGCTGTTTAAAGGACTATGTTTATCAGAATTCTGAGTCACTACTAAGTACTCCCTAACTCCTGTACTCAGTGCCCCATTGTTTAAGAGCTTAAATACATACATACACATATTCACAAACACACACACAGAAAAAAAGCACAGAGATATATATTCCAAAGCACAGCCATACATTTCAATAGTCTGTAGCACCCAACATATTTAGACATCCTACATTAACCTAAAGCAACTGAATTAACCACTGCCAGCAATATAGTGATTTTAAAATTTGAAATGGTTTTGAAATCTTTCATAATCACTTTATTCTTGAAGTTACTGAATTGTAATGATTTAATAAAGGAAAAATCTTTGTCCCAAGACAGTGGGAAAATGGAAATTTTATATTTGCTTATATCATGGTTAATTTTGTGTCAGCTTGAATGGGAGAGTGGATACCCAGATATTTCATCAAATGTTTTTCTGGGAGTGTTTGTGTGGGTGTTTGACAGGAGCTTAACATTGGAACTGGTAGACAGAGTAAGGCATATTCCTCTTTCTAATGTGGTGGACCTCATTTAATCAATTGAAGGTATGAATAGAAAGTTGACCCTCTGGATAAGAAGAAGAAAACCTCTCTCTGCCTTTTTTTTTTTTTTTTTTTTTTTTTTGATACAGGGACTTACTTAGATGCCTGGGCTGGCATGCAGTGGCACAATCTCAGCTCACTGCAGCCTTGACTTCCTGGGCTCAAGCAATCCTCCCACCTCTACCTCCTGAAAAGCTGAGACCATAGGCATATACCACCACACCTGGCTGTTTTTAAAATTTTTTTGTAGAGACAATGTCTACACTATGTTGCCTAGTCTGTTTTTGAACTCCTAATCTCAAGCAATCCTCCTGCCTCAGCCTCCCAAAGTGCAGGGATTACAGGTATAAGCCGCTGAACTCAGTCCTTTCTGCCTGTCTTCAAGCTGGAACATTGGTCTTCTACCTTTGGTCCCAGGCTTGGACTGGAACTTACACCATCAGCTCTTCTGATTTTCAGATCTTTGGACTCAGACTTAATTCTACTACCAACTCTCCTGGGTCTCCAACTTGCTGACTGTCGATATCAGGCCTTCTCACCCTCCATAACTGTGTGAGACAATTCCTTATACTAAATTTCTTTATCTTCTATTGGTTCTGTTTCTCTGGAGAATCCAGATTAATACAGGCTTATTCCATAGGAAACACTATAAATCCTTTAAAATGTTCATTTAAAATTGTGATAAGCAAATGATTGCTTGGCATTTAAATATAAATGACATTTTCTACTCAAGTCCTGATATTGTATAATTTAGTTAAGCAGATAGAATACTTACGGGTAAAATAAGTTTGCAGATTATAGGAATGGAAAATTGTAGGCATCATTTTTAAAGTTCATTAAAAAATGTAAAAAGATTACAAGAAAAAGGAATATGAAGGTGCAAGAAAATATTTTGAATGATCTCAAAACAATAGATAAGATTATCCTCACATTATCAGTTTGACCACTGCCAGCAATGGCTATCTCTGCAGATTCAGGTGAATGCTACTTTTTCTAATCATAAAAGTATAGTTAGTGCAAGCATCAAAGAGTCAGTCAAATATAACAATAGATCTTTGAACTGAAGTTTCTACCCACAAATGAAAATAATTTTTAGTTTTTTTAAGCAATGAATATTTCTCTATGACCTAGGATGCAACAATCAGAGACAGAGCAATGATCTGGAGAACCCACCAATTTGAACAAGAAAAAAACATCCCTTAAAATGGGCAAAGATTTTTGCACGTTCATGAACAGACACTTACTTCTCAAAAGAAGACCTTTACGCATCCAACAAACATGAAATAAAAGCTCAACATCACTGATCATTACAGAAATGTAAATCAAAACCACAATAACATACAGTCTCACACCAGTGGGAATGACGGTTATTAAAAAGTTAAGAAACAGATGCTGGGGAGGCTGTGGAGAAATAGGAATGCTTTTGCACTATTGGTGGGAATGTAAATTAGTTCAGTCATTGTGGAAGACAATGTGGTGATTCCTCAAAAACCTAGAACCAGAAATACCAAAAATGTTCTTAATTCCCTCTTCATAGGATGATGTATCTTATATCCTTCAAATATACACAACTATATTGATAAAACTATGTAAGATACAAATAATTCTGATCAGTTTGTTACAATGAAAGGGTAGATAAATGTAAAAAGAAATTAATGATTGATACATTCAATGAGGAGGGAAGTATAAAATATTATTTCACTTTATTGACATATTTATCCCTAAGTATCATACAAGAATAATGGCATGCCAGGATTATTGGTTAGCGAGAAGACAAAGCAGTTAAAATTTAGACATACAATTGTGCCACTGCACTCCAGCCTGGCGACAGAGCAAGACTCCGTCTCAAAAAAAAAAAAAAAAAAAAAATTAGACATACAAAGAACATGTAGAAAAATAGAATATCCAGAAAAAACTAACCAAAGAAATGAAAGATCTCTACAATGAAAACTATAAAGCATTGATTAAAGAAATTGAAGAGGAGATTTTAAAATAAAAAGATATTCTAGGTTCATGGATTGAAAGAATCAATAATGCTAAAATGTTTACACTGTCCAAAGAAATCTACAGATTCAGTGAAATCCCTGTCGAAATACCAGTAACATCCTTTACAGAAATAATAATTCTGACATATAAATGGAACCACAAAAGACTCAGAATAGTCAAAGCCATCCTGAGAAAAAGAACAAAACTGGAGGAATCACATTACCTGACTTTGAGTACTACAGAGCTATAGTAAACAAAACGCCATGGTCCTAGCATAAAAACACACAATAAAGCACAATAGAGAACCACATAATAAATCCATTATGGTGGACTCATTATTAACAAAGGTGTTGAGACCATACATTGAAGAAGGAATGGTCTCTTCAATAAATGGTGCTGGGGAAACTGGATATTTATATGCAGAAGAATGAAACTAGACCCATATCTCTCGCTATATGTAAAAATCTAATTAACATAAAGACTTAAATCTAAAACCTAAAACTGTAAGAAAACATTGGGGAAACTCTCCAAGTTATTGGGGTGGGCAAAGACTTCTTGAGTAAGACCTAAAGAGCATAGGCAACCAAAGCAAAAATGGACAAATGGGATCACATCAAGCTAAAAAGCTTCTGCACAGCAAAAGAAAGTTAAAAGGCACAACCCAAAGAATGGCAGAAAATATTTGCAAACTACCTATCTGACAAGGGATTAATAACCAGAATATAAAAATGAGCTTAAACAACTCAGTAACAAAAAAAAATCAAATAATGCAATGAAAAGATGAGGAAAAGATCTGAACAGTTATTTCTCAAAAGAAAACATAAAATGGCCAACAGGTATACAAAAAATACTCAACATCATTAATCATCAGAGAAATGCAGACTAAAACTACAATGAGATATTATTTTACCTCAGTTAAAATCACTTTCATTCAAAAGACAGGCAATAATGAGTGCTGGCAAGGACATGGAGAAAGGGGATCCCTTGTAAACCGCTGGTGGGAATGTAAATTAGCACACCCACTATGAAACAGTACAAAAGGTCCTCAAAAAACTAAAATAAAGCTATCATATAATCCAGCAATCCTACTGCCAGAGTGTAGACTCAAAAGAAAAGGAAATGAGTATATTGAAGAGATATCTGCAATTCCATGTTTATTGTGACACTATTTACAATAGCCAAGATTTGGAATCAATGTAAGTGTCCATCAGATGATGAATGGATAAAGAAAATGTAGTATATATACACAATGAAATAGTATTCAGTCATGAAAAAGATTGAAATCCTGTCGTTTGCAGCAACATGGATAGAATTGGAAGACATTATGCTAAGTCTAATAAGCCAGGCACAAAAAGATAAATATCTCATTTTCTCACTAATATGTGGGAGCTAAAAATTAAAACAATTGATCTCATGGAGATAGGGAGTAGAATGATGGCTACCAGAAACTGTTAAAGGTAGTGGGGATGGAGGGACAAAGTAGGGATGGTTAATGGGTACAAAAATATAGTTAGATAGAAAAATAAAATTTATATTTGATAGCATTAATAGGTGACTATAGTCAACAGTAACTGATTTTGTGACATAAAATAACTCAAAGAGTGAAATAATGTTCCTAACACAATGAAATGATAAATTCTTGAGATGATGGATAGATACCCTAATTTACCTGATTTGATTATTACATATTGTAGGCATGTATCAAAACATCACATGTACCCCCTAAAGATATACAGCTAATATGAATTCATAGTAACTAAAAATAAAAAAATAAAGAATATGTAGAGAGATTTAGGAATACCAGTTTTCATGAGCCAATATGGGCAATAATCAGGTAGAAAGATATGGAACACCTACTGTATGAGGGCCAAGATCAAATCCATAGTTTTGTTTATTATTATTATTCAGTAACAAGTATTATTGTTATGTAAACATGTATGTATTATTCAATAAACACATATTTAGTGTTTGTTATATGCCCAGCACTGTGGGGGAAATAAGATTATAAAATAATTTTTCCACTAATGTGAAAAGATTTATCTTGCATCCAACAAATATTTGTTGTATACTTACTATTATGTGACAGGCTGTCATGGGAAATACTACAATGAATAAAAATAGATAAAATTCTCTGCCTCCTGGATTCTGTATTCTAATGGTGATGGGTTGTGGGCAATGGTCTTTTTGGAGTAAAAGATTAAAACAAAAACAAGAAGAACAGAGTGGGTTGGAGAAACAGAAGTATGAGCATAATAGAATTATTCTGTATGTGAGTTTGAGTTCTATTAGGTATCATTAAAGAGTATTGAGGAGTACTTAAGGAATAGCTTAATTATCCAGAGGTTACTCAAAGTCATGGAAAATCTGAAACCCATCATGGAAATAAGATTGAATTAGACATTCATTAAGAAAAGTGATTCTTGTATGTTGAATAGCACCTAAAAACTAGCTTACATTCTACAAACATAATATGAAACTAAAAGTAGTTTAATGGTTGATGTCTGTCAAAAATATCCAAGTTCCCTCATTCCATCATCTTCCGAAAGATGCATAATCAGTTGACTTAGAAATTCAACCACTCAATATGTGTTTCTCATCCCAACTAGAATTTGTATGAAATTCTGACCTTTTACACCTTTTCCTATTCCCAGAAAAGAAAGAACATTGGCTAAAAACAAAAAATTCTAATAAATGCAAGATGGGTTGATTAAGGATATAATCTGATTTCTGTTTTATTAAATCATTTTATATGAAGCCAAACATGGTTTTCTGTTTTATGTTCTCCATACTTACAACTGACTCTAGAAACAAAGAGCTTCATCTCTTCTAGGAAAGACAAGTTCCAGTTTTGGCTATCTGCTTTTTTGTTAATTTCTTTGTTTTAAAATTTGATTGCATTGATCCTTAAAACTGAGACTCATTAGAAACCATAAAGGAAGATACTACAGAATGTCCCAACTTTCAAATCTCTAGATAGCTAATGTTACTTTAATATTAACCATAGTGTTTCTGAATTATTGCTGTAATATTTCAGTAATGGGATAGAAGCTGTCAAGGTCAAAAGAGCCTCCGAAGGGAGATGTACAAAGAGAAAGCATTAGATCTGAAAAGCACAGTTGTAGCTGCTCGAAGGAATCTTTTTACTAAAGTAATGTGCCGAATGATATCACATAGAACTGCGAGATCCCAGAAGTTGCCATGTGTCAAGTGCTCAGAGATGAAAGTGAGTTTTGGTTTCTGTTTCCTTTATATATTAGCGTATAAAACACCTGGCACCTTTCATTCCAAGTGAAGCACATATTTAATATACATAAAGCTCAACGAAAGTTTTTTTTTTCCCCTACAGAAAGATTGTTGGATTTTTCATGCACTGAACAGAGCAATATGATTTGCAATATGCCTGGTGGTCTGTGGGAGCACAGGACTGAGCAAATGTTGGTGAGTGCACCCTCTTCCAGAGCTTGCTTCCTACCTTTTTCCATTTTGCTCTAGTTGGGAGGTCCTGTTGAATGACTGGGTATGTAACACCAGGAGCATAGCTTGGTCATTACTCTCTCCTTCCTCACCAGAAAATGGAATGTCTTATTTAGTAGCTCTTTCTTTATACAAGTTTTATTTATAGTCTTTTTATACACCAGGACTGACAGGAGGCTGGCATAGTTCAATATGTGGTTGAATTTCAGATCATGGGATAAATCTGTAACTTCTTTTCTCCCACCACACTGTTTTAAAAGGAACAAACTAACAAACAGAAAAGAAAGCAAGCCTCAGCGATAAACATTTAATATGACCCTACTAACCACTTGCATTTGTATGTCATTCAGTTTTCTAAGACCCTGTTATCTATATTTGCTTTTGCTCCTCCCACTACCCCTCTAAAGCCTATTACCCTCCTTTGGCATCTGTAAACTCTGAAGTGCAGAAGAAAAGTCACTTACCTGATGGCAATCAAATTAACAGTCATTACACCCAGCACCCAAATCAAGACACTCTTACTTTACATTCTGTAGTCTTTTCTCTCCAAGTAGGCAGTGCCATAATGCCAAACAGAACCACATGAGTCAGAGCCTAGAAAAACCTATGCAACACAAGGGAAGAGAGAAGCATCCCACTGCATTTTTTTTCCAAAATAAATTGAATATAAGTTTAAAAATTAAGTTTTTTTCATTGAACTTTAATTATCATCTCTGGCAAAGTCTTTCTACATAAAGGTTTCTATTTTATTGCTGTCTAGTAATATTAATACTTTTATAATTATTTTGTAGTTTTACAGTTACACTTATACTATTTATTACAATTATATTATTACTACAAAAGTGAAGAACTGTCAAATCATATTGCTTATTCTCTCCTTTGCTTACACTAGACTTGAAATAAAGGCTCTTAAACTGATTCATTCTTTAAAATATATTTGGAATCCAAAAATAAGACATGTTAATATTATGTAATTGCTAAGTTCCTTGCCATGATTTATTAAATCAATGCATATACCTTGATGCATCAAAATCCTATTTCAATGAAATTACTAGACTATAAAATGATTGTTTTGTTTTTCTCTGTCATTTAACCAACAATAATTTTTGCAGTGTTTTCCATATAATTAAATATATCTGTAAAGCATTAATGCCCTCTAAAAATTAAACATCCATAAAATTTTTGATTCAATAGTAATATAAATGTGACATAGGAATGTGCTGGATATTTTGAGATGCAAAGCCTCTTTTGGGATATATTACTATTTTGCCACTATGAGATTTTTAACTCTTAACCAAGTAAGAGCTTATCATTCTAGTTGAAATGGTATTCAGAGACTTACATTTTGGCATAGCATTTCAAAAATTCTTTTTAAGAGCAAACCCATCTTTACTTGAAAATAATCATGAACTTATTCAAAGAGGAATTTCAAATGTTAACAATTGTTAATTTAAACAACAGTTAAATATCTCAAGTAAGATTAACACAAGGCTAAGCCAAAGGTTAGTATTATCACAGGAATCAGAATCAGTCAAGATTTCCTAATTTCCTTATGAGTTTTGTTTATTTGTTATTTTTCCAGGAAAACCAAGATTCCTTCTATGATAAAGGGGACTGGGCACATCAATATTCTTTCACATACATTCACCTGTATAATTATAGCTTACTAGACAAATTATTTTCCCCCAAAAAATCTGCTTCCAATTGAGTAAAATATGAAAACATTTACATAGTTTTTATTAACATAATACATGAGGAAAGACATAGTGTTTTCATCACACTGACTTGACTTCAGATATCAGTTCTGTCATATTTAGTTGTTTGATTGGAAGCAAACTTAAACTCTATTAAGCTCTGCTTAGCCTTACTTAAAATAAAAAATATGGAAATATCTGCCTCACAGATTTTACAGACTTTTAGGATGATCTGATAAGATAGAATCTCCAAAGAATCTAATAGTTCCTATCATATAACAAATGCCTGATAAATGGTAGCTATTATTTTGCATATTGTTGTTACATGAATGTATCTAGATCACTTGCTTATAATGTCCAAATTTATTAAACAATTAGATGATTACCATACCCATTGGACAAATTCTTATTTATTTATTTAATAAATATTTATTAAGCCTTTATGATATGTCAACACTGTACTGAGGATTCAGACATAAATAAAGCAAAATCTTTGTCTCAAGAAATTTGCAGTATTATTAGATCCATAAAAGCTCTTGTTTTTTGGAAGTGTATTATATGAAAATAATTGCATTAAACACTTTGAAGACATTATATTATTTAATTATAGCTGTTGTCAAAGTCAGTATCTGAACCTCTGTTACACTCTAACTTTTAAGCCCAAACTCTCAATTGGTACAAAGCACTACTATGAAAAATACAACTGCTTTGTCACAGGGAGAAAAGAGTAATAACTAATTTGCTTAATAAAAAATATCCACTTTTGCCATTTATTTTTTAGCAGTATATTAATTTTAGCAGACAAAAAAGTAGATTTTATTTCCTTAATTTTTTTCTTTTAAAAATAACACTTTGATCAAAATAAATCATTAAGGTCATTTGTAAATCTCTTTACAAATCAGAAAGCTGTATGTTTCTCTTTATTTGAAATTATGGGACACACAAATTTGTGAACTGCTCCATATTTTTAATGCAAGGACCAATTACCTGCTGATGAGTGCAACAAGCTAAAAGAAGAGATTTCCAAAATGATGGAGCTCCTGGCTAGAAAAGACAGCGAAACAGGAGAAAACAATAGACAGGCAGCATCCTCTCTTCAGCAGGCGTCATTGAAGCTCTTCAAAATGGCATACAAAAAGATAGTATCTGAGCAAGAAGGCTCTGGAAGTTCTGGCACTGGGGAACAAAGAAGGTCAAAGGGAGGAAAAACAGTAGTAATAGCAGAAATTTTGGAGCCAAAAGGATGACATAGGAAGCTTAGGAATGAAGAGGCTTCCTGAGCAGAAATGGGCAAACTTCAGTCTTTTTACTGTGTTTTTGCAGTTTTCTATATATAATTTCCTTAATTTGTAAACTTAGTGACCATTAGCTAGTGATCATTTAATAGGCAGTGATTCTAACAGTATAAAGTTTACAATGTTCTGTGTCCCTAGCTTGTTATTTTTCAGCTCCATGTAAAAGGGGATAGGGTGAATTAATTGATTGTTATAAATATTTAACTGTTTTACACTGAAATGGCCATATTTTCAAGGTGTGAAACTGTCTTGCACACAATAAAGGTAGTCAGCCACAGACTTGGAATGAGACCACATATGGAGATGAGATCCTTTTAAATAGCCCAGTACTGCTGTACTGGTTTGTATGTACATGGGGTCCTTCAACTGAGGCCTTTCAAGGCCAGCTAACTGTGCCATGTTTGTAGATGGGCAGAGGAATCTAGAAGAATGGAAAACTAAGCTATTTATTTTAGGAACAGCTATTAAAACAAGGTAGGAATGAGGCTAGGCCCTTAACTCCCCTAAGGCATACTTTTCTAGCTACCTTCTGCCCTGTGTCTGGCATCTACATTCTTGATAATTATTCTCTTTAATTCATTCTAGATTTTTAAAAATAAATACGAAAAGCATCTAAAAAATAAATTATGATTATTCTAAATGTTCACTAGAAGGTAGATAATGTCAGTGATTTCAAATGACTTGGGGGATTCTCCGTCATTACTGACATTTTGTTTGTTAGTTTTGATCCACCAAGGATCCATTTAGTTAATATTGAATGATAAATTTTTAATGAAACTGTTTTCAATATATACAGAGTGTTTAAGAAATAGAAGCATTTTTCAAGCTAACTGGTCTGCTTTAAATTTCTATGTAACACATTTATTGTTAATACAGAAAGATCCACCTTTTGAATGTTCTTATTATCAGCCGTGAAAATGTATTTGATACTTTGAAAGATCTGATGTACCAAATTCATTCAGTAAGCTTTCTTAATTTCCCCATATAATATTAATTTATATTTTCCTACTTGTGACCCTACTAGAGGATATCTATCTTATTACTAAATTTGTTTTATTGTCCTATAGATTTTGAACATTTCATTGAAGGAGATCAAGAAAATTAAATACTGATCAAAAGTCCACCTAAACTTGCAAATGTATTTGTATTACTTTATAGATTTGACATTTAAAAATTACTCTAAACTGGGTGGCTTAAAACAATGAACGTTTATGCTACCACCGTTTTGGATGATTAAAGTCTGAAATCAACTTGGCAGCAGGGCCGTGTTCCCTCTGAAGGCTCTACAGATTAATCTTTACTACATGCTTCTTCCAGCTTCTGGTAAACCCAGGAGTTCCTTGGCTTGTGGCAACTTAATTCCATTTTCTGAATCTTCACATCATCTTCTTCGTTTCTGTGTCCTCTCTTCTTCTTATAAGGAGTTAGAGTTATTAACTTAGGGTCCACCCTAAATCTAGTATATCACCCATATTAATTACATCTCCACCTATTATTTTAAAATAAGTTCACATTCTGAAGTTCGAAGTTGACATGAATTTTGGAGGGATATTATGCAACCCACTTGAATTCATAATTAGTAATTTATTGGAAATAACAGAAGTTATCTATAGAAAATGCAGTCATTGACATGCATTTATTAAGATAACAAACATTAATTGTCTGGGGCATATATAATGCAGAATCTATCTTTAAGTAAAGGATACCTTGAAATTTATTCTGCAGGTTTATCACTATATATAATAGATATAGGTATGGAGTCCTAAATTCATGGATATATTTATAGTCTAATAGTCTAGTAAAGAATCTAAGCATCTAAGAGCTAATTACACAAAATTATTAGGTATAAATGTAATAAGTGGAGCAAGGCAGAAGAAAAAGTACAGTGAACACATATATTAAGTTCACCTATTGGGTGGACTTGACTCAGTCTTAGAAATTGGATTCCTTGAGAAAGTAATATCCAAATTGAGATTAAAGGTGACAGAATTAACTAATTGAAGAGAGTTTTTCTATGCTTTCATTATATTTTCTTAACAATCTATAGTAAAAAAATCAGTAATTCCAACTTTCTGAGAAGTCTTTTAATTATACCCTTTTCATTTAGTCACTCTCATTGTATAACCTAATGTCCCCAAAGGAGAAACAGATATATTACCCTGCGAGTAAATCCAGTAACCTGACTTTTGCATTACATTTTAGTATTCAGATGCAGCTGAACAGAAACAGTGGGAAAGTTTCAAGGTTAGCAAAGTCCTAATTTGACCTATTAATTCTGGACTTCTAAACTCTTCTGAAAAATTGTATTTTATAAAGGTGGACTTATAAGTAGAACATGATTCAGTGTAGCACTAAGCTACAGTCCCTGGCAAATTTCAAAACACTCTCTGTACAGAAAAGAGTGAAAATGCTATATTGTCCTAACATCATTGTCTGTAATTTACTCTGCATAATGTAGCTTCCACTGAATTAAATATATATAAATATACAAAATTAAATGAATATATATCTCCAGTAAAGCTATTATCACTTATAATCTAAAGTAGAACTCCTAGAAGATTACTGTTCTGCATTTTCTTCTGTTTCCTTGAATACCTTTGGTAATTCTGGGAAAATGGGGATATCTTGAAATTGAACAGAATCTCTACAAAGCTGTTCCCAGTGGGAAAAAAAAAAAAAAGGACTAAACTGAAAATCTTATTGACCATAACATCCAGGTTAAATAACCATATTAAAAATAAGTCAAAATTGCTAAGTAAAATTGTCCCATGTGGAAATATGTCGATTTCCTGATAATATGGTTGATTGCTTTCTATGAATCATTTCTTCAGACTATGCTAGGAACCTAGAGAGAAAAGAGGGAATTTCATAAATAAGCCTCTGTAATAAACAAGTAAGTCCACAAGAGACAAAGAAGCTTCAAAGAGCAAGGTGACAATTTAATTTAATTCAATTTGATCTAATTTAATCAAATCTAATCATATTCATCTCTACTGTACCAAATAAGACTTTAGCTCAAGACAGTTTGCATCTTTTTTGGCCTCTTATCAATTAAATAGTCAATTAAAGCCCTGATTCCAGTATGATTCAATCCTAACACTTGATTAAAAAGACTCCAGAAAAGTACTTGTTGATTTAGGAGAGTTTTGCATACATCAGGTGGGAAATGCATGTCATTGAATGCATGATGATAGTGTTATCTTTCTACATTCACTATTGAAAACCAATTTAAAAAAGACACTTGATTATATCCTCTGCAGCTCTTAACTGGACAATTTTTATTTTAGAGTATAGCTCATTTGCCTGGAAGTAGGTATATATTTTCTATATACATCCTTATCAGTAGTATCTAAAAACCAAACTTCTTACCTACAGATTGCAAAATTCATTTAAATTCTGATCACCAGATATAAATTGGTGAGCTCAGCTCTACAGGTACATGAGTAAATTTGTCCTTTCTCCTAGAGCCATCTGTAACCTAGACAAAACAATTACACAGAACATTTCCATACAATGTTGAAATTGCTATAAAAACATCTGATAATTTACTGGTGTCTCACTCTGTGCCTGGAACTTTTCTGAAATTTCTTTATGTACTAACTCATTTAATCCTAACAATAAACCTATGAGCTATATCTTGTCACTGCAGAAAGAGTAACATGACAAATTTAAGTAATTTTCCAAATGTCACAAAAGTAAAAAGTGGAAAAGCACAAGCTGTTTTGTGCTGTAGACACTAATTAATATGTTCATAAATTGGCAGATATAAAAAAAGTATTGTTCCTTCTATCTGCATTTTATATTCTAACTCCTTCCATCTTCTAAAAGACCTTGCTAGGCATTGTTTTTTTCTTTCACATAAAACTTCTTTTAATTTCATTCTTTCCATTAGTATTTAAATATGCTCAAATCTCCTCCCTTACAACAAAAAGTGCTAAATATAAGAATAAATTAATGCCCTATCTCAGGATTTATTTTTCTACAGAATAATCTCTTTCTATGAAATTTCACACTATTATAGGGCTTCCATTTTCATTACACAATAACTGCAAATTTGTATCTTCAGTGGTTAACTCTTCATACCATGCTGCCATCATTCCTCACCTACTAAGTAAGAAACTTAGTAGGTGATGGCATCTTCATCCATTCATTCTGTAAGCCCAAAGCCTAGAAGTTACCCTATCTTATAAACCTCTTTTCCATTCCATCACAATGTCCTATAACTTCTACCTTCTAATTCTCAAGTATATCCAGTTATATCAAATGACCATAGATCAAGCTATAATTTTTTTTCTACCTGAAAAGAAACACTCTAAAGAAATCCCTTCTTACATTTTTGCTGTGCTAAAATTTATTCTCCACTCTGTAGCCAGAGTGATTATTTCAAAAGACACACATAATAAGGACATTTTCCCAATTAAGTCTCCTTCAATAGCTTCAAATATGTCCTGTGATAAAAATCCTTAGCCTGATCACCAAGGTTTGGGTGGTCTGGTGCCTTACAACTGCCTGAGCACACTGTAGGAAGCTGGCCTGTCCATCTCTGCATGTCAGTTCCTTGCTCCTTCATATTAGAAACTCTGGACCTGTTACTCTCTCTATGCTGAATTTTCCCATATTGTGCCCCAATTTTAACTTCAAATACAAATTGAGTTTCATTTCCTCAGAGAAACCATAACCTGAGCTATCAGAGTAAATTAGATCCCTTTAACATCCCGTAGAAAGCCTATATATGTTCTTTTTATAATCCTGATCGGTTCTTTCGACACATTGATATTTACTATTATTATTGTGTGTCTCCCTAACTAGAAGTGAAACTCTATGAAGATAGCTAAAACATCTTTTTAAAAAATGCCCATATCCCTATCATTTGACATGTAAATTGTACTTGGTAGATGCTTGATACATATTTGCTGTATAAATGAATAGAAAAAAAATGAAGTTAAAGGTTTTTACTTTCCAGTGCTTTGATAGATTTTTCATCATAAATCTTATGCATTCTTGGTTTTCTTTCAATTTAAAGTAAGTTTTTAGGAAAAAATTGCTATTTCTTTAGCTAAAATGTTAACTTGATGGGGGGGGCAGTCTTAGAAAAGAACAGCTGTTCCAAAGTATAAAATATGATTCAGAAAAACTGAGAGAATTTTTCAAGGAATTTAGTCTATTATGCCTCCATTTTCTTGGCTTGAGAACAAAATTATTCTTACCTAAAACTTGCTGGCACTAGGATTTAATGGGCATAACGCATGTGACAGTCCTTCTCAGAAAATGAAATACAAAGAAAATGAAAAAGAGTGATTGACAGAAACATAAATACAATAGAGCAGAGAATAAACTGGGAAAGCACATGTCTGGATTACTATTTGACATGAAAAGCTATTAAAGGTGACAATACCTTCATCATTTGTCTACACTGTCTTTTATGCAAAACATACTCAAAGTAGACCTAGAGTGACCTCTTGCCAAATGGCACAGCTTGGGGGTTTTCAGTGCGTGTTGGATTGACATTATATTTTATTCATTTTTGCGCTGACAGTAGCAGCAGTATCTAATCATATAAAGACCAGAGAATCTTCCTGTATGATATTCAGGTCACTTCTTACAGGTCCTTTCTATTCTAGACAACTGTGATGTTGCCTGTGAAAAAGTAGGAATTGAGGACAACAGATGAGGTGATGAAAGAGGCGCTTCAACACATCTCTAGAACCAACTACTTAGCCCTATGTTAAGTAAAAAAGCAATCAATTATCATCATGCAGGAAATGAATATGACATTATATTAGACCATTTTCATGCTGCTGATAAAGACATACCTGAAACTGGGAAGAAAAAGAAGTTTAATTGGACTTACAGTTCCACATGCGTGGGGAGGCCTCAGAATCACGGCGGGAGGCAAAATGCACTTTTTACATGGTGGTGGCAAGAGAAAAATGAAGAAGAAGCAAAAACAGAAACCCCTGATAAACCCATCAGATCTTGTGAGACTTATTCACTATCATGAAAATAGCACAGAAAAGACCAGTCCCCTTGATTCAGTTACCTCCTCCTAAGTCCCTCCCATGACGCGTGGGAATTCTGGGAGATACAAGTTGAGATTTGAATGGAGACATAGCCAAACCATGTCAATTATATAATATTTTTTGAACACTAGGTTATCCAGTCAAAGAAATTGAAAAGGGAAAAGGGAACATGCAATTAAGATACTTTCTACAGTGCAGTCTTTCTCCTCCAACTATATTTTTCTTTAAGGTTTTTGGCTATAGATTCTGACCTTCCTGTTTGCAATGTGAAGTCAAGTTGCCCCAGTGATGGAGCTCTGCCAGTTATGGGACTTCAATCCTGTCCATGCTGTTTTGCTTTCTTTTACTACTAATACTGCTAGGGCTTGTCCATTTTTAGGAGGAGGTAAATGCACACAATTAGTCACAATGCATTCTATAATGCCACATAGATTTGAGGAACCAATGGTCACAGTTGTATAAAGCTTTAATATAAATGTATCTTCAGTGCTAAAAATCGACTAAAACTATTACAGACTTTTAAACCTACGTCTTCCCAGTCATAAGAAAGAAAGAATTCAAATGACAATAAGAAAGGACTGACCCCATAGTCATTGCTGTCTAAAGATGGAAAATCAAGGTCATATTTGGAGTTTTCTGGTTCTTTATCATAATAGTTTTAAATAATGAATTGGACAACCACATGATCAACCTGATAAACCTGATAAAGATGTCTTTAAGATTCTTATGAATGAAATATTTAGAGTCCATATGTTATTAAAAGTGTCCCTACTTACTTAATGCAAATAAGACAATATAAAATGAAAATTAAATGCATCTAAATAATTTAGGTTGAAATGATGGGAACACTCTTATTAAAAGATCACTGCATAAGCAAGAACACCTGGAATGGGAAATGTAATTTGAATAGGGTATTCCTATGTCATAGGCATAGGCAATAATATCTCAGTGGTATTACTAGTCAGAGGCAAGTAAGGGAAGAAGTGTTTCTGGCCATTTCAATTAAGCATAAAAGCTGCTGAATATATAAGGTGCAAAAACACCCTAGCAGCCAAAAGAGAGAATAACTGAACAAGAGAATGACCTAATCTCTATTGTAAATGCATTACCAATGTGATTTGCAGAAGGTTGGAGAAACAAAGGGATACACAAAGTGGGAACAATGCCTACAGGATCAGCAGAAAAAATCAATAACAATTTGGTGTGTGTACTACGGGAGAAAACATCTCTCCGTTGTGTTATTAAAATGGGAATAGGTTAAACTAGAGACCCAGGACTTTGTTTAGGTGTGGTAGATGGCATGCTCTCCGTAAGTTTATTTAGTTTCTAAGATTAAACTAGTCTGCCATTCTTGGGAAGAGAGAATGGAGTGGTTGAGCTTCTACGGTGTTCTTAAGACTTCCTTTTTTAGGGCAATTTTTTTCTTAAATACTTAATATAATATCATCAGATATGAAATCTAATTTTAAAACATACATACATTTGACTTAGGGCATAAAAATTAATACAAAACAGTTCATGTGGGTTCATATTTGAAAAAATAAATCTAAATCTATAGCCCTCACAAAAGCAGATGGTTACAGGATATTCACTATGTTACAGGAATAGATTATCAAACAAATAAGACAAATCAATATAATTAATTGGATGCTACCGTGAAACAAGAAAGTAAAACAATCAGCATCTTAAATATAATAAAACTTCTAGGATAAAGTTCCAGAGCCATTGAAAGGAAATATATTGTGGTTCTTGGTCATCTATTCTCTTTTTCAGACAAAAGAGAATGGGAAGCATAGAAAACGCTTTGTATTTCCTCTATAGTCTAGTTTTCAACCTGATATCAGGACGTTCAAATGGATTTTCATGTATAATCACCTTTAATTGTACTGTGAGAACACAGTATTATATAAACTGGTAAATTCCTGCTTTCTTCAAAAAGCCCACTGTTGTCTAATTGTTGTATATATTGTAAGTTGAGCACAAGATAAGCTGGCTTTCCATGAATATTTCAGTTTTATTAATTCATCTGTATAAAAGAGAATAAATTACCTAACATGTACAAGTTAATATGATGAAACACCTTTATATTATTTAACATTCAATTTCTATTTTATTGCCACAAAATTCATGCAGAAAATAAAACATGGTCCTGTACAAAGCAATGTCACTGTAACATAAGCATTTCCATAGAGATATAGACATGTTATTAAAAACAAACAATAGAGGAGCCTTTGCTTTCAAGACCGGGATAAAATATTTTATCCTGAGTTTGTTCATTTAATATTTTACTAAGTTTATTTATTCAGTAAAGTTATATTTACTAGAATACTATATACTAAACATAGTATTCAGCCTGTAGTTGAACAAATAAACCTGAAGCTCAGAAGCGATGTCTTAGCTGGAGGTACATATTTGAAAGTTATCAGCATATAGATTCTAACTGAAACCATGGGAAAAGATAAGGTGATCTAGAAAGAGAAGGCAGAATAAGGGGAAGAAGCAGTTTAATAGTGAAACATTGTAGAACTCTTACATTTTGGGGTCTAGAAAAATCCATAGGTGTTATGAGATACGACAAGAGGGTGGAAAATAAGTAGAATGATTACTATGAGAACTGAGTGCCGTGAGTATGAACAAAACAATTTGTGGAAGCATCAGTCTGTCGGTTGCTGATTTTCTCTGGCAACTTTTAGCATTATGAGGAGCAGAGGTAGATGACTTGATTGAGCAAATTATAAGGATTTTTATAATGCTTACGCCAAAAACCTTATGAATGAGCAAGAAAAAACAATCCAAACAACCAAATCAAATATGTGAACTGAAAATACAATGTTGATGCGATTCACCACTGATGCTCGGGTTATAGGAAATAAATTCAAGCAATGGGAATGGGACAAAAGTGAGTGAGAAATTGAATATCCAAAGATATGATAAAGATAAAATACTATATAGTAAAAGTAATGAAGTGAAAAGTGGAAATGAATGGAGACTGTGATTAGCAATTAGTATTTGGAACTTATTTTATTAGAGATAATAAAATGTATAAGTGATGATAAAATCCAGATTGTGGCCATGAGAAAGGGTGTCTAAAGCAGAGTGGAAGTTGAAAGAACTGGGATCCAAGAAGTAAAGCATTTGTGAAAACAAGGTGCCTAGTAGGCTAGCCACATATTCTTTGCAGTCATTATGGACGCTGTTAGTATTTGGAATAAAAGGAAATACTCTGAGCCATGTGCTGAAGGGCAGCAGCAGAAAACAGTATAAAAGGATAATAAGTAGAAGCAAAACCTCAAAAACAGGAGAGCTTTCCCAGGAGTTAAACAGCAATGATCAAAAATTAGCAATGAGAATTTTTAAAAATGCAGATTCCATCTATGAAAATAAAACATGCACACCAATTTGAAAATAAAATGTGCACACCAAACTGTGCACACCAGTTTGTCCTCCATAGTAAATGGAGTGAAAATGAATGAAGGTTATCCTCTACAGGACAAACTGGTGTGCACAGGAGAGTATCAGATTGTAGTTGAGTCCAAATGTTAGCAAACATATTTGAACGAAAATTCAAGCATGTAGCTAAAGGACTGGTCAGACATGAAAAAGTAATCAATGGTGAGGAAATGCAGAGTAAGTTAGGAATACAATATACCTGGAAAGTTGGCCAACCAACCTAAATTTTACATGTAGCTATTAATGTCATATTATGATAGATGAATAGCATTATTTATAAATTGTAGCAACAATCAGGCTGGAAAAGGTAGCAAAGTTCAAACAGTTAAATGTAATAGACTACATATGTAAGTTTTTATATTAGCATTGAAAAATTTGGAGAGAAATTAAACATTTTCCTCAACTACGTAGCATAATCAGGTTGTGGTTTAAAATTTTTCCAACCTCAGTGAGAATACATTGGGGGCAAATGATACTTGAGGAAGGCTGAACAATGAGGATGTTATTGCAGCCAACCAAAGAAGGGATGATGATAGACAGATTTAGAATCCCTGAGTGAGATAAAGAAAAGTGCATCAGTAAAAGGACTTCAGCGTGATTACTTGACAGAGTTGTCATGTCAAACTCATCTGAATAGTTGTCAGAAACAACAAAAACAAAAAGATGGTATATGAAGAATACTGATATAAATGGCACCAATGCAAAGGTTCCCTTAAAGTAAGTTACAGTGGTTTTATCTATGTATCACCATTCTCAGCCATCTCAACTAGTCTGCTGTGTCACTGTCTGGAAACCTAAAAACTATTTTCCAGTATCCTTTGCCCACAGAATTCTAGGTTATACTGTAACAGTGAAAGTAATGGTTTACAGCATAAAGCCAAAAGAGAACAACAAGCATTTACCTTCCCTTAGAGATTTCAATGAAATGAGTGAAAAGGCTACATATCTGAAATCTCATCAGTTTCCTGGAAAAGTCCTTTGATTCTCAAGCTTCAGTACTCCAAGAGTCTGAGATAATCAACAGCAATTTCTTGAATGCTTGCATTTCCTAACTGCATAAAATCCAGAAGGGGTTGTCCCTGGCCTATGTTCTACTAGCCCTTTAGATATGTATATCTAATTCCCTGTATTAAACATGTTACCACTGAGATACCTAGAGTGATTTCTGTGTTTTCTAACCAAACTTGATTGATGTAGAATTTTGTAACATAAATGATTCAGAGGCAGGAAGTAAATTGGTTTCATTTGAAAACAGTAATAACACCATTGCTAATATAAAAGGGATACTGGTAGTCTCCAGCATGTCTGTAGTTGCCTGGAAAGAAACGTTCCTTAAGGGTATGACATTGGGAGATCATGATGGTTATTGAGCTAGAACCTAGTGGAAATAAGGCCCGTACGTACTGTGCAATGGCTACTTCTGACTATGGTTAGCCCATGAAAAATGTTACAAATTTAAGACTTTAAATTTTTGACTCAAGATAAAGCTGAAAAAACAAATGTTTCTATTTGTGCTTCCAATGAATATCTACTCAATGTTAAAAATAAGACAAAAGCTAACATTTTGGGGTCCAAAATTATAGTTAGTTAACATTCGCAAATTCTGTAGAGCTATTATGTGAAACTTAGAGCATAAATTGTGGCCAAAAAAGTGATACAGAAACTTGGAACGGTGATAACTAGTGAATTCTGGTGATTCTGAATACATATCAGGGATTTTTTTCCTGTCTGAAGAATTATCTGTCTGAAATTAGCTTTTTCTTGTTAAAAGACCCTGTGATGAAATAATTACCTTTAGAATGGTGTCTGATTCTGCTCAACACCCATCTCCACCAAATTTCAGACTCTCTGGATTCATAAGCAAAAGTCAAATCCCAGGTTATTTTTTAAAAAAACAGTTTTCCCTCCAGTTTGCTCTGTAAGTAGAAAGCTTATAAATCAAAATAATTATAACAATTTTGCCAATTTATATCAAAAGAAAATTAGACTGTATGTGAAGGAATTAATTTTGGAGTTATGCTAGGCAAGAAGAAGCATAGCAATAAAATGCAGGGATGTTGATAAATAAGACATATCACTTGTCCACAGTGTTGAAGTTTATCATGCTGATTGGATCAGCTACAGAAGATGTAACAAATGCTCGGCCCATTTTTTGAGGAAACATGCTTATGATCACAAAAATTTCAAATTTGGGTCACACCACACTGATGATACTTTCAGTCATCTAAGACTTGTCAAAATGGGTAATTTATGAAGAAAAGAGGTTTAACTAACTCACAGTTCTTCAGGCTTAACAGGAAGCATGACTGGGAGACCTCAGGAAACTTACAATTACAGCAGAAGGTTAAGGGGAAGCAAGTACGTTCTCCACGTGGTGTAGGAGAGAGCTGAAGGGGGAAGTGCCACACACTTTTAAACCATCAGATCTTATGAGAACCCACTCACTATCACATTAATTATGTTCTGTCCTAACACTGTAGCTCACTTTTTAACCTTCAGTTAATAATTTCTTTGCTTGCTCTGCACTTATTTAAGTTCTTGGTTTAGACCAAGCCTAGGGGAATTCCACCCCCATGATCCAATCACCTCCCACCAGGTCCCTCCCTTCACATGAGGGGGATTACAATTCAACATGAGATTTGGGTGGGGACACAGAGCCAAACCATATCAACTCTTGTTGGGACCTCCTGGGATTCTGTAGCCAATGCATTTCACACTTGAGCATGCATGCTACTGGTAACCATTTACCAAGAAGCCCAGAGTCATAGAATTTGAGTTATGATCAGAGTATGTAAATATTCTGCAGACAGTAGAGACTTCAGCAAAAGATGATCAGCCAAGTGGAACTTGTCAAACAGAAGACACAATGGTGTTCAGAGTATTTATCACCAATTAGGATGCAATATATACTAACCATTTGTTTGAAGAAAAGCAATCCTCTCTTCCACAAACAACTATTTTCACTTTAAGAAACAAACTCATGGTTTGCTATGCTATTTGTACGTATTAACTAATATTATATTCTTCTCTTCTTCCCACATTATTTTATATGAGCCATTGTATAATACTTTTTTACTTAGAGTTCTCATTTTTTCTTTAAGTTTCAGGATGTAAATGTAGCTGGTTAATGAACTGAAAGTGTAATAATTAATATTTAATAAATATTGTACAGAGATGGTTATAGAGTTTGATGACAGTTTGTATCTCTTCTTTAAGGGGTACACTTATCAGCCCGTGTATAAGACTGTTAGACTAAGGGAGAAAGAATATGACAAAAAATCTAAAATTATGTTGTATGGTGTCTTAGTCTGCTTGGGCTTTTATGATATCATAAACTTTCTGGCTCCCAAATTCCCCACCTCTAAATACCATTAATTTTGGGATTACATTTCAATGTAGGATTTTTTTTGGTGGGGGCAAACATTCATACTATAGCATAGGACTACCTGATATTGCTTTTATCATTATTTTAAGAGTTTAATTATAAAGAAATATTTCTTAAATGCCAGAAATCCAAGGATGAGAACTGAATCATATATGGTTTGTTGATATCTAACACTGTCCCTATCATTCAAAATTCTCCTTGTGTAACAGACATTAGTAATACTAAAAACCACAATTTTTAGATTTTTTTCATCAGAATTTCAGTTTAGATTTTTATAATAATAGGCATTTGTATGAAATTACATAGGTAGAAAGCAAAAGTAATTTTTTTTCTCTTCCAGTAGTGGCTGATGTATGTGTAGCCAGGCAATAGAGTAACTTTCAGAGGCACCCTGGGTATTTTCTTCAAATCACCTTGATCAGTTCAGCAGAGAGCTGAGTTATAGACAGTCTGTACTTTCTCATTCCCTCTGACCTTTACTCACCCAGCCTTTTCAGTGGTTTTGTAAGAATCTATTTTTCTGTATTAAAGTTTATCTACCAAGATATCCAGATTCCCAACTAAATTCTTACTCATACAATGTAGTAATATGGAAGTAAAAAGGAAACACAAATCAATCTTAGCTAAGAAGGAAATAGGTGAATGTTAGCCTACCAGTTGTGATACTTCTGACCTAATCTTCCATAATTATGATTTACTATACCTATTCAATAAAAACACAGAAGAAGTATATCATATGGTCACATTTTTGTTTTTGCTAACTTCACATATGTTCTGAGATTAAATGAAATGCTACTAAGCCAGGTAGGCAAACAAGAAACAAACTTTTTAGCAACTGCTGTAAACACTTTAAAACCATAATGGTCAGGCAGTAATTAAGAGATATACAATAACTGTTACAAATCACTCACAACAAACTTTCTGGAACTCAGTTTTCTTATAAGTGAAATAAAAAGTTTTCTTATAAGTGAAAACTGAAACTCAGTTTTCTTATAAGTGAAATAAAAGAGGGGGTAGAAATAAGTGACAGAATATATGCTAACAGTAATTTGTGGTTCAATTGTTAGTTGCCATTTTTGTTACTACTATAGTGTTGATTTATAATAACTTTAAGATTTGAATCATTATTTAAACAGATGTGCCTTATTATGTAGTGATTTCTTTATTATAAATCTGCCATAATTAAAAGAAAAATGAGGAAGACTTGTTTAGCAGTTTTTCTGAGAGGAGACTGATTGAAGAATTTCTACTAGTTCCACTGTTGACAAATAAGAGGTTTCTGCTAATGTATTCTACATTAGTTTCCCAGTGGATAACAACCCACCACAACCACTACAAGATGCCAATGATGGCTGTTCTGGTCTTGTATTCTTTCCACCTGGCTCTCACAAAGGCCAGCCAAATGGACCAGCCAAATACGACTGGAGAGAAAAACTAATTTTACTAAATGCCCTCACATTACATTCATGACCACTGATCTCAAATGGGTCTTGAATGTTGCTGAACTTTCCTATTACATTTCTCTAATCTACTTACCCTCTTCATTGGCTTTCTACACGTTCTCCTCTCTTGAAATTTTGCCACCATCTACTTCATTCTTGAATGCTTTTGATCCTATTTACCTTAAAAAAATTAAATTAAGCCTGCTATAATAGCCTCGATTCTTATCTACCTGTTTTCATACTATCTGCAGTTGCAATTTTAACACTGTTGGTGCAAGTATTTCCCTTCTTGTCCCTTCATCCCCAACCACTGAAATGGAAGCTCCTGGGGGCATGAACTCATTCTCACTGTGGCAACTCCAGCATTTAGCTCACAGCATCTGCTCTCTGGGCAGCTAGGTGTTCACTAAACATTTATTGCAAACAAATAACAGAAAGAAAGGAGCTTCAAGTCAGTGACTTTAAAAGTTAAAAAAAAAAAAAGTCTGTTAAGAGAAGAAATAATAAAAAGAAAAACTAAAAGAAAAAAAACCAAAAATGTAAAAATGAAATCTGAGAATTCCCACAGGGTCTCACCATATCTGTACTCCTATGGGAGGCCTCCCTAATCTCTGTACTAAACACTATATCATTTGACCTCAGTGACTGGAATCCAGTAATTTTACTTTTAACTCTATAAAAATTAATTTATCTTTACTTATTGGATCATTTGTATCAGTATGCAAACATGCTTTCTTTCTTCCATGGTTAGAAATACTTCCAATTCCGATTCAATCTAAAGTTAGCCACACCGTTTCTTTGATCCTCAGTAAACTCTTGAGGAGATTGACAGTGCTAGCTATCTTCAAGTTCCCCTCTTCTCATTCTGTGCTTCCAGATAGGTGCAGTGGCTCACACCTGTAAGTCCAGCACTTTGGGAGGCTGAGGCAGGAGGACTGCTTGGGCCCACAGGTTTGAGGCCAGCCTGGGAAACATGACAAAACCCCAACTCAACAACACCAACAAAATATCAGTCAGGAATGGTGACAAACACCTGTAATCCCAGCTACTAGGGAGGCTGAAATGGGGAGATTGTTTGAACCCAGGAGGCAGAATTTGTAGTGAGCCATGATGGTACCACTGCGCTCCAGGAAGACCCTGTCTCAAAAACACAAAAACAAAATAAAACTTTCTACAGGAGTGTTCACCTTCTACTACTCCATCAAAAGGTAATTTGCCACATTACCAACGTCTTTGCTTTATTAAATCCAAGAATTAATTCTCAGTTCTCTTCAGTTTAGATATGTTGGCCAGTCCTTCATTCTACAACCCATTACTTGGATTCTAGGGCCTTTACTTCTACAACATTTCTTCCTACCACATTCACCTTTCTTTTTCATTCTCATTTCGCTGACTTCTTAATATTGGACCTTAGTCTTAGACCATGTATTAGTTTTCTAGAGCTGCTCTAACAAAGTACCACAAACTAGGTTACTAAACCAACAGCAGATTATTTTCTCACAGTTCAAGAGGCTAGAAGCTCAAGATAAAGCTATTGGCAGTGTTTGTTCCTTCTGGGAACTGTGAGGGAAAATTGGTTCCAACTTCTCATAGATTTTGGTGGTTTGCTGGCAATCTCTGCTGTTTCTTGCCTTCTGCTGTATTATTCTAATCTATACCTTCCTGTTCACATGGCATTCTCCCTGTGTCATGTCTGTGTCCAGATGTTCACTTTTTATAATTACATCAGTAATATTGGACTGTGACCTACCCTATCCCAGTATGACTTCACCTTGACTAATTACATCAACATTGCACCCATTTCTAAATAAAGTCACATTCTGAAATACTCGGGGTTAATACTTTAACCCATATTTGGGGGATCATGATTCAACACATAACAAACCATTCTCTTCCCTTTCCTAAGACACACTGTTGCATATCTCATCTAGATTTGTAGTTTTACGTTATGTCTATACACTAAAGATGCCCAAATTTATGCTCTGGACTAGACTTCTTTCCTGAATTCCAGATTCGAATATTTTATTAGTCCATTTGTCTTGCTATAAAGGAGTAGCTGAGACTGGGTAATTGATGCATAAAGTAAGTCTATTTGGCTCACAATTTTGCAGGCTGTACATGAAGAACATGCCCATATCTGTGTCTGGTGAGGGCCTGAGGAAGCATATAATCATGGCGGAAGGAAAGGGAAGCCAGTGTGTCACATGGTGAGACAGGCAGCAAGAGAGAGAGGGAGGAAGTGCCAAGCTCTTTAACAACCAGAGACTGGGCATGATGGATCACACCTGTGATCTCAGCACTTTTGGAGGCTGAGGTGGGTGGATCACTTGAGGCCAGGATTTCAATACCATGATGAAACCCTGTCTCTACTAAAAATACAAAAATTAGCTGGATGTGGTGGTGCATGCCTCTAATCCCAACTACTCTAGAGGCTGAGGCAGGAAAATCACTTGAAATCAGGAGGCGGAAGTTGCAGTGAACTGAGATGGTGCCATTGCACTCCAGACTGGGCAACAAAGCGAGACTCCATATAAAAATAAATAAATTAATTAATTAAAAAAATAATCAAGACTCATGTAAACTCATTCCTGCAGGGAGGGTACCAAGCCATGACACAAACACCTCCCTCCAGGCTCCACCTTCAACACTGGGAATTACATTTCATCAAGGGATTTGGAAGGGAAAAACATCTAAATCATATGATATATCCAAATGTATTTTAAATATTTCTACTTTCGTATATCACTGACATTCAAACAATCCGTTCTGTAAAATGAACTCTCATGTAATCACAAGCATGGACAATAACAAGAACATAATAAGCACCACAAATGTGTCCTACACATCACTCTATCTTCCATCCCCTAGAGGTAACCATCAGTCTTTAATGCCATGCACCCTTTGTTTTTTAAACTATGCATACCTAAAAAAATAGTTCAATATTGCTAGTTTTGAATTGTATCTAAATGAAATTATACATGATTTATTCTACTGTGTCTCAGTTCATTTGTTCAAAATTGTATCTGTAAGACTTGTTCATGTTGTTACTTTTCACTGTGTTTTATTCATTGCTAGAATAGTATGTAAGAGAAATAAAATCTCACGATTTGTTATTCATAATAGTATAGTAAACTTTGGGGCTGTCTTCATTTCTTTTTTATTGCAAACATTAATGTTACAGATATTTTTGAACATGTGTCTCTGTGCAAAGAAGCATGAATTACTATGGGCTGTAGGCATAGGAATAGAATTACAATGTCATAGGTATGTACATCTGCACAGTCATTCAATACTACTGCTTTAATTTGGATATCTGACCCTCCAAACCTCATATTGGAATTTGATCCCAAATGTTGGAAGTGGGGTCTAGTGGTAGGTGTTTGGCTCATGGGGCAGATCCTTCATGAACGGTTTGGTGTCCTCCTTGTGGTGATGGGTGAGTTCTCACTCTTAGTATCCGTAAGAATTGGTTGTTAAAAAGAGCTCAGCACCTCCCTCCCCCTCACTGTCTTACTTCCTTTTTCATCATGTGATCCCCTTCATATTCTGCCACAAATGGAAGCTTCCTGAGGCCCTCATCAGAAGCAGATGTTGCCACCATGCTTCTTGTGCAGCCTGAAAACTGTAGGCCAAATAAACCTCTTTTCTTTATAAAGCCTCAAATATTCCTTTACAGTAACAATAAATGAAATAAGACAACAACAAAATATTTTTCAAAGTTATTTTACTAAAATTTGGTCAAGAAAACTGAAGCCCACTCTCTATATTCCACATATAAAAGGTTGATATCCTAAAAACTGCTTTTTTAATATATCAGTAGTAGTATTAATGAGGAAACAAAAATATCTACTCAACCACTCACCCCATCGAACCCTCATGCTAAAAGTCAGTTCAGCAAAATCCAGTATATCAGAATATCAACAAGAGAAAACGACAGTGTTTTTAGCAAAAAAAGTAAGAAAATACTTAAAAACTTAAGAATGAGTAATGGAGGCATTAAATATTTGGTAGATAAAAGAACTCCAGAAAACATTACTTACAAGCAGAAAAAAACACAACAAAGCAGGGCCATGCAGTATGGCATATTTATTGCATTAATTGCCCTAGGAATGATCTGTCTCTTTCCATGACCTTTGCTCTGTACCTTTGTGGTCACCTCCCATTCTGTCTTTGAGCTTGGCTGTGTAATGTTCTTTAACCAATCAGATGTTTAAAATATATTAGCAAAGGTTTGATAAAAAGTCTTGCATACATTTCTAATTGCTCTATTGCCCTCTTGCCTCTGCTAGGAAAACAAGCTTGTGATACTATAGAAGAAGGCGAGATCACCTGGGCAAATATAAGACATTTCAGTTGATCCATACTAGAATTGCTAACCTCCAGTCTGCCTGCCAGCTCCACATAGACACAAGTGCAAACCCAGGTAAGATTACTTCAACCTGACCCACATAGCAAAGCTAAGTTGGGGACCCAGGTATGTGTTTTAAAGCACTGAGTTTTGAAATGGCTTATTATATTGTATTCTTATTGGAATAAAGGACAATGCAATCACCATGAAAAAGAAATGCACAATCTCAGAGAAGAGATTATGAAATAAAAGTAAGTTGTAGAATAGAAAGGCAGAAAATAATTTGGAAAAGAAATGACAAAAATATTTCATAAAAAAGTCTTAATTGCTAGGTGCACAAAGAAGATTTTATATGACAAAAAGTATAATAAAATAAATATAGAATAGCTATGAGAAAAGAAAACAGGGAAATTAAGAAGAGATCTAAAAAATTGGAAGACAGAAAATTGTGGAAATGGAAGAAGGTGTAGAATCTTAATATACATATACTTAAAGTTCTGAAATCTAAAAAATAATATTTTAAAAATATTTTCAAATTGTCTTCTATGTTTGTGAGTTCCCTACATTTAAAAGGTATAACTTTTTAAAAATTACTGGGCTTCCTGATTATGGAGCTTTCTATCCCTCATAAATTCCAGGAAAAATGTCAGTCATTGCCTCTATAAATATTGCCCTCACCTTATTGATGCAGGATGTTTTGCTTTTTAGTTCAGCTAAATCCAGGTTCTTGTCTCACAACCAGGGAAAATTAGGTACACGGACACATTGGAGGGTGAGAAGGACAGAATTTACTAAGTGAAAGGAAAGCTTTCAGCAAAGAGAGGGATCCTGCAATCAGGTTTCCACCTCACAGTTGAAGTACCAGGACTTCCACAGAGGAGCTGAGGAGCCAAGCTCCTCCCGGGAAAAAGACATGAATTCTTGGTGGCTATGCCCTGTTCTCCCAGTGTGCATGTGGGTCCTTAGTCTGAGCCACTCCACATTGATTTATTTCCCTTGCTGTGCAAGTGTTAAGGCACAGAATTGTTCACCATGGGCATATTTTAGGCAAGTCCCCCAGTGCAAAATGATCTGGGTAGGTCAGGGGTTCTCCAGGGACCTTTCCTTATCTGCATAGGCAATTGGCTGTTTCCTGCTTCCATCATTATGACTTCTTTATTTCTGGAATTCATCTTGCATATGTAATAGACATTCTCATTTTATCCTTCATGACTTTACATTTCCCTTATATTTTCTATCTCTTTCTTCCCCATACTGTAATTTCTTCATATATGCTCCACTAAGATTTTTTTTTCTCCAGCTATTTCCAAACCTCTTTTAAAAATGCTCATAGATTACTGGGATGGTCTTGATCTCTTGACCTCATGATCAGCCCAGCAGGTTTTTTTGAATGTGTTTATAGCTATAAATGTCCCTCTTAGCACTTTCACTGTAACCAATGAATTTTGCTATGCTGCATTTTTATTTTTAAATTTTCTTTATAATTTCTTCTTTGACTCATTGGTCATTTAAGAACATGTTTAATTTTCTCATGTTTGTGGATTGCTTAGTTTTCCTTCTATTACTAATTTTTAGTTTCATTCCTACTTTGTAGCAAAGGCTACCTTGTATGACTTTAAACTTTTTTTAATTTAGTAAAACCGCTTTTGTGGCCTAATATATGTTATCCTGGAAAATGTTACATGTGCACTTGAGAAGAATGGATATTTTGCTCTGTTGGGTATAGTATTCTGTATATGTCTGTTATGTTCAATGGGTCTAAAGTGTTGTTCAAGTCCTCTGTTTCCTTATTGATCTTACGTTCCATTTGTTCTATCCACTGTTGAAAGTGGAAGATTAAAGTCTCCCACTCCCTTCAATTATGCCAATGTTTGATTCACATATATGGGAGCTCTAATGTTAGGTACATATATATTCATACAGTGGTGAACCACGTAATGATGTTTTGGTGAACAATAGACTGCATATACAATGGTGGCCCCATAAGACTATAATACTATATGTATTGCCATACATCTTCTGTGTTCAGATACACAAATATTTACCATTGTGTTATAATTACCTACAGTATCCAGCACAGACAGTAGCACATTGTATATGTTTGTAACCTCAGAGCAATAAGCCATATACCACATAACCCAGGCCTATAGTACTGTATAACATTTAAGCTTATGGAACTGTACTCTATATTTGTACAATGTCAAAATTGCCCAATGATGCATTTCTCAGAACACATCATTGTCATTAAAAGATGGGTGACTATAATTGTTTTATCTTCCTGATGAACTGACTCTTTTATTGCTATATAATATCATTTGTCTTTTGAGAAGTTTTGACTTAAAGCAGATATTAGCAGAATGGATTTTTTAAGAACCATGATTTAGCTTTATGTCATCTAAATGAGACTAACATTACATTCAAGGACACAAATAAGTTGAAGTTATAAAATGGAAAAAATATTCCATATAAAAGAGAGATGAAGTGGCCGTAATAATATCAGACAAAATAGTCTTTAAGTAAAAACCATTACACGAGACAATGAAGGACATTGCACAATAATAAATGGGTCAATTCACTAGAAAGATATAACAATTACAAAAGTATATGCACCTAACATTAGAGTTCTCAAATATATGAAGCAAACATTGACAGAATTGAAAAAAGAAATGGACAGCAACACAGTAATAGTAGGAGACTTCAGTTTCCCACTTATAATAATAGGTAGGACAACAGGACATCAGATCAATAAGAAAACAAATGACTTGAACAAGACTATAGACTAATTGGACCTAACAGACATATGCAAAACATTTTATATAGCAATAGGATAATGCATATATTTTTCAAGCACAAATGGAACATGTTCTAGAATAGACCACATGTTAAGCCACAAAACAAGTCTCAGTAAAGAAGATTCAAGTCATGTAAATTATCTTCTCCAATTACAATGAAATAAAACTAGAAATTAATAACAGAAGGAAAATTAGGAAATTCACAAGTACATGAAAATTAAACAAAAGACTTTTAAACTACTAATAAGTATAAATCAGAAGAGAAACTAGAAAATAACTTAAAGGAAACTAAAAAGAAATGCAAACAAAATACAAAGCAGGTAAGAGGAAAGAATAATAAAGATTAGTAAGAATTAAATTAACTGGAGAACAGAAAAATAATAGAGAAAATAAATAAAAACAAAAGTTGGTTATTTAAAAATATTGTTACAATTGACAAGTCTTTATCCATCGACTAAGAAAACTAAGAAAAAAAAAACTACTTAATCAGAAATAAAAGTGGAACAGGCCAGGTGCTGTGGCTCACGACTGTAATCCCAGCACTTTGAAAGACCGAGACAGGTGGATCACTGGAGGTCAGGAGTTCAAGACCAGCCTAGCCAACATGGTGAAACTCTGTCACTACTAAACATACAAAAAAATTAGCTGGGCATGGTGGCACACATCTGTTGTCCCAGCTACTCGGGAGGCTGAGGAACGAGAATTGCTTGAACTGGGCAGCAGAGGTTGTAGTGAGCCAACATCACACCACTGCACTCCAGCCTGGGAGACAGAGTGAGACTCCATCTCAATAAAATAAATAAATAAATAAATAAAATAAAAGTGGAACAAGATAATAAATCCTATAAAATGAAATAAATTATAAGAGAATAACTTGGCACTTTTATTCTAGCAAATTGGATAACGTGGATGAATGCACAAAGCTTTAGAAACAAACAAATTCACATAGCTAACTCAAGAAGAAATGTTTAAAAATCTAAATAAGACTGTAGCAAGTAAAGACACCAATCGGTACTCAAATAACTTCCAACAGAGAAGGTATTTGAGTACCGATTCAGTGTCTTTACTTGCTACCCAAATACCAACAAAGAAGATATTTGAGTACTGATTCAATGTCTTTACTTGCTACAAAGAGGACCTTCCAGGACCAGAAAACTTCACTAGTGAATTCTAAATATTTAAAGAAGAATTAACACCAATTCTTCTCAAATTCTTAAAAGAAAATGGAGGAGAAGGAAATATTTTCTGCTTAACTGGTATAGAGTTTCTTTTTGTGATGATGCACAAGATATCTGGAACAACCCTTTAAATGTACTAATGCCACTGAATTGTACACGTTAAATTAGTTGTAATAGTAAACTTTATGTTGTATGTTATCTTCCCACAATTAGAAATACCATTAGAGCTTTAAATTCTAAATTTTTATATTATTTTTATTTCTAAAATTTGTATTCGAACATTTTTCCAACTTTGAATAATCAATTGTATACAGTCTTTTTCATTACCATATTTTAGATTTCTTACTTTAAAAAAAATATATTAAACAAACATTTAAAAAATTCTATAGATAATTCATATACCTAAAATCTTTTTTATTTAATTTGGTAATGTATTATATCAACTATTACTTGTAACGACTTGCTTCTTCATTTGCTTTGTGATTGTTTTCATTGTGAATTCATGTTTGGAGGAAAAAACACCTGTATTTCTGGGAAATCTATGTGACTAATATTGAAAGTTTGTTCCTTCAGAGAGTGTATGTATATGTTCCTCTTTGGTACCTAGAACATGTGTAATGCATGATAACTTTGTGGGATTTTAAGCCATATTCTTCCTCTTGGAGTTTTCAGACCACACAGGTAATGTGAAATTGGGCCACAAAACCACATGAGCATAGCTCATGGCTATGAATTCTGAAATCCGCTACCACAGATAAGCTTTCAAACAATCTGTCTTTGCAGATGGTTATTTTTCTGTTTTATTTATATTTCCAGGTTCACTCTTTCCCTGAGATTGTTACTCTTATATCCCAGCTTTATTTGTGGTCCCTGATCTGATCTTTCACTTTGTGTGGGCCCTGGGCACACATGTGTTATTAAAATCAAAGCTCTATATTAAGGGCTTTACAAGATTTCCCAGGGAAGTGAGGGACTTTATTTCACTTGTTACTGTAGATTTATGCTTTCAATTTACTTTCTGCCTCTAAAGATCACTTTTACTTTATTGCTAGTTCAGACATGAATTTTAAAATCTTCTTAAAATTACATACAATTTTTTTTGGCATTTTAGCAGTAGGATGATTTGGGCTATCCATTTTGCTGTGTGCTAGAGATCATATACTCTCATATTGTTTTTGTCCAGAGGTAGAAAAAAACTCAAGAACTAACAGTTTTAAAATTTCCAAATAGTAATGTTGTTTTATAATTTTCTTATAAGCTAGTGATTTTACTGTAAATTCAGAGATAAGGCCTATACACTCTCATAGGTATATTGTCTGTGTCAGTCTTATCTATTTAATATTAAATTATCAAAACACTCTGTTAGCCATAGTTATCTAAGTCTAGTGATAAATATATATGAACCCTAATTCTCCATCAAATAATATCTGCTACTTCTACCCCATAACTTAATGGCTATGAAGAACACTTTGGGCAAATGAGCCCTACTTACTTTGAACTCACATCTTGATCTCCCAGTTGGCAAATATTCTTGGTATTCATGAAAGTCTTATTACAATTATTAGAAAAAACCCTTAAGTTTTCTCTCCTGTGCTCATTATTTCTTAGTTCTCCATCTTGTATGCATCCTGGCCTTAATATATGGAGAAAAGCTAGAGAAATAGGAAACAGCTTTTCCCAATGAATAGAATTGTCTTTGCTTTACTATGCATTGAATAAGATCAAAGAGAAAAGAAGGCAAGAGATTGTGACCTAAGGGTTTTCCATACAGAAAATGTCACCGTTTTGTTTTTTTCCAGTGAAGGTTTTATTACTTAGGGCCATTACTAAATAGTTTGTCCTTGATCTGAATCAAAAATCCCCATTCACAAGATTGTAGTGGCAACCTTAATGGTTATTTTCTTTTATGCTGCTGTAACATACTATAAACTGGATAATTACTTAAAACAACAGAAATTTATTTTTGACATTTCTGAAGGTTGGAAGTTCAAGATCAAGGTGTCCCCCTTTCTACTGAGGGCATTTTTGCTGATCCTCTACATGGCAGAAGGCAGAAAGGAAGGCTACCAAACACTGCCTGAAGTCTCTTTCATAACCATAATCTCATTCATGAAGAAGGAGATCATGCGGCCTTCTTAAAGGCTTCACCTCTCCATATTGTCATGTTGGCAACTCCTGAATTTTGGAGGCGACACATTCAAACCATAGCAATGGAGATCATGGAAAACAGAAAGCTTTGAACTTCTATATGCTTTGCTGTGATAGAAACACCTCCCCAAGTTTAATTCTTTGCCTCTCCTTTTTCTTGCAAAATGTCTGTTTCACAGAGTGGCACTTCATCATAGTATTCTGAGAGGGCACTATCTACTAACTTGCAATATCACCAAAGGGTGCCAGATGGTGTTATCTGTTAACAAATTTTGGAAGGTAACTGCTTGTTGAACATTTCCACTCAAGAAAGAACAGCTATTATACAAGATTTTCCTAAGTGTCTTGGAATGAGGCCCAGGAGTGGTGGGTATCTGTTTTGTATTCCTACCAACTCTTGGAGGAGTCTCTCTTACTCTGGAGGAGACAACCGTTCCTAGACACTGTCCTGTGGCTATGTTGGATTTCTGCTTCATGTGTCCACTAACTCCCTGGGTTATAACATGATCATCTCTCCTTCAGTGAAAGGAAAAACTAATTATGCCTGCAAGACTATTGAAAGGATTTCCAAAACAGATGGTATTTGAACTGATTTTTTGTAGGATAAATTGTAGCCTGCTATAGGACGAAGGGCAAAAGAAGAATTTTCAGGCTATAAAAAAATCAGCAAAAGTTGAATTCAAAATTAGATATTTTCATATCCAAAGCCAACTATATAATGCTGTCTCTTGAATGCTGAGTTTATATGACTGTTTTTTGTTTTTGTTTTTGTTTTTTTGAGATAGAGTTTCTCTCTTGTTGCCCAGGTTGGAGTGCAGTGGTGGAATCTAAGTTCACCGCAACCTCCGCCTCCCAGGTGCAAGTGATTCTCCTGCCTCAGCCTCCCACGTAGCTGGGATTACAGGTATGTGCCACCATGCCCGGCTAGTTTTGTATATTTATTAGAGACGGGGTTGCTCCATGTGGGTCAGGCTTGTCTTGAACTCCTGACCTCAGGTGAACTGCCGCCTGGGCCTCCCAAAGTGTTGGCTGGGATTACAGGCATGAGCCAGTGTGCCCGGCCAATATATGACTTTCTAAATAAGAATTTATGTGTCATGCTAAAGAGTTTTTATCTTATGACATGGAGATGTCAAAACAAGGTTATACAATTGGGTTTATTTAGGATGATAAGTGTGGTACCCTAACCTTTGGAATAATTATGAAGCTTTTCTGCCACATTCCCTATGCCTCCCTAGAATCAACAAAATTTACTCACACTGGTAATAATATTGACCTCACCAAAAGCATATTTTAGAAGTAGTTTTTTTCTTCTTCTTTATGAGAATTGAGTCCCCAAATGATTCAGCAGTGAAGATAAATACAAACTTGCTGAATATTCTGGCATCTCTGGCCTACTGCCCACTCACATTCCAGGTACAGATGACTTGGGTCACCTTCCAGCTTTACTCTCCTCAGTCTTATTTTGGAATATTTTTTCAATGACCATGGTCTGCCTGAAAATCCCACCAATTCTGCCCTGCATTCTCTCCGACTGTGGAGGTAGTTAATTTCCTTTTTTTTCTATACAGGGTCACAACCTAAGTATTTTAGGTTTTGTAGGCTCCATGGACTCAAATGATGTATTATACTTGATTTCTTTGGCTTCATTCCTATGTGCTGATTTCATTCTCGAGACTATTTTCTGGATTTCCATTATACTGTGCTCACAAAAAAATTACCTCTTGCTCTTCCTATACTCAGCAGTATGACTAACTTTCCTCCCTAAATAGTGCAGCTAATCCTAATTTCCATGTGGTATTGACAACAGTTAATGTTGCTTGAGCTCAGACAACTGATTACGAGAGCCAGAATAATTATAAAGGTGATGCGAATTAATAGATAATAATATCATCTAATACTCATAAGTGTTTACCATGTGTCAGACACCAATTAAGTGTTTACATATAAAAAGTCATTTAATCCTCACAATAAGGCTATGAGTTATTATCCTTTCTAAGAGAAGAAGGAACTGAGACATTGATTAAGTAGCGTGTCCAAGACCAAACAGCTGGTAAGAGGTGGAGGCAGCATACAAAGTCAAGCGGTCCAGCTTTGGAATCAATGTTCTTAAATACCACACTCTCCTGAGAGGTGCTACCAGACCGAGAAACTGCTCTGGGAGGGAGTGATCAGCACCAGTAACTAATTAGATGCAATGAAAATGGAAGAAGGAACTGAGAACATATTGTAAATAATTTGACTTGGAGATTAGTTGGGGAATACAGGAGAATATCATATTTGTTGACTATGCTCATTTTTCAATTATTTTATAAACAATCATTTTGTAAGAATGTTAAAGTAGATTTCTCATAGATAGAAGTAATTACTTGGCCTTTATTAGAGAATTCCTAGCCAGAAATACAGTTTTAAAATCATTTTAGTCTATCAGTACTTTTCAAAACATATCTACCTGTGAATCATCTAGGGACCTTACTGATAGGCAGATTATGATTCAATAGATCAGAGATAGGGCCTGGATTTTTAACAAGCTCCCAGGCAGGGCTGGATTCATAGATGTATGACTTGTAAGTCTGCAAAAGAAACCCACATTTGAAAGGATGCTCTGTTGTCAGCATTTTAATATTCTTAGTAATTTTTAAACAAGGGGCTGTACATTTTTATTTTGTATTAGGCCACCCAATTTATGTAGCTTTTCCTGCTCTCAGGTAATGCTGCTGCTGGTGGTCTGTGGATTATACTTTGAATTTGAAAGTTTCTAGTACAGAGGTTTTGCAAATTGTGGTTCACTGGGCAAATTCTGCCAGTTGCCTGTTTTTATAAATAACATTTTATTGGAAAACGGCCACACTCACTTTTTTTTTTACATGCCATCTATGATGGTTTTTATGCTCTAACATGAGCAGAGTAGCTGTGACTAACACATATGCTATGGCTCCCAAAACTGAAAATATTTACTATCTGGTTCTTTATAGAAAAGGTTTGCTAATCCCTGCTCTAGTAGATAATACTAGAAGCTATAGGAACAATAATAGCATATTCAGCAAATAGTTTCCCCAATATTTAGGATACTATTGCCTTACATTTAAGTATGTTTTCTTAAAAACAAAGCATTTTTAACCTACATTAACTCAATATCCCCTTATAACATCCCTTTGAAGTAGATATCATATTCTTAACTGTATGCGTTGAAAACTTGGATTCCGAGAACTTAACATACTTGTTCAGGATAATGTCACAGTATGCAAAAAAGACCATTCTGTTTCCACTTTTTTCACATTCGTACACATCCATACATGTATCTTCTCTCTTTCCCTCTAATGACTTCTCAGATATTTTTTTTTCTAAGTAGGGGCTGTAGCTACTTCTAACCTTTTTCTACATAACACCATTTTTATACAGTAATTCAGTGGTTTTCAAACTGCATTCCACATAGCACTAGGGGCTCCTAGATCTGCTGCACAGTCCTCTGAAAATGGACAGGTTACAGAGAATCAGCAAAGAGGTCCAGAATGCTTTACTAACTTTCCATATTTGACTTCTGTTACATCTAATCCAGAGAATTATTTTCATGCAAAATTGTCTTGAATACTTGTCCACTCTAAATCTCATGTTGCAATTTGATCCCTAATTTTGCAGTCAGGGCCTAATGGGACGTCATGGGGCAGTCCCTTCATGCATAGATTAATGCCTTCCCTGGAGGGTGAGTTCTCACTCTATTAGCTCCCATGAGAACTGGATGTTAAAAAGAGCCTGGAACTCCCAACTTGCTTTCTCTCTCACCAGGTAATTTCAGCACACATTGGCTCCCCCTTTACCTTCCTCTATGACTGTAAGTAGCCTGCGGCCCTCATCCAGATTCCCAATCTTGAAACCTTCGAGTCAGCAGAATCATGAGCCAAATAGATAATTTTTCTTTATGAATTACCCAGCCTCAGGTATTCCTTTGTGGCAACACAAACAGACTCAAAACAGACTAAGACATTATGTTTCCTTTTTTCTTTTTTGTTTAAACCACTCAAATTCCTTGGAAGCATCTGCTTTCCTCCCTCTCCCTCACCTCAAACAATGTTACACAGCACTGTATATGTATATATATGTGTATGGTGAATATGGTGAGTATGGTGAACTCAGTATTTTACTTCCATTTGAGGAATTTTGGATCACAAAAAGATAACATACAGAAAAAATATATAATTTATTAAACAGAGCACCCTCAAAGGTAATAATTCAAAAGGCAATAAAGGTAATAATTCACTGTACTCACCATACGTACATATATATATATATATATATATATATATACACACATACTAAAAAGTAGCAAAATTAGATTTTTTTTATTTTGAATTCAACTTTAAATTTCATTTATTTGAGGTCATTTGACCTTAATCAACTTTTCATCCAACAAATGTCTTTTAAATTTACTCACTTTTAACAAATACATTTATGTTTATTGAGTATAGATTGGGTATCTGGTAAAGAATGCTTCATGAGGTGAATAGTAAAAAAGGTAATAATTACAAAATTTCGTTTTGTAATAAAATAGACATTTTTTATATAGCTAATTATACAACGAACAAAAGGTTCATGTCCAGAATATAGTTAAAAGCCCTACAAATAAATTTTTTAAAAGATAATTTATAATTTGGATTATGTATAAATCAGGTTTTTGTTGATTACAGTCCAAAAAAAATCCATAGACTTGTTTATATAGCTAATTATATAACAAACAAAAGGGTCATGTCCAGAATATAGTTAAAAACCCTATACATAAAATTTTTAAAAAGGTTATTCAAAAGACAAATTGGCAGGAGACTTGAACAGGGCTCTCATATATGACAGTGTCCAAATGGATAATAAACATAGGAACTGCTTCAGCAGTCATTAGGATATGACCAGTTAAAATTCCAATGTGAATTCTACCAGCAGAATAAAAATCTTTTAAGAAGTAGAATTATATCTTACCAAGTGGTGTAAGCAATGATGTGGGGCAACAAGAACTCTCAATCCCTGCACGTCAAAGTCTAAGTTAACCACTCTAGAAAATTCTTTGGCATTATTCATTACAACTGTAGATATGCACTGACAATATAATTACTAGTTACCAAGAAAACATAATGGTATATATTCAGAGATATGTACTAGAATGTTAATGGCAGCCTTATCTGTAATTGGCAAAATAAAAAATAAAGTGCCCATCAACCATAGACTAAATACATAAATTATGGTATATTTATTTAATAAAATTTTAAAAGACTAAAAATGTATTAATTGCTATTAAATAGAATAATATGGAAAAATGATGAGAAAATATGAGCAGTGTTAGAGGGTTATTCCACTGATATAAAGAATAAAGACAGTAAAAAATCATAATATAGTGTTTAATGTCATGATAATGATCACCTTACAAATGAAACTAGGTAATAATTGTGAGGGTGATAAGAATGGCTTTTGAGATGCTGGTAATGTTCTTTCTGGACTACTTGGGTTTTCATTTTGTAATAAATCATTAGGCTTTATATTTATGTTTCATGCACTTCTGTAGGAGTTATATTTCTTTTTTGCCAAAGGGAGAAAGTTGCAATGATAAGATATCTATATTTTTAAAAAATACTTTTCCAATTAATTTCTTCCAGATGAATGCAAAATTTTGATACCTACAGTCTTATCACAGTTCAGCAGAGGTGATTATTTTTCTTCCCACTCTAGGAATATATAATTAATTGTCTAACACCAATTTGATTGAGCTAGTAATGTTACAAATAGCTTGCAACCAATTCTCTGACGTAGATAATTAAAACAATGGTAAAATGGCTTTTACTATTCACGGAAGAGATATTTGTACTGATAAAGTTATAAATTAAAAAGTTTCAACTTAAAAAGTAGGGAGACATCACAAGTTAGAATTAATATGTCTTTCTTCAAATGATTAGGAGATAAATTTAAACTTATGTCTGTTAGAGAAGAGGAAAGATCTTTCTTTTACAAAATCTTGAAAGAATACTGAAAGCTAAGTAGATATATATAAAACTGTAAAGAGAAGCAAAGATGAATATTCCCTTTACCCAAATAACTTTTTATAAATCCAAAAAGCAAAGTACAAAAAGGCCTAACTGTGATGCAATTACACTGTTAAATGAAATAGTTTAAAGTTGATTTCAAACAGTGGCTTTCAGTATGTTTAGCAACCAGGCAAGAAGGCATTTCATTCATCCTTTGGTATGACTTGGATGTGATTTTCCCCTGCTAAAACTCATGGTAAAATTTGATCCCCCAGTGTAGCAGTGTTGGGAAGTGGGGCCTGGTGAGAGATGTTTTGTTGATGAAGGTGGATTTTTCCTAAATCGATTAATGCCATCTGAAGGGAAGTTTTGCCGCTGAAGAATATATTTGTTCTCTTGAGAATGGGTTGTTATAAAGCCAGGTTGCCTCTCAGGTTTTTCCTCTTTGCACGTCCCCTCTGCTTTAACCTTCTGCCATATTATAATGCAGCCTAAAAGCCCTCACCAGAAGCCTGCACCAGAAAACATAAACTTTCCAGCCTGCAGAACTGTGAGCAAAATAAACCTCTTTTTTAAAAAATAAATTACCCAGCCTCAGGTATTCATTTATAACAAGAAAAAATGAACTCAGACATCCTCCACATAAAAATGACAGTCACTGGAAGAATAGGATGAATTCCTAGCAATGTGTTTGGCAGAGTAATTAACATGTTGGAAGTTCAAGAACTGCAAAAGATATGTCAAAAAAAGAAAAGCAGGAAATGGTATGGCCAAATCAAGTAACTGTTGGCAAGATGAGAAAATGGATATAGTTAGCAAATGGCAGGATATAATAAAACAAAATGATTATTTAATTATTACTTTGAAGAAATGAAACTATGTTTATAGTAGAACAGTCAGACACCAAAGTGTACTATAAGAGCTAATAAAGCAATCTAAGCAATTCCTACAAGGAACACAGGAAATAATGTTATGAGAAACGGATAGTAAATGCATGCAGATAGGACAAAGTGGAGAATATGAAGCATGGTTTGGAGATATTGCTATCAAAATAGAAACATAATAAAATATACTTTGCACTATAATTTTCAGGAAACAAAGATCTGGTCTATTGCCTAATCTTATGTAAATATTATTTTTAGAGTCTCTTATTTTCCCTGAGAGAAAAAATAAATAAATACAAACCAGTTGGTTTCACAGCAAGCCCCAATCTATGGTCAAAATGGGAGTCAATCAGAGGGATCTTAAGTGACAGCTGGGAGGCAACAAAATAAAATTTCTCAACATGGGCGAGATTATTTTTCTTATGGTCCTCAAAAGTACCTAAACAAAGTTATTGCTTATTTGAAATTGTGAAATCAAATTAGTATGGTTTAAATTTTTGGAGATACTAGTTTGACTCTACTTCCTAAAATTTCAGTTACATAAGCACAAAAATAAACAGGTGGAGGGGAATTTAAATGACTCTCTGAGGGTGTCATATGTGTAAGTAACTATGCTTATTGTAGGTATGTTATGTGTTTTCCACAAGTGCTTAGTATTTACACATTACATGCATGCAAATGAACTAAGGCTCATAAAGATCTTGTAAATTGCTATAGGTCACCTGACCTATAGCTTAAGCAAAAAGTTGAAGACATCTGTCTGATATTTATTTAACCTCTTACTGCTTCATTCTTCCTGCCTCAAGCCCAAAGAATGAGCAAATCTACTAGACTTTGTATGGTTATCAATTATGCCAGTCAATTATGAGACATATAATATTCTCTCTCAGGTTCTAACATTTTCTGAAATTCCTACTGTTCTCATCTGGATTGATCTCAGTTATAGTGCAAACATTTTTTAGATGAAATAGCTATCACAGTAATTTCTCAGGCATTCAGTGTCTGAGATATTCAGGTAGCCTAAGGGAATAGCTAAGAAAAAGACCTGGAGGGCATTTCCATCTATTTCTGTTGTTTTCTGGAAGCAGTCATTCAGTCTCTGCAACTCTACCTTTTATAAAGTGTAAACATTATCAAGAATATGTGCCTCTTAATACTGGCTCTGAAAGTAAAAATTTAATAAAATATTTTTAAAAAACACTATGATTTGAGATGTTAAGGCTACACTACTGTTTTTTAGAAGTGGATTTCAACTTGTTATTATTGTAGTGATAAAAATGGGTTGATCCCTTTTCTCCAAATTATAAGGGTCATAGTTGATGCACCTATAATGAAGAGGTTAATACATGTATTTGGTCATAGTTTCATATAACACAGAAGCCTTAGAATTGAAAACCCAATGATACAGGCAAAACTGTCCATTTTTATGCATAGGTTCAACAAAGAGGAACAGCCATGTAGAACTGTAATTGAACAAAAAGGTATGATCTAATGCTAACAGACCAAGTGAGGAAAACTCAGCAAGGCCTATCTGTTCAGATTCTTCCTGGCCTCTCTGTGCAGCCTTCTTCCTTCCAAATGGCGCAGCACCTTTTTTGGAATGGGGGTCTTATAACCTACAATCAAACAAGATAAGTCAGTAATTTCTTCACGGTCAATTCTTATGCAGAAAAAGAAGGAAAGGTTAGAGTAATATTTTATGTTTTGTGACTGGCTTTGGGCAAAAGGGATTCTGGTTTCTATGACTTGCTTTGGGAAAGAGGAATTCTAGTTTCTACGGCTAGCCTTGTGGAAAAATGAGAGGTGAGATATAGTAGGGGCAGAGAAGGTCAGTGAAAAACTTTGCTTCTGAAACTTCCACTTTGGAGGATTATTTTTTAAGTCCAAACATTCCTTAGTCTAAAATTTCCCAAGAAGTTTCACAGTTCAGAAATTGAGTAGATGGAATGTCTCATAAGCTGCTGAACACAATCTCTTAGTCCCAAGAATAGGCCAGTCTAGTTAAACAGCTAACCATTGTGTCTCATTTCAGGCAGTAGCATTGCAGATAGGCTTCCACCATAGTCAAGTCTTTGTATCATTTGAAGAATCAGAGACATTTTTATGGGAATAAAAGAAACAGTTTGATGGTTAGAACAAACTGTAAACTCAGTGTTTGAGTCCAGAGGGCACCCAGTTAAGAAGATTTTCATGTCCTGGGCTCAAAGTGTTTTCAGATGAAATGACAGTAGGCAGTGGTAATGTGACAGATTTTTCCTGGTTGCAGTTTGCATCAGGTGTCTCAGTGAAATTTCCGAGTAGTCCATCCAGCAACAGACACAAATACTTTTTATATATAAGCTGCTGTGCTGACTTCTCTGAAGTCTATATCAAATGGTCCAGTTTCATCTTGCAGGGCAAGATGAAAAAGCAGTTTTAATTACAGTGATTCCATGCCAGAAGGATCAGAGAAAATTGGAAATGTTAGTTTGGAGACTCACAGCCAGATATTGGATCCAGTCCATATTGTAGGGAGATAATAAACCCTCAAAAGCATGTAGGTACAGTCTTATACAAGTGCTTAATAGCTTATCTCTCCACTCACCCTCATTTCAATAAAGATAATCACAGTAAGGCCAATTTGTGTATAAAGTAAGTTTAGTTTCATTAACTTTCCCTGACTGCAGCAAGAATAAATAACTGGTCATATAGGCTGTTTTTTAAGTTGGCATCATTGGAACGTTTTTACAAAGGCTTTTACTTTAGACTTTTAAAAAGCCTCTTGAGGCCAAGAAGCCAAGGCAACATTCACCATCAGATTGTGCCTGTAACACCTTTACAATCTGGGTAAATTCCTCTCTTCTCAAGGTTTCCAAAATATCCTGTTTCATTAACTTGATCTGACTGTAGCAAGAATAATTACTGATTATATAGGCTTTTTTTAAGTTGGGCATTGATGGAACATTTTCACGAAGTCTTTTGCATTAGACTTTTAAAAAGCCTCTTGAGGCCAAGAAGCCAAGGCAAGATTCACCATCATATTGTACCTGTAACACCTTTACGAACTGGGTAAATTCCTCTCTTCTCAAGGTTTCCAAAACATCCTGAGGTTTCTGGGCTTGTCAGAAAGTGACATTACTTATTGCAAGGCTAGGAACCCAATAAGGGAACTGTGTAGACAAGGTACCAGGCCAATTTTTCCAATTTCTTTAATTGACTTTACAAAGTCAACCTTAGTTCCTCAATGTTGTCTGGTCATACTGGAAGATATAAAATTTCAGGCAAAGCCTCGATAATATAACCAGGGTTTCCAGTTGTGCTGTTACAAGAACATATTCTTATTGAAATTATGCAAGTAACTATATTGCCATAAAGTAAGAATACTCATGAATAGTTTCCAAATTTTGAAGGGATCAAGCAGGGGAAAATGAAAAAATGTTTCAATTTTTTTTTTTGTAAAAATGTACATAGCCAGATTGCTGTAAGCTACAGATTAGCTTAAAATTAAAAAAAAAAAAAAAACTTTTTCAAATCTGGAAAACAAATCATAAAAGAAATCAGCAATGTTTCAAATAAAAAGAAGTAGAAAATATCATAATACTTCATCAGTTCAGTCCTGTGTAATTAATTTTTCTTTTGCTTGATATGGGGTGAGACATTTTATGATTCCAGTTTTTTGCCTTAGAGTTTTGGAACTCTTACCCAGTCCAAAGATGTAGTCTCAAAGTTGCCAGAAACTGTGTTTGTTAGAGTTCTTTCCATGAACCTCCTTTAAGACCTTGAGGATTATAAATGTTTGCAAATAGCTTTCAGTAGAAGCATCAGAAGAAAACACTTAACTGTGGACAACAAAAATTAAAATGGTTAAAGAGGCCAGGCACGGTGGGTGACTCATGACTGTAATCCCAGCACTTTGGAAGGCAGAGGCAGGTAGACTGCTTGAGCTCCAGAGTTTGAGACCAGCCTAGCCAACATGGTGAAACTCCATCTTTATAAGAAAATACAAAAATTAGCCAGGTGTCGTGGTGTGCATCTGTGGTCTCAGCTACTTGGGAAGTTGAGGTGGGAGGATTGTGTGAGGCCAGTGGGTAGAGGTTGCAGTGAGCTGTGATCGCACCACTGCACACCAGCCTTGGTGACAGAGTGAGACTCTATCTCAAAATAAAATAATAAAATATACATAATGGTTAAAGATCTGATGGGAGCTCATTATAATAATGATGACATTTGTGTTTTCTTTTGTGGCTTAAAACACTTTCATATCATAAGCAAACTGATGACTGGTAACACATTAGGTTTTTAGAAATTTTATACAAATTTGGAAGACATACATCAGCAACATATCCACAGAAATATAACTCCAAGAAAATTAAACATATTCTGAATTGACAGTGCTTCCCATATAATTTTAACAAAATAAATAAGCTTAATTAGTTTATCATCCTTTTCTCTTGAACTTCCAGGGGCCCTTCTAAAATGTCCAAAAGATGGTGTGAGATCCAAAAGGCTCAATTTTGATTTTGGATAGTTTGTAAAAAACAAAAAAATAGTCAAAAGTTTAAAAAACACTTGATCAAAATAAAATCACAGGTCTCTGTTAAATAATATTCATTGTACCAGTGTGTTAATTAAAACACTTTTAAAGCAAACACAGAGAGCTACACAGTTATAGAAAAACATTAACCTTTTAATATTTAGTTTTCCTAGGTAATCGAAGACCCAATAATGAAGACATGAAGAGCACAGGAAGCTATTCTGATAACATAGACTCTCTCTCTGTATATATTTCTCACTCTCTGGAAGTTCAATCAAAGTACTTTTTAAACAATTACTGCTTCTTATCAGTATTACATGAAAACTTCGTTTAAAAGATAAGACCACATTCCAGTTTTTTATCAGTGTACTTTTGATATTAAGGTCAATTTTAAAATTTTTGTAAATTTGTTTAGTTTTCATCAGTTTTATCACAAAAATCAGTTTGATAAGATTCATCATTTATAACCCTTTTACAACTTTTTTTATCCATTCAGATTTATATTATTTCTTGTTTCATTCCTTCGATCCTAAATACCCTTTAAATAACCTCTTAAAAAAGTTATTTTCCTTAACAAAAGAAGAATTATAGTAATTTTCTTACCAAACAGCATCTATCTTTTTTGTATACTTTCATGCATGTTCTTTTTCTTATAACTAGTGGTTTAATTACATATATTAATTTGAATTTTTAACTCTAGTAACCTTAACTTCCATGAAAACCTAGGAAATAAGGAATTTTTAACTGTGTTATATCAGCATTTATAGACTAAAAACCATTTCACAATTTTTAGAAAGATATATTTCTCAACTTTTTGCTTACTAACTGATCCAGATATATTTAGCTATTTTATACTGTACAAAAACAAAATGTTGAAGTATATATACTTAAACTTGTGCTTAATAATTAGTGTTTTAGTACTTACTTGGCTTAGATAATTTAGGATTAGTTATCATTTAACCATGAATTTAAGATTTTAAATTACTAAAAATTTTTTTGAAACTTTGATAAATGTATATATAAATGTTATTTTATTTATCTCATTTACCCATTTTTAACAATTATATTTAAATTGCTCATGGAAAACAAAGCAAGTCATTTTTTTAACTTTATTTTTCTGTTTTTATTTTTATTATATTTAGTTTATTTTTAAGTAAAACCAAGCTTACCAAGTATTAGCCAGCTTTGTTTTAACCAAAATCTTTGGGACACTGGACACACAATGCGACCATACTGGCCTTGGCCCTGTCCTGCTGGTAGCCCAAGTGCTGCAGACACACACATGTCCCCAGCCTTCACCTTGGCTACCTGCTCAGATCCCCAGAATACAGAAGTTTAAAATCAAACACAGAAGCTCACAGCAAGATGTGTGCAAGGTTTTTGGGGGATCTCAACAGCTGGCTCCTATATTGTTAGCTCACCAATAAATTAGACAAGTATCAAATATATCACAAGAGCAAAAAATGTTAAAATTAACCTTTTTTTCTCTCTTCTTAAACATCTAGGAATCAACAAGTTTATTTGACTAAAACTCTTGTGAAAAACACGTATGTTTGGATTACAATCAATGCTGACATTTTAAAAGACATTTCTGTTTTTATCTTACCAAAAATTATGAATTAACTTTATTTATCAAAAATTATCTCAGATTACATGAACTAAAAGTCATTTAAGTTGTTATATTTTTCCTTTTGATAAAACACTTAAGTGTTTATTATTTATTTTCTTTAAGTTAATTAAATGTAATGCATGTATTTTGGTACTGAAACTACAGGGGAAAAAATACCACACATTTGCAATATACAAATATACAGACATTCACAAATACACAGAAAGAAACAAGTTTATCAGTTTTTAAAATAAGAACTTCAACTTTTATTTTTGATTCAGGCGATACAACATTCAGGATGGTTACATGGCTACGCTGCTTGATGCTGAGGTTTGGAATACAAAGGACACTGTCATCCAGATAGTGTACATAATACCCAACAGTTTTTCAACTCTTGTGCCCCTCCCTCTTTCCTTCCTCTTTTGGTCCCCAGTGTCTATCGTTGCCATCTTCGTGTCATGAGTACCCAATGTTTAGCTCACACTTATAAGTGAGAACATGAGATACCTGGTTTTCTGTTCCTGCATTAGTTTACTTAGTTTAATGGCCTTCAGCTGCATCCATGTTGCTGCAAAGGATGAGATTTCATTCTTTTTATTGCTGTGTAGTATTCCATGGTGTATATGTGCCACATTTTCTTTATCCAGTCTACCACTGAGGAGCACGTAGGTTGATTCCATGTCTTTGCTACTGTGAATAGTGCTGCGATGAACATATGAGCCATCATATGTCATGGACATATGGCTTTTTGGTAGAATGATTTATTTGTTTTGGGATACATACTCTGTAACGGGATTGCTGGTTGAATGCTAGCCGTTTTATGTTCTTTGGATATCTCCAAACTGCTTTCTACAGTAGCTGACCTAATTTCCATTCACACCAGCACTGTATAAGCATTCCCTTTCTCTGCAGTCTCACCAGCATCTGTTTTTTTTTTTTTTTTTTTTGGACTTTTTAATAATACCCATACCCATTCTGACTGGTATGAGATAGTGTCTCATTGTATTTTTTATTTGCATTTCTCTGATGATTAGTGATGTTGAGCATTTTTTCATATGTTTGTTAGTAGCGGGTATGCCTTCTTTTAAGCAGTATCTTTTCATATCCTTTGCCCATGTCTTAATGTGCTTATTTGTGTTCTGCTTGTTGAACTGTTTCAGTTCCTTATAGATTCTAAATACTAGACCTTTGTCAGATGCATAGCTTGTGAGCATTTTCTTGCACTCTGTAGGATGCCTGTTTACCTTTGCATAGTTTATTTTGCTATGCAGAAGTCCTTTAATTAGGTCTCATGACAATTTTTGGTTTTGTTGCAATTCTTTTTGAGGACTTAGTTAAAAATTCTTTCTAAGGCCATTGTCCAGAATGATGTTTCCTAGATTTACATCTAGGATGCTTATAATTTGAAGTCTTTCATTTAAATCTTTAATTGACCTTGAGTTACTTTTTTATGTGGTGAAAAGTAGGGCTCCAGTTTCATCCTTCTATTCTGCAACCTTTGTTAAGGTTTTTTGTTTGTCAGTTTTTAAAGAGTTTCCCTCTCCCTCCAGATTACGTCTTTAACTACCTGTTCCATTACCCTAGGCAATAGTTAGGCAACTCTAAGTTTGTACTTCTAAGGAGATGACTCTTACGTGGAACAAAACAAAAAAATTATATCTCAAGGCACAAAGAAGGAATGAAAGTTTGTTTTTACTTGTTTTGTTTGTTTGTTTGATTGTTTTTTCCTCAAGAAAGACCTTTTCACATATAGCTATTATCAGAGATCAATTTTGTAGAAATGGTGGACCAAATTTTAAGTCTGAATGTGTCCAAAGCTTATCTGGGTGGAGAAAATATCCATTTCTGCTAAAACTGGATTTATTGCATTTTTCTCTAATTTGGTCTTGAGATGTCTCTTTGGAGAGTGGCTATAAAATCTATCCACACCCTGACAGGTGTATCAAGTTGCCACTCTCTAGGAGACCCTTGACTAGAAAAAGAATTTGGTTCACATGTGTCAGCTAGATGAGACATAGAGAAAAATTTAAAATGGATGCCCAGGCAATATAAAATTATATGAATTTACTATGGAATTTTACAAAGTAATATACAGATGAACCTTGGAGAAAATCAAAACCTTGTTTAAAATAATCACTTGAATGTCAGAAAGTCATATTTTGGAGGCCAGTTTAGTTAGATCAGTAACTTTTCAATTTAGCCTATATTTCTTTTTTCCCCCTTTTTCATTATACTTTAAGTTCTGGGGTACCAATAACAGCCAGAGAGCCAAATTGTGAGTGAACTCCCATTCACAATTGCTACAAATATAATAAAACACCTAGGAATACAACTAACAAGGGATATGAAGGACCTCTTCAAGGAGAACTACAAACCACTGTTCAAGGATATAAGAGAGGACACAAACAGATGAAAAAACGTTCCATGCTCATGGTTAGGAAGAATCAATAACATGAAAATGGCCATACTATCCAAAGTATTTTATAGATTCAATACTATCTGAACCAGCATCCAACAGAATAGGAAAAAAAAATGTTTGCAATCTACCCATTTGACAAAAGGCTAATAACCAGAATCTACAAGGAACTTAAACAAATTTACAAGAAAAAAACAAACAACCCCATCAAAAAAGTGGGTGAAGGATATGAGCAGACACTTCTTAAACAAAAAATTAGCCTATACTTCTTAATCAGATTATTGAGTTTAGGGTGAAGCCCATTAACGAATAGGGACAACAAAGCATCTGTAAATTCCAGGTCTAATGCTTACATATTCAGAAGGCAGGAATAGTTAGAAGATGGAGCACCTAGATTTCCAGAAATCCAGAATCCCATTTCCATGTTGAATCCTGGATTTTCCAGAGAGGAGGCAAAAGCTAAAAAGGGAAATGCCATGAGGCTGGACAGTGCAGCACTCCCACAGGGTATCCAGCAGCAAGAATATTCTAAGGCTGGTGAGTGACACAGTGCCAACTAGCCCATTCCATGACTAACTCACTGCCTAATGGGAGACTTATCCATTGGTTATTGTCAGTTTCTGTTTGGCCCCTGCAGTAATAACCATTTATTGCAACCACTGTCAGTTACCTAAAAATTTAAATCTTTTTTCAGTGACTAATGAGTTTCCACACACCCAAAGTTCAAGTGCCCTTTCAAAGCATACAGTAACCATTGGTGCCCCCTAAAATCAAAGGGATCTCAATGTAAAAGACAGTAGAGCTTTAGACCTGAGGGTAACCCACCCACAACTCTTGGGAGTCCATAAGAAAGACAGAGGAACACCAAAAGAGAGTCACTCATGTCTTTTTTGTGTTCTTCAAGGGGTTTCAGGGTCTCTATAAGTCTCCTTTAGATCCTCTCTTTGATAGTTTGCACTCTGATATTCCCATGGGAGAAACAGGGTCCAGTAGACAGAAGAGGGACTATAAAAAAAAGAAGAAGAAAGAAAATTACAGCCTGAATATTACCTAGTTAAGCCAACTTCTGATCATAGAGCTCATTAAAAAAGTCCTTTCCAATCCCTTATCAGATTTCAACCAGGACAAACATCAAATATTCCTGACCTCTTCTTTTTTATTTTTTAAACCAAAGTTACCTAACAAATGACTCAGAACCAAAATCAATAAACCTTTTATGACTTAACCAAGGGTACATGAAGCTTCTCCAAAAAGATATAAACATGCAGTCTTCACAAGATACAGAGTCATCTCCAAGGACAGCAAAAAGGAAAAGATACATAGATAGATATCTTACTTAGAGCTGGTGACTGTTGGCTCACTAACTACATATGGGACCAACCCACATTTCTATTCAGCTGCATTCTTTTTATGGGGTCCCCCAGGTTTTTGGTTTATCATCTGTAAATGTAGACCTGATAATCTGGATGCCCAACAGGAAGCAAGTTAAGAACACAAAATGAAATAAACAGGAAAATAATAGCTGTCCATGAGAGGGAAAAGGATCAGTAATAATTGGGTGCCCAAAGTCAAATTTACAAAAGAGACATAATTCAAACAAATGGTTTTCTCCTGCTAACCTGAATTTGGAAGGAGTGGGATACAAAGATATGTTTACCTTCCATTCTTAACTGGGCACTATATGTAGAGATCCAGGGGAGATGACATTGGTAAAAATCATTACCTTTCTTTGTTATCTTTTTTTCAGTTATTGCAGGACCTCATCTGCAGGCTCTGGGGCAAGTCAGGTGTCTCAACCATCCATTCTTGTTACCAAAACTGCATAGGTGGAGAGGGGTGATCCCTTTCTTCCTACCGTAAGAATCACAGCCACCACCCTTATAACAAAGACAGGTTAAAAAGAGAAAAGCATAATAGATGTATGTGACCATAGTTTTGCATGACACAGAAACCTTCAGAATAAGCCCAAAGATATGAGAAAAGCCATCCATTTTCATGCACGGATTCAATGAAGAATCAACAGCAATGTAGCACTGTTTAACAAAAACCATATAAACTAATGTTAGCAGAGTGAGTGGGGGAATCTCAGTGTGTTAGTCCATCCTTGCATTACTCTAAAGAAATGCCTGAAATTGGATAATTTATAAAGAAAAGATGTTTACCTGGCTTATGATTCCTCAAGGTGTACAGGAAACAATGCTGGCATCTGCTTGTCTTCTGGGGGAGGCTTCAGGAAACTTACAAATATAGCAGAGGTGAACAGGGAGCAGACAAATCTAACGTGGCAGGAACAGGAGTAAGAGAAGTGAGGCAGGGGCTAAGAACTTCCAAACAAATAGATCTCATGAGAACTCACTCACTATCATGAGAACAGCACCAAGGAGATGGGGCTGAAGCACTCGTAAGAAACACCTCCACGATCCAATCACCTCTCACGAGGCCCCATCTCCAACAAATCTCAACATGAGATTTGGACAAGGGCACAGATCCTAACCATATCACTTAGTAAGGCCTGTCCAGATTCTTCTTGGCCACTCTGTGCCCCATTTGTTTCTTCTGTGTATGGGGCAGGACTTTTTCTGAAAGGAGGGCACCATAGGGCCTACAATCAAACAAAGTAGGTCAGATAATTTCTTCATAGCCTGTCCTCACACAGAAAAATGGGGGGAAGTTAAGAGTGTATGTTATGTTATGGCTGGCTTTGGGGAAAAGGGGTTCTGGATTCTATGATTTGCTTTGGGGAAGAGGAATTCTAGTTTCTATGGCTAGCTTTAGGGGAGAATGATGGATGAGAGAGAGGAGAGTACGGGAAGTTCAGAGGGAAATGATTTTTCTGAGGCTATTTCTGAGGCCTTCACATTGGGGTGTTGCATTCTGTGTGCCAACGTTATGCATATTAGTTTATTTAACAAATATGCATTAAGATCCTACTCTATATCAGGCATTCCAGCATGTTCGAGGGCCATGTAAAGGAAAATAATTTTGTCTCTGGATTCTGAACTTTAAGAATCTTAAATCTTTCAAGCAGACAGATGATTCTCTGCACGCCACTCTTCCTGCCCTTGTTTCAGTTCCATAATAACGCCATGTTCCCTAAAGCCACACTTCCTAAGGAACATTAGATGCCATTCACCCCCTTCTGCTTCTCCCCCCCACCAAAGTAAGACCTTCTCATTCTTAAAACATCATTTCCTAAGAGAAAGTTTTTCTTCTCTGCTAGTCTAGGTCATGAGAAGAAAGAAATAACAAATCAAAGATTCTGGAGGAGAATTCAACAATCTTTGGTAGAGAAGACTTTGAATTGGGGAATCTTTTCACAACCATTGGGAACTTCATGTGTCCAGATGTGAATGTACAAGCTCTTTGTTTTCCTGGAAGTGTATTTAAGCAACAGAAAATAGTCTCACTGATTTTAACCACCTATTTCTAAGTCATTCTTAAATCTTTTATTAAAATATAAATATTTAAGGTTCACCATGATAGAGTCACAGACACACTACCTCAAAATATGGCACTTGGCATTTGGAAAAACAGCAGAAGTAGAAAACTCATTCTTCTCTTCCCCTTGCTCTTTTTCTGAAGCGATGCATAAAACCTAGCAGATCTTTCTCTGAAGTAGGCCATAATATTCTTATTCCAGAAGGATCCCTTCTATGCCCAGAGAAAAGGACTATCACACAGAAATACAGAGAAGAATCTGAACAAATAGGCCTTGCTAAGCTCCCCCAAGTCATTGCCATTAGATCATAACCTGTTAAGCTCCAATCATACTTCAACACACTGTCCATATAAATGTACAGTTTTCCTGTTTCTTCGGGTCTTCATTTCTGAAGCCTCCTGTGTTACATAAAATTTATATTAAATGAATTGCTATGCTTTTCTCTTGTTAATCTGTCTTTTCTTATAGGAGTATCAGCAATGAGCCTAGCAATGAGCAAATAAAGAAATTTTTTTTCCCTTACAACCATTAGAAATAGTGATTTTAAGATTCACCTTCTGTCATCTCCCGAAGAGGCCTTCCTTGACTCCTAAATCTTCTGTCATTGAAAATAAAACTCATGAGCTAAGAAATCTTTTTGTTCAGGTCAGTTCCGTATCACTAGTGCTTAGAACAATACTCAGAAGAGTTGATAAATAAATGGTGGAGATCATGAATACTCTTTTTAATTCCCCATAGTACTTTATATCTGCGCAGAGTCATGTGCAATTTTGTCTTGCTTGTGTGGGTTCTTTGCGGACACAGACAGTATATTCCATTCATTTTCCTATCCCAAGTAATTGAAATGTATATGCATAATCCAGGTTAGTAAAGTGTACATTCCTACTCGCCTATTAGGGAAGCACACATATAGTACCTGGCATGTAGAGAACAGATTGGAGGACTTTGAGATTGGAGTTTCTCAAAGCAGTAAAGATGTAATTACAACAGTACATGAAAAAAATATGGATGTGTGAAATATATTAGCAATAAAAAGAGGGATATGAGAAGAAAATATTTTGTGATTCCTTTGGTGCTTGAATGTAGATAAAAGAAGAAGAATGTATGAATAGAGTATTTAATCCTATTTACAATTTTCTAAAATAGGCAACATGGGTATGTTGGAGTCAAGGAGACTTTCCCTTTGTCCTTAGAAGGTTCACTGAAAAACAGACTCACAATAAGGCAGATTAAATTAGAGGAAAGACTACAGATTTTCTCTACTACTGTGCACATAGGGAGAATCACAGAGTGATTGTCCAATATTCCAATGGGGTACAGATGCTTATATACTTCTTAGAGGAAAGAGTAATGGGGGAAGTGGTGGGGGAGATGGTAAATGATTTTAAGGGAAATTCAATGGGCTTGAAAAACATACAATGATCTGGCACAAAGACTGTTGAACACACACAGCGTCAGACAATGGTTTGAGACTAAAGCCTGTCTAGGTTTGGTGACAGATTTTAGTCTTCCTGTGACATTAGTTCAGTTAATGAAAACCCAAGGAACAGACTGGAGGTAATTGTTTTCTTTGGTAGGTCAGGGCTTGTCGATAACGGAACTTCAGAGTACAACTCTATCTTGTGCTTAGGAAGAGATTGTGGGGTAGAGGGTGAAACAGAGAGACCTTGAGTCCTCTTCTTTAATTCAGTATATACAAAGCACTATATTTTGTTTGGGGTATCAATTTCTGAGTCCCAACAAGTACCGTTAACTAAAAAAGGAGACACAAGAGAAAATTCTAATTCATAGCAGAAAATACAGAAAAAGTTATTTTAAACAAAACTGGGATATGATAGCTCAGCCATCCCCAAACCTTGGACCATGCATTGGTACTGGTATATGGGTTGTTAGGAACCAGGAGGTATGTGACAGGCAGGTAAGCAAAGCTTCATCAGTATTTTCGTTTGTTTGTTTAATTTTTTATTTCCATAGGTTATTGGGGAACAGATAGTAAAATATGAGATTTTGGTATATCCATTACCATTTGGTATATGCATCCATTGGGTGCATATATCCTGCACCCAAGTTGTTGTTTTTCATCTCTCACCTCCACCCAGCCTTTCCCCCTGAGTCCCCAAAGTCTGCTGTGTCATTCTTATGCTTCTGCATCATCATAGCGTATCTCCCACTTATGAGTGAGAACATACGATGTTTGGTTTTCCATTTCTGAGTTACTTCACTTAGAATAATAGTCTCCAATCTCATCCAGGTTGCTGCAGATGCCACTAATTCATTCCTTTTTATGGCTGAGCAGTATTCCATTGTATGTGTGTGTATATATATAGATGTACACACAGACACAATGGTGTATATATATATGTGTGTGTATGTATGTGTGTGTATATATATACATGAATGTATACCATTGTGTGTATGTACATATATGCATATATGTATATATACATGTGTGCATGTGTGTATATACATGTATGTGTGTATATATAGATTTATGTGTATATATAACACACACATACACACCACAGTTTCTTTATGCACTTGTTGATTGATGGCCATATGAGCATTTGGGTTGGTGCCACATTTATGCAATTGTGAATTATACTGCTATAAAAATGCATGTGCAAGTATCTTTTTTGTATAACAACTTCTTTTCTTCTGGGTAGATACCCAGTAGTGAAATTGGTGGATCAAATGATAGTTCTACTTTTAGATCTTTAAGGAATGTCCACAGTGTTTTCCATAATGGTTGTACTAGTTTACATTCCCACCAGCAGTGCAGAAGTGTTCCCTGTTCACTGCATCCACACCAAATTTTATTATTTTTTGAGTATGGCCATTCTTGCAGGAGTAAGATGGTATCACATTGTGGTTTTGATTTACATTTCCCTGTTCATTAGTAATGTTGAGCATTTTTTCTTATGTTTGTTGGCCTTAGCCCACTTTTTGATAGGATTGTTTGTTGTTTTTCTTGCTAATTTGTTTGAGTTCAGTGTAGAGTCTGGATATTAGTCCTTTGTCAGATGTATAAGTTGTGAAGATTTTCTTCCACTCTGTGAGTTTTCTGCTTGCTCTGCTGATTGTTCCTGTTCATCTCTCAACTTGTACATAAAGTACCTCATGATTGATCAAGGACTTAAATCTAAGGCCTGAAACTATAAACATTCTAGAAGACAACATTGGAAAACCCTTCCAGACATTGGCTTAAGCAAGGATTTCATTTATCCAACCCAAAAGCAAATGCTTCATTGTTATTTACAGCCACTCCCCATCACTCACATTGTTGCCTGAGCTCCATCTCCTGTCAGATCAGTGGCGGCATTAGATTCCTTTAGGAATTTGAACTCTATTATGAACTGTGCATGTGAGGGATCTAGGCTGTGCACTCCTTATGAGAATTTAGTGCCCAGTGATTTGTCACTGTGTCCCATCACCCCCATGTGGGACCATGTAGTTGCAGGAAAACAAGCTCAGGGCTCCCTCTCCTTCTATATTATGATGAGTTTTATAATTGTTTCATTATATATATATATCAATGTAATAAAGTACACAATAAATTTAATGTGCTTGAATCATCCCAAAACCATCCCCTACCCCTAGTTTGTGAAAAAATTGTCTTCCACAAAACTGGTCCCTGGTGCCAAGATTATTGGATACTGCTGGTGTAGGTAATCATATAAGTCGGTGATTGAATAAATGGGGTTTATTTCTCAGAAAAAAAGACTGGGTTGCATATATGGTTTGGGGACATGACAGCTGATGCTACAGCAAAGCATACAGGTTGGAAGGTTGAAGTCAAAATGCTGGAAAATATTTGAATGGAGGGAATGTGATTGCAGAGTAATCAATATAGAATTTTATACACAGTGAAATTTATAAAGAATAGAGAAAATGGGACAGTGAAAACAATTGTAAAAAAATTAGTTGCAAGGAAGGAAGGATTGTCATCAAAGTCAAAGAGGAAACCTGAGTATTTGCTTTTAGGTTGGTGCAAAAGTAATTGTGGTTTTCGCCATTGAAAGTAATGACAAAAATCTTAATTACCTTTGTACCAATCTAATAGATTTGGAAATTAGATAGTTTTGATGACCTGAAGCTTAGAAAGAGGACAAAAAATTTTAATTCCGTCAAATATAGCCACATTTTTAAATAGTTCAAGAGTAGGTTAGATTCTGTAAATACAAAAAGAAATATGATACCAGAAACATTTGGTTTTCAGAAAACATAGGGTAAAATATGTATGGGAAGAGTTAGAGAAAGCACTTTGGAGTAGTAATTTCCTGCTTTGTCCTCTGAAAAATAGACAAATGGACTGATTTGTTCACATTTGAGATTCAAAAAAATTAAATTTTGGAGTTTGAACATTGTTTATCTCTTACAAGATATTATAAATTTTGGAATGGTGGTTGTTTCTGATTTAATTTATAAATAAAAATACTTTTAAAATTAGCTTTACAATGAGCTTGAGAGTGTCTTTTTTTTTTTTTTTTTTTTTTTTTTTTTTTTGAGACAGAATTTTGCTCCTGTTGCCCAGGCTGGAGTGCAATGGCGCGATCTCGGCTCACTGCAACCTCTGCCTTCCAGGTTCTAGCGATTCTCCTGCCTCGGCCTTCCAAGTAGCTGGAATTATAGGCACCTGCCACCACACCTGGCTAATTTTTGTATTTTTAGTAGAGATGGGGTTTCACCATGTTGGCCAGGCTGGTCTAGAACTCCTGACCTCAAGTGATCCATGTGTGTTTTAAGATAAGATTGTGTGCAGTCTACATAACAGGGACTTAAAATATCATTGAGAATTTGGAAACTACATGTAAGAATGTTCATAGCAGAGCTACTCATAATAGCCAGAGACTGAGTACAATGCAATATGCACAATTAGTAGAACAGATAAATAAATCGTGGTGCATTTCTGCAAAAGACTACCACAAATCAATGAGAATAAACAACTACAACCACATGCATGAATGAATCTTCTAAATATTACTGAGTGAAAGAAGCCAGGCACTACACAGTACATACTGGGTGATTCTATTCATGTAAAGTCCATATGTAGGTAAAAGGAATCTATAGCAATCAAGTAAGAATATTAATTACAAATAGGAAGGGTGATGACCAGAAGAAGACTGAAGAGGGACTCCTGGTCTGTTGGTAGTATTCCAAGTATAATTGATCTTGGAATCATTTATAGTATATTCAATTAGGGAGAATTCATTGAGCTGTACCATTATGACATATGCACTGTTTATGTGTGAAATACTTTAATTAAAATTTGCATTAAAATATGATCTGTTTGGGAACTAAGAAAAAATGTATATTGGCAAATCCCTCAGGAAAGATCCTAGTTCTGACTTAAGTACTTTACACTTCTTCAGCTATACTGTGACTAAATCTTCACCACCAATGTTGGGTGGGAGGCGTAAATTCAATAACTATGATATCAACATTTGTTTGGCTAATTTCAGGGAGCTTTTCAAGTTGGTACATGTGTATAACCATAGCCAATGTCTGTTAATATGGATGTTTAGGAAGATAATTTTAGGTGCTTTTGATGAAACAGACTGTGAATCCAGATGAGCTCTGTTGGATATTTATTCACAGCTCCCCAGAACATGAGAAAACCAAGTTGTTTTGACCTTTTCAGGAACAGATAGATTTAAATTGTATATTTATTCTTTTCCATTTTCCTCAGCAAGGCATTATTCTAATAAAACATCAAGTCTAAATTTACTGAGTTAAATTTTGCATGAGTCTTCCCCTTCTAGATGACTTAAAATGTTTCATTTAGAAAAAAAAAAAGACTGTAAAATTATGTCTGTTGTAAATAAAACAATATCATGTTTTTTAAAAATGTGACAGCAAACTATAAACTGAAAAACCAACTGGCTTGCACTGTCAGAGGTGCCATATGGAAGTAACAAGTCAGTCAATCTGTCAACAAACATTTGTTGAGCATCTACTTGAACCAATCACCATTCTAGCACTGAGAATATAGTGGCAAGCTAAACAAATGTGACGCCTGCCCTCATGGGGCTTGCTGTAGAATGTATGTATAGGTATGTATGCTGTAGATACTTAGGTAGGTATGTATGCTTTGCACAAAATATGACTCTCTCTCTCTCTCTCTCTATAATATATATATATATATATATTTTTATTATACCCACCAATTTGTGGGTATAATGTCAATATCTATTATATATTCTTATATTGTAGTTTTACATTTTATTTTAGTTTTTCTTAAACACAACCCTATGATCACTGTGTGATATCCAGATTCATTTTCTTTAACTGGAGCAGAACTTGCTAATTCTTGCAAAGTGGCCTGAATGCAGAATACCTCCAGCTATTGATTATTTTCCACATTTTTTCAGTTTTCTCTGCTACATCTATTTTTAAAATATTAATGTATCTTTGTTGATTCTTCCCAAAGCATTTAACTTAACTTTCATAGAAATGACAATTCTATTTCCTTCCATACTTCTATGTCATTGGTTTATAAATAAATTCATTAAATTATTGCAATAACTGATATAACTGGTATAAACAGGTTTGAATAAATACAGTTGATTCTTCTTAAGCATACAATTCAAATGGTGGAAGCAGATTTTTATGGATGTACAACAGTTCCCCCTTACCTGAGATTTTGCTTTGCACAGTTTGTTACCCATGGTCAACAGCAGTCCCAAAATATGACAGAGAGAGAGAGAGAGAGAGAGAGAATAGAGAGAGAGAGAGAGAGAGGGATTACATTTACATAACTTTTATTACAGTATATTGTTATGATTATTCTATTTTATCATTAGCTATTGTTCTTAATCTCTTACTGTGCCTAAGTTACAAGTTAAACTTTATCATAATATGTACGTATAGAAAAGATAGTATTTAGAGAGAGTTTGGTAAAATCTAAAGTTTTAAGCATTCACTTGGGTCTTGGCAGTATCTTTTGTAAATATGCAGGGACTACTGAATAAAAATGTTCCCTGTGAACTCTGACTATTTGGCATCCTAGAAGCACATTTTAGTTAACAGAAGGAATAAAGAGAAGTGATTAATCAAGTAAGTTGTTAAAATAAATGTAGAGGCCAAGGGAGAAAGATTTCCCTTTTACCTTCTGAAGGTTCACTGAAAATAAACTGACAAAGAGTGAACTAATAGGAGAAAAAAGGCATACACATTTATTTAAATGTACATATCACAGGGGAATCGCAGGGCAATGATTACCCAATAACCCAGAAGGGTACAGATACCCATACACTCTTTTTCAGAGGGAAAGAAGAGATGAGGAAAATGTAGCAATTTGAGCAAAGGCAAAACAATTTTTAGGGGAAATGAATGGCTTTAAAACCTAATTATTAGTAAATGTTTTTCTTTGTAAATTAAATGAGACAGGAAAGACACACAGTTTGCCTGGGCTCTAGATGTAGCACTTAATTTTTAGCCTCTCTTCCTCTGTGATACGAGTTTTAATTCTCACTGGTTAATAAAATTTTAGGGAAGGCAATCATATTTCTCTTTGGCAGGTCTGGTTTCTAGGTAGATCAGGGAACTTCAGTGAACAGCTTCATCCGTGCATTTGGAGAGACAGAGGATTGAGACGTGGAGGGTAGGAGGAAGGGTCAGAGAGATCTTGAGGCTGCTTCAAGTTAAGCACCATATTTCAGAGTAACATTTTCTGATCCCCAATATAAGTGTAGGTTCAAACAACTACTAAAGCTATAGTATCCAATAGGGGGAGCCACTGGCCACATATGGCCCTTGAGCTTTTGAAATGTCGGTAGTCCATACTGAGATATGCTGTAAGTGTAAAGCATATACTGCATTTCTGGTACATCTTTGTTTATAAAAAATGTAAAATACCTGTTTATTCCATGTTTATATTGAGTACATTTTGAAGTATTAATTTTTAAGTATATTGGGTTAAGTAAACATTTATATTGGGTTAAGTAAACATTATTTTTACCTGTTTCTTTTACTCCTTTTAAAGTGGCTACTAAAAAATATAAAATCTTACACGTGGCTCACATATATGGTTCTCATATCTCCATTAGACACTGATGTTCTCATATGCGTGCATATATGTTTATATTTTACTTATGTATTAATGAAATAGGTGTATTTCATTTACAAATAAGAAAATTGAGGAACAAATGCATTAAGAAATGTGCTCAACATCACAGTCTAGAGAACCAGGCTAGAAATCAGGCTGCTGGTCCCAATGCCGTTCTCCTAAATACTACCCGTGCTGCCTCCTGCTAGCACATGCTGCACACTAGGCTGACGACTTTCATGTGTTCGGCCAATAAAATGACAACTCTAAATAGACATGTTCAAACTGGATCAATTGGAAAGACTTAAATAAAGGATCAATGTATAAAAATGTGGACAGAGTTTAGGGATAGAAGTAAGGGAAAATGTAATAAACTCAAGTTAGCAGCATCAGGGAGCCTAACTCCCCCTAGTGCTAAAAGGACAGACTAGTTTCCAGAACATAGAGAGGTCACCCAGAGGGACACAGCTAACAGATGGTAACAGTAAAATGGTGCCAGGGAACATATATCCAGTCTTCGTTCTCCTGCCTCTGATCTGCTAGTGTCTCCTATTGATCAAAGCCAACAGGAAGCCAGAGGGCAAGGGCATCATTAAGCAAGCTAAATAGATCAGCTTCACAGACCACAGAGCAGGGTGGAAAGAGGGTGAAGGGTAAATCTAAGCAGACAAATGAAAGATATTTAGCACTCTATCAAAATAAATTATGAGCTTATTTCTAACCATAAACTCCTATGTCGGAGAGGTGTACTTCAGTGCAACAAAAGACAATCAGAAATGTTACTGCATGTAAATTTCATGTATGCTCAAAGGAAACTATTTTTTTTAAGGGAGAGATAATGAATATAATGTGAAAATAGCTTAAACCATTAGATTAAAAAGTAAGAATATATCAATTTTGAACTCAGATCCACAGCTCAATACAATCTTCTGTTGTATGTATTAACAATTAATTTTATAAAGCAACAAAAATATTACCCCAATTATCTAATGGAATTATGGTAGGGATTTCACTGCTTAAAAGGTTTAAAACTATGAGGTACTGCACAATGTAAGACATGTTAGTTAGAGCTAGAGGCCTTTAAGAACAGAAAGTAAATAGTGTAACCTCTAATCTAAACTCTGACATGTCCAAAGCTATCCCCAATGTTGCTGCAGATTCATGGGATATCATATTCTCATTCCCATCCTCCCCCTACCCTAGGTTCTAGGCTCCTGCTTCTGCTGAATTAGAGTTAAAAATTGTTTCATTGACCAACGTGCCCTTCTTTTGTGTTGCAATGTGAAACAAAACATTTTTCTCAATTTCCATTTAAAAAATTCAGTGTCACTCAGAAAATTGTGGGTGAAATAGGCCTGATTTTTGATTTAAGAGATAACATGTTTATGCTAGAAACCTGAGTATAGTTGTAATCGACTTTGTAACTTTGGGTGCATTATTAACATCTTTATCTCTCAGTGACTTCATCTATGAATATAAGCTGGCTAAAAGATTTTCGTAATTTTTTGAGTGGTTTTTGGTCTAAAAGTAAAAATGATATATAACTATAATAACAAGATAACAATATAATTACTAATTTGGTCAAATATTTTCACTTCTTAGTGGTTATGTTCATATTATATAGCCACAATAATAAATTTACTCAACAATTAAATTCTCTTACATTTATTAAGAAGGTAAACTAAAAAGTTTATAAAACTTGAATACAACTTCCAAATCATTCCCCATACTAAAACCAGACCTTTCTTCTAAATCCTAAATGGGATTATGCCAGTAATTTCTAACTACAGAATATCTCAACAGCACTCTCATATGCAAGACCAAGTTTAAACTTGTGAAAGTTTAAAATGTGAAACTTCCTGTTTACCTTTCCAGCACTCCTCTTCATCACCTTCTGCCAACATCTTCAGCACTCATTCTGCTCTCCAGTAGTACATTTGAGAAATATTTCCTCCCACAAACCTGCATGTATCCACTCCTTCCCCCATGATCACCCTCAAGGCTGGATTGAGATTATCTGTCCAGTAAAAGTTTTTCTCTAGTCAGTATGAAATAACTCCATAAAACTTACTGTAATCTCTCTTTACTATACTTTTAAAACATTTCAGGTCAGAAATTGTTTCTTATTATGTCTTTTATGAAACATCTTTACCTCTCTAATACCTGGCAAATAAATGAAATAAAAACTAGACACTGAAAGGGAAAGTCATTTGTAGTATATATGAAATTTGGCCAAACTGATGAAATAGGTAATAATAGAAAAAAAATCCAAAATAAAAGACAAGTTGATGGCAGATCCAAGCCAAAGAGCTAGAAAGCTATTCTTCAGGCACAGGGGTGTGTTGGTAAAACCCAACAAGCTGTTTAAATTTAGAATGAAAATCAAGAAGCAAATTATAAGAAATTCTAAAAAAAATGGAGCTATGTCTCAAGAATAATGTCCTACTAAGTATAATTCAATATTCCTGTCAAACTCTTTCCTTTTGTTAGAGTGACAAAAAGAATTTTTATGTTAAAAGAGTCAGTATCTATTTTTTCTTTTCACGAAACACATACTAAAGCAGTTATTACATATTAATTTAAAATGAATACTTTATGCCCACATATTTAAGCTATCCCAGGAGCCATTTATAAATGCATAATTGTTCTTGGGAGTATTATATACCTTAGCCTAGAATCAATAAAGTTAATTTGTAAAATTTGCATAGCAAGTTGATATTTAAAGGTCTCTGTCAAAGAATAATTGTACCAGGTGGATTTAAACTGCAAGGAATACTTGAAAGGCTGAACTCAACTCCCTTGAAACAAAAGGAGAAGGAGTTTTTAGGTGCTGAAATGAACTAATAAAGAGATACTGGAGGAGATTGAGTGGGGGTGGAGAAGAGTGGTTAGTCAATACAATGAAACCATCTGTATTTGCTAATTGGTGTTTATGGAAGTTAAGACCCTACTCTCACACAGAAATTGGGAGAAAGGGACACTATGCCCTTCAATGATTACATTTCAAAGAGACAGCTCCCAGTCCTTGAGAAGGACATTTCTGGGTTGTAGAAGATGTGCATCTCAAAAGGACAGATACAAATTTACAATGAAGAGTTTTCTTTTTTTTTATTTGAGATGGAGTTTTGCTCTGTCACCAGGCTGGAGTGCAGTGGGTCAATCTCGGCCCACTGCAACTTCAGCCTCCTGGGTTCAAGTGATTCTTCCGCCTCAGCCTCCCGAGTAGCTGGGACCACAGGTGCGTGCCATCACGGCCCGGCTAATTTTTGTATTTTTAGTAGAGACGGGGTTTCACCATGTTGGCCAGGATGGTCTCGGTTTCTTGACCTCATGATCTGCCTGCCTTGGCCAATGAAGAGTTTTCTAAAGTGAATGCTGTAAGAAAAGGGAAATGAGGAACTTACAGTCAGAAAGAAATGTCTGTAAAATTTAGTCAAGCTTAAGGGAACTTCAAGGCCATATTGATTACCTCAAAATTATGTCTGTCACACCTCAAAATCCCTTCCAAGGGAAGAGGAATATGAACTACCTCATTCCATGTCAGCTTACTTATCTTTGCACTATTCTCTCTCCCATCAAAGGCAGGTGTCAGTAGAAAAAAGCACACAAAATATGCATCTTCCTATATCTCTACAGATAGCTAATTTTCAAAATAGGATATAATATTTCCTGATGAATAGATAAAATAAATTTGCTAGAAATCAACTTTTCCTTCTCCTGTCAAACATGTATACTTTCGTACTCAGAATCAAAAACACTGACTGAATGACTCCCATAGCTGAATCTCTTACTTAAAATAATGCTAACTCCTAAAATGTCCTAGAAAATTATTATTATACTGACTTCTCCTATGAGGACACTGAGGTTTGGAAAGTGCTTAATCCCATTACAGATACAAATGATATCAATCATGTTCTTGAATTACCAGATATTCTAATGTATTATGAGTTTTTGAAGAAAACTATATTCTAAGCAGCAAGACCAGTTTCTTTTTTTTTTAATTAAAACTGGTTCAATACCAAGATTTTTCTATTTATAAAGAGACTAATGGGAAGATAAATATATCTGATATATAGATCTGATATATATATCTGATATATATATGATATGTATATGTCTGATATATATCTGATATGTATATATATGATATAAATATCTGATATATATATATGATATGTATATATCTTCCCATTAGTCTCCTTATAAATAGAAAAATCTATATATCTTCCCAAAACCCATGGCAGGTAAGTGGCTATCATTTGTTCAATCAAAAGTTGTATTTTTGACAACATTTTAAAAAATGTAAACCATTTAGAAATAAATTTAACAAAAGTGAGTGAAATTTTAAAGACGAAAGCCATAAAACACTCCTGAAAGACAGAAAAGTTGACCCGAATAAATAGACATCTTTTATGTTTGGTTGGGCCATCTCAGCATAATAAAGATGTTAGCCCTTCCTAAGTTTAATTTACGTATAAAGGAATTTCAACAAAAATACTGAGAAGCTTTTTTGTGAAGCTAGAAGATTTGACACACAGTAAGAGCCAAAGGTCACTGAAAAAGAAAAGATACAGGGTAGAGATGGGAAACTAGACTAGAAAACATGAAAACAAACTAGAAAGCTGCTATGATTAAAAGTGTTCTGGCACATGGAAAGACAGAAGACTAATGAAAAAAATTAGAAAGTCCGGAAAGAGATAAAACTATTCATAGAAATCTAGTATATGAAGAAGGTGAAATTATGAATCAATGGAGTAAAATTTTGTCTTCTATGTGTTTTTTATAATAAATGAGTTTGGTTAAACTGTTAGGCTATTGTGAAAAAAATTAAATTAAATCATTTATTCTCAGCATACACACAAATAAACTCCAAACATACACATATATATGGTGCTCTCTCTCTCCCTCTCTTTATATATATATATATATATATATATATATATATAAATGTATATACACATATATGTATATAATTTAAGTATTAGAATAAAATTAGGGTGAATTTCTTTTAACTGGCATATAAGGAAAAGTTTTATAGGTATGACTAAAATGCCAGATGTAATAAAAGTGAAGATTAATACATTTTACAAGATTTTTAAAAAGCCAATTCATGGTTTTTAAAAATCCTAAACAATGTCAAAAGGCAGATGACAAAATAGGAGAAAATGTTTGCCACATATATTACAGGAAAAGCGCTAATACCACTAACGTACAAAGAACTTTTTATAACTGAGAGGAAAAAGCCTGCAAATCCTATTTTAATAAAATAGATAATATTACAGACAATTTTAAAAAGTATAAAAACAACCTTAAACATAAAATGTCCAATTTCATGCATAGTAAGGGAAATGTAAAATGAAAACACACAGAGTTACAGTTTTTCACCTGTGAGATGGGCAAAATCTCAAATTCTTGACAATACACAATTCGACAAGGCTTTGGGCAAACAGCACCCCACACGTACATTGCTAATGAAAATGCAATGAAGAGAATTTAGCAAATTCTGAGAAAATTATATATACATTTATCCTCCAATTCAGTAATTCTACTTTCAGGGATGTACCCTTTTGATACACCTCCAACATTATTAAAATTCAAATGGGCAAGGTTAGTCACTGTAGTAGTTTTGGTAACTGGAAAATAATGGAATCTACCTAAATATCTAAGCATAAGAAATTGGTTAAATACAGAGTGATAGGTACACAATCGCATAATAGGATACAGATTAAAAATAAATGAGAAAAAAGGAATATAAAGGGGACCTCTATAATTGGTAGGGATTGATTTCCAGGCTATAGTATTGGTAAGTGCAAATATATATATATATATATATATATATATATATATATATACACACACACACACATACACACACACATATATGTACACACAATATATGTATATATATGGTTATACATTTTATGTAAAAAGTCAAAAAATGTAAAAATCTACATATATCTGCTTATCATTTCAAAAAGAGGCACAGAACATAGAAATTTGTTACTTCAACAGATGGAGGGGAAGGTAATGGGATGGAAAGCATATGAGAGAGAAAGTGCCCCTCTCTGAATATAACTGTATTTTTCTGACTTTGAGAACGTGCTAACTTGGTACATATTCAAAAAAGAAATTATGGCTCTTTAAGGCTGAATTATAGTATCCACTGGATGGCAACACCTTTTAGCAACACCTACTGGCTCAGTGGCAACACTGGTAACACATTTGTATGTTGTGAAGTCAATGCAGGACCTTGCTATGTCCTCCGGAAATCTCTAAATGAGTGACCAATATATTGTGCCCCAACACCAGAAGGATTTTTCAGCAATGAAGGCTTGGCTAACTCCCTCAGTCAAAAACCATACCCACAGAAGCTTGCTGAGAATAGAGAGAATATGGAATGGGTTATAGGAAAAGGTAGTTATCAACACCAACTACAGCCACTTGGCCAGCCACAGAAAAAGACTCTTACAGTTATAACTATTTATTTGAAATATTTGTGCATATATTATTTTTATTAGTTTCCTCTCTGTCATTCCCTTATCATCTAAAATATTAAGTGTTATAGTAATTCGCCTTATATTTTAGTATGATATGAAAGTCACAGGATGTCAAAGGGGAGATATGACCTGTCTAGAAAAGAAATTAGCATCACTCAAAGGTGGATAGTTTGAATATTATGTGGAGAGTTTGAATATTTTTCCATAGAAGTGGTAGCTATATTAATTTATGCAAAATAATATATTCTTTATAGTTGGATGCCAAGTTAACAAGTTATACATTGTGATAGATTTATATTATATCATATTAGCTAAGCTGAAACTATATTTCTCAGAATTCCCTTCCATACGCAGTTTGGAGTTCACGTGGATCACAAAGACTTTTCCCATCAGAAGAAGAAGATGTCAGTAAAAGCAGCTATACTCTTTTTATGCTTAGGAGGTCATCTCAGGGCCTGACACTGCTGCAGATCATGCCTGTCGTCACTTATCTGCTGCTTCTTATTGACAAGGGGTGAGTAACTAGGACAATGCTCCCTTTGGTTGTGAAGATCTTCCACTTTAGCTTTTCCAGCTCTTGGTCCTGTAGAAGTTTAGCTCTGTGATGGAGGACACCAATACAGGACACCCCCATCATGGATGTAAATTCTATTCCATCTCTGTGGGTTACCACTCAGCCTCACAGATGTTAGATTTTCCTTGTTTTCACCATTTTATATCTTCCTTACCTTTTTTACAACCTGGCTTGTGAACTTCAGCGTAGAGCAACCAGCAGAAATATTAGCCTTTAAATAGATAATTTAACCAGCCCCACAAACATATAAGGCCAAAACCTAATATATAGTGGTTCTGTGCTGTTGATCAAATCATACTGATAGAGTCAACTGTGTAAGTTATAAGGAAATAGCTTGGAGGATATTTAGAAAGAAGCACTTTTCTGAGTATATTTTTCATGCAGTTTTGGTGATGGGAGCGTGTAAATGTTCTATATGTTTGAAAAATAAAATTAAATCAACAAGGATGAAAAGGAGAGAAGAAAAAGTAAAAATTGAAAGCAAACAGCAGCAAGTAAACTCAATTATGCTTCAAATTAAAATTATACTAGTGAAGGGGAAAAGGAAAGCAATAATTCAAGTAATTTATGAACACAAAATTTAACTATGTACTATCAGTCTTGGGCCATGTTGAAGAGAACACCTTTTAGCAGATTGGGGTATTTTTTGTAGTAGAAATATGTAGAGATTAATTTTGAAACTACTCTGGGTATTTTATAACATTGTCAAATGTGGATTCCCATTGTGAAAGAGGAACATACAGATATGGAAGAAGGAAGGCAGAAAAGAAACCTGTGGAGAGGGATGGGAATTGACAATATTGGCGTAAACGTATTTCTAAAATATGTGTATGCATGCATATGTTCATATGTATGTATGTATGGGTATGTGTAGGTGCAGCTGTGTATATATGTACATATATGTATGTATTATTTCTTAACTCTGTCTGCTGAAAGGTTCTAGAAAAAAACTAAATGAGCATACCTTACACCAAAATCTTTGTTTCTAGTATTATTCTACAGTAATTATAACCTAGGCTATTTAAGCAAATAAATAGTTGACATAAGAGAATCCTGGAACACGTTATGCCAGGAAGTACACAAAAAGTTAATGGGGGCATGTCACAAAAATTCAGAAGCCAGCTTGAAGGGTAATTTGAGTACCCAAAGGATTCAGTATAGTAATGAAATACTAAGCATTGAAAATAAATTCTGTGTCCATGTTGATAATAAATGATGAAATAAGCGGTAGAGAATGGCAAGTCTCTTGGTGGAGGGGGTTTTGGAGGTGGAAAAAAAATAAGCATTTTGCAGTGATCACAGTAAAGACTGATAGCAGCCTGAATCAATTGTTGTTACATTTTGATGAGGAGCAGGGTATTTGTGCAGTCAGACATCACTTAATGACAGGAATACATTCTGAGAAATGCATCATTGGGCAACTTTGTTGTGTGAATATCACAGAGTGTACTTACACAGATTTAGGTGGTATTGCCTGCTATATACCTAGCCTATATGGTATAGCCTACTAATCCTAGGCTACAAATCTGTGCAGTATGTTACTGTCTGAATACAGTAGGCACTTGTATCACAATGGTAAGTATTTGTGTATCTAAACAAAGAAAAGGTATAGTCAAAGGATGGTATTATAATATTATAGAACCATGTTAGTATATGCAATCCATTATTGACTGAAATGTTGTTAGGTCGTCCATGGCTGTATTATCTTGAAGTGTCTATATCAGACTTACTGGTTGCAAGAGGAAAAAATTTAATTATCGGTGAAGAAATCGACAACTCTTTGACAAGGTAATTAAAGTTAAAATCAGCAATGAAGAGCAGATGGGTATCTAGTATCTGGTAGACATCTCCAGATATGATAAGCTAAGAATGACACAAACTTACATGGCATTGTATCTGGAAATGCATAACCTGAGCTGAATATGATTACTCATCAGAGAAACATGAAATAACACTTTTAATATTTTTAAAAGATGTTTTTCAAAAATATTGTCAGAAAAAGACAAAGGAAGACTACGTGAATGTTTCATATCAATTGAGTCTAAAGATAAATGAGAGCTAAATACAGTATCTTATCCTAGACTGGATCCTGTACTGGAGAGAGTGAAATGCTATTCAGGGCATTATTGAGTAAATTGGCCAAACTGGAATGTGGATGTTAGATGAGTTAAAAGTGTTATTTCAGTGATAATATATTGATTTTATAATTGCACTTAGGTTATACAAGAGGACATTCCAATTTTCAAGAATTAAGTAATAGAAAGAGAATTAATAGAGGCAATTTCTTCTGTAATAATTCACAAAAATATTGCGTAGATAAATTCACACACATACATCTACGCTTACACATACAGAGGTGGGGCAAAAATGACCAAGAAAATGAGTTGAAATAGTAACAATAGTTGAACCTGGTACTATTTGTACTATTTTTATTCTTATATATTCATAACTTTATAAAAATCATTCTAAATAAAAGCTGTTTTTTTCAAAGCATACTTGAATCTATGCCATGGTAGTTGTCTAAACAAAAGCTGAAATGTCCTTAACTCAATGGCATAAATTTTGTCTCACACAGGAAGCTTCTTTAATTTATCATACTAAGAAAAGGACAATTGTAAGAATTATGCATAATGAAAGCTTTATAAACTGTTTTCTGTTTGTGATCAAGCATTTATTAGAACAGTTTTCTTTTTCGTCTTTTTCTTTTCCTTGAGAGACCTGAGCCTGAAGTATGCAGAAGTTAATGAGTAGTTCTTTCACAAACGTTGATTGGTTTCTTCCTTTTATACTAGAATTTTAGCAAGTTTCCTGAATGGATTCCCATTCATTGGTCTTGGTATAGAATGTCTTGAATGAGTTAGTACAGAGGCATAGTCTAAGATGATCTCAGAATTCTTTTCATTGTGTGCTTGAGGAGAATACATCACATTCTGTTTGGGAATCATTTTCCACCAAGAGTTGATTTTGAAATAAACGGAGTTGTTTCTAGATAAATGGTTGCTTAGAAGAGGCAATGACTCAGTGCTTGAAATGGCTAGCCAAGATTCATAGTGACTGAAACTATTTAAGAATAAGGCATTGCCTCAGTAAAGCTGCATGGTTAATGACAAACAGCTCAACTTAAAATTCTTTCTTTTTCACTTTGCTATATTAGGAGCTATCTGAATGTGGATTAAACAATGTTTAGTTTTTCTATCCACAAAAAATAAAATAATTATTGCATGTGTTTAAATGAAAACTTTGGACAAACTTGCTGTATTTTAGTTAAGCCGTGGAATCCACGTGGCCGGACCTATGCATGTTGTTTTTCTTTTCTTTGGCCAGGACTTGGGAAAGCTCTGATTGGAGACGGGGAAACTTCCTTTCTCCTTCCCAGGGACTCAGTAAACATGCAGGCACCAAAGCTAGGTAATTCAGTGATCAGAGGTACATCCTTCCTCCACAATACACAAATCGATCATTCTGGATTACCAAGAAGAACCACCTTGTCTGCATAACAATAGTGGGATTTATTACAGTGTAACATTGTAATGACCTTTTGTCCAGGAAACTTGTGAACATCCCATTTTTATTCACAGATTATTATTCTTTCCTGCAAGGTCCCCAAGGGAAGTATACATAGAGTACAGTTAAAGCACAGCAAAGAAGCATTGTACTCCACATTTACTATAAACTCTGAAGTGGAATTTCAAGACACTAAGTGAAAGCATACTTTATTTTAAATGGCAGATATGTTGGTATGTTATGTGCAATCAAATACTTATGAGACCTGTTCTCTCCATTTGTCCTAGAGCCAAAATCTTGGTCGTTGAATTTTCTCCTTTAGTGGGACAAAGGCTTCGGGGCAACCACTTCTCAAACTTCCATAGAAACTGCTCTGTGTTTGGCCGATGTAGACTTGCTTCCACTATCTATAAAATGTAATTTAAAAATATTCTCAAATCTGAACAATTTAGATAACTTTTCCTTTTCTTTGAGCATGGAGTAAAATGTGATTCAAGGGCTGGGCATGGTGGCTCACACCTGTAATCCCAGCACTTTGGGAGGCCTGAGGCGAGTGGATCACCAGAGGTCAGGAGTTTGAGACCAGCCTGGCCAACATGGTGAAACCCTGTCTCTACTAAAAAATACAAAAATTGGGCATGGTGGCAGGTGCCTGTAATCTCAGCTACTCAAGGCTGAGGCAGGAGAATTGCTTAAACCCTTGAGGCAGAGGCTGCAGTGACCCAAGATTGCACCATTGCACTCCAGCCCAGACGACAGAGCAAGACTCCGTCTTAAAAAAAAAAAAGTGATTCAAAAGGACTTCCTTCTTCTGGTGATCAACAAATTAGGTAGCGTAAGAAAAGTTATTTGTGACTGCATAAATTTAGACACAGAGTATGTCAGACAGATGCAAACCCATGTTTTATAGACATTATAGTCTATATGTTCTTGGATTTCTACTTTGGAGAATGTTCTGGATTCAAATATTGGCTCTGTTATTTAAAACCAGGTGAATATCAGCAATTGTTTTAAACCTGATTTCCATAACTAAAATATGAATAATAATAAAATTGATTTCAAAGGGTTATTACGAGTCTCATTCTATATAATACACATCTACTATATGCCAGGCACTACTCTGAACATAATGGATTCAAAAATAAATAAGACATAACTCCTTACATTGTGACAATATATGTGAGGTAAACATTCATGTGAAATATAGATATATTTATGTAGCATAATAAGCACCATGATGCTGGTATTCATGGGCAATGGGTGCATAGAGGAGAAACAGCCCAGCTTAGAGGCTTAACAAACACTAAATGAAGAAGAGGATAGTTATCCGGAGTCATGACAGATTTGTAGGAATTATCCAGGAGAAGAAGGTGAAATATGTATTCAGGTGTTAAGCAGGAAGACATCAATGATAACATTTAGAGAACAACTAGGAACAAAACATATATGGCAAAAATTAAAAGATAAAACTTTAGGAAGTCAGAAAGGGTAAAATTATGAAAGATAATAGATGTCGGCTTAAGAACTTTATGAAAATGCTGGCACCTCACAATGCAAAAAACAAAAGTAAAAACAAATCTAACAAATAAAAAAGAAAAAAAGAAAGGCTTATTTCAGTGTTTGCCTATTCCAAAAAGATTTCAGATACACAAAATTTGGTCACTCATTTTGGAACCAATGAGATTCATGGTTGATTTGGAATTATCATTTTATACATCAACCCCACCTCAATTCTGCTCTTTTTGGGGCTTTCCTTTTAAAGTTACAGTTCTGCTGGCCAGCTACTGATTTATGCTGAATACTAAGTAGTATTCAGGGAACACTGGAGAGGTAGAGAGATGCAGAAGATTCACAATTCGATGCATTGTAACAAATGCAAATAAACAGGCAACCTCTGACTTACCTGATTCTTTTTCATCCTAAGAGGGGGTGCCGAGTTATTTCTGTTGTCACAATAATACGTAAAGTATGTCAGGCGCTAGCTGAAGTTAGACTGGGGTATAGGCAGTTCCAGCTGAAGAAGCTACATGCTAAGCAGTAGCTGTCATAGTATTTCAGGAACATTTACTCAGAACTCAGCCGTCCTGAAAAAACTAGAAACGAGTAAGGTGAGACACTCAATTCATATGTAGTTTCAGCAGTGGGAGAGAAAATGTTTGCAAAGAGGAAGTCTAATAGTAAAAATAAATGATTGGAAATGGTTCACTCCTAGGCAGAATTAATGTAGAAGTAGATCTTTTAACTCAGACAAAGGGTGTAGAAGACAAATCAGAGTTGAGAAGGTAAAGGAGTGCAGATGAAGGAAGCAGGTAGAATGATAATAAGAACTGAAATTGGGTAGGCTTGATGGGTTCAAGTCAGAGAAAAATCAGGATTAGAGATGGAGGTGCTATCTTCCAGAAAGCAAACAGGATAATATCAGTCAAAATGCACTCCTGTGTGTGCCTGTATGCACATTTGCTCCTCATGCTGTATTTCTGCTTTATTTCCATGGAAAATCTTTATGACCTCTGGCAATGTATGATACTTAAATCTTTGCGAACCAGCTGTGAGCTAAGACTCACGCCTACAGGATGACCCTGGCATAACTACTGTGTTCTTGTGCCCCCTAGATGAGGAAAAAGATTGTGTCTGTCCGCCATAGAGAGATTATATCTGTCCCTTCACCTAATCAGTCAGTAAATGTGTTTTCAGGCTTCTGCAATACATGCTACCTGATACAATAGAAGCTGAAAGTGTTAATAGAGGCTTTTATAAATGCTTCTAGCGTAAGTTGCTTAGAATCCAGGGCAGAAGCAAAATCGAAACATATTCAGGATTAATAACAGAAAGGAAAGAAAATATCACAGTGCAACATTTCAAGAAGTATCACAAAGAAATGCATAATCAGTTGTCTATTTGGAACTCAGTTGCAAATAGATTAATGGACTACAATATGAATGGTACAACTATGTATAATGTATAAATAATATATAATAACATTATTCAACCCGTGTTATTTTTACATTAGCAATTTGTATGACTCTATTACTTTGTTTATAACTTCAGTGTGTGATTATCTCCCTAATAATAGTCCAAGAGATAGTATTGCTGTCTGGATAAAGTGATTATGCAATATAGAAAAAGAAAACAGTGATTGTATTTTTTAATAAAAGTAAAATACTGTCATTGTAGACATGTAAATGACTAATGAATAATATACTCAGTAATACAAATTAAAACAATAAGATGTAATTTTCTACCAAGCAATTTGTCAAAGATTTTTCCAAATTTCAAATTTGTTGAGGATATTATGACCCAGTTTCAAATATGAGTGGGAATATAAAGTTAATAAAACCTTCTGGAACGCAGTTAGGCAACATGTTTCAAGAGCCCTAAGCACATTCCTGCCTTTTGACCCAGCAATTCAACATTTTGATATTTAATGAAATAGTCTTGTTTGTACAAAGATATGTGTATATAGATTTTTATGTTAAACAATCTAGTATTTTAAGTCACCTACATTTCCAATAAATAGAAGAGTGGCTCATTGAGAGCATATTCAAATGATTGATGGTTATAGCCATAACAAAAGATATTTTTGAAGAAGACTTATTGACATGAGAAAATGCTAAAAATAAAATCTGCTCCAGGATGCTTGTGCCTTTTGATTTTCCAGGGCAGTGATGGGCTTGTGTACTCTTTTTTTTCCAGATGACATAATCAGTTTATCTATCTAGAAATGCCATTTCTTGCACTTTTGTTAGACAGATGTTCACATATTGAATTGATATCCAAAGTAAGAAAGTCAGATAAAAATTGTTAATATAAAAATAATATGAGTGGAATAATATTATGCACCATGTGAATATAATACATTGTTGTACATCTTCATTTTAATCCATTAATATACTGCCTGGCAGTGATGGGTAAATAATGAGTGTTGCGGAGACATCTCATCCCACTTCAGTACAGAACCACTCTTCCCACATCCTACCACCCCTAGATCTAACGGTAAGTCCCAACAAATAGAATTTGACAGAAATAAGGTCCAGGGCTGCAGTCAGACCCAAAATCAATTAATCCATAAATAAAAGAAAGAAGAGGAGGAGACTTGAGACAATCCAGTATGGAACCAGGAACTCCATAGTGGTGTTGCTGAAGAGGTCTGTGGAGCCAGAGGTCAAGGACCAATCCAGGGCAAGGTTGTTTCATATACTACAGCAGAAATGAGAAAAAGTATATAATGGCCTCAGCTCAGAAAAGTGATCTCTGTGATGTACTTCTTGAATCTGTCTGGCTACTTCAGAGCCCTGTGATGTTAGAAACCTCCGTGAGCCACGTTTTCCTCTATTTAAAATAAAATTCATACTTATCTGCCTGAGCTCGAAATTTCTGTAATTCTACAATTCTAATATATTGTATGTTTTTAATATAAATTGTTAAAAGAGAATGTCAGGATAAAATAAGGTATACAAAATGGCTTAAAAACTACTTCACAAACAATATTGTAGACTTATGTATAATATCCTTTGTTAAAGGAATAGTCTTAAATCATCTTTCTTTTCTAACAATCTAATCAAATTATTTTAAAAATATTTGGTGAAATTTAGCACAAACGTTTAAATGCACAGCCAAGTTGAATATCAAAGTCTGTATACTTTGCTTATTTGTAAAGAATAGGTTAAAATTTTACAGTGACCTCTCATATTTAATTATGAAAGAAGAGTTTCAAAAAACATCAGTATTTATACCTGTGAAGTACCAACATACTTAGATGTTAAAAAACTTCATTTTTCAGAAGTTCAGATTTTGATTGCATAGAAGTGTTTTATTTTCACAGTAGCCAAACAAATAAATAGATACAAAGTGCTTTTATAACCTGAAGGCAAAGTCATTCCAGCTAGTATGTAGGTCATCTGCTGTTTTCTGGGTTCTGTTTTTATCCAAACAAATACTTCTTTCACTCATCATTGACTATTAAACCCCACTACCATTCTTGAAATGTTATTTTTCAAATTATTTTCCATTAGTGTAATCTTGAAAATCTTACAGTGCAGAATTTAGAGTAGGCTTCAGTTGAATAAAGACAACTCACATGGTAAGTATGAGGGACTAAACAGAGGGGCGGGTAGCATGAGGGTGGCGCAGTGTGACACTATTCTCCAGCACAGATGGAATCAGCAGCCCCTGCTCAATGTGATTGGAGAGCCTCCAAGCTCTTTCTGTCATTAACATTTCCCCTCATTAATCTGGTTTGATTTCTCTTCCCCACTTACTTGGCCTGGAGTTTCTTATTTTTAGAATCTTAGTGATTAAGAAAATAAAGGCAGAATAATCTCTTTGTGTGACAGCTTGGTATAGCAGTAAGAATATAAATAATTTCTGCAATCAAGCTCCTTTTTGAATCTTGGCTCAACTACTAAAACTTAACCTATCTGGATCTCAGTTTTTCGAAATGTGGCAAAAGAAAAAAAAAGACTATCTTTACTTTTAGATTAAAGGGTTGTTACGAGAATCAGATGATATCAATACTACATATGACAATGCTTCACAGACCTGATGACACTGTGTAAAATTAGGCCACTTCAGAGTATATGCTTTATTTAATAGGAAAGTAGAAGACTATCTTTTTGCTACGTTAATTGTTCAACTTAGTTAATTGTCACTATCTAAATAGGGAGGTGGTTCAAGGAAGTTAAGTAAGGTATGTGGCAACAATAAACTAGGAGGGGGAAGTCTACTACACCCTCCTCCCGAGAGGCTGTGAGTAATTAGGTACTTTTTGGTGGGAAGTATAGTACCTTTGCTATTTACATTTCAGGCCTTCTCATGAGACTTACCTGTGTCCACCTAAAATCAAACCCTTGCTTCCTTCCTCTTTCCTGTCCTGCTCCATGTCCCCGTCTCCTTGCTGGATGCTCCTGGAAACACATCCTTAATGCATCACTTGCAACTCAGTCTTCAGCTTTGAATCTGCATTTGGGAGAAGCCCACCTAAGGAACACAGCAAATTAGTTTTTTATTAAATCAACAAATATTTATTGAGCCTTTACTAAATGCCACCACAGTTCTTTCCCATAAGGCAGCGGGGAACAAAACAAACTTCTCCATGCATCTTGTATTTTATTGGGAAGAGTGAGAAAATAAATAAACAAATAGTTCTATGACACTGTTTTCAACAGCGATAAAAATGCTATGACAAAAAATGAACCAAAGTAATTTAGGGAGGGGACAGAGAAAATGTAAAGTACTATTTATATAGAGAGGCGAGAAAACGCAAAACTGGGAAGTCATTGTCGATTATAACAGAAAACATTTTCCACCCAAATAGTATGTTGTTACTTTTTAATGTTGAGAATTATGTTGGCTTAAGCCTGTGGGAGAACTTTGTGCTGAGCTCTCTGATAGGTCCTGAGAAGCCACTTTCTCACGGAAGTATAGAAGAGGCATTGGGCTGAGATTGAGTTGAGGACCTGTTTATGGGTGAGTGGGAAGGGATGCATCCGTCTACTGCTCCTGTGCTGCAGAAACACAGGACAGAGGTAGGAGGAGATGTGGAGATGCTGAGGTATGTTCTAAAGATTGAGACGTTGAGATCATTTAGACCTCTTGGAATCCAGTAAACGGGTTTATTCCATTCCTCTCTTGCTCATCTTTCGGAAAAAAGCATGTTCTATTACATATTTGTACGCTGCATAGTAGTGTGCATGCTTTTCTGTGTGCAGAAAAGCTCTTTCTGTCATTAACATTTCCCTCAGTGGTGTTCTTTAAATGTTAATTGATTAGTAAAGTGTGTGTGTGTGTATGTGTGTGTGCACACACATATCCCAAAATTTGTTTTACACATATAAGAATTAATTAGCATCTTTTCCTGAAAGTTTAGATCAAATATTTCCCCAAAACAATTGTTTAATTATTGTGATGGAAGAAACAATAATACACAATTGAAATATGTATATTTACATAGAAAATATTGCATGTTATTACTCTAAGTTCACTTTTATGTATATAGATTCATCCTTTTTCACAACTTTCATTTCTAACAATGCAATCTTTTTCTTTAAAGCATTTGATTTTGCCTGAGATTGCAATAAATGCATGCTAAAATAGACCTAATATATAATGTATCCTAGTCTTCTATATATTTCAACCCTTGGAGACAAATCAAAACTGAAATATAACTCATGATTCATTTTGTAAAATTCAAGTTTCCCATAATCTTAATAAAATCTTCTCAAACTAAGCATCCAAAAGAGCTATTCAATAATCAAATACTGCTGGCTTTGTTTCCTGGGAGGAAAGGCTAAATGGAATATTTTAAGCAAATCATGGATGCAAATGTAATGCATTACTTCAGAGCCTCTGTGCCTGATTTCAAGAACATCAGTTCACTGGGCTGCACCAGAATCTAGTCCAAAATGAATGAACCATGTGGACTTAAAGTTGATCTGGATGGCAACAATTCACCACAGGTTATTTCCATCCTGTGAGATTGCATTCCCCTTGTTTCTGTGAATAAAGAAAAAATAAATAAGTCTTGCAATGTAATTCCTTATTGTATTGATCAGACTCTCACCATTAAAAATGTCTGCCCTTTAACCTTTTCCTTTTAATAAATCTTTCAGTGACTCAGATGAGCATGACATGAATATATTCCCCAGAAGACACTGTAAGCAATACTTTTTTATATTACTGACAGTGTAACAAATGGACATGTTTTAAGCCCTCTACAAATTGCTATTTAAAAACACAAGACATGATTGATCACCAGATGGAGCAGTAAAAATGAAAACTGGGAGATAAAGATGGAATACAAATATTTAATCATAAATGGGAAAACAATGAAAATCTGAGAATAACTATATTCTGCTTGCAGATAATAACCTTTCATATGAGAATGAGTCACTTACGGAGTCTAACATAGGGACATAAATCCAGTTGCATCATAAATACAGATTTTTGCCTGGAACACACTTGCTTATGACTGAAAATATTTGTTTAGCTAGTCTAACTTGGAAAAGTCTAATATACTAAAATTTTGACATCACAGTAGTCAAGAAACATTACTTCTTACACCAAGAAAAAAAACCTTGGCTGTGTCCCCACCCAAACCTCATCTTGAATTGTAGTTCCCTGAATCCCTATGCATCATGGGAGACATCCAGTGGGAGGAAATTGAATTATGGGGGCTGTTACCTTCACGCTGTTCTCATGATAGTGGGTGAGTTCTCACGAGATCTGATGTTTTTATAAGGGGCTTTCCCCACCTGCACTCTGAACTTCTCCTTGTTGCCCCCTTGTGAAAGACATGATTGCTTCTGCTTCCACCATGATTGTAAGATGTAAGGTCAGCATGGATGAGGTCTCCGTAGCCATGCTGAACTCTGAGTCAATTAAACCTCTTTCCATTATAAATAACCCAGTCTTGGCTATGTCTTTATTAGCAGCATGAGAACAGACTAATACAGTCTAACATATTAGAATTTTGACAACACACCAGTCAGGAAACATTACTTCTTATACCAAGAAAAAGTTATTTTCCTCTGTAAATTCAAGAAAATATGACAGCTTCATAAAGCATATTAAAAGCATTTTGACAAGACATTGGATGTAGAATAGTAGAGGCCTTATAAAATACTTTCTTTGGGATTAAATAGTTCAGTTCTCATGGGTTCCAGGAGGTTGATGAAATAGAAATTTATTTTAAAATATTTAGCACATGGTATTGCATTATTTCTTTATGCAATTGAAGTATTTAAGATCACTCACACATGAATATAACATGTTAGACTAAATCATTTTATCAAAAATTAATTGTTATAAGTTTAATAAGACATGATATTGAAGTTTATTATACAATTATATTGGGATAAGTATAGGAATTGACTTCTTGGTCACAGTGTAAATTACAATAAAAAACAACTATATGAGAAGTTGTGTTACAAGTTTTCTGGCACTTACAGCAGGCACTAAAATGTAGTATTCACTAAAGAAAGCATGTTAACTTTATCAAATCAAAGCATCTTGTGTTAACTACTTGTGTACATTAACTTCTCTCCACCTCACAGCACCCAACAGAGAGCCTCTGCTTACTATCGTATCCATTCACCATCTCATCCTCACATTTTGAAAGGTCCAGCCTTTAAATGTTAATAATTTGGCCTCTGCCTGAATACACTGCAATAAAACAAAATACCTACTGTGACAAATGGTACCTGTGAATATCTTGTACTATCATAATGAACATGACTTTGGTATTTGTTTCAATAATGCTTGATGGCAGGTTTGTTTACAGTTTTGACATAATTTTTCAAGTCTACAGTTTTACATATTTAGTCCACAATGCCTGGATCATTGGCAGTAAAGAGTCAGGGAGAACAGGGCAGTGGCTTCTCATAAAAAATCTAACAAGAGAATCACATAATTGCTTTTATAAGGATTAGCATTTAAGATACATACATGGCTTGAATTTCAAGACTAAAGGAAGGTAATAATGGTCTTCTTGCTTCCCTGCCTTCTCATAATCTGTCAGAATACCAATCAGGCTAACACATTAAGGAGAGTTCAACTGACAAAAGAGAAACAAGGTAAACTTCCCAAAACAATTCTTTCTTAATAAATGTGTGTGATTCCAGTAAAACATTCTTCCAGGTCCATGTAAAACATCTTCTCAAACATCATCTGATTGTGACATCCATTTTTAATACTTTTATTCTTTTAGTTTTGAATTTCCTCATTGTCCAGGTTTGACTAAATTATCCACCTGTGCACTAAATCCACCTGACAAAGCCATGTTAATAAATATTTTGAAAACACCTCAGTAACTCTACCGTTTGTGGTATATTTTCTTATCAAAAGCAAATAAAGACAATGAGTAAAGAAAAAATAAAAATTAAGAAACTAAATCATATCACCAGAGAAAATCTCCTTCACTAGAGAAAGACAGGAAGAAAATGAAGAAGGAAGAAAAGACCATTAAATAAAAACAGAAAACAAATAACAAAATGCAGGAGTAAGTCCTTACTTCTCAATAATAACATTGAATGTAAATGGACTAAATTCTCCAATCAAAAGACAGAGTGGCTGAATGATTGAAAAAGAAGACTCATTGATTTGTTTCATAAGAAACACAGTTAACTTATAAAGACAAATATAGAATTAAAAGAAGAGATGGAAAAAGTTATTTCATGCCAATGGAAATAAAAAAAAGAGCAGGAGTCGTTATACTGGTATCAGACAAAATAAATTTCAAGACAAAAACTGTAAGAAGCTACAAAGAAGGTTACAATGTAATTATAAAGGAGTCAATACAGCAAAAGAATATAACAATTTTCAATATATATACATCCAACACTGGAACACACAAATTTATAAATGAAATTTATATCTTTCATTAGTAGACCTAATGAGAGATATAAGCCTCAATACAGTAATATTTGGAGACTTCAACACCCCACTTCAGCTTCGGATAGATCTTCCACGAAGAAAATCAACAAAGAAACAGCAGACTTAATCTGTAATGTAGACCAAATGGATCTAATAGATATTTATAGAACATTTCATCCAAGAGCTGAAGGGTATACATTGTTTCCTTAACACATGGATTATTCTCGAGGATAAACCATATATTAGGTCACAAAACAAGTCTTAGAGTATTTAAAAAATTGAAATATTATCAAGCATCTTCTTTGACCACAAAGAAATAAAACTGGAAATTTGTCATCAGACAATTTTTGCAAATTATACAAATACACAGAAATTAAACAATATGCTCCCAAATGACCAGTGAGTCAAAGAAAAATTAAGAAGAAATTTTAAAAAATTATTGAAACAAAGATAATGGAAACACAACTTACCAAAATCTGTGGAATACAGTAAAAGCAATAAAAAAGAGAGAGGTTTATAGCTATCAGGGTCTACATCAAAAAAATGGAAAAACTTCAAATGAACAATCTAATGATACATCTTAAAGAACTAGAGAAGCAGGGCAAATGAAACCTAAAATTAGTAGAAAAAAAAAATAATGAAGATCAGGGAAGAAATAAGTGAAATTTAAATTTAAAAACACAAAAGATCAATGAAACAAAATATTCTTTTTTGAAAAATTAAACAAAATTGACAAACCTTTAGGCAGAGTAAGAAAAAGAGATGATCCAAATGAATAAAATCAGAAATGAAAAAGGAAATGTTACAACTGATACCGCAGAAATTCAAAGAATCATTACTGGCTACTTTGATCAACTGTATGCCAATAAATTAGGAAATCAAAGAAATAAACCAATTCCAAGACACATACAACCTACTAAGATTGAACTGAGAAGAAATCCAAAACCTGAACAGACCAATAACAAGTAACAAGAGCAAAGCCATAATAAATAGTCTCCCAGTAAAGAAAAGCCTAGATCCCCGAAGGCTTCACTGCTGAATTCTATGAGACATTTAAAAAGAATTAGTATCATTTCTACTGAAGCTATTCCAAAAAATACTGGAGGAGGGAATACTTCCAAACTTATTCTACAAGGCCAGTATTATCCTGATACCAAAACCATACAAAGACACATAAAAACAAAACAAAACAAAACAACAACAACAACAAACTACAGGCTGATCTCTGATGTATATTTTTGCAAAAATCCTCAACAAAATACTAGTGAACTAAATTCAACAATACATTAGAAAGATCATTCATCATGACCAAGTGGGATTTATCTCCCTGGGACGTAAGGTTTGTTCAATGTACACAAATCAATCAATGTGGTAGATTATATTAACAGACTAAAAGATAAAAGCCTATGATTATTTCAATTGATGCTGAAAAAATGTGATAAAATTAAATAACACTTCATGATAAAAACCTTCAAAAAACTGGGTATAGAAGGAACATACCTCAACATAATAAAAGCTATGTATGATAGAGCTACAGCTAGTATCATACTGCCTGGGGGAAAAACTGAAAGTCTTTCCTCTAAGATCTGGAAAAAAACAAGGATGACCACTGCCACCGCTTATACAACATAATACTGGAACTCCTAGCTAGAGCAATCACACAAGAGAAAATATAAAGGGCCTCCATATTGGAAAGAAAGAATTCCAATTATCCTTGTTTGCAGATGATATAATCTTATATTTGGAAAAACCTAAATACTTCATAGGAAAATGATTAGAACTGATACATTCAGTAAAGTTGCAGGATACAAAATCAACAAACAAAAATCAGTAGTATTTCTATATGCCAATAGTGAACAATGTAAAAATGAAATTAAGAAGTACTCCCATTTACAATAGCCACACACAAATAAATATGTAGGAATTAACCAAAGCAGTGAAAGACTTCTATAATGAAAACAATAAAATACTGTTGAAAGAAATTGAAGAGGACATTAAAAAATGGGAACATATTTTATGTTCATGGATTGGAAGAATAATATTGAAATCTATAGATTCAATACAATCCCTATCAAAATAGCCATGATTTTCCTCACAGAAATAGAAAAAAAAAAGCCTAAAATTTATAGGCAACCACAAAAGAATAGCAACCAGAATAGCCAAAGCTATCCTAAGGAAAAAGAACAAAACTGGAGGAATCACATTACCTGGCTTTAAATTATAATACAGAGCTATAGTAACCAAAATAGCATGGTACAAAGACACAGACCAATGGACCAGAACAGAGAACCTGGAAACAAATGCACACACCTACACTGAACTCATTTTTGACAAATATGCCCAGAACCTACACTGGGGAAAACAGTCTCTTCAAAATGGTGTCAGGAAAATTGAATATCCACATGCATAAGAATGAATCGAGACCCTTATCCAATACCATATATAAAAATAAAATCAAAATGAATTAAAGATTTAAATCTAAGACCTCAAACTATAAAATTACCGTAAGGAAACGTTGGGAAAAATTTCCAGGACATTGGTTTGTACAAAGCTTTGTTGAACAATATCCTATAAGAACAGCAACTAAAGCAAAAATGGACAAATGGGAACACATCAAGTTAAAAAGCTTATGCATGGCAAATTATACAATCAACAAAGTGAAGAAACAACCACATAATGGGAGAAATATTTGCAAACAACCTATCTTACAGGAATTAATAACCAGACTATATAAGGAGCTCAAACAACTCTATTCTAAAGAGTCTATTAATCCAGTCAAAATATGGGCTAAATATTTTGAATAGACATTTCTCAAAAGAAGACATACAAATGACAAACAGGCACATGAAAAGCTCCTCAACATCATTAATCTTCAGAGAAATGCAAACCAGAGCTACAATGAGATATCACCTCATCTCAGTTAAAATGGCTTATATTCAAAAGTCAGGTAATAACAAATTCCAGCAAGAATGTGAAGAAAAGGAAACACTTGTACACTGTTGGTGGGAATATAAATTAGTACAACCACTATGGAGAAGAGCTTGAAGATTCCTCAAAAAAAAAGACAATTAGACCTACCATATAATCCAGCAATCCAATAGCTGAGTCTATATCCTAAAGACAGGAAATCAGATATGTCTGCATTCCTATGTCTGTTGTAGCACTGTTTACAATAGCTACGATTGGAAACAACCTAAGTGTCCATCAACAGATGAATGGATCAGAAAATGTAGTACATATACACAATAGAGTAGTACTATTCAGCCATTAAAAAAGAATGAGAACCAGTCATTTGCAACAACATGGATGGAACTGAGATATCATTATGTTAAGTGAAATAAACCAGGCACAGAAAGACAAACACCACATGTTCTCATTTATTTGTGTGATCTAAAAATCAAAACCATTGGACTTGTCAACATAGAGAGTAAAAGGATGGTTACCAGAGGCTGGGAGGGGTTATGGGGGTATAGAGGGGAGGTGTGGATGGTTAATGGGTACAAAAAAATAGAAAGAATAAATAGCACCCACTGTTTGATGGTACAATAGGGCGATAATAATCAATAATAACTTAATTGTATATTTTTAAATAATTAAAAGTTTAATTGGATTGTTTGTAACTCAAAGGATAAATGCTTAAGGAGATGGATACCCCATTCCCTATTATGTGCTTATTTCACATAGCATGCCTCTGTCAAAACATCTCATGTACTCCATAAATGTATATACCTACTATGTACTCACACAAATTCACCCATTTTAAATATCTTTTAAAAAATTATTTTTCTCAGCCAATTGAAAGTATAACTGTCAAAAAAATCCCCTATTGGTGCAAAAAGAAAAGGCAAATAAAGACCAATTCAGTAATGTTGAACAGTTAATAAAAAAAAAACTTTTCTTTTTGTTTATTTCAGTTTCTCATTGTCTAATGACTTCATATTAGTTTTCCAGTATCTCACTGTTTTAGGAACATCCAAATTAGTAGCTCAGAGCCCTGGAATTCAGACTATTCAATAATGCCAGTGGTGATTCACTCAAAAATGCAGTTAATTCACAGAGAATGTTTAGCAGATTATACAGTAATCCATAGCAATCTTCCTTTCCGGTTCTTCTCTGTTACTTCTAGGTAATATCTATGTGAGTAAATAATACTTTCCTGAAGGAGACCATTTGCTCTATTAGATTTCAGGTTCCTACATTCTTAACATTCCATTGTTTCTATTAGCCTTTTGAGAAAAAATAGAAAATTTAGCTGTGTCAAGTCCACCAATTGCCACCTAGATGATGGCTTGACAGGAAGTCTAGCAGGTGCCTTGTTCACTGCTGCTTTCCTCAAGTAGGTGCCCACAGCTGGCTCCATGAGTGCTAGCTGAGTTAATTCAAAGTTATCACTTGATAGGAAAAGAAAATGATTTGATAAATACAGTGTTCAGTAGTATCAAACTTTGAATAAGTTCACTTATCTTATTGCCTGGGTGATTATTTAGTTGCTTAAGGGATTGCACCCAATAGAAAGAGTTTTACTCTCAGATAGAAACAGAGTATAACGGTAAAATGGTTTAATAATACCTCACAAAGTTATGAATAGTAAATGGAGTAATATCTGCCAAGTGGCTAAGATATGACACTTAGTACAATTAGATGTGGTCAGCAAATGTTTATGTTCATTGTTAGTATTTAGTGTAGGTGATGTTGTTTATAATGCCACTAAGGGTAAAAATTAATATATCCTCTTCAATTTGACCTAGCAACTCAATAAACTGCACCCCCAAAAAAGTAAAATATAAATGATATATTCTTACTGATTCTAGTGAGCATAATAGAGATGTTTATCTTAGAGAGTTGATTAGCAAAAGGCATAATTGCAGCTGAAGTCTGTGTTTAAATCCACAATCATTATGCAGCAGCATGGACACCAGCAATCCTGAACTATGACCCTCACCTGGACCTGCTTCTCCTGTATCTCATCATACTTTTTATATTCCAATTTTTTCATCTAAAATTTTCAATTATGGGTATTACAGTTTTGACAGTAGTTCTTTGTATCAACTAGATCATCTGCTGCTATCTTTGAGAAGATGCTGAAGAATGAAAAGTGGTTGCCGTCTTACTCTTAAGAGAGAGTATATTTGCACTTTAATAGTGTTCTGCTGTTGGCTTGAGTCATTCATGAGTGACTCAGGATCCAGGATCTCATACTCCCACTTTGCCTTCTCTGACTCATTCTTTCCCAAAGGAAGATTCATTTATCCCATGAGAAAAACTGTGTTCCCCTAGGTTCTTCTCTTCCTGGAATCCTTAACCATATATTTACCACTCTATCATGAAGTCATCTTATAAGGTATGTTTTGCACTGCAGGAGTCACCCATGGATTCTGGATGCAGAAGGATCATTGTGGACAAGGGATGGAGAGGAAGTAGAAACGTGAGTTCCAGTCTGAGGCTGAGTTGCATCTTCCAATCCAGGTTTTGTTTTTTTAAAACTTGATTTTTTGATACTCATTTGACTCTTGTCCTTGTTTCTCAATTCTTCTGGACATGGAGAGGAAAAGGGTAAGATGATTAGCGAAATTATTCATGTAAATTTCTTAAACCCCACAGTAAACAACCTATGTCTTTGAATTCATGAGAGACCATTTTATGACTCTCCAGGCACATGATAATTTGGGAAAGAAAAAACAAAACAGACTTGAATGTGGAAATATGATCACTTATAAAAGAAGAGCTGACGATTATTCAGAAATACAGTCATCCACATCTTTGGCAAGAAAGGTATATCAGAAGTTGGGCATCCACTATTCTAGTAACAGCTGACTCCCAGAGTGACAAGCAGATATAGATGGTAGATTCCTTTGTTAGTCACCAGTAATTCCAGCTTTGAAAACAAGGCTGTTGCTTGTTACTTTTTCATTTTTCTATTACTCATACTGTTTCTGACAGGAGGCTGAGCTGAAGGTGTTAATGTGGGAGTTGAACATTTAGCATTGAGGTTTTTTGCCCTATCCTCTAACACTCCTAATTTTTATTTTTTTTTTTATTTTTGCAAACATGTCGGCTTCCTCATAAAGATCCAACCTCTGAAAATAATTTATACTTATTAATTAATTGAAATGAAGAGTCAAATTCTATTTTTAAAACAGAAGTCTCATGCATTCTTCAAATTGGAAAGCAGGTTCAAGAGTAGAGAAAACCCTTTCTTTTTGTAGCAGAAAGCCTTTTATTTGATTCACAATGAATAGGGTTTCTTCTGTCTGACAGCTACACATGCTGGGCTTAACAGCAGTACATAGGTGTACTTGGAGAGAGAGAAAATTATATTTTGGAATATTACAGGATGTTACCCTTTATTATTATTATTATTTTAATATTCCTTAAAGTTGTAAAATAGTTAACTATCTAAATCAACCTTTAAGGGATTTTGATTCCTGAACAATTCTATATGTCCACTAATGTTTCTCCTCCTTCTCTTATTTTTACTTCATGGGAAAATGATGGAATTTAACTTTATTTGGTGGATAAATGGGTTAACAGTTTTGGTAATGCTCTCTTCTGGTTCAAAAGAAGAAATAGTTCTGTCATTCCTTTACTTGAAAACTTTTTTTTTAAGAAATAAAATGTATTTGGAAGTTTTTCATTTATTGAGGACAGTAACATAAAAGTGTTACTTTTATTTTGCTATCACAATGCTGTTTGAATACCTCTGCACATATAACATTTCAAATGGGTGAAAGTATATCTTTTGGATAATGTCCAAGGAATGGAATTACTGGGTTGAAGAGTAGATGCATTTATACATTTATTATGTTGCTAAATTCTACCCATGGCAATAGGGTCTCTTACACTCCCCCCCAGCACTGCTGCAACTCAGCAAATTAGTAAAATTGAATTTTTGCCAAATAGAAAGGTAAAAGAATCAGCAAAGGCTTAGTTTGTGTTTTTCCAATTATGAACAAAGTCGAATATTTTGTTAATGTTTACAGGTCACATTACTTTCTTTTCTATAAACAGTGTCTTTATTGTGTGACATAGTTCTCTATGACTACATTGGTCTTTTCCTTATCTATTCATAGGAGCTCTATATGTATTAAGTATATAGTTATTTGTCTGTTCTATGAGTAGTGGATAGTTTTCTGGATTATAATTATTTTAGCTTTGCTTTTTTTGTGGTATGGATTTATTTATTTTTATGGAATTGAATTTAAAAATTTTTTAAAAATATTTTGTGTATTTGAATTTGAAATAGTATAAGAATGTCTCCTCAATCTGAGGTGATAAAATAATTCTGTATTTTCTTCAGATATATTTATGTCTTTATTTTAGATATTTGAATGTTGTAGCTAGTTGGACTATATCCTGGTAGTTGATGTGATGTATTAATGCTAATTAATATTCTTATGTCATCATTATCTACTTGTTCCCTCATTATTTATTGCCTAATCTATTTGTAAAGTGGGTTTATTTCTGAGTTTTCTATTCTTTCCCAATGCACATTTTCTTCATGTGCCAGTAGTATACTCTTTTAGTTACCAAAAGCATTGAAAATCTTGAAGGGCTATTTTATCTTCTGTGCTTTTTTTCTAAGTTTTCTTGCTGTACTCTCTTATTTATTTCCTTAGGAGTTTAGATTTATTTAGCTTGTCTAGTTCCACTGTCTTTTTAAAAAGGACTTGTGTATTTGCATTTGATTCATATTTATTATTCATATATATTACTTTAGAAAAATTATTCAATAGAGTAAGTGGTTCAAAACCTGGCTCATTCCAACCTCTTTGCATCTCAGCCCTCTCATAAATGTGACTCATTCTTCGTATATTATATAATATATAACAAATATATTCAAAAGCTTGCTTTGATCATGGTTGTTTCCCTGTTCAACCAACATTAATGAAGACAGTGGCTAATAACAGTACTTCTTAACTAGCTACATGGGCTGTCAAATGCTGTACAAATCACTGATTTTTCTGTCTTCTTTGCCCACATTTTCCACCTCGGACAAATGTCTTACCCTATGTCTGACATGCACCACTTTAGGTCCAAATCACATCTGCACTGACCACCTCAAATAAGTGTTTACTCTTTCCTTTGAAATCTGCTTTTACTTCCTCTCTGTGTCAATCATTTGCCTTCAGCCTTTGACTTCAAGGCTAATTACCATATTACCATTTTATATGTAGCATCTCCTTTTTTTTTTTTTTTTTTTTTTTTTTGAGACAGAGTCTTGTTCTATCATCCAGCAGGCTGGAGTGCAGTGGTGCGATCTTGGCTCACTGCAACCTCTGCCTCCTGGATTCGAGCAATTCTCTTGCCTCAGACTCCTAAGTAGCTGGTATTCCAGGCACCTGCCACCACATCTGGCTAATTTTTGTATTTTTAGTAGAGATGGGGATTCACTGTGTTGGCCAGGCTGGTCTCAAACTCCTGACCTCAACTGATCCACCTACCTTGGTGTCCCAAAGTGCTGGGATTACAGGTGTGAGTCCCCGTGCTTAGCAGTATCTTCTTAATTAGGTCATGAATCCATTAAAGAAAGGCACTAATTCATAATGTTTTCATATTCTTTTAGACAAGAATACATGTCACAGGGAGTGAGGAGAGGGTGCATATATATCTACTCTTTTTGCCTTAGTTTCTCAGGATTAATCGTCTCCTCTAAGTGTTTGTCCTCAGCAATTCAACATAAAAAGCTCACCTCCTTCTATTCTAAATAATGAATTAAATATTTGACTCCGTTCCAATAAGCAGACAGTTCTTTTTTTATAGCAGCAAGACAATATTCACAATCCTGCCGTTTGTCATTAATCCAGTTTTTAATCATGAACAGAACTTTCCCTCTCCTGTTGCCACGAATTTACAGGTTCTTGGGAATTGACATGCAACAAAAAATGGATTTGTCCAGGGGCAGAAGCTAACTCTGTGGTCTCTGGAAAAGCTGGACTGTAGATAGGCCAGATGGCAAAAAAAGCTTCTTGTGTGTTCTCTAAATGTAGGTACAGACTCCCACTGTCAGGTGATACTCAGGATAAAAATATCTCTTTTAAGAGGCATTGAAAATTTAAATTGAGTACATCTGGCAAACCTCCTTTATTTACTCTTCGTTAAGCATCATAAAGTATCCTTTCAAGGCAGAGAGGGAATGATTTACATTTGCAAAGCCTAGGCTGATTTATTCCTAAAGAATTTTGCTCACCCAGATGATTTGTGTTCCAACTTCCAAGATCTTTCAAACTAGTTTTCCAGGTGCAGAGGTGAGAGTTGCCAGTGTATAATTTTTGGATTACCCTTCACTCCCTTCTGCAAGATTTTCAACACTTTGGCTATTCTCCAATCTCCAGCTATAGTCTCTGCTTGAAAGGATAAATTACATATTTTTTGTAATTACATAGAAATAAAAACACATTTTACCAGTGAAGATGCCAAATCTGCCAACTATTTTAAAACATCTTTATTCTCATGCACCCGAAACTAAAATAAGTTCTATTTCAAATTAGATCCCTTTTGCAGTGTTTTACCAGCTTACGATGAATCTTAAAAACAAGTACCCTGAATTTAAAATACTTTGAATTTGATCATGTAATTAATCATCATTTTAAGAAAGGTATAGCAGAATAATTGTTTTAGACACCAGATAAGACCAGGAACTAATAATATAACAGTTATTCTGTAGGGACTTCTCCTTCATCTTTAACTTACAAAGACGTTGAAATAGGGCTCACATCTACGATTGTCTACTTAATCAATTAAGAAATAATACATGATTCCTAAAAGGTTTTAATTAATTTTTACAATATCAATAGGAGGTAAGCATTACCCATGTAGAAAAAGTTCTTAAAAGAAGAGTTGCTAAAGTATGAACCATTGAAGCATTAGGTAGTCAGAGAAACAGCAATATCTGGGATCTTATCTATAAACTCCAGCTGTTTGGTTCTTCTACACAGAGATGTCCTGCATTAGTTATTTAATTAGTTAACATCAATGCATTAATACCTTTGATCAATAAAATAATTAAACTTTATCTCAGGAGCATTTGGGTAGAGCATGGACCAGCATATTTGAAATGGCATTAAGGATGGTAACTTTGCATTAAAATTTAAATCTCTCCTTAAATTTATCCAGGAAAATAATGTTATTGTTTCTGTGTAAAGCCGTTGAAAGAAATCTAATTGAAGAAAGTTATTACTACAAGGGAAATTAAAGCCAACAATAAATTAAAATCACACAAGTATTAATAAATGATAAAGAATCGATAGTAGTCAATTAACAGCAAAATAAACAATGGCATTCCCATAAGAGAGGTAAATGAACATTAAGCCTTATTAAATTTCATTGATCAGTGTGTAAATATATCCCTAGACCAAATGCATTTGAGCAAATGCATTAGCTTCCCCCAAGTAAAACGCCCAAATCCATGATCTTGCATTTTAAATAGTTTACTAAATTGGATATGGAGAGAGAACAACTGGAATTAGCCATCCCTCTCTGAATGTTCTTACACAAACCCATGTGTAGATATCAATATCCTAGCATTTTTCACCCTGCAATTATTTCTTTTCTTTGATTTTTATTACAATAATACATACAATTTTTTAAAAAACTAAGTACTACCAAAGGGTGTGCAATAAAGTCAACATAAACACCTCAGTCTTCCTCCCACCCAGTTCCCCTATCCAGACAAAACAATTTACAAAGATTTTTACATTTAATTTGTCCAATGGATCCCCTGAGATTTATAAACAGTAACACACACACAAAAAGTAAATAGTAAACTTTCTTTAAGATTTTTAAAATTTACCCATTATCTATTGATATCTCACTCTAAAAGGCCAGGCTTTTAGCTTACCACTCATGTATCCACTCCCCACTTGGAATAATTATCCCATAATTCTCAATATCTATCTCTATTGTTCCCATTTGCAAATTCAAGTGACTATTTATGGTCTATGAACCTTAATTTTTATGTCTTGAAGCCAACTTTCTAAGATAAGGGCATTGGGGCACCCATTTCCTCCAACTTATCTTTATTAATTTACTGTATCATTGCTTTTATATTCTTCTTTTAAAGCAAAGTTAATTGTTTCATAATTATAGAAGTATAGTGCAAATGTAAATTAGAGCTTAGAGCAGGGCCAGGTAGGATGTTGATTAACTCTTGTCCTTTGTGATATATTGATATATTTATATTCAGTTATAGTTCCTTCTGATCTAAACTAGGCAATAGGTCAATTACTAAGTGACATATCAGTGCTTCCCTATTTTGTTCTCTTATATTTATTTCCTGAATTTCACATTTTCCTTTCTTATTTAATTTGCTGGAATGTGACCACAATTCATTTCTTAAAGAAGATTTTTTTGGCAAGCATACTTCCTGAGTTCTTTCAGATTTCAAAATAGTTTATTATTTCCTAACATTTTAGTGAAAGTATGCATGAGTATGTAAGGCTACATCAAAAATCATTTCTGCTAAGAATTTTGAAAGCATGTTTCCATTTTTATCTATAATGCTAAGTTAATGATAGTCTGATTATATGTCATTTATAGGTGATTTTAGGATTTTTTTTATGTTTTACAATGATGTGCCTAAATATTTTAAGGTAAGTCTTAAAATTTTAAGGTAAGGAAAGCCTTTTAAATTAGGTTGGTTTCCGTCTTTAGCTTTTAAGGAATTTTTGGTACTGTATCTTTGATCATTTCACCTTTGTTCTCTTCGTGCTTTTTACCAATAACTTCTTAGCCAAATGTTAGCCGTCCTGAACTGATGTTATTTTTTCTCTTCCATATTCCTTTTTAACTGTAGTCATATCAAATGAGCAATTAACTTTGTATTTATTTTCCAACATTCCCATTAAGTATGTTATTTCAATAATGACTTTAACTTCCAAGATTTTTTTCTCCTCATTAACTTCCCTCCCTCCCTCCTTCTCTTCCTTCCTTCTTCTCTTTCTTTCTTTTTTTCTTTCTTTCTTTCTCTCTCTCTCTCTCTTTTCTTTCTTTCTTTTTTCTTCTCTCTCTCTCTTTCTTTCTTTCTTATGGCCAAAACCTCAAATTCACCTAGGAGATTTTTAACAATTATTTTGGTTTCCCAAATTATTCTTATTTACTCAGTGTTAGTTTTTACTTAATACATCTTCATCATTCTATTTCATGTTGCAACACCTTTATGAACTTACGGTGAGTCATGGTAGCCAAACTGTGCTAACCTACCCTGTGTTAGCCAGGCAGACTCCATTTTGCTGAGAGTCAGATAGACTCTATCTTAACCTCTGCCTCACCCCCTCCCACCATTTCTTTTTTGAGTGCATATTTGGGTCATGCTCCTATGCTGGGTCATGTTGTACTTAGAACAGAAACATATAACCATGGTAACCATATCCCACTTGACAAGCCCACTTGCTATTGTGAATACCCCCTTGAATGATTGTATGGAAAGTACCAAATCCCCCTGCTTAGTAACCAGGAATCATGGGAACCGCTTGTATATACCCTCCTTAGTTAATCAACAATCATGGGAGGCTCCTGCCTCCTAGTTACCAGCCTCCTTCCCGAACTTACTTGTTTTGCTTCTGTAAAATTCCACTTCAGCTAGGCTCCCCCTCCCCTTTCTTAAGCAAGGTATAAAAAGAAATCAAGCCCCTTCCTCAGGGCCGAGAGATTTTGAGCATGAGGACTATCAGTCACCAGCAATAAAGGACTGACAATCAGGTTTCAGAGTGCGGTGCTTTCCTAACAACTCGCTCAGATATAACAAAACCATACGTAACAATAAGGGTCTAAGAAGATTGATATAGAGACTGCATTCAGCAGAAAATGCTTTAGAGAAAGAAATCATGGAGGTGACTCTTGAGCTACAGGGCCCTACATAACAGGACAAGAAAGGACAAAGAAGATTTCACTTTGGGTCTCTGTCACTTAAACTAATCAACCTTATTTTCCTCAGATGGATTGGTCACACCTGTATTCATACCTGGGGTAAAGGGCCTCAATGTTGAGCATCGAGCATAAGGAGTTGGAGAAAGAAATGTGGGTGATTTACATCTGCCATGTAAGTCCTACATTAACTGTCTTGTCTTAGTCCTGTTTCTTCCTTACACCCACCAAAGCACTGACATTTCTTAGTCTGCAACCTCTTTGGGAGTTCTGCTGAAGTCTGCTTTTCATTAGCCACAACTTCCTCTTCAAATGTTCTAGATCCTTTCTGTTCTTTGATTAATGACTCATCCATTCATCTCTTTTTTCAGAAATGTGTTTAAACCTGTCTTTTATTAATGCCTCTCCCCCACTGCTCTCAGCTGTCAATTGATTTACCTTCTTTACCTTTATTATATTTGCATGTTGGGACTTGAAAAAGTGGAGGTAGATACCAATGCTCTATCTACTATTTTGCCCTGACGAATCCGCCTCTCCCATGAAACAGTGAGTTACTGAAAGACAGCAATTGTGCTTTTTTGTCTTTGTATTTCTAGTTCTTATCATGGGGCCTGGAATATGTTACATCTTCAAAAAGTGTGCGATATAAAAGAAAGCAAAGTTAATTCTATCCTAGGCAGATGTGTGGTATCTAAAGGTCATTGCATTTTCACTGCACAATTCTTGCAGAAAGCAAGGCTATGCTGTGTGAAGCAAAATGTCGCAAGAAAATCTGCCATCACTTCAAATCCTTCATGTGATAATTTCTGAATTAAAGTGTTATTATAATGAGGAAATGGCAAATTTTCTTAATAAGGAAAATAGCAAAACCATGAGCCTGTGAAATTAATAAGACTTTATTAATGAAATATATTTACAATGAAAATCTCATGCAAGGGAAATATTTAAATTACATGAAATCCTTGCACAGAACAGCAATGATAAATATATTTGGATTTAATGGCATGTACTCATCAAATACTCATATCTGTGCATCATATAAAACATTTATATACAATTACATTTGTCGCCAATGCAGGTGGTTGATAGCCCAGTAACTCATTCTGTCATTGATTCAGAACAATGATCTTTAAATATTACCTACATGGTAGCTCTGGAGGGGTATTAAATAAATAACATTATTATAACTTCCAAGTGTTTATGGGGAACATGCAATTTAATTCAACATCATAGTGAAATGTTGTCTTTTTAAAAAGACAAAGTAAACCAAAGCAGTGTGTTTTCTTTTTAAAACTCAGTGAACAGTTTTTTAAATGCCATTTCATATCCGACTTACATAAAAGAGAGAAAAGATAAATTCCTACTTAAAAGTCAGCTGACACCCTGATGCTATACAATTACTACCCCATTACACTAGTTTTTCAGATAAGGAAATAGAGTCCTAAAGACAGTTTAATGTGCACTCAGTACTACAAAGTTATTTACAGTTTTAGAACTAGAAATAAGGACACCTGGATTCTAGTTCAATCTACTACTTTTTATATTACCCAGTTTGTAGCCCATATGTGGAAAAATTGTGGGGAAGCAGGAAACCATCTGAAAGGTAATGACTTAAGTAGACCTATGCTTTAAAAGACTGGTCTTCAGGTCCAAAGAAAACAGGGCCTGATTCTTTACAAACCACATCCATAAAGAATTCCAAAGAACAAAGCAGTTTAAGACAACCTGGGCCTTAAAGAAGGAAACTAGAGATGTTGTTTGGTTATTTCTCATTAATAGTTTCTGAATGACTGAATATGGATTGCTGTCAGTTAGGGCTGGTGTCATCTTTCTGAAGGACACGTCCATGTTGATCTCTACAAAGCACTTCTACTGACCCATACTGACATGAATACACTTTAAGAACTGTACCTTTTTGGGTAAGAAGATGAAAAACTTGGCAGCACAGATGGCATTGTCATCACATAGTCTTCCCAAGAGTTAGGAGTTGAGAAAATGATCTAACGTGAACAATGGATGAGCAGATGGTATCAATAAACAGCCTCTCAATTCCTGGATAATGGAATTGCATGTCAGAATTATGAGCTCATAGCTGGGGGTGAATTTCACCTTATGAGTAAAAGAAAAATCATGTTTACTAGAGCCTGCAGTACCTGCTCAGAGGGCTTTGTTCTAAATATAGATCAATGAGGGGAGAAAAAGGTAATAAATGTGAGGTAATGACTAGCAAATGAGCAAAGCACAAACAAAAGGAGAATGAATGGTTTAGATGATGTCACATATCATCACAAAATGTCTGGCTGGGGTTATCCCCTCTGGCCACTTGCCCAGGAATGTACCTTGGCAACTATGTACTCATTTTGCTCTGAGGTTTTTGTGGTCTTGTAAAAACATTTGAAACAGTAGTCTGAAAAATGTAACGTGATTAATAAAAGATCAACTGTTATTGGTTTCCATATGGGATATGTCTAGGCAGAAGACCGGTATTTTCTGTAACAAGAGGATTCTACTCAGACATCATAATACATTTTCTGAGGTTCAGTCTCAGTAAGCTGTAAGTCGAATGTACTGTCCTAAAATGTAAAAGTAAATCTTTTCCTAAATATTTGCTTTAAGGAGCATATTGTCAGTAGATGCAGTGTAGTATGAAGACCCAAGAATTTGCTGGATAATCTCTGCCTAGGCTTTCCAGCACAGGGTCTCCTGTCAGACAGTGATGCACATCAGTGAAACAAAGGGCAAGAACAGGGATGTCTGTCTGACCTTACAGAGAAGCTGCCCTTTGGATGACTATAATGTCTAACTATTTTAAGCCCTGTATCTGGGTTTCCTGAGTTTTTACCTCTGCCTGCAATTGTCTCTGCTTGGAAGAGTAATAATTAGTTCTGTAGTTCTTTAATATTCACATATATAATTATTGCTTTGCATTCATTGAGCTGTGAACATTTCTGTCTTCTGCTTTAGAAATACAGGATTGGAAAAATAAATGAATTTCATCCAAAGAGAACTAGCACAAACATACACATATACACAGGAGTGCACACAAAAATTAATCTTAAAGAGGCTAGAAACAGGATGGATTGGGGTTCCTGCCATCGCGTAGAGAGCAACTGGTACCAGAGATTCAAAACAGTTGAGTGGATGATGGGGATTTCTCTCTCCCTGTCATAAAGAGTAATTCATTCAGGAAAATTGGCATGCATTTGTGTATTGTTGGTGCAAGAGCTGAGAGGATGTAAAGCCATAAAGTGGATATTGCAAATAAAAGGATGTTAACATGACATAATTTTTAAGAGGGCTGAGGAGAAGGATTGATGGGATACTTATATTCCTCTAAATTTCACAGATAATGATGTCCACAAAAAAGAGTTTGGTGAAATAATTTTAAATTTTGGTGAGCACAGACTATCAATGCCATAGGAAATTGGTAGTTTTCTGTGTCAGCTTGGCTAGGCTGTGATCCCCCAAGTGTTTGTTCAAACAGCAATCTAGTTGTCCCTGCGAAGGTATTTTTAGATAAGATTAACATTTAAATCAGTAGACTTTGAGTAAAGCAGATGACCCTCAATAATGTGAGTGGGTCTCAAATTTGTTTTAAGTTGAAGGACTTAAGAGAGAAAAATTAAGGTCATCCATGAAAGAGGGAATTCTGCTGCCAGATCGCCTTTGGACCCAAGCTGCAATATCAGCTCTTCCTTGAGTCTCCAACCTGACAGCCTGTCCTATAGCTACGAGCTTGTTGGTCTCTCTCTCTCTCTCTCTCTCCACACACACACACACACACACACACACACACACACACACACACACACATACCCTATTCTGTTTCTCTGGAGAACCCAGAGTAATGTACTTCCTCAGTAATTATTGTAGTATTCTGGATTCTGTTACTTTACTATCAGCCTTAAAATTGCAAAAAAGAAGAAAAATTTTATTAACCATTTCAGACACTAAGTTTTCAGACATTTTGGATAAAAGAAAATGCAATCTGTACGTTTCAGACTCACTTGCTGTTATCTAGAACATTTATATTGGAGATGGTTTAAAATTTCTATATATGTATTTTTCTTGAAAACAAGTAAAATAAAAAGTAGATTTTCTACTATATCCATATGCAGAGCATAAAATCTGTTTCTAACTCAGATTTTCCAAAATCTCCGTGGATTGCGATGTTGACAAAACTGTCTCTTAATACTAAAAACAAAACAAAACTAACTGCTGGCAATAATACCTTTGCACTATAAAATATACTACTGAGTCTGAATTAGGTCAACAGGAAATAAATTGATTGTCAAAAGCTGCATATTAAAAAATCTTTCATTAAATGCATTTGATATGAATACATAACTGTAAAAGGTATATATTTCTAATGTACACGTGTGATATAGATAAATCTGAAGCCAAGCTATAATCTTTTCCACAAAATAACTGTTTTTGAAAAGAAAAGCTTCCTATTTTTCCCCTGACCATTCAAACAATATACTGAATGTAGGCCTCAAAGTGCCAATTAAAAAGTGTCTTTTTGCAGAACGTCCCGTTTGAGGTACCAGGTGATGAAAGATTACCAACTGGCATTAGAGAAAAATAATTTTTCAAGAGAAAAATATTGCTGTAATTTGTTTTATTGTATATTTAATGAAATTTTTTCAATAGACCTCAATCTGCAGAAGTATTAGTACACAAATATCCAAGTAATTACTAGCTATTTAATCCCCCACACACACATTTTTTCTTTTTCTTTCTTTCTTTTTTTTTGTTTGTTTTTCATTCTCTAGAGTAAAAACATCTAGGAAAGGAAAGAAAAAGTAATATATTTATTGTCCTCTTGATAGAAGATTTCAAATTTCTGAGTATCTTACAATAAGTGTCTGGTATTTTATTTACTATCATTGTATGTCAACTAAACGTCACATAAAACCTGACATGCTGTAAATGGGAGAGAAAATAGTACCAGTTCCAAATGTTTGGGAAACATAAGTTTGACCTAGCTAGGCTGACCTTTCATCTTCTCTCAGTACATACTCAGAAGCCTGATAGATGTGCCTTAGACTCTTCAGTCCCATACATCATCAAAGTCCACTCTTATGATGTTATTATTAGAGTTAACATTTCAATTCTCTCATTTCAAGGGCCCAGATGGCATGTATCATGGCAAGACCAAGGGTGGCTGCCTCTCCTTTGGCCTATTACAGTGACTTTTGGTCCCAATGATTGTCAAAATGTAAGCATCTGTTACTCCTAATGATATCTCAAGAATATGTGAAAAGGGCTGGCATAATCTGTAGAAAATGGCCACATATCTGGAATCCAATGATGACTTTTCATAAGATCAATAATGAAGACTTTTCATAAGATCAGTTAAAGGCAAGACAGTAGTTGTTTTACCTCTGCTTCAGCAAAACATTAAATAGCAAAGCAGATCTACTGATTTTAAGCTTTGGATGACTGGCACATAATATTTTCAGATGTTACATCATAGTATTTTTCTAGCATTGATCAGTATTTGGCAATCTGCAACTTTAGAGAGTTCTATAAAATTAAAAAAGATCAGAGAAAGAAATTGTAAATATGAAATGCAATTTAAGATAATTCTAAGGAAAGAGACAGCTGTCAGGAAATATTCTAAAAAAATAAGTTTAAGAAATATTAGAGTGGGGGACAATGAGCAGAGTATGATCCAGGAAGAACTAGACCAGGAACACAGAAGCTCCATTCACTTTCCTGTAGAGGAGAAATCAGGTCTACACTGGCATAAGAGCGTTCATATTAACTTGGCCAAGATAAAGGTACTGATATGCTTAGTAATTCTGTAGAAACCTAGAATCATGAAAGTGCTCATGTCTTTTATTTGAATATTTCTCATCTGACCAGTCCTCAGAAAAGCAAATAATTTTGAAGATAAAGAGCTGCTACTGTGATCCAGTTATGTTTGCAAAAATGTCTCACTCCAATTGATCAGATCATACTAGAAACTGCTGGCACAAATGTTTTTGTGACCAGATACATTTGAAATAACAGCTGAATCATTCAGTCATGCATAGAGTCCAGAAAAAAAAGAAAAAATGACAAAAAATTATAAAAACATAAAAGATACACTCCGTTCTGCTACTGAGTGATGGTGACATTGATTTTGCTTCACTATGAAACATAGAATCCAGAAGAAAAACAGAATTCAAGCATGTGGATATAAACGTCTTTTTCAATTTCACATATCACTAATAAGACATTTAAGATTCAGACTACAGAGTCTACACCAACTAGTTTAAATAAAAATTGGTTTATTACAGGACATTTCAACTTATAAATTATATAACCTAAAACAAGGAAGCCAGAAAAATACCTAACTATATCGCAGGACTGACTCAGCAGAAATCCTGCTGCTGCTGCTTGCTAGTCAAGAGCCACAAAGCCAGGATCTATGCTACGGCTGTTTAGGAAAGAAAAATGAAATGCCTCCATGATCGTATTTGTGAAAGACCCTTCCCTTTCCAGTTCCCACACTGGTGCATCTAGTAGTAAATTCCTGGTCACATCCAGAGCACCAGCTGCAAAGGAATCTCTGGGATATGTAGTGTTAATATTCCATACTCTGAGTTCATCCAGTGTATCGGTCACTGGCACTCATAAAGAGAAGTCAAAAATGGATTGACCATCAAAATGTTGGAGAAAGATTAGAGAATTGTTAGAAGAGATACTAGGGGAATTATAGTATTATAATTATTAAAATACACTTTTTGTATTTTGAGAGTTTGAATTTATAAATATCTCATAGATTACATAGATTAACTGAATTACTACCAGTCCAAAAATTATGTTTTATTTATACTGTATTTTAATAGGTGTCCTTTTACTTTCAAAAATTATAGCATTTTTAAACAAATTTTCTTAAGAATGTGATACAGGAGAAAACTGAAAAACAACATATTTAGATTTTATCTGAGTTTTTTTTTTTTTTGGTCAGCTGGTGAAATTGGTAAATCCTGCTAATAAGTCTTTATACCAAATTACATTTTAAAATTAGTTTCATAAAAGGAACAACAGCATGTCCATGCTAGACAAGATGTGGTCATTTATAGTCCATTAGCTTGAGCCATCTCAAATAAAACAACTACACTTTTACATTCAAAGTTATTTGTTACAGGAACTTGATAACATAATCCACAATGTGATGTGAGGTACTTGTCAAAAATTTTAAAGTTTATAACACATAAGTAAACATTTGAAAGCAAACCAATTTGATTTATAAATATTTAAAAACTAAAATTTAGCAAACTTTTTTTTTTAAGAGATACAGTCTTGCTTTGTTCCCTAGGCAGGAGCGCCTTGGCTATTCACAAGTGCAATCACAGCACACTACAGTCTCAAATTTCTGAGCTCAAGAGATCCTCCTGCCTCAGCTTCCCGAGTAGCTAGGAATATAGGCATGCCCCTTTACATTTATATATGAAAAATCTCATAGTATTGAGGGACTGTGTTAGAAGGACTTCCCGAGGTTGGCTGGGGGCATTGTTTCCAGTGCAGGAATTCTCTGTTTTTCCTGCCTCTGGACAGGTAGGACCCTTTGTTTCTGATTTTTTCCCCTCTGGCTTTTGAAGGTAGGGGCTCTGTGACTCAGGGTTATAAAACAAGTAGCCAATCCAGTAATGGAGTCAAAGATCAATCAATCCAGAGGACGTTTGAAAGAACTCCCCTCACTGGACGAGAACATAAATGGGGAGGGAATAACTCAAAAGTAAAAGCTACCCTCCAGCCCGGGCTGGATTCCTCTCCGGATCCCCTCCCACACTGCGTGGGAGCTGTCATTTCACTCTGCCTAATAAACTGCACTTTTGCACACTCTTTGGGTCCACAAGTTCTATTTCAGCTGTAAAACTTACCGCGCCATTGGGGCCACGTTCTCCATTCTTGCCGGTTAGGACGACCACGAGCCTAAGTTGCGACAATAGCTACACCACTTCTGTAATGGTCTAGCGGTTACAACTCCTGGTTTTCACCTAGGCAGCCCGGGTTTGATTTCTGTGTGTGGGAACCAGGTAATCCAGCTGTGGTTATACTCTGGCCACAGTATCACAATCACCTGAGTTATTCACATTTCCCTGCTGCTTATAACCACTTGCCATCCAAACACACTTGTTTCTTTTATGTGTCAATCATTCCCTGTGCCATTTACCTAGCCTTGAGACCACACTATGCCTGAACTTTAACCACACTTTTCAACCTTGTCCTGTTGTTAGCATTGACAGACGTTTTTGTTTATTCGGAAATGCTTCTGGAAGTGAGAAAATGCTGCTTCTGGAACCGACAAAATGCAGTGGTTTGCATTCTCTTACATAGCAAGAAAAACTAAACTTACAAAATGAAGAAGTGGAACACAACAGCTTTTTTTTTAAATTTCAGATTATAATGATCTTGGGGCCCCTCATATGTTTTTCCATCTCATTTGTGTAAAGAACTGTCATGTTTCAGTATTTGTGAAGAGAGTGAAAATTATGGACTTAACCCTCCCTAAAATGGCAATAAAGAAAGAAAAAGAAAAGAAAAGAAAAAGCATGTTTATGCTTCTTAACCTCATAGCTAAAATTAAAAAGGTTTTTATTTACATAATTTGTCTAGCACTGGATTTAATGTAATAACCTAGCTTCTAAATAGAATATATTCCTGAATTGATTACATAATCTATTTGGTTACCAGGGATTTCCTCCTGGTAGTTGTAGAAATAGAGAAGGACATATTTCTCTATTAACTACTTCTTCCTTATCTTTTGAGAAATCTCATAACATCACAGAATGTTATGTTTCACACTGTCAAAATGTAAGACGGCTTCCTCCTACCAAGAAGTGTAGCTGTTGTTGGCTAGCAGCTCATCAGTGAATTTCACAGGCAGATGTTCTGTTCCTATCTGCACACTAAAACCTAGTGCTTTCAGTACTAAAGATCTTCGTCCTGCCACGTTAAACTATGACAGGCCCTGAGCTATCCAACTGATACGAAGACTCAAACAGCTTTATTTACTTCTGAATATACTGAAGGAGTTGGGGGTCGAGGAGGGCATGAAATCTTTAATTTGAGCCAGCTGTGAAGCTTCCAGAGAATCCCTCTGTAGCCAGTGCTGGGCTAAGATTAAACCAGGCAAAATGCCTGAAGAGAGACTGAATAGGTTTGATACAAATTGCATTGTCCTGCTGGTTTGAAAGTGCACATTACTGGAGTCATTAACCATAATCATCCTCAATTACAAGCACTATAAGCCTGCATACAGCAGCCCAGTAAATGCAGCCATTGTTTGTCTGCAATGTCCATAATCTATGAAGACATTGCCTCCCCTCACTGGACAAGAAGCCACCTCCTTTCTGTCCTTTTCCTCTCTCTTGTCTACATGGTCCCAGTGTTTCAAGCTTTATCTCCAAAACAGTGAAATCTGTTAAAGCAATTTTTTTCTCTCATAATTCAATATTTGTTAAAGATATTACTTTTCCTATTCCATGCTAAGGAGTATGCATTAGTTATGACAAATTTCAGATTCACTTTTGCTTGCCCTATTAGCTTGGCCAGTCTTTTTTTTGAAAAAATATTAATTTTCTATTTATTTTGCAATGGTGTTATAAAACTTCATATCACAAAGTGGTAATAAAATAAGGAAATAAATAGGATACATGGTTTATAACTCTCATATTGTAACATTTAATTATCAGTATCTATATGCTTCCAGTCAAGGTTGAACTGAGCAAGAGTTTGGGAAGACATACCTAATATATATATATATACACACACACACACACACACACACACACACATATATAGATAGATACACACCTAATTCATATATATTAGACATACATACATATATACACACACACATATATAAAGAAACAAATGTGTTTGGATATATAGTCATATATGTGTGTGTGTGTGTGTGTGTGTGTGTGTGTATGCATGTATGTCTTCCCAAACTCTTTCTCAGTTCAACCTTGACTGAAGCATATACATTCTGATAATTACATGTTATAATATGAGAGTTATAAACCACGTATGTCTCATAAATGTTATAATATGAGTTATATATATATTTGAAATATTTCATGCATATGAAATATTTTCAGACTAGCATAGTCAAAATACAAAATAGTACAAAAATAGTAAGAAGTACTGTAGTATCTTTCCCCCTACATTTCCTGAATGTTAACATTTTTTTATACATGCTTTATCATGCTCTTCACTTTCTGTCTCTCTATCCTTTATCTAACTATCTATCTATCTTCTATCTATCATCTATCATCTCTATCATCTATCATGTCTGTCATCTATTATATCTATCGTATCTATCTATCATCTATCTATCTATCCATCTGTTTTTGTCTGTGTGCTATACTTTGATATATTTGTCCCTTTTAAAACTCCTGTTGAAATTGAATTGCCATTGTAACTGTATTTACAGGTGAGGCCTTTATGAGATGATTAGGACCGGATGGTATCATCCTCATCTGTAGATTTAAATCCCTAATAAAAGAACTTCTAGGAATGAGGTATCTCCCCAGTCTTCCACTCCTACCATGTAAGACACAGGATTCCTCCTCTCTGGAGGGTGCATCATTCAGGGCACCATCTTGGAAGCAAAGATGCTTCCAAGGCCTTACCTTACCAGGCAGCAAATCTGCCAGCACCTTGATCTTGAACTTCTCAGCCTCTAGAACTGTGAGAAAGAGATTTTTATTGTTTACAAATTACCTATCTATAGTATTCTGTTATAGCAGCACAAAACTGGCTAAGATACTTCTGTGTTTTGTTTTTTTAAATACATATTTTGAAAGTAAGTTGCAGATTTTACATTTAAATACCCCTTTACCTCTCAATACTTCAATGTGTTTATAAATTCAGCATATTTCCAAAAACAGGATATTTCTTACACAACCAGAATCCAATTATTAAAAGGAGGAAAATAACATTAATAAAGCAGCATTATCTAATTGAAATATTTTAATCAGATTTGGCCACTGCTACCACTAATTCCTGTTCCTGAATTCAATACAGAATAGCATGTTATCTTTAGTTTTCATTTGTGTCTGACTTAACATTACCTTACATATTTAAAGAGATCAGACCAATTATCTTGTTGACTGTCCTTCACTTTGAGTTTGACTAATGGTATCTAACTATTAAATGCAAATTATAAAATTTTTGCAGGAATATAGCAGATGTGATGATACGTGTTTCTCAGTGTCTCTTATTAGGAGGCATCTCGTATTGATTTGCCCCATTGCTGATAATGTACATTTTAAATCTGCAGTTAAGGTTGTGTCTGTCAGGTTTCTTCACTACAAATTTACTATTTTTTCCCTTGTAATTAATAAGCATCTTATGAAGAGATGTTATCAAGTAAATATTTGGCTTGTTGTCACACTTTTGCCCATTATCCATTGATATTCGTGCCAGAAACTATTACTACTGTGATTGCAAACAAATGGCAATTTTTCTGATTCAGTGATTGTTTTTCATTTATTACTTGGAATTCTACAGTAAGAGCTCTTTATTTTCCCCATTTATTCATGTATTGGTTCGTTTCAGCATTGAATCCTTGATTTTTATTATATTCTGTGTGTTATGTTACTATTATTGTGATTTGTATTGGTCAAATTGTTCCAAATTTGGCCAAGGAGAAGACTTCAAGCTGGCCCTTGTGTTATTTTTACATGTCCTCATCATTTTTTGAGCTTGTTTTTTTTACCTCCTAACACCACAAAATGTTCTAAGTACATCTTATAGTTTCCACGTTTTAGTCCTAGAATCAGTCATATCTGCAAGGATACCTGCATACTACTTAGAAGAGAATAATACTTAGAAACAAAAATCTGTGTGTAATGTTTGCTTAGTGACAGTGGGATGTTATTGCCTTTAAGAACTCTCTCTGGTTAGAAAACAGATTCATGTATGTATGCACATTGTGTGTGTATGTGTGTGTGTATGCACACGTCCAACATATCTATAGCTATTTGTTATAGATATAGTGTAGCTGTTACTTGCTGATATTTGGTGAGTAGTTTTTTTCTTTTTAATTTGTAAGTAATTTTTAATTTGAGGATTTTCTGTATTTGAGCATATTACCTTTGCATTTTGTTTTCATTGTTGTTTGCTTGTTTTCTTGTTTTGTTTTTTTTTTCTGCATTGTTTTGAGAGGAACTGTGGTGTAACATGGATTTAGTTGGGTGCTGTTATCTCTGGCTACGTGGGAAGTGTTCGCATAATTTTCCGCTGTATTTCACGAGTTTTCACTTGGAATTTTTTTATTCAACAAATACTGGGAACTATGAGAAATACTTGAGATACTTCTTATGTAAGGGAAATGGAAAAAAAAAAAAAGACATTCCTTATCTTTAAGAAAAGATAATTATAGTATAGGTCAAACAAAACCTAATGTCAGAAATGTCAGGTATCGATAATCAATAATAAAACATTATTTATTACTACACTCTTTTTGGTAGTTATTTCAGTGGCTTTTGTTTTGGACTCTGACAGTAAGTTTCACTGAATTTCTTGCCTTATTTAAACCTTTCCAGCAGGCAAGATGGAGACTACATGGGGAGTTCATTCAAACCCAGGTGGATTCGGTTGTGTATGTACAGTTGTTGCTGACATTTCTTGCCAACTCTCTTTCAGTTGAAAAAAATCTATCTCAGCATTAGATGAAATTATCTTTAGCCCTTTTAATAACTCCTTTCAAGCAGTAAGATAAAAATTGATAGTTTTTTTTGCCAAAAATATACCAGTCCTTGATCATTAGTGATTATTTCAAATAAAGTTTTTTATATCCCTTTAAATATTATTGTAAATTTACAATTTGATTTATTACTCACAAAATATTATATTATTTAAGAATTAAGTTAATAAGTCCATTAATATAAATTTATATAAAGTTTATTAAGTTGTTTTTATGTTATTTAGTAATTTTCAATTCTCATATTTTTCATTTGACTAGGGGTTATTGTATTTAAAGCTTTTTCCTCAGATATGAGGCATTGTTGACATTGTTGAGATTTGAAATCTCAAGATTGTAGACATTTCAAACTTCATATATTTATCATTTAATATGGATATCATATACATGGATATCATTTAACAAGAGTGGAAATAAGTACCCATGAGGCATCCTATAATTTTTAAAAGATGGTCAGATAGGAAAAAATAGAAAGACAAAAATGTAATTAATTGATATCTAGGTTGAATAATTTACCTATTTTTAAAATTTAGAATAATTTATCTAAACTACTAATGAGACAGGTAATTCCACATAACATAAAAGAAATTTCTATCAGGAAAATTTAACAAAAAATCAGAGCATATGTTATTTCTGAAATGTCAAGCAATAACCTTTAGTAATATTTGTTACTCTGAAGTAGACAGAATAACTTTTACTACCATCTCAACTATATACTACTATATATTGCTGCATTTTTGTAGTGTTTACCATGGACTGTGTTGTGTCCTAACTGCTTTAAATAAACTAACTCATTATTCTTATAACACCCTATGAATGAGGTTCTAATATCATATCACTTTTAATTTGAGCAAACTGAAGTAGAGAGACTTTAAGTACCTTGTCTAACATTACTAAGCTAGGGAATTGAAGAACAAGTCACCAAATAGCAATCATGCTATTATAGCAGAGAACAACTTAGTTATTGAGAGACATTTAGGTTTTAGCTTCAGAGTTTAGGCCCTCTGATTAGCAACATTTAAAACTATGATATCTAATTAGAGAATTGTGTACCTTCACGTTTTACATAGCAACAGAAAACTTAATGTTTTCCATTGGCTATTAATAATCCATAACAAAAAAAAATAGTGTAAAACAACAAATATAACTACTTTATTGTTGAACCTCTTTGGATTTACCTTTTAGCTTTCAATGTTTGATTTCTAAAACTTTATTCTTTGGAAATTAAAATGCTACATGTGTAGTATGCATTAAAAATAACACTTCCTATCTGATCTTACACATTGTAGAACAATGGCCTTTGTTTTCAATTTGTAAATTCATTCAAAAATCACCCTTACTTTAATTTGTGAATGCTCTTAATCAGGTCATTCTGACTCCTAGATTGAACATCTACTTGGGTGAAGGCCACTTGCAGTTTATTGAACTATATGCTGCTATCATTATAGAGAAACTCCTTTCCAGACATAATGAGCTTCTCAATAGCACATGGAATATTCTCCAGATAGATTATATGTTAGACTACAATACATGTCTCAACAACTTTCAAAAAATTGAAATTATATCAAGTATCTTTTCTGATCTCACTGTTGTAAAACTAGAAATCAATAACAAGAAGAACTTTAAAACAATAGAAATACATGAAAATTAAACAGCATACTCCCGACAACAAAAGTGTCAATGATAAAATTAGGAGAGAATTTTAAAATGTCCTGAAATAAAGGATAATGGAAACACAACATACCAGAACCTATAGGACACAGCAGAAGAAGTACTAAGAGGAAAGTTTATAGCAATAATTCTAGATTCATAAAACAGAAAAACCTCAAATAAAAAATTGAATTTTGTGACTCAGGGAACTGGAAAATGAACAAGTGAAACCCAAAATCAGTAGAAGAAAATAAGCAATAAATATCAAAGCAAAAATAAATGCAATAGAAACAAAAAACGTAACACCAAAGATCAATAAAATGAATAGTTTCTCGAAATGATAAACAAAATTGACAAACCTTTAGGTAGACTAAAAGAAAAAAGAGGATACTTAAATAAATATGATCATAAATGAAAGAAAAATGTCATTACAACTGACACCACAGAAATATAAAGAATAATTAGAGACTATTATGGGAAAATTACATGCCAAGAAATTAGACGATCTAGAAGAATGGATATATTATTAGACACATAAAATTTACCAATATTAAATCATGAAGAATAGAAAAGCTGAACAGACAAATAACAACTAATAAAATGGAATCAGTAGTAAAAAGTCTTCCATCAAAGAAAAGCTCAGGACCAGATGGCTTCAATGCTGAATTCTAACAAACATTTAAAGAAGAACTAATACCAATTATTTTCAAATGATTCCAAAAAACAAAAGAAGAGGACCTTCTTCCAAATTCATTGTACAAGGACAAAATTACCTTAATACCAAAACCAGAAAAGAACAAAACAAAAATAAAGCAAAATACAGGCCCATATTTCTGATAAACATAGATGCAGAAATTTTACAAAAATAATAGCAAACTGAATTTTAATAGCACATCAAAAGTATTATTCACCATGAACAAGTGAGATTGATTCCAGCAATGCAAAGATGACACAAAACATGCAAATCAATAAATTTGATACATCACACTAGCAGAATGAAAGACAAAACCATATGATCATTTCAATAGATGCAGAAAAAGCATTTGATAAAAAACAACATTCTTTCATGATAAAAGCTCATAACAAATTAGGTATAGAAGGAATGTACCTCAACATGATAAAGGCCACATATAAGAAACTCATAGCAAACATTGTACTGAATGGGGGAAAAGCTGAAAGCTTTCTCTCTGAGATTTAAAAGAATCCACAAAGCCCACTTTCACCACTTTTATTCAATACAGTACTGGAAGTCCTAGCCACAGGAATCAGGCAAAAGAAGTGAATAAAGGCCATCCAAATTGGAAAGGAAGATGCCAAGTAGTCCCTGATTGTATATATAGGTGACATAATCTAACATATAAAAAACTACAAAGACTCCACTGAAAAAGAATTACAACTAATAAACAAATTTGTTATACTTGCAGCATACAAAATCAACATACAAACATCAGTAGTGTTTCTGTATGTCAATAACAAATTACCTGAAATTGAAATCAAGAAACAATCCCTTTTACTATGGTGAAAAACAAAACAAAACAAAACAAAACAAAAGCCTAGTATTACAATTTACTAAGGAGGTGAAAGATTTCTATAATGAAAACTATAAAAACTGATAAAATAAATTGAAGAATACATAACGAATGGAATAATAGCCCGTGTTTGTGGACTGGAAGAATTAAGTTTGTTAAAATATACATACTACCCAAAGTAATGTATAAATTCAATGCAATTTCTATCAAAATGTGAATGACATTCTTCATAGAAATATAAAAATACTCTAAAATTTGTATGGAACCACAAAAAATCCTGAATAGACAAAACAATCTTCAGCAAAACCAAACCGATTGCATCATGGTACTGAATTCAAAATGTACTGCAAAGTATACTAACTCAACAGTATGGTACTGGTATAAAAGCAGACATGTAGACTGATGGAACACAAATAAGAGGCTGCTAGGAAAACTGTATATGCAGAAGAATGAAACTAGATCCTTATCTTTCATCATATACAAAGATTAACTCAAAATGAATTAAAGACTTAAATGAGTCCTGAAACTATGAAACTACTAGAAGAAAACTTTGCAGGGACTCTCCATTGGTCAAAGCAAACATTTGTTGTCTATTTGTTTGTTTGTTTTGAGATAAGTTCTCACTCTGTCACCCAGGCTGGAGAGCAGTAGCACAATCAGGACTCACTGCAGCCTTGACCTTCCTGGCTCAGGTGATCCTCCCATCTCCGCCTCCCAAGTGGGTGGGACTACAGATGCATAGCACAATACCCAGATAATTTTTGTATTTTTTGTAGAGAAACGGTTTTGCCATAGTGTCCAGGCTGTTCTTGAACTCAAGGACTCAAGCTATCTGCCTACCTCAGGGTCCCAAAGTGCTGGGATTGGTCAAGGCAAAAATTTTTTTGTATAACACCTCAAAAACATAGACAACAAAAGCAAATCTGAGCAAATGAGATAGCATAAAATTAAAAAGCTTCCGCACAGCGAAGGAAACAACAGAGCAGAGACAACCTACAAAATGGGAAAATATTTTTGCAAACTATACATCTGATAAGGAGTTAGTATCCAAAATACATAAGGGGCTGGGCATGATGGCTCACGCCTATAATCCCAGCACTTTGGGAAGCCAAGGTGGGCGGATCACTTGAGGCTAGGGGTTCAAGACCAGGTAGGCCAACATGATGAAACGGCGTCTCTAATAAAAATACAAAAATCAGCCAGGCGTGGCAGTGTGCACCTGTTATCCCAGCTACTTGGGAGGTTGAAGCACAAGAATTGCTTGAACCTGGGAGGTGGAGGCTGCAGTGAGCCAAGATCACACCACTGCACTCCAGCCTGGGTTACGGAGCAAGATTGTCTCAAAAAAATTATACACACACACACACACACACACACACACACATTTAAATATACATTTATATATGTTTATACACGTTTATATATATTTATATGCATTTATATATATATAGAACTCAAAAGTCAGCAACAGAATAACAAACAACTGTATTTAAAAATGAACAAAAACCTGAATAGACATTTTTCAAAAAAAGGAAAAAACACATAAAAATGACCAACAGATATGTGAAAAAATGCTCAACATCACTAATCATCAGGTAAATTTAAATCAAAACTACAATGATATATTATCCCATCCAAGTTATTTTTTGATGTCTACTATCAAAAAATAAAAGAAAATAACAATTGCTGGTGGGGGATGTGGAGAAAAGAGAACACTTAAGCATTGCATAAGAGGAGGTATGTTAGTATAATCATTATGGAAAACAGCCTGGAATTTCCTCAACAAATTAAAAATAAAACTATCACATAATCACATAATCTAACATAAAAATAAAACTAAGGTCATTACTGGGTAGATTTCCAAAACAAAATGAAATCAGTATTTTGAAGAGCAGGCTGCACATATCTATTTGTTGCAACACTATCCACAATAGCCAAGACCCAGGATCATTGTGAATGTCCATCACTGAATAAATAAGTGAACAAAATGTGCTATAGATAGACTATGGAGTACTACTCAGCCATAAAAAGTGAATGACTTTCTGTCATTTGTGGCAACATGGATTAACCAGGAGTTAATGTTAAGAGAAATAAGCCAGGTACAGAAAGACAAATATTGCATGATCACTCTCATACATAGAATCTACTCAGGGAAGTAAAGAACAAAATAGTGATTACCAGAGGATAGAGGGGGTAGGGGAAAGGAGGAGATGGTGAGAGATTGGTCAATGGGTACAAAGCTACAGTGAGGTAAGAGGAATACGTTCTGGTATTCTATTGCACAGTAGGGAGACTGTAGTTAACGATGTATATTTCAAAATAGCTAGAAGAGAGGTTTTCGGATGTTCTCATCACAAAGAAATAATAAATTTTTGAGGTGATGGATATGCTAATTATCCTGATTTGATCATTATACGATGTGTACATGTACTGAAACATTACACTATACCTCATAAATATGTCTAAGTATTACATGAATCATAATTTTAAAAACACAGTCTGGGTGCTGTGGCTCCCACCTGTAATCCTAGCACTATGGGAGGCTGAGATAGGCAGATCACTTGAGCCTAAGCGTTCGACACCAGCCGGGACAACAAGGCAAAATCCTGTCTCTACAAAAAATACAAAAATTAGCTGGGCAAGGTGCTACACCTGTAGTCCCAGCTATTTGGGAGGCTGAGGTGGGAGGCTCACCTGAGCCAGGAAGGTCAAAGCTGCAGTGATGAGCCCAGATTATGTGACTGCACTCTAGCCTGGGTGACACAGTGGGACCTTATACCAAAACAAACAAGCAAACAACAACAACAGCAAAACAAAAAACTGTGTGATACCTTACAATCATACCAGAGTAACACAAATAAAGTTACAACAGCAATAAAACAAGTTCAATTGGATGTTAAAACATTACTCAAATGGCATGCAATGATTCTGTTTTTAATTGGAGACCTAAGAGTTTGGGATGGGGAACTTGGCATAAATATCTCTAGCACAGGTGATTGCATCAGGCTGCTGGAAAAGCAAAGGGACACTGTAAACAAATCTTCCTACCTCAGACCTTTGAGAAAAGTTATTAATGTCTTATAAGGAAAAGTTAAAAAGAATGTATGGGCAAATTAAAGCAAATATAACATTGGGACAAATCGTAGGAGTTTTATACACATGAGTATGCTGTTATATAGAGTTATTTTTCTTCTTTTCAACATCGGTTTTTTACTGTGATGAGTAAAACTGGTAAAAGTGTTTGGAGTTTGCAATCTTTTCAAAAATGTAGTCCATGGGTTTCTTGCATTAAATCATTTTTGGGTACTTACTAGAAATGCAACTTTCAGGTCATAGTCTAGACCTACTAGGTTGGTATCCCAGGTGGTTGATTCTAGGTAGGTGCTAATCTACAACATTTCAGGTGAACTATATGCATCTGAAATTTAGGAACCACTGGAGTAGACACTATGTATGGCCCAAAGAACATAAAAATAACGTCATCCTCATTCTTCCTTTAGGTTCCAGTGGAAGGTTGAGCAAAATTGTAATGGTTTAAGGAACATGCCAAAAGAAGCAGGTACTTTCCATCACAATCTTTAGCCTTATGTTTTTGAATGCAACACCTTCTCCACAGAGTGTCAGCATATTCAAACCATAAAAATAATATGAGGGGAACAAAGAAGAAAAAGGAGAAAGAGGCATATAAGGTAATTATTTGTATAATTTAAACTACTGGAATTGCAAAAGTGAATTATTAAGTGACAAAAATGCTACAATAGTACAGAAAAATGCAATACATTTCTTCAAGCTATTAGTTGGTAAAAAGAGAAATGAGAGAATATATGAATTATGTGACATATTCACAGATACTCCTCCACATACATGATAACAAAACCAAATGTTTCTTTCTGAGTTCAGCTTCCCCATCCCCATTGACCCTGATATTAATGTCCAAATCCCAGTATCTACTCCCACACTCATTTTTCTCCTTGAAACTAAACTACAGAAATTACTTAGGGCTCACTACATCTCTTTGCTGTAAGTAACCACTGGTAAGAACCAAAATTTCAGACAGTACCAAATACCTTCAGAGTCTCAGAAGTTCATTTTATCTGGGTCCCATGAAGCCTTTCTTCCTTCTCTTTACAGTAGTCAGTGGCCATCTTCAAATCATCTTCTTTTATTCTATTGCAGTGTATGTCTTGACTTCCTTGAGTCTTATTCCTTAAGTTCAACCATAAGTTATGTATGCCAATCCAAAGCCTTTGATGCATACATGCAGAGAAATACTAAGCCATTGATTATCTATTGAGGGGAAGATGAGGAAGCGGCACACAATATTAATTCTAATCTAGATAAGTCCAGATTTTCGTGAGCCTCATTAATATTAGTACTCAGTAAAGGAAGCAAATACAGTTTCTTTTCAGGATTTATCCAGTATTTTGGAAAGTATTTTTATGTAATAATAACATCTTGTATTTATGTAGTGTTGGACAGTTTGAAAATTTTTTCACGTAGATTTATTTATTGGATTCAAAATAGAACCACACGAGGCAAGCAAGGCATGCATTAATCAGAATTTCACAAATAAAGACGATGAATAGAATTTTTTTCTTAACTCATGCAGCTAATAGAAATAACCTCTATTCAAAATAAGTTTCCAAATCCAGAAACGTTTCTTGAAATTAATATGTTAAGTATTGGCTCTTAGGATGAAAATAGAGGTAGTAGTCAAGATTATAATCACAGTTGAGAAAAAAGATTAGATTTTGGCAAACATATTCTACTCACTTTGTCTGGTCTATATTGTATCAACTGGATTGATTGTTTACTGATCTTGGAAAGCAGTTATAACAACTTTTTTTCAAGATATGTCAGTCGGGATGTCCAAGATGAGCATCAGTGGATGAGATATCTTTACCTGTCATGTCTCTGAAACAGAAAATCCACCAAGTAAAATTTTTATTCCTACAAAATATATTGTACTTGATGTTTAGTGGATATATAGAATGAAAACAATAATAGGTACTCTACTAAGAGGTCAATATTTTGAAGCTCAGAATATACGATGAAGAGTTTTCAGCTTCACGTACACTATCAACAAAACAACATTGTAGGACATTGCAGAGATAAGAACTCACCAATATATATACTTTAAAGAGTAATCAGGGAAAACCTAATGAGATTGTTCTAAATAAAATATATTTTTCTGTTACTAAATGGAGTTTAGGTAATGATTCTTTTGAAAAGCAAGGACTTAAAATTAGAGTATAATTCAAGTGCAGCAGGCAGTTGAGATTCACAAAGCATTTCATACATACAAATCATTTCTTATACTGCTACCTCATCTCAAAAAGAAAAGATAGAATCAAGCCATATGAAAACCGTAGAAAACTAGATCAAGAGATCTTTTTCAGAATGGCATGTATTCAGCAATATGACTGAAATGTATAAACTCAGCAAACTGTTAGCTTTTTTTGTTTTTGGTTTGTTTGATTTAGTAAGAGTGTATGATTTTATTGACAGAAAATTGCACCACTGAAATATTTTATACTACAGTCTATTTCAAGATCCCTGGAGGTTTAAATAGCTTAAAGTTATTCTTTGGAGAATAGCAATTGACCCCTGAATAAGTCATATTTTACAGTGTTATTTACTTGCAAAAGAAATCAGAGCACTGGAAAGATTTCAAAAGTCAATCAGTATTTTAGAAAAATAAAGTGATAATTTGTTCAACAGTTTATAACAATAATCACTGTCAAAAATAAGATATGATTCAGGTTAAATTTCAACTGAAATGCAATTTAAATATAGCGTTCTCAGCTTACATGAAAGCTCACCTGAATCATACATAACCACATTGAAATAACAGAGATCAGTGAGTATAGTGTACCTTATGGAAATAGAATTATTGTGCAAAACATATAAACAGTTTCTTGGAGTGAACATAATATTGTATCTCTGAGATTTTTCACCAGGCTCACTCGCAAATCCAAGTAATCCATTTCTTATCACATGTGACATTTATGGCATGATGTTTGGATGTACAATAAGGGGACCTGGTTTGGTATTTGGCAAGTGACATTTCAAAGTAGAAAATTAAATTACAAAAAGGCTAAATGTTGAACCACAGAACCAAAGGGTTTGGCAGGAGCAAAAGCTTTAAAGCCATTTTTCATATATTCTCTAAAGGATCATTTCACAGTTCATGCCGAAAACCCAACATTTCAGTGGTTATTAACAGAAGTTAATCCAGATGACTGTCTGTGGAATAGACTTCATAAACTTACAGAATGTGAATTAACTGTCCATCATGAAAAATATAAACTATTGCAGAGACAGATTCATCACAACTATAAGAGAAATAGAATTGTCTGTTTTGCGCTGATCAGCTGCAAAGTAATTTCACTTCAGCAAATGTCAAATAAAATACGCTTACTATAAAAGCTAACATAGAATATTTGTAATCAACATTTTGTTTCACAATTTTAAAAAGATTTTTTACCCAACCTACATGTTGTCTGTGTGCTATGAGGAATTTTTTAAAAATTTCATTGTTGTCAAGTTATTTATAATTTAAGCCACACATGTGATACTATATTTTCTAAATTAATTAAAGAAAAAACAGGTTTTAGGACTATTGGAACCTGACAATACCAAACAAAAATATGACAGATAGTAAAATTTCATTTAGACCTATGTATGCAGTAGAAATATTTTGTCATATGCATTGAGTAAAAATGTATATGCTCCAAGGGAAATTTCTGGCCATCATTTCATGGAATCATAAACCCCCTATTTTCTTAAGTCCACATTAATAAAATATTTAGAAAGTTTGTTATATTTACTTAGATTCTTTCCTTAGGGTTTAAATTGTATGATTCTGCTACTAATTAACTGCCCAATCTTGAGCAAGTCAACTGAATTTCTACGTGTCTTGGTTTTCTCAGCTATAAAACAAGTACATAGGCTTAGGTGATTTTCAAGGACACTTCTAGCTTTAGGCACTATAAGCTCTTGATTATCCTAACTATCATAAAAATTTCTTGAGAAGTAAGATATGTAATTATATTTTTAAACTTATTTAATTTTAGAATTTGGAAAGTTATTGATTTTGCGATCTATATGATCATGATACAATAAAACTCAAATACTGTGATATTTCTAATATCACATATATTCTGATATCATAAAAATTTTGTAAAACCAAATTTAATATTTGAAGATCTAGGAAAAGATTTATGAATTCTGGAAGCAGACAGAAGACAACAAGACTCACAATAATTCTTCCTAACACTGATCCTTCTTCCCTAGTTCTATGATTGTTGCTGTTGCCACCACCCTCCTATGCCACTAAATAAGAAAACTCACTTTCTCTATATTTCTCTGTATTCATCCTGTCCTGCATACATCACTCGGAAAATTCTGTCTTTTTGACTTCAATGGTGATGCAAAATATTCAATATTCTTACTACCACATCTGTAAACTTGTCATCTTTCACTGAACGATCATAATAGAGTAACCTAAATTGCCTACCAATCTATTACTAGCTACTATTTCTTTAAACTTCACACCAAAGTTGATGACACAAATTAGCAAATATAATAAATCTGACTAATGATGCATTCAATCTGGTTATTGCAAAGTGTGCATGTATACACACAGTGTGTGTGTATATATGGCATAATAAATATATTTATACTTATTTAAGATCGTTTTAAACCTTCCAGTTCATTGTAGGTCCCACCACTCCCTGCTGTATTTTTCCAAGCTGCTTTACACTTAATAGTTAAAAAAGCAAACTGAATGTTGAAATCCAGCTACTTAGAACTCTCCTGACTTGCAAATTAATCTAATTGCACGGGCGATTCCTATTACTTTAATGCACTCATCCAATTTGTCTATCCCTAAAACTCCCATTTGCTTTTTGAAACTCAGTTCATGCATCATATCTGTATGAACTGTTCCATGAAATTTTCTCAACTGGCACTTTGCCAATCAGTTAATACTTAGAGTTGTCCTTATAACTTGTATGTACTTAATCTATTTTTCTTCAAACTCTATCATATATTTCACATTTCAAAAATCCTGTCTACCTGAATAAAAAATAAGCAAATTAGACATAAGTATTGCACCTTTTTCATCCCTTAATTCTATTCATAAGCTTATACCTGTTAAATGGTAGATGTTCAATGAAAGAATAGAATCAACTCATTTCTCTAGATCAGACTTTCACAAATAGATTTTTTTCATGAAACATCTTAAAATGTACTAGGTATTTATAAAATATAAGTAGAAAGTATAATATGTATATAGAGTTTAATTGCTAAGAAAAATGTTCAAAATTTGATGCTTGTTAAATTTGTAATAAATATCCAAAATGTTCAATAATACATGTATATTATATACATTTTAATATGTATTTAATATAAATTAACACTTTGAAATTACACATAATAAAGACTAGTGATCATTGAATTACATTTTACTTATTTGTTCACAATCCTCCGTTGACAACCCTCCTCTTTCAGAACAAATACCAACGTCCTTGCCATGTCAGTAAGCCTCCCCACACTCCAAACATCTCTGGCTTCATCATCTATCTTTCTCCTTTCCTCTCAAGCCACACTGGACTCTTAGACCTTCCTACAATTTACCAAGGACATCAACACCTCCTTGTCTTTGCGTTTGCTCTTCTTTCCCTTGCATCTAATATATAGTTACTTGATAGCCCCATGACCCCTCACCGTGCATTACATCTCTGCTCAAATAACCACTTATGTGAGAGGCCGTCTCAGAATATCCTGTATAAAATGGTATCCCTCAAACCGCTGTGATCAAACCTCCTAGGCTAGTTCTTCCTAGTACTTATCATAATTTGACATATTATGTATATATGTGTTACTTTGAGATCTGAGTCTCTTAACAGAGCATTCACAAGGTGATCACTTGTCTGTTTTATTCCTTGTCAGTCACACAGTAGGTGCTGAGAAGACATTGATTCAGTATATGAGAACGTCACATACACTTAACGCTTCACAGAGCTCATTTTGGAAACTATATCTATGACCATTTTCTTTTTAAAGTTTATCCATAATAAATGAACTATTCAGCCAATCTTGTCACTTGTGACAATATGAATGATCCTGGAAGACATTAAGTGAAATAAAACAGGAACAGAAAATCAAATATTGCATAATCTCACTCAGTGGATCTAAGCAGTTTTCTGAAACTAATAAAACAAATTTCAGCCTTATCTTATTTAGTCATATTTCCACTAAACAAAACTGTCCATTCTGGCAAAATAGTTATACATAATCCATATGCAATAAGATTTGAATAAATAAATGTAAATGTGTATAAAAAATCTTATGTAAATTTTGAAAATGTTTGAAACTTTGCTAAATCTTTCAACCATACCCATATTTATTTTTATAAAAATATCATCTAACTATCCCACAAAAGCTAAAGCTAAAGAGCTTAGTTGTTTAGTATATAATTTAGTAATATTTTTTAAAGTATAAATATTCTTTTCAATCTTAGTGTTACTTATAAACCCTACCACGGGCAGATTCAGTTCAAGTAGTTATGTTCTGAAATCTTTGTAGACATATAAGCTTTTATCATTAGAATAAAGCTTCTGAGCATTTAACTGTTTTTGAATATTCACAGACTTTTTACCATAAATTACTATCTCAAAAGAGTTTAATTGGAATAGATTTTAACTACCAAATGTCATAGAATGGAATAATTTAGGGGCTCATTTGTACCCTTAAATACATCTTCCCTCATTACGTCCTCTATTTGATGTTGCATTAAGCTAGAGAAAAGGTGAATCAGACATGCCATTAAGATTGCTGAGGCTTAAAAATCAGTACTGTGGATAAAAAAGGTATTACTCAAATGTGTCAAAATGGAACCCAACCATGCCTGATTTTAATAAGTCCATTATAATCGGTATTGACCAAGAATGCTTGTCAATCATTAAAAGACATTTTACAGAGATATTTAATGTGTTAGAATATTTTAGGATATGAACAATTGAAATAAGCTGTCAGCATATGTTTAAATGACAATCAATCAACTATTGTTTATTGAATAAAATCTCTGAATTAAAGGCCACTAGAAATACAAAGACAAATGAATATAATACTTGCTCTAAAGGGCTCTGAATTCCAGTTGGGATGAAGGATATGCACACTTCTATAAGTTATCTATGTTGGTCCTCAATTTCATTTGTTGTAAATATGAAGCTAGTCTCTCTAATGAATAAATTCTCTTTTTTGCCTTTCCTTTCCTCTTTCTTTTAAATTAATGTTTTTGAACAATAACAATAAAGTTATAAACTACTGGGAATTATCTTAAAAACCTGTCTGTATAGGTAACACCATGTTATTAGTTTTCTATATAGGTTACCATGCAATTCTTATACGTAAAGCAAGCAAATATGAATGTACACTCCTCTTTTGATACAGGAAGTCTCATACTATATAAACTGTATTTTACCTTGAAATTTTCAATTAGAAATGTCCTAAAAATGTAATGGTTCACCATTTTTTCTATAGCTGCATAGTATTTCCAAGTGTTTATTTAACCAATCTCTGATACGTGGCTACTCGGGTTTTTTTGTTTGTTTTGTTTGTTTTTTCCCTTTAACAGTTTGCTGTAACAATGTTGCAGTGAATACTTCACCGTTTATAAATCACCTCCCATAGCCATGTATATGTTGTGATGTGTTCCCAGAAGTAGAACCCCTAGGTCAAAGCCAAATGCAAGTGCAATGTTGCTGTAGAGTTGCTGTATTTTATTCCCACCAGCAATGCACGGGAGCTTAAGTCCTTCCTAAACTGAAATTCTATGTGTTTCTTGAAAAACAATACAAAATTAGAGTTACCATAGTTCAAATAAAATACACTTATAAGCCAAATGTATTGCTCCCTTTTTATAAAGACACAATGGCATAAATGGTACGTTTTATCATGGAAACTACTTTTGGTGCTTGTCATCAAAGGTAGAAGGAACCTTACTTTTCAATGGAAGACAAAGGCTCGTCTTTTATCCTAAGATGCTTTTCTCTGTGTTTTCGCATGTGGAATTACCTCCTAGCACCTTTGCCATCCAGGTAATCATCCTTATGTCCCCTTAGTGATTTTGCACAGCCCAAAATAAACCTTTTTACTTTGTAAAATTCTTGGTTCCTATCTGTAACGTTTCTGAGATCTATCAAGATCCCACCAAATAAAGAATGATTTTCTGTCCAGGTGGATAAGTGATTATGAACCCTAAAATGTGACTTTACAAAAACCATTTTAGAGTAATTCTGTTGCAAACCATTGTCAGGCACATTATCTCATTATCAAGAGCTCTGACCATTCTCTACCTTAATCTGACTACATTTGTGAGTGACAGGAAAACCCAGACCCAGCAACTGCAGATAAAGAGAATCTCAGAAAGATTAGTAAAGCCAGTCAAATGATGGGAAGTAAATTGCCTTGGTCAGATCTACATAAGTCAAATTGTCATATTGTTCTTCTATAGTTTTATTTAGAAAAATCACAACTTTTTAAACTTAAGTCAAGGAATTTGGAGATAATTTTACTTTACTTAATCAACTGACAGCTAGACCTCCTAGACCCTGAGAAGAAAGAAAAAAGGACATCAGATTCATCTTCCATATGAGTCTGTGCTCCTCTGGAATATGTCTTCCTTAACCCTACGTTGGTTTCACAGGACTAGTACCTCCCTGCTCTTTTCGAGAGAATTGAATTCTATTTTCTCTTAGTTGGAAAGAATTCCCATTTAGTTCTGAATCATGTAGAAGCCTTACAAATATCACAAGGTCAGTCTATAGGGAATAATGAGTCTCTACTTCTTCAAAGGGTCAAGGATGTGGATATAGTGTTCTAGTATTTTGTATATTCTGGTGCACCTTGAATATATCCCCAGAAACTTAAAAGGTATTATCTGTGCCATTTTAAATATAATAGAAATATAGGAGAGAGAGATAAGTTAACTTCTAAAAATTAAACACCTGGTAAGTAGCAGCATTGAATTTGAAATCTGGCTGTTTTAGATATGAAAGTAGAAAGCTGTCTCATATTTTGTTTTATATGCATATACAGTTGATTCTCATTATTCATGTTAATTATATTTTATAAAATCAATGCAAATACTGAATTAAGGAATATTGAATCATTACTCCTGGGAGAAATACATGATGAGGTGCCCATAAGCGTCTTGTCACAGCATTTTATCAACAACCAATAATTTTGTTTTATGTATATTTCTACTTAAAGACACTTTATTTAATATATATTGTTAATTCATTAACATTGAATTCACAGAAAACAGAGCTATAACTTTTGCCTGATGAACTTTATTTAACATAAATATAAATGCTGCTTAACTTATAAGGGAGTTATCTCCAGATAAAGCCATAGTAAGTCGAAATTATGAGGAAATTACATTTGCTTTTCTGATAAATCCATTGTAAGTTAAACTGTTATAAACTGGGAAGCATATGTATTTTTCCATAAGGAACATCAAAGTATTCTTGCACTTAGGAGCACTAGAAAAAACTTCAACACTGTGCTTGGGGGGCCACATTAACAAAACCACCAAAAACAAAAAACAAACAAACAAAAACCCAGCAAAATGTGCAAACTGTGGCATTAAATAGATTATAAAAAGACACACTTTTATATCAGTACAAGAGCTGATATGAAAGGCAGAGCACCATCTTGCTCAACCTCAGCTGGGAATATTTTAGGCAACTTACTCAAAATTTTCCTACTCTATTAGCATTTTAGTGAATAACATGAAATCACTGTGAGTATTGATTTCTGGGTTACAAACAAATTTTATTGAGTAGCAGAATTCACAAATACAGACTCTATCAATAATGAATAAAAAATACACAAACGTGTTTGTGTTTTAGGTATTCATTTGAAGCCTCCCTTACCTAATCTATATGAGAAGAAAGAATACTAACAAGTATACTCATGCAGTACTTAATGACAGGCATACATTCAAAGAAACATGTTTTTAAGCAATTTCATGATTGTGCAAACATATAATATATTTACACTGATCTAGATGGTATAGCCTACTGCACATCAGGACTATATGGTATAGCCATTATAATCTTATTAGAGAATAGTCGTGGTCCCTCATTGACCAAAACATCATTATATGGTGCATGACTGTATTAGTATTACTATTAAAGTTGGTGTTTGAAGGGCCTCAAAATTAGCACCTTTCTCACAAATGAGTGTGGAAGTGATTAAAAGATCCAGACAACAGGAAAATTAAAATACCTTGATTAGTGTCAAATCCTTAACTGGAGGAGATGGTTTAATTCAATGCAAAAATGGACTGATACTAAATCAGACTACCAGCTCAGCCATGAAACACAGGCTAGAATGCCAGCCAGGCCTTGAAAAACAGGTATGAACCAAAGGGGTTCTCCAGAGTCAAAAGAGTGAATGAGGGAACGAACAGTCACATACTGATTTACAGCATTAACATATATCTCTTGTTTTCAGAAACAAACATCAGATGCAATAAGCTAGCACTCCTGATATCATGTAATAAGTCTTGTTTTCTAGGATTCTACTAAGGCATAAACTTATGCTACATAATGCTCAACATGATTCTGAGACATCCATACAAAAATCCCATTTCACAGCTGAGTAAATTGATAGTCAGAGAGATTAAAATTTTTACTCAAATTTCACTATGAAAAGTGATAGAAGCTGGATCTTTATAAAGATCGGTAAGGCTCTGAAGTCCACATGCTGAGCTGCTTTGAAGATAATCCTGTAAAAATCCATCCACTTGCTAAAATCAAACACAAATGTAATGAAATATGAATATGACTTCTAGGCTCATTCAATTTTTGAATGTCCAGCTCTGTTTATTTAAATTCCTCACAGTGATAATTCTGTGTTCACTGATATCAAATGACATGTGAATTTCCACATCATTTTCTCACTCCATTTTCTGATTGACATTTATATTTTAGTCTAGACCAGATAGAGCAGAATTAGAAATTAAGAAGTCATAGTTCTTCAAACACACTATTAAGTATTATTTAACTTGGTAGTGATAGGATATTCCCAGAAAGGTAGAAGTCAAATTCATTTTCATTCAAGAAATAATTATTGTGCCCTTTGTTTTAGTATACTCCAGCTCCCTACTAGTTTTACTCTTCCATTGATTGTTCTCTGAAGCATATCTCTTGAGTAATTTGGTAGACCTACGTCTTTAAAATCCTTTTAATGCAATCAAGTTTCTGCCTAAGAAACAGACTCATTTAAACCACTGTCATATTTTCCCTTACCTCCAAAAATATCCAGCCATTCTATGATTACTGAGTGTTGTAAAATTTACGTGTATTTTAACTATGTATATGTACATATAAAACACATATATATCCATACACATATATTTTGCATGTTTTCAAAAATTATCTGAGCATTGGTCACTGATGATCTCACTGAAAATAAAAATAAATTCAGGCTGAGCATGGTGGCTTGCACTGGTAGTCCCAGCAATTCCAGAGGCTGAGGCAGAAGTATCATTGGAGCCAGAGATTGAGGCTACAGTGAGCTATGATGATGCTACTGCATGCACTCCAGCATAGACAACAGAAAAAAATTGTTTCTAAAAAAAAATTTTAAGTTCCATTTTTTTAGCAACAGGTACGCTTTATTCTTCTTTCTCCTTCTCATCATGACTGTTAGGTAGAAAAAACAATGAAAAGGAATGCATGGAAAAAAGGAGAGGTTTTGGACTAGTGACCTTGGTGAAGTACTATCAAGGTTTAATTGTTTATTGAGAAGTGCTAATTCCCTTTTCAAAGAACCCTCCTGTCTCAGATACCCCAGTGCAGCAGTTATAGAATAAGAAAAATCTCTGAAATACTAGAGCTACCCCTTGGGGTTTAAGGGTTGCTCACCACCACTGCCATCTTTTTTTTTTTTTTTTTTTTTTTTTGAGGTGAAGTCTCACTCTGTCACCAGGCTGAAGTGCTAATTCCCTTTTCAAAGAACCCTCCTGTCTCAGATACCCCAGTGCAGCAGTTATAGAATAAGAAAAATCTCTGAAATACTAGAGCTACCCCTTGGGGTTTAAGGGTTGCTCACCACCACTGCCATCTTTTTTTTTTTTTTTTTTTTTTGAGGTGAAGTCTCACTCTGTCACCAGGCTGGAATGCAGTAGTGCGATCTCGGCTCACTGCAACTTCTGCCTCCCAGGTTCAAGCTATTCTCTTGCCTCAGCCTCCAGAGTAGCTGGGACTACAGGTGTGCGCAGCCACGCCCAGCTAATTTTTGTAGAGATGAGGTTTCACCATGTTGGCCTGGATGGTCTCAATCTCTTAACCTTGTGATCTGCATACCTCGACCTCCCAAAGTGCCAGGATTACAGGCATGAGCCACTGCGCCCGGCCCATTACTGCAATCTTTAGGGCATCGCTACCCATGTCATCATAATAGCTGTGAACCGAGAGCTGTCCTACACTCAACCTCAATTTAGACTTACGAATAGTCTTGTCCTTATTGGACAAGCTCCTATAAGGAATTCAATGACAGCAAAGAAGGAAAGACAAAAGCAACTTATTTCCCTCTCTAGTTCTTGATTCTCTTGTTAGGAAGTTGAGGGCATGCCTGTGAACTAAGTGAAATGACAGGGGCTACTTTAGTGTGCTAGGGCTGCCATAACAATACCATAGAATGGGTGGCTTAAACAAAGAGTTTTATTTTCTCACAGTTCTGGATCTGCGAAATTCAAAATTCAGGTGTTGAACTATTTGGTACTTGAGGAGAACTCTCTTCCTGGCTTGCAGACTGTCTCCTTTTTTGCTGTGTCCTCACATAGCAGAGAGAAGGAGAGAAAGAGGGAGCTCTGTGGAGTCTCTCCTTATAAGGATATTAATTCTGTTGAATTAAGGTCCCATTTTTATGGCCTCATTTAACTTTAATTATTTCCATAAAGTCATTTCAAATATCATCACATTGAGAGTTCGGATTTCAACATATGAATGTTTGGATGAACACAGGCATTCACTCCTTAACAGAGGTTAAGTTATGGATCAGGAAGGATGTTTGAAGAAGAAGGTACAAGATTTCCTAATCAGTTGGAGCAATGGTGACAACAACAGTTAATCAGAGAAATCAAAGTTATTACAGTATTTGTCTGGTAGGCTGGTAGTATGGGTCATACTACCTACACATCTATAAAAAGAAAACAAAAACTTAAATACTGTTACTTTATCAGTCAGTGAAATTAAACTGATATTGATACAGTAAGTCCATTCAGCTGGGTTGTAGATATAGACTCCCTTGAATAGTAATCTGATGTTTTGATTTGTATTGAACTTTTTTAAAAATCAAAGTTATTAGTAGATTCTAACGAGGGATGATGTAGTGCATTAATAAAATATTGCAATGTAAAATACAATTTTTTTTGAGTGTTTATGTTTTCAATGTAGCATGAAATAAAAGGCTTAAGTAATGAAGGACATCAACTTTGTAAATCTTATGATAATGTTTTTATTGGCTAATGAATTTGCAGGTAGATCTTTGACATTTTTCTTTTTCTCCATATAACCTCTCCATTCCCAAATGCCATGAACAATTTCATCAGCAATTGTGTAGCCTTTGAAGATTATTTCTGTTTCCCAGGAATGTGGTGGAAATGTAGACAGACTATCCCCTAGAAAAGGTGGCAAACCCCTGAAAACCAAGAAAAAGTGTAAAATCAATCATACTTTTTATAAAAAAATCTTTAGATGTATAAAGAAAATAAGTTATATGTATATGTAAATCCATAGAAATGTTTAAAGTATTAAATATATACAAGTATATTTCACATTATTCTAATTTAAAACATTCCATCAGGCTTCATATAACCTAATGTCCTCTATATGGTCATTAAAGAAGATCATATGATCTGTTTTTTGAGAAGTAAAAGAATAGTGGAAAACATAATAATTGAAACATTAAAGTGCCACTAAGACAGCCAGTCTTGTCAATCTGTTTTAAAAAAATTCATCACATATATATGTGTATATATGTAATGCTCAATATTGTCAGCAGCATATTTTATGGAATTAGTAAAATGCAGAAATTTAATAATTAATAGAATAGAAGCAGAAATTTAAATTTCATATAATTACTAAAAGTTATAACTTACATTTTACACCTTTCTCATTAAAAAATTACTAAATAAAGCAATCATATTATAGAATTTGCTTTTCATATGCTTCAACTTAGTTAAATCTTCATATGTGTATCCTGCTCTGGAATCATATTAATATTTATATATTTTCCATTCTAGCCATAAATGACACTTGATATATCTAAAGAATTGCTATGTATTCTTGATGTGAATGCAAGCAAGTTTAGAATGCAAGGTAACACTTCTATTTCACCCGATTTGGAATAAATTTAAAAAATATTTTCCAAGTGGTTTTGCAATTTGATATACACTGATCATAATGCAGAAGGTATGTTTCAGCTAGCTTTGGTGCTTTTGAGGTACAAACCAACCAAAACAAAACAGAAACCATACCTTTACAGTTATCCATTATAATGTTAATTGTAGTTCCATGAGTTCAGAATTGTTGAGAGGTCAATCTTGCAAAAGTTGACAACATATAATATTTAGAGATACATAAATAATTTTTAAAATTTAAATATGTATATAATTGTAATAGAAGGCAACTCAAATGGCTCCCAGTGATCCCTGCCTCTCTGAGTGTTTGTACACTTGGGTAAGCACTAGTTGAGTATGGACTGGACTTAGTGATATGGTTCAGCTCCATATCCCCACCCAAATCTCATGTCAAATTGTAATCCCCATGAGTTAGGGGAAGGGACCTGATGGGAGGTGATTGGATCATGGGGTTGGTTTTCCCCCATGTTCTTCTCATAATACTGAGTTCTCACGAGATCTGATGATTTAAAAGTGTGTGGCATTTCCCCTTTCACTTCCTCTCTCTCTCTCTCCTGCCACCATGTAAGAGGTGCCTCTTCCCCTTCTGCTGTAATTGTAAGTTTCCTGAGGCCTCCACAGCCATGTGGAACTGTGAGGCAATTTAACCTCTTTTCTTTGTAAACTAGCCAGTCTCTGGTAGTTCTTTACAGCGGTGTGATAATGGGCTAATACTCCTAGTGCCTTGTGTCTAATAAGCAGAATACTACAAAAGTGTTGTGATGCCACTTCTCATATTAGATTATAAAAGAATATGACTTTAACCTTGTTGGAGCTTCTCTTGCTCATTCTGATGAAGCCAGCTGCTATGTTTTGGGCTGTCCTATGAAAAGGCCCAGTGGCAAGTAAATGAGAACAGCTTCCATCAGTGGCCAGCAACAAAATTGGTCCAACAGCTATAAGAGCCAACTCTATCAAACACCAAGAGAGCTTGAAAGCTGATCCTGCCCCTGTAGAATTTTGAGATGACTGTGGCAGCCAAAATCTTGATTGCAGCCTTGTGGGAGACCCTGAAACCAAAGACCCATGCAAGTATGTCATACCCAGATTTCTGATCCACAGAACCTGTGAAAAAATACATGTGTGATATTTTAAGCTGCTAAATCATGGATAACTTGTTATGCAGCAATAAATAATATAATAGTGTTTCACTATAGAATCACCTAATTCTAATTCTTTGGGGCAAAAACAATTTTCCGTTACATAAAATGATTACATGCTGTTGTTACAGTATTCCCTATTGTCTAGCCCTTTGTTACCATATCTGCAAAATAAGAATGTCAAAAAGAATATCTCTAAGATTGTTTCCAGGTCTAAATTTTATCTTACTTTTATAATTCCACTATTAAATTAACATACAGTTTTGATGGCAAAATAGAAAATAAGGCTTGTAAAGATTACATGATACATGCATGAAAAAGTACCTAACTCAGTGCTATTCACTGATAAAATATTCAGAAGGTGTAAAGAAACCGATGTTGCTTGCCATACAATGGAATGCAGAGAGAGCAAGCCTGGGAGTCCAGTTTAGCTGCTATTTCTTGGTCAGTTTGGGTTTATCAAATGGGCTAGAGAAGAACAATTGGTGGCTAAAGTTTTGATGCATCCAGTGGAAAATTTTCAGCCCTTCAGCATCTTTCACATAGATGTTTATTTTGGATTTACTTATTTTTAATTTTTTTTTGTAAGATCAATTCTTAAACTTTCTGTAGGAAAATGTTTAGAATGTCAAAATAAAAATAAAAGAGTGAAATACATATTCACAGCCTTACATTTTCAAGTTTAATAAGTACATGCTTTTAACAGAGATACAAGTTGAAAAACTGAAAGGGTGGGTGGAAGATGATGAGGAAGTAGCTGCTTTGTTTCATTTTTATATATAAAATTCAAAAATTTAGAAGCACTAGTTTCAATGGCTTTTATGACTTCTCAGTATACATTGACCAGGGTTCCTCCATAGGATAGTTCTGTGAGGAAAGGAATTTTGCAACATGATTGTACTAGATTAAAGATGGCTGAAAATTCTCTGTGTTCCTCCCATTGAGAGGCATAGGGAAAATTCACCTCCCTTTACATCAAGATTGGACTAATTAATTAGCTTGACAAATGGAATTTGGCAAAGAGATTTTTCTGTAATTTTCAAAGCAAAGAAGACTTTTAGATTCCATCAAGACCTCTTGTAATGCGTACTCTGGGTGAAACCAACAACCATGTAAGAAGTTTAGCTACTTTGAGATCACCACATTGGAGAGAACACATGTAGGTCAACAGTGAGAGCCACCTCCAGCTTTTTAGCTATCCCCATCAGGTGCCAGACATGTAAGTTAAGCAACATAGAACCCTATATACCAGCCCTGCTGTAGCTGAGTATCATTGCATGACACCATGAGAAGTTAGAAGAAACACCAAGCTGAACTCTTCCCCAATTCTTAGTGAACTATATTAAAGGTTTGCTGTTTTAAGCTATTTGATTTTGGGGATAGCTTTTTTTACACAGCAATCAATAACAGAAAACACCATTATATTCGCCTAATTTTAAACCAAGTTTTTGGTGTCTAACCAGATGCATGGTAGCCTCTAAGTGTCAAAAAAATACTTCGCAGCCTTATCTAGAATTGACAATTGAGGCCCAAAATTAGATACAAAGATGTCTTTGGAGACCCCTAAAAAAATCAGAAAGAAAAATAACAGTAAAACAGACATGGGGGATTTTCATATTAGAAGCAGATGGTAGTAACTTTATTGAAATTCTATATTTCTGTTTGACTTTCTATAAAAAAATATAAAAATGAATTGGTATTCATGTATATGTGTGTATGTATAAACACATACATATATACCTATATATAGAATGTATAATATATATTTATATATAAAATACTGATTTAAAGAAAACTTCCATTTATTATTTTATGTAGAACAACTACATTGAATAAAATTTACCAATTAATCACAGCAAAGCTTGTAATGATCACAGTAGACAAAACTAGGTAAATAATGTCCCCAAAAGAACTCTGTCTTGAAAGGACCCATAACTCTATGTAGCACATACTTTAACATAGAAATAATTGCTTACCTTCTGTACCAAATAAACAACAACAACAAAACTTTAATTCAGTTAATATTGAAAACAGAAAAGTGATAGCTTGACTGACAAATTCCTACTTAATTTCTTCCTCAAAATCCCTAATTAATAAATGCTGTCTTACACACTGAGCAGGACTCTGAGGTAGATATCCTCAACAGATAACACTCCATTGGTGTTTCCCATATGATATAGAAATATGGTTTTCAACAAAAGGAAAGAAAAACTAGTGACATGTAGAAGATTTAATGAGAAGCATCCATCTGGCTATTGCCTCAGCCGTAATTCTTCTAAGAGGCAAACACACTGTTTCATGTTTCAAGTCTTCTTATGTTTACCTCCAAATCCTCTGTATCAAGCTCATACTGTTACTTCATAATTTATATTCATTAGATACCAATAAAATTTGATTATTTTCTGTTGAGATTTTTCTAGCATTCAGCTATGAGATACTGATTTAGTTCCCTTATACCACCACCTCATTCCCTTTCCTCTCTCCTTGATTATTCTTAGTTTCTTAATTCTATTATTAAAATTCAAGCTTCATGATTAATCTTTCTGCCCCTTCCACAATAAAATTGCATTTTTAATACAAAATACTTACAAAATCCTGATTTACTCACTTTTGATAATCAACATAATATTAAATAATGTTTGTGAAGATATGTCAGTTTTAAAATTAAGAGTATTTACATATACTTAAAATCATTCAAAGAATGTAATGATATAAATTTTACAACACATACTGATCAAATATATCTATTTTCATCCAGACTGTTCTCTTTTGCACCCCAGGGGTAAATTTTTCAGTGGTGCTTTTGGCATATACTTTTCAGAAGAGTCATATAGAAAAAAATAATAAAAGAGATTTTACACTTAAAAATTTCATTGATATATCTTGTTAAAATACTATCTTCTCCAGTCCCAGAGGCTCACACCTCCTGGTGTGATACTTTGTCTCCACCTGTGTGAATCAGCATGATACCTCAGCACAGGAAATCTATAACATAATGCTCACCAAATGCCTTCAGAAAGGTAAATGTTCACACCAAAAAAAAAAAAAAAAAAAAAAAGGCCTGTTTTCATTACAAAAATATTTGAAATGTGCTTAGGTATTTATCCTCCAATTATTATAGCAATTAATGATAGATTAAAGGGATTTAAATATATTTGGAAAACTAAATAGTATATATTACAGGCTTGGCACAGTGAGAAGTTTTTTGTTCCCTATTCCAATTTCCTTATTTGCGGACCCAGAAAAGCTTCTAGGAAACCTTAACTGTAAAGAGGCATTCTTCTTTCTCTTTCAGCTTAAAGGCAAATGTTTACTTTCGAATAACTAAAGATTATGCTATATTCATATTCTATTCAATAGTTAATAACTTTACTTTTATTGCAAAAGAAAATCAAATATGTTTCTACTTATTTCTCACAAAATGAAGGTTAAAAAACTTCATTGTCAGATTTTCTTTCTGAAGTGCTTAATGTCCAATTAAAGATACTGTCTTCTTGGAGATGACATAGCACTTGATTTCTCAGCTGCCTATTGTAAAACATTTATTGTTTCTTCTCTGTTTTAGATTTTGGAGCGTAACCTTTTTTTAGTTGCCCTTGTTACATTACAGTTTTAGATATGTTTTACAAACAAAAGAATTTCTAGGCTTTAATCAGATTGAAACTTCAGTTTCTGCCAATAGAACAAATTATATGCCCTGAAAATATTCTCTATAAAGGCAACAAAATAAGATAAATAAAGTAGAATAAATAAACTAAATATGTAACCAAGATTATAAGACATTAAAGTAATTCTCTTCAGCGGGGGAACCACAAAGATTCCAAAAGATGCCAAATAAAGACAGAGAAAACTCCACCCTTCAACACATAATACTAAAACTATAGAACACAAAAGATATCAAGGAGATTTTAAACACTGCTAGAGAGAAAGGAAAAATTACCAGGAGTAATAGCAGGCTTCTGAAGAGTCATTTTCAGAAGAAAATTAAATAACGTCTTTCAAATTATGAGAAAAAATTAAACAACTAAACTTATACATAGCTAAGGTATTATTTTAGAACAAAATCAGTATACAGACATTTTCTGAGAGTCAAAACTCAAGTCTCAGACAAATCTCAAAGAAGTCTTTTGGGACAAAGGAAATTATATTTGGAAGGATAAAGATAAAATACAAGAAATAGTAACATCAAGAAAATTAGTAAACATGTAGAAAATAAAGAAAAATTACAATAAAAATGAGTGTTAGGTAATTAATATATATATTTTAAAAAATAGAACAAATCCAAAGGTAAGTTATTTGTAATATTTAACAAAACAGATAAACCTCTAGCAAGACTATTATAGAAAAAAAAAGTTTAGCATTGAATATAATTGGGCCCACAAAAGGGAGATATTGCTAGATATTAGTCAGGGTTCTCTAGAGAAACAAAATATGATATCTCATAATATATTATTTATATTATGAGATATATTATATTTATCTCATAATGTAAATAGTATGAGATATTATTTATCTCATAATAAATAAAAGCAATATTTATTATGAGAATTGGTTCACAAGACGATGAAAACCAACAAGCGCCATAAATATGCCATTTGTAAGCTGGAGACCATAAAAGCCAGTGTTGAAATCAGGCCGAATGAGAAGTCCTGAGAACCAGGGGGCTGCTGATCTAATTCCCAGAGTCAAAAGGCCTGAGAACAGGAGCGCTGATGTCCCAGGGCAGGAGACAAAGAAAGCATTTACCTCTCCTTGACTTTTTAGTTCTAATTGAGACCCCAACACTTTGGATGATGACCCACTTTGTTGAGGAAGATCTTCTTTACTCAGTCTATTAACTTAAATGCCAATCTCTTCTGGAAACACCCTCACAGACACACCTAGAAATAATGCTTTATTAGCTATTTGGGCATCCCATTGATGGACTGTGTTAGAGACATTTCCCTGGTCGGTTTCAGGTGGGGGGAGCATTGTTTAGAGTGCAGGAATTCTCCCTTTGTTCAGTTTTCCTGCTGCAGGCCAGGTACAGCTCTTTATTTCACCTTCCAGCCACTGGCAAGCCAGGTAGAGCGCTTTGTCTCTAATTTTCCCACCTCTGCCTCTTGGAGGTGGGGGTTCTGTTACTCAGGGATATAAAACAAGTAGCCAATCCAGTAATGGAGTCAAAGATCAATCAATCCAGAGGAAGTTTGAAAGAACTTCTCTCATTGGACGATAACATGAACCCGGAAGGAATAACTCAAGAGTAAATACACCAGCTGCCCCTTCCTGGATGGTATTCTCTTTCCAGATCACCTTCCACAAAAATGTGGGGAGTTGTTTTTCACTCTGCCTAATAAACTGCACTTTTGCACACTCTTTGGGTCCACAAGTTCTATTTGAACAGTAAAACTCACTGTGCCTCAGGGACCCCTTTCCTCATTGTTCTGGGTTAGGAAGGCCAAGAACCTAAGCTCCAGCTGCAATGGCAGCTTTTGCTTCCCCTGTGGTCTAGCAGTTAGGATTCCTGGTTTTCACCCAGGCAGCCTGGGGTACAACTCCTGGTGTGGGAACTAGGGAATGCACCTGCAGTTTTACTCCAGAAACACCGTAATCCAGTCAAGTTGACACATAAAATTAGCCATCACACTAGAAATATAAAAACAATTTAAAATAAATACAGATTATAATTATCCTGATTTATGTCCAATATATACATGTGAAGTAATAATTACCTACCTAAACATAAAGGAGACACATACAAAGATTTGGAAAAAACAAATAACAAGGGTACAGTTATGTAGAACACCAATAGACTCCACAGAACAGTTACGAGTAAACAAGACTGTACAAAAAGATTTCTGGATATCATTTTTATATTTCATGTCTATTAGAAAATACAACTTGAAAGATAATTTTAATTTTAGCCCCTTATAAAATGTACATAGAACTATGTCCACCAAATGTGGATAAAAACTCTAAAAAAATTAAATTGAAAGACATTAATGAGGAATTAATTAAAAAAAGATATAACACATGAAGATTGTAGAAATAAGAAAGCTCCAAGTGTTAAAAATGCCACTTTTCTCCAAATTAATTTTTTAAATTAAATGCAATGCCAATTAGCACAGTATTTTAAGAAACTTAGAAAGGTGGTTAAAATCAGGAGACCAAGTAGAGATCAAGAATATAGAAGATACCAAGAATACCAAAGGTGATTCTGGCAGATAAAAACAACAGAGATATAAATTATTATAGAGATATAGTAATTTAGAAATAGTTGAGAAAGCATTGGCTCAGTGACAGATGAATAGGCTATCACAGAAAGGGATAGGCTAGGGTACGCTGGTATACAGTACAGGATCAGATAAGATATGCTAGGATAGATGAAGATAAGATGTGATATGATCGGCAAGAATAGAATAGAATAGAATAGAATAGAAACAAAGTGTTAAGTAATAGATCCACCAATATATGGAAACATTTCAAATAGGTGCCATTGCTGATGATAGATGAAACAATGGCATATTTATTAATAACTGAAGGTGCTGGAAAAAATCATTACTCATATAAAGAAAATCAAGTCTTTACACAAGGGCTTTAATCTGAAAAGGAAAATTTTATATTTTGATATAAATATATAATAAGTAAATAATAAATATATTCTCTTCTAAACCTGACCTCAGGATAAGAGTGTCTTTCTTGAAAGTACAAATCATAAAATATACTTTGTAAAATTACTTGCATTAAATTACACACAAACACATGTGCACAACACACACACACACACACACACACACACACACACACACAAAATCCAGAGACTTGGAGAATTATCGCCATGGCATAAGATATACAAAGAAGCAATATGCCAAATATAAAATAAACTACAGTACCTGATGAAAAAAAATAAGGAAGGAAAGAGAGAAGAAAGGAAGGAGAAAGGGAGAAAAAGAAATAAAGACACTCCAACAAAGTGGAAGAAATATAGCAATGGAAAATTCCAAGAAATGTCATTTGTGTGTAAACAGGTTTACTCTCACTAGCAATAAGAGGAATGTAAGTTAAAGAAACCATTTCACACTGAGAGATTGGCAACACTTAAATCTGACAATAACATGTTTTGACAAGGATATGGAACAAAAATATTTTTTATAACCTGCTAGTGGGAATTTAAATAGTTACAACCAATTTGAAGAGTAAATTGACAATCTAAATAAACTGAAGATATATGTACTGTAAGAGCCAGCAGTTTTTCTCTAGGGAAGCAGTCATACACAAACATAAATACATAAAGATATATACCTCTCTATATAGAATCACTTACAATAAAGAAAATTTATCAGCACCCTAAATTTTCACACAGTGAAAAGCAGATACATATATCGAATTTATTTAACAGCTGTGGAATTAATGCATACTAGTTATATATTCCAAGATGTATTACTCTCAAAACTATATTGAACAAAAATAAGCAATTTGCAAAACAATTTGGCAACATAACATTTGAATAAACCTTAATATAATGAAATATAATATATACTTTAGGGATAAAATATGTACATTGTAAAATGGAACACCTGCCAAAATATAAGAATATGAAATTAAACATAGTGATTGTTGTTTAGAAGAGATTTAAAAGGAATTGAAATATTTTATTTTTTAAGCAGGTGATAGAAAGTATACAAGATATTACTCTTTTGAATTTTTTAGGTGTAACATTTTCCACAGAAATAAACATATGGTCATAAACTTCTGCAAACCTATAGGGCCATTCAGAGGAAATGGAAAAAGACAGTAATCGTATCAGGACAATGCTAGTACGAAATGGGCTATGAGTAGGAAAAGTATCTTTTGCAAGTTCCATCTACCTAATAACAGGATCCCAATTATGTCAATCCAGAATTGTAGTAGAAGTTGATCTTCACCAAAGTATAGAATGTGTTTATGACTAAAGCTGTTGAGATCTTCATGTAGACAGATGAAGCAAGGTTGAGATAATGAAAGAGAACATGGGTCTTTCAGTTAAACCTCAGCTCTGTTTATAACAGCATTTTAAAAAGAAATTGACCAAACACAAGTCTGTATATAATATGCTATACCTTTTAAACTCTTTTTAAAATCATTGTTTTCACAGCAATTTCCAAAGGGAAAATCATTAGTATCTATATCTGTATGTCTATATGTGTATGTATGTATATAGGTTTGCATACATATGTACATACATATATATATATGTATCAACTTTCCAGACAAGTATGAGGGCACAGAGTGACAAAAAATTGATGGCAATTATCAAAATATATAAAAACAAATGTCAACTAAGCCAGGGATAGAAAAATATAATGGAATAGAATTGAATGGAATTGAGATAGGATATCAGCAAGATTTCTTTTCTGATCACAATCTTGCTGATCAAAACAGAACCTAGCAGAAAACCTGCCACGAAAACTAGTAGAGAGGAAAGTGACCTCTAGTTGCCTTCACTGCTCACTAGCATAAAGACACTCCCACCAGTGCCATGATAGTTTACAAATGCCATGGCAATGACCCGGAAGTTACGGTAACTTCCTTGCCCCCCTTTTCTAAAAAATTCTGAATTATCTGCTTCTTAATTAGCATATAAATAAGAGTAAATATAAATATAGCTAGTCAGCAGTCCACTGCTGCTCTAGACTGCTACTATTGCTGTACATTGCTGCTGCTGCCGCCCTGGGTGACTCTGCCTATGGGACAGCCTTGCTCTGTCTATGGAGTAATTGCTGCTGCCACTGCTGCTCTGGGTGACTCTGCCTATGAGTTAGCCCCACTCTGTGGAGCAGCCATTTGGCTGCAGATTATTGAGCTAATAAACTTGCTTTCTTTCACTGCTGGCTCACTCTTGAGTTCTTTCCTGAGCAAAGTCAAGAATCTTCCTGGGCTGTGCCCCAGTTTTGAAGCATGAATGCATCAGAATGGAACTGGGCTATTCATGAGGTCTTAAGGGCTTTCTTTCATTTTACTTGCATTTTATGGGGAGAGTGGTATTTTCTGATAGTTAGACAAGTGTATCAAGGTAAACCCAGACACATTTTCAACAATTGCTATGACTAAATATATTTCAAGATAGAGCTAAACTTTAATAATCTATTTAAACCTACTCTTAATCTACTTTAGTCAATATAGGAGTAAAATTAACTACCTGTACCAGTTATTAAAGTGCCACATAAAATATTACAATAATACACATAATAAGCCAAAAAAAATTGAATTATTATTTTATAAATAAAAAGACTGAGACTCAGAAAATGTAGATAATATTAGTTTTTACAAAGAAAAATCCGGTATATAATATACAGCTATTTTTTTCCCTAGCAACAAAGAATCACAGCCAATGTTCAAAACCAGCTGTATCTGATTCAATTCACCATGTATTATGCTTTCATGTTAAATGGAATTATTACAGCAATATCAGGTCCTCCTAAGATGGGAGCTATATTACCAGATACAGTAGGAAGAATCTCAAAGCCCAGTCTGTACCTGCTCAGTACAGACTGCTAAATTTCTCTACTATTTGAAACATTACTGTGAGTCAAATGTAGTACCTCTAAGAAGTACATAATAATAACTGGTTGGAGCTCAAATTAAGATTTTTAACTTCTACTATTAAATTAGTAGTAATTAAGTTTTCAGATTACATTGATTTAGCAGGGTAAAAAACGAAGAAGAGAAATTCAGTGAAAGGAAAGAAAGACAGAGACCACGCTGGGCAACCAATCTAAATCACATTCTGCACAAATGGCCCAGGAAAATAGCAAAGAGCGAATGAGTATTAGTTTTGCATATTTAAATCAAGTTTCCAAAATCATAAGATACACTGTATATTGGTGAGAAATCCATATGTATTTAGGGCTTATAAATATTTTATACAGTGTTTAGTAGAACCTGGAATTGTTAGGCACATTATCTCTGACAGACAAAAAGCCCACTGTGGAAAGAACATAGTGCTATTTAATTCTGGGTAGAAGTTTTGTGTCACATTATTTAGTCTTGTTGGCTTGGTGGTGTCCCTGTGGCAAAATTTCTAATTAAGACACTGTTTCATCATTATCTTATTAACATTAGTACCACCACCACTGCTAACACAATGAAGTTAATTTACAGTTTAGAAAACATTTAAACATGCTTATTTACCCCTATGTGTGGATGTGTGTGTGCACAGATGGGTGGATGGGGGTGCTGCATATTTTTCTGAAGGAGATATCTGATCTGAGATATATTTTATTCTCATTGCAATAGGAATAACTTACAGGGCTTTTAAGCAGGAGAGCAATAATAAATTTCAAGCTTTAGAAATATTAGTCTGGTTGATTTGCAGAGAGTAGATTAGAAAGAAGCAAAAGTTTAGGGATAATGATGGTTTGTACTTAAGTGACTGGTAATGGGCAAAAGTATAGATTTGATAAGCATGTAAAATTATGTCTAGAATCATTTAAATGAGATTTAAATGAAAGCACCTAATGAGAGAAAAGAAAAGAGATAAGGGGAAGAAGTCTGCTATATTTAGAGGACTGGCAGATCAGAAAGTGAATCTCCACTAATGGAGAGTCACCAGTAGGGGAGTCTAATTGGTGCGGCATAGACAGCTAAGGTAGTATCACACTAGCCTACAGAAATAAGCTTTCCAAGGAGTTGGTTGTGGCCAACAGATGACAACCATTGACTTTGGCGAAATACAGTTCACTGGCACTTTAATAAGGTATATATTTTTTGCTGTCTTGGGGGGAAAAATCCAGATCAAACTGGTTTGTGTAGAAAAAGTGAAGTTAGAAAGTGAAGCCAGAGAAATTACTGACTGCAGGCTTGTCAACTCCCTGCTTGATGTTACAGCTTCTAATCTCATATTCTGAAAGTCCTCTGAGGTTATGTAACTGACTCTTCCTGGAAAGAAGCTTTATATATTAAATTTAAGACATTTATAACTACATGCCACCACTTTTTCTATATAGTTCTATTTAACACTCTCTTTGATTGTGACTGCCTGGGTTTTACCTCTTAATAACTTCAGTTCCCATGATGGGTTATAAAATCTGGAAGTTTTGCAGTACAATGTATGAGAAAATTTTCAATTAATATTATAGCAGATGTTTCTTGATGTGTGTTTGAAATTTATTTCTAATTTATACATCAATTAAACAATACTTTTTAACAGCTTAATTCCTTCTGGTTTAATGTGTGTATAGATACGAAAATAAATACATTGGTAAATACATCTGATTTTCATTTTAGATAAATTCACACATTTTAGATAAATTTAATTTTTAAATTAGATTTGTTTTCTTTAATATGATAGAAACTCTCATTCAGACATGCAATTCATTATCATAAAAAAGTGTAATTATAGGTTTTCTCAGTTTGTTTGGGCTGCCATAAGAAAATTCTGAGTAACTTATAAACAACAGAAATTTATTTGTCACAGTTCTGGAGACTGAGGGGTGTCTGGTGAGGGCCTGCTCCTTTATACACCACACGTTTTCCCTGCACCTCCATATGGTAGAAGGGGCTAGTTTGCTCTCTGGCGCCTCTTTAAGGGCACAACTCCCATTCATGAGGGCAGAGACCTTGTGACATAATCATCTTTGAAGGGCCCCACCTTTTAATACTCTCACATTGGGGATGAGGTTTCAATGCATAAACTTTGAGGGGACACAAACATTTAGACCGTGCCATTCATAAATACAAAGAAAAGCACCATCTTGCTTATTTGTATGTATCTATACTATCTCAACTATGTGATTATATCTTCTCAATGTATAAATATTTTAATACTATTTTTTTTTTTTTTTTTTAAGATTGAGTCTTGCTCTGTCACCCAGGCTGAAGTGCAGTGGCACAATCTCGGCTTACTGCAACCTCTGCCTCCTGGGTTCAAGCTATTCTCGTGGCTCAGCCTTCTGAGTAGCTGTGATTACAGGCATCTGCCACCACACCTGGCTAATTTTTGTATTTTTAGTAGACACAGGGTTTCACCATGTTGGCCAGGCTGGTCTCAAACTCCTGACCTCAAGTGATCCGCCCGCCTCAGCCTCCCAAAGTGCTGGCATGACAGGCATGAGCCACTGTGCCCTGCCAATGCTATTTACTTTTATATTTAGCAGTCCTAGCTTTTAAATTTTATCTAGTCATATTGATCATTTTTTAAAAATATAATACACACACACACACACACACACACACACAGGCATACACAGAAATAAACCAGTATTGTAATATCAATGTGCTGACAGGCAAACTGCACAAGAATGCTTTATTTTATGTGAAGTTTGGATGTAAATTGATCTAGCTCTGATAAAGTAGTTGTTCAATGTCTAGCTTTTTATATCTCCTTCAATTCATTTGACACTACTGCAAAGGTTAGAGTTGGATAAAACTCTTTACAAAGTCTGAAATATGCTCCACACAGTCTTCCCTGTGATTCATTTAATGTAACCTTTATATAGTTTATTAGAGATGGAACATATGGACATGGAGAATATGAAGTAATTCAAATGAGAGAGTTGCATATTATAAATTTTTAATACCTTTCTCTTCAGGGTAAGAGCTATATCCTTCCTCCTAGACTAAAACTCTCAAAGTACCCTAAATAGTTAATGTACATTTGCATTTCTAATTTATCCAGGTATTTTACAGTAATTTGAATACTACAGTGTGGCTTGTCCCTATTAACGATTTTAAAACCTTAATTTTTTGTGTTTTTTCTATGTGCAAAGTAATATATAAGTTTATTACATTTATCATTTCATTTAATCCTCACAACTGTTCTATAAGGTAACTACTTATTATCTAACTTGTATATGAGGAATTTGAGTCACAGAAAGTTTAATATCTTAGGTCACCAAGCTAGTCACCAAACCATAGCTTTGTAATGAATATTAGTATTATTTTAAAGCCTAAACTATTGATTACTAGAGTGTACTATTTTTGCATGGTTTTGGTGCAAATATTGCACCAGAAGATGAATTTAAGCTTACAAAAAGGAGGAAAGGAGATTATTTGTTTTTAAAAAAGCATAATTGTCTTTATGTCATAGAAAAAAATACATAATTCAAAGGCTATACTTAATACATAAAGATTTCTATACTAAAATTATTAAAGGTATATTAAATTGCTAAAAAATCACTATTATAAAAACAAGAATCTCTCTTACATTAGAGTCATTTTTACTAGCTGACCCTCTATTTCCAGATAAACATAATACATAATTACTTATTTCAATGTGTCATATACTATTGTAATTTAATTTTTTCACAACTCCATGTCATCAGGACTGTTATTACCCCTGTTTTCCAGATGGGATTTTTGAGGCCCAGAGATATTAAGTAAATTGTCCCAGGTCACATATCTAGTAAGCAGGAGACTAAACATAAACATTCTTGTTGTGTGATTTCAAAACTGATGATGATATATTTCTGTCTTAGGATGATAACATCCAGTTGTTAATAGCAACCTATCCCCGTCACCATCCTCTTTCCCACTGACCTGTGTGCCCCAGTTACTGAGAACAGTCCTTGGGATCCAAACTTACTTTCACAGATAGAGTATATTTAGGTAACCACAGATAAATTTCTAAATGATCAATAGTTCTTTTATCCCCCACCAACTTCTCATTGACAAAGAGGCTACCCCTTGGCCTACACAAACACACAAACCCACCCCCTCACACACACACAGTTATAGAGTGAATGTTTATGCTGTCCGCAAATTCATTTGTAGAAATTCTAACCTCCAAGGTTGTGGTTTTAGGAAGTGAGGCTCTTGGAAGGGGATTAGGTCATGAGGGTTAAGCCTCATGTATGGGATTAGTGCCCTTATAAAAGGGACCCCAGAGAGCTCTTACTCCTTTCTGCTATATGAGGGCACTGCAAGAAGAAAGCCAAATATGAGCCAGAAAACAGGCTGTTGTCAGACCCTGAATCTGCTAGTGCCTCTGTCTTGGACTTCAGCCTTCCAAATTGTGAGTAATAAATATTTGCTAGTCAAGCCACTCAGTCAATGGGTATTTTTATTATAGTAGCCTGAATAAACTAGACACAAACACACACACACACACACACACACACACACACACACACACAGAGGGGAGAGAGAGAGAGAGACACACACACACCAACCACCAGACCCTTCTTTATTCCAGTTACTATATTGGCAAATAACAATGATAATTGTAAAACCATCTGTTATTTCACTTCCAGAAAAGGGTAACTAGAAATGTTAACCCAGCATGTTGTTTCTTTCAACTGCTAAGACAATTTTTGAAGTACATATTCCTAGTCTTTACTTATTATATAAATTTAAAATTCAATTCTTAAAGTAAATTTTATTTATGTGAAGTGTGTACAAAACTCTTTCTCAACTAGAATTCAGCCCTCAAATGTTTAGGAGTTTGTGTCACTCCTACTGCTATCAAAAGCTCTCACATTGTATGATAAGGGATTTACTTTGCAAATGCATGTAAATTAGAAGATTTTGAAAACAATAATGTAAACTTATGATAAAATGAAAAATCTGCAGTAAATCATAACCATAAAATGTTTGTTTAGGGTTTTTTATTTTCTAGAGTCATCTAATTGGCAAAACATAGAACACTTAAGACTAGAATGCAAATGATTAATAGTGTGACTCCATAAAAGCAACTGCAGAACTGACAACAAAAGAAAAAGAAGTGGAAGGGAGTGTAGATCTACTAATTTACTCATAATACAGAGTCAAAATGATGAACTGAGAAATACAAATCCAAGCATAGCATCTAAAGTTATAAAAGTAACTTTAAAAATGAATTAAAATTATATATGTATCACAGTCAGGTAGTGGTAAAATAAAAAGCATAAAGGCAATATAAGTGCAGTAATTTCCTTAGCTACATAAATTCTGAAGTAAAAGTAAGGATATGTAATTTTTAACATTACAATGATCACCCACAAAAGAAATAGCAATAGAAATAAATTATTTCTATGAAATAAACTCAAATTTAGAGAAAATACTTGCTTCTGCACTGCTGAAATATTTTTTCTTATTTACATATTAGAATCATTTATATGTAATTAATAAAATATTTAATAGTTTAATAAATAGTTAAAAAGGAGCTAAATTTTTTGTTTAATATCAGAAAACAGAACTCATAATAAACTAAAATCCAAAAAAGTCAGCACCTTTAGTACACGTTTTCCTGTATCCAGCTTGATTATAGTAAGCAATTCTACTCAAAGATTTAATTGTCAGAGGATGCATTTTGTGGTTAACTTACTCTGGTTAACTCACTGGTTTGTGGTTTCACATGAGCATGTTCTTGAGGTATCATTTAAGTTTTCTTTGTGATAAAGACAGGCATTTAGCTATTTCCACCCAAAATATCTCCTAGGCTAAGATAATGCTGTACATATTAGTGATAGATAGTATTAGGCCTTCATTGAAGTATATTTTTGGAAAATAAACATAAATCACAAAGTGCTTTGTGAAAAGTGATTGACTATACCTATAGGTATTGCATTTAACCTTCATATGAAATGGGGTGTCCCATCTAGACTGGGAAGTGGTGTTTCATTAAAAATTATAAAACAAAATTTTTAATTTGATAACTACATGCTTTTTATGTAAAAATAGGTTTTGCTTTGAAAAAAATTATAATTCTCTCAGATATTTACCAATAGTTTAATCCTTAATTGTGGTCTATTTATTTCTCATTAACAAGCTTCACAAAGTCAAATCATCTTAAATGGGGACAGTATAAGATGTGTCAAGGCAAACATTCATTTCTCAATTTTCTCAAAATTTAAGTTTTGTGTCATATTAAATTGCCAATAATGCATTAGCACTATTTGTATGTATTTGTTTCTGATTAAAAAAGCCTCATAGAATCATAATATTATGTTCATAGTTATGGCCTTGTTAAGTGACTCATATAAGGATTATTTATTTTTTATTTATTTTTAAATTTTTATTTATTTATTTACTTATTTTTTTGAGACAAAGTTTCATTCTTGTTGCCCAGGCTGGAGTGCAATGGCACTATCTCAGCTCACCGAAACCACTGCCCACCCACCCCCTCCGGCCGCCCCCGCCCTTCCCGGGGTTCAAGCGATTCTCCTGCCTCAGCCTCCTGAGTTGCTGGGATTACAGGCATGCACCACCACACCCAGCTGATTTTGTATTTTTAGTAGAGACACGGTTTTTCCATGTTGGTCAAGATGGTCTCAAACTCTCGACTTCAGGTGATCCACTTGCCTCAGCCTCCCAAAATGCTAGGATTACAGGCATGAGCCACTGTGCCTGGCACATGTAAGGCTTAAATGATACATATGCAATTTACTGTTTTCAAAATAATCATTCCCAATTAAGACAAATATTATGCATAAAGATAATATTAAAGGTTTAAAATATTAGGTCATGTTTCAGGTAATGCAAGAGTATCTATTGTTTTATTAATAGCAAATATGATTTCTAATTTTTTTCTCCTATTATTTTTTAATAAGAAAGAAAGAAAACAAATACAGTTACTGTATTTCTTTTATGATTTAGGGTAAGCCTGGCTAAAATCACCAGGACAGGTGATATTTCACAAAGGTCAATTTCCCTGCCTAGTTTTTAAACCCTTCATATCCTATTCCAAACTACCTATCAGTTTTAGTTTCCAAAATAAATAGATGAGACCATTTGTTTTCCTTGAGTCTTTTCAAATTTCCTGGTCCTGTGATTATCTTGTTTCCTGAACCTTGATTGCATTTAAAGCCACCAAGGAATATACTTAACCAAGGAGATAAAAGTTCTCTACAAGGATAACTACAAAACACTAATGAAAGAAATCACAGATGATGCTAACAAATGGAAAGATATACCATACTCATGAATTGAAACAATCAATATCATTAAAATGATAATAGTGCCCAAAGAAATCTACAGCAATGCAATGCCTATCAAATACCAGTGCCTTTCTTCACAGAACTAGAATTAAATTCATATGGAACCAAAAAGAGCCCAAATAGCCAAACCAGTCCTAAGCAAAAGAAATAAAGCTGAGGTATCTCATTACCTGACTTCAAATTATATTAAAAGGCTATAATAGCCAAAACAGCATGGTACTGGTATAAAAAGACACATAGGCAATGGAACAAAATAGGAAACCCAGAAAGAAAGCCACAACCAACTGATCTTTGACCAAAAAAAAAACAAAAAAAACAAAAAACAAAACACCACACCCTGAGGAAAGGACTCCCTGTTCAATAAATGGTGCTGAGAGCTGGGCGTGGTGGCACATGCCTGTAGTCTCAGCTACTCGGGAGACTGAGGTGGGAGGATCACTTGAGCCCAGGAGTTCTGGGCTGTAGTGTGCTATGCTGATCGGGTGTCTGCACTCAGTTTGGCATCAATATGGTGACCTCCTGGGAGTGGGGGACCACCAGGTTGCCTAAGGAGGGGTGAACTGGCCCAGGTCAGAAATGGAGCAGGTCAAAATTCCCGTGCTGCTCAGTAGTGCGATCGCGCCTGTGAATAGCCACTGCACTCCAGCCTGGGCAACATAGCGAGACCCCATCTCTTAAAAAAAGAAAAGAATGGCGCTGAGAAAGTTGGAGAGCCCTATGCAGAGGAAGGAAACTGGACCCCCTTCTCTCACCATATTCAAAAGTTAACTCAAAGTAGATTAAAAACTTAAGTATAAGACCTGAAATTATAAAAATCCTAGAAGAAAATCCCAAAAGAGCTCTTCAGAACTTTGTTGTCAGCAAAGAATTTATGACTTAGTTATCAGAAGGAAACATAACAAGAACAAAAATAGAAAAATGAGACTTAATTTAACTAAAGAGCTTCTGGAAAGCAAAATGAATAATCAATAGAGTGAACAGAATGGAAGGAGATCTTTGCAAACTTAACCAACAAAAGATTGATATCCAAAATCTATAAGGAACTTAAACAAATCAACAACAAAAAATGAAAATATAACCAAAGATCCCATGCAAAGAGCATGAACAGACATTTCTCAAAGAAGACATATAAGTAGCCAAAAACATGTAAAAAGACGCTCAACATTATTAATTAATCATCTGAGAAATGCAAATTGAAACCACAATGAAATGCAATATTATACCAGTCAGAATGGCTATTATTAAAAAGTCAAAACATAATAGATGTTGATACAGATGTGGAGAAAACAGATTGCTTATACACTGTTGGTGGGAAAAGAAAATTAGTACAACCTTATGGAAAACAGTACAGAGATTTCTCAAAGAACCAGAAATAAAACTTTCATTCAACCCAGCAATCCTATTCAATATCTACTCAAAGGAAAAGAAATCATTTATCAAAAAGACACCTGCACACATATGTTTATCACAACACTACTCACAACAGAAAAACAAAAAAGACAAACTGGGCTTAAAATTAAATGAAAAGTCTGCACAGAAAATAAAATGATCAACGGAGAACACAGACAATCTAAAAAATGGAGACAATATTTTCAACCTATGCATGCCACAAAGGGTTGATATTCAGAATCTACAAAGAACTCAAACAACTCAGCAAGAAAAATACAGATAACGCATTACAAAGCTGGCAAAAGATATGAACAGATATTTTTCAAAAGAAAACATACAAGTGGCCAACACACATGAAAAAATGCTCAACATCACTATTCATCAAATAAATAAAAATTAAAATCACAATGAGATACCATCTCACATCAGTCAGAATGGCTCTTATTAAAATGTCAAAAAACAACAGATATTGGTGAGCATATGGTAAAAAGGGAACACTTATACATTGTTGGTGGGAATGTAAATTAGTACAACCTCTATGGAAAACAGTATGGAGAGTTCTCAAATAACTAAAAATATAACTACCATTTGATACAGCAATTCCACTATTGGCTATCTACCCAAAGGAAAATAAAACATTTAATCAAAATGAAACCTGCACACATATGCTTATTCCAACAATGGTCACAATAGCAAAGTCATGGAATTAATCTAAGCTTCCAGCACAGATGGTTGCATTAAAATGTGTGTGTGTGTGTGTGTGTGTGTGTGTGTGTGTATTATACACATCACACACACACACACACTCAGCCATGGAGTACTACTCAGCCATAAAAAAATAAAATCATGTCTCTTGGAGCTATCATATTAAGTGAAATTATTCAGAAACAGAAAGTGAAAAACTGCATGTTCTCACCTATAAGTGGGAGCTAAGCAATGGATACACACAGCTCTACAGAGTGGTATAATAGACGCTTAGAACTCCAAAAGGTGGGAGAGTGGAAAGGCGGTGGTGGATGAAATACTAGTCTATTGCATACAATGCACACTATTTGGGTGATGGGTATACTAAAGCCCAGAGTTCAGCAGTACATCTATGTAATACAACTGCACTGTACCCTTAAATGTATAAAAGTAGAAAAGAAAAAGCCACCTCATATTAAATTAATATTCTCAAATTATGTTAATATTTTTATTTATTCAGTAAGTCTGTTACAGAAAGTAAAAATTCCATGTCCTAGGTCGAATATTGAATATTGATATAAGTATTCTATCTCCATTTCCATCTCCATTAAATATTGACATGATACCCCTACAGTGATATCAAATTTGTTAAAAGCAAGGAGAGAATTGGGCCAGGTGTGGTGGCTCAAGCCTATAATCCCACCTTTTTGGGAGGCTGAGGCGAGCAGATCACAAGGTCAGGATTTTGAGACCAGCCTGGCCTATATGGTGAAACCCCGTCTCTACTAAAAATACAAAAAATTAGCTGGGCGTGGTGGCACATGCCTGTAATACCAGCTGCTCGGGAGGCTGAGGCAGGAGAATTGCTTGAACCTGGGAGGCGGAGGTTGCAATGAGCTGAGATTGTGCCACTGCACTCCAGCCTGGGTGACAGAGCAAGACTCCATCTCAGAACAAAACCAAACAGTAAGGAGAGTTATGAAACATGTATAGGAAACCCAGAACCATTGGTATAATAAAATTTTGCATGGAAAATTAGTTTGTATATATATTTTACCTTATTTTATTTTCTTGGAAAAGTCTCAGGCAGTCTCTAAAATGTCCTTATCCTTCTGTAATATATGTGGAAACATTACTCACACAAAGAGAGTCATTTTGATTTTAGATTATTTTCATGTTACCTACTATAGGTTATACAATCTAAATGAGTAGTTCCCGCAATCCAGCCAGCAATGCTATGTATCATAAGTCCATAATTTTCAGGATGATTTTCAATGTATAATCAGAGAATTCATGCATATTCTACCACAAAATGATTTTGGGGCTAGGACTCTATCTTTCTGCCAAGAATACCACTAGCATGAAGGTTCTGGTGTATAGCCACTAACTTGTTTACAGGGAAGTTTGATTGCAACCATCTTTCTGACGGGTAATCCCCAGTAGAGAGTGAAGGGGTTACAGATGGCCCATTATATGTAGGGCTGTTGGGCCCCACAGCGTCGTGGGGTGTCCCTTACGCTGTGGTGAAGTGCAGGATCTGAGAAGTAAAGAGACAGGACACTGAAAAACTGGTGGAGAGCAGCTGGACTCGGGGGGCCACGCAACCTGTGAGCGGAGATCAGTGAGAGCCCCAAATGCCCAGAAGCATCTGTATTTATTAGGTACAAGCAGAGGGCAGGGTCGCAAATGAGGTCATCATCTATAGGCTTAGTAATAGAGCATATATAATCTTGTGAGTCACAAGCGAGGGGCCACCCCATTATGTCACCTGGGCAGAGAGGTGGGCCATATGCAATAGGGGGCTGTGCCATGCACAGTAGTAGAGGGTTGTGTACAGAAAAGGGGTCCACCTCCATTAGGTCACCGAGGCAAGGAGGTGGGCTGTGTGCAACAGGTGTCGTGCGCAACACTTCTTATCTGGGGGCTGGAGACTTCAAAAGGATTTCCAATAGAAGTATACTGTAAGCCAATGCAGTGGGAGCTCACAGACTTGTGCTCTTCTCTTAAGATATTTATGGGAGGATGATTTGAGCTAGCACAGAAGCGAGAAAAGACTGACAGGGTGTACAGCCACCGTGATTGGTCACACCAGATCTCCCTTGGTTATTTCCAGGATCTCAGGCCTGAGGCCTACTTTCCACAGGAACTGGGTGCAAGGTACTACAACTCCTTTATTAGGAAGAGAGGGTCTTGCTCCAAGCCTGCCATACAGCGTACACCCTTTCAGGCAGGGACGCCACGGCCTGGGTCTTTGGTTCTTGTCCTGGTCTGGCTGTTTTCCCACGTACTGCTTCTGTTCTGTGACTGCTCTAGGCATTCCTCCTACTACAAACTATTATATGGTTATATAGAAGGATTCTATAAATCAGCACTAAATGTGTCAGTACAGCTCCGACTACAATACCTATATGATTATATAGAAAGATTATATAGAACTAAGTATACTAGATATAAGTATTAAGTAGGATTATATAAGCTAGATATATGTAAGCAGTAAGTTATACTTCAGGCACTAATTCTATAAACTAATATATGATTATATATAAAGGATTATATAAAGAAAATAGCTGAACAATAACACTATAAACTAAGATATTCTTCAGGCACTAATTGTGCCTGGGGTCTGGACAGTTCTCCTTCCTCAGTGCCCATGGGGGGTGTCACCCACAATTATCTCCTATCCATTTTGACTATATTAAATTTAAGGAGTTCTGTTTATCATAAGAAACAATTAAAAGAGAGACTAGGCAACCCACCAACTGGAAGAAAGTATTTGAAAAACATGTATCTAACAAAAACTTTGTATCTAGAGTATTTAAAGAACTTATAAATCAATAAAAAGACAACATAACAGGAATAAACAGGCAAAAGTTATGCCTAAATAGGATACCCAATGGCTAATAAAAGATGAACAACGTCAGGTATTAGTGAGAATACAGAATAACCAGAATTATTATACACTACTGGCACGAGTCTATGCAAGTACAACCATTTTGGGAAACTCTTTGAAAATTGAATATGGGGATACTGCACCACTCCACAATTCTAGTCCTGGTGATATACACATCAGAAATCTGTGCATATGTTTATCAGTAAAGCATGTCCTAGAATATTCAATTATCAATAACCACAAACTTGAAGTTTCTAAATGCTTATCAACAATTGAATGAATCAATAAATTCATCCCTATGACAGAACATCATACAGCAAGGGTAACTGATTTACAAATATGTACAAGATCAATGAGCCTTAGAATGTTGAACTAAAGTAGGCTGACATCATAGAACATGTATGGTGTAACTGTTAATATTTAGTTTTTTAAAGGAGAGGCCAAAATCTTGTCTGCTACATGAAGTCAGAAGAGTTATTAGGGAGGTAGTGACTGTGGGGGAAAAACAGGAAAAATCTAAGGCTTGGGAAATGTTCACTTTCTTAATCTTGATGTTGTTTACATGGGTACATTTACTTTGTGACATTTTAATGATGCTGTACTTAAAAAATCAGTACACATATATGTAGTACCAAACTACAGAATAATAAAAGTTCCCTTTTCTGCCAACTCTTCTCCATTTAACCTAAGTCTCTTTATTCCAAGGGTAATGCAAATAAATATTCCTTTATTAAGCTGAACTTAATTTGTGTAACACCTTCTCACATTAGGGACACTGTTATTAATATGGCAAAACATAGGGGATACAAAAATTACACTGATGTGCAGAAGTTAAAATTAATTACTGGAGAAAGTATTGGCCTTAAAAATAACAATAAAATTAGGGATTGCATTTCCCATAGGAAAGCACTTTGAATTTCTGTTTCCAAAACTCTGGATTGCCTTTCTGTTAAAATATCTATTCATGAGTTGTGTCAGTCTATGAATCAGTCTTTCATCAAAGGAACAAATAAATATTTATTATTCCAAAATAATAAAAAGGGCAGAAACTCAAAGAGTAATGAATTTTTGAATTTCAAGCATAACAGAAACAAAAGCCTACTAGAAGACTTTTTGTTTTAAATGCAGTCTAGAAAATTAAAAGCTGGCTTGGAGTAATTCTGGGCACTAATCAAAGATTAGATTCAGCCAGTGTACTCTGATCTACCAAAGTACCTAATGCTATATATTTTTTTACCCTTATAGACTGAAGAGTCACAATGACCCTGTTCCAAACAAACAGGCAAACTCTTATTTGTAAAACAATTCCGATCTGAGCCGAGACATAAATTTCATAAATACACCTTGACTACAGACAGATTATTACATTACTAATTGAAGTATTTCTTTGAAATTGCTTGTTGAAAGCTAATAAAATCTCTACTGAATTATACCGAAGCCTGCTGAAAAATTACTTTCGATCAGAATGCCAATACAGCTATTAATAACATTTTTGAAGCTGCTTCATACTCACCGAGGTAACCAGGCAGCTGCTGTGAAACAGGGGACCTTGACTCCCCTTCCCCCCGATTCTTACCATGATGGAGTAATTTGAATGTCACTTATCTGCAATGATATTTTTCCATTGTCAGCATATGTGACAGAAATGGTGTTAGTTTGGGCTAATATTAAAATGGTAGTAGTGGAGTCTCCCACCTATTTATATTCAACTTCATTTGATGCACCTTGATATGTCTAATTGAAGGCTTGACGATGTTTTTATCAGGAAAGACATGAGGACCATTAATCAGTGCCAAAGGCAGGAAGTTGATATCATAGATCAAGTGTCATTTAGCACTCACACATCATTCAGAAAGATCAATTATTACAATATTTATTCTAAACTGCCTAAGTTGTATCCACAAAAGTAAGACATCCATCTTTATCAAGTCGCATACCTTTAATTCCTGACCTTATTAACTGGATATTGCATACAACAGCCAGCCACTGTCTGAATTCTGAGGAGGTAATAATTTTTAATTTCATTTAGACATCTCTCAATTTATCTTCATCGTTCCTTTTTTTTTTTAACTCAGTAAATCCTTGTTGTATAAATTCAGTCTGTAAGCCCTTGCTGAATAAACTGTAATAACTACAAGATGTTGTTAAAGTGAGCGGTGGCTCTGCTGCCTCATTACTTAAAACTGTAAGGAAAGATTATGTGGAATGAACTTCATTCAGTTATATCACACTTGAACTTTGGAATCTTCACAGAATCCTTCCTTTCTATCTTGTGAACAAGAACAAGTAAGAAAAGGAAAGCATTTATACACAAAGATGAAATTTCTAGTGATCACGTTATCAATGGAATTTCCTTAATCTATTTAAATCGCCCTAAGTTTTCCTCTTTCTGTGAAAGGCTGAAATTGTGTACCAGAGAACCACTTGCTTTGATGTTAATAATTTATAGAAGTTGGCAATAGATACAATCACTTTAAGTGTTATGGGAATAGCATCTATGAATAACTGAAATGTCTAGAATGAGGACTGAGGAGAGAGAAGTAGCTTTCCTATTACATATTCAAAGTATATTTATTTACAGTGCAGAATTAAATTTGCTCCCCTAAATCAAATCAGAGGATGGCGATGAATTTGCATTTAGCTATACTGAGGAACTTGACGACATATGGATTTTAAAGTTAAATATCTAAATATCCTAGTCAATATGGAGGGAGGAAAAAGGAAAACCAAACACTTTGAAACCAAAACTAAAACACTTATGAGACAAGGAGGTGGAGGCTATTGTGGAAGTATTGCAGAGTTTTTTAAACTATTAGTTGCAGTAAGCAATATTTTTTGAGATTTCTGATTTTAAGAAATGTATGTTTTATCAGCGCTTTTTACAATTCCTAAAAACAGTAAAAAAAAATGCTTAATATTCAACACTTAGCTTCAATTAATTTTTGAAGTATTTCCATTATTATTATGGAAATACTTCTTTGTCAGGAATTAACATTTACTCTCTTTCTTTTAAAATAATTTAAGGTGATGTCTCCAAGTAGATGAATTTATTATCATTTAACATAATTATCAGTGCCAGACTTGTGTACTAACCCAACCTGGTGGCCTCATTATCTATCCTTTCTATATCAATCTGAACCCTACCCAGGGGCTAAACCCAACCTACAGTAGTATTTTTTTATTATTCTAATTATCATACTTTTATTGCTCAAATAGTTTGTTTTGGTGATGTAATACTGGTTCTGAAATTAGACTGCCTAGATTTGAATCCCCACTGCTCCACCAATTGGCTGTGCTGCCTTGAACAAATTGCTTAACTATTTTGTGTCTCATTTCTTCATCTGTTAGATAACAATAATAGTATTTTCTCTAAGGGATGTTGTAAGACTAAGGTAAGATAATAAATGATACATGTAAAATTCTTACATGGAAAGTCAAATAATAATAATATAAAAACAATTATTCTAATAGCAATGAACATTGGAAGGATTCTCTCTGCTAGGCACATTTCTATGCACTTTATATGTATGAACATATTTAACTCCAATGAAAATCCTATCAAACAGATACTATTATCTCCATGCAGAAGCACTAGATGCTGTAACACTTGCCCAAGTCACAGTATGTTGACTGGTCTTAGTTGTAAGCTTAGTTGTCAGCTTCCCTGGAGCTGGACATTTGGTTTCTTCTTCTACTTGACAACATGGAGATGAATTATTAATATGATCTGATGTGTAATAATTCTGAAGTATCTAGATTCAAAATGAGTTATTCTATGAAGTTACTTGTATAGGATAATATGTTAGGGAAAGTTCTTACACTTATTGATTGTTACCTGTTAGGTACAAGTCACTGTCTAGGTAATTCTTCAGATATTGATTAATAATTAATCCCCATATGGATTAAATAACTTTTTCAAGTTCACTGAGACAGCAGATGGCACAGCCATGATGTGAGCAACAAATTCTGACCCTCACATTCCTGACATGTCTCCTGGAAATGAATATTTAAGACTTCTGCAAAGGTATGACAATAGGTACCAAACCCACCATTACTGTTCCCAGGAAAGACCTGGTTTTGCAACAGGGGAATTTTGCACATTTATGCCCTATCTCTAGACACAGTTGTAGTGAAGGAATAAAAAGGCATAAACATGATGATAGAAACATAAAAAAAAAAAACACTGAAGATGCCTGCTGAAGCTAGTCAAAATCTGATGAGACCCACCCAAAACTAAGAAGGATGCAACTCAGCCTGGCAGATCCCTGAAGTCTACGGCTTTGTAAATACAGTGGGTAGGAAAAGGGAAAGTTTAGGTTGCACATATTGTACAAATAAAAAAGAAAAAAGTCAACTAACTCACTTAAGACACATTCATTGCTACATAGGCATATATACATTCATACATATGCTTCCGCTTATACACAGACCACTGCACGAGTCTGTACCCCCCCAAAATATAAAACTAATAAAACAAAAGGTTCTCCCCCTCTGGAATTTGAACAACCTAATCAATCTGGTATGTAGGACTTCCCATGTGAAGCATTACTCTTTGCCCAAACACTCCAAAGCAAAGCCCACCTGTTCACAAGTCACAACCATGCAGCCAGAATGCCAAGTTATTGTTTATTCACTCAATATTAAATGTGAACTTATGAGAAAAGTCTCATGAGATGTTTAGAGAATTCCTCTAAGTAAAAGAGACAAAGGTAAATGAAGAAATTACTCCAGAAGAAAGTGATATAAAAAAAAATGTACAGCCTTAAAACACGATGTAAAAAAATAAAACTAAATTAGAAGACAAGAGGGTGTTTTTGAAAATTAAATTGGAAAATTTTTATTATAAAATGTTGAGAAAAAAATCAATACAAGTATTAAAAAATAAAGTTTGTTGTGTCTTCCAAAGAGGTAAAAACAAAGAAAAAAAGATATGAGAGAAGTAAAGAACATGAAGAATCAACTCAGAAGCACTACCATGTAACTAATAGATGTTTAAGAAAGTCCAGAACAACTGGAATAAAGAAATTAAAGAAATATGTAAGAAATTTTCTCCCAATTAAGATATGTGTCTCTAAATTGAAAGAGCCCACACAGTGCAATCCATGGAGGAAGTGTGCACTCAATTACAACGTTATAGAGTTTGAGACTTTTAAGTAAAAAGAGATTTTAAATATTGGGTTTAAAAAGTCAGCAGAGGTGCAGACACAGGAATACAATTAGAAAAACAGGACTCAACAGCAATGCTGAACACCAGAAGAAGAAAAGAGGGCAATTCCCTCCAACTTCTCAGATGAAATTATTTTTATCTTAGAATTCTGTTCACAACTAGGAGAGGAAAAAAAATCACCCCCAGCAAATCCTTTAGAAAGTTACTTGAAAATGCAGCTCTTTTTCTCAGCAAAACAAATACACTAAGAATGAGGATCCAGACACAAAATGGATTGAATCTAGGAAAGCATTAAATGGAATCAATCCCCAAGATGACTGTAGTTCAGAAAGGTCCCAAGAAGTTAGCCCGTGGAAAGTTTGAGAATATTTGAAAATATGAAAGTTAACCAAGGGGAAAAATGTCATTAGAAAATATTTGGAGTGGTGAGACACAAAAATTTCAAGAAAAACAATGCAGTCAACATTTACAATTTAGCTCTGCAGTGAATATTTTTTAAAAAACACAAATAATACAAACATTGTTTATGTGAATGTTACATAAGCAGAAATTATAAATGTAGAAACAAGAACAGGAATACAGTTAAAAGAAGAGCAAGCACAAATATTTGCATTTTCACAAAGTGAAGAATAAAAAATAATTTCGATGGAACAAGAATTAAAGGTACATTGCTACAAAAGGTAATCAAAAGAGTTAATAACATACAATGATATGTGTATTCTGATAGGATTGTGAGATGAAATATAGGCTGTTCAGTGCGACTGAAATTTACATAAACAAATAATTTTTTATGTAAATATGTCCCATGTATCATTTGAGACACACTTTAAAAAAGATAATTATTCTTTGTTGATAGGAAATTACAACGCAATTGAGCATTGCATATTTTTATCTGCAAGTTGTGGCAGCCTATATTGTCAGGATGGGAAAAGAAAGATGAAAGTTTTTATAAGTCAGCTAAATTCTTGCTTCTTAAAACAGGAAATAAATATGTAATATCTAAAGCAAGTAAATGAAAAATTGTGTGGAAGCATATTACTTAGGTTTATTGATATATCAGAAATAATAAAATAAAAACCTTTACGTGTTGCCCCTGTGGACAAAATGGGAGATGGAAAGGACTTTAGCATAGTACTGTTAGCTTAGCCATTTGCCTCTGTTAGTTTAATAATAGTATAAGACTTTAAAAAATAAGTAATGAGGAGCTCACATTTTACTGAGTATCTTAAAGAAAAGCACTGATGAATAGTGAAGTCTCTTGATAGTAAAACTGTGAGCAATTATAGATTGGAAATGAGATAGTAATAACAAAATTACCATTCCAGAGTATACTAGTAGGAATAAAAATAATATGGGGCATAGAACTGAAGCAGTAAGGTAGATGCAAATTCAAACAAGCATAGATTTAGGAAAAAGAATAAAGCATTCTTCTCGCCATATCTGGCAGTTCTTTACCACGTTCCTAATGAGGATAAGATGTGGGTTCTCATGCATGATTATAATTAGATGTTTTATTGGTAATTAATGCACACTTCCCATTACATTATGTGGGTTCAGTAAGTCACCCTGGAGTCTTTATCTTCACATAGTCCTGGCTGAGCATTCTCTCAGGAATTTTTATCAGCAAATACCTGACCTAAAAGGACCCCAGCTGAGGGTGGGAGTCAGCATCTTCATATATAGGTGTATTAGTTCATTCTCGCATTGCTATAAATACATATCTGATACTGGAGAATTTATAAAGAAAAGAGGTTTAGTTGGGTCATGTTTCTGCAGGCTGTACAGGAATCATGATGCTGGCATCTCCTCAGCTTCTAGGGCAGCCTCAGGAAAGTTAAAAACATGGTGGAGGGAAAAGGGGGAACAAGCACTTCAGATGGCTGGAGCAGGAGGAAGAGAGAAAGGGTGGAGGTACTACATACTTTTGAAAAACAGATCCCACAGGAACTCACTCACTATGATGAGGACACACACCACAGCAGATAGTGCTAAACGATTCATGAGAAATCCACCCCCATGATCCAGTTACCTCCCTCCAGGCCCTACCTCTAATACTGGGTACTACAATTCAACATGAGATTTGTCTGGGACACAGGTTCATACCATATCAGGAGGACAGATAAACAAGTGCCTATCAGAAGACTGCCCTTTCCAGTATTATGTTTGAGTTATTTGTGGGAGTAAGATGTTAGAAACTTTTCACATTGGTTTTCTTAATATCCTGATAAAAAGAACATTCTAAGAAATAGAGTCTGCCACAGCTATGTGCAATCCAAAGTCTTGGACTCTTAGAGAAAAAGTCTAAAAAAACTATTTTAGAGCCTACCTGAAATTTAGAAATAATTGAATTAAGTTGTCAATTACAAACATAGCTGTATTCAGACTACATGGGTTTTAAATATTTTCCACCTCTGCTTTTAGCATGTCCTTCATTCAAATACTAGATCATTGATATGGGGTGGGTAACAGGCTACTGTCTGAAAGATAAGGACTACAGATTCATTAATACCATTTCTTCTTCCAAGATCTGCATGGATTAGAATTCACTAGAGAAAGACACCAAGTGTAATGAAACTGAAACTAAGAAAAGTTTTAGAGAAAAATAAATAATATCTATATTATCAATTTATGTTTCCTTTTAAGTCATAGACTTGCTACAAATAGACTTTGAATTCATAATATATGCTGCATGCCAAGAAATCCACATGATAGAAGTGATATTATTTTAAGAACTTTCTCTACAGCACAAGAGCCAAATCATCCTAACTACATTAGCTGAAAAGTGGATGATAGGATATCGGAGGCATGTTTTTATTATTTCCGAACACTATTAGTGACAAGCAAATAAGAAATTTTAAGGAGAATTAACAGAAAAAAAATCATATCAAATGCATTTTTTAAATTTTGCAGCATAAAATAAGTTCGACCCTACTAAAACTCAGAAGAATTATTCCCTTATACTCTATTAATTGCCTAAAGATATATTTGGAAAACAGCTGCAATTTTCTTTTTTTACTAAGTAAAAGAAAACTATGTAAGTATTAAATAACACAAAGACATTTTAAAGAAAGTGCAGCTACATAACTACTTTGGAAAACAATTTGGCAGTTTTTTAATATAAAATTATATGACACAGCAATCCTACTCCAAGGTATTTACACACAAAGAAATGAAAATATATTTCACACGAAGAAATAAAGAAACTTGTATGAGAAAGTTTTAGCAGCTGTACTCTTAGACAAAAACTGGAACAATTCAAATGTTTTTCCATGGGTAAATGCATATACTGTGGTACATCCACAAAATGGAATAATATTCAGTAATAAAATGAGAAAGCACTATTGATTCACCCAGTTCACACATGAATGAATCTCAATACATTCTCCCAAGTGAAATAATATAGTTTCAAAAGGTTGAAAACTGTAAGATTCCATTTATTCTAGCAAAGGCAAAAAAAACAGGAGAAGAGAAAATACCACTGGATGCCAGGTTCTCTTCTATGTTATTTTTTGGCAGGGTCTGAATATGAAGGGGCAACATGAGAGAATTTTTTGAGATAATAGAATTATTCTGTATTCTGTCTCTGCTAGTGGTTCTGATAATCTATTTATGTATAAGAACTCGTATGACTACACACCAAAAACGTGAATTTTACTACATGTAACATTTTTAAAATAACATACAGTAGCATAGTTTATCAAGGTGCAATGCAATGGAGATTGGACACAGCTTTCAGCTTGGTGCAGTGGCTCACCCCCTGTAATCCCAGCACTTTGGGAGGCTGAGGTGGTCAGATCACAAGGTCAGGAGATCGAGACCATCCTGGCTAACACAGTGAAACCCCCATCTCTACTAAAAATACAAAAATTTGGCCTGGCATGGTGGCATGTGCCTCTAGTCCCAGCTATTTGGGAGGCTGAGGCAGGCTAATTGCTTGAACCTGGGAGGCGGAGGTTGCAGTGAGCTGAGTGAGATTGTGCCTGGGCAACAGAGCAAGGCTCCATCTCAAAATGAAACAAAGACAAAAACAAACAAACAAACAAAAAAAGGTGATTGGACTCAGCTTTCAAAAGAAATTAAAAAGGAAATAGAAGTGTCAAACATCAAGCAGAGTGTTACTTGGGAAATCTCACCAAAATGAGTCCGAACCCAAGAAAACACTATTGATTCTTACTAGAAATAAATATGGGCCTGCACCAGGAGAAAAACACGTAAAATATTCTACTAGTCAGCAACTACACTAAAATAGAAGACTCAGAACCAACATACAATCAGAAGTAAGCAGGGCCCACCATTGCCTGTTCTTAGGAGGAATTCAGTTAGTTGTATTGTAAAATGTCGCTAAAATTCTAAAAGCAGACAATTACATATATAACAAAAGCATTACCTTATTTTAGCTAGAAAGAAAACCAGAGATACTGTGTGCTAACAGAGGTTGTCAGCTATTTGGAAGTGAAGACAGGATGCAAATAACTGGCTGCCCTGTACACATTCAAGCAAAGGCTAGTAGGGCATGCGGAAAGTTGAACAGCAATATATCCAGTAATCTGATAATTTGGAGAAATATTTATATTCTTAGCACCTGGTAAAATAATTCCATCAACAGAAGAGAACTTTTTTGAGAACAATCTTTGCAAGGTAAATGCAAGAGCCAAGCAAGTGCCTGTGGTTGAAGTGGGTATCCCATTTTCCTAAGGAAAAAGGAATTTACTCTTCATGAACTATATTGGAGACTTATTTGACATTTCAAAAAAGAAAACATGAAATAAAAATAGAAGACAGGAACACGGCTAAAAATTTAATGGAGAGAACGGTTAGGGAAGAAAGTACCACTGCTTTTCTATATGATTCAAGAAACGTCTTGAAAAACCCATATGCGTGGTGTAAAAGGAAGTATTATTTGTGCGGTGATGTAATATTACCACCAACACTATCTCCATCCACAACCTCCTCTTCACAACAGTTTCCCCTACAAAATTGCCACTAAAATGTAAAATTTATTACTGCCTGAAAAGCAGAAAAGATCTGATCTCTACACAAGCTAGCATAAGGTTAAAACAGTGTGGTCCGTGAAGGCTGGGGGTGCAGCTGATATCTGAGTTGCCTAAATATTTGAATGGTGTCTGCTAACACTTCCAGAAAAATCAATAAATAAATGACTGCTACAGCATTTCTGTAAATTACTTTCTGCAGCTGTCCTGATGGATTGCACCAGGTGAAACATATAACCTCTGTCTTTAGATGGGAGGTTGGGGTGGAGGTGTTTTTCTGGGATAAATTTCACATGGAAGATTCTACTGTCCTATTCAGAAATCCTTTTCTTCAAGAATAGTTCTTATTTTTCACCCCCAGATGCCTCCAATTTGCAGCTTGGAAGGTTAAAAGGAGTTTGCTTGCTGCCTTGCTTCGGGTATTAATCTGTGTGATATCTCTATATTCTGTTTGCCCTTTTCATATTATATTGTTCTCACTAGATACTAACAAGAATAAAAATAAATTAGTAGAGCAGGCCTTCTTATTACCAATTAAAATATGAGAAAATTGAGGGTCAAGTATCAATGTGTTCAGGATCACACAGCTTGTAATTAGTAGAGGCACAAATTAAATTCAGCATTCTTTTTCTTTTCCTTTTCCTTTTTTTTGCCTTTGTTGTAGCTGTTTTGTTTTATTCACATCAGGATAACATTCCCTTGTGAACAAATTCAAAACATTTAGAAAACATGTTCCAAAGAGAAACCCAGCATTTTTGAAAGTGGAAAACATAGGCAGAGGCTTTAAAAATAACTTTTTACAGGATTAATAGCATATACATATTCAGATACTTCCAGGAGCTTAAAAAAAAAGCATAGCTATATATTTAGGTTGGGGCAAATGCAATTGCTTTTTTTGCCATCACTTTAATGGAAAAACTGCAATTACATTTGCACCAACCTAATAGTATTGCATTCTTGGGCTAAGAATAAATAATCACATGAACAAATTGTTACTTAAAGAAAATATTATGCTTGCATTTTACTTTAGAACACAGATGTGTTTGTTGTTGCTTTAATTTTTTTAACTTTTATTTTAAGTTCGGGGTACCTAGGTTTGTTACATAAGTCAATTTGTGTCTTGTTGTCCAGATTATTTCATCACCCAGGCATTAAGTCTAAGTTGTTATTTTTCCTGAGCCTCTCCCTCCTCCCACCCGCAACCCTCCAAAAGGCCCCAATAGTGTTGTCCCCCTCTATGTGTCCATCTATTCTCATAATTTAGCTTCCGCTTATAAGTGATAACATGCAGTATTTGGTTTTCTGTTCCTGTGTTAGTTTGCTCAGGATGATAGCCTCCAGCTCCGTCTATGTCCCTCCAAAGAGCATGATCTTGTTTTTTCATTTTTACAATAGAGAAAATAACTTGTTTTCCTATTGAAATTGTTGCTTACATTAATATTGTAACAATTTAAAATTATTCCATGAATAGCAAAAACAACTAAGCTGGAGGCATCACACTACCTGACTTCAAATTATACTACAAGGCTACTTGCATTTTACTTTAGAACACAGATGTGCGTTTTTTATCCTGTCTTACCTGTTCTGATGGGTGAGTGGTGGGATTTCTTTGTGGTGTTAATTTGCATTTTCTTAATGATAAATAATGTTGAGCATCTTTTTATGTGCTTATTGGTCACTTTTACATCTTCTTTAAATAACTGTCTATTCAAATTATTTGCGCATTTTAAATTTGGTTGTCTTTTTATATTTGAATTTTAAATGTTCTTTACATATTCTGGGTTAGTTTCTTGTCAGATATGATGTATAAATATATATCTATATATTTATATGTAGATATGTAATTTTTTTGCAAATATTTTCTCCCATTATTTTTGCCTTTTTGATGGCATCTTTTGAAATCACAAAAGTTTTCATTTTTATAAAGCCAATTCATCTTTTCTTTTGTTACTTCTGCTTCATGATGTCATACTTGAAAAACTACTGCCTAACCCAAGATTACAAACATACACTATAGTTTCCTTTCTGATTTTAACTCTGACATTTAAGTCTATAATCTATGTTGACTCCATTTTTGTGGGTAGTGTGAGGTAGGGATTCAACTTCAGCATGTAGATAACCCGTTGTCCTGGCATGACTTATTTAAAACACTGTTTTGTTTTTATATATTGAATTGTCTGGGCAACTTTGTTGAAAATAATCTTTATATTAATAATTTATTCTTTGTATTAAGATGAGTTTCTTGTTGAATAATAGATTTGTGTTATGTTTTTGTATCCAGTCTCACAAATTCTGCCTTTTATTTGGTGGGTTTAGTTGGTTTATATTTAATGTCACATTTTTAATATTGCTGGATTAAAATCTAACATTTTGGTAGCTGTTCTCAACTTATCCTTTCTGTTCTTTGTTAGACCTCACTCCTTTATCTTCCTCTCCTTGGATGAATTGAGCATTTTTTTATTATTTTATCTCCCCTATTTTCTTATTTTTATACCTCTTTTTAAAAAATATTATTGGTTGTTCTGTGTTTGTAATATACATCTTTAGTAAGCACATTTTATCTGCACCTTCAAATAACATTATAACAGTTTAGCTGCTGTGTAAGAACCTTGAGAAATATATAACTAATTCCTTCTTATATCTTTTGTACTAATGTCATGAAGTATTCTTGTAATATATAACAAACATGGGATACTTTGGGTTTTTTTTTTTTTTTTTTTGGTTCAAACAGGCAGTTAACTTTAAGAGCAATTAAAAGAGTGAAGACAAAATGAAATTCATCTTACCATTATTTGTTGTATTTTAAAATATACTTCATTTCCTTGTGAACCTTAAATTTTCTGTATGGTATCATATTTCTTTTGTGTGTGAACTTTAATAACTTTGTAGAATAGACCTGCTGGCAATGAGTTCCCCAAGATTTTCTCAGCTGAGACTCTTTTCATTTCTACTTTACTTTTAAAACATATTTCACTGGGTATAAAACTCTGGGTTCACGTTTGTTGTTGTGCTTTTTCAGCTCTTTAAATATATCACTCCAAATTCAAAGTCTGTTGTAATTTTTGTGGTTATTCCTTTGATTGCAATTTGCCTGTTTTTTCACCGATCACTTCAAGATTTTCTTTTAGTCTTTTGTTTTTAGCTGTTTTTGTATGATATATTTAAATGTGCTTTGTTTTATATTTATCTGATTTTATATTTCTTTGATTTTTATATCTGTGGTTTGATATTTGTCACTAATTATAGAAAATTTGGGCCATTATTTCTTCAAATATTACTTCTGCCTTGTCTTCTCTCTGTCTCTTCTTACTAGGGTACTAATTACGTGTATTAGAACTTTACTATTTACCTATAGTTTTTGTATTCTCTGTTCTTTGTATTTTTATTTTTCACTTTACTGTGGTTTTGTTTAGCTAATTTCAGTTTCAGATTTGTATTTTCAAATTCACTGACTTTTAATTTAGCTGTTGAGTCTACTTATGATCCTATAGAAGTCAGTCTTTATATCTGTTATTGTGTTTTAAAATAATTCTCATATTCCTATTTGATTATTTCTTATAGTTTATTTCTCTCTGCTGAATTTATCCATATAATATGTTGTCCCCCTTCTTTATTAGAAAACTTAGCATATTAAACTGTTACATTTCCTTTAAAATAGTTTCAACATCTGTGCCCTGGGATCTAATTCTATTGATTAATTTATCTCTTAGCAGTGTGTCTTTTTTTCTTCTTCTTGTCTTTCATTTAAGTAATCTTTGGTTGAAAGAAGGACATCACATATATAATAATAGGGACAGAGGTAAATCAATTTTTTAATTTGTTTTTTCTTTCTATTTTGCTGACTGGAAATGTGTATACTCTTACCTCTGCTGGTAAATTAAGATAGAGATGATCTTTTGCATTTGAGTTAAGATAGAGATGATCTGGCTTTGAAGATTTTCTTGCTTTATTAACCTCAGAGCACCACTCTCTTCAGATACCCTGGCATTCCCTTAGGTTTAAGGTGGGGGCATATTTGCAAGACAGCTTTTAAACGTTGATTTCACTTTTAGCTTTAGGTACTTCCTGTGCACTGTGCTTTGGGATTGGTCTGTCTTCATGCTCTTGAAACTATTCTTGCAGTATTCATTGCTATTTATTACTTCATACTTGTTAGGCTAATGATGGTGGTTGGGAGCAGGAGTGAAGAGGTAGAGGTTGTTTCTATTGTGTTGATTTAGTCTCGGCATTAAGTAGGCAATGTGTACCTGATTGTCAGAGCCAAAATCTTTTCAGTTTTTCTACCTCCCACCCCCAAACTGTAGTTCTGTTCCCAGCGTGTATTTTGGCCCCCTCCCCCACAGGTAGGTTTTCCCCCATTACCTATACCAAGCTACGATGGCTTATTGCAAATACACTAAATATGTTCGTGTTTGATACCTTCCCCTTAATAGGGATTAAGACTTCTGTTCTAAAAAGGAGAATGGGGAGATGTGTTTGGGTAGAGTTTCATGTCTTTCCCATGCAGTTACTCTTCCCCCCTCAGGTCTGCTCAAGAAGGGACATTTTACCACCGTTTTAGGCAATTGGCGTTACTAGAGGAGAAAACCGGCAAAGGATATGAACTCTCCTTATGTGCCCAGACCCAAGGTTCACACTCTTTCACCAACCTACACTTCACCTCCACTAATTTGTTAAATATTCCAAATTACTTCTTTTTTTTTTTTTTTTTTTGAGATGGAGTCTTGCTCTGTCACCCAGGCTGGAGTGCCTGGCACGCAGTGAGCTGAGAGCCCAGGTTCAAGCAATTCTCCTGTCTCAGTCTCTCAAGTAGCTAGGACTACAGGCGCCTGCCACCATGCCCGGCTAATATTTGTATTTTTAGTAGAGACGAGGTTTCACCATTTTGGTCAGGCTGGTCTTGAACTCCTGACCTCAGGTGATTCATCTGCCTCGGCCTCCCAAAGTGCTGGGATTACAGGCGTGAGCCACCGCGCCCCACCCCAACTTACTTCTTTTTACTTGTGTAGAGCTACATCTGGTCCAAATTCTGGCATATCGTTTCTCCCTCTATAGGTGTCTGTATTTCCATAGATCTTAGGCTAATTTCTTGCACTGTGACCACAACTTTCTGATGGGGTCAAAAAGTTCATCAACTTACAGTTTGTCCAAATATTATTCATCTAAGTGTGGAATTGATGCTATTTCCAGCTCTATATATTCCCCAGCAGAATCTAGAAGTGTATCTCAACCATTGTATTTTGTTTTTTAATTACTAAAAAAAAATTTATGATTATACTATTCCAATTGATTTAACTAAATAAAGCAAAACTCCAGTAATTTCATCTTCTCCATCTTTCTCAGTAAGTCATTTTATTCTTATCCTCAAATCTGAAACAAACCACTCAGGCTAGTTTTCACAGTCATTCCTCTGTTTTAATAATGCCAATCAAACTCTGCTAAGTACTAAAGATGTGATCTAACCTAATGGCTCTAAAACTTTTAGTTTAAAACATTAACAATTATCTGGTGATAATATTTTTATTAACAATTTATTATCTGGTGGTATTACAATGCAATTTGCTTAGTTTTACCCAAAGGAAATCTGATTTCCTACACGTGGGGTGGAGCTAGACACTGGATTTTTGATAAGCCACTCTGGTATTCTGATGCCCGTGGTTCCATGATCATTCTCTAAGAAACAGTCCTAAGCCTCTATCCCAGTAAATTACTATTTTTTAATTTCTTCCATTTGCATTTTTCTTGGTCTCATGTCTCTGTCTCCAACTTTTGCCAATATTTTAATGTTTTTCTACTCCAAATCCTCTCCCTGAGAGAAGAGGTGATAATCAAATGATAACTGGCAACTTCTCTGCTCTGACAAATCAGAACACAGGCTACCCTAGTCAGAATAGATGTCAGCAGTAAAGAAAAGAACTGCTGTGCTGTGCCTACCAGCTAACATCAGACTTCAAGGAATACACCTAAAGCTGTCATGTTTCTGTAAACCTTAATTTGCATTTCTGTAAATATCAGTTTGCACACAGCTTTTTTAGTAATTTATTGAGATAAAATTCACTTACTATAAATTCACACATTTAAAGTATTACAAATAATTGCACACAGTGCTTGCCATCTGATGATTTACTAATTTGTAAATGTGTATTATTTCACTAAAATATAATTTTGATTATTTTTTAAGAAGAGGTATGTCTTCTTATCTAGCATTTTCCATTGTTACCTATCTAGTTCCCTCCACCTAGTAGGTGCTCAGTGAACATATTTTATTGAATGATTGAGTAAATAATGTTGATTCTTAAATATTCTTAAGTTATTTGAGTGTATAGCTATGTTTCAATAGTTGCTATATTCAGGGGTCTAAATACATGAAACTAGAACAACAGTCACAACAATTTTTAAAAAAAGGACACTCAACTAAACTTATAGATGTAGTCCTATAATCATTTAAATAAATCTGGGAGCAGAAATTTTACCATTTTAATAAAAAGCAAACAAAAAATTCAAAAATAAGAACACTGAAATACATGTGTCTACACATAGTATATAATAAGGATATAGAGTATTTTGCATTTCTCAACTGAGAATCAAACTCAGTAAGATATATGCTCCTTCTAGTCAGTGTCTAAAGAAGACTATATTAGACATGTTGCTATATCACAAATCTTCTGAAAATAACAATATTCCAGCATAAGCATTCTCAAGAAGCCGATTTTGTTACAGTGCCCACATATGAAAAAATATGCCTCAGTGAACAGCATCGAGAGAACAGATAATATATTTTGCTGTTTAACAGCTATTTTATTTTCTTTACCAATATTTTAAGGTAATTATAATGACTGAACTATTTGGTGTATACGCTTTTAAATCTAGGACACATTTCTTAGTCTCCAGAAGTCTGTTCTTACCAGTTCTTCTAGTTATAACTCTACTGTCAAGTATACTTTATTCCCCTGGGACTGAAATCCTCTACACAATCTGTGTTAAAAAAATATTCATAAATCATCTAAAACACAGCTGCCTATATTTCAGTCAGGCATAACAAAAATACTCCAGACATAGCTTATATTTTTGTCTCTACCAACTTAAAAGAAAACAGGGCTAATCAGAGCAAGTCAATAAAGTTTGTCTTCTGTGTCACTAGATACACAAATCTCTTATGTTTCCCCCAATCAGTATTTATTTATCTCTATCATTCAGGTCTTCAGTTTTCATCACCCTTTATCATGTCTTCCTTTGTCATATCTGGTAGGGATGTATTTGTCATGTAGGTGGTAGAGAAAAATAATTTCAAACAAAGACCATTGTTTTCTGTTTGGTTGTATAGATATCCCTGAATACATATCTGACCTACACACCCTGAAGATGAATGTTTTTATCCTTTTAGGGTCATGCACAACAATAATGTAGATTTTCATCAAAGAAAAAACTCAAGAGACTGAGTTTTGAAACAGTTGGGCTTTGGGTTATTACTGAAAGTTCAAGGAGTATGGAAACAGCCTTGTATCATTTTTTAGGGCTTTTTAAAGTTCTGAAGTATGCCATTTCTTAATTCAATAAATATTGTTTCAAGCATTGTTCCTTCATTAACAATGTAGCAGGGATCAAGATACATAGGGTCTCTACTGTTATTTGGTTTCTAAGAGTAGAAAGGAAGTATATCTTATGTAAGTAAATGAATATGCAAGATAATTTCAAATATGAATGAGTGCTGTAATGATTCCCCTCCCTGGCTACCACCCTCAAATTAATGTAATAAATTGCCATTGAGAAGAACCCAGAGAAGCAGCATGAACATTTTACACAGAGTAGTCAAAAAAGTTATTTCTATAGGTGGTGACATTGGCAGAGAGGCCTGTGTAATGACAGAGAAAACCCAGTAGTTCAAAAGAATAAGGAGGCTTCCTTTCAGAAGTTCTATCCTGAGGAACAACAATTGCAAAAGCTTTAAAGGGGAATAAGCTCAATATATGGGAGAAATAGCGAATAGGCCAGTGTGGCTCTAGCATAGTGAATCCTGGGAAAGACAGAATGATAGATGTTTGTGAAGCAAAGCAAGGGAGAAATCTTGTAGTATCTTGTGAGTCAAGATTAGAAGTTTGGATTTTTATTATCTAACTAGGATGACAAGCCATGGAAGGGTTTAAAGTGGTGAAATAGCATAATCTGATTTACATTTTAAAATACGGCTCAGATTATGTATGGAAAATGTGTTGCAGGAAGGGGAGTTGGAAACAGGAAGATCAATTAGAAGAGTATATCCAGGTGAGAGATGATGGCTTAAACTAGGACACTACAGTGGAGACGAAAGTAGAATATGTGTGAAATACATTTAAGATCTGCCAAAAGGTGATTCAATAGCTTTAGAATCAAACACACCTTGGCTTGAAGCTTTCTCTAAAACTGACTAGGTTTGGGACATGGAACAAGTTGCTTAATTATATGACAGTCTATGCACGCAGCTCCTCAGTTATGAGCGGTAGAACATGTGGTAAATTGTAAAATTGATGAAAAATTCTTTCCATCCCTGCATGCATGGCTTGTGGTATGATTTTGCAGGAATTTGTATCAAGAGGTGGGGCCTGTTTCTTCACCCTTTCACTCTGGGTTGGCCATGTCATCTTTTTTGGCCCAGAGTACATTAGCATTATGATGTGAACAGATACTTAAAACCTTTTGCACAATGAGGTTTTCTTGCTATTTATGCTATTTGGATCCCTGCCACCACCACCATGTGACAAAGCCCCAGCTAACCTGCTGTTTGAGGGTGACAGGTGGCCCAGCTACTTCTGTCATCACAGCACACAGCCATTCAGTTCCTAGCAGCAGTCTTCCAAATGACTGACAGGTGACTCTATTTAATGAGTGAACTTGGTCAAGACCAACAGAAGAACCACACAGCTGATACCAAATTGATAACCCACAGAATTCATGAACTAAATAGTTATTTCAAGCCATTAGGCTTTTGGGTGGCTTGTTAAAAGCAATAGATAACTGACACACAGAGTCACTGAGAATTAGGGTAGGAGATGATTCAACATTAATTAGAGTTTGTGAATAGAAACACTGGAGGTGTAAAATTCTCCATGGTGATTTACAATATTTGTCAGAAGACAACAATAAATCATTATATTCATTGGCAGTGAAGAGAAATAGCTCATCTCTATGCTAACAGAGAGAAAGAACATTCCTTTTTAAACATGTTCTGTTTTGAACATTCCTACTCACATACAAATTCACACTTACTGAATTTGAAGTTTTGGGGTACTGAGAAGTGTAGACCCATAGTATAGAATGTCAACCTAGAAAGTGTGTAAGAAATGTTATTCACTGTGACTATTTAAATTTACAATAAAACATTTTAGATTTTAACTTTTTCTTAAAGTCACATGAACCAAAAATTTCCCACTACTGTTTTTTTTTTTTTTAACTGCAATGGAAAAGATGGTTTTTGGCATGAAAACTTTTATGGATGTCTCTGGAGATCTACCTTTTAAAAATAAAATTCTACTTCTGGGAAAATAGAAACGAAATTCCAGAAAACCAACTAACGAAATACCTTTCACCATAGAAACATCATATTAATTCTATGTGCCTATGTATGTTTGTGTGTAATTCCTGGGTGTTGCAAATATATATCAGAAACAGAAAGAATAGTGTCTGGGTTTCTTGAGCTAGATATTACCTATTATATTGGCTTGAGCAAATCATTTATCTGCTCTGCTTCTTTATTTCACATCTGTAAAATGAGAGTGTTGAGCTAGGTTCTTTAAGGTACTTTTTGCTTCACAGATTCTATGATTTGTGATGTACCTTCTTATTTTTAATTTTATATCATCTAACATATACTAACCATTTAATTTGACAATGCCACTACTCTCACATGAGAATTTATTGTTTGCTTATATAATTATATGCACATAAGAAGACTCATTCATTGAGTCCCAATCTTCTTTGTGTCTGTAAGCAGTGAATGACCCAGATATCAGTTTATCTCCTCCATTCAATATAAGCCTCTTCCCCAATCAATATTATGTGGTCACTTGTCAGGAAAATGCAACCAAGACTGATCACCACAGGTGCACCTTCAACCTTGATATTGATTTACCATCTTTGATTTATAAAATATGGTTTCCAATTAATGTTATTCAGATGTTTTTGATTGCTTCAGTGTCTGAAGAGTTTCATTATTGATTTCTTTTAATGGCAATAACATTAAGCATCCAATCTGTTTTATGCAATTTTTTGAAACATGTGAATAAGTTTCTTGCATTCAGTTTTTTAAGCTATTTTTATAATGGAACAAAAAACTATAAAACCATTTTTTTGTGATGTAACATTTTGATTTGTGCATTACTTTGTGTTCTTGAAAAAGTTTAATTGTCCAGAGACAAGAAGAATTATAATATAATACCAAATAATTGTTGTGGGCTTCTTAAATAATATGGCCCTAAAAGTGATAATAGATTAGCAATGCACAGAGATAGAATGGGAGACCTATTGTTGGGGCTGATTTGAAGGGTCCAAGAACACTAATCAAGATAAAATAATTACATCAACAGCTCAGTTTACAATGTGGAATTCTCTTTATTAATGTAATATATAATTTAAAGCATTTTCTCAGCAAACAAAATTAAAATGCTTTTATCTAACCTATACCATTAACTAATGTATTATATTAATTAATTCAAACCTAATTTTTAATAGCATTTTTAAATAAAATTTGCTGGAAATTCAGTATGATTTAATAGTTATCAAAATGGAGCAAATAAACTTGATGAATTAATGGCAACACAAGTTTATACATTAGGAGCAGAAATTTGGACTTCCAGGTTAAGCCTACTAAGAAGCCAAAGTAAAACTATGTGTACCGAGAAACACTTCTTATGAATGAAAGTAAATCTAAGGGGTGGCAAAGGTCATCCTGGAATCTTCTGATGATGTGCCTATTATTCATATGCTCAATCTCACCCAGGATCTGACTCAGAAACTCTAGGCTACAGTGGCAGCATGTATTTTTGAGAAGCTCCACAGAAGATTCAGATATTCATCAAAGCTTGAGAGCCACTAATATGGACAAATTATGAGAAAGTAGAGAAAAGTGATCCAAGAAAAACAAGACTCTGAGAGTAAGCAAAAATTAAGCTCTTTATTAACATAGCACCTTTGTGTGATCTTTGCAGAAGCAACTGCAGTCACAAGAACACTCTTACCACAGCCACGAGATGTTAAATAGAAACATAAATGAATGTCAAAGTGCAGCCAGAATCATTGTCTTAGTCTGTTTTGCACTGCTCTAACAAAAATACCTGAAAGCAGGTAATTTATACATAAAACTTTATTTCTCACAGTTCTAGAAGCTGGGATGTCCAACATCAAGGGACAGACATGTGGCAGTTTCATTTGTCTGATGAAGGCTGCTCTTTGCTTCCAAAGTGGAGCTTTGTTGCTGCATTTTCTGGAAAGAAGGAGCACTGTGTTCTCTCATGGCAGAAAGCAGGAGGGTAAGTAAGCAGAACATCCTGTGAAACCTCTTTTACAAGGGACTTAATCCCATTCAAAAGGAAGGAGCACTTATGGTCTTGTCATCTCTTAAAAGTCTCACCTCTTAATACCATCACAGTGCCAATTAAGTTTTATCATCTGAATTTAGAAGAGGACACATACAAACCATACCAAGCAGGCAATGGATATAAAGAGCAATAGATATTATTAAGAAGTTAATATGAGGTAGTAAAAAATAAAAGGAGAGTCTAGTTAGAGGTGTGTTATATATATCACATATAACATAGGGAAATTAGATCAGTGGAGAATTCTTTTTTAACCAAGCACAAATTTAAATTTAGACAGTAAACGTTGTAAAATTCTAAGAGATGAAAATCAGAGGGAAGGGTTCTTAGTTACTTGCTTCTATTTTATTCAAGAAAACACAATTGTCATACCCAAACTTATTACCCAGCACATAGAATAAGAGATTTCTCATTTAATTTCTGGACCATACCGACCATCTGAACAGAAACTTGATACTGTTCCTTGTGCTCAGACAAAAAACCTACACCATGTTTTTGACTTTTAAAGATTAAGTTGAATGTTATTTTGGTCTTATGTTTTTCCTTGTAATTCCATGCCTCCCTCTTTTGTATTAAAGATGCTATCCAATTATATTTTTCATCTCATTAAGACTTGAGAGGGGCACTTCTCAAATTTCCTTACAGAGCTATTACAAGGTAACCAGCATGAGAGAGTGCAAGAGAAAATGTAAGCTATAAAGACCTAGAAAATACCTAATGCTTAATTCCACTGCCTTGTAAGTTATAACTTACATACATTTCCTGAGGCAATAGCCTTGCTCTATCATGGCTCCCTAGGTTGAGTTCCAAATTCATGTTCAGAAGTAAGCATTGCAACTTGTAAGTGGCCAAGAAGCCCCAATCCTGCTTCTGTAAGATTGTCCATTACTGAGTGAGCTTTTACTAGATAGTAAGCATTATGTTAAGTGAAAGGTAAATATTTATATGCATGACAACCCTACCAGGGGAGACATAATTGGTATAATTTGCCAAGGACATATATTTGCAGCCTTGGCTTGAAAGATGGTTTGAAACTTCTCTATAATGTTGCCTGAGGCATGGTGATAGGTTTGCTCTGCTCTCCCTCATTATTTCTATATGTTTTGTAAGGAAGTGCAGTATGTCTCACTGTCAGCCATTACAAGATTGGAAGCTATTGAAGGTCAGAGATGTTAACTGTGCTCTCTCTTTCATACATACTATTATATAGTGGGTGATGTACAAATATTGAGTAATTGCCACCAGTCTCCTCTTTCCTGTCATAATACTAATTGCATCCAGGAGTGTTCAATTCAATTCAACAAACACGTATTGACCACTTCTCATTTTGCTGGCATGAGACCAGTTTTAACTTGAGCTTTCTGCCCCAAGGCAAATTCTAAAATATTTCCCCCAATGGAAAGTAAAACAGTATCAGATCCCTTTGCCAGTGATCAGCAGGAGCCAAGTTGGAATTAGCAGCAACAATGAGATCAGTGCTGAGAGTCAAGAAAACATTGCTGTCTCTGAATTGAGATCTTCACTTTGGCATTATTTCAGCTCACCACTCATCCAGGCATACAAAACTAAGGCAAGGCATTAGACTGGCTAGAACTGCAGCTTCCGGACTGAGTCTGGTAAGAAGTCCCCCATTGCACATAAATAAGTGAATGGCACTTATATGGTGAGATCTTTATTTACTATTTTTGTTTGACTAGGCTTATCTATTAGTAATTTGTATATTCATGGACTGATTTATCTATGAAAGTAAATATTTTTACTCAAACCATGACTGAAATCCAGTGACTGATTGTTGTGATAATGCTCTTTTGAAAAATCTGAAATTACTTTCAAAACCAGTTTATCAGTCACATAAAATAAGTAAAACGGACATGTCTTTTGTCATCAACCATGTAAGAATATTGGTTTTCTTGCTCTGCTATAACAGTTTTTTGTTTTATTTTTTATTTTTGTTTTGATTTTTATTATTTTATTTTATTGTTCCATAAGATATTGGGGAACGGGTGGCATTTGGTTACATGAATAATTCTTTAGTGGTGGTTTGTGAGATTTTGGTGCACCCACCCAAGCAGTATACACTGCATCATATTTGCAGTCTTTTATTCCTCGCTCCCCCTCCTATTCTTCCCCCCAAGTCCCCAAAGTCCATCGGATCATTTTTATGCCTTTGCGTCTTCATAGTTTAATGAACACTACCATGCTTGATTTGAATCTTACTTGACAACCTTGGCTAAGAAAGAATATCTGGCTGTTAAAAAGCAATAACAAGAGCAAAAATATTCTCAAAATATATAGATTTGGAACATATAATTGTATTGGTTGTTAGTGCACAGACATCTATTTATTACTTAACCTTCATAAACATAGCTAGTGCCACCAGTAGAGACAGAAATGATTAGAATTTATTCATACAATGTACAAACAAGAAAACCAAGAACAGAATTGAGAGAAAAAAAATGAGAAAATTGAGTCAGTTTAGCTCAATTTTCCTTTTTCTTATTTTTTTCTCTCAATTATAGCTCAAGCTCATAAATACAGAAAGCCCTAAGTTAATGATTCTTAGAATCATGATGACATCTGTTAAGTCCAGGACTAGGGAGGCATCTCAAGAAAAGTACTACACCTGGCTGGGATTAGAAGCAGGGCATAGAAATAATTTCTCAGGGACTCAGTGAAGGATAACTTTGTGTAGGCAACAGGTTAGACATGTTTCAATACAAGGCTTATCAGTGCCAACATGTAAAAGTGGTTACAAGGCTATAGATGAACAAAAACATCAAGAGGAAGCAGGGCCACTATGCAATGGGACTAACAAGAGTCATCCCAGATGCATGGGAGGAATCATCTGAAGGCACCCAGATCAAATACTTTTGGCCCTATTCTCTCCTTCTGTGTTTGTAACCAGCGTGACCACACCACACTATTTACACCACTGCTTGAAGCTGATATTCCCTTTCCATTCCCAGCATCAAGACCTGTCATATCCAAACTAGATAACTGTAATCTCTTCCCCTCTAGGCTTCCTAGTGTGAGCAGATGCTGTGATATCTCAAATTGTTATTTGTTACAATCGGAAAAAATATATAGTTTATGAAATATTCTTTGGTAAGAAAAAATACATTCCATGTCTTTTTCTTTACCAGTGAGAAGCAATATGAAAGCTGGGACCATTAATCAGTCTAACTTGAGAAGATCTCTGCTATCTAAAAACTTCATCTCTCAAGACCTGAAATAACCTTAATTGTGGGCAGGATAGAAGTAAACATAGCCTATGTATAAGTGTTCACAGGAACTTTGGATCCTAGAGGAAATGAAAAGAAGTCACATTTGACATTTATTAAGATTCTACCATTTGCATTGAAAAACATCAAGATGAATGATATGCCATTCTTGCCATCAAAAAAAATTCACTCTAATTGAAAAAAAAAAAAAAAATTTAAGCCCAAAGTGACAAATGGCTTCAGCTAATGGATAATGAAAGTTTTATTAGGAAGCATATTTAAAAAAACAACAATGGATTTAGACTTTCACAGTTTTCAGAAAAAAAAAAAGCAATTTCAAAATAAAGCAATAGCAGCAAAATATCAGAGTACTCTGATTATGAATCTATTTTTGAAGAAATATTTCTTAATTACCTTGTATATGTTTTACCATAGCAAGTAATGGTCTGGGGCTAGTTATGACACAATGCTGAGATACTTGGAGAAGATAAGAGAGTTAAGAGAAAGTAACCCAGGAAAGGAAATAAACAAATTAGGAAAAAATAATTTTTAAGCAGGTGTTACATGGTCAAATACTTTTAAGAAATGTTACATACATTATTCCTCTATTCTGTTGAAAGTGTAATGAATATACCAATTTAAAATTCTAGAGAAATCTTGAATAAACCAAATAGGTGTCTTGGTTCTAATGTATTTTTTTTAACATAGAATAGAGCTGTTATTTTATTTTTTACCTTTTTCTGTGTGTTTATAATCTATAAAATTAATTTATGCAGAGTACATATTTAATGCAGAATACTCCTGTAGTTGTTACAAGCAGAAACTCTCCTTCAGTCAGCACAGCATCCACATCCCAGGCTCACTGCTGATAAGCAGTTTGACCTGGGAAAGCTTCAAAGGCTTCAGCTTTTGTTTCTTTGCTTTCCAAGGGTGAAAGTAGCATCTACCTCAGAGTTGTTATGAGAATGAAATGAGATCAAGAGAAAGGGAGCTGAGCGCAGTTCCTGTTAAAGTGAACACTGATCATTATATTAATAATACACGAAGCACTCACTTTTATGTTAATGAAAAAGTATATGAAAGTTTGGGGCTTAATTTTTTTTCAATTACAGTGAATTTTTTTGATGGCAGGAATGGTATATAGAAGACTGGCACTCTAGAAATTACTCAATCTTTTGTATTTGTATGGAATGATAGTGATGAAACCTGGACAGTGGGCTAGAAGACAATGAGAAAGAAAGTTCTAGGCTTTAGTCACTTTTCATGAGTCTCCTAGAACTCTTTGCCACTCCCATCCTCCCATGTTTACATTGCCTCCTATATTTTATCATGTATTGTAATATAAATTATTGCCTTAGAGTTTCTTCATTGACTCGTCAACAACTCAAACAAATTTTAAACAAATTCCTACCATGTAGCAGCCGCTGTATTCACAATACTGAGGAAAAAACAATGAAGAATTAAACTACTTAAAATCCTCCCAACTCCATGAAGCCTTACCACACCAAGAAATATTGGAGTGAGTCCTTACCACACCAAGAAATATTGGAATACAGGATTCTCTAATTTGAAGATAGCTTTTGCTATCATCAGACTTGAATCTTGGGAAAACTAGTTAGTCAATGGAGCCATAGATTCCTCATATAGAATATAAAGCTATTTACATATATATTTCAAATTCATTATCAAATAACAATTTCCCTCTGCTTCTCTTACTATGAAAATACTGAAGTTGATTTTTCCTTAAAAACGAATGCTCTGATTACTGACCAGCAATTCCACATCTAAAAACTCTATACTTAGAATATAAAATCAATTATTCTACTCATAATTTTTAAAAAGTATATATCTGGTTCTCTATGATTATGGTACATATTTGTGGACTCCAAGCGTTGCATTGTATTTTTGAGTCTTTAAGCTTCTGAAAAACAGTATAAATGATTCATTTTTCTTTGAATTTCATAGCATCTGAACTAGCACCATATACTTTTGAAAATCTTTCATAAATAAATGGGAAGAGTTAGTAAAATAGAGATGATCAAGAAGGATTTTTAAAATTGAAAATACTTTTTGCAGTTCTTAGTATCTGTTTATCTTGCCCTAAGCCTTCTATCTTGTTATAAAAGTTGAAATGTTATAATAACTAAGAATATTCTAAATTATAATTCAAATTTTATCTTGGAAGAAGGTACTATACAACAAATAAAACTGTTATTATTTTTAGAATATATTTTGTAAAAGCCTAGCTTTATGCTGTCTTATTTAAAAAATAATCATCTGTCATTGTCCATTGTAACACAATTTCACTTTTAGTTGTGAATTAAAATAACTTATTTTCCGTATAAAAATAATTTATTCCTTTAATTCTGACATGAATAAAATTCATTAATTATTTGATTAAAGACATTTGAAGATGATGAAAAAATTAAGAACAATAATCATAGCATGAGCTCTCAGTTATTCAATATACATGAGACTTAGGAATTATCAATCTTTGTATTAAGAAACAGAACCATCAAAAAACATTGCATTTCTAAATTCCTCTTCCACAAAAATGTCATTTTTCTTTATCATAAAATGACGATGTGCTATAATAACAAAACTATCTCAAAGTAATGCTTTATACTTGCTCAGTAGGTGTTTGACTTTTAGTTATAATCAATATCACCTGAGAAAAGGGATTTTTTAAAGAACCAAACCAAACTTCTTTACAGATTAGGCCCAGAGGGATTGCCCATCTTCTGATAACTAGTAGGCTTGGCACTGAAATCCCCATCTTGGTTGCAGCCTTCCCCACCTATGTGGTATGTTCTGCTGCATCTTTTGATTTACAGCCCTTTGCATTTAAACTTTCTACCTGTAGATATATTATTTCAGATCTTATAGTTTTCCATGCTTCAGGTTTCCATTTACATGGCTATTAAGAAATAACGTATTTCTCATTTAGCATTCCCCACTGGTGGAACTCGTAATACTTCCCATTTAAATACAAACTCTGTAATAGCCAAAATATTTATTATAGAAAGGCCACTTTCTGTTCTACTCAGATATTATATTCATACATGGAGGTTTTTCTCCTTAGGCAAAAAGAGTTAACAATTCTGATAGAGAGAATGCAATTTAAAGACCATTTAAAGTGATTTAGCTTTTTTTAATGTTTAATATTAAATATCAGTTTAAATACGAAAGGGGGAAAAATTCATTCCCCAAAACTGGTATTTTAATTAGAGCAAATTGAGAATTTTGTTCCAGCTATTAGGAGAGAAGTTCCTGTAAATTGGCAATAATGTTTAAAAACTTTCCGTTTGCAAAATAAGTATGTCATTCTATAATGGCCTAGAAAATGGGCTGAATTCACTAAAATAGCATCTTTCTGTGTCTCTCCATCTCCCTGTCTCTCTCTTTCTCTCCCTGTCTCTGTCAGTGTCTCTCAATCTGTGTCTTTTTCAGGAGCTGTTACATCAACTACTGTGAGCTGATCATGTAAAAAGGTATGCATAAAGTAAATGATGTTCTTTGGTCTGCAAAGAAATGAAGTCCATCTGTGACTTTCAACGGTGTGCTGTAGACTGGCAGCTTGCCATCTGGAAAAACTGACACTTGGCTCCCTGGGCCCACTGAAGAGCACTGCTGCGAGATAGCATTAGTAGCTGACAAAAATGGAAATGGGAGGCACAAGCTACTTGACACAAATAAAATGGCACAGTCAGTTAACTTATAAAACGTAGGGGGGAAATAAACAGGCACTGATGGCCTTTCAAAAAAGTTTTATAAGGCTGGGTGTGGTGTCTCATGCCTGTAAACCTAGCACTTTGGGATGCCAAGGGAGGGCAGATTGCCTGAGCTCAGTAGCTCAAGACCAGCCTGGACAACATGGTGAAATCCCATCTCTACTAAAAATACAAAAAATTAGCCGGGCATTGTGGTATGCACCAGTAGTCCCAGCTACTCGGAAGCTGAGGCAGAAGAATCACTTGAACCTGGGAAGTGGAGGTTTCAGTGAGCTGAGATGGCGCCAGCCTGGGTGACAGAGTGAGATCCTAGCCTCCAAAAAAAAAAAAAAGAGTTTTATTCAACATCTTTCCTTAAAGAGACACTTTGAGGAATTCAAGCGAGGGAAACTTTTTAATCGTTGACTTACTTTAAGGAATAAACTGAGTTTACTAATGAATAATCTAAACTGATTAGCATAGGCACAGTATACTGTAGTTCAATATCAGATCAAGAACTGTGGGTAATTCATTGTTTCATGTCTACCCTGAAACATAATTAGCACTTAAACTTTGATTAATTAATTGATTTTCTTTATACACTTTTTTTTTATCTTCTGTACTTCCGAATAAGTGCAATTTTTCATGATTTGCTTTTTCTCAAAGATATAACATGAAAATATTTGTTTTAAAAATATTTTCAAAATAATAATTTGTCTACATTTAGAAAATGTAATGAATCCATTATTTTCTTAAACCAAAAAAAAATTTGATAATCAAATTAAAGTTATATCAAATACCACAAAGTAAACATTGCAGAGCTTTTTGCCTAATTAATGTCATTCAAAATTTGCTTATTTCCTGGATTTTATAAAACATTCTTATGACTAACTGTTGCTTATATTGTTCAATTTAATCAAGTCAACAATTCTTTTGATTGAATTAAATGGTCACTTCAAGTAGGCAAAAATAGTATATGAAGTACTATATAATATAAAAATATAGAGTCCAGAGTTTATATCTGGGTCCCGGTAGTAAGTACATTATTGTTTTAAAATGTTTTAAAGTTTACAAGTCATTTAATAATATCAGGTGCCTACTGACTATATGTGGTTTTCTAAATGTTTATAATTAATTATTTTTCCCCATGATCTTATGAAAGTATTAATAGTATTGTAGTTAACTTATAGAAAAAATAAGATAAAGGGTTAAAGCAATGCTCCTAAATTACTTCAAGTATAGGAAGAAACAGAAGTCCAAGTCAGGTACTTTGACTTCAAGTCTTAATTCTTTCTATTAGCTCTATCTTCCTGCTATGCTATTCTCATTTTGCATATAATTTTTTCACTTGACGCTCACAACATTATTGTTGTTATCATTCATATTTTCTAGCCGAGGACATGGGAACAGACACAATGATTTTTTTTCCCCAATTTACTCTGCAATAACTAGTAAGTGGGAATAAGTCTAGAGACTCAGATCCAAGCTTTGCACTATGTGTTCCCCAGCTTTCCATTTTCCTGGAGAGACAAGCACAGGAAATAGTTGTATTGTGCTTTAGAAAAGCCACTTTGGCATTGACAGTGAGAAAGAAATAGAGACATAAATTCACTGAGAATGTAGAATCAGCAGTATTTGTCAATGGATTGAATGTGTTTCATGAGGAAAAAAAAATTAAAGAATACTTGCCACAACTGTAAACTGAGAAATTAGTATAAAGGAAACAAATAATCAAAAGAATAATTTGTTTGGTAGAACCTTAAGGAAGCCCATCATTGGTGAGATGGGAAGAAATCATGTAATTACTATAAAATAAATGTTGATGACATTCCTGGCAAAGGCAACTACTTTGTTGAGTTATTTGAGGTGTTGTTATGTGTCTCTTCTACAGCTTCATAACTTGACTTTCTAGAAGTCAATACTACTTGTTGCAATGAGCATTGATAAGGAAATCAACAGCCTCGAATTTGCATTTTAGTTCTGCTCCTAATTAGCTTTGTGATCTTAGTCAAATTCCTTTCCCTCATTTGGATCCTCATTTTCTTATCTATCTAATGAGGAAGTACAGCAGGTAAACCCTTAGACATTACATTTGTTGGCATTTTTACAATGAAAGCATTGGAAATTGTTTTGAATTTTGTTTTATTCTGTTTTGTAATATTTAAAATTAAAACATAAATGCAGGTGGCCTTACGTTTTTTAAAGACTCATAGAAGAATCTGTGGTTCTGTAAATCTACAAGGACGTAACAAAATAAATGGATGTAACAAAATAAATAGTCGTCCTCAAAGTATAATTGTAAGAGTGCAAAAAGTTTCTGTGCTCTCAGATATAACCTCAAAGTCTTGGTCACTGGACAAAATGCCCATATTTGAGTCATTCATTTCAGTAGAGGTTGTGTTAACAAAGAATTCTCAGGTTAGGAGAGAGGAAAGTAAGCTACAGAGAAATAGAGATGGAAGTTAAAAATAGGACACTAAAGTGAGTGACAACAGCCTAAGGCATAGGAAGATAGGTATCACAGAAGAAATGCATCAAAATGCATAAAAACAAAATGCAGGTGCTACACAAAATCTTACTGAGGATGGCCCTGAATGGATTTAAATCCAGCAAGAATGGAGTTCACTATGGACAAGGGCAGCACCCACTGCACCCACAGCCTGGCACTATTTGTTGCCTGTATGGTCATCAGCTCCTTTTCCATCTTCAAAGCTTTTAACATCTCCTTAGGTTAAGGGTAATAAGATTTGAAGAAAAATGTCTAATCATACTATGGACAATCTCCCTGGACCCTCAAAATTCATCTATTAAAGCCCTAATCCCAAATTTGGTGCTTTCTGGAGGTGGCGTGTTTGGGAGGTAATCAGGTTTAGATGAGGTCATGAGAGTGAACTTCCTGTGATGGGATTAGTGTACTAATAAGGAGACGAAGGGAACAGATCTTTTTCTCTCCTCCATGTGAAGATACAATGAGAAGATGGCCCACTGTGAACAAGGAGAAGGGCTCTCACCAAGAACCCAGCCATGCTGGCACCCTAATCTTGGACTTCCAGACTTCAGAACTTTGAGAAATACATTTATTGTTTAAGCCACTCAGCCTATAGTATTCTGTGACAGCAGCCAGAATTGACTAGGATAGATGGGGAATCCATTTTTACTCTATTTCAATACTTACGTTTTAGATCACATGTTTAATACATTCCCTACTTTCTGCAACTCTGAAGCAAGGTTGAAAATTTCCATGTATTTTAAGAGGTTTAGAGATAATTTCACAGCCCTCTTGATAATCTCTCACAGGAAGGTGTTACAATAGACATAGAAGAGATTTTGGATTTACACAGATTTGGATTTCATTCCTGACTTCATCAATTAATACCTGTGTAATGCTGGAAACTATAGTAAGCTGTCTAAGACCTATTTCCCTTGTCTGTTGTCTACATAGAGTCTGAGTGAAGAAAATCATCCAAGCAATGTCTTCTCCATCCAAGTTTTTACTAATGCTATTAAATTTTACAACAAATCTATGATAAATATGAATCCTATTTACACATCCTTTACCTTTTTTCTCCAACTGGCATGAAAAATAAAAAGCAAAGAATCCTCTCATTTCTCTGAAAAAATATTTTCAAAGAAACCCTACTTATCTTCTGCATTTTTAACAACTATTGATTTCTTGGGATTCACATATATATATATATATATATATATATATATATATATATATATATATATATATACATGAGTGTGTATAAAATGACATGAATGCCTGCTCCATATCTCACCTTATACTTCTCCCTGGTTATTATTTTTATAAGTGAAGAAGGAAAAAATCATTTTAAGAGCTACAAATACTAATCTAAACTACTGAAATCTTCAGGATGTACATGCTCCAAGATGATGCTTTTCACTCAAAATCTAATCATAAGTTTCCAATCTAGTATGCACTTCAATAATGTTGTTAGGTAAAGCTTTGAGGATGATTTCTAGTAGAAGAATATCTAATTCGTTTATGTTTACTTTGGAATTCAGTTTTACTCATATTACTCTTTCACTTTCATCTTTAAAATCATTTATAATGGTAACTTTATACAAAAAGAAAGAGAGCACTTATTGTTCCAAATAACATTACACACTTTATATTAAATAATGACATAAAGAATGGGTCATTTAGAAACACAAGGAACTTTAGGGACTTTCCTGGCTGGAGATTTGCTCCATTCTTCAAGCTCTGTGAGAGTTATATGTTATATTTTAGAGAATATTTCCATACATGATTTGTATTATTTTGATATGCTACATCCATACAATCTAGTGGAACTGTTACTGCTCTGAGGAACTTAATTGATAAATTGTAATACCTCTTGACCTCTAATTTGGTTGTTGGTAGTCTTAACTGCATATTAAAGTCACCTAGGATGCTTTTAAAATCCCAAGGCTCAGGCCACACCCCATATCAATTACATCAGAATCTCTGGAGGTAGGATCTATTTTTATCAGAATCTCTGGAGGTAGGATCTATTTTTAAGTCTCTTGTAATAATTCCCATTATACAGCCAAGTTTGAGAACCATTAGCTAATTTGGCTCCACTCTGCTTACTTCATCTTCCCAACACTGCTTTAATTAGGCAATTACTTCAAGGTCACCACCTTAATCAAAGAGAAAGAAACAAAAATGCAGTGAGCCACTCAACAGATAGTGGAGGTCCTAGTGCTTAGAAAGGTAAAATCTAGACCTTGGAGAGGGAAGATCTTTGCTAAAACCAGCTGTAGCTTTCCAGTGATTGGATAAGCTACTTAAACATGTAGAATTCTGGATATGCTGGATTTTTAAAAACACTTTGTAAGGCACTAAAAGTAAGTATTGAACATTTTCAAAGCTGATGTTATACATTTCTGTTTATTGATATATAATGTATACATGTGTGCATATATATGTATATATCTTTTTTTTCCTAGACAACTTTTGCTCTGTCACACAGGCTAGAGTAGCTGGGACCAATCCACTAAGTAGCGGTGTCACCATGCCTAATTTTTTTTTATTTTTTTGGTAGTGGTGGGGTCTCCCTATGTTGCCCAGGCTGGTCTCTAACTCCTGAGCTCAAGCAATCCTCCCAACTCAGCCTCCCAAAGTGCTGGAATTACAGGCGTAAGCCACCACACTTGGCCATATGTATATATTTCTAACGTGGCGTTTACATAATAAATTAGTAAGTATATCTTTATGTGCTTGATTTTAAGACACCAGAAAATATGAAAACAGCACTGCTTGGGTTAATAACTTTGAAACAATCTCTTCCCCCTCAGATTAACTCAGTATAGTATAATTTTTTAATAAAAGGACCAAAGTTTGAGAGCAGAACCCTAACAAAGAGGGAGTAAAGAAAAAAGAAATTTGAAATATGTAAAAACACACACAGATACAACACTAGATATACTTCCTTGTATATTCTCTGTCCTGAGATCACCATTTCAGCAGAGCTACTACTCACTTCCTGAAAAAGTAAGTAGTCAGTGACATCTGTCAGAACTCAGATACAGTGAAAAGGCTAAGGCTAGAAATTCCTCAGTTTTAGCCTCATGTGTGCCAGGACTAGAGTGTAAGAAACCGGGGTTTTGTGGGCTAGTGCTTTTTTGTCATTATGTAAGGGCAGAATCTGACATGAGACCTTAAAGTTCCTCCTGTCTCATCTGGATTCTGGCTTACGTGGCTTTCCCCAATTCTCCTTTCCTTGAGATGTGTTCTTTTAGTTTCTGGCCTTCTGTGGGCAGTGGCCATCTCTCTCCAACACTACATTTCCCCAGATCGCTGTAACACAAAACTACAAAGAGACGGTTGATCAAAGGTCATGTGGAAGAGATTAAGGAGACATATACTTGAGCTTCTATTTCTCTAACAGGTTCCCCCTAGTACAGTGACATAAATGCTCATGCCTAGAATAGAAATCATACACTTGAATATAATCAGATTCTCTTTACCTTAGGGATAGAATAAGTTTTGAACTTCCCCAGAGTTTTGAATGTGCTACTCATAGTATCTACTTTAGCTGTAAGTCGATTTACTTTAATAACACATAAAGGCAGTGAGGGAAGAAAGAAAGGAAAATAACCCAAATTAGTAAGATATGCCTTCATTTAATGGAAGCAACAAAAACAGAAAACATTCAAGAAAGGTAAATTATCTCTTTCCCACTGGAGCAATTAATTATGAAAGGTTGTTCTTGTAACATAGATGCCACTTTCACACTCTTTCAACTCAACAAATATAAGTTGAAAATACAGTGTGTTAGATATTAACTTGAATAATATTAATATAACTATTAATAGGTGTTAATATGAATACTATTCATGTGAAAATGGTGCTAATTTTAAAAATAAGCCTGCCCTAGAGGAGCTTTCAGTATTATAATGCACAAATAACTGTATCTCTTGGTGAAATGGGATTTGAAGATATTTTAAAAGGAATAAAATTTAAGACAAGGACTGTTAAGTGTACTAACTGCAAGCATCAGTGGATTTAAACATCCAGTCTTGGCTAACGTCTTAAATTCTCAAAGGAATGCTGAAGATGTAGAATCCAGGTAGACTTGTTTTCACAAACACCAAACTCATTTAATGTGCATAGAGAAAGCTTTCTTCATAAAAGTTGAATGTGCTTTATAAATTAAGTGGCAGACAATCTACAAGATTACAATGAGGAAGCATGAGTTCTTTCTGTAATCACATCATTTTCTACCAAAATACGAAAAGTCTGTTTTTTCTGACTTATTGAATGATGACCCAAGGCCAAATACTACCTTCCTTTTTGACAAATCTCTAGGTATTTAGTCTGGTACGGGGTCACTGAATGTGAAAGGTACTTTAGTTTCTAGACATTTTAATTGGAGAGAAGAGCCTACCTTTCCAGTAATGTTTTCTTGTCAACCACTCGTAGCAGCATTCAAATTTTGATTCCATTTTGGAGGTGGAGATAGGAATTATCTTGAAGGACTGGAATTTAGAATTAACTTATGACCTATAAAAATGTGCTTTAATTTTGGTATAAAGGAAAGAAGGAAGAAAGGAAAGTATGTTAATTAAAAATAAATAAACAAAAAAATGTCTAGATTGTAGGAAAAGTTCTGACTCTAACAGCCAATTATTACATAAGTCTCTGGTCATATGTTGAGATTAAGTGACATGATATTTTTTTTAGATACAAGAAAGATTGGAAGGTAGTTAATATTGATGAAATAGATTATAGTTCCAAAGTTAAAATTATCCTAATTAAAGAGAAGGTGGACGAGGCAGGGGCCATGATAAAAACAGCTGAAAACTGTGCTTACATTAACTTTGTAAGAACAAGATAGGAAAGAATGACACAAAATATTGTATGACATTAACAAAGACCACACTAATTTCTCTTCTCATAACCTTATTCCCCTAGGCAATACATTTATCCCAAATATTAATTAGGAGATTCACAGCATGTGAATATAAATGAAATGAGATAGACTGGGAGCTCTGTGACATAAATGGACTAGAAATAGCTCTGTTGCATCATAATAAGAGGTAGATAATAGGCATATGGGGCCCTAAAAGACATCTTGATTTTGGAGAGCCTGTACTGCACCCACCTACTTCATCAATTGCCAGAAGATGTGGCAAATATAGCTTGCTTGATAAGCCTTAAAATATATCCCTGAATAGCCAGCATGGTTATAACTCGGAGTCAAGAGGGTCCTAATACTAACAGCTCAAGCTACACAGCTCAAACAATATAAGCCACTTAACATTTGCAACAAAACATTTTAAGTAATGAGAAAGCATCATCACATTGCTGAATAGAAGATGATTATTTGCAATGATGTGAAATCCTGAATCTTTTGCTTTATTCCAGACCAGAGGTATAACAGAGAAGAAAAGTCTTTTGTTTCATAGAATGATTGTCTCCATGCACAGGTGATTATAAAGAACCTAATCTGTAATAACTTCCCTACTAAAGCCTTTTTACAAAAATAGCAAACTGCTAGGAGAAAGAGGGCCATGTTTTCTTTGCTATTTCTAAAAACGTCATCACAGCTCTGAGAGCTCTCTTGTTCTGATCTCATTCCTTCATATCACCGGCAGCCTCAGTGGACATACACAGTCATTTCAGCTCATGTCTTCCCCATTTGATATTTGATGGGTCTGAACTTCTCCATAATCTCAAGTAGCCAATAGCAGGACCTGTCACCCAAGCAGCGAAACTGTGTGTATTTTACCAGCTATCACAGAGACCCATTATTTGTCCAGTGACAGAGACTCGTGATGAATGTTTCTGAAATGACATTTGAGATGACAGGGGGTGAAAATCCCCAAGTCGGAGACTGTAGTTCTTGGAGTCTCCAGAGCAGCATCATTGTCAGTTACACTGGATATGTGCTAAGATGTTGCCACACGGACAGCCCACAATCAATTTATTATCACAGGCCATGGAACTCACTTGTGGCAAAATCAATATGGAATTTCAGGCTCCCTGATAAAGAATCAGAGAGAATTTTATTTACTCTTTCACTTTTTAAATGTTGCCTTTTAGTCCACTGAGGAAAATCATATGTCAGACTTTTCTACAAAGTTATGCATCAAAAATAGTGTCCAAGTCAGAGTTAAGAAGTAATCTAAGATATTTTCAGTGTTAACAAGCTCAACATTTTAACCTGATGTTTTGATAGATAAATAAAGGCAGGTTTTCATGATGAACAAAATAATCCTGATAGATTAAATATCATATAGCTCAAAAATGGAAAAGATCTAAAAAGTAGCATTCATGTAAAAATAAAGATATTATGCTGCTATTTTACACTCATGAAGTTCAAGTATTTTAATCTCTGTGAGATAGTTATACAGTTTAATAAAAGCATAATGCAGGAAGTGCTGATTTCTGAGAGGAGCCTGTCATTATAATTGCTTGATTAAATAATAGCAAAAAGTAACAATTACTATTTAAGAGTCAATGTTTGTTTTGCCAGGCAATGTGCTTAGGGATTCTTCTGTGTGTGAGTGTGTGTCCATGTCTGTATAAATCTTTACAATAACCATTTAGATAGACACTTTAATCTCCTAATTTCATAACAGAAGTAATTGAAGTACAACAGACTAATGGCACAAGGATACAAAGCTAGTAAGTGCTGAGCCAAAACAGGAACCCAGGCAACCTAACTCCAGAGCAGGTGCTCATAGGCATTATGGAATATTCAAGACATTCAAAGAGAAGCCATTTTTCTTCCCCAGTCAACTCTAAGAATTTTGTATCTGAGCGCAAGGATTTTTAGGGACATTACCTGTATAAATAGTCAGTTCTCTTCTAATGGCATCTGATATCACTTTCAAAAATGCTACTGTAGCCAAAATCATACTACGTATCAGCTTTATGAGGGCCTTAAAATTACACATCTGGTAATAAAATTAATGAGAGTGTTCTCTAAGCCAAAACGTTTGTATCTAGGACAAACACTATCATCAACTTAGCTAATTCCAGAAATATTCCAAACAATTCTAGCCAAACCTTGGTATTTTGTATTTTTCAAAATTAATTCCAGTGGAAATTAGCAAAGAAAAAAAAAGAATGAAAATAAATGAAAACACCAAGTTGTTTTAACAGCACTGGTAACCCCCTCTCTCTCTCTCTCTCTCTCTCTCTCTCACACACACACACACACACACACACACACACACACACACACACACACATATATACACACACACACGGTGAATCTAAATTCAGGGTTAATTTGGCAATGTTACTCAAGTTCCATTCCTCAAATTAATATAATGTTGATTTACTATTACATTACTGCCCTTTTCACTTTGAAGCTTATGATGTAATTGCACTTGTTTACCAAATTAAAAGCAGTATTTACAGAGGTGATGTTCAGAAAACAGTTGGATTCATACCATACATAAAGCACTTCGATGAATTCTGGCATTCTTTACAGAATGAATGAAGAACTGAACATAAAATGCATATTATTCTATGTAAAAGCAAATCAACACACCTTCCATGAAGCATCAGCCTGGATTTGTGATCAGAGGATTTCCACAGAGCAAATCATCCTTGCTATCTTGACATGAATACTAGGGGCATTTAAATAGAAGTATATCAGTTTCCTTACTGTGCATATTTCTTTATCCAGATGTCTGGCTTTCTGCTTAATACTACTGATCCCAATTTTATAAGAAACTCAGACATTGGATATTTTCTACTACAAAGAATGCGATGCTTTAAACACAGCTTGCTAGTAACATATGGGAAAGAACATTAAGCTATGATCAAATTTATATCTCTTGTTTATTAACATAAGGTTATAGCTGAGTGGAATTTAAAATCCTAAAGTCAAGAACATATTTACTCTGAACAAGGTAATGGAATAGAAAATTTATAAACTTGCTTCCGTTGGTATTCCCAATTCTTTAAAGGCAAAATTCAGCCACAGGTTTGTTTCATTTTATTTCTTTTCCTTTTTTTTAGGTAACTGGGCAAAGTGCATATATAGAATACATTCACTGGGGTATGGCTTCTTTCATAAACAACAATGTTCTGAAAAATATAAAGAATATTATCTCTCTTATGAAAGAATCCCAAATTTTTATTGAAAGCCTGGATCAAGTGTGTCTGTGTGTGTGTCTGTGTGTGTAGACATACATATATGTATATACACATACATATACATATATTTCTATTTCTAGCACATACTTTTATCTTAACATATATTGTTGAATAATTATGAAGAAGAAAGAGTTTCATTACTTTATCCATAAAAATGTAAGCAGATGAGCACTGATTTTTATTTGCTTTCTTTTCTCCTAGAACCTCAGGCCAAGTGTTCTTGACAGCTCATCCACAGACACCCACTGGTAAAGCAGCATGAGGACTGCCTCTGTTATTTTATTTCAGAATTTCTTCCTGCAGAGGCACGCCAGTACGAACTGAGGATCGTGTATGCAATATTTGCCTTCTTTCATCTTCTACCTAGGATGGCTTTCTCTTCAGGGAGAATTTATTTTAGTTTTTCCCGTAAGGGAATCCACTTCTCTTGCCCATATTCATAAATTATCATTAAAAATTAAACTTGGTACAATAAATATTAACATCTTTCCAGCTTCTCCATTATTATGATCAGAATGCAGTTCATTGGCAGGATCTAGGAATAGGATCAGTCCAAAGTTGGGCCAAGGTACAAGGAAGATTTCACAAGTTTATAGGATAACTGAGAATCCATATGACATCAAATTCTGACCACCAGAACCAATCATTTTATTCAGATCGCTGAGGACAGAAATTAACTCCTGGAATCTATAGATAATATATTCTCACATATACAGGAACTAGACATAAAAATTCATATAAATTTCTTCAACATATTTTGTATACAGAATGAGGCAAGCAACTGTGTGATGAAATTAGATTGGGGTATTAGTTAATTGCAAGCACAGTTAGATTCAAGAGGATGTATGCTGTGTCCACCCAAAACAAAAGTAAAGCCATTATTCATTCATTTATTCAATATGTGCAATTATTTGTTTCATACAACACACAGTATTGAATATTCACCATATATGTAGACATTTTGCCTTGTACAAGGTAGTAAACATGACAGATGTTCTTTTAAGCAAGGAAGACAAATAGGTTATTACAATGACAAGTGGTAAGTTTTAGGAAGCACATGAGTCATGAAATCTCCAGACTATCTATTCAGAGAATATTACATAATGCTGAAGATTTCCTAATTACCTTAGGAAAAGGAGGGGAAAATAATGATCTATGAAGTAGAAACAGCCATCAAAAAACCCAGAAGCAAGAGGGAGCTGGGCAAATCAAAAGATGAAAAAAAGTCAAACACAGCTGGAATAGAGAGTGTGGAAGTGAAAATAGAAAGATATCAGTGGGAAGAAGGGATGAGTAGAGTAAGACCTGGAAAGAATTCATAAGCAAAATTGAACATTTTTGATTTTATCTGAGGAGTCCAGGAAGCTTGTTAAACTGTTTAAACATGGACATCAAACAAACAAACAAAAAAAAGCACTAAGTTTATACCAGCACAGGAATAGGATTCAAATTTACACAAGGGCATAGAAACTAAAATTCTAAAAATGATAATTATTTTTTAAATAGGTCTCAAGGCAGTAAAAGCCCTGGGTTATTTACAGGAAAGAATAAAAACAAATTCACTCTATATTAAAAAAAATAATAACTAAAAATTAGGTCAAAATTTAAAAAAATGTAAAAGCACACAATGAGAGTATCCAAATGATTGAGAAGCAGTGTGCATAATAAACTGTAGGCTATAGTATAAGAGTAGTTTTAAAAAAGACTATAAAATGTGTATATTTAAAGTTACTGAAGAGACAAAAGAAGGATTGGAAATAATAAAGAAATTTTTTTAATAGAAAAAAAAGCAAGCATAGAAAAGAATCATAAAACATTAACTTGTAGAAATAAAAAAAAAAAAATACCATTGCAATTAAACACTCAACAGGGCTGGGCACAGTGGCTCATACCTATAATGCCAGCACTTTAGGAGGCCGAGGCGGGCGGATCAGCTGAGATCGGAAGTTTGAGACCAGCTTGACCAACATGGAGAAACCCCATCTCTACTAAAAATACAAAATTATCTGGGCCTGGTAGTGCATCCCTGTGATCCCAGCTACTAGGGAGGCTGAGGCAGGAGAATTGTTCAAAGCCAGGAAGGAGGCAGAGGTTGTGATGAGCTGAGACTGCACCATTGCACTCCAGCCTGAAGAACAAGAGCGAAAATCTGTCTCAAAAAACAAACAAACAAAAAAAAAAAAACGACTCAATGGATGAAAGATAGAGCTGACCTGAAAAACGTACCCATAATGAAGCAGAGAAAGGATGATGAAAAATACAAAAGCTTGGTTAAGACATAGAAATTGGAATGAAAAGTTAACACATGGATTAAATATGTGACTCAGGAAGAATAAAAAGAAATAAATAGAAGTAATTATTTTTAAATGAGAAAATTGCTGAGAATCCTCCAGAAATGTTGAAAATCATAAATAGTGAAAAACTCTGAGTTCCAATAGAATCAATAAATATCAAGTAAGACCTAAACATGTTTCAATGAAATTACAAATAGTTTAGAAAAGAAGAAAATACCAAGAGCAACAAAATAAAGACACCTCTAAAGAAGAATACTGAATTGAGAGGAATTTTCCCTAAAGCAGCAAGTGAGGCCAATGGCACACTTGGAATACGATCTTCAATGCATTTCAATTGTAGAATTAGAATATAATACCTTATAAATTATCATAAAAATTGAAGGCAAAGTGTATTTTTCAGACCAAAGAAAAGAGCCTATGCATAGTATGTTGCAGGAGGAGCCGCTGACAGAACCTCTCAGACACCAGAGTGAGAAAGGAAGAGACTTTTATTCAGCTAGCTGCAGAGCATCAGTTGACTCATGTTCAAAAAAAGGCCGAGCTCCCCTAAAAGCAGTTTCTTTCCCTTTTTAAAGACATACAACTATGAAGGGGAGTAGAAGTGAAACTGAGATCATTGTCCATCGGCTGGACCTCTGACCTTACAATCTTTGCCTTTCATTGATTTGCTAATTTGCCCGTGTGTGGGGGAAGGGGAAAGGGGAAGAGTTCCAGAAGTTGAACAAAGGCAGACTTAGTGACAGAGGCATCTCTAAGTAGAGGGGGTATCTGGTTTGTGCAAGTGGAGTACGTGACTCAGGGAAGGTCCTGGGTAGTAAGAAAAACATTAGCAACAATTTTTTTTTAATACTTTAAGTTCTGGGGTACGTGTGCAGATCTTGCAGGATTATTATGTAGGTATACATGTCGTGGTAATTTGCTGCATCCATCCCACCATAATCTACATTAGGTATTTCTCCTAATGTTATCCCTCCCCAATACACCTATCCCCTGCTATCCCTCTCTTAGCTCTCCCACCCAACAGGCCCCAGTGTGTGATGTTACCCTCCCTGTGTCCTTGTGTTCTCATTGTTCATCATCTACTTATGAATGAGAACATGTGGTGTTTGGTTTTCTGTTCTTGTGTCTGTTTGCCAAGAATGATGGTTTCCAGCTTCATCCATGTCTCTACAAAGGACATGAACTCATCCTTTTTATGGCTACATAGTATTCCATGGTGTATATGTGCCACATTTTCTTTATCCAGTCTATCATTGATGGGCATTTGGGTTGGTTCTAAGTCTTTGCTATTATAAACAGTGCCGCAATGAACATACATGTGCATGTGTCTTTATAATAGAACGATTTATAATCCTTTGGGTATATACCCAGTAATCGGATTACTGGGTCAAATGGTATTTCCATTTCTAGATCCTTGAGAAATCACCACACTGTCTTCCACAATGGCTAAACTAATTTACACTCGCACCAACAGTGTAAAAGCATTCCTAGTTCTCCACATCCTCTCCAGCATCTGTTGTCTCCAGATTTTTTAATGATTACCATTTGAACTGGTGTGAGATGGTATCTCAATGTGGTTTTGGTTTGCATTTCTCTAATGACCAGTGATGATGAGCATTTATTCACATGCTTATTGGCTGCATAAAATGTCTTCTTTTGAAAAGTGTCTGTTCATATCATTTGCCCACTTTTTGATGGGGTTGTTATTTCTTGTAAATTTGTTTAAGTTCTTTATAGATTCTGGATATTAGCCCTTTGTCAGATGGGTAGATTGCAAAAATTTTTTCCCATTCTGTTGGTTGCTGGTTCACTCTAATGATAGTTTCTTTTGCTGTGCAGAAGCTCTTAAGTTTAATTAGATCCCATTTGTCTATTTTGGCTTTTGCTGCCATTGCTTTTGGTGTTTTAGTGAGGAACACTTGTAACATTTTTAAAGTTTACAGATAACATAGGCACCAGTTACAGAGAAGGTAGTTATTTTGTTAGTCCTTGGGCCCTGCTGTGGTCGGGCCGGTGGAGTCGGCAAGCCGCCAGACCACTGACTTCAACTTTGTGCTATTTTATCTCCCCCTCCCCTCTTTTCTAACAGAAGACAGGCAAGAGAGAGAGAGATGGTCTCCTCTCTCATTACTACTCATATAAACTTAGCTATTTAACAACTAAACATAAATTTCTGAAAAAAAGGGAAATTAAGCACAGAATGTCAAGGTGTTGCACAAAAAGCAAAGGTGAAGCAATTATGAAAATAATGGATCAATAAAATTTGCAACTAACTGAAGACTTTGAATACATAGATCTAACGTACCTGAAGAAAATATCACAGAGGGGTATAATCAGGTTAAATTGTTCTCAAGTCTGTGTATTCTTCATAAGAGAGGGAGAAATGTTTGATATATTTTAGATTTAGTTCAATCATGTAGGCTCAAGAATTATACTAATTGTGGGGGGAGAAATAGAGTATAACCTTCTAGTTAGCAGAAAGGGAAAAAAATAAATTAAAAAACTTGATAAATTCAATATAAACAAGCAAAGACTCAGCAGCAGCAAATAAAGCTCATCATATATAGAAGATAGACCATAAGAATAATTAATTTCAAACAAATTTGGAACTCCAAATTCCAAATATGTTAGTAATCATGACAAAGTTGAGTTAAATTGGCCACAAAAAGAGAGAAATTCCCTGATTTGATTTTTAAAAATCCACTTGGTTATAAATAAATGTCACATTTAAACATAATGACACAAAAATTGAAAGAAAAGGGATGGCAAAATATATCCGACATATACTTGCCTCCCCCAAACAATACAAAACAAAACAAAAATGTGGACAGAAATAGTAATGGATAACAGAATGGATCTTTATTAAAAGTTAGCAAAACAGCAAAGAAAAAACATATTTAGTGTAACCAAATAAACCAAGAACTATAAAGATAATATTTCTGAACCTGAAGGCCTGAAAAACATAGCCCACCAAATAGCAGTAAAGGTGGACATGGAAATGTGCATGGCAGTCCCACTTCTAAAAACATACCTTACAGGAATCACTACTTGGATATATAAGGAGACACATACAAAGTTGTTCATGATAACAATGCTTACACGGGATTGAAAACAGCCTAATTTCCCACAAATCTGAAAATAAATACATATGTGATAGTATATTTGTAAATTGGAAACTAAATGGGTGGGGGGAGAATGAATAACACACTTAATCTAAATGTCAATATGAGTAAATTTCAATAACAATGTTGAAGTATATTCATTTGATATTTCTATAACTTTAAAACATATAGAGCTCTAAATTGTTTATGGATGCAGACATAGATGGAGAAGGGAAGGGAAGAATATACAACAGCTTCAGAATGGCTGTTACGTCTGAAGAGAGTAAACTATATTGGAGATGACTGACAAACCACAGAATTCTTGGCTCAACATTTTTGTTACATCTCACATTTGGACAGACAACATTAAGATGTTTCATAAGCCTTCATGCTCAGAAAATCTTACCTTATCAGAAAACTAAAGTTAAAACAAACACTAAATTTCTTTAATCTTTGCCTTTCCTGAAACTAATCCCAAAATAGCCAGCGAGTAAGTCTCTTGCAGTAGTCAATGAAATGCCTCAGGAGTTATATTATTGCATCAACTTCCTCAGGATATCAAACTGATAAATTTAATCTATCAGTGACAATCCCTTTAAGGGGACATAAACGTTGAAATCTTTTAGAAGTGCATTTATTGCAAATCTAATCTAAAGTTGTTAATTTAAAGCACATTTAAAGAATAGTGAATGTGTTTTCATTTAATGTTTGGTTTCAGCATCACGGCAAAAGGTGAGAAACGAAAGAGGAAGAAAGACTTGATCTCCAGTTCTCAGGCAACCAGCTTGTTCCAAAAGGTCTTTGTTGTTAAACCACTTTCAGCTCAACAGAGCCCACAGATTCTAATTAACAAGAATCCCTTGACAAATGAGGATAAAACTGGCCTGCTCTGCCTTTAGAGGTATAAAGTTATTTGCACTGTATCTTTAAATAAAGTTTACAGGCCAATGGTTTGGTAGAATTCACAGCATGCTTTCAAAGTTTTAGTATTGCAAAATTTGTGTCAACTGCTAATTTTTTTTTTAAATGTGGTAGTACAGTTCTGTCTACCTTTGCTCTGCAAAAGCCTCAACTGTGAAGGGTCACAAAGTGGCACATAAACAACCAAGGCTTGCTGATTTAATTAACATTAATGTGGAGCTTTAGGGGAAAAGGTTTACAATGGATGGATTTTTCTGCTGACTGTAACTTCATATTTTTGATTGATTTTTTTTTTAATCTAAGAGGCTTTGCAACCAACTAGAAGTTCTTCATAATTTGGCAGGACATGGAAGGAGAACTTCTAATCAAATTTTCCATTTACACCTTTGCCCAACAACTGCAGGTGAGGAAGTGGGGGAGAGGGGAGGGGAGGAACTACAAATGTTCTTCTGGAAAGGTGTCCAAACAAAGTGTTGTCAGAATTGCAAGCTGCTGCAAGTTAATAGAGTCCATCATCAAAGTTGGTATTACAGAAGCTTATATTTGACATTTATATTATGTCTATTTCATTCATTATTAGACCAACACATTGGTCCATTGAGAATTATTTTATTCCATCTGAGTGTTATGCACATGGGGTATAAACTTCGTTTAGGTTATTATCATATTCCTTGGCATTCAACATCTGTGGGGTTAAATGGAAAAGAAAAAGAAGGAATAGTGAAAGAGGAAAGAGGAAGGAATCGTGGCAGAGAAGAGGGGGAAGAAGGAAAGGGAATGAAGGAGTTGTAAATAAAGACACTTGATTCAATGTTGAACATGTTGAATTAGAAGAATCTGAGGGAGACCTGAAAAAGGTGCTTGGCAGGGAGGAGGCAATGTATGTTTGAGCTCAGGAGGGAACTACGGCTATCTGTAAGACCAAAGGCTGTAAGAACAGAGGTGGATGGAAATTACAAAAATGAAATTGTCATCCAGGAAAACTATGGCATGAGAAAAGGCCTGTGAATTGAAAGTCTAGCAAATATCCATTTCGTAGATATTTACAGAAAGAGAAGAGTGAAGGTGATTAAAGCAATTCATCTTTGTTTCATGGGAGCACAAGAGAAAACAAGCCCCATAAGTTGTCATCCTGTAAAGCAGAAGGCTACTTTAAGCTTTAGATCACAGAGCAGGAAAATATTGATGGTAGTGGTAATGGTAGATAAATTGGAAATATAAATCTTAAAAGGTGGAAGTAGGATGCCATAACAAAGGGCACACGAGCAGCTAGGAATTAATGGATGCAAACTATTATAAGGTACGAGGCAATGTATGGGAAAGGTGAAGACAGAACCACAGTAATCTGGGTAGATCATGTAGTGCCCTCTATAGCAATGATTTTATCTACTTTTTAGGGGTTCCATCATCCTAGCATGATAGAAACATTTATATGTGTTTATTCTGAAGGGCACAGGAAATTTATGTAACTCACAAAAAATTTAGTTTCTGTGAGTGACATGAATTTATCTCACAGAATAATGATATCTCACAGAAAACTCATTGATGAACAATGTTCAGGCAATGTCAAATGATTTTATTTCAAATTATTCATAAGGATAAGACATTACCTAATAGTCAATATGCTAAATATATACTATTTACATGTAGATTTGTTGGTTAAATATGAACATAATTAATTACCTCTTACTACTGATTTGTGAAGTGTTTATGTAAAATGAACATAACAAATGTGATACAAAGGAGAATAGTTATTTTCAATAGGTATGCTTATTTTTAAGAAAATCATTTCAAAACGACTAAGCTTTGCTTGGATCAAATAAGAAGTAAAAGCTATCTTAGTGTTTCTGGGCTATGACAACCTTAGACTGGGGTAACTTACAATAGACATTTGTTTTTCATGGTTCTGGGAGGCTGGCAGATCCAAGATCAAGGCACTTACAGATATGCCAAGTGTCTGGTGAGGGTCCACTTTCTGGTTCATAAATAGCACGTATTCCTGGCATCCTCACGTAGTGGAAGGCTGCAGCTAGCTCTCCGGAGTCTCTGCCCTCGTAGGCTAATTACTTCCCGAAGGCCCCACCTTCTCTACTGGCACATTGGGCATTAGGTTTCAATAAATGAATGAATTCTGAGGAGACGCAAATATTCAGACGATTTATAACACAAGCCTTTGCTGATTTTTAGTTTACCTTGCTCAAATTTTTTTTATTATTTCCCTAGACATAAGATTTTCTAAAATTATGTTAAAAGTCAATTATGTGCCACATAAAAGTTTGAAGTCAATGCAGCATCAAAATTGTACATTTTCCTTTTTATCACAAATTCATAAAGCATTAAAATAGCTCCCTCATTAAAATAACACAGGAAATATATTCTGTTGTGCTTCACTGTAACTGGCAGAGGGCTTGGATGTTTACATTTCCTGTTCCCTGGGTGAAGCTCTCGCTCTTCTGATAGGCACCACGCAGCACTGCTCCATAACAACCAAGTTATCCTTATTTCACTGCTAAAGTACCAACTCCTTATGTCTCTGTAACCTGGGTGGATTTCTGACCACTATCCTCTCATCTCTGCTTCCTTTCATTATCTGTGCTGCCCCGTGTTCCAGAAAGGTGTGTTCCCTATTCTGCCAGCAATGCTGTGTTGATGCCAACCCTTACTCTTTTCCCACTCTTGCCTCTAGGTAGCAACCTCGATGCTTCAACAGCACCCTCTGATTACCTCAATGAGTAGTCATCTTTTCCTTTTTCAAATTTCTTCTCCATTTATTGTATTTCTTTTAAAAAGAAAAGACAGGAAGGCAGGGAGGGAGGAAGGCAGGTGGGACCAACACCCATATCGACACCATGTGTAATGTTTTGCACAGTAGCTGTGTGTGGATTGTGTCTCAGTTGTCCTCTTGGATTAAAAACTGGAGAGCAGAGGACACTTTCTATACATCTCTGTGTCCTAACATTTGCCTTAGTAGATGCTTCCAGTAGCTTTTTATAACATTTCTAAACATGGGAAAATTGACAGGCAAAACTTTCTTGCACTTTATGACACATTTGATTTTATTTCTAAGTCATGAAATGAATTCATTTATGTGTTAATTATGTATTAAGCATCTACTCCTTGGCAGTAATGCCCCATATCAGGGACGTAAAGCTAAAGAGGTAATGTTAAGTTTGTTGTGATAGAAGTATTGCAGATTCCTAGGGCCATCCCAGGAGAGGTATATAAATTTAAACTAGGAATTTAGGTGACTCTCTAAACCAAGCTGGATCAATAGCATAGCATATGCTCAGAACTAGTAGCAGAGATTCATATATATTATTGCACAGCTGAAAGTATGCTATTTATTCTTTTACTGTATTTCTAATAAGCATTGATTTATTTAGATTGAAAATATAATCCTAACTTTACATTTCTACTTCCTAAAACAATTTTTTTCTTTAAACTAACAAAATGATTTCTGCCCATACAAAAATACCTGCTATGATCTAGCTTTGATGAATGTTTGAAGCTTTTTAAAATACATTTTTACATTTCACAGTAGCTATTTCTAAAGTTAAAAAAAAGAAATGCTAAGAATACTTGAATCATATATTCTATTAAAGCTATTCACAGTATGGTAACTAAAAATTGCAACAGCTAGTATGAGATTAATGTACATTAATCTGCCAAATTTAATGCCCTATTTATCTTAAAATCAGAACAGCAAAATGTGTACATATTTCTAAAATTGATATTATATAATTTTTACACCAAATTAGAAGTTTTAGACAAAGGTATATAAAGTTTATTGCTTATTCCAAAAAGAGCTCTTTTTTTCCCATAGGTTACTGGGGTACAGGTGGTGTTTGGTTACATGAGTAAGTTCTTTAGTGGTCATTTGTGAGATTTTGGTGCACCCATCACCTGAGCAGTATATGCTGTACCCTATTGGTAGTCTACCAAAAAGAGTTCTTAACAGAGTCCAGAAATGGTGATGATAAAAATATTTAATAGCTTGTTTCATGAGAAAAATATTAACCAATCAATACATCACTTACGTTCTTATGTTCTCAAGTTATTCTGAAATTACATGCTGAGTGTTTTTGACTACTCAAGTCTTGGCAAGACAAAGGCAAGGTGTCATTGTACACAACACTGGATGAGGAAACTGAGATTATTATCTATAACAGTTGAAGTCTTTAATTTTCTGATGGAGTAAAAATAGAGCATTTATGGCAGAGTTGTAGTAAACCATAATTTTAATATAGGTAGTGTTCAAGGTGAAAATAAGTTTGAAAGAAAGAGACTGGCATGGGGCACATGAATTTTTCTTTGGAAGGAATCTATTCTTGCTAACCAGGAAGCATTAACTAAGATGACATGTTTAAATGGAATGGTTTCAGGGGTGATTTATGGGGATTATGTATAATTTATGGGTATAGCTATAGGTGAAATAGATAATTTAGTTATTTGTAAGACAGAAATGAACTGTTAGCCAGTAAAATAATCTTAGAAATCCTTAGTAGGTTCTGTAATCTAATCATTATTTTACTATTATTATTATAGCTATTTGCTAAACATAATAAAAGAACAGGTTCAATCTGTGAGAAATACGAATTTATTTAATAAATAGGCTCACAATTTAATGAGTATGAACTTGCATGAAATAAAGGGGGAATAAATGTGAGACAACTGAAAGGTAAGACCATAAAAGTGCATGTGACTGATGTATCCAAAATTCCTTAGAAGTTTATTGGAAAAACAGAGCGTAAGCTAGAGTGGACACTTACAGCTACCAAAAGATGACATTGGATCTTGGCCTTTGGGGCAGATAAGGAATGATAATATAGTAAGTTAATAGGCAAGTAGAATTTAAAAATTCAAAAACTATGTTACTGGGTGTGAGCAGATGAATTTGAGAGGATTTTAAGGAATTTATGAAAGATAAAACTGAAAATATATATACTGGAGCCACATTTGAAGGTTCTTAAAGATGATGTTCAAGCATTTGGATTTCATTTATTAGGCATTTATTTCATTTATTGGCTATTTGGGGAACACGTAAAGCATGATTAGAGTTATGCCTTAAGGAGAGTGGACTATAAGCAGAAATTGAAATTGGATTGGAAGAGAAGCAGTGCTGAAAGTGGGGAAAACACCTGGCAGCCACTACAAAGCTTAAGAAGAAGAGTAGTAGAACAGAGCTTTACTTCCGAACTTTTCTCTCAACTTTCTTCTGCTTAATCTCCTTAAGAAAATCTCTTCTAGTAGCTTCCTTTTTTTTTTTTTTAAGTCACACCTTCATATAACGTCTCTACCATTTACAGCAGAGGTTCTCATTCTTGTGTGTGTGTAGGCATCTAGGAATCTTTTGTAAAAAGGCATACTCAAGATCTCACCATCAGAAATTTGAATCAGGAGTTCCAGGATAGGATTTATGGAGGGTTTTAACAATTCCCCCAAGCATTTTTGATGTAAGCGACCCTGGAATCATAAACTGAAAAAAATTGCCTTAAAGAATTTAAAGGTTAAGTTTTTCAGCTGAATCTTTGTTATAGGAAGCCTTCCAAAAATAACTAATTGAAAAAAATGTTCTCCATTATTGAACTGCTGATTTACTCTATTTAAGGGGAAGTAAGTAAAATTGATTAAAATATGAATAAATTATTAACTCAGCCATCACATATGATAAATAGGAAAATATTTATAAATTGCAAAGGCTTATCATTGTATATTAATTACTGTCCTAAAAGAAAAATTAGCTAGTCTATGTGGAAACACAAATTTTTCTTTTTATGCTTTCATCATTCTTCTTAGGAACACAGAAAAATGTAAATTCTTGAAGTAAGACTTGGAAATGGATGGTGTACACTTGGCAACAAAACCACTGAATGCTTTCTGTGCTTGATTTTAAAACAACACTGACAAGAAACACCACCATTATCCCCAATGAATCTTAGCTCACTCCATATAATTCACATACACTCACAACTCACTTGTAGTGGACACTCTCAGTATTCAGACCAAAATGCCTCCGCTTCTGAGTGCTTTACTTCCTTCCGCCTACACTTTCAACTTGTTTTGGAGGAATATCCTCGGACTACTAGAGCTCCTTGCCCACCAGTGGTGGGAGCCACAGGTGCCTGGGAATTTATATCCCTCCAGGGTAGCTTTTAGCCAACGACTGGGGCAGAATTATAAAAGCCTACCTCTCTTGACTGAACTGGGGACAAATTCTGAGCCCTGATCTACACTTCACAGCTTCCCTGTGCAATCAGGTTGAGACTGAAACTTTGCCTGAAATTTTACCTTTACTTGGCTTCTTCCAATTTCAAGCTGTGCTTTCTCCATTATCATATGGGTTTCTCCTAGGAGCATTTTCTTAATAAATAACACGTAGCTGATTTCTTATCTTGAGTGTGAGTAAAAGGAATCTAGCCAAGGTACAATGTTCACTATACTCTCTACTAATATCTAATAGAAAACATAAATCAATAAAAATACAAGTTCATCAACATTTTGGTGTTTGCTGTAAACAGGGGATTCTTAGAAAGAGTTTCTGTTCCTACATTGAAAGGACAAGGATTTATTAGTGAAGTTTGAATAGAAAAAGTACGTTATTGTTGTGTTTACCAGATAAAATATATTGTACTTTTACCTTCTTGTGTGTGGGATTAAAAAAAAATCTGTATGTATATTACTGTTTTGTTTTGGGAGCCTGTTAAGTTACTTGGCAAAAGTGTGATCTTCTCTGGCTTTTTTCTATGCCGAGTCCTGAAGAATCAGTGCAGCATTTAGTCTAAGGCTAATTATTCCCACTACTGAAGCAAAACCTTTGTGATGACTCTATCCAATGCAACATGAGTCATGAGGTGTATCACACTGGTGAGAACAGGCAAAATCCATGACCCTGTTTGAGTTGTGTTGATTGTTACTTGTCATACTTTGGGTGATTCAGCCTCAGGGAGTTTCCACACATTCATCTGCTAGTCAGTACTCATCTGAATACTTTAATGGAACTCTTTACAGATCTAAGGAGTTTTCTAGTTAGAAAGCACTGTCCACTCTGGTACTCTCACCTGTAAACTCAAACTGTCTTGTCTGCCAGACTCGCAGCTATATCTTTTCAACTATAGGGGGCTTCCTAGCTCAGCCTGAGTTTCCCATCACATGCTGCAGCGTTGAAAATTTCCTCAGCCCATAATCTGGAGTAGTTGTGCAGCTAACCACATTCGTTTCCTATCTCTTGGAGATTTTGTGACCTGATTGCCAATATCTTGAGAAATATCATTTCTTATGTTTTGTCTTTCCATTTTAAAAGTTGTTTCAGGCAGAAGGGTAAATTGGATCCCTGGTATTCCACCTAGGTCAGAAGGAGAAGTCTTCCGACCTACTAATCTCAATATTCCATATAGCTGACCAAACCAAATATTGCATGGGATAAAACATTGGCTCCTAAAAAGTGTTCCTTTAATGTCTATTATTATAGAATGCATAGGAACTCAGACAGCAAAAAGTACTGATAAGGTCTTTAATCATGATGGGTGTTTATGAAGCTCTTCTTACATAAATGTATTAATAAATACCCATAAGTAACATAAATTATATTATGTTTTAATGAATAAATCTTATTTTTCAGTATTGATACTATAGAAATAAGGGAAGGTGTTCCCTTTCCGGGTCCACAAGGGAGCATAGTTTTAAGGTCAAGAACTTCCCAGCACCATGCCTCCCTTCCATCTCTCTCCATCCAGGAAATTTTATGGTCTCTGTTTTAATTTTCACAGGCATGGGAAGAATCAAAAGTCAATCACTTCAGCGGAAGTTCTAAGGAACTCCTTTTATTGGCCAGAGGTCTTGGAGAAGGTGGGGGTTCCTCCCAGATTAAAAGTCCTCTTCTTCCACATCCCTTTGGACTCCATGTTTGGATCCCCTTCCACACACTTTCTCTCTCTCTCATGTGGAAGTTTTCTTTCTTCTCCTTTTTTTTCTCTTTCTCTATCTAAATAAAATAACATTTCTGTAACAGTGTTTGGGGTCTGGTATTTATTTTGCGAGTGCTCCTGGTCCCCTTTCTCATTCTTGAGAGAGCAGGAGACCAAGAGAACATTCCTCCAAGTCTCCCTGGAGAAATGTCCTCTCTGGGGAGCTAAGGGCTCTCCTGAACCCCTGAACCCCAACAGAAAGACACTCCTACATGTGTGTTTATAATAAAAATATATAGGAGGAAATTTATACCAACATAAATAATAAATTTAAATTCAACTTAATGCTTGTTTTTTTTGTAATGTGAGGTGAATTTTTAGGTTATCTAAATTTTTCTAAGATCAAGAGAATGTTTAGAAAGGTAATAGGCATACATGGATTCCTTATAAGTATCAAAAAACTGAAAATCTTGGAAAGCAAAATATTTTAGGAATGTAGAGTAACATATAAAATATAAAAAAGAAACATAATTTTAAGACTTTAATTTACGAATTATGATATCATGCATGCAATACAAAAAAAGAATTCTAATGTCTATTCTTTGTAACACCAGAAGTCCCTGTAGACATGAAACAATATTTTTGCAATATATTGCTGAATTTTCAGTAATTAAATCAGATAATTATCTTTTGCTTAGCTTCTATTAATAACAAATATGAATTATATGATTAGAGTATTTTTATGATCTTGGCTATCTTCATTGATCTACATTACTGAGATTTTGTCTCACCATAGATTACAATGGCAAATGCAACTCAGAAGGATACTTTTATACTTGACTTCATTATTTTCTAACAAGTTATTAAATCAATCAAAATTACAGAAATTATAAAATTATCAGGTATAATCTCCTTTAATTATCTTTTTTGCTTAACATTTTCTCTTTTAATTACTCCTTTTAGTTGGTAGCATCCCACTTATATAACTGAAAACTAAAATTTGACAATTTAAAAATGTGTTCAAGGTCATATATCTAGTAATTATTTGAGCAGTTATTAATATGGTTTCTCTGTGTTCTACCCAAGTCTCATCTTAAATAGTAGCTTCCATAATCCCCACATGTCATGGGAGGGACCCAGTGGGATGTAATTGAATTACGGGCGTGAGTTTTTCCCATGCTATTCTGTGACAGAAAATAAGTCTCACCACATCTGATGGTTTTATAAAGTGCAGTTCCCCTGCACATACTCTCTTGCTTGCTGCCATATAAGACATGCCTTTGCTCCTCCTTTGCCTTCCCCCATGATTGTGAGGCCTCCCAGGTCACATGGAACTGTGAGTCAATTAAGCCTCTCTTTCCTTTATAAATTACCCAGTCTCAGGTATGTCTTTATTAGCAACATGATAACAGACTTTTACAGTTATGTAAACCTAGTTCTTTTGTCTAAGACGCCAGGTATGTTTCTTCTAAGGCATTGATTGACTTCCCAATTTTCAAAAAATTAGGCATCTTTATCAATATAAAAGTATTACAAGAACCCTATTTCTATGCATTTCATTATAAGTATATATACCAATATATTTGTGTATTATGTAATTATAAAATATACAAAATAAAATTAAAACAAATATGACAAAACTAAAAATTTTAAATTTTTTTATGTAGTCCCTTTCCTCTAAAGTAGATTTTCCTGCCTAATCCATAGAGTACAAATTTCTCATTTGGCCAACCACTGCTCAAAACAATGAAAGAGCCAGCACTTGTTCAATGTTCCTCATTAGGACTGTGCTTTTGCATACATTTTCTCATGTCACCCTCATAAGAAATCTGTGGGCTAAGATGTATACCATCTTATACATTGCTTATCTCAAATAATAACTAGAATAGTAAAAAGATATTAGGTAAAAACTGTAATCTATGTAAAGTATGGGCATTTATGAATAACAGTATATCAATATTGTTTCATTAATTATGACAAATGTATGATACTAATGTCAGCTCTTAATCATAGAAGGCATTGGAGATGGGCTATATGAGAACCTTCTGTCCTGTCTTTACACTTTTCCTGTAAACATAAAACTGTTGTAAAGGAAATAAAGTTCATCAAACAAAATTAATCAACAACTACTCTATGGTTTCTTTAATTAGTATATTTCAGAAGATGTCCTAAAAAAAGGAGTGAACAGAAAATGGAAAAATACAGTGTTTCCTTTTTAAACTACTGAAGGAGGAGGAGGAATGTTTCTAGAATACAGAGTATATGTAAAAGCACAAAATCTCAAAATAACAAAGATGAAAATGTTTTATATAAAGCACAAAGAAAAAAGATTAAGTGTATGGATAATTGTGAATCCTAATGAAGTATGCAAAGGAAATATACCATAAGAAATGATAAAATTGCATGAGCAAAGTATTTTCTGACTTATAAATGGATTTTGAAATGACTTATCAAATATTTTTATTGTATGTCAGTTACACATAAAAAGGTCAACAGCTAGAAATATCAAATGAAGTTATTGGATTACATAATGAAGAAGTTAAAACTATAAAAATCCAAGTAGAAAATAGACTTTGAAACAAATAAAATTAAATTAAAGAGAAATAGAAATGTAAAACAGGCTTCTTTTTTGAAATACCAAATATTTTGAAACCCCAGAATTCTGTATTCACTCTAGTAGCCTACATGTAAAGTAAATAAATATGTTTACAAACATCTTTCTGAGAAAGAAAAAAAGTATGTTATTCCATACAAAACTAAAATTTCAGCTTTTTTTTTTTTTGAGACAGAGTCTCACTCTGTCATCCAGGCTGGAGCGTAGTGGAGCAATCTCAGCTCACTGCAACCTCCACCTCCTGAGTTCAAGAGATTCTCCTGCTGTAGCCTCCCTAGAAGCTGGGACTACAGGTGCTCGCCACCATGCCTGGTTAATTTTTGTATTTTTAATAGAGATAGGATTTCACCATGTCGGCTAGGATGGTCCTGATCTCCTGACCTCTATTCTACCTGCCTTGGCCTCCCAAAGTGCTGAGATTACAGGCGTGAGCCACCACACCCATTTTAAGAGAACAAACTAGACAAATAATCAAGTAGACATCAAAAGCAGTTTAGAATCAGGTTAATATGAATAATTTTTACAGATATAATGGTAGTCATATCTAAAAATTTGTCACAAATTATTGAAGAACAACATTTTCAATATTGTTAATAACAGAGATAGAGGATAAAATTTTAAATTATATCAATAGTTACAAAAGAATAAAGGACTACAAACTTAACTGCCCTACTTGGCAAGAATTAATAATTTTCTCCTTAATTTTTATAATTGCTTAAATGTTGGTTAAAGAATGATTTTGAATTACTGTATTTAAAGAATTTAAGTATTTAAACCAAATTTACAATACATGAAGAAGATATAAATTTACAGAATATCTTACATAAAAACAAGCAAAATCAAGGTAAATAAAAATAAAATTTTAAAAATCAATAACAAGTAGACAGAACTAAACAACTAAAGACAGAAAGAAGGTAATAACACTCAATTTATAATTTATTTACTCCACAAAATTGTATGACCAGCATTATCTTCTTCATTTTACAGAAGATAAGCCTGAAACATCAGCGAAGTTAATCTAAAGCAAGTCAATGGTAAATGGCATCCCAGAATTTGAATATGTGTGCATACATGTCTAATTTAATCAAAATGCACTACTGCCAGCCATGACTATTTTTAATTGAAAATTAATGTAAATGGTTAAAATTCACATTTAAATATAGAATAATATAAATTTGAGTTACAACTAAAATTCAGGAATAAGCTATATATAAATGATAACCCTAAATAAATAGTGCATTGCATAAACATTTCCAAACAGACAAAAAACCAATCCACATCATATGTCATTAGGGAAAACAAATAACAAGAATGAGATATCATTATATACTTATTTGAATGGCCAAAGTCCAGAACACAGACAACACCCAGTGCTGGTGAGGATGTTGAGTAAAAGCTCTCATTTATTGCTAATGGAAATGCGAAATGGTATAGTCACTTTGGAGAATATTTGTGCAATATTTCACAAAACAAAACATACTCTTACTATACTATAAAGCAATTAAACTTGTTGATATTTCCCTAAAGGAATTGAAAACATACATTTTAAGTTGATGTATGTTTCCACCCAAAACCTGCCCATAGATATGTATAGCAGTTTTATTCATAATTGCCAAAACTTGGAAGCAACCAAGATTACCTTGAATAAGTTATTGAATAAATAAACTTGGTGCATCTGGATAATGGAATATTATTCAGTGCTTAAAATAAATGAGCTATTAAGCCATAAAAAGATGCAAAGGGACGTTAAATGCATATCACTGCATAATGTATGATTCTAACAATAATAAAACATTCCGGAAAAGGCAAAACTGAGGAAACAGTAGAAAGAACAGTGGTTGTCAGGAGTTAAGGGGAGAGAGGAATGGCTTGGTGGAGCACAGGGGATTTTAGGGCTGTGAAAATACTTTGTATGATATTATAATGTTGGATACATGTTAGCATATATTTGTAAAAACCCATAGAATGTACAATACCAAGAATGAACCCTAATGTAAACTATGGACTCTTGGTGCTAATTATATGCAAATAGAAGTTCATCAGCTCTAACAAATGTTGCATGACTATGGTTGAAAATGTTGATAATGAGAGAGGCCATACATGGTGGGGTAGGAGGTATATGGGAAATTGCTGTATCTTCTGCTCATTTATGTTATGAACTTAAAACTTCTCTAAAAAGAAAACATATTTTTTTAAAAAAGAAGAGGTTTCCATAGTGATTAAAATCAACTAAAATAGTTCTATAATGTAATATTGATTCCCCATGTAAAATAATACTAGATTCAAAATTATGAAGAATAAGTTATTCCTAATATTTTCTTTTAAATATATGCATTAAAGTAAACACAAAAATTGAGAAAAATGCTTTGAGTCTACATCATATGTTTAAAAAAATGGGGCAGAAACACACATAAAAATTAAGGGGTGTCTGTAATTTTGTCATCAAAATTTAATGTAATTCTATCAATTATTAGAGATCTAAAAGTCAAAAATTAAATTGCTGCACAGATAAAATTACAACAATAATAGTTTTATTTATAAGTGGAGACAAGATTAGAAGTTCTGGGAAACAGGGTATATGATAGGCTGTGACACTGTTTGTGCCTCTAAATCAATACCTAATCCATAGGGATCCGGAAATACATTCATAGAAACAGCTTATTGGGTGGAGCTGGGAAAACATAGAAATTCACATACACAAGTTAGCCAGTCAGAGAACTGAGATTACTTTATCTGTCTTTGGGATGCAATGCCTAAGTAAAGTACAGATTGATTCTAACAGAGAAAAAAATCTCTTTTCCTAAACTATTTCTCCTCTTTCACAAAGCCCAACATTCCAAAAAATTTAATACTTCACATACAAAATGAATTTTGCAATGTATTTAAATATTTACACTTGTTTTGAAACTAAAGGAATTGATCAGTAATAAGTACCCAGCTCTACCAGTGCTGGTATATAGCGACCTCTCTATATATAAGAAGAAAAAGAAAACAAATTCAAAAATGTAGCAACATTCAGCATTGAAAATAATAGGACAAAATAAGAATGAGAGCAAAAGATGCTCTGTAAAAATAGTCACTACAAGAAGAAGAAGATAATTCTTTTGGTTTTAAGAAAATTAGAAACCATATTTTATTGGTAACTCTAGAGCTGGTTCTGATGAAATGGAGTAGTAACAAAATGAGAAGTTCTTGTAAATGCAAATTACAATTGCAGGTTTTTGTTAAAAAGCAACGAGTAATAAATTGAATAAGGCAGAAAAATATAATTGAATTAAATAAAAGAATTCCAGAAAAGTTTTGTAACTCCAAGCATAATAAAACAAAAGGAGATGGAAGTTAGGAAGAAAATGAGGAGAACTAATTTAGGAAATCTCACATATAGGATTTCAAAGGGAGAGAATGGGGGTGAGGGAAGAAGAAATAATCTAAGAAAAAAAATGTATTTTTAGATTTCCAAGTATAAGATACTTAAATCTTTATTTAAAAACAACTAAGTGTCTGTCAAGTAGGTCATAGTCCTGTAATATTTCTGAATTGCATTAATACAAAAAAAGATTATAAAATCATTCAGATGGAAAAAATTAGGCTATCCACATACAGAAAATACATGAAGACTAATTATCTACACAATTAAATCTTAGATGAAATGGGATAATTTCAAGCATATATTTACTCAGAAGACATGTCATTTACATTATCTTTCTGGAAAAAAGTATATTTTAAATAGTAATTACATTTGCATTTCTTTGAATAACACTGCACATATTTGTGCCATGACTGGACCTTCTCTTCTATGCCATGCCTGTGCAAAACTCTTGGCAATATTATGAATAGATTATTATCTCTCTTGTATAGACTTGTTAGAGGACTCCCACATTTGATTGTCCAATGTGCAGTTACAGGTCAATACACTGACACAACAAGAGTTGCAGCAGAGAAAAATTTTAATAATCATAGGGCAACTGAGGAGATGGGAGAAAACTTCAAATTCACCTACCTGAGTTTAGACCTGGGTTTGTTTGTTTTTTAATGAATCTTGATGGGTAGGAGTTTCAGAAGTATGGGTCACTGATTGATCAGAGCATGAAGGATGAAATTATAAAGATGAAGACTGCATTCTTGTGCTGAGTAAGTTCCTTCTCTGTGTATTCAGAGTAGCTGGCATCAACATATCTGTTGGAATGCACAATCTTGAAAACAAATGAAAAATCTGAGTTTTTTAACATTTAAGATGTTATTTACAGAAACAAATAAGGGAGGTTAGTGTCTTCTGACAGGGTGTACATATGACTTTCCAGCAGTGAGCAACTATAATAAAGTGGGCTAAAGGGAAAGCCAGCTAATGGTTAATTATGTTTCTATTCAAGGCTTATGCTTTTGTTAAAATGTAATAATTAACTTTTATTAAATTCATGAGGAATGGTTCAGACTCATAGAAGATCTTTCTATATTTTGAAAATGTTTTATACATATTGGCAAACGGGTCATGACTACCAGTTTTTATTGTACATTTTCATACATAAATTTTTTATGGCAAATTTTTTATGGCTGCATAGTATTCCATGGTGCATATGTGCCACATTTTCTTTATCCAGTCTATCATTGATGGGCATTTGGGGTGGTTCCAACCTTTGCTATGTGAACAGTGCTGCAATAAACATACATGTGCATGTGTCTTTATAGTAGAATGATTTATAATCCTCTGGGTAAATAATAATGGGACCGCTGGGTCAAATGGTATTTCTGGTTCTAGATCCTTCAGGAATTGCCAAACCGTCTTCCACAATGGCTGAACTAATTTACACTCCCACCAAACAGCGTAAAAGCATTCTTTTTCTCCACATCCTCTCTAGCACATGTTGTTTCCTGACTTTTTAATGATTGATATCCTAACTGGAGTAAGATGGTATCGCATTGTGGTATTAATTTGCATTTCTCTAATGACCAGTGATGATGAGCTATTTTTCTGCTGGTTTTGGCCATATAAATGTCTGTCTTTTGAGAAGTGTCTTTCATGTCCTTTGCAGGGACATGGATAAAGCTGGAAACCATCATCCTCAACAAACTAACAGGAGAAGGAAAAAACCAAAAACTACATGTTCTCATTCAGAAGTGGGAGTTGAACACTGAGAATACATGGACTCAGGGAGGGAACATCACACACAGGGGATTGTGTTGGGGAGGCTATGGGAGGAATAGCATTAAAAGAAATACCTAATGTAGATGATGATGGGTTGATGGGTGCAGCAAACCACCATCGCACATGTATACCTATGTGACATACCTGCATGTTCTGCACATGTATTCCAGAACTTAAAGCATAATTTTAAAAAAAAGTTAAGGAGTTTGCATTTATCAATTATTTTCTTTATGATTTTGCTTTTCTACCTGTTAAAAAATTTATTTCTTGGCCAGGCACAGTGGCACTGTGGGAGGCTGCCCTTTGGGAGGCTGAGGTGGGCAGATGATTTGAGGCCAGGAGTTTGAGACCAGCCTGGCCAACATGGTGAATCCCCATCAGTACAAAAAATACAAAGTTAGGCAGGCGTGGTGGCACACACTTGTAATCCCAGCTACTCAGGAGGCTGAGACATGGGAATTGATTGAACCTGGAAGGTGGAGGTTGAAGTGAGCCAATACCACATCACTACTCTCCAGTCTGGGCAGCAAAATGAGACTCTGTCTCCAAAAAAAAAAAACAGAAATCCATGTTTTGTTTTGTTTTTTGGGGGGGTTGCAAAAGTATTCTCTTATATTGCTTTCTTAAAATTGTAGAGATTTTCTTTTCATATTTAGGTTTCGAACCTACCTGGAATTTATTTTGTGCATGATGTAAACAAGAAATTTAACCTCAACCTTTCTCATTGCATAGAAATAATTATGTATTTCAGGACAACATGATAAAAATTTCCCATTGGTTTACTTATATAAAATATGTTATATGTTTTCTCCATTTGCATGTATATCCCTTCACCAATACGGTACTCTCTTAATTACTATACCGTTATCAAAAATCTTGATACCTGGTAGGGCAAGTGTTCCCAGTGTGTTCCTCTTTAAAATTATCTTAGATACTTGTGATTCTTCTCACTTTAATATAAACTTCAGGTTAAAACAATAAATATAAAAAATACAAATACATTTGAAACTACAACCACACACACTGAATTTTGATTAGAATTGCACTGAATCTATAGATCCATTTTGAAAGAACTTATGTTTTTTGCTCATTAAATATTTCACACAATGAATCTAGATTATTTGTTTTTTTGTTTGTTTGCTGTTTTGTGTTTGTTGCACAGCCTTTGTATGCTAAATTTCTAAATAGCTTATATTTTTTATTTGAAATAAGATTTAATTTTTTCATTTTTAACTTAACAAAAATTTTTATAGAATGCTTTTGCTGTTTGACTATTAAGTCTGTATCTAAAAGTTTGAGGAAACTCAGACTGTATCCAACAGTTTCATGAAAGCTTTATTATTTTGGTTGTTGATTTTGTTTACAATCTGCATAGGATTTACTTATTTGCTCCTGTACTGAATACCCAAAATTGAAAAAACTGTGGTAACAGTCATCTGACTTTTGCTCCTAATATGTAAGGAAATGCTTTCAACATTTCACTATAAAATATTGCATTTAGTTTTATGTACAGAACTTTTATCAAATTAAAGGATAAAATAGTAAGACATTTCTTTAAAGTAACATGAAAGCCAGAAAATAGAAAGACCAGTAAATCATGAGCACTTATATTTTTGCTGAAGGAAAAAGAAATTAGAAACTATGTTGTTGCTATAGTTATCACTTTAAATAATAGATTATCGAAAATTGTTCTTTCATTAATTGGCTTTCTGGAATAGTTGATGTATCTCTAGAGAGCATCTGTTGAGTATAGGTTACAGTAGCTTAAATAGGAGTTCCAAAAAAATGACTTGTCAATGTTTCAGAGATTTATTTATGTTTAAAGTCAGATTTTTTTACATCTAGTATTTCAAGTACTCATTTCTAAATAGGTGGGTTCTACTACCATAATAAAAGTTGAAAACAAGGAGGAAAACACACAAATTCTGACATCTTCCTTTGGAAATTAGTATTACCTATACTTATTAATTTAAAATATTATAAGGCATCAATTTATGTTTATTAATTATTTATAAGATATTGCATGCAGTCCAAAATCTAATATTTTACAGAGGGTCTGTGCAACCTTTTGAAATGCAAAAAATATTTTTTTTAAAGTTAAAACTTGTGGTCCGCAGGAAGAATTACTAAATATATGTAATCCCTGAAGGAAAAACATTAGATGAAGTAGAAAATCTATTGGCCTAATTAAAAAATATATTTGGCTGTGTTATTACTAATTATATAAGTGATAACAATGTCATAATTTATATCTTTAAAAATATATATAAGCAATCTACTTTTATTAAAATCTTCTTTAGATACTTCTCTCAGGAACACTTCTGTTACTTTCCATTGTTACTTTCTATATATAGAGTGTTGTTGAAATGGAAGCTAAGTAAGTTGGTTATATACAAATAAACAAAAAATAACTTTCTGGAAAAATGTTAAATTAAAATAATTTGCTTCTAGATACTTTGTTTCTTATATTCGGTTCCTATGACTCTGCTCTATAGTGTACTTCCTTCCATAGATATTTTTTATGTTGCTTGTTGATTCTTTACAACAATCTCATCTCAATTTTAAATTGAAATGATCAGAGTGGGTTTCTATTCCTTGTAAGTACAGGAAAGGAAAGGAAAGTGCTTCTGGCAAAACACCACCTATAACACTTATTTAAATAATTTGGCATTTTGATATTATTGATATATTTATATATATATATCAATATAATATTTAATGATGCCATAGAAACAGAACCACTTATTTAGACTAAAAAAAATAGATAGTGCATTTTTAGTTATCATATTAGTAAATAGTGCATTATCTAGTCAAGCTTGGTGCTGAGATAAATAACTATACTGCATAAATTACTTTTAAACAAAAAAATAGTAGTGTTTATCAGAAAAAAAAATGTATAGAATGTAATAGAAGCCAGTTGTATTCATTTAATCTGCCTGGGTGTATTAATTCTAAATAGGCTTTAAAATAAATTCATGTTCTAATTAGTCTCCTGCAACTCATTATTATCTTTGACTATTGCATCTAAATTCCTGCATTATAATTACTATTGCTAAGGTACTTACCAACTTTTCAGTTTGTTTAGGCCCTTCTCAACAGTACATTGAAAGTTCCTTTTTAAAGTTATCAGTATCTTTTTAACTACAGTTCCAGGTATTCATGCCAATTCATTTTGTCTAATTGAAGCAGCCAATCATGACAACTATTTTTTCCTCCATCAAGAATTCTCTTACCTGATCTTTTAAAGTGCCATTCTTTATACATTTTCTCCTATTATCAGCTCTCTGATGACCTTTACTCTTCTCAAATAAGCGAAGGGCTTACAATAGTGCATGAATTATAAAAAGCAGTCAATAAACATTCACTATTATTAGTAGTCATAGCAGCATTTTCTTTCCCTCTAATAAAGATGAATGTCCTTCAAGCACAGAAACTTCACCTTTTTGAACTTTCAAACCACAAATACACCATGACCACCATCTTACTTTGCAAAGGAAAGCGCATTCTATTTTTATGTATTCCTACTCATTAAAAGTAAATAACTTTTGCATTTATTAAATTTAATTTATTCCCCCTCCAATTTTTGTGCACTGGTCCTAATTATAGATTCCAGAATTGTGTATTTTGTTTAAGTAATCCCTTTTTTACATGACACATTTCCTTTATTTAAAGACAGCCATCCAGATACTTCTGAATCTTCTCCAGTTTAAACACTAATAGCACATGTATATTTTCCCATTGCCTGTCAGAAATAAAACTGACAAGACAGAAATTTGGCAGATTGCTTTAGAAAAATGAGGCTCCAGCAGATATCTGAAGAATGGATTTCCTCGATTAAGCAAAGTCTTGTTTCTGCTCTTCTAGCTCTATTAGGACGCATCATGAATGTTCCTTTTTTTCTATCTTATTAGTTTGTATCTCTCTCTCACATTTCTATTACTTTAACCCTCACCCAAATATTTTCCTCTTGCTTCCACTTCTGAATTTTTAGAGTATTCAATCTTAACCTTCTTCTTCTTAGTATTATTATTTTATTTTATTATTATTGTTCTTTTCTTTTTTGAGACAGTCTTGCACTGTCTCCCAGCCTGTAGTGCAGTGGTGCGATCTTGGCTCACTGCAATCTCCACCTCCTGGGTTCAATCAATTCTCCTGCCTCAGCCTCCTGAGTAGTCGGGTCTACAGATGTGCGCCACCACGCCCAGCTAATTTTTTTGTATTTTTAGTAGAGATGGGGTTTCACCATGTTGGCCAGGACAGTCTCTATCTCCTGGCTTCATGATCCTCCCGCCTCGGCTTCCCAAAGTGTTGGGGTTACAGGTGTGAGCCACCGTGCCTGGCCTATTATTATTATTGTTGTTGTTATCATTTTTGAGATGGAATTTTGCTCTTGTTGCCCAGGCTGGAGTGCAATAGTGCTATTTTGGCTCAAGAAACCTCCACCTCGTGGGTTCAGGCCATTCTCCTGTCTCAGCCTCCCAAGTAGCTGGGATTACAATGGAAAATTTCATTGTATTTGTTGTTTGTTGTTGTTGTTGTTGTTGTTGTTTAGTACAGACAAGATTTTACCATGCTTGGTCAGCTGGTCTCAAAATCCTGACCTCAGGTGATCCACCTGCTTCGGCCTCCCAAAGTGCTGGGATTACAGGCATGAGCCACCATGCCCAGCCCTTCCTATTATTTATCTACAGAAAACTACCAGTCTCCTTTTCCACAGTAGCCTTTCTTTTCTTTAAATTTTTTGGTTATATTTGTAGTTTTCTAAAATAACCTCTGTTTTTAATTTAATTCTACTACTTTCTTTCCTCTCGCCTTGTCCCTTATCAATGTAATAATCTTTTGATTGACAGCTTTATTTTCAATATATTTTTCTTCAAGGTATGTTATAATTTTTGGTTAGTTTGTGAATTTTCGTATTTCACAGGTCAAACCTTGTTTTCTGAAACACAATATATGAATTCAACTAAAGCATGATTGAGCAACAAAAGCTTCTAAAGTAATAGCATTTCACATTACCCACCCCAGAGTTATAAGTGGCTTTCACAGAGCAGGTAGTATTTGTAAACTCAGCTGTAACAGAAGAAATAATAAGTATGGTATTAGTAATTTGAGTCAAGCAGGTGTGCTTCATTTCAAAACAACCAAATATAAGCAACCTGGAAGCAGCATATAGGTTGATTTTCTTATTAAATTTAAGTTCAAATTATTTGTTTGGAATCTGAAATTAACTTCTCCCAAAAGAACCATTCCTATATATGGAGCAGCTTGTTTCTGCAAATCAGCTCGCAATTTATGTTTAACCTATTTTATAAAGAAAGCAATGTACAATTCCAAGAAGCAATAATAAAAAATGTATATAAATTGTCCAGTCACAGATTTAGTAAATAAATCAAACCTAAGAAAATAGTAATTATTTATCTTAAAGGCCAATATTGAAGGAAAAGATTGACATGTGGTCCACTTGCTGGTGACTATGAATAATACAAAAATGTTTAAGCCATATAGATATACTTGAAGTGTGTTTATCGAATTTTGAAATCATTAAGGAGCCAAGCAGAGCAGCTTAGCAATAAGGAATTACGGGGCATAAAAAGCCGTATAACATAGTCCATCCCCACTGTTGAGGCAGTGTAGGAGGTGAGGCTTGGCAGTCTGCTGGGATATAAGAAAAAAAGAATCTACGTGGTAGCAGAGAATTGAAATGGAAAGAGTGGAAAATTCCACCAAGCCTGCTGACTCATGGCCAACTATATAGGCTGCTCTCCTACAGATGGTTAAAGCTCCATAGAGAAAGGACACAGGAAGTGTGGGAGAGTTCTCCAGGGCCTGGAATCAGCATCAGAGTGGCAACTAAGAGTCTACGTAACAAGGGATGTGGAGAGAGGAATTAAGTGTGAGAAAGAAGAGATGTATTTTTAAAGCTCCAAGGTGCCTTCCACCAGCTAAGAGGATGGGTTAAAGTATTGCTGACGACACTAAGGAGTAAGCTGCCTCCTGTCACTAATTAGACCCCAATCACAGATCATCGCACATAGAAATTAGGAATACATGTGTTTAAACATGGAGGCAGTGTGGCATACAAAAACAACAACAACAACAACAACAAAAACCAGTAAGCCTGTCTCAAGACCCAGAGTTAATGTTTACATGCTGTGATATTGAGCATATTTACCTTTTTCTCTTAACCTCTGTTTCTTCCACAAAATATGGATAATTCTGCCCACACAGTATAACTTACAGAGTTACGAGATTCAAATGAGACAATAGAAGTAAAAATGTTTATGATAAATTGTAAAGTGCTAAAAATATGTATAAGGCCATACATTGGAAGACAAAGTAATTATTTCTGGTAACCTCATTGAATATTTTTTGAAAAGTGAGTTTTCTTATTTACTTAAAATACAAATCCATTTATTAAAATGATTATTATATAATAGATATGCTTAGGCATACATCTATTTTATAAGTAGGATTTGCGATTGCAAATATTTAAAAGAATGGTACTCATAAGTTAATAAGTGTACATTTGCTAATCTGTAGCATTCCTAGTTTCAATTTGATTGTTTTAGATACTAAATATTAGCCATAAATATTAGATTGTTTTTTCAACTCTCCAATATCTTCACTCACGCAATACTCTACTTGCAAACCAGCTTGAACTCAATTTCTGAACTATTCTTAACTAAATCAAGAAGCAGCCTCAGTACATCTGTGCCTTATTTAGGGGGTTTGGCATTCTTCCCCCTCTTCTTCAACTGGCTATAGGCAGCTTCTGTGTTGTTTCTGAGACACAATGCCCTGGGGGGCCTGCCTGTTGGCTCTCCACATCTGAGGAACTTGTCTCTCCCATTCATTGGCACTTTCTCTCAACTCCTGTTTCAAGTGTACTCTTGATTACCTGCATCCAGCACAGCATATAGTACTAAGCACTCAGTAATTGCCAGTTTGATTCCTGTTCTTCTGCCTCACCTTCTGATGAGAACTCAAATTCATCTGACCTGCCAGAGATCCTTGAGACTGTAGTTTTACCTTAAAATCTAAGCTTTAGTCTTGTCATCCTTGTACAAAGTTCTCGAGCCTGTTTACCTGGTAGGCAATAACTGAAAACACAACCTAGATTTCTAATGCTATGTGCAATCCCCTGTTTTTCCATCTCTAACCCACATAATGATATTTTCTTCTATATTGACCAAACCTCATAAAAATTTGACTTTGTTCATAGGTCCACTCATTTGAAATTCCATTGTTTGGAACCCCAATCATTTGGCAGATCTAATGTCAGCCCCTCCAATTCATATTCCCAGTCTTTTCAGACAAATCACCATGCCCACAATAAGTCAATAGATATAATACCCAAATCCAATCTAATGTAAAATATACACACATGCATGGCCAGATATACGTATATGTGTATACATACCTTTATGTAAATACATGTACATAAATATGCATATATGTACATAGTTGTGTTACATATTTACAGATATTCCTTTTTTTTTTTGCAAACTCAGACTATCATGACATGTAGTATAATTGCCATTTAAGAGAAGCTGAAGATTTAAGATTAAATATTTTTAAAATCTGCTGACCCTTAGATGAGTCGTTCTTGAAAAAGAACCAAGTACAAACCCACACTAGGCTTGGCAATAACTAATAATATTATCTGCCTGTCATTTTTATAATAACTGAAATTGTATTATATTTTTATATTGTTATTATAATGTTCCCTTGCAAGGAAACAATAATGATGGCATATTTCTACAAAGGGCAAATATATGTAAAATTGTTATTTCAAAATTAGTGAACGTTGGGTCTTCATTTTTATATTAGATATACATAAAAATCTGGAAATGTGGCAGGTTCTCTGTAAGTGCTTTCATAGCAAAAATTAACTGTTTTGCTATATATCTGATAAATGTAATATCACAAGAATGAAAGCTTTCTGAATATTTTACATAGATTTAGCCATCTGTTACATAGAACACTATGATTTCTATTAGTTCATAAGTAGTCTGACTTGTTTTAAAAAGAAATAACTCATATATTTAAGTAATAAGTTCAACAGAGAAACAGGCAGAGAGAAAATATTAGAGAACACTAAAATGGTTGTGTCTTCACTAGGCAATGAAAGTGATTTATTACAGGGCTCCATCAATCTGAAGACATCTAAAGATGGAGGCAAAATGCATCTGTCTTCCTGGCAGATAGAATGTGAAGCAGCTTAGAATAAAGCAATAGAGAAGGGCAAGGTCTGTGGTGAACTGGAGAATGCATGCCCCATCTAAAAACAGTTCAAAGAGATTTATTTGGTTGGTTGTTTATTTGTACATTTAATCTCACTAACATGAACACAGAGACACCCATCCCAATTGTTCTGACCAAACAAAATACATCTGTGAGCCACATTTGACAGATGTGCAGTGAAATTAAGCAGCAAATATCCAATGGAAAAACATATCTAAAGTAAAATATAGATCCTTTTTAAAAATTGGTTTTTTAAAATGTAGGTGGAGCAGTAAGGTCTGTCAGACTGTGATATATAATTAATGAAAAAAATGTTATTTTTTACCACAGAAACAAGAAAAAGTTGAATATGAAAAAAATACAAAAAATGTTTACAAGAGTTATTTTGTTATTTGATCCAGCCAACATATCATAGGCTTACAAATCTCCTTTCTTGAATGTAAACACATTTTCTCATTAGGAATAATTTATAAATATATCAAAACAGCATTACAAAATTATCATAAAATTGTGGTGTCATTTCTTGAAGTTACTGTTAAGAGAAATTACATTTTAAAACAAGTGTTCATGCATGTGTGTGTGTGCACATGTGTGTGTATATATATATGTTTTGCCCAAGGGAAGGTGTATTCAAAAAGTACAAAAAGTAACTATTATTTCTGTCTCTCAAATAAGAGTGTGGGTTATTTGCTGGATTACAGAATTAAATAGAAAATAAAACAAAACCTTTATAAAGCTGTAACTATGGTACTTTATTTTATATATTACATCTTAAAATCTACAAGAACTACTTTTCCAGAGTAATTCTTACAAGCCAAGTCATTTCTATAAGATTCAACAAACTGAATGTTATCTTATTTCAAAGGTAAAGTAAGCTTTTGAGAAGTAAAAAGCAGTTTTAAGTTCACATAGTGAAACAGAAATGAATTCAATTTAGAGTGTGAGATTCCTGATTTCAAAGTACATACTTTTTACCTATTTTGACTACCTTATAATTTTGTCTTTGATATGTATTATGGTAACATTTGTGATGAATTTACTTTTTTTTCGTATCTCAGTTTGAACTAAATTAGCTATAATTAGCTCAGACAATAGAAATATTTTTGGTTTTAATATGTATTATATTCTAGGTTTAATTAATTGAACTTGATTTGACTCACTGTCTTGTCATTTTTGGTAATTGTTTAAGTCCATGTATTTCTGAAATAATTACATAGAAATAATTAATTTTGGAAACCGGAAAACAATATTTAGTGATAGGATTGTATGAAGAGTATTGAGATTTGGAAAGATTGCTTTCTCTAGGGATAGACAAGTCCAATTCAATGAAAAATTCCTCACCTCATCTGTGTGTAAGCAAAACACAAATATTGAAACAAATATATTTGCACCAATAATATAGTCAATTCAGAATATTGGAAAGAGCCACACTTTTCCGATGACTTTCATCTTTGGAATTCATATTTTTGGGCCCAATTAGCAATTATTTTCTCTCTATATATATATATATATTTTTGCACTCTGAATACAATCACACCAACGTCTTTTCCATTTTATAACATAGACACTAGTTCCGGGTGATTAAAAGCAAAAGAGGGGGGCTTCAGCATTACATTTAAATTATATACCTCAAGAGCTGCATGAGATGGATTTTTACCTCTACCAAATTAAATCATCTGTATTGGTCATATTGACCTTCTCTCCCAAATTCTTTGGGAATAGCTAGTTGTTAAAGGTGAAAATATACATTCAGAAAGATTTAAATATTTTAAAACTCCATAGGAATTTATGAATTTTAAACATAAACAATTATATTAGAATAACTTTGCAAATAAATCAATGTGTTGTGCTGCATTTTGAGTAAGGAAACATTGAGTTGTGCTAACTTTTATTTCTACTTTTTCTAATATTCATTTAATTAAGAGATGAGTAACAGCTCTCTCACCCCCCAGACTATCTGAAAGGTTAGAAATTTATAAATACACACACACACACACACACACACACACACACACACACACACACACACACACACTCGTATGTATATTTATATCTATCTATATACAGATATATCTTTCCCAAAGCCTCTTGGAGACTCTCCTGTGCAAAATACCTTCAAGCTTAATCTCCAAAGTACTAAAATAGATATAAACAGGTAATTGCCATATAATATTAAAATTGATATTTAAAAAAATAATTACAACCTAATTAAATTATGTCTTTCTCTCCTAGGTCAATGTAATTTAAATAGAATCAAGGAAGGAAGTAAATGGGTTCAATTCTCACATTCGAACTACCTCACAGTGACCACTCAGGTGTGGAATTTTCTAATTAGAAAAAGAGCTCAAAACTAAGAGCATCTATCTAGGAAAAAGAGTAAGATAAACAGCAGATATTTCCCTTCTATGTACTTTGTTATTGCCATAATCTTTAACTAGAATGATATATGGGTTTTGAGATATGAGTTTGATATGTTTGTTAATAACATGTGATTAATTACATTTAAACCTGAGTTCCACTGGCTTTCTCAATTAATAAATAAAGTCATATGCCTCATAATGATATTTTAGTCATCAATGGACCTCATAACCTCATATATAATGGTGGTTCCATAGGACTATAATACCATATATTTACTGTAACTTTTTTTTATGTTTAGAGAGACACACAAATACTTACCATCATATTACGATTACCTACAGTTTTCAGTACAGGAACATGCTATGAAGATTAACAGCCCCGGAGCAATAGGCTGTAACATATAGCCTGGGTGTATAATAGGCTACACATCTAGGTTATGTAGGTGTACTCTATAATGTTCAAATAATGACAAAAGTGCATAATGACGCATTTCTACAATGTATCTCTATATAGTAACTGTCTTCTGCAAAGGCCAGAGCATTTACAAACACAGTATTTTAACAATTAGTGTATGTTGTATATTTAACAGCATTTGTTTATTTAAACATTCAATATTTTTCTTTCTAAACAAATTAGTTTAACTTACTAGTGTTGGTATTCTTAATTATATTTTCATTTCAACATGGTTAAATGTTTTATCTTATTCATTTGAAAATAATTTTTCCTACCATAATTATATTTCAAATATAATTATTTTATATTTGGAAATAACTGTTTTACTGTATATCACATGGGTAGTAGTCTTTATTTATCTAAAATGTAATGAATAAATAACCTCTCACTAACAGATAAAGAAAAACAAATTAAATCTTTTCTATAAGTATTATTTAAATGAATAAAGAAATTTACTCTTTAAAATAAGGAAGTTAACATTTTTTATACATTCAAGAAATATCCTGTGTAAACTTTAGAAATGCTGTTAATACTTGGAAAAACATTGATTTATAGACCATTTGGAAAAAGGAAGGGATGATTTATTTATTTATCAAAGATGGAGACAGAGTAGCATTTTAGATATTTCAGCTACAGTTTTCCACTTGGATGGTAAAGGCAGTGAATGAAATTCGTGATTGTATTTTTTTGCTTTGGGGCAGTAGGTGCTTTACTTACAATTTAATGCATAGAAATGTAACTGCACAACAGCTTCTAGTCACCAATCATTTTTGTGATCTGTAATCCAGTAATACATTTTAATGCAAAGGAAAGTAAGGGATCAGGGTTAATATTTCACGTGACTGTGATTCAGCAGTTCCTGTGAAAGGAAGTGGCATGAATAAAGGTAATTAAGAAGTGGCAAATAAAATAACGAAGGGAAGAAGGAAAAGATTTAAGAAATAGAATTAGGAAAGCCTCGTAGTGAAAGAAAGTAAAGCTGAAGTAGAACTTGAGCAGGAACAGAGATTCGCTTAGTGTGGATTAAAAGCCCTTAACAATTTCTGGAAACTCACGTCCTGTCACAGACTAAATATGAATATGTCCTCAATTTATTAGGTTATATATATACATATAAAATATTTATATTATATGCACATATATGTTAATATATATCATAATATCTATAACCATGTCATAAATATTCTTGAGCTCCTACTATAAACAGGACATTGTCCTAAGAAATAAGGATATACTTGATGAAAACAATGAACAATTACAATAGTTGAACAATAAAAACCTAAACACGTAAAGGCAAAATGAATGATGAGTTTTCCAAGGATATCCATTAGAACTAGACAAAAAATTTAAAACAATGTGTAGAATTAAGATGTAATTTTGGTGTGTAATATTTTTTATTTAATTTCTACTTTATCTTTCAGTTAAAGGTATAAATTCCATATTAAAAGCTACCATCTTAAGAACTCATTTTGTACTAAGAATCTGCAGAATATTATGGTGTTCTCCTACTGTTCTCCAGAGGATTTGTTTCCTTTATATCATAAACAGAGGATTGCTTCCTCATTGCTAGATCTCAAAAGAAAAAGAAACTGGTCTTTCTAAGGTCATGGTTTAATAATAGTCAAAGAGAAAATTATTAGCTAAAGGAGTTGCTGCTTTTTGTAAAACGTTTTTCAACTTTACAGTTTCTTTATTTAAAAAAAACATCCCTTAACCACTAGCTAAATCTGGAACACTTTTTAAAAAGTCTAAAGATCTTCATTTGCTATAAATTTGGAAGACCTAGAGAAGTCACTGTACATCTTTTTTATGCCAGTAGATCAACACAGCATTGTTGTACTGTTAAAATGCATTCTTTAAAATCTTGTAAGTTTAGTGTTCATCAAGGATGAGGAAAAATTATTGGAGTTTTATATGCCTTTATAATAAACCCAAGTAATTTTTTTTTATAAAAACCCTGTGCTAAACTCTTCTGAGTTTGGCTGGTTCATGCAAAAAAAAAAAAAATGGTGGTATATACATTTGTGAAATTTGTTTTGACTTTCCATACATGCATCTTATGTAATCAATCACATACAGGCATTGCTTTTTCAGAGCGTAATTTGTAATACAGATATAAATCAGTGGTGTTCTAATAAATGTTTAATGACTGCATCTTAAAGCAGGGAAGCTGATTTTTAATGTTGACTGATTTACGTAGGGCTAATACTCTGAGCATGGCTAAACTCAAGCCTCCAAGTAGCATCACTGGTAATGCTGTTGGGAAGAGGAAAGCCAGTAGGATTCAGTACAGCACTGGGATATTTGATCTAATATAGGTGGCTGTCCAACATCATTTGAGGGACCACTAAGTAAGAAATAATGCCGCCAACTAAACTATGACACTTTTATAAAAATTATTTTTTTATTGTGCACTTATTTGAAAAAACACTTTAAAAAATCCTCTAGCCCCAGAAGTGTTTCCTATTCTCTATTCAAATTCAGAGAAAGAGAGAGACATAGAGAGACAGAGACACAGAGAGAAACAGAGCAAAAGAAAGAGACAGACAGAGTGGGAATAAAAAGTCAGGATGGTTGTGCTATCACAGCCTATAGACACCACAACTAAGTTGTGGCTCCCCAAAATCTCGGTTGCCTTGCTGTGTGTGTGTCTCGTGTAAAATTAATTACAAGGATATTAAGGCTCATGCTTTGCAGAGAGGGGTTAGTGCAAAAGGACTGCATTTACCATTCCAGGGAGATTCAAAGTGGAGAGGGGGGGAACTGCCAGAGCCCTTACATTAACAGTGGCTGTCCTTCCCCTTGGGGAAGTCAAGGTTGGGGAGCAGCAGAAATCAAATCCAAAGTAATTATAAGACACCATATCCCAATTTCAGAGTTGTCAAAATTTGAAAAACATAGCCCTGGAATCAATAAGATATGATGTATTAAATGCAGCATTATTGATAGCTAAAAATGAGAGAACACTTAACATGTACAAAGTGCTCTGCAGATATTTTAATTTCCTTTTCATTGAAAGTATACTTCAGAGACTTCCAGTTTCTGGTCCAGCATGTAAGCAGCATGGGAATCATCACTTCTGCCTTCACAAAAAGAAAAAAAAGCAAACTAAAAATCAACAACTCTTCAAAGATTCGTCTGAGAACTGAGATCACAGAGCAAGCCACTGCCCCAACAATTGGAGAGAAAGACAAGCAAATACAGAGAACCGCAACTTACTGGAGCAGAAGTCTGTGGGAGCCAGCATCGACGTAGGAAAACTTAAGCTATAATTGATGAATTGCTGGAGGCTTGGTGTGGACAAGCCTGAGAATTAAAATCTCCAAGGGGACCCAGTGAGTTTCACTGCCAGAAGTCCTACAAGGAAGAAAGTAGAAGGCAGGCAGGAGAGTGAGGAAAGGTGGGAACAGAGATGGTAAGTATAGGAAAAAAAAAGAGAGGAAGGAACAAAATAAAATAAAAGCGTAAAAATAAATCTGTTGCTGATTTAGAACACAGTTCTAAAACTTTGATTCAACAATGTGCTAGCAACTGCAGCTTTTGTGAAATTAGAAATAATCTTTAAGGTGACAGTAATCGCTATCCATTTGTTCAGATAAATTATTATCTGGCTAACAACATGACGTGTGTGCAAAACCTCTCCTACCTGTTCAAAGAAAATGATGATGAGAAGGAAAAACTAGGGCTCATTTATTTCCTTTTTTCTGCAGTAACATCTACATGCTTCAGTTTGCAACGCAAAAAGAGATTACAAGATAAATAGTAATATTTTTTTCTTATTTAATAGTTACATTTATAGCATTGAAGTTTAAGAAAAATCAGAGTCTAGGGGAATGAAACCACACAAAGGAAACAGGAGCATTCAGTCAGACTCCATAGAACCAAAAACCATTGGAAAGCAATTTAATCTGAAGAACATTTAAAGTCTTGATTAAAGTCATCGGTTCCTGGCCAGCACTGATAGCATTATATCAGTGAGTCCAGGTTCACCGTCAGCCACATCAGAACAATAGTGCCTTCCGGGAAATTGTAACACCTATCCAGTTATATCCTAAAACAGTTTCAATATACAGACTTCAAAATTATGATGATGAATATATGAAAACAGAAAAAGTATATAGCACATTGATGAAAGAATTCATAATTTTGCCGTTAGCTCCAAACCAATGAGCAGAGACAAACTGCGATGCCCCAAGGAATTGCTAGAATAGCAGATAAATATAAGAGAACAAGCTTCTTCAGCAAAGCCTTTCTAGAAAAACAAAAAGTTTAGTTTTATTCTTATGTTCATCTCTTCTGCACCATTGTTTAAATTGCACAAGAGTGTTAAATATTTTTTTTTTTGGTCTCTCCACGCCAGCTTAAAACACTTCTCTTTCTCTTCAAAATGTTATAACGCACTCAGGAAAACAAATATACTAATACGTGAGTACCCAGCGTATACCCCAGCACTATGATCCTTTGTTAATTAGGTGGAATTTAAAACCACAAAATATAAAGAGAGAAATGAAGGCACCTTCATGTTTAGATATACAACTCCTTCTAAGTATATCCTAGAAGTAATTACTTCAAGTTAGCAGATGGATCAGGTTAAAATCATAATTTAAGTTTAAGGCTAACATCAAAAAGGTGAGGAAAGAGGGGAAGACTTGTGTGTTAAGAAACAGAGATTGTGAAATGAAACAGTATAGATGGTTGGAACCAGGGTAAATACACCTAATCTATGGCCTAAATCAGACTGCCAAGCACAGTTTTCTAAAAACTGTGTTTATGAAAATGATTAAACACCTATTTTTAAATGTGCTTCTCCCAAAATCTATAATTAATAGGTTAGTAGTCAACATGTGAAAAGTAAAGGACTGTGCTTAGTTCATTAAAAACATGGTCCTGATGCCGAGCTAGAGGCATTGCATTGTGTGGAAATAGCATCCATCGCTGCCACATCTAAACACAGGAAAAGAACAAATAAATAGACTCACTATGCTGGATGGGATCCTGATAGTCCATATATTTCCACCACCTTCACCTGTGCCGAACTGCATTCCTACCATGCTACAGGAGTTAATGTTTAACTTTTTCTTTAAAATCTATGGTACACCAAAGAAGAGAATAAATGAGTCTGTTGCCTCTCCTCACACTACTTCCTGACTTTTGACAACTCGTATTTAGGAAAAATTGTTTTCAAATTCTAAATTCAATATTTTTTTTTCTGTATGCAACCCATGTTCATTTTAGAGAAATTTTTGTTTCATGGTTTGTATAATGGGCCTAAGAATAACCATAAAACTTTGGAAGGAACGGAGTTATTTGAATTGTCATGCGTTCACCACAGATGTGTGACTAGGTCAGCTCTAGCTATCTGAGTAGAAATATTTCCTCAGAAAAGGAAGAAAGTAAGATTATTTCAGAGACAAGTCAGAAAGGATTTTCCTTAAGAAAATAGAGGGACAAGGAACTGCTGAGGCCAGGGTAATATTTAAATGCTATATACTCACTACATCATAGCAGCCGCTGATGAGAATAGATGCCTTCCCCATCAGAACATACGCTGGCTAAATGCAGCACTGACTGTGCCTGCCAGTGGGCGCCAGCTGATATCCAGGTCAGATCATTGGCTCCAGGATAGCTCAGTTTGTCATTTGGATGGGACCAGACAGACACCAGCTCAGCTGATATCAAAGGCCAGTGGGACTGATGGCCACACCAGTACAATGAAATCCCCCACATTCAGGTTTGTCCCAAAGCCCTAAATTGCTTGAGGTGCTTGTTACAACTGCAGATTCCTGAGTCTTGGTCAGACTTTTAGAATAAGAAATTATGTTCAAGACCACCCTGACTAACATGGAGAAACCCCATCTCTACTAAAAATACAAAATTAGCCGAGCGTGGTGGTGCATGCCTGTAATCCCAGCTACTCTGGAGGCTGAGGCAGGAGAATCACCTGAACCCAGGAGGCAGAGGTTGCGGTGAGCCGAGATAGTGCCATTGCACTCCCATCTGAGCAACAAGAGTGAAAGTCAGTCTTAAAATAAATAAATAAATATAAAAAATAAAATAAAAAAGAATAGGAAACTATGAGGTTTCTTCCAGGAATCTGAATCTTATTATGCCTTCTGGATGATTTTGATATTTGCTAATTAGAGAACCAGTGTACTACATGGTATGGATCAACTTAATAGACATATTCAGGAACAAAGTTTCCAAGTAAATTATCTCTATAGAGAAGAATAATTGGCATTATTTAAGCAAAATTGACTTAACCATCACCTAGCCAAAAGAAGCAAGGAATATATAAGTGTAAGAGTATCGTTCTATGTTAAAGTGACAAGAATAAAATTATATTATGCTCCCGGAGTATTTTTCTATATTTTTCAAGATGTTAGATACTTCTATCAACTCTCTGCTTAGTATGATATGTTTTCTAAATTTCTAGATAGAAATTTAAACCAATTAAAATATTTAACCAAAACTGACTTATACAGGAATATAAGTAATGCATGTAATTTAAGTTTAATCTCTTTTCAATTCTCTGTGAAACTGAAAATAAATACGTATAGAATGTTTTATGAAGAATCCATCTGCTCGCTGTCACCACATCTAGTTAACAAGAACTGTCTAGTCCCTGGACGTATATGCTCTGTTGTAACACTGCGTAATTCATACTGGAGAGAAAAAAAAAAAAAGAGGCCTAAAAGTTCTACTTCCCTGTTCTGATTTCACACATTCCAAGTAACCCCACAGTTGCAGATTCCATGTTTTCCAGATTATCTGATACTGGGAAAGTCTCCTCAGTGAAGGAACGGTTTATAGGTGTGTAAGTGGTTAATCTCCAGTGCAAAACTATAAATTGGCATTGTCTTACACATCAGTCTCATGTGAGATTCTTTTGTGTTGATTCCATTATATCAATTAACGGGCAATAGCTGGGCAATAATCATGTTTTCATACCTCTTGTCTAGAGTAACAATCCATTTGATGACCCAAGATACACTTCTTAAGAATGATTTATACTTAATATGCTTCTTAAGAATGATTTATACTCATCACTTAGTTTCCCTAGATGGCATCACTAACTCTTATCTCTCTCAATGCATTATCTCTTCCATTGCTCAATAAATTGGTATAGGCTCTAATAATGAAAGCCTTTAACTTAACAATATCAAAAACAACTTGAAAATAATTACATGGATCCCTGGGCTAAGGAAGCCTTAATGATATAATCAACTTTTTTCAAAAGGAAATCATTCCTTTTTTCTTCTACTTTTACTTCAGCAACATAATATTTGTTTCTAACATGTTTTAATTTTTCCTAATTTTGATTTGTGTAACCTTACTGTAATATATTTGGGGTTCTGAGATGCAAGCATCAATTTATTTTACTATCATCCTGTTTAGCAATAGAATCAGTCACGTGTGCTTCTTAAACAATATAAGAATATATATCCCATCTGTCCAGCCCAGAGTAGTTTTCTTATTTCATCATGATGCACTTTAATATTTAGAATCTACCAGCTACTTTTAAAATGTATTCATTCATTGATTTTTTTTCCAGTAAACATTCATTCAGTAAACATATTTCAGCACTTACCAGAATAGCAGGTCCTGAATATTAAGTCAAACTGTTGGTGAGGAAGGAGGACTCCCTTATCTGTTAGCATTCACAAAAGAAATAATATTTAAAAACAAAAGGCTGGTGGGGCATGATGAATCACGCCTGAAATCCCAGCACTTTGGGAGGTCTAGTAGGCAGATCACAAGGTCAGGAGTTCGAGACCAGCCTGACCAACATGGCAAAACCCTGTCTCTACTAAAAATACAAAAAGGAGCCGAGCATGGTGGTGCATGCCTGTAATCCCAGCTACTCAGGAGGCTGAGGCAGGAGAATTGCTTGAACCCGGGAGGCAGAGGTTTCAGTGAGTTGAGATTGCGCCGCTGCACTCCTGCTTGGGCAACAGAGCTAGACTCTGTCTCAATAATAATAATAATAATAATGATAATAAATAAATACTAAAGGCTAAATGCATTCATTTGTTCATTGTAAAACATTTGTTGAGTACTTACAAGACTGCAAACTATTTTCTAGGCCTTAGATACATTGTAGGCTTTAGGATTATATAACCTAGGTATTTCCATATCCACCTTCTCTGTTTCCTCAATGAATGGTAGGTTCTAGTTATCTCTAAGGAGATCAGGAGATTTGGTCCTCTTGTATGTGTCTGGTCTCTTGCATTATATAGTATTATGTACATTATATACAATGTTTATATTGTACTTATATATACTATGCTTTTGGAATATGACCTTTCTGATATTTTTCCAGTGACAACTCCTGAAGTGTGAGTTCTCATTTAAGGCAATTCACTGTCCTTTGAATGTAAGTGTGAGCTACCCAGCACAAAAGATATTGTATTGGTTATGTTTTAAACAACGAATCTTATAAGAATGTGTCTTATAGCTATTTATTTCACTCCTGATCTTTCCTTCTCTAGTTTGCACATTGCCCGTTCTCCACAAAATGCCATGCCTTCCTACAAGTGTCTGTATTCCACAAAAGCCTACTGCTACCCTGGGGAAAATTTAACCTCCTACCAACAATAGGAAGTTTTTTCTCTTACTCCTTTCCTAAACCCTAGGCCTGAAGTTGAACTCGGGACTCTAGCGGGTAGGAACAACAGTCAACTCTGTCCAGATTTGAAAGTCTTAAGTGAAATATGTGCTTCAACCTATGATCAGAGCTTCCCTTAGAGGAGTAGTTACTGGTAAACAGCTCTCACGTATATATTCACTCAGATAGCACAGTCTCACCTCATATCAAGATTTCAGTTACACTATATAGGTACAATGATCCTCCGTTATTGGACAAGGCATTATTAGGCTCTTTCCTGCTCATGCTAAAGCTCAGTGTTACACACACACACACACACACACACACACACACACACGCAAAAGTGTCTGTAGCATGCTGCTGCTTTGCTGATTTACCCAATTGCACACGGAACAAATAGAAATTGGATATCTACTGTGTGTCAAACACTGTTCTAGGCTCTGAGTATCCAACAGTATCTAGAAGATAAGTAGATTGCTTTGGATATCAAACAAGAAGAGTTATAGGCCTTAAATCATGACATGAAGAATTCTAAGGTTTAAAAGCAGTAGAAGAAGATGCACCTGAAGAGGAGGCTAAGAAGGAGAGTTCAAATACTTGAGAGAAATACCATGGGAGGATTGGGGCATGGAAGCAAAGGGAAGAGAGCATTTCAACACATGTTGTTGTTGTTGTTGTTGTTTTTAGAGACAGCATCTTGCTCTGCCATCCAGGCTGGAGAGAGTGTAGTAGTGTGAGCATAGCTCACTGCAACCTGGAACTCCTGGGCTCAAGTAATTCTTCTACCTCAGCCTCCCAAAGTGCTGAGTTTACAGGCATGAGCCACTGTGCCTGACCAGCATTTTTTAAATATAGGTAGAAAGTCTAGCAAGTAAAGAAATAGAAAAGGTCCATTAGATTCACTGACCTGAAGATTACTGGTAATGCTGGTGAGAAATGTCTGGTCATGTGATGGGAGAGGTGGTGAAGCCTGATGGGACTTAAATAGAGAGTAATGAGGTATGAAGAAGTCGACTTGGTGAATACAGTAAACTTAGTTTAAGGGAGAGAGAAAGCAGTGGCTATGGGGAGACAGGTTGATGAATTAGTTTTGCTGTTCTTTTTATTCTTCACAAAAGCTAACTTGTATTAAGGACTTACTCTGTGGCATGCACGCTTAAGCACTGTGCACCCATTATCTCATTCAATCCTCTTAATCACCCACAAAGGTAAATATAAATTTTATCCTTGCATTAATAAGTCACAAATGAGTCTACTGCTTACAGAATTGAGCTTGAAACTAAATGCTAGAATTTCACTAATGCTGTCCACAAAAGCTAGCTATCTTAACCACCACACTCTCTCAAAGATAGGGTCTGTGGAGCCCTGCTACTTCCATATATTGTTTTCTTCTTACCCCAGTCACACATTTGAACTTCTGGTTCTTGGATTGTATTCTGTGTCTAAGCTATTAGCAAACAGAATGAGACCTGTCTAGTTCCTGCCTTAGGAAAGCAGGATTCACAATGAGGAACATTCTCCAAACAGAAGAGAGTTTTTTAGAATAGCCTGAGAAGCCACACGATGTGGCAAATGGTCTCTAAAGTCCCAAAAGACGTTGCACAAAAATAAGGAAAAAATATTGACACTAGAATACATGTTTTCTCATAAATAAATTGAAATACAAGTATATTGGGAGTCAGAGGATAAAGGATGGGATCCCAGGTCTTCCATATGGTAATGAAGTGACTTCCAAAAAGTTAAGCATTTTAAGACTTACTGTCCTCTTCTATAAAATAATTTAAAATGACATGTGGATTAGATGTGATATAAAGGTAAGGGGAGAGAAAAATGTGCTGATTTAAAAAATGCAACAGGTTCTGTACTCTAGGGCTTAACTAAATTCTGTCTTTGGTAAGTTTTTTATGTGAATATTTCGTTGTAGAGATGTAAAACATGGACTTATCCATGGCCTTTTAAGAAACTGAAAACAGGGAGTAACTGCGTGTTAAGACTGTACTTAAGAATTCTATTTCATAAATAAGATGTTATGAAGGTCTTCCTTTTTCTCTGAAAAGATAATTATAATAACCTTTAAAAGCTTGTAGTTCCTGAAATAGGATTTGTTAAATGGACCATGTAAAAAAAAAAAGGTTATTATCTTATTTGGGGGAAGGGGACAAATTGCCTCTCAATAACACGGAAGCAGAACAGGGAGAAAGGCAAAGCAGAAGCTCACTCTAAGGCATGGCAGAAACAATGCACCCAGCAGCCATGTAGTTTTCCTTTTCTGCTTTGTAATTCTGTTATCTTCTATGAAAGATTTGATCGCATGTATTCAATGCACAGCCTTTATTCAGTATGTTGCTGTGATTAAAGAGGAAAGCCTGAACCCACCTCTAGGGCAAAGCTGACTAGGGATGAGGGTTATGCTTGGAGTAGTCATCAGAACATAGATGGTCAGGGGAGCTGAGAGACAGACTCAGGAGTCACAGTGAAGGGAAGGGTAACAAGAAATGGCTGGGAAAAGACAGATTCTTGCTGCAATTTTCAGAAAAAATTCGTGGGGGAACTGGACTTTTTGTGCTCACACAGAATGGGTCTATGGCAGACACTGGCAGCGTCCAGAGTCCCTTGGGACTCGCTGGTTAATCTCTGTACAACCATCTCTCAGCTCCAGTACATTTTGCAGCCAGCTGCTTGTACCTTCCACTCTCAGAGGACTGACACTTCGCCCTTACAGAGAGCCAAATGTGCAAGGGATTGAGGTAGGTCATCCAGCTATGAGCCCTAGCAATGACTGAAGAGTATGAGAGCACAGCTCCACTACGTAGCTGAAAGTCTGGACAAAGCCAGGCTCCCCCGAGGAGTTCCCTGATGGTTCCGAGTCCGGGATTCACCTAAACTCAAAGGATTGTCTGGCCATCTCATCCCAGTCTGGATTCTCCTGCTGTCTCCTAGGGAACTTTCTTAACAAATCCCTTGCACCTGTATCCTTGCCTCAGGGTATACTTTAGGGGGAACTACTGTAAGACCTGGGCTCTGCTCAAGGTGATTAGGAAAGTGAAGGGAAGTTGCACCCATTACTGGAGGACTTAGAGACCTTGGACTCTTAGGGCTAGTTATATAACGATGCCTAACATACAGTGCATATTGATCATCAAATCTCATTTCCCATGCCCGCCAAAATACTTGCGTGGAAAATTAATTCCTGGCTATCTCTCAATAAAATGGTGATAGTTGTTGGGATTGACTTAGTCTTTTATGGTAATATATCTGCAAAACATTTTAGGTACTTTTTTAAATAAGAAATTTTTCAAATACAAATATTTACATCAAAATTTAAATAGATTGTGTGTGTATACCTTATTTCAGAAATGGAAACTGGGAGAATGATTTTCAAAATTAAAAAAGTAAAAAATCAAAAACTTCATATTTTTTATGGCATTTACTATGTATTAGTTGTGTTTTTAACTGTAATTCCCCTCTTTTGCATGGTAGTTATCTGAAAATCTAGACATGAGGTTCTAGATTTCAAAAAAAGCAAATATACATGTTTGCCAAATAGACAAAGCAGTTTGTTTATCATTTTATAGTAAATACACTTAGTTTTTCTCCTTTCTGCCAAATATTGATGTTATTATACTAATCATGTTTGAATATACATAGACCAGAGTTATACACATGTAAACCTTACTTTTTAAAACAAATATATTAAATAACTTGAAAGCTGAACTTTAATATCCATAAGGTATTGCTTCTCTCCCTTCTCCTATTTTCTTTCCCCTTTTCTTTCTTCATGTTCATCACCATAGGCCTATTAAATGTAGATTATTTGAGTGACATAATATTCTCCTTTTGTAATATATTAGTTTACTGTTACTCATGAACAATCCGATTATTGATAAAAATATATAGCTTTCATTTTAACCTGATTATCATCCAAAATAATATCTAAGCTTGTCTCTATCACAAATATTTTAAATATCATTATGTTATGACAAAATACAGTGCTCTATTATAAGCTTTCACCATCCTACAGAAAAAAATGGACATCACTAAAAAATAAATCAATGTTTTCAAGTTAAAAAAAGGACCAATAGAATTTAACATGCGTGTAAATGTTATAATAATGTTTTAACAACCCCACAAGTTGTTGTTATGTTTTTTAAAGTGGTTATAAAAGCAGTTAGGGATATTTTGGTGTTTCTCTATCTCTTTAGGATGAAGTAAGAAGGAAAGGCATTACTATCACTATAAGAAGTATTGACTTTTTAATACTGCTGCACCTTTGATGTCAAACACCTAATATTACTACCTATGATATTAAATTTTGGTTATCTCTACCTATGACATTGAAAGTTACTGGCCCATGGTGCTACCACAAAAAAAAAAAAAAAAAAATTTTTTTTGCTGGCTTTAGCAACAGCTCCTGCTTTTTCTGGAAATATTTGCTGGCCTGCCAAAATAGCACATATCTTGGTGATAGATAGGATGGACTTGACTATTAAGCCATCTGTTTGCTGGCTGCTCTGATTTCTCTGCTTCTCCTCTGCATGGCTGCCATCAAGAAGGAAGACCAAAGAGACCAATTTCTACCATATTTCCTGGATGACTTTAACTAGCAAGTTTCAAGCTGAAAGGGAATGATCTGTACATGGCATCCTTTGCTAAGACCACTGATATGTGGAAGAGATGTTAAATATATTTAAACAGAATGACACATGTAGAAAAAAACTCGACTAGAAATTCAAAGATTCTTCTTGGAGGACAAAAATGACCGAGTCACTTAGAGTCAATTCTTCTGATTAGGAATGTCTTTCTCAAGGACCAATTCTGAATCACCTGTGAGTAGGGGAAGCAGTCCGAAAGATAACTCCTTTTATTTTCTGCTTCACTTTACTTTACAGGCTGAAATATGTCCCCAAAAAAACTGTAAAAGGGGAAAATATGTTTACTTTGTTATATTGTGTTTCTTAGAGTTAGCAATATGATGCCTGAATATTGAGTTTAATATATATCATCATTTTCTCACATGAAATGGAATTGCTTAGCTAATTGATTATCTTTTTTTTATTTTTTGAAACATATTTCTACCCCACTGGCCTGTTCCCTGATTGTTTCCTAAGGAAAAGTTGGCAGTCATTGATGTATTCTAGAGTAGCAGCTATCAAACATTGGAATTGAGTAATATTACACTATGATTGTGTATTGATTTAGAGACTAAAGTAGAATTACCACTTTTGGGTACTTTTTTTTCCCTATTGACAAGAAAAATAGTTTATGGACTTTGGAGTAGCACTGTAGCTCTAGTTACTGTCTGAGAAATTCAAGAATTACTTTTAAAATATTTATTTACCCTAAAAGGAACAAGGCAGGTACTTACATTAAACAAAAGAAAACATCTGTACCTCAGATAATTAGACATTTTAATATAATCAAGAAAAAAATTAACATTAAAGGTATTTTATAGATTAAATGCAAAATAAAAATTTTCTATTACTATATAATTTGGAAAAATAGAAAGGTTGGCATTTTATTCCTTTAGACCACAAACACTTAACAAGCACCTTCTTTAGTTTATACAGTTACCCTATGTGTCAGAGGCATTTGAACAAAAATGACTCCATCTTGAATAGAGCTTGAGTGAAGTAAGGCTGGGACTTGCTGGGCTGCATTCTCAATAGGTTAGGCCTTCTTTGTTACAGAACGAGATAGGAGGTGGACAAATGATACAAGTCACAAAGACCTTGCTGACAAAACACATGTGATAAAGAAGCCAACCAAAATCTGCCAAAAGCAAGATCATGATGAAAATGACCTCTGGTCATCCTCACAGCTCATTGTACACTAATTATAATGCTTTAGCATGCTAAAAGACATTCCCACCAGCCCCATGACAGTTTACAAATGCCATGGTGACATCTGGAGGTTACCCTATATGGTCTAAAAAGAGAGGAACCATCAGTTCTGGGAATTGCCCACCCCTTTCCTGGAAAACTCATGAATAATTCACCCCTTGTTTAGCATATAATCAAGAAGTAACTGCACATATATTCAGTTGAGCAACCCATGCTGCTACTCTGCCTATGAAATAGTCCTTCCTTCATTCCTTTACTTTCCTAATAAACATGCTTTCACTTTACTCTGTGGACTTGTCCCCAATTTTTCCTTGCATTGAATCCAAGAACCCTCTCTTGGCATCTTGATCCTGCTAACATAAGGTTAAGAGGTACAAGAGTAAATCAAACATAGATGCTTCCCTTCTATAAAGAACTTACATACAATCAAGCAATGGAAATGAAAATAGTATACAATCAAAATTCAAGATAGAAAAGGAGAAGTAATTAAGTTTAATTTCCTTTGTCGTTGTTGTTGTTGTTATCTTTGTGCACCACAAATAAAATCCTGAGCCCCCTAATTGACTGAACAGACTCCCTCTTAGCCAAGGGCAGCCCAGAGAAACATGAATAATGAAATTTCCAGTTGTAATAGGATGGGAGGTCAGACATGCTTCATCATACCCCCTTTCTTTTAGAGTTTAGACACAGCTGACCAGCATTAATGTTGAAATGGAGATCATAAGACTAACAGAACAGACTCTGTAGAAATAAGATACTAACTAATAAACAAGACCTGGGGCTATGCAAGGCAAGGGTTAAGTCACACCTTACAAACAATAAATTCTCATTAAATGTGTTTTTCTTTGGGTTTTTTTAAATAAAAATAACCAGGGAGTTAATATAATGTGGTGTACTTTCCAGCCTGACTCTGATATAGAATCTCATGATAGATAGCAGACCCTGAACGATATCAATATATTTTAACCTCAAAATATATTTCTTTGACATATTTTGAAATGGAGCAGGTTGCAATGGCTCTGCAAAACCATCTTTTGTGAAGGAATTTTGCATCTGTAGAGGATCTCCATTATGTAGCCCAGCTTTTCCTTTCTAGGCCTTCCCCAATCTAGGAGAGTCTGATAAGTGACATTAAAGTCTGAAAAAATGACATTTACCATCTATTCTCTCTGAGGGCTGTTACCTATGAGCCTTCGTCTATACAATAAGAGCCTTGGCCCACACAACTGTTCATATTTTAACTCAGTCATTCCTTTCTAATGACTTCAAGTTCTTGGATAATAGCATAATTATCAATGGACTGTCAACTAAAGAATCCCCCAGCTTTGAGATGACTGCCTTTTGAGACTGGACTAAGGTATACTTTTGCTGAAAGGAAATCTTTAGCCAAATTCAATTTAACAGAATTTAATTGAGAAAAGAACAATTCATGAATTGGGCAACCACCCAAGCCAGAATAGGCTCAGAAAGACTCCAGCACAGCTACATGGTTGACAATTTATGGACCAAAAAAGTGACAAGAGAAAATGGAAGTGAGGTGCAGAAACAGCCAGATTAATCACAGCTTAGTGTCTGCCTTATTTGAACACATTTTGAACAGTTGGCCTCTTTTGATGGGCCGAACTCAGTGATTGGCACAAGAGTAGCTAACAGTCTGTTTACACTTCCATTTAGGTTATAACTCACTACGCAAAAGAAACCTTTAAATAAAGCTCAAAATATGTAAAGAGGCAGCATTAAGCTAAACTCTGTTTAACGCCATTCACGTATTGATTCATATATTTTTCTTTTACTTCTATGTCCCTAAAATGTAGCAAACCAAACTAACCTGACTGCCCAGGAACCACTTATTCAATGCCTCATGGGTTTGTGTTTTCTCTGGACCACAGTCACCCATATTGACGCAGAATAAACCTCTCTGAAACATTTTGTAGAGTTTGGTTTTTCTATTAACACCTTCAGAACAGTATATCTCACATATTCTTTACCAGTAGAGAGCAAGTTTTTGCTTACTGGTGCCACAATTAGGACTCAATCCTGTGTTAAATAGATATACAAAGAATCCTAAGTCCTTGGAAGGAAAATGAATTATACAGTGTGGTGTGTTAAAAACCATAGCAATATCTGAAGTAGATGCAGTTAGCATTACACTCTAAATATTCAACTTGAGCAGATGGTGTGAAAAATTAAAGGATAAAAGTGTTCCAGTACGTACTGTATAATACCATTATAGTATAATTAATCAGCAATACCGATACTTAATAATTAGTGTGTTACTCTAACGACTGGGCAAAGGAAACCATTATGTTTGTAGGTATGGGCATCACCAACCGAAATGTTAGGCTGCTGTTTAGACTCAGCATTCCTGAGGACCACTGCTTTTTGCCATATATGTTAAATTCAGGTGGATTATTTTGGTTTCATGTGCCACTTGATCCTTTGTTGTCATTATCAAGTTTTGAAAATAAAGATAAAAAAATTTGATTTGTTACTGACAGTTTTAACTAAACCTCTCACTAAAGGTTGACAATCTAATTTTAATACCCAAATGAAATAAGAAATCAAAACTTGATTAAATCCTAAATTATACCAAAAAAAAATACCAATAGCCAAAAGACTAAATCCACTTCACAATCCCTCAAAAATTGTGTCTACTCAAAAGATTTACAAAACATTTACTAAATATCTGCAAAATCTAGTAAGTTCTATAAAAGTTCCAAAGCCATATTTTAAAACAATTTTCATGGACCCAGAAAGCTTAAAGACATATTAAAATTCTATATTAAAATATCATTATTTTATCCTAGTAAACCACTAAGACTCACCTACTTCAAATATAAAGGATGGTAGACTAATAGCTTTGCCATTGTTGCAGAAAATGCTAAGTTATTATCTGATACAGAAATTCTAAGACTTTTCACCTTTCCTTGTATTTTTATTCTAATTAGGTTTTATAAGATTGTTTATTGTATCTATTTGGAGAAATGTGTTTCATGCTGTGCCCTTCATTAAAAAGATTAAGTACTTGATCAATCCTTAACCTCTTAGTGCATCTCATTAGTTTGGTAATTTATTCATCAAAAAAGCACTCCAGAATGTGGTGGGAATCAAGAACTGGTGTTGATCCAAAAAGGCATGCTGTGTAGTGCCATGAACCTCATCACTTAGGGTAATGTGCCTGCCTGAGAAAAAGGAGCAGGATTTCTTTATAATAGGAGAAGTATACAAATATTTATATTTTTCTGCCACAAATCCAAGTGAAATCTTTTGAGACTTACCCCTCTGTAAACTTTTTAGAGGTAAAAATGATTTAGTGGTGTATAACATGTTGAAAGTTAAATTTATAGAAGCCAAGAATTCCAAAACCTGTTTGAAATCAGCATTTCTTTTTAATGGGTGCCTTGTATAAGCTAAAGGAATATGAAATAGAATACTGCTCAGGTTGGAGAAACTTTATTAAACTGAAACCTTCTTAATAATTTTAACAGATTAAATTTCCCCTCAATTTAATAAAGGAGTTACATATTGTATATGTGATTGTGGGTGTTACATGTATGTGCATATGCTTTTGTGTGTGTGTATGTGCGTGTGTGTGTCTGTGTGTGTGTGGGGAGAGAGAGAGAGGGAAAATTCATATTCGCAAACATACATGCATTCATATATATAAATTAAAGTAACTTCATTAATTTGGGCCTCTTTAATCTGAGGAGTTGGATAGTCAGAAATAAATATGTATCAAACACTTAAAACAGTAACATATATACTTTTATTAAAATTGACCACTTTAAACCTCAGTTATTTTGAGGGGAGACTATTAACCAGAACCTCAAATCCAGGCTTTCCTAATAACATATCCAAGTTAAATTTTTCTATTATATCTTAGTGTTACATGGTCCTTAGAATGCTATTCAGCTCCAAAGCAGTATATTTTTAGTATGCAGTTAATCTCTTCTTTTCTCATTTTAGTAGACACATGCCCATCTGCTACTCATCATTCTTACTGGTTTAGCAAGGCAAGGAATGTGTCTGATCTGTATCAAGCCTAACCTTGAATAAAATCCGAGACTCCCTGTGGATATCCAAAAAAATTAAAGAAAAGAAAGTAGAAAGGTGAAAAAAAGAAACAGAGGAAGAAAAGGAAGAAGAATGAAAGGTAGTGTCAAAGACAGAAGCCAAACAAGTTAGGAAGTTGATTTTATTGAAACTTTTTCCATAGGGAGGGGAGATCTAAAAGTCAGAGTCTCAGCAGGAGAAGTCCGACAGGTTAAATAAAGGTGGGGTGATCTATAGTTGGGACTTTTATTTCATTTTTCCAATCAGGGAATTCTTAGCTAAAATGAAAATATTTATCCCTGTGTCTAGCTAGTTTCACAGAGGACAAACAGTTATCATCTCAGCTGATCATTCATGAGACCAAAAAGGGGAAGCTGAAGGGCCTGTCTGGTTTTGTTGTCAGGTTCAGGCAAACAGGGGGAAGGTTGTGTTTGGCCTTGTGACAGATAAACAAGTGAGCCATCTGCAAATCTTACAGGAGTCAAGAAAAAGGATCAACACAGAGTCATATGGGGAATGTCAGTTCTTCCAAAAAATCAATTTCCCATAATATTCAAAGGAGGATTTTGGAAAACAAAAGACTGGGGGTATTTCTTAACCATCATTGTTTTCCAGAGCATAAGACTCACATGAAATTCAACATTATCAGCAGAGAGGCTAGATAGGAGAAAGAAAAGAAAAATCAGCTTTCTATTTAGGAACATTTCATTCTTTATGTTAAATTTGGTCAAAATTAAATTCCTGTTATGAACTAAAACTTTCTATTTGTATCCACTTACTTATTTAAACCTCTGTTAATTTCCAAAGGGATTTTCTAAATTTACAGTTAGTTGCTCTGAGAGTAAGGACCAGTATTCATAGTGCCCGACTCCTAATGTAGTTCACATTGCATTACAGCATGCTTATAGTCACATTTTGGAAACGAAAAGCAATATTCTTTTAATATGACGATTAGAGTAGATTAAAACTAGAGCAGGATGGCCATTAAAACATCAAAGAGCTGTTTGTGGCTAAAGGACTTAGAGCAAAATTTAAAAATCAGCAACACTACTGAAAAATACACAACAAAGAAAAGATCTATATATAGCAGTCAATAAAAAATAATGACAAAGTAAGACCAAACCAAAGCTATTAGCACATTAACAGATTAATATTAGCTTTAATTTTCTAATTTCTTGTTTTTAAAGTTTATAAAACCCAGCCTAATATTGACAATTGCTCACCTAGAGTAACACAAGAATCTAAATCTGCGGTCAGGTAGCTTTGACAAGAGTTTGAAAACAGCTAGAATTCTCCTATGGGCTTTACATCCCTAGTGTTGATTTGTTTTAATCAAGGAAAAGGAAGGGTAAGTGTGCTCTTCGCCTATCAATTTCACCTCAACAGTGGCCTCTGGGTAATCTTCTGAAGCTGAGAGTCCGAGGCAAAGAAACTTAAATTCTTTACTTTCCTTAATTACAGAGAGTCATACTTACAGTAAGATCATACCTGGTCAAAATTAGAAACCCAAAATCAATCACAAATCCCAAAATTCTTTAGATTATTTTACACATTATTGAATTTGTTATTCCTTCACTCATAGGTGTTCTTGAAGACAAGACATTGAAGGAAAAAGAGAAATATTCTTTAAAAATAATATATAGAAACAGGAAATATCAGTATGAAAATAACAGAAATGGAAGATTAATTAGATTAATTGTATTAGCATCACGTTTTCATATAATTGATGAGAAAATTAGGCTGTGTTTTCTTCTCCTACGACACAAAATAAACCTAAGCAACTTCCAACTTTCTTACAACAGCAATTTATTAGGAAAACAGAAATGGGTTTCAGCTGAGAACTGAAATCATGTTTTCCTATTCCCATGCTAATTAATTCTGGGACTAAGTATAAGCTTAAAGAAAAAAAACTAAAAAATCTAAGCAACACTGAGACCAGGTAGCACTAGCCCAGCTACTTTCTCCAGGAAATAGTTGGTCCTGGAAGCTTTGACAGTGAATTACTAACATAGCTTACTTGTCAGCTTGCACTTGAAGACTCTCTTCTTGCTGTGGCTGCCTATCCAAAGCTATTATGTCACAGACTCCGCCAGTCCCAACCACTATGCTGTCTTGCATAACCCACCATAAAATCATCCAGCCCAGGTCCTAAAACCCTTGAAAGCAAACCCTCAAGACCTGAAACAGTATAAATATTCCCCTCAGTATTTTCACTTCTGAGGCACATCTAAGGTATTGACTAGGGGGCATTTACCCTGATATTCTAAGTCTACTTAACTTTATTTTGTTGAATCAACAGGATTTCCTGGTGATATCTTTGGAGCATTGTCAGCTAACGTAGCAATACTGTTTACTATATTTAAAATATCTGAGTCTCAGTGTCAGAGGCATGTGAACCAGAGAAACTCCATCTTAAATAGAAGCTGGGTAAAATAAAGCTGAAATTTACTGGGTTGCATTTCCAGACAGTTAAGGCATTCTAAGTAATAGAATGAGACAGAAGGTTCGCACAAAATGCAGGTCATAAGGACCTTGCTGATAAAACAGTTTGCAGTAAAGGAGCCAGCCAAAACCCATCAAAACCAAAATGGCCAGGAGAGTGACCTCAGGTCGTCTTCACTGCTACACTCCAATTAGCACCATGACAGTTTACAAATGCCATGGCAACTTCAGGAATTTACCCTATACGATCTAAAAAGGGGAGGCATGAATAATCCACCCCTTGTTTAGCATATCAAGAAATAACTATAAAATTGGGAAACCAGCTGCCCTCAGGGCTCCTCTGTCTATAGAGTAGCCATTCTTTTGTTCTTTTCCTCCTTTTTTTTTTTTTTTCAGATGGAGTCTTACTCTGTCACCAGGTTGGAGTGCAGTGGGGCAGTCTTGGCTTACTGCAACCTCTGCCTCCCAAGCTCAAGCGATTCTCCTACCTCAGCTGCTCCAGTAGCTGGGACGAAAGGCAAGCGCCACCACTATGCCCAGCTAATTTTTGTATTTTTAGTAGAGACGGGGTTTCACCATGTTGGCCAGGATGATCTTGATCTCTTGACCTCGTGATCTGCCTACCTTGGCCTCCCAAAGTGCTGGGATTACAGGGGTGAGCCACCGTGCCCGCCTGTTCCTTTACTTACTTAATAAACTTGCTTTCAATTTGCACTGCAGACTCGCCTTGAATTCTTTCTTGCTTGAGATCCAACAACCCTCTCCTGGGGTCTGGATCAGGACCCCTGTCCTGTAACACCAATATTCTTGCATGAAGTTGGGTATCGTGATAACTTTTTGTGTTGTTAACTTATGATTTTGTACATTTTGAACAGCAATTAAAGTAGTTTAAAAATTGCAAGAGTTTATATACTTTTAAACTTACAAACTTTACAAAATGTTAATAAATTCTTTTAAACTTCTAGTTTGTCTTTTTATGTGAAATAAGTTTAGAATATCAAATCAATTGCAATATCAAGTCATGTCATGGTCAAGAGGCAATTTATAATATAATAATATTTTTTCTTTTTCTTTATTTATCTTTGCTTAAAAAAATAGCTGTCTACCTGCAAGAATCTTTAACTCCATGTATAAATTAATTGCCAAAAAATTCGTAGCTGGAATTTTCATTGTCTTGTGAAGGTGCCCATATTTCCAATTGATTAAAAAAAATAGGTAAGAATAGTAGCCAACAACAAAAGAAACTGAATTGCCTGTCAATCCATATTTCCAAGAGGACTGCAGATGGCATGTGACAGGTATGCTATAGAAGGGATTGAGAATGTGAGCACCACATGAGCAAGAACTTAGTCTGTTTTATTTACTAATATATTCCAAATGTCTACACTAATACTTGCAATGTAGCTCAATAAATACTTGACAAGTGAATGAATAAATGTCAGAAACAGACTAGGCTGGGTCAGGTGGCTCATGCTTGTAATCCCAGCATTTTGGGAGACTGAGGTGGGAGGATGACTTGAGCCCAGGAATTTGAGTCTGTATTGAGTCATGATTGTGCCACTGCCCTCCAGCTTGAGTGACAGAACAAGACCCTGCCTCCAAAGAATGAGAAACTTAGACTATACAGTATTTACATTGTAAGAATCCATCCACATAAGATAGCGCCATGTGTTCCTGTTTTGATTCCTGTGCTTTTTCAAGACCTGGCCTAGTCTTTCTCCAACCCTTCCTGCAGGGCAAGAATTCCCCAGGCAAAGGGGACAGTTCTACAAGAGCCTATGGCACTCCCTGAGAGCACACTGGAGAATTCCACACCCTAATAGCCCTTAGCTTACTTCCAGAGGCTTCAAGAGCTGTATCTCAAAGCACAAATGTGGGGCCTGAGGATTAGCCATGGCCAAAGAGCAGCTCCTTGTGTGGCAGAGGACACATGGTATCTGTATGTACACGATGTGCTATCATCTCCCATGTTCTCTCACAAACATCTCCTATGTTAGGAAACGTCTCCCATATTTGCTCCTATGTTGCCTCACCCCCAGAAGTGCACACAGACAGAGATAAGAAGGGGTTGGCTATGAGTTGGAGGCTGAGAATCTGGAGCTAGCTCTGCCTGTGCTATCATGTACTGACACAAAGCTTTAAAAACTCTGAGAATTCTAAATTGGTCCTGGCTTCTCAGGACATTATAAAGGAATATTTATCAAAGTAGGAAGATAAAACATATTTTGTTTAACAGATTTTTTTACCTTTATCACTTGTAAATATTCAGGTACAAAGCATGTGTGCATCTTCTTGAATGTCACAAGTGGGCCTGTGCCCAACACTCATTTCCTTTATTTGCCCTGAGAATGAAGACATCACAGAGATTCTAGAGGTGTTTAACTCTCAGCAAGATGAGTTTAACTACACATAAGTTTGAATACATACTCTTGTTTTCCTTTGATATGCCTTTTTCAGTCTCTTCGTGCCTAAGGCGTAAGACCTCAAGTACCACCTATGAGTCCTTCTTGGGCAAATACTCACAATTGTGCAACATGACCTCCATAGCGCTGAAGCTACAGATTCCCAGAAACCACCTCAAGAGATTCTGAATCATCACATGTGTACAGGGTGGGAGTAGTGAAGATGAAGTATGTGCATTTCTAGCATGCATCCCAGATGACTCTGTTGCCTATGACTTCTCTATCACATTTGGAGAAACACTATTCTAGGTAAAGTAATAAATGACAATAATTTGCTTGCTTTAGTTGTGGCTTATGCAAGAGGACAGATCACACATATCCTTGAGGTTAACATACGGACCAATTCAGTTCACCAGTGTAAGGCACCACCACATCTAAATTGCAAGTCAAATCCTTAGTTAAAATATATTCTGTACTTGTCTTGAAGGTCATCCTAGGTCAGCTCTGGGGTGGATTGCTCACAGGAGCCACCTTTTTTCACTTACGTACTCATTGTAGAGTATTAAGAACTAGAAGGTCAATATGAGGGTGCAGTGTTTGGGAAGGAGGAATGAGGCACACATTGGCTATAAAAACTCCAGAACTTCTGTAGAGCAAAAGAAAGAATCACTGGAGTGAACCGGGCAACCAACAGAATGGGAAAAAATTTTTGCAGTCTACTTATCTGACAAAGGGTTAATATACAGAATCTACAAAGAACTAAAACAGACTTACAAGAAAAAAAACAAACAAACCCATTTAAAAGTGGGCGAAGGACATGAACAGACACTTTTCAAAAGAAGACATATATGAGGCCAACAAACATATGAAAAAATGCTCATCATCACTGGTCATTAGAGAAATGCAAATCTAAACCACATTGAGATACCACCTCACACCAGTTAGGATAAAGATCATTAAAAAATCTGGAGACAACAGATGCTAGAGAGGATGCAGAGAAATAGGAATGCTTTTACACTGTTGATGGGAGTGTAAACTAGTTCAACCATTGTGGAAAACAGTGTGGCGATTCCTCAAGGACTTAGAAATAGAAATATCATTTGACCCAGCAATCCCATTACTGGGTATATATCCAAAGGATTATGAATTGCTCTATTATAAAGACACATGCAAACGTATGTTCACTGTGGCACTGTTGACAATAGCAAAGACCAGGAACTAACCCAAATGCCCATTGATGATAGACTGGACAAGGAAAATGTGGCACATATACACCACAGAATACTATGCAGCCATAAAAAATGATAAATTCATGTCCTTTGTAAGGACATGGATAAATCTGGAAACCATTATTCTCAGCAAACTGACACAAGAACAGAAAATCAAACACTACATGTTCTCACTCATAGGCAGGTGTTGCACAATGAGAACACATGGACACAGGGAGGGGAGCATCACACACTGGTGTTTGTTGAGGGGGAGATGGGGGAGGGACAGTGTGGGTAGGGAGGTTGGGGAGGGATAACATGGGGAGAAATGACAGATACAGATGATGGGGGGGGATGGAGGCAGCAAACCACATTGCCATGTATGTACCTATGCAACAATCCTGCATGTTCTGCACATGTATCCCAGAACCTAAAGTGCAATTATATATATATATATATATATATATATATATATATATGTGTATATATATATATATATATATAAAATTTTAAGAAGACAAAAAAAAGATGATAAACCCTTAGCAATAATTGAGTAGCTGACATTTTTCTGAATTGCCCCCTGAATCTTTAGTTTCTTTCAGTCTTTAGTTGTAATAACAATAATGAACAACTATATACAAAACTATGGGATGTACATGCTCTTAAAGTTTTTGTTCTTCCCTACATTTCTTAAGCTCACTTATTTCAGTCATAGCAGCAAAGTTTAAAAACCAGGGTAAAAAAGCCTGGAAAATTATCCAGGTTTTTAGTCAGTGAGGGAAAATTATACAAGAAAGACTCCATCCTGAAACCTTTTTCTTTCCTATTTTGCTTACACTGATTTTTCCATTTCATGATAGTATGTAACTTTTTACAAAAGAAGACTATTTGAAAGTGTAAGCAAATTGGTCAGTTTGTACTTGGCATATCCTTTTGTCAAGCTTTTGCACATGAGTTTTATTAGTCAAGAGTTTAATAAGGTTTATTTAGCGTTTCTGAAACTTTGATAATTTTGTATATCTTCCTTCAGAAGCATTGAAAAATATGGAAGCATCAGAATATTAGACACATGATTCTCTATCCTCCAGAAACACTTATTCTCCTTCTATTTGCTGGTCAAGTCTTAGTCATATTTGATCCTCAATTTAGATGCTAAACTAAACTTTTCTAAGATCCTATTCCCACTATTAATAAGAATGTCTCATTTAATTATTAAAGAATGTCTTCGCTTAAGTGAACTTGGAATTTTCTCCAAATAAAAAATTGTATCACCTGACACAGTGTTGAGTACTTAGACATTCAAATATTGAATAGATTTGTATTGAATCTGAATAATATGATTGAGTCTAGGATCACATCACTGCACTCCAGCCTGAGTGACAGAGAAAGAACCTATCTCTAACCACCTCCACAAAAAAAATCTCATTAATTGGTATGCAAATGCTTGTCAATCACATAAATGTCACTGATTCTAATTAATTTAAGAAAATTAGACATTTAATAAAAACAGGAAATTTATAACAAAAATTAGCAAACAATGAGTCAATTGTTATCGTTTTCAAGAATATTTATAGGTATATAAATAACATGTGTTTTAACTGCTTATTTCTAGCATTACTCTGTTGACATTAAAATTATCAAGTAATTTCTATTATGGACAGACTCATTCTTCTAATAAGCAGAGTAAAATTTGTATTGACTTTATCTCTGACTTAGAGGTCTTCATTTGAAGATGCATATATTTGAGTTGAAAATGTGAACAAGAAATCCAGTTTCTTATCAAGGTCCTAAAGTTATTCATTCCAATTATTTCAAAAGTTCATTGATATCAGGCATAAGTAATATTAAATGTGGAAATATATTTTCTAGAATCATTGGCTTATAATACTTTTAGGTAAATGAGGTTTTCTCAAGTCTAGAGGAATATTTTAAATTCTCAAAATAATTTAGGTAGCACGTTCTTTCTTTATTTTAACATAGGTATAATTGAAGTAAAACCTGAAATGATAGCACACTTACCATCAGCAGCCACACAATCTGGAATCTTCCAAATATAGTATAGCTATCTTAACAGCATACAATGTGTGGTTCATAAGTCAGAATTCAAGGAGTCTCTTTAGATCTGTGAAGCAATGTATTATCAATGATATAGAACTAGGACAAATATTTTTTCTTCAATTCTTTGATTAAACCATCTGTTCATAATACATTAATTAACTCACAAAAATGCTATTATTATAAATTAAATATTTCCATTTATGTCCAAGGACATTAGTTTACCCAGAAATCTGATAGTAACAATAGTCTCAAATTTTGAGAAAGTAATTATAGTAGGAACTTGACTTGGGATTCTATTAAAAATTAGACTACTTGAATACTATTCTCAAAATAAAACCAAATTATGTGCTTTGATAAACAGTCAGTGTTTTCAACACTCCTGCAATATTGCCCTACGTAATTTATTCTATTGCACATAGTACATTTTTAGGTCTGACTTCAGTGGGAGTAATACGATATGGAAACAAAAATTAGTCTAATTTTTACATTCAAAAGGTGACCTGAGTTTTTGTAAAGCTACAAAAGGCTATCCACACTGAAACTGTATATTAATAGGTTTCAAAATCTCTTTTTCTAACTTGATGCTGTATGAGCTGTAACAGTCAATAAGGCAATAAAGTAGAAACATGCTATAAATTATTAAAATTTTGTTTCTTATACAGTAAATGAATTAAATTAATATTTAATTCACTGCTAACAATTTGATTAAAAAAATCTCTAGTTATTTATTTTATGGGATACTGTGAATAGGTATATTTGACTTCGTCCTTTATCCCTTTGGTAATGGTAAAATGTCATTTTGTTATCTGTTTCCTAAGGTCAAACCTGTTATGTCTGTCTAAGTAAAACTTGCTAGAATCAATAGCCCCTTTTATGCTCCTCTATCTTTTAGAAAGAAATTAAGCTTTGTAAACTTTAAATTATAGTAACATTACATATAAAAATTTATAGCCAAAATAATGAGGATTTATTTTATTAAGGATGAGTAAATCGTCTAAGAAGTTAATTCCCTACTGCATACTGTTGGTAGTTTCTTGTAATAGTTTCATAAATATCTTTGTTTTTCAAATCAGACACCAAATCTGAGTTGATGCTCCGCTTTTTTAATACAGCTCAGGGACATGGTGTCATTAGTCACTGGCAAGGATGGATGACTATTGGTGTTATGACATCATGTTGACTAAAAAGAGTCATCTACACTTTAACCTTCATTGATGGAAACTCATCAGATTTATGAAGTTATTTCATGTTATATGTTTTTAATGGAACATTTTCAGGAAATTCTGTATCTGCAGCACTTGCTCCCTTGCATCATTCAGCTCTCTCCTTAGTTGCCAACTTACCAGAGAAGACTTTCTTAACCATCCCTTTTAAAATAGCATCTATTCACTCCTATCTCCTCCAGCATCCACCTTTCTACTATGCTTTATTTTTTCTTCAGCACTTATTAACACCTAAACTAGTATTTTTTTTATTTACTTCTTCAACTAGAATAAAAGCCTGTCTTCAAAAATTGTCTGTTTTGTACCCCAAATTATAAAGGATTATCAGTTACATACGGAGCATTCAAATAAACATTTATTGAACAAATGAATGCATAAACTCTAGGGAATATTTGTTAATTTTTGGATTTTTGTTTCTCAATTTAAAAAGTTGGGAAGGCAGTTAGGCATATAGAAGCTTTGTTTTCCTTTCTTCTTCTTCTTTTTTTTTTTTTTTTTTTTTTTTGAGACAGTGTGTCATTCTCTTGCCCAGGTTAGAGTGGAGTGGAGTGATCACATCTCACTGCAGCCCCCAGCTCCTGGACTTAAGGCATTCTCTTGCCTCAGCCTCCAAAATACTGAGATTACAGGTGTGAGCCACCATGGCTGGCCTAAAAATTAGCCTTTTATTTTGGAAGTAGGTGACCTTATCTAATTTTAGTGAACTCTATACCACCAGTATTGATTGGTTATATCTAAATTGTCTCCTTGAAAGTGACAGGGAAGCTTTGATTACAGATGGCTAAGGTGTAGAAAAATGCACATACCCTAATGTTATATAGCTAGTTCACATTTCCTGATTTACTGATGATTAAAATAGGATACCGCATGTGAAAATATCAAATGAAGTGATTGTGTTATACCCTCTAGTGGATGCTGTTGATGATGGGCCCAGCACCTCCTTACAAGCAGGGGCAGTGTTCCCATAGCTGCTGTACATGTTGGCTAATAAATCAGATAACTTCTATCCAGAGAATTTCACTCTGCCAAACAGAATTTCAGGAGACTTTTCCCTCCCCCATAAATTAGCTAATGACTGACTGACAGGGAGTCTGAAAGGTAGTTTCATTACCCGCAGGTGGGGCTATCTCTGCCCTGTAATCTGGGCTCTGAAGTGTTCCTTATGGGAGAAGACTAAAGCTAGTCTCCTGCTGAAACCACACTTTTATTTTTTTTCCTCCTGTCCTGTTCTGCTTTCTTACTCCCAGACTCTTGTGAATACCCCCAATAAATAAACCACCAGAACAAGAATTGTGTAGAAAATTCTGACTCAGAACATACACAATTTCAACATTTTTTACTGACTTTCAGTGCTTTGTATGTTAAAGTTTATACATTTGCTTGATTATTTTAGTCCACCTAGAATCAAAATTGATTCAAAGAATATGGTATAGATAGATTTCTAGGCCAGAAGCAGATGGACAATGAATTAGATCTGTTAAATCCAGGACTATGTGTGTAGCACTGTAGATTAGCAATTACCTGAAATTCACCCAAGGATTTCTGGAATAATACTAACTACATAATATTTAGCTTTCTAGTAAACTGTTGTAATGCCTGGACCTATATATATATACGTATATCCAATATTTATATAGATAATTATATCAATATTTTAAATACGAGTTCATTAGAGAATACCTTAGTCTGTAAATTTCCTTTATTCAGTTTGTTTAAATGATCAACCAACTGGGATATGGATTTCTGGTTCTGTAAACCACTGAAGCAGTGCCCTGAGGCACTCTGTCCCTGAAGCTTCTGAATAGGATACAATTCTTGTGGCCACGTGAATACTCAAGCAGGAATCCAGGTGTGGTATACTCTTACATACATTTCTGGGCTTGCTTCTGGTGGATTTTCAAGGATAGTTACTTGACTATCCTAATATAATGCATATTAAATTGCTTTATATTAGAATCCTTTGGGGCAACTTTTCAATAATAAAAATGTCTAGGTCCACCACCAAAATGTCTGATATAATTTATCTAGATTGTGGCCTGGGAACAAATATTGTTTTAGAAGTCCCACAGATTATTCAAATTGTGCATCTACAGTTGAGAATCACTTCCTAAGGTGATTAGAAAATCAAAGACTATGCATGCTAAATTCCTCTAGAACAGGAGGTTGGCCCCTCTTACATTGGTAGTACTTTGTTTCTTTAACTTTACCACACACCAATATTTTGCAGTGCGTATTTAAAATGTTCTACCAATTTCATTGTCAAGAATCCCCTCCTCTGTTTACAATAGGGGTTCTCAACTGGGAAGTTTTTACTTTTCAGGAAATATTTGACAATGTCTTAAGGCATTTTTGATTGTCACAACTCTGATGGTGCTACTGGCATCTAGTGAGTAGAGGCCAGAGATTCTAGTAAATATCCTACAGTGCACAGCACAGTCCCAATACACCAAGCAAAAAATCACCCATCCCAAAATTTCAATAATGCCAAGGTTGGGAAATTCTGGTTTACATAAAATGTTTATTTCAGAGCTTTATCTTGGAATTTCTATAACATCTGTGACAATATCACTAGTCACAATATTTCTTAAGGCAGTGCAAATAGCAAAATGATTCAAATAAAAGGCACACTACCACTAATAAAACAGATGAAACTAAACCAACGACTGTTTAATTAGGCATTCAATTATCTTCATAAAATGTAATCTTCTGTGCAATGACTGATGGCACTGTCAGAGACATACTTTCAAAAGTCTCTTGTTCGAATTAAAAAAGAATATTTGGATCTCTCAAATTCTCTGGAGTATATTTCTATTTAGGGTCATCTCTTTGATTTGATTCAAGATCAAAAGAGTAAAAGCCACTTGGAATGAATCCTAGATAGAAAGCTACAAACATAAGACACTTCATGTGCCTTCAGGTAATCTTTAAAGCAGATAATATGTTCAGGTTCCAGCAGAAAATCAATCTATTCGTTATTGTGGTAGTGAATTTACACTGCCTGCTATTTCCTAACCCTTCTCTCTTACTCCTGTATAGAGACCAGGTCTCAGGTGTACACGTAATTTATGTCTCTTTGTACTATTTTCCTTGTAGAACTCCACTATTCCTGCTCTGTGTATTTGTAGTAAGGCTTTTAATAAACTGACTTCCATTGCACTTCCCCATCCCAGACACCAACAAAGGAGTAGGTGCTTGGCACAAGCTGGACCAATCTATTCTACCTTGCTGACTTGGAGAGTAAAGACTCATGGGGTAAAAGCCTGAGGCATCAGAAAGCTTTCTCTAGGGAGCAAGCTCCAACATCTCCTGCCTAACCCTAGCTCTTGTCCCTCTTCTTGATCTTCAAGACCTGTGATTAATGCAATTTTTTCCAATAAAAATCAATTTATATATATGAATCAGAATCCTGGTGGATTTTAGTCTTGATTTTAGGAGAAAACAAATGTTTATATACTGTTATGTGCTGCTTATTAGTGGTGTGAACTTGAATCACTATTCATAATAGCCAAGAAGTAGAAGCAATCTAAATGTCTACTGATGGGTGAATAAATAAAGAAAATGTAATACATACATATAATGGAATATAAAGGCTATTACTTCCTCTGTGCCTCAGTTTCCTTACCTGTAGAGTAAAAATAACAAAATATGAATTATCTCACATAATGCTTCAATGAGATAATTCATGAAAAGCACTTCACAAAATCCTGGCACATAGTAAGAGGTAAATAAATGTTATCATTGTTATGTTATTGTACGAATGATATTGAATCTTCAAAGTATTTTGAAACTGGACATTTAACAGACTTTGTTAACTACCTTTAGAGTTAATTCTCTTGGAGTTTCTAAGTAGAAAATCATATTGTCTATAACTAATATTAATCTAATTTCACTTTTTTCCTTTTATACTGTATATTTTGCTTGTGTTAATATAGCCTTCGAAAAATTTAAAATTCAGAAATTTTACTGATACATTTTTCCACAGTCCTTTGTGAATTTTGAAGTCAAAAATTCCCAGTTTTTCTTAAACTTTTTAATCTTTTAAATTGTGATTATTATTATTTGTTAATTGTTGTTTCTTTTCCACAGAGTCTGACCACCAGCCCCACATTTGGAAATAATATAAGGTCAAAAAAGACCTTGTGCAAAAACATAGTTAAGACCCACCCCTCCCCAAAAAAAAGAAAAAGAAAAAAACTAGAGGGGGAATGCTAAATGGGAAAAGTGAAGAAACAATTTTCTCACATGTTCCAAAGAAGCAAAATCTATTTCATTTTTGTTTCAAAGCAGTTTTCACAAAGGATAAACAAAATTGCCATTTGACAGAAAGCATTTATATAAAAGAATATTATTGACATCTGCATAAGGCAAAGCAAATGAAAATGCTTTGGCTACAACCAGAGTTTAGTTGGTTATCATAAAAAAATTGTCTTTGGCAAAAATCATCATGGCGCTATTGAATCAAATGTGTATTTAAAGATAGCTGATTTATATATGAAAGTACTATAGTCATTTTCTAGTTAAGCATATTGAACAGAGAACATTAAGCACATTAATTGTTAAAAACAGAATAGAGTAATGTTTTTACACACATTTGGTAACATATATTCTCATTACAAATGTTAAAATCCATTTAAATGATCAGCTTATCATTTATATGCTTAAGCATTAACTTATATTAACATCAACTTATAACTAGCACTAACTCATTATAACTTATACTAGCATATTAACATATAATTGTCAATTATGTTAGTGTAATTATATAATATATTAAATATATATGTTTAATAATTGTACAATTATTAAACATATTCTCTTCAATCTCCCTTTTCCATGGTTTCTATTCCTGAATTTTATCATTAAGAGTACTGTTTTAAATAATTCTAACTCCATAAAACAAAAAAATTCAAGAGTTTTTAACTAAAGATTTGTTATTATTTTCCTATAAAGTTTTATTCCTTTTATTAGTCATAATAATTTAAATATTATAAAACTATTTTAAATTTTCTCCATTTTCAAATACTATTCTTTGCAGAATTCCCATTTTTAATTTTGATTTTTAAATGTCAGTAATTCACCTTCAATGCTCAAGCTTTGCATATATATTTTTTTAAATACCATTATATTTTGCTGAGCCGTCTCTAAACACTTATATAGAAAAATAATTTATATGTTCTACGAAATTATCTCCCAAAACTATAGTACAAGATGTTAATAATCAGGTCAGGATTATCTCTACGAAATTATTTGTGTACATAGATGAACTGGAATACACCTGTTTTTATAATATTTATAATAATGAAAAGTCGTATTATTTTTCTTCTTGTTGTGACCCTTCATTGCCCCAACACACAGTTTTGTATGCCTCTAGGTCTGTCCCTGCCTTTTATTTGGACAACACCCATTGCCACAGAAATGTCCCTCATCATCTTTAAACCAATTCCCAAAGAACATCAATTGTCATTTTTCTCTCAAGTTACAGGAAAAGTGAAGGAAATTAGACTCTCAGCAGGGGGAGTACAGCATTTTTCAGCTGGGTTCATACCAATCTCTTCCCAAATCTTTCACCCAGCTTTCATATGTACACAGAATATAGTTTAATAGAAGAAATGATACAAACAATGAGGTCAAATGCTACTTATGAAATAGTCTTTTATTCACTGTCTAGAAGAGAAAGCTCCAACTGGAAGTTTAAAAATTGGGTATTACCTCTGCAGCTTACATTGCTGAACAATAATAAGTTTTTATACTGGAAGATAAGTCCAGAACAACTGAAAATCACTCTTTCTACAGAAAACGTTTAAAGAGCAAAATGCACAGAAAATACAGGGAGAAATTAAGCCTGATTATATCCTCCGAAATGAAAAGGGGAAAATGTTCTAAATTCTACACAAAGAAAGTATGTGGTCAGATAAGTTTAACTGCTGTCAAAAACAATTTAATCAGCTATTCTTTCTAAGATGTCTATATGACTTCTGAGAAAGAGTACTTTTGAACAAAGATTAAATTGCTTCCACTGTGAGTGGTACCAGCTAGTCATATCCTGATGTGTCATGGAGGACAGACAGGAACTTAAGCCCAGTACAAAAGGAAGAATATGAAAAAAATAAAATAAAGGAAGCATTGATGATCAAACACTTAATTGTTCACAGCAGTAATTTTTTTAAAAAATCCCCTTCTACATCTAAGCAATAGAATGACTCCTAACAGTGTGCAACAAAACACTGCAGAAAATTGTTTACCTTGAAACAAAAATGAAGATCATTCATTTCAAAGCAAAACTGCAGTGGACAGCATTCTATGGTAAAACTCAAATAACCATGTAGGCATTAAAGAAGAATTCCTTTGTATAATAGAAGGGGAAAATATTCGCTAGAGAGTTCTACTTCTGGCCTACTAAGTCTAAGCATGTATTAAAGGCAGGAGAACTCTGAGGCAAGAAAAATTAAAAAGCAGAGACTGGCAATATTTGAAAAGAGCTAAATTCTTTAATCCAGTTCTTGTAAGATCCCATTTAGATTTTCACATGAGACATAAATAGCCGTGGAAATAGTTTTCAAAAATTAGGTCTACAAAATTTATATACAGCTTGCAAAATTTGCATTAACCAAGTTCACATGTAACAATTCATATTTATTCTTTCATCCTGCCTAATCAATTCTGAGGTCTATAGTTTCCCACAGAGTGAAAGAACATTCAAATATAGTTTACATTCCTGTGCACAAGAAATTAAGAATATCTTGCTAGGTTAGTGTACACAAAATATTTAAAATCACAGCATATATTAGTACATACATGTATATGAAACTGTTTCCATGTATCTACATACTAATGTATCAGAATTTGTATTTAAATGCAGAGTGAAATATTGCATACATATACAAAATGTGTACAACTATGTCTATGTATGGTTACATATGAATATGTATTTAATTTGTGTATGTGTGCACTCTTTGTGAGTATGTGTGTATACAGCTATGTATTTATGTATCCATCCATCCATTATCTAGCTATCATCTATCTATCTATCTATCTATCTATCATCTATAAAGAGAGAGGAGTCCATGCCCACTTAATAAGACAAATATGTTTGCTTATTTAAGTAATATGTTCATCATGATTCTATATAGACACTGAGATTGTCATCATGGCATCATAAACATTTAAAATTTTAACTGATGACTTGCAGCTATAGATGTTTATTCTCCTGCTTCCTGATTGACTATATATTGTAGAGAAAAGTTTGCTTTACTTATGGGTGACCTCTTCTAACATGAGACAATGAAAAATGTTGAGATTAAAAATAAAAATAATAAAACAGTATTTTTGAACTAGCCTTGGTTAATTTTTGTGTATCAATTTTCCTTCTCTCACTCCATTGTAAACAGATATAGATAAGAAAACTAAACTTTATCCAGATAGATTGTTATCTGTTACCTTGAGAGGTAATAAGGTCAATTTCATTTACGCCAAAAATTATTTTTAACTTAAAATTATGTAAATGAGAAGGAAATAAAGGGATGAGAATATTCTCAAAGGAATTATATAGCAATAAAAATAAACTAACTGTTGATGGATAATATAAAATTACCTAGGTACACTTAGCATATTAAAGTAATAATTTTGAGAGGCAGATATTGAGACAACTATTAACCAACTGGGCATTGCTGGACTGAGAGGAAGATAAAAATTTCTTTAAAATGTTTATGGAGGATATTTGAAAAATCACTATTGACTATATAAAGCAACTAATTCTGACCAAGAATAATGTCTGCAATTCAAGGACTTACTTACCTTGGGCTGGCTAGCATTATAAATACCTTAAATGCATTAACTCATTTAATTTTCACAAGAATCTTGTAAAACGGACACTATGTTTAAACTAATTTTAAAAATAAGAGCATTATGTCACATGGATATACATATATGTGTGTGTATATATATCACTTACATTTTTTTAAGTAATTTGCTATTGTGTACAATATTTACTTTTATTTCAATGTTTTTTAACCTAACATGATATATACCTACACATACACATATACATACACATACACACCTACATACACCAAACCAGATATTTTCCTGGGTAAGAAATTTATTGCCTTTACTAAGATAATAAAATGTTTTCTTAGTTTCTCATGAAATTTATAATGAATGTGCTACTAGGGATTCATGCTTTATAACTCTCCATCTAGTTTTGGAAATTGTCTCTGAACTTACTCTGGATATATTTAGAGTGTACAATTTGATAGGTTTTGACACATATATACACACCTATGAAACTATCACTGTTTTTAAGATAATAAACATTTCCATGCCTTTAACGTTTTCTCATGTCCATCACCCCCAAAGTTTCCTCATGTTCTTTGTAGTATCTCCCTCCCATTCTTCTTCCCTCACCTCTGCACAGCCAACTACTGTTTACTTTCTGTCACAATATCATTAGTTGTGGCTTTTTTTGGTGTTCTAACAGGCAGGTAGTGATAGCTTATTGTGGTTTTAATTTTGCATTTCCCGAATGACAAATGGTATTGTGCATTGCTTCATATGCTTATATGCTATTTGTGTCTCTTTCATGTGTGAGTTTAAAAGTTGTATTAAAATTTTTTGTTTTCTCTTTTTCAGTTTTTATATTCTTGATGCAGAATTTTTTAATAGTCTGGATACAAGCCCTTTATCAGGTAAATTAATCACTATTCTGTATATGTTGTTTTATTTCAATGTCTGATTGTACCTAATATGAATTCATTTTTTTGCATATTTATCAAGTATCTTGCAAACTTGCTAAATTCATTTAATAGTTCTCGTAGGACTTTAGTAGAGTCCACGTGATTCTCTATATAAATGATTATCTTATCTGCAAATAAATCACCATAACACGTATACCTACGTAACACACCTGCATGTTCTGCACCTGTATCCCGGAACTTAAAGTAAAATAAAAAAATAAAGTTAAGCTTACTTCTTTTTTATATAAATCTATTTTATTTATTTTGTTGCACTAACTAGAAGCTCTGGTACAACATGGAAAACAAGTGAAGAGAATAAACATGCTTACTTTATTCCTAATCTTAAAAGGAACACAATTAGTTTTTTCTCATTAAGTATGAATTTAGCAGACATCATTTACAAGCTTGAGAAACTTTCCCTGTGTTCTTAGTTTGCTAAAAGTTTTTTTTTTTTTTCTCTTAAGGGATTTTTCTTTATTTTAATTTTGTTTTGGTAAAATGCGTTTGCACATCTGTTGACATGATCATATGGTTTTTAAATTTGATAATGTACTAAATTGCACTGATTTATTATGAAATGATAAACTGAACTTGCCTCCCTGGTGTAAACGTCACTTTGTCATGATGTATTATCTTTTTTTATATATTGTTGAATTTAATTAGCAAAAATTTTGTGAAGATTTACATCTACGTTCATGAGGAATTTTGATCTATGCATTTTCTTTCTTGAAATATCTCCATAATAAATTTTGTATTAGTTAAAGAGGCCTTATAAAATGAATAGTATTACATTTATTTCTTTTCAAGTTTTGGGGAAAATATGGATAGAACTTACATTGTTTATGTAAAGGTCACCAGTGAAAACATTTGAACCAATATATTTTGTTGTTGTTTTAAAGTTAACTATAAATTAAATGTTTCTTATAGATAAAAGACTTTTCAGGTTTTAATTTTTTGTAGATTGATGGATTGTAGTTTGTACCTTTTAAAAAAGTCTTCATTTTACTAAATTATATATACATATATATATATTTGAATACATGTTTTCATAATACTCCTGTATTATACTTTAAAAAAACATAAAGTATTATATTTTAAAAGTATAATGTATTATACTTTTTAGTGTCTATAAAATATTCATTATTATGTATGATATTTTAATTCAATGTCTGATTATTTGATACCTGGTGGTATCATTTCTCTCATTCTTGATATTTATAATTTATCTTTTTACTTTGTTTCTTGATCAGACTGGCTAAATTAATATTATTGATCTTCTCAAATAACCTGGTTTTGGTTTTCTTTATTTGTATGTATGTTTTATTTTCAGTTTTATTAAGCTTAACTCTAATATTTATCAATTTCTTTTTATTATATAATTGATTTTATTTGCTCTTTATTTTTCTTTGCTCATCAGGTAGAAACTAAGGCCATTTATTTGAGATTTTCCTTTGTTTTAAATAGGTGTTTAGTGCTATAAATTTCTTATGTGCAGCTTTACCTGCATACAAAAATTTTGATAGGTTGTGTTATGAATTTTATTCCATTCAAATCATTTGAATTCTACTTTGACTCAAGGATTATAAAGAAAAGTGTTACTAAATTTTCAAGTATTTGGGAATTTTCCTGAGATTTTCCGTTGTAGATTTTTAATTTAATTCTTTTATGATAAGAGAGTTTCTTTAGCATGATCTGAATTTTTGAAATTCTATTGGGACTCATTTTGTGGTACTAAATATGGTCTATTTTGGTAAATGGTTTAAATTTTTTATGTTTTGGGGAATCTAAATGGATCTGTATTCTGCTCTTATTGGGTGAAGTGTTATGTAATATCCATCAGGACGAATTGTTTTATAGGATTATTCAAGTCTGTTATGTTCTTATTTATTATTATTTTTTTATTTCTCCTATCAGTTACTTAGAGAAAGATAATAACATCTCTGACTTTATTGATAGATTTGTCTGTTCTCCTTGCCATTCTATGAGATTTTGCTTCATGTATTTTAAAGTTTTGCTATTTGGTATATAAACACTTAGAATTATTATGATTTTTTATAAAAATTACTTTTTTAAACTCTGTAATAGTCTTTAAAGTGTACATTCTCTGATATCAAAATAGTAACTACAATATTCCTTTATCTAGTGTTGGCATAGTATTTTTTTGTTTCTTTTACTTTCCACCTATTTGTGTCTTAATATTTAAGCTGGATATATGGCATTTCTAGCCATTCCAACAATCTCTGCATTTTAATTGAATGTTCAGAACATTAACATTTAATGTGATTATTCCTATTATTGGGTTTAAATCTACCATCTTATTATTTTTTATTTAAAGACAATTTTACTTTATTTCTTATATTAACTTTTAAATCAACTTTTTATCACACAGTTAATGCAAGTTTATTGTAGAAATATAAGAAAATAGAAGCCAATATTTTTTACCTCAATTTTTCTTGATTGGAGAAAAAACTTAATCTATATGATGGTCTTTGAGTACAGTGCTAGAGAAGACAAAAAAAAAAGATATCATTGATCCACCTATGTTCTTTTACACTGTGTTTTGTGATATATAACAGAAAATCCATAGCACTCTCCCTGGGTCTACTTTTTCATTAGAATTAAGGAAACAAAAAAATGCTAAATCATTATGGCTCCCTTCTTCAGTTTAATTAATTACAACCAATCAAGGTTTTTATATAAGCTGTCATAATTAGATTTTGCTGCCAAATTTTGAGAACTCAGAGAAAAGAAAGTATATTTTTGTTTGAAGAAGTCTCCTTTCTGAAATCTAAAAGTAATATTTTCCAGTTATGGAGAATTAACTACGTGCCAGACGTTGTGCTAAGTTTTTCAGATATATTTTATTTAATCTTCATACATAGCTCAAGGTAGGTATTACCCACTCTTTAACAGAAAAGAAATTTAGGTATAGAAAGATGAACTCGTTCCATATTACAAATCCTTTCCTCTTAACCATGAGGCTAGATTTTTCCTCTTCTTTTTCCTTTGTGTTACTCTCTTGTTCCAGCATGAGCATGGTTCCACCTCATCTAAATTAGAATAGGCATTTCTTCAAATTTCAGTTAAAAATAGCTGATAGGAAAATATGCCTACTTCTTGAGCACCTGAAATCACCATTAAAAGATCCCATGGTGGGATCATGGCGGCATACAAATAGATGAAGTGCACCATCTTTGTTCTAACTGAGGCTGAGCCAATATATTATTCTGCTTCTGGAGATTACTTATTGCATCTCTCTGGTTGGGCAGTCTGTGGTCTGTTCAATGAATCCCTTCTATTTGTCTTCATTTCCACCTGCTCCCCAGTGCAAGTTTATGAATTTCTACACAACTGTTCTTCATTTAATACCTCTTCACACATGTGCCTTCTTTTAAGTCTATGTCTTAAAAGAAGGCACATATACCCTTTTCTTCTCCTGACTGCTATATATGGAGTCATTCTTCCAAATCTTGTTTAAAGTTTGCAGATAGTATTTACTCACTTATTTTTTAACAGCTCTATTTAGACATAATTGATATGCAACAAACTGCACATATTTAATGTATGTGTTTTCATAAGTGTGGAGATACACACACACCCATGAAACCATCACTGCAATCAAGGCAATAGATGTGCCCTTTATTGCCAGTAGTACCCTTGTATCCCCTACCTAATTTTTTGTAATAGTAAGAACTTTATATGAGATATACTTTCTTAACAAGAGTGTACAATATTGTTAACTCTAAGTGCTATGTTGTACAGCAATCTCTAGAACTTACTCATCTTGTATAGTTAAAATTTTTGATTTTTTTCATTTTGATTTTAACTATTCCTTGGTTCCCTTTTCCCATGTTTGGATTATGTATTATTTATGATTCAATTTTATCACCTTTACGGACTCATTAACCATTATTCATGTTTAGTTCTTCTGTAGGATTTATTGTACATATCTGTAACTTATCTGAATGTAAATTAAATTGGTATTTACATATGCATAACAGCTTCCATTTTTCTCCTCCCAGCCTTTGTGCTATGACTATCATCTTATTTCTACATGCTATAATCTCCACAATACATTGCTCTTATTTTTGCTTAAAACATTGAATTATGTCTTCAAAATATTTAAATAATAAGGAAAAAAATCTCTGTATTTCTGAAGGTAGTTATCAAGCCTAGTGCTCTTCTCTCCTTTAAATCCTAGTTTCCATTCACTGTCATTCTCCTTTGGTGTAAAGGACTTACTTTAATGTTTCTTGCAAATCTGCTTGTGATAAATTCTTTTAGCTTTTTTATTTCTGAAAATGTCTTTATTTCACTTTCATGTTTGAAAGATATTTTTGATGGATAAAGTAGTCTAAGTTGATTTTTTATTTCTTTCAATACTTTAAAAATTGTGCTTTACATCCTACTTATATTACCTCCACAAACAAATCTGTTGGCATTCTTATATCCATTCCTATTTATGTGATATCTCTTTGGTTTTTCTCTATGCCTGCTTTAAAGATTTTTTTTTTTACATTCTTTACTACTGGCTTTAAGCAGTTTTATTATTTTATACCTTGTGTAATTTTCTTATTTCTTGAGCTTGCAGTTAATTGACTCACTGACATTTTTGGATCTGTAGATTTACAGTTTCATCAAAGCTGGAAAATTGTGAACTGTTTTTTTACAAATAATTTTTTCTATTCTTATTTCTCAAGGACTCCAACTACACATATATTTAATTTTTTCACAGTTCAGTTATGCTTTTTAATGTCTTTTGTTTAATTCTTCGTGTGTATGTGTGTTACATTGTGGATTGATTCTGTTGCTGTGTTAGTTATCAATTTTTCTTCTGCAATTTATGATCTGCCATTAATCTCATCCAGTAAATTTTTTTCATCTCAGTTATTAGAAATTCAATCTCTGGAAATCTGATATGAGACACTTTCACATTTCCATGTCTCCATTTAACATGTCCAATATATCCTCTAGATTTTTGAACATAGGAAATACACATATAATATCCTTTTAAATATTTCTTTTTGCATACCCGGTAATTTTTTAATTAGATCCCAATCACTATACATTTTACGCTGATGAGAGCTGATTATTTTTGTATTCCCCAAAATATTTTGGGGTTTAGTTCTGGAATGTACTTAATTTTAAGAGTTTGATTCTGTTGGGTCTTATTAGGCATGATCAAAGAAGCATTTACTCTAGGACTAATTATTCCCTCCCAGAAGACATAACTCTTCTTAATATTCTAACCAATGCCCCATGAGTTATAAGAGCTTCCACTCTGGCTGTGGGGAATAAGTACTCTTCTTAACTTTGTGTGAGCTTTGGCCATTGTTCCCTTAGTCCTTCCATGTGGTTCTTTCCACCTCAGGTATTTAGTGATGTATAAAGATTAATCAATACTCAAGCAAATACTTGAGGAGAACATTTACAACTCTCTAGAGTTCTCTCTCTATTCAGCTTTCTCTCCCATACTCTGTTCTGTGAATTCTAGCCTCTTTGGCTTCCCTGAACTCTCAGCTTAGTCTGTCCAATTCTGGAAGACAGAGAGTCTCTGCCAGGATACTGCCCTCTATGGCCCTGCTCCACAGCATAGAAACTTTCTCTAGGCATTAAGCTGCAGAAATCATAGCTATCTCCTTGTTTGTGTCCTGTCTCTCAGAAATTGCTGCCCTTTATTGCTTGCTGTACAATTGCTTAAGAACTATTGTTTCATATATTCTTCTTATTAATGTTTAGTTGTTTCAAAAAATAGGGTAACTCTGGTTTTTATAATTCCAACTCTGCTAGAAGCAGTAAATACATTTATTTTTTAAATAATAAAACTGCATTATATATGCCACTTTTCATTTTTCTTTTCACTTTTATAAAATTTCTTTGAAGTTAAAACATGTCTACTGACTGTTTAAAGAAGATTTAAAAAAAAACTATATCTGTTTCTTTAGAAAAGAGCATAAATTTTAAGTCTTCCAATGTGTGTAGTATCTGGAAACACAAAACCAAAAGATATTAAAGATTAAACATATGAAAAGGTCCATGGATAAACTTTTTGTTTTAGTTAACTAAGACACTTCTGAGAACCACCATGATCCATAAATGAACATATCTTTGTAATTTCCAAATTTTCTCTATAATCAGTAATTTGGCATGTAAAACATGGGATACCTTTTGAGGACAGAAGCAGATTGGCACATGTGTGATTAGGATATAATCATGAAAAGCTACATTTGGAGTGGAATGGGCCAGAGATTGAAGAAACAGCATATTATACACTTTGGGTTTATTTCAACAAGCAAAACGTCCTTTAAATGCATTATCACTTCTTCCTGTGCATTCATAATACAGTATGTGAGAGCTATAAAGATGAAGACAGTCTTTAACTACTGCTCCAAGTGTGTGTGAATCGTGTAAGAGCAGTTTCATTGCAGGAGAGATAGTTCAACAGCTCTGTTTTAAAATCCATTAGTGATAATCTTTTGAAGCAGGAATAACCTAGATGCTTTATTTGGAAAAAAATTTATTTAACAAATCTATCTATCCATCTACCTAATATGTATCTATTTTCTGTGTTTGATACCTTACTCTTCGGATTAGAAGCCCATTAAATTGTGTGCCTTCAAAGAGCAACTTAATTTCTTTATGCTTTCTATTTTTTTGATTTAGAATGAGAAAAATAATCATTTTTTTCAATAAAGGAGAAAATCCACAGATGCCCAGAAACATTTGGTCTGTTTCTTCAATAAGTTATAGCCATGAATTCCTGCTGAAACCTTGGTCTTTATCATTACTAATTATCTATGATTTTTCTCTCTGCACTGTGTCAGTCCAGAAAGGAAACAGGTTTTGTTTATTGTTTATTTTCATTCAACCCCACTTAACACAAAATTATTTAAGGGGAGCATACTTGATTAATGTTTTGAGGAAACAAAAAAGCATTAGATTATAGCATTGCCCAGCAAATATTTTTAGAAATTGAATTACAATTGGTCATACATATCTGTAACTCATTCTAGCTTCTGAGAATTCTTCACAGGTAGCTAATTCAGAACAATTGCTCATATCCTCTTCCCATCTCCCAACTGACTGTACCCATACCACAAATCCTGCTGATTTCTCACACAGAACAGTTTAGCTCCAACTCACTCTTTCTCTTCAGCCTCATAGTTTTGTCTATATAGCTTTATTAAGTATGCTTCTAAATGATTCCTGAAATGGATTCTGTAATTATCTTTTAACGAGTAGTTATCTTACAGAAGGAATAAAGGAGGAAAGCCAGAAAGAGAGGAAGGGAAGGATAAGAGAAACGGGAGAGAGAAGGAGGAAGACAGTGGAGAAGAAAATCTTAAGAAATCAGCCCACTTCAATGTAAACAAAGGCGTTTTAAGGAAATCTCTTCATTTGATTCAATATAAATGCTGTGCTCTCTTGCAAAAGGCATCTAGCTCAAAATGATCTTTTTCACTGATTAAAGCATTTTGTCTGAACTTGCTATATAAATTGTCATCAAAGTGCCCAGATGCTGTTTCTTCTTTCAAGTTACCAATTGTGTGTGAGTCTGCAGTAGAGAACACTTGATAATGTTGCTTTTCCCAAACAACTCGTTGCAAACAAACAAAAAAAGCTGGATCATCTGACCTTAGGTACTTTCCAAGCTTGAGTTTTTAAAAGGCCATGATTTCCTTATGTGTATACAAACCTCATAAAAAATTTAGTGATTTTTATTAGGTCCTATTCAAATTCATGGAAAAGGCTAAATGCTGAGTTTTTAATATTTCACTCAAATGGATTCACATGCAAATTTTAGCATAGATGTAGCCTGTCTGTATTTATTGACATGATGACTATTATCTATGTGGACTTCTTTAAAATATTCATTACCATATTATATAAAAGAGCCCAAAGTGTGAAAAGTATTTAAGTTCGGCATTATCTAGGAGTGGGTGTATTTGTTCCATGTGTTTAGAAAATGGTCATTTGAAGGCTTAACGTAGTTCTTGGAATGCAGTATGTCCTTGAATTCACCTCTCAAACATTAAAATAAAGACACTGTTACCTGGTTTATCTTGCCCTGGTTAGGATTCTACCAGCGCTGCAGTATTCGGGTATGCTACATTTATTTATGTCTTTTCCTGGGGCTTCTTTCACTAACTGTTCATATTTTTCTTCCTTTGTTATTTTGTGCCCTGTGGCATAGCTCAGTCAATCAGTTATTGCAGTCAGGGCTGATGCTGCAGGATTCAAACAAAGACCCACGAGCAACAAAGAGAAACAATGGCAAGAGCAAGCTGTAGTCTGTGTATCACTGCATCAGCTGATCAATCCGTGATTGAATTATTTTTAAATGTATGTCATTTCAAGAACAGGGCTCAGAGATACATATTTGAAGCACGAAAGAAAGGGAGAGGTGTGGTTTCAGAAAGGTTTTCTTCATAACGGTGTTGAGCTGACCTTGCATTTACAGATAGAGGATCAGGGAAAGCTATATGAAAATGTAAGCAGTATGAATAAGTGCTGTTTATAGGACTCTGTTTTAATACCCTTGCTAAAGCTGAACAATAGTAAGAGACAAAGCTCTGAAAAATGCATGCCTTTCCCTGTGATTGATCCTTTTATCTTCCCATTCCTGCAAGATGATAAAAAGCATTTACAGGGCAAACAAGCATTACTGCCTTTATTTTCCTCAAATATGAGAAATCTTCCTTATTTAGAATTTTGCTATTAAAGCGTTCACCATAGGATGTTTTTTCCCTCCTAGTTTAAAAGTAAAAAAAGAATTTAAGACTGTGAAGTGAAAAGCTGACATTTTTTAATAGAAGCGTTTTATTTTATTTGTATTTGTAATTAATGAACTCATTTTCAGCACAAGGGTAACTGGAGCCATGGTAAAAATAAAATAGACTTTGAAGGAAATGGGCTTGGTTCAAATCTAGGTGACATTAGATGAAAGTACCCAGGACCGAGTGATAAACGGGGAAGGTAAATGTTCAGTTAACATTGAATCCCATCCCTCTTGTTTTAACTTTGCTAGTTCTAGGCTTCTCTATTAAGCCATAATTCCATAATTGCACATTGTATATTGAATGGGAAAAGTAGTGTTTATTTAATATCGACCTTTTATCAGATAGCGAGCTAAATGCCTGTCACTCAATTCTTGTAGATCTTTCTACAGATACCGTCACCTCCCTTGCTTAAGAAAATTGCATTATAGAGTCATTAATAACGTGCTCACTGTACTTGGCTTGTAAGTGCTAAAAATGAGGTGTGAAAACAGATGTGATTAAATCCAAGGATTGTGTTTCTCTACCTCAATGATTCTCTCAATGTTAGGGCAAATCAAGATTCCTTTGAGAGCTTGTAGAAACACAGGTTATGAGGCCCCATCCCCAGAGCTTTTATTCAGTAATCTTGGGTGGGACTGGAGAATATGTATTTCCAACAATGTCCCAGGTGATGTTGATGCTGCTGGATTGAGGACCACACTTTGAGAACCACTGCTTGATACTGAGCTGCATCTCATTAGAAAGACCCACTTCGGGTATTTTACATTTTACTGTGGACAAGATTTGCAATTCAAGGCTAAATGTTTGAGAATCATTTGAAAGACGAAACACTACAAATTGATGAATTAAATTGTATTACATTCTCATTTCATATGCATCTAGAAATTTGCATGCTATGGAGATTAAAATAATGAGCAAAATATAATCCCTGTCTTCCAAGAGCTCATCAACTAGTTAGGATTACAGTCACAGATTAATACTTCAGTCTATCTTTAGCAAGGCAAACACCATAAATGCTTTAGCAGAAGTCTTTTTAAAAATGTACTTTTGGAATACGACGTAGGAAATTCTTTCTTAAAAAAATTGCAAAACATCCTTACATGCAACTGGTTTGACACTCATGCCACTTTTTCCTATTTTTTGCTTTTGGATAAAACTACATGTATTCCATTTGCTGTGGCTTCATCTTCAAATCCCACTTCCACCTAAGTCACAAAATAAGACTTCCACATCAAACATACCAGTAAAATTGCACTAGGAAAATTCACCACAACCTTCTAATGGCAATACCTAAGGTACAAAAACACCTCTTATGTTTCTGTGGCATTAGACATCATTGGTCCCTCTTTCCCTGTACTCAACCACCTTGGCCCAGATGACCCCATCCTCTCCCTCTCCACCCACCTGAACTTCTCAGCTCACTCCTCTTTGTTGGAACAAACTACTCTTGCCTCTATATAGTCTTTATAAATTTTCCCTTGGTTCTCCTACCAAAGTCACCCTCCATCCTTTTGAGGAATGATGTTTATTAAAATGCAAGTATGTTCATCTTACTCCCCTGCCAAAAACATCCACTGAATCTCAGTTGCCTAAAGGCAAACAAAGTTTCGAATCATCCGCTCTGATTCTCCATCTGATCCCTTGCTGCTCTCTCTAGTTTCCCTTATGAAAGCTGCACCTAAGCTCAAATCGTACTTGCTAAATGAAAATACCCATAGGCCCTAAAAGAGGCCACACTATGTTATACTCTATGCCTTTAATCATCCTTCCTTCTTAAGAGTCCCATCATGGAACTGCTAAACTCCAAGATCTCCTTTCTATAAAGCTTTTTCTAACAAGCTCTGCCACTTTCTGTTTTGACATCAGTACAATTAAGATGATAGTATTGACCTTACAGAACTCTTATGCTCTGGACCTAACAATGCCTGACAGAGCATGTGATCCACAAATGGTGGCTACTGTCACGGGACTTTATTTCACCAGCCTCCTGTCCTGTGGTGGAAAATCTCCAGGTACTCTAGCTTCTCTCCATATAAGATTGGAGGGTTACCCATCTCTAGCAACTCATATCTGTTTAGGGGAACATTACAGACAGGGCCAGTTATGTAATTTGTAGGGCCCAGTGCAGAATAAAAAGGCAGGACTCTGAGAGGGACAGGAAAATCAATGTAGTTTTTTATGGGGGCTACTTCAATGCACAGATGATTGAAGACCCCCAGGAGATTGCAACCTCTGCTCTGGGGGCACTCCTCACCCTGGATCAGGGGTAGGTGAGAACCAAACCTGCTGTGGCAGCACAAGCCTAGGGGAATGGCCACTTTCTTGTCCTACCATCAAGAGGCCAGTGGCCATGCCCTCTTCACTCTCTACTCGCCAATGCCCAGCCTCCTCCAAGTGTAGAGGGCTAGGATGGAAGGTAGGCCTCCCTCATACCATTGTGGCAAGAGAGAAGTCGAAAGAAGAGTAGCTTGGGTCAAGTGGGCATGAAGGGCTGCAAAGCAGGTCTTAGAGAACCTTTTCCCAGGGAGGAGGCAGGAGCCAACATGTCTGGTGAGCTGAAGCTCCAAGTGCCCTGACCCTGCCCCCTTGTCTTACCAGACTTCATTGCCAAAAACACAAACTTAAAGATAAAATTATTAAGAATTTGCAAAGGGCACTGCAAGCATGTGACCCTTCTGAGTGCAGGCCTCCAGATACTGCCTGCTCGAATGCTCATGAAGAATGCCCTGAGTATGTGTATCCTGAACTGATGAAGAAGTGTGGCCACTCCATGGACCACACTGGACTGAATCCTGAGAAACACGAGACTGCTACTTCTGCTCAATGATGAATGACCAACATGCAGGCATCTGTGAATTGTGACCTCCACTATCTCCCTAAAAACCAGATGACATACAATCTCATTGCATAGAGGAAAGTCAAGTAAGATACAAGTTCAGTCAAAGCAGCTCCTTGGAAAAGTGGAGTGTGCAGGTCTTTGCTGTTTTCCTTTGTAGCTCCCCAGCTCTGGGCATAAAAATTATCACTCAGTCTAGAGTCTGGTAGCCTCCAGATGCTCATTTAGGTTCTTTTATATTCATATATATCACATTTTCTTTATCCATTCATCTGTCAATGGACATTTCGGTTACTTATGAATTTGCATTACTTATGTTATAAATACTGCTGCGATCCATATATATGAGGATTGCAGTGATTTCTTCAAGATTATTTTGGATATATGTATACACACATACTCACAGATAAACATACACAGGTATATATACACATGTACCCCCAGAAGTGACATTGCTAGATTATATAATAATTCTATTTTTAAATTTTTAAGGAAACTCCATAGTGTTCTTCATAATAGCTGTGCCAATTTATATTCTTGCCGACAATGTATAAAGGTTTCCCATTTGTCCACATTTTCAAAACTGTTTCTTATCTTTTAACTTTTTGATAATAGCCATTTAAACAATGTGAGATGACATCACACTTTGATGGGCATCCCCCTGTTAATGATGTCGAGCACAGTTTCCTATACCTCTTGTACATTTCTTATGTCTTATTTGGGTCTGTTCAGATCCTTTGCTCATTGTTTAATTAGATTTTTTGATTTTGGAGTTGCGAGTTCCTTTTAAATTTTAAAATTAATCCCTTATCAGATATGATGGTTAATATTCAGTCAGATATATGATTTGCAAATATTTTCTCCCATTCTGTGTCTTGCCTTTTCATTTTATTGATTGTTTCATCTGCTCTGCAAAAACTTTTTAATTTGGTTTGTTTATTTTTCTTCCCTTATTGATTTGGTTAAGATTTAAAATAACATATTAAATTGGCAATATGCTATGGCCAGCAAAAATGTGTGCTGTGTATTCTAGGAATCATTCTTGACTTTAAGAGTATTACCTATAAGGCTTTACATTAACATGATTTTTGCTATAGTTTTTTTTTTTTATGGATGCTATTTATTAGGTTAAAAATATTTAATCTAAATCCCTTCTGCTTAGAAATTTTATTATTAATGTTGCCTTTTCTTAAATTTGGAAAGGGGGTAGCTATTAAGATAATTATATTATTTTCTTTAAAATGGTAATATGATTAATTATAATAATGGATGTTCCAATTTGAGTTACTTTCACATTTCTTGGCTGTACCTTGAATAAATTATTATTTTTAGTTTGTATGTACTGGCTTCCTTGCCAATATTTAAGTTTTCACATTAATGCTCTTATCAGTTTAGTTCTTGCTGCCCAGTATTGATATTGTATCTTAATGACTTTTATTAAACTATTTGGGTAGTTTGCTCTCCTTTTCCATTTTCTAGAATACTATATATGAAATAGTGATGATCTCAGACTTAAAGAATAAAAAAGCACTCCCTTGGTAAATCAAAATAAAAAGTATGTTTCAGAAAAATATTTAGATTTGTGGCTAAAACGTATTTCATAGTTATGCTAAAAATTTAGAGGGAAAACACTCTATTTCTAGCTATTTTTTACTAATTGTTTTTACTATATATTTTTTGATTAGTTCTTTCAATAACACTTCCATTTATTAGTAATTTCAAATAAATTGTTTTTACTTTTGTGATAATTTCTATTTTTTACTGAATTTTATTTATATGTGCTTATTTTTGGGCTTAGATTTGTTGTTTTTATTTGCTGGCTTCTTTAATTGAATGTTTAGTTATTAAATTTTAGTCTTCTTTGATCAATATCTAATTAGCTGTTTCTCCTACTACTTTTAATATTGTGCATTCTATTTCTAATCATTTTTTCAATGTTTTTTAAAATGTTTTATTTTGAAACAATTATAGATTCACAGGAAATTGCAAAGAAATGTACAGGAAAGTTCTGTGAGCTTTCCTTCTTGTATCTTCCAATGCTCACACCTGACACATCTACATAGTACAATATCAAACCCAGGAGATTGACATCAGCACAATCTACAGTTCACTAGGATTTCACCAGTTATACATGCACTCGTGTATGTATGTGTGTGTGTGCCTGTGTGTGTGTTTGTACTTCTACACATTCGGTCTTTTGGAACTACACTAAAGATAATTAACTGTATTAACACAAGACTCTTGTATTATATTACCCCTTAAAGGAACATCCTCCACTTTCCATCCCTGACCCTGGGTTGACTTATTTTTTTTAATATGCAATTTAACTGTACATTTTTAATAAAATCTAACCAGTTTCTTTACTGTATTTCCAAACATTAAGTGGCATTGTTTTCATTCATTTTTAAAAAATGATTTATTCAGAATTGAAGTCATTATATTACTTAATTCACTATTTCTTCATAAGTATAGTACTACATTGAATCTTTCTAACCTAAGATACACATGACTGAGTTAATCACATTGTCCATCTTCATGGATAGGCAAGAGGCTTCTTCTTTGCTTCTCTCTATCCTCTATCCCTGTGTTTGTCTGCAACCAGCTTTATGGGTCATCTCTCCCCCTCTTTTTTTTTTTTCATTTTAACAGTTATCCATGCTAATAAATCTAACATGTTCCTTGATTCAGTCTTACATATATTTGGTACAATATATGTTAACACTTGAAAAGCACACTATGTTTTAGTAGTGTTTTGCATATTTTAAAATAATTATGCATTATATTTCCAAATTGTTATTTATTTCACTTCATGTTGAAAACTTCAAAATTATTTATTTTATTTACATACTTCTGCTTTATTAATTTTACCAAAAATTTTACTATTTTAATTTAAACTTAATCTACACTGCTCAATTTTCCCTATGTGGATTATTTCTCTTTTTTGCTGATTTTTTTTTCATTGCTACTTTTAAAAACAAATATTTTATGACAAAACTGTAAAGCTTTTTACCCAAAGAATATTAAATCTTCATATTTACATAGTATTTTATGCACATGATAATCTATTTTTAAATTTTCCTTGAAATTTTGAAAATATTATTCCATTGTTTTTATTTTGTTTATTTCTGTAATACATTAAATATAGATTATAAATTAAAAACACATTACATATTAAATTTATAAAAGAATATTTATAATGCATGTGTAGGGTAAAATGCATAAAATTGGAGTGTACAGTAATATATTCACTACAGTCTAAGAAATAGAAATTTAGGTGTGATTAAAGCTTCATACTTTCCATTCAAAAGATGTACAATCCTTACCTTTGTATTTTTTATTCCTTTTATTTCTACTTTGTGGGGTTCACTTCATATGCCTATATTCAGTAATGTATTCACTTTTCCACTATTTTCAAATTTATATAAATGGTATTAGCTATACATGTTAAGGACTTCCATTTTCACTCCACTTTGTATTCCTGAGAGTCATCCATCTTGATTTCTACAGACGCATATATTTTATTTTCATTATTATGCAGCTTTTATTTCAGTATTACTGTAAAATGTATTTATCCTTCCATTGATTATGCGGTCTTCAAGGTTTTGGTTTTGCTTTGTTTTGACAATGAAAGCTGTTATAAATATTCTTGAGCATATCTTCAGGTATATATTTGGAAGTTTTTTCCTAGGTAAATGCCTAGGGTGGATTGCTGGATCATAGTGTATACCCATCTTCAACTTTCCTAGATGACCTTATTTTTCAAAGTGATTGTACTCATTTATATTCCCACCAGCAGAGTTCTTGTTGCTCACATGCTCACCAACACTTTCTATTTCTTGACATTTTTTTTTTTGTTAAACTGATGATGAAATTATATTTTACTATAATTAACTTCTACTTTGTCAGTTAAATATTTTTTTCATTTTTATGGGGGCTATTCATATATCTCTTATTAGAAGGATCTGTTCAAATTTTTGAAATTATTTATCTTTTTGTTAATCATTTTTATAAACTTCAAAAATATTCTATAATAAGCTATTATAAAAATATACTTATATGTGTGTATGTAGCACACACACACACACATCAACAAATTTGTATATTACAAATATCTTCTTCCACTTTGTGATCACCTTTCGGTCTACTGATTAATAGATATTAGCAATTTTTTTTTTTTTGAGATGGAGTTTCGCTCTTGTTACCCAGGCTGGAGTGCTATGGTACGATCTTGGCTCACTGCACCACTGGGTTCAAGTGATTCTTCTACCTCAGCCTCCCGAATAGCTGGGACTACAGGCATGTACCACCGTGCCCAGCTAATTTTTGTATTTTTAGTAGAGACGGAGTTCACCATAGTGGCTAGGCTGGTCTTGAACTCCTGACCTTGTGATCTGCCTGCCTCAGCCTCCCTAAGTGCTGGGATTACAGGCATGAGCCACCGTGCCCGGCTAGTAATTTTAATGTAAGTGAAATATTCAAACTTTTAACTTATGTTTTATGCCCTTTGTCTTCGGTTTGACAAAATCATTTTTCCATTCCAAGATTATATAGTCTACTGTGTTGTCTTATGAAGCCATTAGAGTTATATATTTCACAAGAGAATCTTTAGTTCTTCTGAAAATGGATAATAAAAGAAGGATGATATAGCGCTATAATATAATTTGTCATATAAATAATCAGTTTTACCGGCACCATTTATTTAATAGTGCATCAGTTCTACAACTAATCTTCATTACCGTCTTTGTCAAATCTAAATTGTCCAAATACATATGAATGTATTTCTTTGCACTCTACTTTCTCATTGATCAATTTGTCTTGTTTTGCCCCAGTGCACAATTTTCTAGACAATCTCACTTAATAAGTTTGGATATTTGGTATGGTATGGTACTGACATTTTTTCTTTCTCAAGAGCATCTATGCTATTCTCTATCACTTGTTCTTACATATAAATTGTTAAATTATTAAATTTCATTTCAATTTCTATTAAAATATTTTGAAATTTTTGTTAGAATTAAAGTTAATACATAAATCAATTTGTGAAACATTTACAATTTCATGATATTCTTTTTTCTCTTTATGCACATGGTTCCTATTTCCATTTATTTAAATATTTCCATTTTCTTCATTTGGGCTTTGAGTACATACTTTCTGAGATCCTAGTTGATGAATATCAGTAATATGATTTTTTCAATGACACATTCTGTTTGTTTTCTCTGGTATAAAGAAAAACAATAATTTTTAAATTAACTGTGCATTGATAATTTGGCTAAATATATAAATTTTAATGATTTATCTGTAAATCACTGCAGGTTCCTTATATACATAATGATATCTTTGAATAATGAGAGTTTTATTTTCCTTTAAAATCACACAATTTTATTATTTTCTTGTTTTACCATACTGATTAGATAGCAATCTTTCTTGATTTTTCATGAATATAAAGAGAATTTAAAAATATATTTCACCCTTACATATAATGTGTGTATAAGTTTTTGTGGCTGTCCTTTATCAAGTTGAATAAAATTTTTTCTATACATATTTACTAATTTTTAAAGTCATAACTGGATGTTAATTTTGACTGACTGTGATGTTTCTACATCTTTTGAAATTACTAAGGATCCAGAAATCAGCCCTCATATAAATGGTTAATTTTTTTAAATAAAGAAATAGGCATCTCCGTGAAACTAAGGTAACCTTTTCAACAGGTGATACTAGAAAAATTGGATATCCATATGCCCCCAAATGTCCTTCCACCTGTTTCTCACAATACACAGAAAAATTAACTAAATATAAATCTTAATGCAAATATAACATCTATAATTATAGCACTTCTGACTTATACAAAGTTGTCTGAGATATAACACCAACAACACAAGATACAAAAGAAAAAAACAATGTTCTACTGCATTAAGAATGTATGCTCTTCAGAAGAAACTTCGGAGAGAATTAACAAACAAGACATAGATTGGTGAAAACACTAGCAAATCACGCCTGTGAGAAAAGACATGTCTGAGCTCAGAAAAACCAATAATAAGAAAATGAACACTTTTTAAAGAACAGACAAAAGATTCAAGACAAGTCACTCAAGACAATAGATGGGTGGCAAATTAGCATATGAAAAGATGCTCAACCTCACTAGTCATTAGAGAAATGCAAATTAATGCCACTATGAGCTACCAATACACACAAATTAGAATGGCTAAGATTTAAAAGACTAATCATTCAAGATTGTCAAGGATGTGGTGAAAATGGAATTCTCTTATGCTTTACTGGTGGTAATATAAAATGTATAACCACTTTGGAAAACAGTTTGGGAGTTTCTTAACATGCTCAGTTAAACCCTAGCCTATGACTTAGACATTTAGCTGCTAGGCATCTACCCAAGAAAAATGAAACCATATGTTCACACAGAAACCTACACATAAATGCTCATAGCAGCTTTATTTATAATAGGAAAAAATGGAAAACGATCCATATATCTATCAACAAATAAACGTATAAGAAGTATTATGTTATAACCCATACAAAAGAATATCACTCAGCAATAAAACAAAATGAACAATTGATATGCGCCATAATGTGGATGGATCTTTAAATAATTATGTTAAGTGGGAGAAGCCTAACAAAAAAGATCACAGGTATTATTATTCCATTTACATAAAATTCTAGAAAACACAAACCAACAGCGATGGTTGGTTGCTTAGGGGTAAAAGTCAGGAGGGGGTAAGAGGGATGGTTTACATGAGGAAACTTTTGAGAGAGATGAATATGCTTATCACACAGATTGTGGTAAGGACTTCACAACAGTATATATGTCAAAATTTATCAAATTTTACATTTTATCATGTGTAGTTCATTGTACATCATTCACACCTCATTAAAGCTATAAAAAGAAAACCACTTGTTGGTAAGATATGAAACGCTTTTACTCTATGACTGAAATAAGAGCAAAACGTCCAGTCGTTTGACTTGTACTCAACATTGCACTCCTGGCTATAGCTAACAGCAACAAGAAAGAAAAGAAATTAAAAGGATTTCTATGTGATTTAGTGAAGGAAGGCAAATTTTTTCATTATATGGTGCTGTATCAATTCGATAGCAAGATGGGGAAGAAAATGAACCTTGACTATTACTCACATTGGACACAAACATTAATTTGAGGTAGATTAATTGGTTTGATTAATCTTAGGTAGTATCAAAATTTGAAAAATTGTAAACTGGTCTTTATCAATATTAAAAACTTCTGCTCCTCGAATGACAAAGCTAAGGGAAAAAAAGTAGGAAACGAATATATTTGCAGAGTAGAGACGAATATATTTGCAATGCATTTATCTGACAATAGACATGTATCCTAAATATATAAAGACTTTTGTAAACCAATGATAAAAAGATAACCTTTTTAAAAAAACTGGGCAAAAGATTTAGAAAGGCATTTCACAAAATATATCATATAAATGGCCAACAGGCACATGAAAAGGTGCTTAACAATTATTGGTCTTAGGGATTTGCAAATCAAAAACCACAGAAACTATCACGCACACGTTAGAATGGTTAAAAAAAAATGTAAAAACAGCATAATATCTAATGCTAGAGAAGTATGGGGTATCCAGGAAGCGTCTATAATTTTGGTAGGAGTATAGAATGACACAATGTGTTTTTTAAATATGCACTGACCATAAGATCCAGCAATTCCGCTCTGTCTTGTTTCAATCAAAAGAAAGAAACTATCAGCAATTTGTATAGGGAAAGTTTAATATAAAAATAAATAAGTATAACAAGAGATTATAAGTAAAGAGAAACTCTAACGAATACGAGAATAGTACATAGAATAGGCAGTCACTTCCCTTAAGGGCCAAGCTAGAGAACTCAAGAACCTCAGGAGAAGGTGCAGTCCAATCTCAATGGATAGCAAAGAGCAGCGGATGTTGCTGTGTCTGTGAAACCCGCTGGAAATGGACTCCTTGGAGCTAGTCTACAATCTATTCTCAAGGGTGCTGGGGAAAGCTGTTCCTGGAGCGGTGTCTCATTGGAAGTGCTGTCCTACAAAACTTTCCAGGGAAAAATGGCAAGGAAACGGTGCTGGTTATTGGGTGCTGCTTCCTGTCATGTAGGGCAGGAGTTTGATGCGTTAGCTCCATGTGTTGCAGAAGGTGAAGGCTAGAGAAGTCATGCACAAGGTAGAAACCTGCTAGAGGGAACCCTCCTTTCCTCCTGCAGTGTGTTCCTGGCGCCCTCTATTGACAAACTTTAACATCGTGCTAATTGAAACGGCCGAGATCCATTTTCGCAAAGAGGGCTACATTTGTGAATTTGGAATCGAGTTATAAATCAGTAGCCAGCACACATTCCCAGCTATTTAACCTCCAAAGTAAATTAAAACTTACATTTATCATAATAACTTTTAACAAGGATGTTTATTGCATATTCATTCATAGTAACCAAAAGAGAGAGAAAACATGGAAACACAAATGTTAAGTAACAGAAGACTGGAGAAACATAGTGTGGGGTATTTATACAAAATCACACTAGACAACAAGAAGATACCACATAATAGACATGATAGTCTCAAAAACATGTTGAGCAAAGGAAGCAGGACACAAAGCAGTATGTATTGTATGATTCCACTTACGTGAAGTCACAGAACGAGGAAAGTTAATCTTTGGGGCAAGAAACCAGAATAGTGGCTGATGCTGGAGCAGAAAGGGCGAATGAGAATTAATCCCAAAGTGGCCGAAGGGAACAATTTAATGTAGTAGCAGAGTTCCGTATTTTGATTGGCTATTGACTAAATGACTGTATACACTTGTCAAAACACATCAAACTGTACTCTCAATATGTGTGCACTTTACTCTTTATAATTTTGTGACAATTAACAAAATCTATAGTACATCTGAAAAAGTAGCCTGAATAGTTTAGATGAAAATGGCTAACTAAAGTTGTAAGAAACACACAAAAGTGTATGTATACATTCAATTATTTTCCTTACTGAAAAATTCTGACACAAAGAACTTTAGTATGATTGAGTATTATTTTAGTTTTAGGTCACACAGTTTGATGTCAAAATTCAAGACGAACAAATTTTTTTAGGATGACGGAAAAAACTATATGTTATATATGCAGCCTCTCTCTCTCTCTCTCCCCTCTCTCTCTCTCTCTCTTTTTTTTTTCCTGAGATGGAGTTTTGCTCTTGTTGCCCAGGCTGGAGTGCATTGGCACAATCTCGGCTCACGGCAACCTCCGCCTCCCAGGTACAAGCTATTCTCTTGCCTCAGCCTCCCCAGGACCTGGGATTACAGGTGTTTGCCACCAAGCCCGGCTAATTTTGTATTTTTAGTAGAGACAGTTTTCACCATGTTGGTCAAAATGGTCTCAAACTCCTGGCCTCAAGTGATCCACCCACCTGGGCCTCCCAAAGTGCTGGGATTACAGGTGTGAGCCACCACTCCCAGCCCTGTGGCCTCTCTTAACTAATATTTAGTGATTTTTGTTATCACTAGAAACAAAGCAAATGGGAACATGCATGTAAAAAATTTTTAGTTCTGTTGAAAGATTAATGTTTTAGCCTTCAAACAACAAACAGCTAAGAGGATTTGCTAACAAATTCAAACCTCCCTAAAATACGAAGCAAAGCAGAACATGAGCCACATTTGCACTGTTTTTTTAATTTTTAGGCACAATAAAAGGAATCATAAAGATTATCCCATTATTGTGACCTATATAACACACTATTGCCAAGGGAAATAAAAGGGAATTTAATCTATTTGAAGATAAAGTCGATGAAGAGTTTTTTAGAAAACTCTTAATGTGATAGCTTTGAATAATTATACAGAGTAAATTTATCAGGGACATTCAGCATAATTTTTACAATATAATGATATGGCCATTAGAATTACAGGAATCTGTTTAGCACCTATTTTTAGAAGAACAATCAAAACATTTGTTGAACTCATTTGCTGGGCTCAACTGCATTTGCTGACGTGCACATTGCCAAGACATGTTTTTGTAGAGCAAAACATGAATACAGGTGGGCTATAGATATAACTGATGTAGTAAAGCAGTAACATCAAGTAAATGTTTGTTTTTATGTCAAAATAAAACAAGAGTTAGAGTAGAGAGAAAGTCTTGATATTCTCATACTTTCTCTCTTTGTTGAAATGTGTGACCATGATCTGGGTTTCTGTGGTGACATGAAAGAATGTTATCAAAGTCATGATATAAATAAATAGCCTCTTGTAAATCATTTTATTATTAAATGTAATTATACAAGGATATGCATGAGAAATAAAGTTACAGCTATAATTAAACAACACAGCAAAACCTATGTACCACCAGCAGACTTGTGATAGTACCCAACTTGTCAGCATAGTAAATGCTAACAAAGTACTAGTATTCTGTAAAGAAAAAATGCAAACATTTGTGACTATTATTTCTATGTGTCATTTGGTTATTTTTCTTGCTTTCTATACCATTGTCTGCTAGAACTTACATCAAAACTTGACGATGTCTATACTGAACACCTGTAATAGAATGTAAATTGATTTAAGTTAAATAAGAATGTGAATTTCATATGAAAGATTGAATATGATCTACATTTTACTTTTCATTTTCAGTAAACATTTTCAAATATGTGACCAATTAAGTGAAAAGGTATTTATACAAATGACGTGTCTCTATGGGTTCTTGTATTATTATAAGACTTTTTTAGATTTTGGATTTTTATTCTTAAAAAAATCATAAAATTTATATTTTTGTCCAAAATAAAAATTATTTCTTCTTCTAAAGTTAACTTACTTTGCCAAGCAAAATCTAATTTTCAACATATAAATATTTTATTAAAAAGTTACCATAGAATATTTCATATATAATATTGAATATTTATGTTAATAATATTCTTGTGATTTTATGATATCAGAAAAACTAGAAGATGATATTCTAAATTTGGAGCCTTCAAATACTATTATGAGGACAAAAATAGGGGAACTCCAGATGATATCAAATGTTATTTTGCTAATGAAGGAATTAAACATTTCAAGATTCATATTCATTTGAGTAAACACAATTTAATATAAAATTTATGTATTCACCGATTACATCATCATTGTATCATCATTTTGGTATAAATTAGCAAGGAGATATAAAATGACATTGAAATTATTGTAAACAAGTTGCTTGTGAATACATTACAAGACCTATAAGCAAAACTTCAAAAAACCATGACTAACATTTGATATTTAACCTTTCTCTGCTGTATGCCATAGAAACCTCCTTTGATATTTTTACCTCACTTTGGTAATCAAACAAAAGACACTACAGTCGAATGGAAACTTGAATTGCCTTTATTGGCCTGAACTATTATTATTATTAATATTTCGAATAATTATTTGAATCCATATTTATTTTCTAAACTCAAGTATTATTATTGAAATGTATATCCTAAAGCACTTGTGTTATTTACTATTCATATTAAAAAATGAAATTTGTATTCATCATAACTTGTTCTTAATGAATTAATAGTGACTCCAAGAACTCTGTACACTCTTTTCTAAATGTACTACAAATAATCACTTCAGTAATTTATTCTCAAATTGGCCAGCCTTTTGTGTAGTTCACTTTTCCCTAGTTTCAGAATCCTTGTTCCTTCTTTTAGGATTAATAAACAGTTTAACATTGTCAGTTCATACATATGTATTTTTCTGTCTCTTCCTTCTGTTCTCCAAATAGTCTCTACGATTAAGAATACTGACTTTCCAGTTACATCTTTAAATTTTTCCAGTATATTTTGATCCACTGTATCTGAGTCTTAAGACTTGAAATTATTTTAAACTGCTAATTTTTTTATAATGTCACATGCCTAAATACTGAATTTTCTTTTGAAGGTACTTATTTTGTTTATCATTTGTAGGATTATTATTATTGGAGAAAACATAAAACAGGAGTTTAGTATATCTACACTTTTCCTGTGATATCTCCTTTCAACCAATGCTCCTTTACACACACTTTTAATGAATTATTATTACTATTATTGAAATGGAGTCTCGCTCTTTGCCCAGGCTGGAGTGAAACAGAGCTATATCGGCTCAGTGCAACCTCTGGCCCTGGGTTCAAGCAATTCTCCTGCCTCAGCCTCCCGAGTAGCTGGGATTACAGGTGTCTGTCACCACTCCCAGCTATTTTGTGTGTTTGAGAGTTGTGTGTGTGTGTGTGTGTGTGTGTGTGTGTGTGTGTGTTTAGTAAAGATGGGGTTTCGCCATGTTGGCCAGGCTGGTTTCCAACTCCTGAACGCAGGTGATCCACCCACTTCGGCCTCCCAAAGTGCTGGGATTACAGGCATGAGCCACTGTGCCTAGCCATAAATTACTTTTACCTTCTTTTTGCTTCTTCCTGTGAAATCATACATTCATAGAAAAACATTCTACTCATCTGAAGCATCTTACTAATTTTATATAAATAATGTTAATTATTGATTCAAGTTGCATTCATTTAAAGAACACAATTTGATCAGTCTTGTGAATTGTGTATAGTCATAAAACCACAACCATAAACAAGATACAGAACATTTTCATTTCTCACAAAAGATTCTTCATGCTCCCTTTAAAGTGCAAAGCTCATCTGTGTCTGGACCCAGTCACTGGTTTGCTTAAAGCCACCATGAATCTTTGTGTAAATTACATAAATTGAACAAAATAGCATGTACTCTTTTGTCTGGCTGCTTTCATTTAGAGAAATGATTTTTAAATTCACATAGTAGTATGCTTATTATTTTATACTATGGAGAAATATTTATTTGTATGGCTACACCACATTTTGTTGATCTATTCCTTTGTGAATGGGCATTTGAGATGTATTTAGTTTAGGGCTATATTTTAAAAATTCTACAAATGTCTCTGTGAGGATATATATTCTCATTTCTTTTTGGTAATACTTAGGGAGGGCACCACTAAGTCATATGGTAAGTGAATACTCAACTTTTTAAGAAACTTTTTAAGAATACTCAACTTGTTAAGAAAGTTTCCCAAAAAGATTGTATCATTTTACATTGCCATCAACAGGATATGAGGTCCAGTTATTTTGCATCTTGACCTTGCTTGCTATTGTTGGTCATTTTGATTTGAATCATTTTAATGGATAAATAGTGGCAACTCATTTGGTTTCAGTGTGCATTTTCCTGATGGCTAATGATGCTGAACATCTTTCCCTATGCCTATTGTCCATTTATATATCTTCTTTTGTAAAACACCTGTTGGAATCATTTGTCTATATTTTTGGATGTGACATTTTTTCTTATTACCATTGAATTGTTAGGATTCCTTAAATATTCTGGATGCATGTAAATGTCAGAAATATATACATAATATTCTTTATAGAATGTCCTTATTTTTATTTTAAGGGTGTCCTTGAAGGAGAAAATATTTTAATTTTAAAAGGTTAAATGTATTATTTTTCACTAATGATTTATGTTTTAATTGTATTATTTAAGAAATTTTGTCTACTTACCCAGACTTTTCTTTCTATATTTTATTTTTCTTAACTTTCATTTTAAGTTTGGGGTACAAGTGCAGGTTTGTTACATAGGTAATTTGTGTCATAGGGATTTGTTGTACAGATTATTTTATCTCCTAGGTATTAAGCCTAATATCCATTAGTTATTTTTCCTGATTCCCACTGTCTACCATCTGAAAGGCACCTGTGTTTTGTTCCCCTCTATGTGTCCAAGTGTTCTCATCATTTAGCTCGCACTTCCAAGTAAGAGCATGCAGTATTTGGTTTTCAGTTCCTGTGTTAGTTTGCTAAGGATAATGGTCTCTAGCTCCATCCATGTCCCTGCATAGGACATGATCTCATTCTTTTTATAACTGTATAGTATTCCATGGTGTATACGTATGACATTTTCTTTATCCAGTCTATCATTAGTGGGCATTTAGGTTGATTCCATGTCTTTGCTATTATGAATCGTGCTGCAATGAACATATGTGTTCATGTATCTTTATAATAACATGATTTATATTCCTTTGGGTATATACCCAGTAATAGGATTGCTGTGTCAAATAATATTTATGTCTTTAGGTTTTAAGGAACTACCAAAACATCTTCCACAATGGATGAACTAATTTAAACTACCACCAACATTGTATAAGTGTTCCCTTTTCTCTGCAACCTCTACAGCATCTGCTGTTTTTTGATGTTTTAATAATAGCCATTCTGACTGGTATGAGATTGTATCTCACTGTGGTTTAGATTTACATTTCTCTAATGATCAGTGATGTTTAGTTTTATTTCATACAATTGCTGGCTGCATGTATATCTTCTTTTGAGATGTGTGTTCTCATGTTCTTTGCCCATTTTATAATGTTTTTCTTTTCTTGTAAATTCCTTTCTTGTAAAGTTCCTTATAGATAGATGCTGGACATTAGACATTTGTCAGATGCATAGTTTGCAAAGTTTTTCTCCCACTCTGTAGGTTGGCTATTACTCTGTTGTTAGGTTCTTTGGCTGTGCAGCTCTTTAGTTTAATTAGATACCATTTGTCAATTGTTGCTTTTGTTGCAATTGCTTTTGACATTTTCATCATGAAATCTTTGCCCGTGCCTAAACCCTGAATGGTATTGCCTAGGTTGTCTTCCAGGGTTTTTATAGTTTTGGGTTTTAACATTTAAGTCTTTAGTCCATTTGAGTTAATTTTTGTATATGGTATAAAAAACGGGTCTAGTTTCAGTCTTCTGCATATGACTAGCCAGTTTTCCCAGCACTATTAATTGAATAGGGAATCCTTTCTGCCTTGCTTGTTTTTTTCAGGTTTTTCAAAGATCAGATAGTTGTAGGTGTAGTGTGCAGTTATATTTCTGGGTCCTCTATTCTGTTCTATTGGTTTGTGTGTCTGTTTTTGTACCAGTGACATGCTGTTTAGTTATTATAGCCTTGTAGTGTAGTTTGAAGTTGGGTAGTATGATGCCTCCAGATTTATTCTCTTTGCTTAGACTGTTTTGGCTATTTAGGCTCTTTTGATTACATATAAATTTTAAAATAGTTTTTTCTGCTTCTGTGAAGAATGTCAGTGGTAGTTTAATAGAAATAGCATTGAATTTATAAATAGCTTTGGGCAGTATGGCCATCTTAACGATATTCATTCTTCCTATCCATGAGCATCAAATGGTTTTCCATTTGTTTGTATCATCTCTGATTTCTTTGAGCAGTGCTTTATAGTTCTCCTTATAGACATCTTTCACCTCTCTAGTAAGCTGTATCCCTAGGTATTTTATTCTTCTTATGACAATTGTGAATGGGATTTTGTTCCTGATTTGGCTCTTGGCTTGACTGTTGTTGGTGTATAGGAATGCTAGTGATTTTTGCACATGAATTTGGTACCCTGAGACTTTGCTGCAGTTGTTTATCAGCTTAAGAAGCTCTTGAGCTAAAACTATGGAGTTATTCAAATATAAGATCATGCCATCTATAAACGGGGATAACTGACTCTCCCATTTCCTATTTGGATGTCCTTTATTTTCTTTCTCTTTCCTGAGGCCCTGGTCAGAACTTCCAATACTACATTGAATAGGAGTCGTGAAGAAGGTCCTTGTCTTGTGCCAGTTTTCAAGGGAAATGCTTCTAACTTTTACACATTTAGTATGATATTGGCTGTGGGTTTCTCATAAATGGCTCTTATTCTTTTCAGGTATGTTTCTTCAATACCTAGTTTATTGAGAGTTTTTAAGACGAAGGGATGTTGAATTTTATCGAAGGACTTTTCTGGATCTATTGAGATAATCAGGTGGTTTTTATCTTTAGTTCTGTTTATGTGATGAATCACATTTATTGTTTGCATATGTTGGATCAATCCTGCATCCTAGGAATGCAGCCTACTTGATTGTGGTGGAAAACCTTTCTGATGTGCTGCTGGATTTGTTTTACAAATATTTTGCTGAGAATTTTTGCATCAGTGTTCATCAAGGATGTTGGTCTAAATTTTCTTTTTTTGTTGTATCTCTACCAGGTGTTTAAAAAAAAATATATCTTTAGTTTTCTGATATGGTTTTGCTCTGTATCCCCACCCAAATCTCGCCTTGAATTGTAATAATCCCCGTGTGTCAAGGGCAGGACCAGGTAGAGATAATTGAATCATGGGGGCAGTTTTTGCCGTGCTGTTCCAGTGATAGTGAGTGACTTCACACAAGATCTGATGGTTTCATAAGAGGCTCCCCCATCACTCGGCAATCATTCTCTGTCCTGCGACACTGTGAAAAGATGTCTTCTGCCATGATTGTAAGTTTCCTGAGGCCTCCCAGCCATGTAAAACTATGAGTCAATTAAACCTCTTTTCTTTGTAAATTACCTAGTCTTGGGTATCTCTTCACAATAGTGTGAGAATGAGCTAATACAGTATATTGGTACCACAGAGATTGGAGGGCTGCTATAAAGATACCCAAAAATATGGAAGCAACTTTGGAACTGGGTGACAGGTAGATGTTGGAACAGTTTGGAGGGCTCAAAAAAAGACAGGTAAATGTAGGAAAGCTTGGAACTTTGTAGAGACTTTTTGAATGCCTATGACCAAAATGGTGTTAGTGATATGGATAATGAAGTCCTGGCTGAGGTTGTCTGAGATGGAGATGAAAAACTGATTGGGAACTGGAGTAAGGGTCACTCTTGCTATGCTTTAGCAAAGAGACTGGCTGCTCTTTGCCCCTGCCCTGGAGATCTGTGGAAATTTGAACTTAGAGAGAGATGATTTAGGATATCTGGCAGAAGAAATTTCTAACAGCAAAGCATTGACAAGGTGAGAGAGTATAAAAATTTGTAAAATTTGCAGTCTGATCATGTGATACAAAAGAAAGACACAGTTTCCGTGAATAAATTCAAGCCAGCTATAGAAATTTGCATAAGGAACAAGGAGCCAAGTGTTAATCACCAAGACAATGAGGAAAATGTCTCTAGGGTATGTCTGAGACCTTCACAGCAGCCCCTCCCATCACAAGTCCTGAAGCTTAGGAGGGGAAAAATGGTTTTGGGGTCAGGCCCAGGGGCCCTCTGCTCTATGCACCCTCAGGACATGGTGGCCTATGTCACATCTGCTTCAGTTCCAGCCGTGGCTAAAGGGACCAAGTACTGGTTGGGCCATTGCTTCAGAGGGTGCAAGCCCCAAGCCTTGGTGGCTTATACATGGTGTTGAGCCTACAGGTACACAGAAGCCAATAATTCAGTTTTGGGAACCTCCACCTAGATATCAGAGGATGTATGGAAATGCCTGGATGTCCAGGCAGAAGTTTGTTGCAGGAGTGGAGCCCTCATGGAGAACTTCTGTTGGGGCAGTGAGGAAGGGAAATGGTGTTGGAGCCCCCGCGCAGTCTCCACTGTGGCACTGCCTAGTGGATCTGTGAGAAGAGGGCCACCATTCTCCAGACCCAGAAGAATATATCCACCAACAGCTTGCACTGTGCATTTGGAAAAGGCACAGACACTCAATGTCAGCCAGTGAAAGCAGCCAGGAGGAAGGCAATACCCTGCAAAGCCACAGGTGCAGAGATGCACAAGCCATGGAAGCCCCACCTCTTGCATCAGTATTACCTGGATGTGAGACATGGAATCAAAGGAGATCATTTTGGAAACTTAAGATTTAATGACTGCCCTATTGGATTTGAGACTTGCATGGGTCCTGTAGCTCCTTTGTTTTGGCCAATTTCTCCCATTTGGAATAGGTGTATTTACCCAATACCTGTACCCCCATTGTACCTAGGAAGTAATTAACTCCCTTTCAATTTTACAGGCTCATAGGTGGAAGGAACTGGTCTTGTCTCAGATGAGACTTAAGACCTGAACTTTTGGATTGATACTAGAATGAGTTATGACTTTGGGGGACTGTTGGAAGAATGTGATTGTGTTTTGAAGTGTGAGGACATGAGATTTGGGAGAAGCCAGTGGTGGAATTATATAGCTCACCTCTGTGTCCCCACAAAATCTCACCTTGAATCATCATATGTCAAGGGCAGGACAAGATGGAGATAATTGAATTATGGGGGCAGTTTTCTTCATGCTGCTCTTGTGATAGTGAGTTCTCATGATAGGTGACTGTTATATAAGGGGCTTACCCTTTCATTATTCACTTATTCTCTCTCCTGCTGCCCCTTGAAGAGGTGCCTTCCACCATGACTGTATGTTTCCTGAGGACTCCCCAGCCATGCAGAACTGTGAGTCAATTAAACTTCTTTTCTTTATAAATTACACAGTCTTGTGTATTTCTTAATAACAGTGTAATAATGGATTAATGCATTTTCCATTTAAGTCTATGACCTATATTTAGTAAATTTGTGTATGTGGTGAGAGGTATGAATTTAAATTTATTCTTTCCCTTACAGATTTTTTGTTTTTAATATTTCCTTTTCCCTGTTGAATTGTCTTAGCATCATTTTTTTAAAAAAATTAGTTGAAAATATACGTGTGGATCTACTTATGAAATCTCTACTCTGTTTTTTTAACCAATGTGGCTATTCTTTTTTCGTAATACACTGTTTTATTTTTGTTCTTCATTTTTAAAAAATGCTTAGGTAATTATAAATTTTATGAAATTTTACGATCAAGTTTTTAATTTCTACCAAAAAGACTGCTGAATATTTTATTGCATTGCAATGAAACCTTGGATCAATTAGGGAGAATTATTATCTAAAAACCTTGGAACTTCCAATTTATGAACAGAGTGTATACGTCTACATATTTATTATTTGATTCCTTTTACAATGTTTCATAGATTTCAGAAATAAATAAAGGCCTATACATATTTCTTAAGATTACCTCTAGGTATTTGAAAAATTTTGGTGCTACTGTAATTAGTACTGTATTAGCAGTCCCCAAGATTATTCCCAGGTTCAATGATTGATGAGAAGGACTCACAGGACATGGCATATAGTTGTACCCAGGACTATGATTTATTACAGAAAAAAAGTTGTAAAGCAAAAGGAGGCAAAGGGAAAGACACATGGGAGAAAACCAGGCACAAGCTTCCAAGAGTTTTTCCCAGGGGAATTACACAGAATGTGCTTAATTCCTCCAACGGTATGATGTAACAACCATGTGTAAAATGTTGTGTATCAGGGAAGCTCATTAGACATCAAATACACAGGGTTTTTATTGGGAGCTGATCATGTAAGCACCCTCTTCCTAGAATGTACAAAAATTCTAGACTCCCAGATAGAAAGCAAATATCCAATGTGAAACATATTGTTTTTAGAAGCAGTTTTGGCCTTGTGAATAATTCTTCTCAGGTAATGATGGAAACCCTCCTGGAATCCAAGTTCTCAGAATTTAGACAAGAGCTAACCTTGAAATAGGCCTTTCTAAGGATAAAAGTTTCATGTCTGCTGTGTCAACTCCTTTTTGCACAAGTGCTTTTTAAAAATTTCTATCTTTCAATTGCTTTTAACTAGTATTTACAAATACTGTGATTTTTATGTAATATTGACCTGGCATCCTGCAACCAAGTATGGCTCATTTATTAGTTCTAATAGGTAGTTTTTATAGATTCTTTGGAATATTATATGTCATATGTAGACTATGAGAATCATAAATCTTTTATTCAAATTTGCACACTATTTTATTTATTTATTTTATGATGCTATCTTGGATAAGGCTGCAGTATTTTCACCATTAGTATGGTGTTAATTGTAGAGTCTTTGTCAATGTACTTTATCAGGTTGAGGAAGATTCTTTCCATACCCAGAATGCCAAAAATTTTAACCCAGAATGAAAGTTAGATTTTATCAAATGAATTTTTTTCTGTATTTATTGAGATGATTATATATATATTTTTTCCTTCTTTGGTCAGTTGATATGGTGAGGTGAATTGCATTGATTGATTTTTGAATATTGAGCCAACCTTGCTTTCTCAAGATAAGCCTATTTGGTCATAATATGTTACTTTTTAATATATTGCTGTATTAGATTTTCTAGTATTTTGTTATGGATTTTGGCATCTATATTTATGAGGTTTATTGACATATAGTTAATCAGGACCAGAGCAAAAGTTAATCCAGGGTTAATTATGCCCCACTATAAAGTAAGAACTTTCTGGGTACCATCTTCACTGTTCAATGAATAATGAGGTTTTCTAGTCCAGGTGGTGGGAAGAGATAATATTCTCAACTCTCTCTGTGAGTACCACGCACTATTCTCTCTAACCCTTGTCAATGGCTCTTTCCATAGCCTCTGATATTTTTCTCATATATGCACTAATTAGTACTCTCTTGTGCACTTAAGGTAGATCCTCTGCATATCTCTGGAGTTTTCTTTCTTCAAGTTTCTCCTCAAATATTCTTTTCAGCAAACCCTAGTCTCTTTGGTCTTCTGCACTCTCAGTTGCATATTTCCCACTGGGTTCTCCTTGGCTTAATCTTTCTTGCACCCCTCCAAGAAATGCTATCGGAGTGCTCACCTCACTTGCTTCCAGTTTCTTAGGGATTATTGTTCAATGCCTCATTTTCAGTGTCTTAAAAACAATTGTTTTGCAATATTTTGTGTTAGTTTTCTTTGTTATTTTAGGTGGGGGGCTACATCCTATCCCTGTTTCTACATCTGGGTCTGAAGCCAAAGTCCCAATTTAGTTCTTAATGTTTATTGTAAGTGACTTCTAAATCACGTTCTTCTCACTTAATTTAACTTTTACAGTGTATTCATGTGCTTAAAGATTTCATGAAATTATATTTTTCAAATAAAAATATCAAAAGTAGATGCAAAATGTAGAATATTACATGTCTCACCTGGTTTCATGTTATGACTTAGTGGTAACCAGCATTTTACTTTCCTAGTATCAACACAAATATTGAGCTAATTATTCTCCCATTGCCAGTTTAAGTTTTAGGAAACTCTTTAGTTATATAATAGATAGCTAATCAAGTGAGCTGATCTATATCTTTGCTGAAGGCATCAGTTTATCTTTCCTATCAGTGAGTATACTCACTAGGATGTGACAATATTTGTGAAGTACTTAAAACAAATAAAAGTTATTATCTATGGTTCTAAGTCCTGTTTCTGCTATTCATACATTTCATTCAATATGAATATTTTTATGATAAATATATTTCTATTATTAATAAAAGATATTTTCTCTAGAGTTTTTAATAAAATAAAACCCAAAGACATTATGTATATGCTAAATAAAGCAAAAAAAGCAAAGCCATAAGTTCAGTTTAGCATAAATAGTAATATGCACAGAAGACACTTTTAAAAATAATAACAAAATATAGGAAAACTCAAAGATTACTTGTGAGCAAATAAACAAATAAATAAAAGAGACGTTTTTGATGCCCTGACAAAAAGTCTGAATGTTAATTACAAAATAAAAATGTATAAAAATGGTTCCAAATAGTTTTTAGAACAATTGAGTAGCCCCGCCCAAACCCATGTTTTACTTTGTAATTAAGTTGTTTTAAATTTGCCGTTTAAAAATGATATCATTTACTTCCAGTTGTGTTACTCATGTATCAATTCATATTTGTACTTATCAGCAGAAATATGCATATCAAGACTTTCATTTCTAATAATATGACAGACTAAATAACATAATATTTCTTCCTCAGAAAACAATAAAAAGTGCTGGATAAAACATTCTTCTTGCATTGGATATGCACCTCTGGCCCATAATGATAAATAGGGTTTCTAAATGATTATCATGTGATTACCAAACATGGAACAGATTATTTGAATTACTAAAACTTTCCATTTTATATCCCAGAGAGTTATATTGCTTACACGACATTCTCCAGGAACCCATGCTCTATGGTTTCTGAATCTAAGTAATCTTTTAGCCAGGGATATCCTGCTAAAGGCATTCCAGAGACCAGGTCTATATCCCTGAGAATATATCATTAAACCATTTATTTAAATATCTGATTGGCAAGATTAGCTGGATCATTTTCTCTGTTTCTTTCTTTTTCCCAGTAGCATCCCTTCAATTCTCATAAAGAGCCTGAATGAATCATAAGCTAGCTGTCAATTTTTTTAATTGTGTTTATTTATTTTTTATTTTCTGAGACAGACTCTCACTCTGTCACCCAGGCTGGAGTGCAGTGGCATGATCTCCACTCACCGAAACCTCTGCCTCCCAGGTTCAAGCAATTCTAATGCCTCAGCCTCTTGAGTAGCCGGGATTACAGGTATGCACCACCATGACCAGCTATTTTACTTTTATTTTTAGTAGAGATGAGTTTCACTATATTGACCAGGTTGGTCTTGAACTCCTGGCCTCAAGTGATCCACCTGCCTCAGCCTCCCAATAAGCTACCGGTCTAACTACTTCCTAAAATATACTAACTCTATAAAAAAATATATCAGATATAGTTTTTATATTCAAAGTGGGTATAGTAGAGGATTTTGAAGTTTTCCTATATTCATAATTTTAATGAATAAATAGACCCAAACATGTTCCTATCCAATGAACCCCCAAAAAGGCTTATACAGTCAGTCAAGTAATTGTTACTTCTACTTCTCTATGGCTCTACACATTGCATCCTCACCGGTCCTTGTGTCTTTCTGAAAGTCTGAAAGTTATGTCCCCAGTGTTCCACAAATGTACAATAAAGCTTTCTCAAATTCTCAAAGCATTATAAAATATTTAAATCCTTCTACTAGTTATTTGTATATGCAACGAGATCAGCACACCATAAATGCTTCCTTTCATACAACTCACAATTGAATATTATTTTCAAAACTTAGATCTGAGTCCTCTGCCCCTCTCTTGAGAGGTGTATTTTCCAGTATCTGATTCTCATCTCATGTATGACTGCTAAATATTGTTCACATAATTTTCATATTCTCTGAAGCCTATTTTGTATGACAAAACTCAACATATATTAAGAAATTAGGTATATTTTACAAAGAGAGGTGGAAATGCTTTCTAGGAGTGGAGGAAGAATAAAAATGAAAATGAACCAAAAAAATCTAGGTTTATGAGGATTCAGAGTATCTATTTATAATCTGGAGATCAGGAAAGGGTTTGCAGAAAAGGAAAATGTAAGCACACTTTGCAGAATAAGTAGGATTTTAATAGAAAGAGGAATCAAAATTCCAGGCAGATTTAAATGTGTCTCTGAATGTATAAATAATGTAAGCATAGGATGTAATCTTGGAACAATAAATAGTATAGATGGGGTTGTGGTGGGAAATAAAATGCTAAAGTGGTAAGATGCCGGAGAATCTTAAATATCAGTCTAAAGAATTTTGGCTTTATTTTGAAATTATGTATATTTACCAAACTATCCTGAATAAGATAAGCTTTCAACAGTTAAACGTTAGAATTCTCATTTAAGGAAAACAAATCAAAATAACATTTGTTGAGTGCCAATCAATGTCCTTGGCACTTACATTTACTCTAACACATTTAATCCTGGCCCTAATTCTATGTTGGAAGTGTGATATGTAATTTACATTGATAGAAAAAGCACTCATAAAAGGTTTATCACTTACTCCAAGTCACATAAGCAGTAAGTGGATGAAATTAAAGTTGGAACCTATAACGCCATAAAAACTTTGAGGAGGCTTTAACAGCTATCCAGGTGAGAGATAAGAAGAGTCATAATCAGGGGAGTTGTGGGAAAGTTAAGGAGGTGATAGCTTTCAAGATATTCCAGGAGTTTCATTAATGATGCTTAGAGGATGAGGAACAGTTAGAAAGCATGAAAATGTCTCTTATGTCTTTCTTATTGCTGCCCCGAGTAATGCGGTAGAAATCCTGGCTTGTCCTGGAATGCAAGCTTTGCCAAATCCCACAGCTGTTGACCAAACTTTTTACCCACTTTGGACATATCTGGAGTAGTTTAAGGATAGGAAAATATTCATAGTTCAGAGTACTGTGTGCTTAACAGGTGACACTGAATAAGGCCAACTACTACCATTATAAAAGAGCTGCTTATTTGTTCATCCCTTCTCCAATCATCAAACCTGGAGGAAGAGATACATTAGAGTAATGTAACCACAAAACTAGTTGCCCACCCATATTCACTCCATGACAACTATTTCTCAAAACCGTAGATGATACATTATGCATTTTTCTAGTTTTTAATTACTGAACTTGCAGTGTGGATAGTCTACAAAAGTAAATAGATTTATTATGTAGGGATAGGTCAGGTGACCTGATCCCCTTTCCTCCTTTAGGTTTTAAACTATAAAAAAATCATACAAAGTAGGCTGGGCATGGTGGCTCACGCCTGTAATCCCAGCACTTTGGGAGGCCAAGGCGGGTGGATCACGAGGTTGGGAGTTTGAGACCAGCCTGGCCAATCTGGTGAAGTCTCATCTCTACTAAAAATACAAAAATTAGCCCAGCATAGTGGCGCAAGCCTGTAGTCCCAGCTACTTGGGAGACTGAGGCAGGAGAATCACTTGAACTGGGAGACTGAGTTTGCAGTGAGCTGAGATTGCACCACTGCACTCCAGCCTGGGTAACAGAGTGAGACTCTGTCTGAAAAAAATATATACAAAATAAACTGATGATCAAATGAAAATCATGGGATGTGTTAGTGCTGGGACAAGGAGGTGACCATAAATCTAAAAGTAAGGTCTAATAAGGTCAGATCTGGAAAAGTCGACGGGATCTGAGCTAAAATAGGAGTCTCCTACTCCCTGCCTAAATCAACATTTGTTCATGAGGTAATATCTCCTCACATATGTAAAAATAGCTTTTAGCAAAAGGACAATGGATAACAAATGTTGATGAGGATGTGGGGAAAAAGAAATCTTTGTACAATGTTGGTAGAAATGTAATTAGGCCAGGTGTGGTGGCTTACACCTGTAATCCCAACACTTTGGGAGGCTAAAGCAGGCAAATCACTTGAGGCCAAGAGTTCGACTCCAGCTTGGGCAACATGGTGAAACCCCATCTCCACCAAAAATAGAAAAATTAACCAGGCAGGTGGAGCTCACTTGTAGTCCCAGCTACTTGGGAGGCTAAGGCATGAGAATTGCTTGAACCCAGGAGGTGGAGGTTGCAGTGAGCTGAGATCATACCACCACACTATGAGCAACAGAGTGAGACTGTCTCAAAAAAAAGATAAATTTAAATTAGCGTGTTATAGAAAATAGATGTTTCTCAAAAAATTAAAAATAAGAAACTGCCATATGATTATAGATTCAGCAAGCCAACTAATAGGTATATATGTAAATACAATAAAATTAGTATGTCAAGGAGGTATCTGCACCCCCACCTTCACTGTAGCACAAATTCAAAGTAGCAAAAATATAGAATAAACCAACATGTCCATAAACAATTGAATAGATAAGGAAAATGTGGTATATGTATACAATGGAATACTATTCAGCCTTTAAAAGGAAAGATCCTATCATTTGTAACAACATGGATGAACCTGGAGGATATTATGTTATGGGAAATAAGCAAGGCACAAAGACAAGTAGGTGATTTTACTTACATGTATAATATAAAAAAGTTGAACTTACAGAAGTAGATAGTAAAAGGGTGGTTAATAGGAGCTATGGGAGGGGAGATGGGTGTATACTGACCACACAGTGCAAAGTTTCAGTTAGACAGGAGAAATAAGTTCTGGAGCTCTAATGCACAGCCTGGTGACTATAGTTAATAATGTATTATATACATAAAAATTGCATAGATAGTAGGCTAAATGTTCTCAGCACACAAAAGCAATGAGAGGCATGTGAGCTGATGGACATGCAAATTAACTTGGTTTAATCATTCCATCGTATATGGATATGTCCACATCACTTCATACTCCATTAATATGCACAATTTCATTTGTCAACTAAAAATAGATTTTTTTTTTTTTAGAGAAGGCCTCCCTCTGTTACACAAGTTTACTGCAGCCTCACCTCCCTGGGCTCAAGTGATCCTCCCACCTCAATCTCCTGAGTAGCTGGGACCACAGTTGTGCACCATAAAACCTAGCTAATTTTTAAAAATTTTTTGTAAAGACAGAGTCTCACTTTGTTGCCCAGGCTGGTCTTGAACTCCTGACCTCAAGTAAATCGCCTGCCTCAGCCTCCCAAAGGGCTTGGATTACAGGTGTTAGCCTTATAAATCGGTAAGTTTTTCTTTAAAAAAAAAATCTACATTTGTGCACCCACATGTGTAAACAATTGGGTGCATGGCACAGATCTTGATTTACCAAGCTCATTTATCACCTACTGATTTGCTAGAAAGGAGAAAGAGAGAAAAAAGACAGAAGAAATAATCAGTTTCCCTTCTCATCTATGAGACTTTGCTCATGTGATTCCCCTGCAAGGAAGCAGGAGACAGAATAGAGCCAGCTATGTTTGACCACAGACAAGTTAAGTGAAAAACACAATATGATATGTATATTTTACTGTGAACCACACACTCATATATGCCTTAGAAATCTAGATCTCTTAATGTTATAGATATTATAGTAAACATCATCCAGCTTATCTTGGCTTAAATAATAATGAGTTTTGTATGCTCATGCCACTATGAATACTAAGTCAGGTGGATTTAGTGTTGATATAATTCCATAGGTCTATGTTGTCACTAAGAATATAGCTTATTTTCTTATTCCACTCAGCTTTATGTAGGCTCAGTTATTCTAGAGCCATCTTCTTTTGTGGTTCCACGGTGGCCACCAACAGTTTTTGAAACTGCTTGATTTCTCATCCGTATGCAGAGATAATTGAAGGAAGAGAAAGATGGCAGAGACAGATGAAGATGGCAATGAAGAGGGCACATAACTGCATGTACATCACCCAGTCATTTTACTCTTGCAGAACAGTTTCATACCCATTACTAAATTAATTATTATGATTAGTAGAAAGCCATTGCTTAGATGTTATTACCAGGTTCAATTTTGGCCCAAAACCTAAAAAAGAGTAAAAAAATATGCTGATTGGTTTATGCCAGAAATGTTCCAACCTCAGAACTGGGTTATCCCCATCTGAACATCAAGACTGGAAAATGCAGGGTCTTTCTGAAGGGAGTAAGTGGAATGGGTGCCAAGAATATTAACTACAATGTGCTCTGCAGCTAATTAATTTGGATTACTTAGTGATGACTCTTCTCTTGTGAGGGGAACCAAGAGACCCAAAATGTCCTCTCAAAAATTCTCCACTTGTAGAGAGGAAAATGGAAACTCTAGGAACACAGTAAGGGGCCATGAGATTTCCTTCCCTAACACATCCAATAACTAATTACATTTTGTCTTAAGTTGTTAACAAATATGATGTGCTAAATTTTTGTGTAGGAAAATAGTTTTGTAGCAGTTATATAGAAATGGTAGATAGAGGTACGCATGCATTATCTTTAGATTGAAAGTTAAAGAATAAAAATTTAAAAACTAGGAAATACATAACTGTATGCACTACATTGGCCAAGGATCATAGGTAATTTTTTTTTATTATTCAAAGTAATGTAAGTTTGTTAATCTTTGAAGCAATTCTACATGTCTTCATTAAATTTTCATTGCAATCTATGTAACATTTATGTTTTATAAATGTCAGAAAAAGGTCTTGTTTCAATTTGTGCTTGAACTTTCTACAGCCAACAATTTTCTCTACCAACACCTACTAGAAATAACTTCACCCCTAAATATAACAAGCTTTTCCCTTTGGTTTGTATTTTGTTTTATGACCCAATTAACTTTAAATTAAGTAGGCTTTATGATGAAAGAACACCATCAAATTGACATATAAATAATGTTATAAATAGACTCCCAACGGATGAACAATGAAATCTGTTGCCGCAACCCATTTTTAAAAACCAGCTCTTACGAGCATGATATAAATGGGTTTGTTACCAGTTAGAGACTGCATTATATTTGTAACAGTCCAAATTGTGATGGAAAATTAATTTTACTTTTTTTTCCTCAGAAACAGGAATTTCTCATGATGTGTTGTGAATAAGAACGAAGTCTAACTCAGACCTTTGGGGATTGTGGTATGAACAATTTCATGAGTCTTCAGTTTTATTTATACTGTATACTTTACACCAGGAGCAGCTATACTTACAGAACATGTTTTGGAAGAAATGTCTCTCTACCTTTAGAGATAAACCTTTTCAATACACAATTTTTTAAGTAAAATTTACATATGTATGCTTACATATTTATAAACTTTTTTTCTTTTTTTTTTTTTTTTTTTGAGACAGAGTCTCCTTTTGACCCTCATTTTGGAGTGGAGTGGCACAATCTTGGTTCACTGAAACCTCTGCCTCCTGGAACTAAAGCAATTCTCAAGGCTCAGCCTCCTGATTAGCTAGGAATACAGGTGTGCACCACTACACCCAGCTGATTTTATTATTTTTTCAGTAGAGAAGGTTTCACCATGTTGGCCAGGGTGGTCTCTAACTCCTGGCCTCAAGTGATCTGCCTGCCTCCAGCTACCAAAGTGCTAAGATTACAGGCATGAGCCACCACGCCCGGCCTAAACTTTTTATTTTACAAGAGTTTTAAATTTACAGAAAAATATGTTAAGATAGGACAGAGAATTCTTACATAGCTTACACCAGGCTTGTCCAACCCATGAGCCATGGGCTGCATGCAGCCAGGACAGCTTTGAATGCAGCCCAAGACAAATTTGTAAACTTTCTTAAAACTTTGAGGGTTTTTTTGTTTTGTTTGTTTGTTTTCTCATCAGCAATCATTAGTGTTAGTGTAAATTACGTGTGGCCCAAGGCAATGCTTCTTCCAGTGTGGCCTGGGGAAGCCAAAAGATTGGACACCTCTGGCTTGTACCAATTCTCCAATTATCAATATCTTATTTTACTATGGTACATTTGTCCCAATTAGTGAACCAATGTTGATACATTATTATTAATGTGAGTCTGTAGTTTACTAGGATTTTCTGTTTTTGCCTATATTCTTTATGTCTTTCTGGATCCCATCCCCAATACCACATTACACTTAGTAATTGTGACACCTTAGGCTCCTCTAGACTCCAACAGTTTCTTCAGCCCTTCCTTGTTGTTAATGGCCTTAATAATTTTGAGGAACAGGGTATTTTGTAGGCTGTCTCTAAATTGAAATTTGTCTGATAATTTCTACGTGACTAGAACAAGGTTATAAATTTTGCAGGGGAAGACCATAAAGTTATACATGACATTTTTATCATATTAAATTAAGGGTACATATTCTCTAGATAAGTTTTGACTTTATATTGACTTTGATCACATGACTGAAATGGTATTTGTCATGTTTTTGCATTAATAGAGTAGTTCTTTTATTTCTCTTTTCATCTTGTACTCTTTGGGAGGAAGAGTACAAAATGAAAGTTTTGTACTCTTTTTCTATGCATACAAAATGAAAGTTTTATTTCTGCTTTTCCAACATATATATATATATATACATACACACACACACACACACACACACACACATACATGCACATATATTTTTTTTTAAAAAAAGAAAATTGGCCTTATTTTAACAGCTGTAACCTCAAACAAACAAACAAACAGAAGTAGTAATTGTGGGCAACTTGTGTTGTTCAGAACCTCAGGTAGAAAGTTTTTAATATTTAATTCTTAAGTATATGCTTGCTTTTTTGAATATATTTTCTTATTTTATTATTTATTACTGTTATTTATAATTTATTATATTGATATACTTTATTATTCACCGATGTGTATTTATTATTATTTTTGATATGCTTTGTTTTATAGTTATTATTTACTATTTTTATATACTTTATTAAATTAAGAAACTTCCTAATGGTGTCAGGGAGTTTTAAATTATAAATAGATACTTAATTGTTGTAAAATTTTTTCTATGTTTATGGATATATTCATATTACTTTTTTCTTTATTATATATATTTGATAAATTAAATTGATTTTTCAATTATTGAAAACATTCAATTTTTAATATAAATTCAGTTTAATACATAATCTTTTTGAATTTTATTTTCCATAAATTCAATTTGCTAGTTTACTTAGAATTTTCTTGTGTGTTCATGAGAATAATTGGCCTAAAATTTTCATATGCTAATAGAGTTGGGGCAATCTATATAAACAAGGTCGGTAGTATTTCCTCTTTTTTTTAATTCTTTGGACAAGTTTGTAATATTGTTTTATATATTCCACAAATGTATGGAAGGTGTATTACGACAACCATCATCCCTCCTGGAGATACTAATTGAAAACTAAGGGACAGTTTTCAATTATGAATTCAATTTATTTAATAGTTTAAAAAACTTTTTTTCTTTGTGAGTCAATTTAAGTAAGTTTTGCAGTCTTTGGGATTTGCCTGTGTTATCTAAATTGTCAAATTTATAGCATAACAGTATATGTTTTTATGTCTTTAAAATTTATGGTGATGTCTCCTTTAGCATTTGCAGTTTGGTATTAATTGGTCAATTTTTTTCTCTTCTATCAGATGTTCAAGGAGTTTATCAATTTTTATTGGCCATGAATATGAGCCAATATTTAGTTTCATTGATTTTCTTTATTTTAAACACATTTTCTATTTCAAAGATTTATGCTCTTAACTTTTTTCTCTCCTTATACTTTCTTCATTTTAATTTTAAAAAATAATGTTTTCAGATATACCTATAGATTCTTGTCCTTTCTTCTTTCCTAACACATGCATTCATGGCTACAAAGTGTTCCCAAGCACCGCTTTTGTTGCTCCTTTGTCATTTTGACAAATAATATTTTATTACCATTCACTTTAAAACATTCTAAAAATTCATTGTAATTTATCTTTTGGCCTATACCTTATATAAAAATACACTGATTTCAAAATATTTTGTAATGTTTACTAGAGATGGGGGAGCAGAAAAATAAAACACTATGTCTCAGAGACAGATAAGAGAAGAAACCATCCTGGGACATACCATTAGTTTTCCTTCAACTGAAGGAAGGACACAATCTCTAAGAAAGCCTCATCCTGAGTCCCAGAGACCCAATGCCTGCTTAAGACAGAGGCTTAAACAGAATAACAGAATACACGTCACCACCACCATTAGGTTTTACAGGTGTTGCATAGCAGTAACACTCGTCTACTCATGGGACAACGTAAAGAGTGTATGGAGACTATTTATGAAGCCCAAGTGCAATGAGAAGACCTAAAGCTAAGGGTGGAACTCAAACGGAGAAAAATTATCTGACAAATGAATCCCATTATAAACACAAGATAAAACTTGATATAGTTGAGCTCTGTGATAAACTGAGGGTCACAAAGGCAGCAACAAAATGGAAAGCTAACTGAATTTTTCTTAGATGGACTCAGCTCCTACCTAAAGACCTAGCAAAAGTTGATGAACTCCCAATTCTGTGTACTGAATGGGGTGAAATGTATTAATGTAAATGATGCAGGGATTTAACTAAATGAAGATAGGAATAAAGACATTTTCAGCTAGATATAAACTGAAAAATTATTACATCTACAACAAGTTAAAAAGTTTATGATTAAAAGAATGTAATAGCAGATAGAAAACTGAATCTGGAGGCTGGATCAAAGAACATCAGAAAGAAGAGAAGAAACCTAAAAGGAGAAAGAGAATGCTCTCTGGTGAGAAGAAAGCAATCACTTCCCCAGGTCCTCTGAGAAGTAGAGGTTTTTGCAGGGAGACAAGAACATAGCCCTTAGTTTTTATTTCCTTGGCACCAGGAATCTGTTCTCTTTATATTTGATGAGTCACTTAGTATGTTTCTTCCATTTTCAACAAGGGTCCTGCTATAAATTGTGATTAAAAATATATTAAATAGAGTTTGTCAAAATACGTGCGCAGAGGCTGAACTCCTTTTAGAGCCACGGGTACATTTTCTTCTCTACCCTAACTCTTTATTACCTATTCTTGCTGAGAACCACAGCGTCATGAAGATTTTGTACCAATTGTTTTCTTCTTTGCGCTTTCAAAAGATAAATCATTACTTAAATTAGTCTAAAATATCCTTCTTATGAAAAGATCCATGCGAGAGTTTTCTTTTTGGTCCCTTTTCTTAAATGCAGTTTTACTAAATGTTATCTGCGTCTATGATTACCAAATTATAACTGCCTTCCTTACATAGTTCTTAGCATATTTCAACTTACTTGGCTCTGTTGACTTAATTCAATTTGTCCTTTTTATGTCAAAAGACCCTGATAAATGATTAGGTGAAATTTGCAAATGATTCTAAATTAGTTTTGAAATGACTTATTTTGACATGAAACACTGAAAATAATATATAAACCTTATCTTTTTCATAGTTATTATCCTTAAGTGAATATGTACAAGTTCTTTCAGAACACTATGAGCCCTGCTGTGTTAAGTGCACTAACATCATCCTGTTAAGAAATGGATGTCTTTATTTTTGCTGATATAGACTCTTCTTCCCTAAAATCTGAAACACAATTAGTGTAAGATCTTTTTCCCCCTGCAGTTCTTCCCTCTTCAGATCTTCAAACAACTGGTTTACTTTAAAATTTAGGCTATTTACCAGAAATCGCTACAAAAACAAACACAAAAAAGGAACTTCTAGAAGATAACTAATCCCATGTTTTAGCAACAGTTGGTGAGCATGCATGAGTTAGAAGAATTTTATTATTTCTTTGTTAAATATTAACTGACATTTTGTTTTCTATATTGACTTGGAGAGTAAAATAAGATAGACACTTGCATGTAGGGCCAGGTCATAACACTTTATTCTACTCTTTTTGAATAATAGATTTAAAATACACTCATGTTATAGATTTAAAAGTGACATGGTAGGAATATCTTTTTTTTTCAAGAAAGTTTGTACGAAAAGATAGCTTAACCTCAAAAACCCCATTTTCCACCTCATTTGGGAAGAAGGGTAGAGCGCAATAATATTTCTCCAACCTATGCTGAACGCACAGCTGAAGTCACTTTGATTTGTTAATATTCTGTAGCTTTCAAGTAGCAAGAGCTCTTTCCTGACCCCAGAATTTTTAACATTTTCCTATTATGCAGATTGACTGTTTTGATAGACCGAGGTGACTGATGATGGCTGGGTCTCACAGGGTGGGAACAGATTTGATTGTCTGTGAATTGGGAGAGAAATGAATACTCAGAGCAATTGTCAGTTACGTTTTTGGTATCACATTAGCTCCAAATCCAATAAAGCTTTGAAGCCTCTAATAATTTTCAAATGGTCATTGAATGACAATTTTATCTAAATTGAAATGGTAGAAAGACAAAAATGAAAGTGATAGAAAAATAAAACGTCTTGGATATTATTTCTGATCCTCATCACTTTTATTGTCTAGCTCTGCATTAGAATGTAATGAATCATTTCCATACACAGAAAAGGTTTTCCTGCAAATCTATTGGAGATATTTTCTACAATGTCTTCTCCAAGGGACTTAAAAGTATGGGAGAAGGTAGCAAGAAAAATTATTTCTTCTATCCAGACTCTCCCAGGAATGAGAACTTGGCTAGTCGCCAAAATGTCACAACAAAGTCACATCCATTTTGGCGCTCCTTTCTAACTCTCTGTTGTTCACTTTTGTGTGTACTGAACAACCTTCAGTTTATAATTTGTCTTCAAACATAGACTGGTATACAAAGTATTCTCAGATCACTAAACAAGAAAGATCTGGTCCATTTGGTAACTACAATCCTTATTATAAATTGATTCCTTAGTATTTTAATTTAGACAATAGTCTCTGGTGTAGTTGGAATCCATGGAAGGATTCTCCTTGAGCAAATAGACACAACTGAATTTCTGGACATGAAAAGTAACAATCGTGTCTTAGATAGTTGTGATCCCAACAAGGTGCTGCAACTTGTAAGGCCGTGCCTAAGCAAACATTTGGCATCCTTTGATTTTTGTCAGGATATTATTATTGCAAAATTCTTATTTCAAAATTCTCTGAAAATCTACATAAAAATTAATATCACTCTAGCCTCTTAAACATGTCTTTTAAAAATATTTCCCCACATTCTCACATAAATTACCAAAAAAATGATGTTAAAGCATTATTGTGTGTGTAGGTGTGTGAGAATCTACACTTTTATCAATTTTATGAATAAGACAGTATGGGTATACATGCTTTAATATGTATGTTTCAGAAGATGAAACATGACAAGGACAGAGACAGAGAAACTATGATTTGAGAAACCTTGAATGTCTATGACTCCAATTGTCATACATACCCACCACTATAGTACCATGTAGGACAGACAGAAAAACAAGATATATGGGCTCAAAAGAACACTGATAAATAGTAAACAAAGCTACAAATAAAATAAAATCACTCTGTCTTATTAACAAAAGAAGAGACAGGGTGAAATGAGCCTTCAAGTCTGGTAGTTCCATCAATAGGTGAGGGAGTACAGTGTAGCTGAGTGGTTAAGAGCAAGGCTTAAGACTGAGATTGTCTAACTTGCACCCCAGTTCCCACCTTGGAAGACTTATCAAAGTTCTTTTTGACTCAGTTTCTCATCTCTCTGATAGGGATGACAATAGTACTTCCAGGATGTTGTGGAGATAAAAGGAGTTTGTATAGTGAAAGCGCCTGGCAATTAGTAAACATTTAATTACAGTTAGTTCTTATTAGGCAATAGCACATCCTAAGAGTTTGCAGTGCTTAAAGGCACCAGGTTACAAATGACAGATTTAGGTTATTATGAAAGCTGCTGCTTTCCCAGAATAATCTGGAGTCATTTTTGTTTAAAACAAATACACAAAAACCCTAATAGTTAATAGTAATATTGAGGAGAGCAGATTTTGGATATTAGCCCTTTGTCAGATGGGTAGATTGCCAAAACTTTTTCCCATTCTGTTAGTTGCCAGTTCACTCTAATGATTGTTTATTTTGCTGTACAGAAGCTCTTTAGTTTAATTAGATGCCATTTGTCTATTTTGGCTTTTGTTGCCAATGCTTTTGGTGTTTTAGTCATAAAGTGCTTGCCTATGCCTATGTCCTGAATGGTTTTGCCTAGGTTTTCTTCTAGGGTTTTTATGGTGTTAGGTTTTGTGTTTAAGTCTTTAATCCATCTGGAGTTAATTTTAGTGTACAGTATCAGGAAGGGGTCCAGTTTCTGCTTTCTGCACATGGCTAGCCAGTTATCCTAACACCATTTATTAAACAGGGGAATCCTTTCCCCATTGCTTCTTTTTGTCAGGTTTGTCAAAGATCAGATGGTTGTAGATGTGTGGCACTGCCTCCGAGGCCTCTGTTTAGTTCCATTGGTCTTTATCTCTGTTTTGGTACCAGTACCATGCTGTTTTGATTACTGTAGTCTTGTAGTAAGTTTGAAGTCAGGTAGCGTGATGCCTCCAGCTTTGTTCTTTTTGCTTAGAATTGTCTTGGCTATGAGGGCTCTCTTTTGGTTCCATATGAAGTTTAAGGTGGTTTTCTCGAGTTCTGTGAAGAGGGTCATAGGTAGCTTGATGGGGATAGCATTGAATCTATAAATTACTTTGGGCAATATGGCCATTTTCACAATATTGATTCTTCCTAACCATGAGCATGGAATGTTTTTCCATCTGCTTGTGTCTTCTCTTATTTCCTTGAGCAGTGGTTTGTAGTTCTCTTTGAAGAGGTCCTTTGCATCCTTTGCTATCTGTATTCCTAGGTATTTTATTCTCTTTGTAGCAATTGTGAATGGCAGTTCACTCTTGATTTGGCTTTTCATCTGTTACTGGTGTATAGGAATGCTTGTGATTTCTGCACATTGATTTTGTATCCTGAGACTTTGCTAAAGTTGCTTATCACTTTAAGGAGATTTGGGCTGAGATGATGGGGTCTTCTAAATATACAATCATGTCATCTGCAAATAGAGACAATTTGACTTCCTTCTTTCCTAATTGAATAACTTTTATTTCTTTTTCTTGCCTGATTGCTCTGGTTAGAACTTCTAATACTATATTGAATAGGAGTGGTGAGAGAGGGCATCCTTGTCTAGTGCCAGATTTCAAAGGGAATACTTCCAGTTTTTGCCCATTCAGTATGATATTGGCTGTGGGTTTGTCATAAATAGTTTTATTATTCTGAGATATGTTCCATGGATACCTAGTTTCTCAAGAGTTTTTAGCATAAAGGGATGTTGAATTTAGTCGAAAGCCTTCTCTGCATCTATTGAGATAATCATGTGGTTTTTGTCTTTGGTTCTGTTTATGTGGTGGATTACATTTATAGACTTGTGTATGTTGAACCAGCCTTGCATCCCTGTCATGAAGCCTATTTGATCGTGATGGATAAGCTTTTTGATGTGAGAGCAAAGACAAATATTCCTCTACCTCAAGGTCTTATATGACAGCATGGAAATCTACATATAATTACTTATATGACTAGGAGATTCTTAATAAGAAGCTCTCTTCCCCACCAAACTGTGAATATCACCAGTAAAAAACACTATATTTGTCTTAATTAAAGGCTCTGTATGTATCTGATAGAACATACATGAACTTAGGTTTACATGTTTTTTGCACTTGTCAATAAAATAAAATATTGATATTCTAAGGTCTTTTCTTATAGTAAAATTTAGATATAGAAATGTTTTCATAGCAGATATTATAATATTTGATATTTGTGACATTTTATTGTAGATTACAAGATTCTCCCAATACATGGAACAGTAGATATATTAACGCAGTCCAATTTCTTTCCACAAGCAATCTATCATCCAAAGTAAAATAAATGGCTTTCAACAAGAGATTTAATCATAAAAATAAAGATAAATGGAAGCTTTAAGATTTAAAGAGAAAAAAAAAGAGGACTCCATAGCTCGAGAGGATAATAGGATGTGCGCAAGTGTATCCTGCCCAATTTTGTGACCCCACATTTTCCGCAGAGATCTAGTGACCGAGAACACAATCACTATTTGCTACTCACCATCTTTACCTTGATGAATTAAATTTATTTGTGGCATTAATCCCCAGCTTCCCTGGAAGCTGATGTATCCATGGCAGGGACAGAGTAGCATTTTTTGAACATCAACTGGCCAAATATTAAATCCTTATGAATGAAAGAAGGAACGATTCATGGATCATGGAGGGAAATAAAGAGATGAGAAATCCTAAGATATTCCACCACTAATCATAACAGAAACACCCAGATAAAGAGTCAAGTGCATCAAGGATCCCCAACCACCGGGCCAGGGGCTGGTGCCATCCATGGCCTGTTAGCAACTGACACACAGCAGGAGGTGAGCCGCAGAGGAGCAAGTATTAGTGCCTGAGCTCCGCCTCCTGTCAGATCAGTGGCAGCATTAGATTCTCATGGGAGCGCAAACCCTATTGTGAACTCTGCATGTGAGGGATCTAGGTTATGAGAATCTAATGATAAATGTACTGTGCTTGAATCATCCCCATCCCCCCCACCCTAAAGACACAAAAGAAATTTTGTGTCTGAGATTCCATGAGACACAAAAGAAAGAAGCAGTAGAAGAAAATAGAAAAAGAACTCTATCATATACAGTTTTGGGACTAATGTATTTAGAACTTTACCCCTAGTTAGTGCTTTAGACAACTAACTCATAGACAAGTACATTAGTATTTGGATATAATCTATCCAGTACAGAAAGTAGCATTTATAAACTTTCCAGCAAGTGTTGGAAATTTTTTAATGAAGTCTATTTTGCCATTTTTCCTAAATATCATATAAGGTTGTCAGTCCTGGAATTCAATTCAAATATGCCCCTTATTCTTAGGACCAGGAAGAAGCAAAGCACACATTACTAGGGGTACAATAAATCTTACCCATATAGATGAATTAGAAGAAGCTAAAGGGAAAAAAAATGAAAGCTCTTGCCCAAATATTCTATAAAACTGAAATTTTATTATATGTTAATTTTCCTGCAAATGTGCCTGCATTATCTCAAACCATGTGGTTATGATTATAAGCATCAATGACATTCAGTATGTTACACTAAAAGAGTTAAACCTTGTCATTCATCTCTTCAGCCAATGCATGCTGAATAACTGTGGATACATGGCACTACCTCTGCCTTCAAAAAGCCTTTAGTGGAGAAAACACATACAAAAATAGACAGTTATATAAATATATATATAAAAATATAAAGTGATAAAGTGATAAAGAATATAAAGTGATAAAGAAAAAGTAAGGAAAGTAAACATGCTATGGGTACTTATCCTTTTTCTGAGAGTCAGAGTGCTAGTGTCATCAAACCAAAGTGGGTTTGTTTTCCAACATGCAATGGAAAGCCGAATACTGAAGCACTGGTGTTTGCAGAGAGAAAGCCTTATTACCAGGCAGCTGAACAAGGAGGCAAGAGTCACACTCAAATTTGTCTCCCCCATAAAAGCCTTACCACCATGGATTTAAGGGAGAGATTTGAAGGTAGGTTTCAGAGCTGGACAGTGGTTGGCTGGAAGAAAAGGGAATTTAGAAAAATCCTTAGGAATGAGCTATTACCCTTACATGCTTCTTCATGAGTTAGATGTTCAGAAAATGGCAGCAATAGCTTGATCTGTAGGTAGAGTTTTTGACTCTATGACGTCAAAAGGTCACTGAGTGCAGCCTCCAGTCAGTTATATTGGTTCCAACCAGACTCAGCCTGTCAGCTAGTTTTGTTAAAAATAAAAGGAATTTTATTCTTGCTGTCTTCTAAGACCAATTTACGAAATTTTGCTCATTATCAAATTTTCTTAACTCTATAGGGCACAGTTGTATGAATCAACATAAACTAGACTTCTGCATATAAAATATCCTCCAACTCTTAAGGCTTAGCATTTAACATTACGTTTCTCATTCAAGCAAGGGCCTGTAGTTTTTAGGGGGGCTTTGCTCCGTATGGTCATTCAGACCTCTAGTCTGAGAGATGCTGGGCCATCTGCTGTTCTCCTAAGCATGAGACAATAGAGGTTGAAGAAACACTCAGGGTTATTTTACTACCTCGGCCTGGATGTACTACACATTATACATATCACATTTTGCTGACTAGAAAGGTACAGAAGCTAAGAAGTATAGCTTCTCATATACTCATTAAAGAACATAGAATTGGATAATTTCCTATAGAGTAGATATTCTTAATTATAGGATATCAAAAGTGAGAGCTGAAAACTGGGCATTCTTCCAGGTAACTATTGTCAATGAATTACCGGTAGTCAGCATTGCTGCTCCATAAGACTTCACATAGATTTCAATATAGCATTAGAAAAGCATTGGTATGATTTGCTTGTGTCCCCACAAAATTCATAAGTTAAAATTAATCTCCAATGCAGTGGTCTTAGGAGGTAGGGCCTTTGGGAGGTGATTAGGTTGCAAGAGCAGAGTCCTCATGAATGGGATTAGTGCCCTTACAAAAGAGGCTCCAGAGAGCTGCCCTGCTCCTTCCACTCTCTGAGGAAGTATTTAAAGGATTCCATCTAGGAAGCAGACAGCAAGCCCTTAACAGACACCAAACTTATAAACACATTTATCTTAGGCTTCCCAGCATCCAGAACAGTGAGAAATACATTTCTGTTGCTTATGAGCTACTCATTTTATATGTATTTTATTTTAGTAGTCTGAATAGACTAAGACAAGCATTAACCCTCGAGGGGAAAAAAACTGAGTTTTAAGACAAGCAATACTAAAACAAGCGTTAACCCTTGAGAGAAACAGTTAAGTTTTAACATAAGACTTGGACATATGTTGAAAGTAAACTGATAAGTGTTAAGTAACTTTGCTTACCAACTAAAGCTAAGGCTAAGATAATAGAGGAGGAAGCCATTAAAACAATGGTTCACATGACAGAATCCTAGAAAGAACAAAAAGTTTTAAGTTTTAAGCCATATCCTAATATGTGAATCAAGAATTAGGAGCATCAAGGAATTACGAATTCAGGTGCTAAGTAGGTTTAAAAACAGGAGGTTTTGTCGAAGTCTTTATAACAAATGTTTAGAAATACACATCTCTTTCCCTATCCACTTAGCTAAAAATCTGTTCCATGTAAACAGCAGCAAGTCTAAAATGTATTCTCAAAAGTAGCTGAAGCGAAGAGGCTCCATACACTAGGTCATCAGAGTCAGGTGCTATATTGAAAACAGGGGAACTAAGTAAAAATTCACATTGTGAGTGGTGAAAGTTCCCCTTCCTTTCACAGCCTCCTTTCCTTATGTTTCCTAGAATCCTGGGATGTGTTCTTATACAGGAGATTTGAAGACTCTTTTGGGAGAGAAAGAAAAGTCCTATTGATAATATTTTGAGTGTTCTCAATGAACTCTTACAGTAGACTTGTGCTTAAGCAAAATATTTTGATGTCCTGACATTAAGTAAGAGCTAACATTTAAGAGTCATCAGATATTTCAGAAAACCATTCAAATCAAAGAAAAATACCCAGATAAATAAAGAGGAATATAAGCAACTTGGAAGAAACAGAAACAAGATAGGAAATAGAGGCAAACTAATTTTTGGGGGAAATAAGACATTGATTCCATGAAAATGAAAAGAGAGAGAAAGTACAGAAAATGAGCCAAATAATTAAATAACTTACCTAGAATTAAGAACAAGAGAGATGATATATGGGACTTCTGATTCTGGTAAAGATTAAGTAACAAGGAACAGATTTACTCTTCTGCTTCAAACCATCAAACAATGAACAAAACATACGTAATAATGCATGGCAAGACAATACGTGTCAGGCAACAAAGAACAATAATCCCCAAATTGAGAAACAAATGAGATGAACCATGTAATAAGCCCAGCTATTGTCATGAGGGTTTTCAGGCTCTGGCACAGTAGAAGGAACTCAGGTAGAGCTCCCAGCAAACTACCTGACTGGACAAAAGGCACTAAGGATCTTGGGAAAACAATCCAAATAGAGTGTGAGGGCAGAGAACCAAAAAGGAGAGGGCAACTCAGAGACAGAATGCAGGGAATCCACAGAGAGTCACCCTCACACGTTCAGCTGAGTACTGGTTACTGCCTATGTGCAAGGATGTGATCTGAAGCCTGGAAAACATCACTTGAAAGGATCAGATGTGACAGATCCAAAGATCACATAAGACTGGGAATAATGCCTGTTTTTACCACCCAGAATGAAAAACCTCAAGATTTCTGGCAAACTGAATAATGTATATAGAAGTGTCTTGACTTAGTAATGAGGAATAATTAGCCCTGGATCCAATCTCACTTAACAAACCCTGAAAATAAGAATAAAAATGATTAAATTGTTTCTAAGTAATTAAGCTATATACCAGAAAAAAGACTAAGAATATTTATATCATTACAAATGTATCCAGCATTTAAGCAAGGTAAAATTCCAATAGCAATGCATCTGACAAAAGGCATTAAAAAATAGTGAAAAGGATCAGTAATGTGAAGAAAAATCAATCAAAACTGACCTAGAACTGACACGGATATTAGAATTAGCAAACAAGAACATCAAAACAATTTTAGCCAGATGTGTTGACTTTCACCTGTAATCCCAGCTAATTTGGAGGCAGAGGCAGGAGGATTGCTTATAGCCAGGAGTTGGAGACCAGCCTGGGCAACATAGCAGGACTCCATCTATACATTTTTAAAAAATAGTCAAGCATAGGAGTGCACACCTGTAGTCTCAGCTAACTGGGAAACGGAGACAGAAGGATTGCTTCAGCCTAGGAGTTCAAGGCTGCAGTGAGCTATGTTTGTGCCATGGCACTCCAGCCTGGATGACAGAGTGAGACCCAAACTCTAAAATTTAAAAAATATAACAGAACACACACACACACACACACACACACACACACACACACACACACACACAATACCTACTAAAACTGTATTCTACATGTTTGATAAGTTAAGGAGAGACAGGGAAAAAGCTCATAAAAATCAAACTAAATATTAAAAAAACACTCAATGAGATTAACAACAGATTATACACTGCAGAAGAAAGATCAACAAACTTGATAACACAGCAATAGAACCAATCCAAAATAAGCATAGAGAAAGAAATTTTAAAAATTAACAGAGCATTAGTGAGATATAAGACAACTTCAAGTGGCCTAAGATATACATAATTGGAATTTATGAAAGGAGTAGGGGAGAAGAGAAAATATTTGAAGAATAATGGCTGTAAAATTTCTGTATTTGGTGAAAAGTTAAAAACCGCAGATCCACAAAACTCATTGAATCCTAAGCCCCAGAAACATAGGGGAAAAAAGGAAACCAGACTGAGTCACATCATAATCAAAATTCTCAAAACCAGTAATACAGAGATTTTAAAAACAGCTACAGTAAAAGACAAGCTATGTACAAAGAAGCAAATATAATGATGGCAGCAGATTTATTGTCAAAAGCAACAGAGGCAGGAAAATGGTAGAAAGACATCTTTAAAATGCCAAAAAAAAAAAAAAAAAAAAAAAGCCCTGTCATCCTGAAAGTCCTCAGAGGGAAAAATAATTATTACAATAGCTGGTATTAACAAAGGCATTGTATTCCTAACTGTAACATCTGATGTTAGCAGGCAGTGGATTATTGTCCTTAATGTTAAGACAGAAAATGATTTCTAATCTTAAATTCTTTACTGAAACTACCAATCAATTTTGGGAAAAAAGATGTTTTCACTGTAAAAGATCTCAGAACATTATTTCCCATGTTGTTCTTAGGAACTCACTGGTGCATTTACCATACTATAATCCAACCAAAGGAAAAAAAATGGATCAGCAGAGGATGCAACATAAAAGGAAAAAGGAGAATTCCAAAAAAAATGTTAGTAGAAAGTCCTAGAGAATATGTACAAATCTCGAGAGAGCTACAAATTCAGGCTCCATTTTTTTTTTTTTCTTGAGACAGAATCTTGCTCTGTCACCAGGCTGGAATGCAGTGGCCTGATCTCTGCTTACTGTAACCTCCACCTGCTGGGTTCAAGTGATTCTTCTGACTCAGCCTCCTGAGTAGCTGGCATTATAGGCATGCACCACCACATCCAGCTAATTTTTTTTATTTTTAGTGGAGACGGGGTTTCACCATTTGATCAGGCTGGTCTTGAACTCCTGATGTAGTGATCCACCTGCCTTGTCCTCCCAGAGTGCTGGGATTACAGGCATGAGCCACCACGCTTGGCCCCAATTTTTAAAAATATACTGATAATTACTTTCCAAGTTAAGAAAAAATTGTATTGGAGATTCTGGAGTTAAATTAGCAGAAAAAGGCAATATAAGTGAGGTAGTTATTAATCCAGTGAAACCTGATAGTTATACAAGAAATTATTATGTATTTGTAACATACTACTTTGCTCAGCAGCAACTAAGATTTAAAGTCCTCATATGGAACATTATTAGTTTAACAAAATTATTATGTAATTACATTGGGACAATGTAAGTGACTATGTACCTGCATTTAATACTGCCATTGCGTTATGCAAAGATGAATGGTGAAGTTCATGCTAAAAATTTACATTTTTAATTTTTCTTTGTATAAAATGGCATTAAATAAAAAAAGTAAAACACCAGAAGCTGAGAGACCACAGAAGAAAGAACAACAGTTTCTATTTGAGTACCCTTAACAGCCATTTTTCCCTTTTTTCAGAAAAACAGTTCCATATTTTCATTTTGCTCAGAGTCCTACCAATTATGTAACTGCCCCTACTCCGAGAATCAAGAGTTGATGGTGTGTGGAAGGTAGAAAAAGGGGGATCTTTTGTTTTCCATATAATCTCACATTTTAAAAAATTAAAAAAAAATGTATTGCTTTGCTGGAAACAAAACTTTAAATTACAATAATAACAGTGATAGGTACAATTCACCAAGAGCTTACTTGGCAGAGGTACCATGTGTGAAAATGATGTAAGGTGATGCATCTGAAAACAGTGAGTTTTGAGAATCAAAATAGCTCAGCGAGACCAGAGGATAGAGTAGAGATATGACTAGTGCAGAGACCAAACATGCAGGACAGATCGTGGAGTTCATGATCCACGTTCAGCAGCTTGGACTGAATTCTTCAAGTGATGGGGAAATATTGGAGACGTGTGAAACAAGCCAGTTTTTACCTAGAGCTGATTCAATCACACAGTAGTCATGGAAACCCTACAGAAGACACTTTACACTTCTGATGCTAGGCTCTCTCTAGTAATTGTAATACATGATAATGATTAGAAAATGAGATGTTTGAATGCATTATTGAAATAAATGGCAAATCAGTCTATCAGGATTTTATTTTAAAGTCATGCAGAAAAGTTTGTATCAAAGTCATCAAATTTTACCACAATGCTTTCAGAATCAAAACAGAAAGAACATGCTAGTTTTTTAAAGAAAAAATTGAGGATTTTTTTAAGTGATTATTTTTACTTTCCTTATATAGTACATTATTTTATTCTAGTTACTTTATAGAAAAGCGGCCAGAAAAAGCTTTCAGGTCTTTCTCCCATATCACACTCCTATTTTAAGTTCACCCACAGAATAGGGAATTTATTTGAATTGTGTAAATGTCTTGGGATCTTCCTCAGCAAACTGATTGCTACCTAAATGCAATAGCATTTTTCATACGGTGAAAAGAACTAAACAGACAGTTATTTAACTCTACTGAGCAAATCATTCAGGTGTAGTTAACTTACATTTCTAGAAATGATAAACAACTCTATAGGCAAATGTAAAGCTACACTTTTTTTTTAGGTGAATCAGGGAGTGATAAAAACAATCAATGAGCCTTTAAAGAACACAAAAAATACAAATGTACCCAATGCTCCCTCAATGATGTACCAAAAAATGTATTTACAATGTTAAACTATAGTTACAATTTGAAAGCATAAGTGTAGAAGTTGCAAACAGAAAATGGAAGAGATAACATACAATCACAAATTTGTGGATTTTCCTCTTTAACAACTGACAAAAACTCTGATCAAGTGGATTCTGTTGACAGAGACTTTTCTGCAGCTGATAGAGGCTCTTATCTGGAAGCTATCAAACAGAAAAACTGTTCATAAAGATTGCTTTGAATGTCAGTTTTCCTGCATTATGTAAGTTTAAGGACTTGAAATATACAAAAATGTGTGAGATAAAAAATACAATGTAATATATACTCTAGCACATGGTAAGTTATTGCCGTTATTATCATTAAATTGCACATTCTTGGCATTCATTGCTCCCTATTCAGAAGTTATGCTAACTGGTTCTATGCCATTTTTTTCTACTAAAAATTATTATGTGGAATATAAATTTCTCTTACACATACAGTTTAACCTGGAAATTTTGCCTGTTAATTCACACATGGTACTTGAAACACACATTATTTGGTTCAATACCGGTAAATTGGCTGAGAAAAAGATAGAAGAAAAGAAACTGTTTATGGTTAAAGAAAAGGAAGAAGACTTAAGGTGAAACTGTCCGTATCTTGTTAAAATTCATACATCTTTAGGAAAAACTAATTATATCAGATTTTAACCATGTTTCATAAGGGGCAGGTTTCTCTTTCCATTCATTAACTTAATTGGCACAGTAGGAGTTGTAACTGGCCTTTCACCTTTCGATATGGGTATTGCAAAGTTAGCAACAGCCTTTCAAAACAGAAAAATACTGTAATAGTCATTCAAGATTCTAAAGTTTCTTCAGAAAGAAAATACAGGCCTTTTGTGTCAGGAAAAAAAAAAACTTTATAGTTTGGTGAAGGGGAGATTTTGAAATGAAATAATAAATATTTTACAATTGCCTTATGGAAGAGAGACTGGCCGGGAATCAGCAACTAGGATAATTTTGGGAGGTGAATCCTATAATGGAATTGTTTTCTTCTTTGCTGGCATGTGTTGGGCTGGTGTTAATATACCAGTGTGGGAAAGCAGGGTGTAAGGATGATAAAAATTAAAACTCCATGACTATGCTGCAAATACAACATCTAAATGTTTGTTAGAAAAGTTCTAATTAAAATAAGCAGTTACACACTACATAATAAGGCATATAGACATGATTATTAGACTTTTATGGATTATTTGTAGAGAGCTTTAAGTTCTTCAGTCTTTTTCTTTTTAATTGTAACTTAACATAGGAAATTCTCAGAAAAGAAGTAAATAGAAATATTAAAAGAAATTGTAAATTCCCGGCATTTTCACGGAACATCCAGGGGCAGCGAGAGCAGAGGTGGTGAAAATGTAGCCACGCTTGGGTAAGCATGTACTTCACCTCTCTCCAACCTTTTTGGCACCAGGAACTGGTTTCCGGGGAACATAATTTTTCCATGGATGTGTGTGTGTGTGTGTGTGTGTGTGTGTGTGTGTGTGTGTGTGTACATGCTCTGAAGTCTTCGAATATGAATGAATATCTAATAGACTTGGTAAAACATTGAACATAGTCTCATCAGAAGGAGCTAGAGTCTATTTTCCTGAGATTGCTTATCTGCCTTTATTTTTGATGTCTGTCTTTAAAAATCATGATAAATAATAGGTGAGGCACAATGACCCTGCATGGTTCTTATGAGATATATAATCTAAATAATGTGTTTTAAAAGCATTGGCCTTAAAAATGAATATATATGCATATATAGTATATGAATATACATGCATACATACACATTAATTGTATGAGTTATATGGAATCTAAGTAATTAAAATGGTTAAAATGAGTGGATGTTAAATCCAAAAACTGAATTCACATTTTTAAATTTCAGTTAGATGTCAAGTACAACTTACATACTACTGAGAAGATGCTGTCTGAGTACTGCACATGCTATTTAATGTTACGAAGTAAATACTATTCAAGTTATATAAGTTTTTGCAGTGTCTGCTTTTTTTAACTTTAAGTGATCAAAATCTGGAAGGACAAATTCAGAGATATTTCCTTTCAATTATTATATTTCTGCATGATTTGGTAACATGTCTTTTTGGAACATAAGTTTTGACCTTAGGAGATCTGATATTTGTTTTCAAGCTGCTGATTTCTTGACTGATCTTACCCAAGTGACATAACCTCCTGCTTGAGTTTCCTCATCTGAAAAACAGAGATAAGAATAGTTTCTTGCTGTTACCATTAGGATCAAAATGTGAATAGCTTTAAAACCTTGGTATAGGGGAAGATTCAAACCACAGTAAGACTATCACAACACATAGTAACTTTAACCTGAACTGGCATATGGGGTATTTGCCCTCTATTGCCAAAGAAATTTGTCTCACAAGTCACAACTGTTACTGAAAGCCTGACTTTTTCAAAGGTCAAAGGCATCTGTTATGTTCTGCTGGAATCCTACTCTTATTCATTATCTGGAATTTTAAGGTCAGAAATAGAAACAGGTAGGTAGAGGAGAGTACATCTGCATTAATAATAAGAAAGTTGGCTGTGCATTCTATCTTCCCCAGACCCTTCTCTGTCCTGCCACCATTCTTTGTCCAGCATCTATACACACTCAAACACACAGCATCTCTATACTCAGATGGGCAATTAACTATAAGACTATTTGACATGTGTCAACTTATGTGCCCAGTCTCAAATATACATGATTGAAGTATGTGTTCCTTTCACTCAGAGAGCTTAGAGTCAAGTGGGGGAGACAATAGTAATGTGTGAAACAACAAAAAATTGCCCAGGAATAAATTTTAAGACTCTAAACTAGGTGATAACTGATGTAGGCATTAACAAGTATATCTTGTTATTAGGTACTAAGACAAACTATATTGCTAACCATCCTACTCAATCCCTTTGAGTTAATACTACTAATATTATTCTGTACAATTACCCTGCTCTCCATTGCCACTTATTCTTACTTCTATACTTAAGATCTTCCCAACTTTCCAATTTTTACATTAAATTAAATTTTAAAATATACATTTATCTATCATCATTTTTTCTTTTCACAAGTTTATACACGAAAATTCTAGACTCCAACAACTTGACAGCTTTTTTATTAAAAATAATTTTAACACACAAATTTCTATGTAAATTGAAATGCACAGAGAATAACCTATGTATAATATATATGTACTTTACAGATCAACACAAAGCCATACGTGTAACATAAACAAAAAATAACAAAAGTACTTTATAATAAAATAATATTTTAGTTTGAAAATGGTTATACATGACTATTCATAGAAGATACAATGAAATAATATGATGCTTATACCCATACATAGAATATTTATTAATGCAATGACTACAAATATAGTCGTTGCATTTATGTATGGCACTGGCATCTTAATGTTTAAGACACCAGTGCAAAATGTGTTGCACTGGAGTCTTAAATATCAGCATTGCTATTAGGGTTGTGTTTTTTCTGAAATGGTGAACACTTCTTGGCAAAGAGAGTAACATCTGTTGGTTTACATAATGGTTGCCTTCCTGGAAAATATTATGTATATACTGAAACAGTACAAAGCCATTTCTTATTCACGTATTACATGGAGTACGGTATTAAACGAAACTCAAAGTTTTCTTTTTTTTGATTTATCTTTTTTAACTTTGTGAATAACCAACAGGCATTTCAGAAGCTGATGAGAATGTAGAAAAAAATGTTCGTTATATGGTAGTGTCCTGCAAATTATTAATGTCCAGCTTCCCTAACTCACCCCTCTACTGAGTATCAGTAGTGTACCTTAAATACACACATACACATAAACACACACAACACACACACACACACACACACACACACACACACACACACACATACATACACATTTGGATAACACCTGTATTTGCAAATAGCTGTTTTCCATTGTGAATTATTCTAGAAAAAAAAATTCAAGGACAAATTCTTAAGCCTTCCCATGGAAATAACTGGGAAATAACAGTGACATCTTGGTAAAAAATACCAACAATAATTGGATGGTACTTCTGATACTCAGTAGAGGGGTGAGTAAACTACTCTAGAAATATGTGTAAAAATATAAATGCTAGCCTACTTGGTTTTAAGACCCCATTACATTGCGTATTAATAACTTCAGTGCCTAGTTTCTTATTGTATCAGTCTGTTCTCAAGCTGCTAATGAAGACATACCTAAGACTAGGTAATTTATAAAGGGAAGAGGTTTAAGTGACTCACAGTTCAGTATGGCTGGGGAGGCCTCAGGAAACTTACAATCATGGTGGAAGGGGAAGCAAACATGTCCTTCTTCACATGGTGGCAGCAAGGAGAAGTGCCAAGCAAAAGAGGGAAGAGCCCCTTATAAAATCATCAGATCTCATGAAAACTCACTATCATGAAAACAGCATGAAGGTAACTACCCCCATGATTCAATTACCTCCCACTGGGTCCCTCCCATAACATGTGGGGATTATGGGAACTACGATTCAAGATGAGATTTGGGTGGGCACATACCCAAACCATATCACAAATTTATTCTATCAACTAGTAATATTGATTATGAAAGGCTAACTAAACAATGTAAATTAATTTACACTAAGTCAGAAATAAGAAAATCTTCACCGGATTTTTGTCTTGAGGTTCACAGTATTGGAATATAGTTGGTCCATCACTGTTTCTTCTGAAAACTGATTTTAGCAAAACAAAATGATTTCTATTGCATTCTACCCAATGAATTTCTCAAAGATAAAATTTCACCAGGAATTTTTGACTCTAATAAGACCTGTGTAACTAGTTATTGATAACTGGCTAAAATTTATTAAAAAGAAGATTAGTTGTATTTATTAAAAAATCTAAATATTTGAAAAAATATTTAATAAAAAATAGAGTTTCCTGTTGGAGACATGAGAAAATTGTTTTTTTAAATTGAGTCAAGACCAAGTTACCTAAACTTCAGATAGCATCATAAACTCTTCTATTGTATACTGAATAATCAAAAAAAGATGGTTTCTTGAGTATCCACTTTAGATTATTAATTTGCAAGTTTTAATATATTTTACTTTGTAGCCACCCAATGAGTTATTCTTGCCTCCTGCCTAGATAGAGCCTATTTATCAAGACATGAGAATTGCAATAGAGAAGGAGTTTAATGGAGATAGAGCCAGGTAAACATAACACCACAGTTTTATTATTACTCAAAACAGCTGCCCCAACAATTTAGAGCCTAGGGTTTTTTAAAGATGGTTTGGCAAGCAGTGGGCTAGGAAATGGTGAGTGCTGATTGGTTTGGTTGAGGATAGAATCATAAGGAATCAAAGCTTTCTCATAGCATTGGGTCAGTTCCTGGGTGAGGAACATGGGACCAGATAAACCAGCTTACCAGTCTGTGTGGTGCCAGCTGATCCACCAGAATGTAGGATCTGAAAAATATTTCAAACACCAATAGGTCTTACCATATTAATGTTATTCATAGGAGCAATTGGGGAGGTTAGAAATCTTGTGATCACTGCCTGCATGACTTCTGAGCCATAATTTCTAGACTTGTGGCTAATTTGTTAATTTTGCAAGGGTAGCTAGGTCCCCAAGCAAGGAGGGGAGTTTGTTTCAGAGAGTGGCTATTGTCACCTTTGTTTCAAAGCTAAACTATAAGCTAAATTTTTATCAAAGTGCCCAGGAATGTCCAGGAGTGAGTAAGGGCAGCTTAGTGGTTAAAAAATAAGATGGAGTTGTTTCAGTTGGATCTCTTTCACTGTCATAACTTTCTCACTGTTATAATATTTGCAAAGGTGCTTTCAATGCCCCTTTTTAAATTTCACTACAACTGTTCTTTAAGATGTAAGTTATGGAGATGGGAAAAAATTGACCACTGCTCCAACTTCTCCCTGTTGACATGGGAAGTAGTTGTGCTAGAAGCTGACTCCTGGGCAAGAGGAATGAAACTGCTTCACAGCTGTCTGCATATATTCAGGAATGCCTGGTTTGTGTTTTAAGGCTTATATTACAAAGATTTTAGTACTCTTATCCACAGTTTTAGCACAGCACTTAATTGAACAGCAGACTATAAGATAATGAGTTCCAATATAAGAAATGAAGTTCTTGTAGAATTGATCTAAAGTCCTAACGGATTTAGGTGACTAGCCTCAAAGACCAATCAGACATGGGGTCACTAATAGAGAGAGATTTGAGTTTAAAATTGTCAGAAACACAAATTGGGATAAATGGAAAAGAGCAAATTTAAATATATTATCTCATATCTTAAAGGTATTTACTAGTCCAGAGAACAGATCCGTTCAGTTAAACAGCTGTGTCCCATTTCAGGAGGTGGCATTGTAGATGGGCTAAGCCTCTGCAGGTGATGAAGGCAAACAGAATTTTAGTAAGAGATATTTTTTACGGAAACAGAAGAAAAACAAAAGTTAAGGTTGGGCACAATCTCTTCAGATGTTAGACTAAAAGCATCTTCAGTTACATAAGAGGAAGTCAGTGGCAATTTGACATATTTTTCTCATCTGTATCACAAGGAATAAGCTTTAGCTTATAGAACCTCAGGAAATTACAGTAGTAATTTCATTGAATCCAAGTCAGAAAAATAGAAGAAAAATTTGAAAGTGTTAGTTTGGAGACTTTAGTCCTGAAAGTTTTCAAGATTCAGTCCAAATTGTAGAAAATAATATAAAAACTAAAAAATAATGGACAAGAGTAGAATCTTACCACAGCTGTAGTATAGTGTTTGTGTGAAATGTAATTTTTCTGTCTCCAGACCTCATTTTCACTAAAGACAAATCATAGTAGGATGCATTTTCTGGCAAAATAAGTTTCAGTCTTATTATACTTGGCCTGATTATTTTCATAAAATGCAGCAAGATTAATTATTGGCAATATAGGCTTTTTTTAATTGGCTGTGCTGGAACTATTTTTCAAAGGAAACTCAGATTAGACATTTTAAATCCTTGTGCTCAACCACAGATTTATCTATTCCTCCAAATGCTTGTATGAATTGGGTGGATTTCTCTCCTCTTCAGGTCTCAAGATAACTTAAGGCTGCTGGATGTCCAAAAGTGACACTCTGCTTACCATAAGTCAAAACCCTGTACAGGGACTGCATAGACAAGGTATGAGGCAAGTTTTCCCATGGGAATTATAGTGGCTCTAAAAGTCATCTTTGTTTCCTTAAGGCAGTGTGTTTATATCTAAAAGCATTCCATTCCATCCAAAGTCTTGGAAAAATAACACATTTCCAAATGTCTCCTGTTACAGAAGAATAGAGATACTTACTGCAGTTATGCAAGTAACTATACTGTCATAAATTAAGTATGGTTACAAATAGTTTTTAAATTCTAAAGAAATTAGGTAGAAAGAAATCTACTTCCAGTTTTGCTCACAAGAGTATATTTTACTCAATTTTAAAAAGCTGTAAATAGCTGAAAGAAAAATAAGATTTTTTTGAATCTGAAAAACTAAACAGAAAGGATCAGTGTTTTAGGCAAAAGTCATAAAAACATTATTTCAGTCCTTTGTTTGTTCATGCAATTACCTCTTGTTTTACTCAATATTGGGCTAGCAGTCCTTATGAATGTATTAGTGTTTTATGAGAGTCCTAGAAATTTTTTCTCTCTACTCCATTGGCACAATCTCAGAATTTATCAGAGACCTACATTCAAAAGTACTCATCACAGTCTTATAACTGTTTATAAATTGCCTTTTAAAAAGGATAAAAACAAAACAAATGTCTGTGGATGACAAAAGCTTTAGGACAGCCATAGTTAAAGGTGCAATTAACAAGAAAATCTCTTTGGCACACAATTATTTAATATAACAATTATAATTATTACTGGTAACATGTACTGAGACATATCATACACTGAAACATAGTATGATATCAGACATCTCATAGGGATCTTATACAATTTTGGAATATATGTTGAAAACACATTTATATGAATGTAACCTAAAGGAAGTTAAATACCATCTATATTTGACAATGCTTTGTATAGGATTTTAATATAGTGAATAAGCCAAATATACTTTTTTGGGGCTTCAGAGGAATAAATACTTAAAAGTTAACAAGGTCAAAAAAAGACTTAATTTAGAATTTGATTTTGCAATGTTTGTCAATATCAAAGGTTTAAAATGCTTGATATCACAAGATAGGATCACAAGTCGTTTACTTAGCCAAAGTGATAACTCAAACAAAGTTTCAAAAAGGCAAAAATATTTGCTCTGACAGAAGGAAGATTCAGGTTTCCAAAGGAGACCCAATAAAGACCACATGGAGCCAACAGAATCTATTTCTTCTCTCTCCCCTCTTTTCTTTCTATAGTTTATTTAAATGGTAAACAAAAATCTTTTATTATCTCTCAATATTGCATAAAGATCTTGTTTAAAAGGAAAAACCAAAATTTATCTTAGCATTAGTATAAAGTGAATGTTAAACCCAATTTTTAATAAAACCTTTTAAACAAATCTATCCAATCTTAATCAGTTTGACCATAATGTAAGATTTTCATAAACCTTTTATAATATTTTACAATATTTTTGTTAAAGAGCAGATAAATGCTTTAAGAAAACCTTCTTATTCATACACATGGGCCCAGAATCTCTACCTATATCAGTGTGCTTTTAATGTTTAATGCATTAAAAAACTAAATAATTTCCTTTAATTTTTAGCCACCTTGTTCACAAATAGAATTTATTTATAAGATTAATTTTTTACAATCTTTTTAAAACTTGTTTAAACCTTTACTTTAAAACGATCTTCTTTTTTTACTTAATCCTTAAATCCTTGAAACCAGCCAATTTTTTAAATCATATTTTCATGCTTTTATCAACACGCACATAACTTTATTTTTAGTATAAGCAATTTTAATTATGTACCACGTGAAGAGCCTAGGATACTGGACAGAACTGCAGATAATGTCTGACTCTTTCCAGGGCTAGGAGACATGGATAACATGTCCCCAGGCCTTACCTAGAATTTAATGGCTCTACAGGAGGCAAGTGAGGAGCAACTATCAAAAGTCACAGAAGCAGTTTATAACCTTAAAGCATCCAACCTGCCTAGTTCAATATCTGACCTGCCTAGAAGAGTCTAAATGTCCATATTTTGAAGACTTCTATCAATAATTGTAAAGCTATTTTTATTAACCAATAATTATTCAAGTCACTTGAACTAAAAGTCCTTTTAGTTTCTATTTTGCTGACAAAATACTTTATTTAAGTGCTTATTTTTTAAAGGCAATTAATTAGAGCACATTTATATATTTCAATAGGGAAACATCATACACACAACCTATAAATACACAGACAGAAAATTTTCAATTGCTAGTTTTAAGCTTCTCTTCCCCATTTTAGACCATCAGTCTCTTGAATATCTGCTCCCTGCCATAAACAGTTCTCAGCTGGGCAACTCTAAATCTGCATTTCTGAAGAAACAATCTTTGGCAAAACAAGATATAGAACTTATACTTTATGCAAACAAAGGAAAAATGGTGTGATTGAAAGTTCAGGTGAGATGGACAAGAAAAGCAGACACTCTTACATATGAACATTTTTTTTAAAGAAGTAAGTTAATTGGATTAATGGCTCAGGGTAGAGCCTTTTAAGTAACAGGGTTAAGAAAACATGTAGTTTTTACTGCCTAAAAGGCAAGCACAGCTGGATGGCAAAACAGATACTAAAAATCAAGGATACCATTTTCACATCAAATCATGGATCCCCAAAGTGAGGGGAACACAATGGGACCAGAGGATGTAGTGTTTTCACCATGCATTTCATTGCAAGGACATTCCTCTGAGGCCAGTGGCCAACCCAAGGCCATTCCTCATTCTGTAATCCCCCTCTTCCCCCATAGGAGTCTTATCTCTCAGTGAGAGTGTGGGGAACATTTCTGTACATTCTAGGGCCAAACACATGCTTTTCTGATTTAAATGTGTCAAGAGCCAGTATCCCTCCTATAATTGCCATTAGCAATCCTAAAAGTTATATCTCCTGTCTAGTTATTGCAAATGATGTCTAAAAGTTCTCTTATAATGTAAATAAATTTCTGGTCCACTGAAAATCAAACAGATTAGATATAAAAGGAAGGAGGAACAGATAGAGGTAAATGGAGAATCAAGCAGAATTCTGTTAACTGAGAAGTTTTTATAGAGGGAGAGAAGGTGCTTTAAAACAATATCTTTGCCTATATATCCCAATTATCAGCCTTAATTATTTTAACTGAAGAGCTTTAAAAAAAATCCTTTTAAATTTCTATTTACCAGATTTTATCCAGGTCAGACAACTGATATTTCTTGATTTTCAACTTTACCAAAGTAGCCTCCTATGTGAAATTATAAAAATCTTAACTACAGTGATGAATTAACCATGGATGCATGAGATGTCTACAGAGAAGACAAGCAATTTTTATAAAACTGCGAATCACCTGAAAGGTAGCTCAAATAAAGGAAAATTTAAGACAGAAAATCAGAAGATGTCAGACTAATACCAAACCAGAAAAGAATCATTTCCTGAGCTGAGAATTGAATACAAGTTATCATTGTGAAAGGGCCAAGCTTTAGCTACTGACCTACCACATGAAGCAATCGCCATTGTTCTTCCCAGGAGTCTAGGGTACTCATTTTATGCCTGCAAAGGATTTAACTGAAAAAATTTTAGGCTAGCCATTACAAGAACCTGAAAATTGCCACCCTCCAGTTAGCCGAGATCAAGAGAAAGTACTCCCACATGGTCACAAAGTCAAGTTTTCAAGGCTATAAAACAAGATGAGAGGAAAACCTCTTTGGATTTTTATTTCAGGAATATGCAGCAAAATTTGTAACTGACTGATCTGCAGGGTTGGCTCAAACAGCAGGCTTTTAGGGGTCCTAGCTGTCCTATCCTGTGGTACCTCTCTTTATAATAGAATGACACAGGAAGACAAATTTAAAGCACAAAGGATACCAGATTTTCTACAGCCTAAGATGAGGCTCACAAATCCATTTTTCTATTAATCAAAACCTTGCAGAGGAGACAAACAGTGATTTTTACCATTCACTTAACTTGTTTGCACAGAGAGAGATAGAGGCCAGAAGTCTGGTTGATAAGACATTTCTTACCCTTTTGCCAGCATGCCAGTTTTCTAGGTTCCTTATCTCTGCAGCTTCTGGAAGAAGAGAGTGGCTTTTGATGACCCTGCTTCCTGCACCATAGCTGTGGGAGCCACATTGTGTTACAAAAGAAAATCACCTTCTTCCATTCTATTGAAAGATAGGCAAAACTCCCTTAATTTCATAAAATGCTGCCCAACAGGCTGCATAGTAGAACCGAAGATTTCTCAATCCAGCCAGAGCAAAATACACGTGATGAAACATACACATTAGTCACCTTGCTCAGTGCCCAAATACCAACCTGGCAAAGCTCAAACTTGCCCCTATTGACCCCTATAATCTTTGATCCACCCAAAGTCAAGAGAGATGACCTCCACCAACCAGGAGTTTTAAAGGGCAGTCTCTGGGCAAGATGGAAGAGCAGATGAATTCCCTCATTAGGCCTGTTAAGCTTCCTTCAGGGCTCACTGAATGTTACCAAGCAGACAAACTAGGAGAGCCTTCTTGACTTCATCAGCAATTCCTTCAGATATCTCCTCTCCATAAAGAAACACACTCAATGAAGCAAAGACAAGCAGAAGGCCTTTTAAACCAAGGCTGCAAACCAGATTTCACACAAGAGAGTATTTCTCCAAACAAGTTTCCTATTTTCTGTCCAATTATGGAGTAATCTCCTTAAACCAAGGCCCTTTCTACAATCTAGGGAGAGCCAAACAGTCACCATGACAGGTCTAGAGAGCCAGTCAGTCCCTATAACAGGGTTGCAGTACCTCTAAGGAAGCCAACAGTTCAGGAGAAGAAAGGTGGTATTGGTAGCCTATGGAATACTCATCAAACCAAGTTACAAAACATATTCCAGGATTATTTCTCCACTGCAATTAAATCTATGCTTTATGGTTTGACAGCACCCCATCAGTAGAGACACTGCTAGAGGTAGCCCTTAGTCTAAAAGAACGAAGCAGCTGCTTGGGTTGGCCTACAGATCCACTGCTGGTGAGTGGCTGCTGAACTGTGGCAAGTAGTTACAAGGGCTATCCTAGACAAGTCCTCACATTTATAACCACCTAATGGCTTCTTTGTGCCCCTGCTCCAATAAAGCCAATTTATCAAGACATGGGAATTGCAGTAGAGAAGGAGTTTAATACGTGTAGAGCCAGCTAAACAAGAAACCAGAGTTACATTGTTACTCAAATCAGCCTCCCCTAAAACTTGGAAGCTAGGGTTTTTAAAAAATAGTTTGGCAGGCAGAGGGTTGGGGAAAGGGGAATGCTGATTGGTTGGATTGGGGATGAAAGCATAGAAAGTCCAAGCTGTCCTCTTGTATTAAGTTCTTGGGTGGAGTCCACAGGACAAGATATGCCAATTTACTGGTCTAAGTGATGACAGCTGATTTATCAAAATGCAGGGTCTGAAAAATATCTCAAATGCCAATCTTAGGTTTTGCAATAGTAATGTTATCCATAGGAGCAATAGGGGAAGTTAAAAATCTTTTGGTCTTTGGCTGAGGAACTCTTGAGCTATAATTTCTAATCTTTTGGCTAATTTGTTAGTTTTACAAAGGCAGTCTAGTCCTCAAATAAGGAGGGGAATTGTTTCAGGGAGAGACAATGGTCACCTTTGTTTTAAGACTAAATATAAACTATATTTCTCCTCAAGTTAATTTGGCCTACACCTAGGAAAGAACAAGGGTAGTTTGGAGGTTAAAGGTAAGATGGAGTTGGTTAGGTCAGATCTCTTTCACTGTCATAATTGTCTAACTGTTACAATATTTATAAAGGCAGTTTCAGTTTTAAAGTTTTATCTTAGGAATTTGTGAAGATGTTAACAGAGTTAGGCACCACGATCTTAAAAGCATGGCCACATTAGATTTAATTTTCATGTCAAACCTGCTGTTACTGACTATGAGAATACCAGTATTTTCTCTTATTCATTTTAACCAAATAATGAACAAAGAATTCTTTGTGCACAAAAATTATTCCATTGCTGTATATTGTGCTTCTCAAAAGCTCCCTGCCGAAACGTTCACTAATTTTTACTACAACAAGAGAAATATGAATAACTAGGTGGCAATTTTAAAGTCTAATTTTTAATTAACTACAAAATAACAATTTTACTTTTTTTCTCCCCTTGTTCAGTCAGTCTTCTCAGACATATCTTTAGTAAGTTGAGCTAGAGTATTATGAGGTATATTTATACCTGCAAATGCCTGCCATACATCTTTTTTGCTACAGCCAATGGACCCTCAATTAAATTTACAATCTGTAAAAGTTTCTGATACTATTTTTATGTAATAAAGTTCTAAATTTAAACCAGCATTTGACACACAAACAAGTATTTAAATTTCTGGACAAACTTCAATTTTTATTAGGTCCCTGAATTTTTTTACCAGTCAGTCCGTTTTCAACACTGATTGCCACTCTTAATGATGTGGTAGATATTATTATGTATCTTGATGATATTTTTGAAGTAGAATCATTTTTAATATAAGAACTAAATGTTATTATCTTATAAAAAAGTTATTTCTAATATTTGTCTTGAAGATGAAAGCCCTTTCAGTTTATTTTTTCCCTCACTTTTGATAGAGACATTATAAGAATATATTCCTTTTCTTATAATTCTGTTATAAAGAAGAATGATAGTGTACGCTGTGATGATATACTGCATCTAACACGTGGCATGAACTAGAGAAGATGTCACGTTAGTAGCAGTAGCTTCTAATCAGCTCCAGGTGATTGTTGTCCAGTATAAAAACTGCTCTTTTATTGTCACATCTTTTAGTTTTCCTGTCAAAATCCAGAAATCAGGATTTTGGTACGTAATCTCTCATTAAAAAAAAAAAAATACCAAATTTCAAATTTTAAAAATTAAAGCAAAACACTACAGGTTAAAGATACATCTCCTTTGACAAGTCTATAACCTTCAAGTCAGCAGTTTTGACCTCTGGTATAGATGCACTGAGATTTTTCTTAGTTATGATACATTGGCCTTTCAAGGGGAGATTGTGTGGAAATAAATTCTCAAAACTGTCTCGCGTTATTTCCTTCCTGAACAGATACTTCTTTTGTAAAATTCATTGGCTGAGTAAAACTAAATATAAAGCTTAATGGATATGTAGCAACTTTTTTAAAATAAGGTGACTTTTTCACTAAAATAGACTCCTGATCCACAGCTTGGCATCATTTGCAAGCATAAAGGACATCTTTATTTTTCTAAATCAGGCCCTTAAGAATGATATTCAATAATGGGAGAATCACTCCATTCTTCATTTACAAGTTAATTAGCATAACAAAGCCGCTTAATGTGAGAGTTCACAAAGCTCTGATTAATACATTAATTCTTACCTTTTACAATGGTACTTATTTTGGCAAACAATTTCTATAAAAAACTCCTGTTTCTTTAGAAATATTAACTCTTCAGATACTGTCATTTTACTGAGTGAAATGTACATTCAGAACAACAGTATGGCATTTGCTAGGAGTCTCTGTATGGAGAGAGGCATAAGGTCCTTACTTCATTTAAAAATTCATAAGTGATACCTCTCACAGTTGGTGTTATAGTAAGATGTTCAGATCTAATATTGCCTTTTCATCCTACGACCAACCCAGAACTACTTTCCTCTTTCTTAACTGTTTGCTAATTAACTAATAATGCCTGTGACTATCATTAATAATTCCTATGGCTATGTTAATAATTCCTTTAGTTATCTCTTTAATAATTTCTATATTTATCATTAAATATAGAAAGTGCTTAAAAAATTCAATAACATTTCATTAGCTGTGTATGTACACATAAAATACTGAAATCATTTAAGTTTATGTTGACTAATGTGTGATTCAGGATTCAGGCTTTTATTCTTGCAGTTTTTTTGGGGAAAAGGAAAATCTTGGAATAGAGTCCAAAGACAAACCCAGTGTTGATGACTTGACAGCCATATTGTCACGAGCAAATAATTTTATTTATTTAATTCCCATATTAACACTTTATATCGTCTTTGTGTGTAAGAATTTGTAGTCACAAAATTGGGGAATAAAAAACTGTCCATTTTAAAAACGTATTTGAGTGATCAATTTGAGATACTATCTATCTGACTTGCCAGGAAATCTCATATCCGTTGTTATTGTCACGTTCTTCTTTCCCTAGGGTTATAAAAGAATTTAGGAGATTTGTCTGGATATGCAAGAACTAGGGAAAAGTCTCTAATCATTACACCTTCAAGGATACGCTCTCTTTCTAAGCCCACATGGTCACTTACATACAGTCACTTAAAAGTGTATCACCATGGATAACAAGGGTCTCCTTTCTGGGAAGCCTATGACTTGAGTCTAGCAACCAATCCTCTCATATACTTCACCTTTTTACCAGGGGGGTTACTCCAGGGACAGGACTCTTCAAGCCCTATCTCCTTCTGAAGTGAAAAATTTGTGAAAAATCTCCTGATTGCCTGACTAGCCACCACTGTCTGCTTCTGTATGCTCGCTTCCTGCTTGCTCACTAGAAAGCCCCTTGAGAAACTGCCACGTTGCCTAAAACCTTGAGTTACTCCCTCTGCCCCTAATCTATACAAGCTGTGTGCTATTCCAGGCGAGGGGTCCAGACCTTTGCTACAAACCCGTCTGGGCCTGCTGGCGTAATAAACTGTTCTTCTGACAGTGTCATTTGGGTTTCTTGTCAGGTTAAATTCTTCTACAACACTTTCACTCCCATTTACCACACCCTAAAAACCAGCTCCCTTTGTAACATGGTAATTGTGCCATAAACTGCATACGTCCGTCATACCCCAGCTTTCCATTGAAACCGTTCTCTGTAACCCTAATGTGACAGGCAAGCAGTCCAAACCAACACCATTTTGGCCCTGTCGCCATTTTAAGAAAAACTAAGACTTGTAATAAGTAACTAAGGTCTATAATTTCCACCCTACTCAGACAATGTGTAAACTAACGCTTATCTTGAGTTCTGTGAACCACTTAAATAATAATCGGAATGCCCAAAGCCCCTCACCCTCACCCCCGCCTGGAAGGTAGTTTACAGAATGTCCAAAGTCCACTGGCCCTCCGAATGTCCAAAGCCCCTCGCCCTCACCCCCGCCCAGTAGGTGGTTTACAGGCATGAAAGGTCTTAACACCCTCCATTAGGGCCGCGGGTTAGAGAGACGCGAGTCCTCCGTGGCCACCGGCAATAAAGACCCTGTAATTTGGCCTAGTCTTTGTCTCAGTGATGATTTCACGCTCGCTCAGTTACAACACTTTAATATCATCTGATCCAGGAATGAGGCATCCAGAAAACAAAGCCTAGAAAATAAGAGTATCTGAGAACAACTTGTATTTCAGACTAACAAAAAAAACTTTAAACCAATAATTAACAAAGAACTTAGATTCCTTCAAGGAAGCAGGTAGACAAACAGAAATTACAACCTCCAGAATCATCTCATTGCATTATTATTATTTTTTTAAATTGTAGGCTTCTTAATAGTAATAATAATGCCATGTAACAGTTAATATTATATGATCCAACTTACATCAAAGTAGGCTACTAAACAAAAATTTCCTAATCCTAAAACGATTTCACTGAAGACATGCCAATGTTTAATTGGCTCACAAATTCATATTCAAATGAGGAGCTTGCAGTGTTTAGAGATTTGGATTTAGAACGGGCAGAATTTGATTAATTCTTACCTGGGCTATTGATTTTATATGTTTGGATGAAATACCTAATCCCATGGTTGTCAAATTGTATACTGTGACCATGCAATTGTTTTGTGAATCTATATGCCACAATATTTTGCCTTCAGTCTGAAACTATAACTTATGTGTAGTAGTATTTTTAGATGCCTATAAATTCTGTTGTGATTGGTAAAATTCAAATTTATGGAAAAGCATTAATGATGATAGCTTTCTTCATTATGCATTTTTAAAATCTATAAATAATGAAAGTCAAATTATGTTGGGAGCAAAAATTATCTGACTTTTTTGACATTAAAAGTTGATGAGGAATGCCAATGCTTATCCTGCAACAACTTTTAAAAGCCAGGATATTACAAAATGAAATCACATTTTTTAAGTCATCAAACATCTGTAAGAACAATGACTACTAGATGAACTATAATTACAGAGAAGAGAAAATCACTCCAGGGGGAGCTGATGGCCACTGGTGGTTTTAGCTCTCAGGACATTTGCTGATTCTTGGTGTGGACTAACCTGAGCAAGACTCTGCTGGGAGTCAAAGAGGAACCAGAAAAGCTTTTGTTCTTCCATAAGATTGGGGTGGTAAATCTGACACTTGAGAAAACTCAAATACAGGGATATTCACTGAGTTCTGGTGCACTGGGGTAGTTTGAAGAGCTCAACTGAACTCTTTATAAAAACAACTCCTTCAAACTCTCAATGATCAAAAAAAAGAGAATACACTAAAGGGAGGGAGTGTGTACTTTATCATGCGGTTGGACACCCCCACAAAATTTATTTCAAATTTTGAAACTGCCTAGGACAAGAGGCTGGAGAGCTAAGCTGAAAACCACTGAAGGTGCAAATGATGTCTCCTGGTATCATTTTAAAGTTCAGATGACAAATACCATGGAAGGGCCTTATCCTACAAACATAAAACTTATCCTAGTTTTAGTAAAACTACCACCAACTCAGCACACTTCCTGCCTGGATTGAAGTGATGAGTAACTCGCCATCCTATCTACCTAACCACAATAGGAAGATACCCTCTTTGGTGGAAGATAACACTATCTGAATCCTCTAAGATTCTTCTAGGCACAAGGTCTCAAGTAATATAAAGAGTAAATAGAATTCTTAACAGGAAACAAAAGACAATAAAAACAGACCATAGATGATCCTGTGAATAATAGTTAACAGACAAGGTCACTAAAATCCGTATAATTAATGTGTTCCAAAAAATAGAGGAAATATGAATAACATAAGAGGACGGAGTGAGGATTTTACTTCAGAAATCATTCGCCCAGTTTTACTGGCTGAAAAAAAGGTAATAATTAATAAAGAAATGAAGAGGGAAGGAGGGAAGGAAGGAAGGAAGGAAGGAAGGAAGGAAGAAAGGAAGGAAGGGAACTCTTGTAATTGAATTGAATTATTGATTCTCAAAAACAATATGTAATTGAATTATTGTAGCATGTTATTAAGTCAGAAGGAAGGAAGGAAGAAAAGAAGGAAGAAATGGAGGGAAGGGAGAGAGGGAGGGAGGAGAAAAGAGGGAGAGAAGAAAAAGAAAAGAGGAAGGAAAAAGGAAGGAAGGAAGGGAGGGAGAGGAGGGAGGGAGGGAGGGATGGAGGGAAGGAAGGGAGGAAGAGAAGAAAGGAAGGGAGGAAGGGAAGGAAGGGAGGAAGGAAGGAGGGAGGGAGGGAGGGAGGAAGGGAAAAGGAAGGAAAGGAAAGAAGGGAAAGAGAAGGGAAGAAGGAGAAGAAGACTGTGTGCTTCATCCTGCAGAGATGTTTGAATCTCATGCTGAGTAACTTCTATTTCCATTCCTATGCACTCTTCAATATTCTCCATCTGCTCTTTGCCTTAGAGTGACTTCCACAGAAACCATTAGCTGAGCTCCCTTAAAATCTAGGCTGACTTTGATGGCTGGCATTACCTGAAATGCATTAGGTTTGATCACTAGGGGGTTCCTATAGGACAGTGTACATCCATATATATGTTTCATGATCTCTAACCTCCATCCCCATCTGGGAGAAGTTTTAAATGTTTCCTAGTCATCCCTTCCCCCCCTTGCAACTTAATAATAATGTAATTTAAAGTTTAATTTAACTTTTTTCAGGGCCTCGGCTCCAGTGGTGAGAAACTGGATTTCAATAACCATTCAATCCTGGTCATGGTTGTGGGTTCTCCCTGTTACTGCCCCAGGATCCTTCATCATCCCTTGCTGTTCTGCCAATTATCTTATTAAAAATCCTCATATCATTGGACATATCACTGACAGATCTCAATTACTGTATCGTGTTATTAAGTCTTAGAAAAGTGCACTTACAAAAAACAATGACCGTGCTTGGCATTAAGTAGTTACCCAGGACCTTGTGAGATTACTTTTTTTTTTAACTTTGAATAAGAGATGGAGATATAGTGGCTTGCGTTCAAAGTAATCTTTGTAAAACATAAGGCTGATCATGCAATTCCTCTATTTTAATTTCTTCAAAGCACCCATCCCAACTCTAGCAGGATTAAATTCATATCCATTTTCTTTATATCCAGAAACAAACATAGCCAGACGACTATTTGGCCCTCTAATTTATTTTGCAGTATTTTTTGCATGAGTTATTCTGAATAAGATCTGCTTCACTCCCTCAAGTGTCTCAGACCATGCTGTCCTTCCTAAATAAAAAATGTTTTCAAATCCTCCTTCCCCTGTCCTCTGCCTGAATAATTTCTTTTGTCCTTCAAAAGTCAACTTGATCTTCACTTTCTCCAGGAAGCCTACAGGTTCCCTGCACCCCATCACATCTATTCTTTCCTATCTACTAATATAAGGTCCTGTATATATGGCTATTACAGCGTCTATTACAGTTCGTCACTTCTGGTTTATCGTCTATATTCTCACTAGTTTATTAGTTCCTTGCTTTGGGGACTGCATCTTAGTTGAATTACCTGTGCTTAGCACAATAACTGTCACACAAGAATAGTTTCATAGATGTTGAGTCGGTGCACAAGTGAAAAAAGAGACTAATAAATTGCTTAAAACTCTGAAAATATGAAAAATAGACCAAGCTCCCTTCACAAATTTCATGAACAGAAATCAATCTCCAGGCTTCTTTGTCCTATTTTGCCTAGATCCCTCAGGAGTAAAGTACAAGCATATGACATTTCCAAGCATTGACTTGTTCATGAAAAGGTTCTACCTTGAATTCTCACCTCTTTTCCTACCTATTGAATTAGGCTGACAATTTAAATTTAAACTAATCATAATTTCCCTCTATCTTCATCTTTTAAAGCACAGTGCTTTGTCATAGATAGGGTTGCTTAGAAATATAGAGTCTGATGCTTTGCAATTTGATTGATTGAGCAGTGCTTTCCTTAAGAATAAATTTGAGGGAGCAAAGAAAGCAAGTGTGGGCACAAGCTGAGGGTACATGTGTGTCAGTGAAAATAATGGGTTCAGCCTTTCCCACAGGGAGCTCTGAACCTGGGGTTGCCTTTCAGAGAATTTCAAATCAAGGTGAGGGGCTTGGGTCTTCCTACTCTACATTTCCAGTCGCTGATTGTGAATTGCCCTGGGAAGGGGTATTACCTTAGGTGAGGAAGCTTCCTTTGATGGGGAACAAATTCCACAGTGGCAGGCAGCCATGAGCTATCAGCAGGTCACCTTCCAGCAGTCCAAGACGGATACCTCAATCCTGGGAAGAGATTTGGATGTAAAAACCCCAGTATTAACTACAAGCCACCTTTTGTGATACTTGGATCTACATACTTTGTTGTAAATTCATTCCATCTGAGAGCAGCTTCTCCAGGATTTTGACTGGTTTTTGGCCCTCTGGAAACTTATAAACAGGAAGGTCAGTAGAATTAATGATAGTTTGGGATGTTGTTGCTGGTGTGAAGTTTGGAAGTGGTTTTCACTTTCTCCTTTTTCTAAATCCTATTTCAGATCTCTTACCTTTGATAGAACCCATCCCAATATGAGCTTACCTAGTGGATCACCCAGATCCTTACCCCTGAGAGGTCTGAGCCCTGGTAGTGGAGCCATTCTTAAAGGGGTTTAAATAAGCCTTATCATTTTTCCAGATTTATTGCAAAAATGTTAATAAATTAAATGTTAAAGAGCTAATAGTACACCATCCCCTAATCCACTCACCTCCTTCCTTCCCAAAGTTACTCATGATCCTAAATTTGAAATCTCACTTGTATATTTTCCACTCCAATTTACAGATGCATACCAACTTAACATATACACTCATTAACATGCAAGAAATTAGTATCCAGAATAAATACTTGCATCAATAGGCAGAAAAAGACAAACTACTCAAAGGAAAGGAACATTAAAAAAAGGTAATTCACAGAAAAATGAACCCAAATTGCCAATATGCACATTAAAAATTCTCAAACCAGTAATCAGGGGATCGTATATTCAAAGTACAATGAGATTTCATTTTATATCTAGCAGCTTGTCAAAAATTAACGAGTCCCTTCCCATTGTTTTTTTTTTTCTCTCTTTTTTTTTTTCTACTGATACACTTGGCTGTGAATTAAACATACTTGGCCTTTTGCTGACACATTTTTGCAATGAAGAAACCTTGTTTTTTGAACTAATACTACTCTAGAAGAAGATCACCTAATGTTATTGCTTTTTTTCTTTTTTGATATTGAAGAAATGTAAAAGCTTTACCTTGAAAATGTTCGTTTTATTTCAAAGGGTTTTCTTTTCCTATATCACACCCTTTATTTCCAAGCAACTCATAGAAATATTTGAACTACCATATCATCTAAGTATATGTATTGATATATAGATAGTTTCTCTCTTTTAAATGATCAGTTATGTACATTAATCATTTTTACTTGCGGGATGATAATAAAACTAACACTTGGTCAATTTTTTCTCTCTTCTACTTTAATTTGAAAACTAATCTACTGCTCCTTATATAGCATAATGTTATTTCTAGTAAATATACCTTTCCTCTTATTTGAAATGGGGAACATCAGTAGAAAAAAAAATTATGTGGTTTTATAGAAGAATCTGCATGGTGAGCACATATAGGGTCCAAATGGAATTGTTACCCCAGAGGTATGTGCTGTATGTAGTAGAAATGACTTTTGGTGTGATTTCAAAAGTCATTACATTTAAATGAAAAATTACAATTAATTTTCTGGAGAAAATTTAGTTAATGATAAAGCACTTAGTGAGTTGACTGATTTTTTTAAATTACTGTCACTATGAAATACGAAACCACAGTCACATAGAATTGAATTTGTCTACAATCAGTACACTGACCAGATATTAGCACTGCCCTTAAAAATCCAGCATTCACCTTTGCAAGGACCAGTACCAACACTGGGTTTGTGTTATTCATTTTGAGTAGCATATTTAGAACTTTGTTTTCTGGTCTGTTGAATACATATCAACAGCAGAACACCAACCTTTGTTTTGATAATCAAGTCTCACAGCCTCATTCCTTATAATATTGACCTTTGCTCAACTAACAATAGCTTTTTATAAAATCCTCCTTGGATGTCCCCCTCACTGTCTTATGATATAAATTTAAAAGATAGTATTATGTAACCCATTAAATCAAATGATTAAGAAATAGAATTATCTAAAATTGGATATAGAGAAGAGAGAACACTGAAGTACAAATTTGAAGCAATATGCAAAGTTTTTAGACTTGATTGATTCACTGTCATAATCAATAACAAAATAAAACAAAGAATAGCATTAGTATTTAAAGTGTTTTCTAATTTTAATGATGCAAAATTCTTACAGTCTATAGAACTTTGACTGTTAAAATATTCCTTACAAGTATAATAATTTCATCTGGAATATCTTTTTTCTTGTAGTTTCTCTTTTCTTAAGAAACTGTTCTTCCTATAGTTCACTTATGTTAGCTTAGCATTATAAGCAATTCTAGTTTTTTATTTTTTTCAAATTTTATAACTTAGGTTGCTGATCTCATGATATAAGAAAGTTTCATCAAATATCTTTGATTTATAAAGAAACTAAATATTCTTATTTTATTTGTATTAGTATTTATAGATATATGCAAATCATTAGCAAGGCTTTTTACTTTTGTTTTTAAATTTAATCTTCAAATTAACACTTTCAAATTTATATCTTATAGTTAAGAAAAATGTCATTCAAAGAGATTACATAACTTGCTGAAATTTATAAAACTAGACAGTGACTGTTTCAGAATTCTAAACCCAATTCTAACTCCAAAATTGATACGTATTTTGTCTACTCTGTACTATATCCACTCATTAAGTGTACTTTAAATCAGAGTAGCGTGTGGTCAATAGCAATACTACGGCATAACTTTCTCTTGCCATTTGGGGCATATTATCTTGAATCTCAGAAATGTGAATAGTTTATGTTATGAACCTTACATGGCACCAGAAACGGTCCTGATACATTTATTATCAGTGTAATTCTTCTCATCTCCTTAACCTAGTGGTACGTTTCAGTTAGCCAGAAATGCTAAGCTTACAAGTTACCAAATTTCAGTGAATTGTAGAAAAAAAAAAAAACAAAAAACAAAAAAAAACCTAAAGATGAAAAGTGTACATGTCTGAATATTGGTAGTTTTCCAGAGTTAAATCTTAAATTGTGTCTTCTTTTTAAAGAGAGTTGATTTCCATTATTTTAAATTTTATTTTATTTTATTTCATTTGGCTTCTTTCCTATCATTGAAATGAGAGTACAGTCTTGCATTCTTCTCCACGTGGGCTGCAAAATATCTGCGTATAACCTGTAATTACTTTCACACTAGCTTTAGTTTTCTACTTATGTCCCAGCTTTCCCCCATCAGATTACTGGCTATTTAGCACGAAGTATTCATCAATGACCAGACTGCTCAGGGATGAGACTCATAAAACAAAATGTGGAAACTAATAGAAGGACATTGATTCTCTGTCCTATCCAAAGATAGGTCACAAATTAAGTAATAAAGCACACATTGCTGCTCATGACGTTTCATTTCTGTGGAGCGGCAGTTAGCAATGCATAAACCATAGGCAGATGCATTAATCTCACAAACTATCCAGATAGGAAACCACATGTTGACAACTTGATCTTTATTGCTACTTTAACACACCTGTTATAAAAATTTGTATTGCCAATAAATTAAGCCAAAAAGCAACAAAGGAAATCTACTGGAACTTGCAGTTTGGCACAAAGCAAGTCTTCATTTTGTTCTTTTGGTTTATTATATTTTAGTGCCAGCTTTGTCTCTCCAAATTCTGATTCTAGCACTTTCATCTATTCATACAACAACGAATAAACAATGGCTCTTAAATTTTTCCACTGTCCAATCAGCATTTCTTCATATATTTTGGTACTGAGTATAAATCTCAGGAAAGAAATGTCTAGAAAGTCATCTGAGAAATAGTAATGGTTGACTGTTCTCACAAGATGGTAATGCTTTTTTTTTGGCAGATAAATGTAGGGGCTGGGGTGGATAGCCTTGCAAGCAGAGAAAAAACATACACACAGTGACATGATAAAACAGGGTGTGTTAGCTGAACCACAAAAGTTTCAAGATGAGAGTGGCTTTGGAGATCCAAAAGATAAGTATCTGAAAATATATGTAGGAGACATAAAATGCAGAGGACTTTTTTGCTCTGCGAACAAGAGGGTAATTTATTCAGTAAAAGATATGGAGATACTGAAGGTTTACATCCAGGAAGTGAATTGGTGAGAGTTACAAATCTGGCTTCTGGAAGCAGTCTGTCTGGCTTCAAATGCTGGATTCATCTCACTAGTAGTGTGACCTTAGGGAAATTAATTACTATATGTGCATCAGTTTTCTCATCTGAAAAATACCACATATGGCTGTTGTAAGGATTTGTTTCCTGAATTAAAATACTAAAGTATTTGGAGAGGTTCCTGGCATCTAGTGAGTATGGTCTAAACTTCTGTTATTATGACAGTTGTTATCATTTTAATTACTTAAATAAATAGTCAATCCATTAACCCCTTTTTACATACCAGGCATTGTAATGCTCAAACCCTAAGAATGAAAAGATGGGCAAGACAAATATGTGCCATCCAAGAGCTTAGAACGCATAAGCTGTATAGTAATAATGGCTAGAATACAGGTGAACGCCAGGGGCAGCCAGGGCTGAAAGAGAACAGCTAATCTTTCTGGAGGGGAAAGGAAGGGTTTTTTTTTTTGGTGAGTCTTAAAAATTAATAGATGTTTCCCACACAGAAAAGTAGTGAGGAAAGAATATCAGTGTAAAATCTGGCACGTGACTCTAGAAGAACTCATCTTGTTTGATGATCTGCAAATTGGGCAGTGTGGTTCCGGTTCAGGGCTTATGAGGGAGTCACTGAAAATATTGTGATCAGGAGACAGACACCAAGTCATTAAAGGCTTTGATAGCCCAGCAAATAAGTTACTACTTATCTTTAGGCTCTAAGACATATTCCGGACCTTTAGTAAGGCCATGGCAAGGCCGTGGACTATTTTAGGCATTAAATGTGTATGTATGTATACGTATTTTTCCTTTGATAATAGAGGCATATGAACACAATGTAAGTAAAATGGCCATATATTAGCATTTTTTGGGTATATTTAATTGAAATACCTAAGGAAAAATCATTCAAAAATCAAATTGTCTCACTTATACAGTCACATGACTATTATGCTGGTTAAGTCCCTAAAAATAATCACCTTCTTTATTTGATTTTAAATTTATGTAATGGAAGAAATGCAAAGAAAAAGAGAATAACAGAGAGGCAGAAGAGAGATGATGGAAGTGTAAAGGGATATAGGGAAGGAGATAAGAAACGAGGGAAGGGCCAGCTGCAGTGGCTCACACTTACAATCCCAGCACTTCGGGAGGCTGAGGAGGGAGGATCACCTGAGGTCAAGAGTTTGAGACCAGCCAGGCCAACATGGTGAAACCTTGTCTCTACAAAAAATATGAAAATTAACTGGGCATGGAGGTAAACACCTGTAATCCCAGCTGCTAGGAAGGCTGAAGCTGAAGACTCCCTTGAACCCGGTAGGCAGAGGTTGTGGTAAGCTGAGATTGCGCCATTGCACTCTAGCCTGGGTGACAGAGCAAGACTCCAGCTCAAGAAAAAAAAAAAAGAAAGAAAGGAAGGAAGAAAGAAAGGGGAGAAAGAGAAAAAGGAAGGATAATCACAATAGATTTTGAAAGTTAATACGATTCAAATGAAAAATTGTAAGTTACATAGTGAAATCTTCCTGAGCATAGCTGAAGTAAAATGAACATTTACTTGCATAATTGCCACTGTGCAGTGTTTTAATGAAATGACCAGGATAGCAAAAGATGCTTTCAAAGCAGTAGTTCTTTAGTACAATTACTCCTCCAATATCATTTTTCTTTAACTGACAAAAACCCCTGTTGATTACATATGTAACTTAAGATTAATTTTTTTACCTGTAACTCACTTTCTGATGAAAATGTATAAGCAGAATTACTACCCAGTTACCTAAATAGCCAAAATTGTCATTTAATACATGAAAAATAACAACAAAACTGGTAAAAAATGCTGTCCAATCCCATCCCTGTTTCCCCATTCAAAAGATCAGACCCACCACATTAAGCTACTGTGTCTTTATTAAATTCTCTAGTTTCTTGCAAAACCTTTTTCCTCTCCTTCTCCTTATCCTCCTTCATTATTAACCTCTTCAGATAACTTTGTGTAACCCTTAACAGGATATGTCAAAATGGAAACATTGAAGTACAACTGTGCAGTGTTTCTAAGAGGACTCAACTGACACAGCTAATCAAGTCGTTGGTCCACAGGCTGAGGAAAATTTTAAACCAGTCATTGAGCAGAAAAAAAAACACTGTGCTAAAAAGCTGTTTTAAATTATAGTGCATGGTTGGTGGTTGATAAGAAAGACCTGACTTTCTTTTTCCTAAATAAAAGCTTTTGTTGTGAGGTTGCAAGCTTTTTTGTAACTATTATTGAAGTATATGAAATGCCTTCCTATAGTGTAAAACTTCCTTTAGTAACCAAATCAATTGACCTAACATAGCTGAATTAGTCTGGCTATATGATTAGGCAATCTGAAAAACATAAGCAGTAACCAAAACCACAGTGACCAGATAAAGCGGAGTTCATCAAAACAATTTATCTGGGAGAACACAAAACCTGTATGTGGGAGTTCATTTTCTCATATGTATACCAAGAAGAATGGAAAATAAACACAGAATAAAAAATAATAGAGTAAATAGAGGATCTCATCTTTGTATAACTCTAGAATCTTCTCTACTAGCTAGGCTTTGTAGACATGCCCTGAAAACTAATTATATTGGGTCATTTACAAACGTAATTAATGATCATGGGGATAGTACACTTATCTGGTACTGATAAACATTTGTTCTGCTATTAAGAATCATTATCATATTTTGTAATAAAAATGATGCCAAATTTTCAATGACATCAAATAGTAAGTGGGAAAATTCAGATATTCAGGAGATTTTTGTTTGTTTGTTTAATATTTGTGACATTTATTTGTTATTTTGGCTTTCAATTTACAAGGTCAACCCTCCTTGGGAAACTTGCTAATTCCTCCTGAGATGAATGTTTGCAATTTGCACATTTTCCACTAGAAAGCAAGAATGACTGCTGATTTTGTCAGCTGGGATCATCGTGCTAGATTTCCTTCAAATGAGAAAATTGAGCGAAGTAATACTAGGCACACTAGCCCTGCTTTGGAATGCTAAGTCAGAATGTATTTTTATTTTATTTTATTTTTGAGATGGAGTTTCACTCTGTCGCCCAGGCTGGAGTGCAGTGGGGCGATCTGGGCTCACTGTAACCTCTGCCTCCCAGGTTCAAGTGATTCTCCTGCCTTAGCCTACAGAGTAGTTGGGACTACAGGCATGCACCACCATGCCTGGCTAATTTTTGTATTTTAGAGTAGATACAGGATTTTGCCATGTTGGCCATCCTGGTCTTGAATTCCTGACCTCAAGTAATCTGACCTCAAGTAATCCCTCAACCTCCCAAAGAGCTGGGATTACAGGCGTGAGCCACCGCACCCAGCCCATAATGTATTTTTAAAATCCAGACTTGGCAGGGTGCGGTGGCTCACACTTATGATTCCAGCACTTTGGGAGGCTGAGGTGGGCAGATCACCTGAGGTCAGAAGTCTGAGACCAGCCTGACCAACATGAAGAAACCCCGTATCTACTAAAAATACAAAATTAGCTGGGCATGGTGGTGCATGCCTCTAATCCAAGCTACTCAGGAGGCTGAGACAGGAGAATTGCTTGAACCCCTGGGGAGGCGGAAGTTGCAGTGAGCCGAGATTGCACTACTGTACTCCAGCCTGGGCAACAAGAGTGAAACTCTGTCTCAAAAAAAAAAAAAGAATTAAAATACATTAATTAATTAATTATAAGACTCATCTTAAAACTTCTCTAAACATGATTATTACAAACATATCACCCAAAGTATACAAATGTGGCCTTTAAAATTTTTTTTGAATTGACACATAGTACATATTTAGGGGGCAAAATTTGATGTTCAGCACATACATATAGTATAATGATCAAATCAGGGTATTTATTTTATCTATCGTCTCATGCATTTATCATTTCTTTGTGGCAAAAATATTCAAAAGCCTCTCTTCTAGCCATTTTGTAACATACAGTAACTTCCTGTTAACTATCCTTACTCTACTGTGCAAAAAAGTACCTAAACTTTTTCCTCCTAATTGTAACTTTGTACCCATTGACCAACTTGTCCCCACTGTCCCGTTTCCCCTTCCCCTCCCCGTCCCTGGTAATCACTGTTCTTCTCTTTGCTTCCGTATCGCCTGTTTTTTTGTTTGTTTTTAGATTCCACATGAGTGAGATCATGCAGTATTTGTCTTTCTGAGTCTAGCTTATTTCACTTAACATTAATGTCTTCCATATTCATCCATGTTCTCACAAATGATAGGAATTCTTAATGGCTAAATAGTATTCCATCATGTATATATACCACATTTTCTTTACCCATACACCCATTGTTGGACACTTGGACTGATTCTGTATCTTGGCCATTATAAATAGTACTGTAATGAACATAGAAGTATAGGTGTCTCTTTAACATATTTATTTCATTTCCTTGTATATATATACATAGTAATAGGATTGCTAGATCATAAGGTGGTTCTGTTTTCCCTACTGTTTTCCATCATGGATGTACTAATTTACAATCCCACCAATAGAGAGTATAAGTGTTCTACAGCCTCACCAATGTCTGTTTTCTTTTTTCTTTTTTTGGATTAAACCATTCCAATTGACTGAGATGATATTTCATTGTGGATTTGAATTACATTTTCCCCATGATTAGTAATGTTGGTCATTTTTTCATGTACCTGTTGAACATTTCTGTCTTCTTTTGAGAAATGTCTATTAAGGTCTTTTGCCAATTTTTAAATCAGGTTTTTTTTGTTGTTGTTGTTATTTTCTTATATATTTTGGATATCACCCATTTATCAGATGTATACTTTAAAATATTCCCTCGTATTCTGTAGGTTGTTTCTTTACCCTGTTAATTCTTTCCTCTGCTATGCAAAAGCTTTTAGCTTGATATAACCATGTCGTCTATTTTTGGTTTTTGTTGTCTGTGTTTTGGAGATCTAATTTAAAAAATATTTGACCAATCCAATATTGTAAAGCATTTCTCCTATGTTTTCTTCTAGTAGTTTCACAGTTTGAATTTTACATTTAAGTCTTTAATTCATTTTGAGTTGATTTTTGTATATGGTGAGAAATAGGGATTTAGCCTCATTCTTCTGCATGTGAATATCCATCTTTCCCATCACCACTTATTGATAAGACTGTCCTTTCTCCAATGTGTGTTCTTGGAGTCTGTGTTGAAAATCAGTTGGCTGTAGTTGCATGAATTTATTTCTAAACTCTCTCTTCTGTTCCATTGGTCTATGTGTATGTATATGTGTGTCTATGTGTATGTATATGTATTTATGCCATACTATGATCATACTCTTCTAGTTACTAAAGCTTTGAAGTATATTTTGAAGCCAGGGAGTGACTTCCTTCTAGCTTTGTTCTTTTTGCTCAGGTGTGATTTGGCTATTCAGTCTTTTCTTGTTCCATATGAACTTTAGGGTTGTTTTTTCTATTTCTGTGAATAATGATACTGGTATTTTGACAGCAACTGTATTAAATCTGTAGATTACTTTAGGTAGTATGGCCGTTTTAACAACATTAATTCTCTAATCCATGAACATGAGATATCTTTCCATTCATTTGTGTCTTCTTCAATTTTCTTTTTATTAATTAATTAATTTATTTATTTATTATACTTTAAGTTCTGGGGTACATGTGCAGATCCTGCAGGTTTGTTACATAGGTATATAAGTATCATGGTACTGGTTGCTGCATCCATCACCCCGTCATCTACATTAGGTGTGTCTCCTAATGCTGTCCATCCCCAATCCCCACACCCCCTACTATTTCTCCCCTAACCCCCAGTCCCCAGGCCCCAGTGTGTGATGTTCCCTTCCCTGTGTCTGTGTGTTCTCATCATTCAACACCCACTTATGAGTGAGAACATGTGGTGTTTGGTTTTCTGTTCTTGTGAGAGTTTGCTGAGAATGATGGCTTCCAGTTTTATCCATGTCCCTGCAAAGGACATGAACTCATCTTTTTTATGGCTGCATAGTATTCCATGGTGTATATGTGCCACATTTTCTTTATCCAGTCTATCATTGATGGGCATTTGGATTGGTTCCAAGTCTTTGCTATTGTGAACAGTGCCACAATAAACATACGCGTGCATGCATCTTTATAACAGAATGATTTATAATTCTTTGGGTATATACCCAAAAGATTGGCTTTTGTTGCCATTGCTTTTGGTGTTTTAGTCATGAAGTCCTTGCCCACGTCTATGTCCTGAATGGTATTGCCTAAGTTTTCTTGTAGAGTTTTTATGGTGTTAGGCCTCATGTTTAAACCTTTTATCCATCTAGAGTTAATTTTTCTATAAAGTGTAAGGAAGGGGTCCAGTTTCTGCTTTCTGCATTTGGCTAGTCAGTTTCCCAGCACCATTTATTAAATGGGGAATCCTTTCCCCATTGCTCGTTTTTGTCAGGTTTGTCAAAGATCAGATGGTTGTAGTTGTGTGGCATTCCTTCTGATGTCTCTGTTCTGTTCCATTGGTCTATATCTCTGTTTTGGTACCAGTATCATGCTGTTTTGATTATAGTAGCCTTGTAATATAGTTTGAAGTCAGGTAGTGTGATGCCTCCAGGTTTTATTTTTTATTTTTTTTATTTTTTGCTTAGAATTTTCTTGGCTATGTGGGCTCTTTTTTGGTTCCATATGAAGTGTAAGGTGTATTTTTCCAATTCTGTGAAGAAAGTCATTGGTACCTTGCTGGGGATAGCATTGAATCTATAAATTACTTTGGGCTGTATGTCCATTTTCATGATATTGATTCTTCCTAACCATGAGCATGGAATGTTTTTCCATCTGTTTGTGCCCTCTCTTATTTCCTTGAGCAGTGGTTTGTAGTTCTCTTGAAGAGGTTCTTCACATCCCTTGTTAGTTGTATTCCTAGGTGTTTTATTTGCTTTGTAACAATTGCGAATGGGAGTTCACTCATGATTTGGCTCTTTCTTTGTCTATTATTGCTGTATAGGAATGCTAGGGATTTTTGCACATTGATTTTGTATCCTGAGACTTTGCTTAAGTTGCTTATCTGCTTAAGGAGATTTTGGGCTGATACAATGAGTTTTCTAAATATACAATCATGTCATGTACAAACAGTGATAATTTGACATCTTCTCTTCCTATTCGAATACCCTTTATTTCTTTCTCTTGCCTGATGGCCCTAGCCAGAACTTCCAATACTATGTTCTTTAGACAATGCTTTATAGTTTCCAATGTAAAGATCTTTTGCTTTCTTGGTTAAATTTACTCCCAGGTAACAGGGTTTTTTAAGCTATTGTAAATAAAATTGCTTTCTTGATTTTGTTTTCAGGTGTTTCACTATTAGTGCATACAAACACTGCTAAGTTTTGTATGTTGAGTTTATATTCTGCAACTTTACTGATTTTGCTTATTAATTCTAATAGTTTTTGTTGGATCTTTAGGGTTTTCTGTATATAGAATCATGTTTTCTACAAACAGGGACAATTTGACTTCCTTCTTTCAAATTTAAATGCCTTTTATTCATTTTTCTTGCCTAATTGCTCTGGCTATGACTTGTGTATTGTGTTGAATAGGAATAGGAAAGGTGAACATCCTTTTCTCAATCTAGTTTTTAGAGGAAAAGCTTTCAGCTTTCCTCATTCAGTATGACATTAGCTGTAGGTTTGTTACATATTACCTTTTTTGTATTGATATATACTTTTTATACCTAATTTATTGAGAGTTTTTATCATGAATGGATAATGAATTTTGTTAAATGATTTTCCGTGTCTATTGAAATGTTCATTTTTTTAAATCTTTCTGTGGTGTATCTCATTTATTGATTTGTGTATGTTAAGCTATCCTTGTATTCCGGAGAGGTATCACACTTGATCATGGGGAATAATTTTTAATGTGCTGTTGAATTCAGTTTGTTAATATATTGCTTAGAATTTTGCATCTATATTCATCAGGGATATTGACCCGTAATTTCATTTTTATTGCTGTATCCTTGTCTAGATTTGGAATCAGAGTAATGCTGTTCTCATAAAATGAGTTTGGAAGTACCCCCTCCTCTTTAGTTTTCTGTAATAATTTGAAGAGTATCAGTATTAGTTGTTTAATGTTTAATATAATTCAGCAGTGAAGCCATCAGGTCCTGGGCTTTTCTTTGATGAAAGACATTTTATTACTAATTTAATTTTCTATGTTTTATTATTGGTCTGTTCTGATGTTCTATTTCTTCATAATTTAATCTTGGTAGATTGTATATATCCAGGCATTTATTTATTTCTTCTGTTTTCTAAATGTATTGGTGTATGGCTGTTCATGGTAGTCTCTTATGATCCTTTGCATTTCTGTGGTATCAATTGTAAGGTTTCCTTTTTCATCTATGATTTTATTTATTTTAGTCCTCTCTTTACAAATGTGGTCTTTTTTGCTCTAATAGTCTTACTGTCAGGTGAGCACTGATTAAAACCATTAATTCAATAGCTTTAAGTGCCTTTACAATTAGAATTAAAATGTAAAAACATAAGCAATATATACCTAAAAACTAATACATATAATTCTGAATACATTTGATGAGTATAAACATTTTCTAACCATTACACTCTCTAGGTTATAGAGAACTCTATTTGAAACTTAGAGAACATTTCCATCTCTCAGTGTCTGAAAAAAAAAACCTTAGAGCAAAAACACACAAACTTTTAGGTAAACTTTGACACTTCAGTGATTTAGAATAGCCTTTGGACAAAAGGCCTAAAATGGTAGCTTTAGAGTTTTTAAACTTAGGTGGCTTCATCTAGCCTTCAAATCCTCCCGATATTTTATCCAAAATAAGATACTGGTTAGTGTCCTGAACATTTAAAACCTCTTTTGCTTATCTGGCACATTGTATCAGCATAAATTGCTTACTAAATAAAATAGAATTGCATACACTAAATAATATAGAATCACTTAGTATTGTATATAACTGACTATTCCAAATGAGTCTACCTCACTTAAAAGAGGAAAACGAAAACACATTCTGGACACATATCTGCAGACTTCATAATTGTCCTTTGTTTCCAAACAGTATGGAAAAACATATTTTTAATTGATTGCCTTAAATAATATTTAAGTACCATTTATTCAGCATCCAGTGGTGCAAAACTTTTTTAACCTTAACGTTTTAGTAAAATGCATTTAAAAAGATTTTTGAAAATTTTGGAAAAACAGGAATTTCTTCATGTCTCTGACAGGTTCCCAACCGAAATTAAAAGAGCAAGAAATAAGCACAAAAAGATTAGGCTTTTGTATAAAAGCCTTTCTATATTTTGAAGTTATTTTAAATTGTTTTAAGTATTTTCTTTAGAAAACAGTTCTACTATTTTAAGTTTTGCTTTGATCTTTCTTTGTGAATAAGGAAAGTATAGCAAGATTTTGAGATTTCCTGCTCCTAGTTCAGACAATTAGACTCCATAACCAATTATCAGCACACAATGCCCATATTAAAATCCAATACTTATAGTTAGGGAAGGGGACCTAGTGTACATGTAAGTGCATGAGAGGAAGGGGTTTTATTCCCTGAGCAGGCAGAGAATATAGGTCTCTGACTCTGGAACAACACAGTCATGGTAGACCAAACACTATTTTGTAAGAACTATTTCATAAGCTCTCCAACTTAATAGGAAAGTGTGGGGTGAGGAAAAGAAGGGAGTATGTTCCTATTACAAATCCATCTTTGGAAGAAGTACATAATAACACAAGGCAAGAATATTTTGAAAAAATATCCTTCTTTGATCCATCCATTCATTTATTCACTTCTCCACTTACCAGGCATTATGCAAATGATACAAAAGAGAATAAAATACTGCCTTATCCTCAAAACCATTATCTAGTAATCTGAAAAGCAAATTATACTGAGTTAAATGAACTATTAAAATTCAATATAATCACAATAAATTTTAAAACAGTAATCTTTTTATCCTCTGCCCTATAGCTTAAACAGATCTCCATATGCTTCAGATTGAATATTTATTTAAAGAATTGTAAGTGAGTCACTGAGTGACTTATGCACATGTCAAAATAAAATAACAAAATAAAAACTAAAGCAAAATCCATTGAAGACGGAGCTAAATTATCTAATTTATCCAGACTCTTATTCACCTCTACTTAATCCAGACTATTCGCCTATGAGACAGTAATATTAACATCTTATTTTTAATTAATAATCAAACCCCCTTTCAAAAACATTATAAAATATATTCAGGGTAAAATAATTCGATGTATTAGCTGACTGTCAGTCTCTAAAGGCGATGTATTTAATGTGATATATAATTTTAGCCATTCATTTAACTATATGCATATCATAACGTTCATTAAATACAATGGTGGATATGAAGATACAGAAAACACCATTTCTTCAACCAGTAAGCTTACTTAGTAAAATGTCTTTTCAAACTTGAGTGATAATTGAGCCCCTTTAAAAAATTCCATATTTTTGAGAATATGTGCATAGATCCCTAGAGTTCTAGACATCCCAGGATGAGAGAAAGTAAAGCCCTTAGTATAGTACATTAGAAAGGGCTAACCCAGTCATTACTGATTGTTACTGAGGATCTCAGAGAATCTCTGAAACTCCAGTTTTCTTCTACGTAAAATGAAGCTACTAAGGTCTACCTAATAGCACCTCCAGATACTCATTTAATCCTCAAATAAACATTATGTGATGTTATACGCATTTAACAGATGTAACACTTTAGATACAGATCATTTTAGTGGGGTTCAGAGTTACACAGGTGATGAGTGGAAAAAACAGCCTGTTGTATCTTGCCACTAAATATTTAAGTATTGAAAATAAATTATTCTTAAAGTAGCAAATGGAATTCCTTTGTGAAGAATTATATTATCATTCATTATTTTATCCTTGATCCAGCTTTTTAGAATTACATTTTGGAGAAAAACTTACATTTAATTCCTTCTATGAATGTGTTTCTACATGATTCATACACCATATTAGTTAGGTGAAACTGCTGAAACAAGAGATCCCAGAATAAAGTGACTAAAAGTTAGGTTATTTCTCCCTCAAATTGCAGTTCAGAGGGAAATGGTTCAGGGCCTCTATAGCCTGATTGATCCTCAGCATGTAGCTTCCACCTCAGGTCCAAGTTTTCCTCTGTCTCAGCTACAGGAAGGAGAAAAGGTAAAGGGGATTATACGGCCAATTATTTTAAAGATAACATTGAAGAATGTCATATATTATTTTTACTCAAATTCCATTGGTAAAAATTGGCAAAAAAAAAAAAAAAAAAAAAAAACCTTTCACCACAGCAAGTTACAAAAAGGCTAGAAAATATAATCTTTTCCAAGGTGGTCTTTGTCAGTGTGGATAGAACCCTTCCAATGAAAGAAAGGAACAATGGACATTAGAAAGCATCTATCTATGATCATTCAATAATAATGTAGTTATTAAATGCCTGCTAGGTATATGCATTATACCATATTCATTGAAGTTTATAAAATAGTATGGTAATAAACTGTTGTAGGTTCTCTTTTGTTTGGCAAGAATTATAGATTTAATACTAAGAAATGAATGCTTCTTTGCCCCATGTTAATCCAATATTAAAAAGTCATGAAGTGAAAAACTCAGACATATCCCGTGAATAACATTAGACTATAATGTTGATTCTTCTGCACAATGAACTGAAGATCCTAATGGAGAATGAACATTTACTGGAATACTGAAGTCTTCTGGGATATATTAATGAAGATAAATATAGATTTAAATTGTTTCTAATAGATCTGTACTGATCAAATGCTCCTAATGCCAGAGACAAGCATGTGCTTTCCAGCAGGATGTTCAGGAAGTGCCTCCCTACCTTGGCACTTGCTCCTTCAGTACTCTCCCTGTGTGTGCTCGTGTCTGAACAGATGGCTCCTGCTGCTCTCCCCCGTAACTATTTGCTAATCTTATGGGCTAGAGCTCATTTCTAGTGAGTGCCGTCGCTACAGGGTAGAAACCTGAAAGACTGTAGAATTTTATAGAATTTATGTCAATTTATAGGTCATTGTGTGCTAGTGAGAATTTCAGAATATATTATAATATTTATTCATATTTGAAACAATTTGGAGTGTCATTTTCACTGCTTAGTCTAAAATGGTATATTCTGGTTTCATGATGGCTCATGCCAAAAGGAATGTCATGATCCCGGTATTTGGCTTCTGTTAAGAGCATAAGGTGAAAAGGCAACAATGATTACGACTACATTTTGCCTCTTTTCTAAGGGTATTTATCTTATCTCTCAGGCTCTTCCTGATCTCCGGGCTGTGCACTAGAAACTTGAGCAAAAATTTGATCATCATTTTATTTGTATGATCTCTATACATTGCTGTATCATAATATTTGGTTTTAGAAATGCTTGGAGGGGATGAATTATTCAGTGTGGCAATCTATAGCCCTAAATAACTTAGATATTTGCCCAATAAATTGAGACAAGTGGAAAAAAATACTAATTAAATTTTAAAAGTTTCCCTGAATTCTCAACTCCCTCAATCAACTAAACATGTGACCTTGGGAATTTGTTTATCTATTGAGCTTCATTTTCTCTTCTGTTTTTAAGGGATTATGACAAGAATCTTGATTATCTCAAGGTATAACTTAGATAATCAACTGAAATAATGTAGATTTATTGGCTTTAAATTACACAAATTTACTAAGTGAATATTATCTGTCGGGGCTGTACTCATCAAGTTTTAAATTTTTGACTTGCAAATACTTTTGAGGTATTTATCACAGCATACTCTAAAATGTTAGTTGCATATTGACAGATATTATTGTTAAAAAGTTCTATGTCCAAATAAGTTTGAAAAATTATGTTAAATCGTTAAACAAGTTCCTTGTAGTCAATTCTTCCAAGAGCTGCCAATATATTAATTTGCAAAGGGAGTCTCCAAGGTAATATTTTCTCTTCATATTTTAAGAAGCACCTCTTAAGACTATTGTTCTATGGGGCAATTTTAGAAAAATTGTGTTTGATCATCAACTTAAACTAATTTACATAAAATAGAATCTATCTTGGGAAAATCTTGTGCTAGGTGGAAGTGAATTGAGGGGTAAGAATTAAATATGTGTATCCCTCAACCTACTCACATACTGTATCTACTTTCATTTTATAACTTTTTAAATGTTATTTTAATTTCAATTCTGATTAAAAAATAATTATTTCATTTAATTTATGCATTATTTTCTTATCATCCTTTTCTCTTATTCATTTTTTCCTGTTGGGAATTTAAAGCTAAAAATGCTCTTCGAGAAATTAATATTTTCTTTCCTTATCAAAATCCCCTCGACATTCTTTCCCATAAAATAATCAACAGAAAGAGAGAAAACTATGTATCATATCAGGAAGCTCTCAGATCTTAGAAACTGGAGAATAATGTAGCCATCCAAATTTGGATCATAGCAATCTGGTGATAAACTACAGGGCAACACTTTAGATTGCCACAAATTCAATTATTTTAGGCAAGGATGAAATCAGGAGAAGAAAGCTACATGCTTTGCTGAGTGAAAGTGTATGTCCTCCAACATTTTGCCAAGGACACAGAGTGTACCTGGAGAATACTATGGAACTGAAGCCAACTCATACCTGCTAGGTACCCACTCCTGTACTGAGCTAACAAAGACTATTTCAATGGGTTTCAAAAATAGAAATCGCAGCAGGAAAATAAAAGCTTATCTCAGAGTAACTATTATGTGTTCTGGAATGAGACAACCGTAATCTCCTAAAGTGTAGACTGAAAGTGAGTTGACAATTTTTGTTGAACGCCAAAGGGACTTTTCATAGCACCTTATAAGTTGGCTAATACCTCTAAGGTGAAGTCACCACAAAAGCAGTGAAAAGAATTTTTTTCCAAGCTTAGACATACATACAAGTAATGCTCTCAAATCCTGTTCTCTCTTTCGAAGGTTAGGAGGGAGAAATAGATGTAAGTACACAGTCCCCTGAAAAACTGCTTTCAAATTTCCCCTCTAACTCAGTTCATGCTTTCATAATATCTACAATTATAGAAATGTAGGATTGTAGTAGTGACTTTATAATAGACAAAACAAATAGTCACTTGTTAATTCCTATCTTCTTTGACTTTTCATGGCATTTGGTATTGCTAAATTTCTCCCCACTTGGTCTAATATCTTACTCTATAAACTTCCCCAAAATTTATTTTTCCCCTCCTTCTCTAACATTTTTCCTTTGTTTTCTTGTTTGCTCCTCAGATGCAGAGAGTCTAGTTACTTATATTCCTCATTATCCACATATTTCACATTTATTTTATTTTAAAGGATATCTCTATTATGCATGTACTCATACTCACATGTAAGTTAACAGTCATTTATTGTTTCATATAATTTTATCCATATTTCCCATTCTTATTCTCCTTAGTTCCCACAGGCAAATGTTCTAATGTCTCTGATATGTTTCACTGAATTTCTATATATCCTTCTAAATTATGTACTTTCATTTATGTTTTTTATTTAACTGATATTGCATTAGAGATCAGCCAATTGACTTATTTTCTTTGTACTTCCCACTAGGTATTTAAGATCCACAAATATTGCTTTTGTACATTTAATTAGTTCCTTCTAACTACTATATGGGATTCCAGAGAATACCTGTCAGTTTTTGCGAGGTTTTGCTACAATAACAAACATCACCTGGAGTCTAGTGACTTACAAAAATAAAGGTTTAGACCATGTGTGGTTTATGCCTATAATGCCAGCACTTCATGAGGCCGGGGCAGGCAGATCAGTAGAGTCCTGGAGTTTGTAGACAAGCCTGGGCAACATTGCCAAATCCTATCTCTACAAAAAATATAAAACCTTGCCGGGTATGGTCGTGTGTGCCTGTATCCCAGCTACACAAGAGGCTGAGCTGGAAGGATTGCTTGGTTCTAGGAGATCAAGGCTACAGTGAGCCATGATCATGTTACTGCACTCCAGCCTGGTTAACAGAGTGAGATGCTATCTCAATAAATAAATAAACAAATAAACAAAAGTTTATTTCTTACTTGCATTACGTGTTGTCTGTGTCTCTGCTCTATCTTGTCTTCACATTGGGATCTAGCTTTAAGAAAGAGTTCCCATCTAGGATATAGTCATTCTTGTGACAAAGAAAAACAGACTCAGAGGAATCATGCTGTATTTCTTACAGCTTCTGCTTGGAAAGGGTACATGTCATTTCTACTCATATTTCAAAGGCCACGGTAAGTCAGATTTCCAAGTGTGAAAAGAAGGGGGTAGAAAATAAAATCGTCTCACAGAACGGGCTTAATATGGAGGATTTTATAAGGAATATTTTGACTATTGTGGGATGATAAAGCATCTATCTACCATACATGCTATGGGCTTACTACACTTTTATTCATTTCCCCCATACGTAAGTCTTTAGTTTGTCTCTAACTCTCCACTTTGACAGATTACGATTTGGTAAATATCCCCTACTTGCCCCATAAGTATCATGTGAGCATTTCTCTGGAAAATAAACTCAGAAATAGAATTACTGAGTTACAGAGTAAATACATGATGCAACTAAGTAGAAACTGATTGCTTCAGGAGGAGATGATAAAATCCCTACTTCACTGTCAACACACAAAAGCACCCAATTTCCTACATGACAATCTTCAGTAGTCATCATCCAACTTTCTAATTTTTGAAAATCTGATGAATTAAGAAGAGTAATTTATTGTTATGATGTGTATTTTTCCTATTACCAGTGATTTTAAATACCTATTAATACAAGGTTTTTTGCTTCTTACATTTTAAATGTCCTTTAGCTCATTCTTCACACCCAAGTGTCTCTTTAAGTAATTGGATTGTTTTCCCGGATTTTATCCTTGACATTTTTTATTTCAACCGCTGCATGGTATTTGTAGAAGTTCTCATTCAACACCTATATCTTCAACAACGGCTTATATACAAATAGATCTCATGTTTATCTCATTCTTTCACTCCCAACTGTTTCAATCACCTTATGCATAGTTTGTGGAATACTAATAGGTCACTCTAATACGAGAGAGAGAGAGATATATATATCTATATCCATATTTTACCTCTGGTAGCTCTCTGGGGATGATTTTCCCTTCAGCACTGGCACTAAAGTTATTTCATAAAACCTATTGCTGATCATAAAACTACACTGCATTAATAATATTAATGGTTGTCCACTTTAGTCAGGAAAAATATCAAGCTCCTTGGCATAGTGGATATAAACTATGTGACCTAGTGTCACCTCTCTTAGGAGTTTCTTCTCTGGGCATTACCTAACATATATCCCACAATCCAAAAATATGGATTACGTGATATAACCTAAATCATAAGACAGCATACTATGGTTCACTGGCCAAATCCTGGCAGCCACCAGTAAATAAAACCTTATTACAAAACAACTAAGCCCATTTAATTATGCATTATAATGCAGCCAACAAACATATGGAAAAAAGCTCATCATCACTGGTCATTAAAGAAATGTAAATGAAAACCGCAATGAGATAACATCTCAGGCCAGTTACAATGGCGATTATTAAAAAGTCAGGAAACAATAGATGCTGTGGAGAAATAGGAACACTTTTACACTGTTGGTGGGAGTGTAAATGACTTCAATCATTGTGGAAGACAGTGTGGCAATTCCTCAAGGATCTAGGACCAGAAATACCATTTGACCCAGCAATCCCATTACTGGGTATATACACAGTGCATTATAAATCATTCTACTATAAAGTAGAATTAACAAATTCTACTTTAAAAGTAGAAATTAACAATGTTAACAAAAGTTAACATTGGGCACAATCTATTCAGATATTAGACTAAAAACATCTTTAGTTATATAGGCGGAAGTCAATGGCAATCTGACATATTTTTCTCATCTATATTGCAAGGAATAAGCTTTAGGTTACAGAGCCTCAGGAAAAATACAGTAGTAATTTCATTGACTCCAAGTCAGGAAAATAGAAGAAAAATTTGAGAGTGTTAGTTTGGAGACTTTAGTCCTGAAAGAATTCCAGATGCAGTCCAAATTTTAGAAAATCATAGAAAAGCTAAAAAATAATGGACAAGAGTAGAATCTAACCACAGTTGTAATACGTTTTTTGTCTGAAACATAATTTTTCTCTCACCAGTCCTCATTTGTCCTAAAGACAAATCATAGTAGGTCACATCTTCTGGAAAAATAAGTTTTAGACTTATACTTGGCCTGACTATTTCATAAAATGCAGCAAGACACATGCAAACATATGTTTACTGGAGCAATATTTACGATAGCAAAGACTTGGAACCAACCCAAATGCCCATCAATGATAGACTGGATAAAGAAAATGCCACACATATACACCATGCAATACTATGCAGCAATAAAAAAAGGGTGAGTTCATGTCCTTTGCAGGGACATGGATGAAGCTGGAAACCATCATTCTCAGTAAACTAACACGGGAACAGAAAACCAAACAACACATAAGTGAAGGTTGAACAATGAGAATACATGGACACAGGGGAGGGGAACATCACACACACGGACCTGTTGGGGGATGGGGGGCAAGGGGAGGGAGAGCATTAGGACAAATACTGAATGCATGTGGGGCTTAAAACCTAAACGATGGGTTGATAAGTGCAGCAAACCACCATGGCACACATATACCTATGTAACAAACATGCACATTCAGCACATGTACCCCAGAACTCAAAATTAAAAAAAAAAAAAAGCCAAGGAAGCAATTAAACTAAAAAAGAAATATCCATTATATACAGCTGCTTACATGCCACAGCAGTGGAGTTGAACAGTTTCAATGTACACCATATGGCCCAGAACATTTAAAATAATTCTTATCCATACATTTTAAAAAATTGTTTGCCAATTGCTGTCCTAAACCCCTCCATGTTCTTCTACCCTTCAGTGGTTTTTATATACTATTTCTCCTATCTTATATACCCTATACTATCTTTTAAATTTTGTTAATTTCATCCTATAATCTCAATGTCAAATTCTCAGTCAACCTTTCTCTGAGTTGAAGGCTCTCTGTCATAGAATTTAGTACTTCTCTTTATTACTAAAAACTATTCATCTCATTAATAGTTCTGCCTGTTTTCACTTCTACATTGTGTGTTTTATTTAAATTTTGTCAGTATAAAATAGGACAAGTTTAAACACATGTTACATGAATGAATGAAAATGGCACCTTCTAGAAATATTTTACTTTGTTGTTGGTTCAAGAAAGAATTCAGTCTCATCGATTTTTCATGTTTTCTGATTCAATATGTATGATGAAACTTTTAATAAGTATTTACAAAGGATATGCTATGTTCAATGCACTTTTCCATGGTGGTCTTATTGAGAATAAGGGAGAAATTAGACTGCTGAAATGTCTAAAATCTATGGGTCAGGGAGCAGGGAAGAAGGAATCTCAACAGAGATGAAGCCCATATCTCTGCAAAGTATTATTTTAGTCACAGGTGGTTACACATAGAAGTAATAAGATGGAAATAAAACACACAATACAGAAGGAAATATTAGAAAGCTAGTCAGAGTTCTCTAGTAAAGCAGAATAAAGCAATATGTGTGTGATATGGTTTAGCTCTGTCCCCACCTAAAATCTCATCTTGAACTGTAATCCCCATAATCACATGTAAAGGGTGATATCAGGTGGAGGTAACTGGACCATGGGAACAGTTTTTCCCATGCTGTTCTCCTGATAGTGAAAGAGTCTCATGAGATCTGATGGTTTTATAAGCATTTGGCATTTTCCCTGCTTGCACTCACTCCTTCCTGCCCTGTGAAGAAGGTGCCTGCTTCTCCTTTGCCTTCCCCTCAGAAAGCCATAATTGTAAGTTTCCTGAGGGTTCTGAAACAATGCGAAACTGTGAGTCAATTAAACCTCTTTCCTTTATAAATTACACAATGTCGGGTATTTCTTTATAGAAGTGTGCAAACAGACTAATACAGTGTGCATGTGTGCATATGTGTGTGTATATGTATATGTGTATGTGTCTGTGTGTGCATGTGTGTGTTTATGTGTATGGATAGACAGAGATTTATTATAAGGAATTAACTCATAGTTATGGAAGATGATAAGCCCAAAATTTGCAGGTGGTCCAATGGGCTGGAGACGCAAGAGAAACAATGTTCTAGTTTGGTTAAGGTTTGCAGGCTAGTGTGAAATCAGAAAGAGCTGATGTTGCCGATGAAGTGCACAGGCAGTCTGCTTAAGATTTCTTTCTTGCCCTTTCTTTAATAGAACCAAATGAATGGCTTTGGAGAGGCCTGTTGTTTGGTTCTATCAAAGCCTTCAACTTCCTGATGAGCAATGTGCTTTACTCAAAATCTAACAATCTAAATGTCAATGGCATCCAAAACACTCTCACAAAAACAACCATAAAAATACATACTTTTAAAATTTTCGAGACAGGGTCTCACTCTTGTCACCCAGACTGGAGTGCAGCAGCTTGATCTTGGCTCACCACAACCTCTGTCTCCCAGGTTCAAGTGATTCTCCTGCCTCAGCCTCCTGAGTAGCTGGGATTACAATCACGGGCCACTACTGCCCAGCTAATTTCTGCATTTTTAGTAGAGACAGGGTTTCACTAAGTTGGCCAGGCTGGTCTTGAACTCCTGACCTCAAATGATCCACCCGCCTCAGCTTCCCAAAGTGCTGCAATTACAGGCATAAGAAACCAGCTCCAGAATGATATTTGACCAAATAGGTGAGCACCCTATGGCCCAGCCAAATTGGCACATAAAATTAGCCATCACACTGGTATACCTATACTAGCATCAGAGAAAATAGACCTCAAACAAAAGAAGTATTACCAAAGATAAAGAGTACTGCTTCATAATGATAAAAGAATCAGTTTATCAAATTTAACAATTCAAAATATCTATGTACCTAATAAAAGAGCTTCAAAATACTTTAAGAAAAAAAATAGATAGAACCACAGTAAAGAATCTCAAAATCTGAAATCATGATTGGTTAACAGTCATCTCTTATTGTTTTATAATACAAATAAACCAGTAATTAGTAACGATATGAGCAATTTTAACAACCCTGACCAACCACCTTGACCTGTTAACAGTTTTGGACTAACACGATCAGTCAGCTACAGAATACAATGATCTACATGAGGATGTGAAGAGCACAGGAAATTGTAAGCATGCAGATAAATAAATAAATAACAGTTTTCTCATTTTTATTTTTTTCAGAAAAGAAAATCAATTATTTAAGCAAAAACAATATACTGTGAGTTTCTAACATATTTACAAGAAGTACAAGTAGGATGTATGTAAAAATAGTACAAAGGATAGGAAAGAGAAAATGAAAGAATAAACTTGGAAGTTTCTTGTATTATCTACGAGATCATGTAGTATTATTTGAAGTTATACTATAATTTAAAAATGTTAATCTCATAACTTTTAGAACAACTGTAAAACATGATATTGCATTAAGCCAACAGGATAAATAAAACAGAATACTAAAATTACCCAATAAATCCAAATACAGTTGGGAAAAGAACATAGAGTATGTACATTTTTAAGTAGCAAGCTGATAGATATAAATTTAATCCCATTTATAATCGCATTAAATAGAGGTCTAAACATTTAATCAGAAAGCAAAATTTGTTTTGTTAGATTAAAAATATATATATTTTTAAAAATGACTAATTATAAAGACATAAATATGTTAAAAGTAAATGGATGCAAAAAGTGACAATATGCAAACAGAAAAAAGGTGTATGTTAATGTTAAACAAAGTAGACTTAATGAGGGAGTATTAGAGATAAAGAGGAATATTACTTTGGATAATGATAAATGGCCTAATTTATAAAGAAGATGTAACAATCCTGATTGCATATACACTCAATAACAGAGCTTCAAAATGCATGAAGCAAAAGCTGACAAAACTGAAATGAGAAACAGGTAAATTTACAATTATTTATGGAGATTTTGAACATCCCTGTCTTAGTAATGGATAGAAAAAATAAATAAAAAGGAATTATATTAGAAGTCAGTAGCAGAAAGTTATTTGGAAAAGCACAAATAATTGAATGTTAAAAAATACTTGTAAACAAAAAATGAAATCAAAAAAGCAACTTCATTTACAGATCATCAAAAAGAATGAAATACTCATCAATCAGTTTAACAGAATAAATGCAGAAATTATACTCTTGAAGATCGTGAAACATTGCTGAGAAAAGGGAAGTCTGAAATAAATGGAAAGACATGCTGTATACATGAATTGGAAGACTTAGTATTATATAATAAGATATAAAATGATCCACAAATTGGGTGAAATTTCTATCAATCCTAGCTGATTTATTTGTAGCAATTGACTAACTGATTCTAAATTTTATATAAACATTCAAGAGACCCAGAATAGTGAACCCAATCTTGAAAAAGATCAAATTTGAAGGCCTTACAAGTCCTGATTTCTAAACTTACTATGAAGGTACAATTGTTAAAACACTATGGTACTGGAATAAAGACAGACGTATAGACCAATGGAGTGGTATAGAAAGTCCAGAATTAAGCCCTTGCATATATTATCCAATGATTTTTGACAAGGATATCAAGAACATTCAGGAAAACTGTATACACATATGCAAAAAAATGAAGCTGGACACTTACAAAACATGATATACAAATATTCACTCAAAATGCATCAAAAACCCAAATGTAAGAGAAAAAACAATAAAACATCTAAAAGAAAACATTGGGATAAATCTTTCTGGCCTCATTTTTGGCAATTAATTCTTAGATATGACCAAAATTATGAGCAGCAAAAGAAAACACAGATCAACTGAACATCATCAAAAAATAACTTCTGTGCTTCGAAAGACATCGTGAAAAGATAACGTACAGAATAGGAAACATATTTACAAATCACATGTCTGAGAAGGGGCTTGTATTTACAATATATATTATACTTTTACAACTCTATAAGAAAAAGACACCTCAATTCAAAAATGAGTAAAATATCTGAATCAACATTTCTCTAAAGAAGATGTACAAGGGGCCAATAAGCACACAAAAAATGCTTGACATTATTCATTGGGAAATGTAAATCAAAACCACAAATATAACACTTTACTTACAGTAGGATGGCTAGAATTAAAAACCAAAATAACAAGTATTGGCAAGGCTATAAAAAAATTGGAAACTTCATTACTGCTGGTGGAAATGTGAAATAATATAGTCCTTTTGGGAAACAATCTGTCAGTTCTTTAAACATAATGTTACCATATGATCTGGCAACTTTATTCCTATGTATTTATTTACCCAAGAGAAATGAATACATATGTAGGCACAAAAATATGTACACAAATGGACATAGCAGCATAGCATTATTCATAAAAGCCAAAAAGTAGAAACTACCCAAATGCCCATCCCTGTCCAATGAATACATAAAATGCAATATATTGATAGAACAAAATATTATTTGGCAATGGAAAGAATCTGCTTATACGTGCTACCACACCGATGGGCCTTGAAAGCATTATGCTTAGTAAAAGAAGCTAATCAAAAGGGGCCACATATTTAGTACATGGTTCAATCTATACTACATGTCTAGAATAGATAAACCTATAGAGACAGAAAGTAGACTTGTGGTTGCTTAAGCCTGGAAGTGGGGATTGAGGGGTAAGAGCTAGGGAGTACAGAATTTTGTTTTGAAATAATAAAAAATATTCCAAAATTGATTCTGGTGATAGATGCATAACTCTATTAAAAGATATTGCATTATAAATTATAAATTTGTAAGGTGTATGGCATGGGAATTATATCTAAATGAAGCTATTAAAAATACTTATAAATCAGTACCAAAACAGAGACATAGACCAGAAGAACAGAACAGAGGCCTCAGAAGCAACACCACACATCTACAACTATCTGATCTTTGACAAACCTGACAAAAATAAGCAATGGGGAAAGGACTCCATGTTTAATAAATGGTGTTGGGAAAACTGGCTAGCAATGTGCAGAAAGCAGAAACTGGACCCCTTCCTGACACCTTACACTAAAATTAACTCCAGGTGGATTAAAGATTTAAACATAAAACCTAACGCCATAAAAACCCTAGAAAAAATCCTAGGCAAAACCATCCAGGACATAGGCATAGGCAAGGACTTCATGACTAAAACACCAAAAGCAATGGCAACAAAAGCCAAGATAGACAAATGGGATCTAATTAAAATTCAGAGCTTCTGTACAGCAAAAGAAACCATGATTAGAGTGAACCAGCAACCAATGGAATGGGAAAAAATTTTCGCAGTCTACCCATCTGACAAAGGGCTAATATCCAGAATCTACAAAGAACTAAAACAGATAGACAAGCAAAAAACAAACAACCCCATTCAAAAGTGGGTGAAGGATATGAACAGATACTTTTCAGAAGAAGACATATATGAGGCCAACAAACATATGAAAAAATGCTCATCATCACTGGTCATTAGAGAAATGCAAATCAAAACCACATTGAGATACCATCTCGGCAGCCCCCCCCCCCAGGTTCCATAGCAGCCCTAAGGTGCCAAGGTCTGGAAGCTAAGCGGAGATACCATCTCACACCAGTTAGAATGGTAATCATTAAAAAATCTGGAGACAACAGATGCTGGAGAGGATGTGGAGAAATAGGAACACTCTTACACTGTTGGTGGGAGTGTAAATTAGTTCAAACATAGTGGAAGAGAGTGTGGTGATTCCTCAAGGATCTAGAAATAGAAATTCCATTTGACCCAGCAATCCTATTACTGGTTATATACCCAAAGAAATATAAATTGTTCTACTATAAAGACACATGCACACATATGTTCATTGTTCTACTATAAAGACACATGCACACATATGTTCATTGCAGCCCTGTGTACAATTTTAAAGACCTGGAACCAACTCAAATGCCCATCAATGATAGACTGGACAAAGAAAATGTAGCACATATTCACCATGGAATACTAAGCAGCCATAAAAAATGATGAGTTCGAGTCCTTTGTAGGGACTTGGATGAATCTGGAAACCATAATTCTCGGCAAACTGACACAAGAACAGAAAACCAAATACTATGTGTTCTCATTCATAGGCAGGTGTTGAACAATGAGAACACATGGACTCAGGGAGAGGAGAATCACACTCTGGGGGTAACAGTAATTGAATGAGAGCTTTCTGGATTGGGGACTTCTATATATTTTTTGGGGTGTTGCTTATAGAAGGTATACGTTTGTCAAAACTCATTGAATGTTTATTTAAAATCTGTGACTTTCCTTTTATGTAAATTGTACAGCAATAATTTTAAAACTCATAATTCTATGATGGATGTGTCTAAGCAGGACTTTGTAGAAGATTTGGTATGTAGATTATGATAACATATTTGTGGAGGAAACATGATAAATCAGTCAGAAACCTTAATTAGCAAGTGCTTCAAAAATAACAGTCTGGTAAAATAGGAAAATCAGGTGCTGCTTGTGAAGAAGTTTTTAAAATATATTCTAAACTGAAGTTTGGAAATGATACTGCATAGATGAATGTGCATGTCCAAGGCAAGGAAGGGCTCAATGATAGATTTGGAAAAGTTTAACTTATTATGTAAAAACTCAAGCAGCAAACAAGTTTGAATAACAGTACTGGAACAGTTGAACAATATGTTAAGGGCCTATGTTGAAAGCAGCAGTACAAAACAATGAGAAATTAGTGAGAAGAAAGATTGATACAGCATATAAGTAATAATTCTTGGACACTAATATAGTATTAAGAGGAAAAGAGGAAGAGATGCATATAATGGCGTATGGCAGCAGTGGCAAAATTGTACAAAATTCTGTCAGTCGGAAAGCATCATGTTTTATGCCAGGAGCCCTGATTTTTCCTTCTGTGAAAACCTGTTCTCTGTCCATGAGTTTTGCTTGAGCTGTGAGAAATTAATTCCCATTGCCTGCTGATTCGAGACTAAGTACAAGTTTAGGAAAGGTTTTCTGCCTGTTGATTTCCCCTGCTATGCTCTGTGAAGGGCCTGTGTCTTGGGCATCATAACCTCACTTGGAGAGCTGCATGAGGTGCATAGTTTTTCTGGGGGGTGATGTAGAAAGGTACAAAGAGTCAATTTAGGATACTTTTATGCTCCTAAAAGATCACAGTCAGCCCTATTTGATTTTTATGTACCCAGTGGGAGAGGAAAGGGGATAATGTTCAGGGATACTTTGCATTTAAATGATTTCTTTATTCAAAGAGATTTGCAAATGTTATATCATTAAACAAGGTTCCCTTTGAGAAACATTAGAAGTAAATACAAAATTGTAATGCCTATTTCACAGTGGGACAATATTATGTGGTTCAGGAAAACAGGCCTAAAAAATGGTATTCATGAACAGTGCACACTAATCAATATGTAAAAATAATAACATCTTACATAGTTCTAGTTCTTCCTCACTAACTCTAGAAATTTCTAAGAAATGCTTGATCTCTTTGAAACTACTTGCCTTTCTTTTCTATGTGGGGCCAATAATAGCCTTCCTTTGTATCTTTTAAGTTGTTATGCACATCAAATTAGATAATGCATACAGAAAGAAACAGGAAACAATGGTACAAATGTAAGAATGAAGGAAGGAAGGACCATTTCATGTTTGTCTTCCTGTTAGCGTGTGCCTTACTGGCATAGCACCTTGCTCAGTGTCAGCCTTTAATACATGTTGTATTATTGTTTTGGGGTAATGAAGTATCAGAAATTTCAAGGCATGTAATATTGACTTTTAACTTTAAAGTCTGTAATTTTTAATATTTAAAGACATATTATGGTCATTCACTTTGTTTTAAAATAAGGACGCTATGTACCAGTGCATTTATCTAGATTGCTAAATGATGCATGGACAGTTAATGACAGGTTTGGAATTAAGAGTCTAGATGCCTCTAGGACTTTGCTTTTTAAACCCTGGTTATAAGAAATTTTAGTTTAGCTTAAGGTGAGTTGCTCAAACACATGAACCGTGTGAAGGAATTTTAAGAATAAAGGAGTATCAGCTCAGAGTAGTTAAGAACTAAGCCTCAATAATGAAATGATGTAACAAAATATGATTGTTTTGAAGGAAAAATATTATACATACATATCTATATGGCAAAATAAATACTTTTTAAAGCAGAAAAAAATAATTTTAGTTACAGAAGTCCAGGAAGGGCTAGTAAAAAGTTTAAAGATCATAGGTTGTTGAAGACAGTAACATTATTAAATAATTTTTTTGTTAGATCCAACTAATTTGGAATTTTGAAAATCTGGACCAATACAGCTTAATAAATCTATCTTTTTAAAATAGGAACATTGAAGATGTACTTGGGTTTTCAGGACAGGGGCACCATATTTATAGGACATCCATTTAGAGATGCCATTGTTTATAAAAGTCCTAAAAGCTCTAATTTGCATGATTATCTTATGTTCCTTGCTAATCTCCTTTGCTTATGAAGGTAGCATTTTGCTAGTGCACTGTAAAATAAACACTTATAACTCCAAGTCATAAAAGTATATTCATTCTTAAAAACCTGTAATTCAAATTTTTAGCATTTTAAATGCTAGTCAACTTCTGTTTGCAAATTACTCAGCATCAGTCCCTCAGCTAGCTGAGCAAAGGCAAAAGAAGATGAAGGAGAAGTCAAGATTAGCACATTTGAAAGGCAAAATATTGTGTTTCATCAAATTCAGTTAGAACTCTGAGTGTGGGTCAGGAAGGGGGTAGGGCGGGAGACTTGCCAGCAATCAGAATTAGAGATGTCTAAAGCATAATTGAGAAATTGTAAATTTGACTTTGAAATTCTTGATGAAAAGGCACTATAGGAAACATAATTATTAGCATACTGTTTAATGTTTTAATTGGATGCATTTTGCTGTGCTGTGCCAAAATGATTTTTGAAGTTGATTGTGTTTTTGCCTCCCTTCCTATTCTTTAAAGCTCAGTCAACCTTAGTAAGAGAGAAAAGGAGGTGGGTTACATAAAAGAAGGGAAAAGCTAATGACTTAAGAATGTGCAGTTTTCTCTCACATGAAATATCACTCAAGTTTCTCATTTGAGGGTAACATTCCTTCTTTTATAGAGAGAAAAATATTGCATTAGGCAGCAAATCATTATGGTCTTGGGTATTTAGAGAAATTCTGTTTGTTGTGTTAAATTATCCTGGCATCTGTACAATACTCTACTGGCTTTGATTATAAAGGCCTTTAATCATTGATAGCAGTTATTGGTTAAGTGCGGCTTTCATTGTGTTCATATAAGCCAAATTGTTGGTTATTTATTAAAAAGCAGAATAGTGAAAATATCAATAAAATATCTCAATTTATTTCATCAGACTTTAAAGAAATGAGTATAGAAAATACAAAATTTTCTTGAAAAAAATAAAATCTTATATGTATATTATTTTAGCATGCTGAGTATTTTAATACATAAAATCAAAATAAATTCAATAAAGAGTTACCACTTTTCTCATTCAGCCAGGAAGATTATCTTTTGCAAAGCACTGGGGAAAAAAAATGTAGTCTCAATTCATGCAAAGGTTCTTTGATCTTCATGTAAATAAATAGGCTGCCTTCCTCTCATAAGATTCTTTCTTGACTATTATTTCTCTCATCAAGTAGTTTGTCTCATTCTTTGTGAACATCAAGGTAGTTTGCTTCAGAACTTCAAACAGACATTTCCTACACATTTACAGGAAATATATTAAACACTATAAATGGCAAAACTTCCTTTCGTCTTCGCAGGAAGACAGAGAAGGAGATATTTTCTATTGCACCCCAACTGGTAAGAGGCACGTCCTATGTTGTAGTCATAATATTCTAGACAAACACCAAGAATTCCCTTCCCTTAAAGGAAAGAAAGGAGACCTGTATCCTGAGAAAACGAGCTAGCTTGACAGAACCTGGGGGAGAAAATCAACAACAGATGACTGAAGAGAAGACCACAGACTCTAAAGACGCCGAAGAGTTTTAAGACTGCATGTTTATTACAATCAGAAAGAAAGTTTACAATAGAAAATCCAATGCAATAAACTCAAATGTCAGATACAGTATTGGTTTAGGGTAAGCGGACTGAGGAGGATTTAATCTGTTTCTTTTCCAAGCTAGTTCGAATTTGTCGGAATTCTTTAGCTCCCAGTTTGCTCAGCAACTTTATGATTCTTGGTGCTATATGAAATGCATTTTTTTTCTGGTCTTTGAAAGTTGACCAATTTCTTGCTGAATGAACCAGTGAGCCAGCTGTGAAGCCTATTTTTCCAGCTTCAGCAGACAGGACATCTTTTTAAATTTTTAATCAGAAATTGAAGAATTTTAAAAATGGACTCTAAACAGGGATCTAGGGCAATGATATTTTCAAGTCTTGATATTTAGATTGTAAGACAATAATCTTGTTGAGAAAAGTTTTTCCAGTATTTCTTTTTGACCATAGCAGGATATGAGTAACAGAGACTAAATTTTATGAAAAAATATATTTTTATTCTGAGTCCATCATAATCATGACAACTGATAATATCTTTCTTTTGCTCAGCACTTATGCTTTTCCAAATGCTTCAATGCCAAAGTCATTCAATGGCCACCTACCTACCACAAACAAGGCTCCACAGGAAGAAAAAGATGCCCAAGATTCTGTTCCCAACCTCCAGGCGATCACACTCTTATTGAATAGTTATGTATTTGTCTGAAAACTCAACCAAGGGAGAGTCTATCTTCATTATGAAGGTTTATTTTTAAAAATGTTTTTTATAGATTATTAAAGAAGAGGATACTTTTCTAGGTTTTTTTGAAGTGTTACAGCTTTATAGAGGAGACTGCTTTTGACATAAGTTTGAATGATAAGTAGAATTTGTCTGCATAGGTAGATCTTGGATATGTAAGCAATGAAAACAATTTATGTAGAAAAATGAGTATCTACATTGCATGCAAATATGTGTGACAATCAAACCATTGATCTCATGGGCACATACACTGAGAAGAGTATTTTCACGTATATTTTCTATCATTAGAAAACCAGAGCAGCATTCTGGTTAAGGGGTCTGATCTGGCATCAGAGACCTGAGTTTCATTCTCTGCTCACCATTACTAGTAGCATAATCTAGGGCTAGTTACTTAGCTTGGTAAGTGTCCAATTTATAGACATAAAACAGTGGGCATAATAAGACTTGGTTATTACTCAAAAACAGATTAAATAAAGCAGTAAAGGGTTTTTCATGACTCCTGAATATAATACAATGTTAGTAATTGTTATCCAAAAATTACTATGATAGAATATTCACTGTATCGTTTTCTAAAACATATAAGCTCTAAATTGTGTATGTCATTATAATTACTTGGTACCATATGATCTAGAACTGATATCTTCAGACTTTCATCTATAAATATTTCCACTATAATAATTTGCTACCACGTGATTCTATATTTTTCATCTTCTTAAATTATAAGTAGTTCTGCTATCTCCAGGTTTTTATTCAAATTAATTTCTGAACCTAGACTACCCTCCTTTTCAAAAGATTGTAAGCTTCCTCTCTTAAGCAGAAAGACTGTATCCAGAAAAACCATTCATACTTCTGCTAGAGGGAAGAGTGTTTGTGCTTTCTTTTTTTTTTATTATTTCACTTTAGGTTTTGGGGTACATGTGCAGATCATGCAGGGTTGTTGCATAGATGCATACTATATCCGGCATTTCTTCCCATGTTATCCCTCCCCACCCTTCCCACCCCCCTGCTGTCCCTCCCCTAGCCCCTTGAAAACTGCCCCCAGTGTGTGCTGCTCCTCTCCCTGAGTCCACGTGTTCTCATTGTTCAACACCTGCCTATGAGTGAGAACATGAGGTGTTTGGTTTTCTGTTCTTGTGTCAGTTTGCTGAGAATGATGGTTTCCAGATTTATCCAAGTCCCTACAAAGGACACGAACTCATCGTTTTTTATGGCTGCGTAGTATTCCATGGTGTATATGTGCCACATTTTCTTGTGCTTCCTTTTAAAACTCTGACATTCAGAAAGTGAGAAGACCCCAACTGAGAATCTGACAATAGGTTCTGAATTCTCTTTATATTTATCTCAGACTGATATCTGCTCATTTTGTGCATATTCTGGAAGGCACTCACCTATCCATGCATCCTCACATTTATTTACTGATTTATTTACAATAAATAAAAACTAAGAATCTTTTATTTACAGAAGGCTCTCACAGATCACTGTGAGAGACATAAGTAAGAAGTTATTTACAAACAGGCACAGCAGATGTTATTTGTTAGAAATCAAGGTTCATTGGAGACATGATCAAATAATGAATAAAGTAAAAACATATTGTGATGATACATTCATTGTATTATATGTGTGGAAACTTATCTGTAAACTGAAGATATTTTATCTCATGTAAACCTTAATTTTAACTTCCCTCAGTTGAGGAAATCGGGAACATAATTACTTCTGGTTCTACAGACAAACTGCCATTTATTTATTTTCTTTCTTCCTTTCACTTCTTCCCTCTCAAATTCTATGTCACTAAATTCTACATATTTTCTAATCATCGCTATCACAAACCTCTGCCATCCCAAAGCAATTTCAATCCTTGAAATTACTTTACCATAAAAAGAAGCTTTTCCTCCTTCAAAAATTGCAATATCTCTAGTAAAGATACACTTTACTCCTAAAATGCAATATTTTTCTCTTTTGATGTCACCAACCTTTAATGACATATCACTTTCTTCCAACACAGTGAGTGACATGGAACTATTCTATCTTCACAATCGTAACCTAGAATGCCTTCTTTCATGCCGTAATTTTTTATGTATTCCTTTACTAATCCCTCATGTGTACAAATGTGGTTTAATTCTTGATCAAGACCTCCAACTAACCATGCTTGTTTGCTGTATCTATCACATTTATTTTCCTTATACTTACATCCCAAATCAATTTTGGTTGCAAAACCAGACTTTCTATGTATCCTGTTCTTATGAACAGTTTTCTCAACTATTTGGCTCAACAAATGCCACTGAGCAGTGAGGGTTCATCCCGGGAAATTAGGTATTCATGACTAGGCATTTGAGTCACATAGTTCTATAAGACCAAGAATTCTGTAGCTGTAACCATATGCAAATTTATGATGCCATACTTTAGCTCTTAACTAAATTCTCTTTGAGACTTGAATTTAAGCTGGTAAATCAACTAAATTGACAAACTGCAATTGTTTTACACAATAAATGTCTATTCCTCACTCATGTAGCAGTCAAATGCAGATATTGATGTTTGGCAAGCGGCTTTCCTCCATGTAGTGTTTCAAGGATGCAGGATTTTTTTCATATTGTAATGTACTGCTCTCTAGTGTCACAAATTTCTCTACTTTCAGTAGACAAAAATGTAGAGATGGTTTGGAAAGAGATGCCCTTACCTAACCATCTTGATTTGGGAGTGATATACATTATTTTCACTCAGATTCCACTGGTGAGAACTAGTTACATGGCAGAGAAATGCAGTCCCTGGTTAGGCAGTTTTCTCCTTGCAACTACCAGGGGGGAGCACAGTTTTTTTCATGTTATCCAGCTGATTCTGCCACATATTTCTTCCAGAAAGTCATAATGGAATTTACAGGTTATCAACAATAACCTCTAATATTAAGTGATAACACACTTAACACACTTAGTTCAAACACACTTAACACACTTAGTTCAAAAGCTGTGAATGTATTGTGGGGAAATTTTGGCTGCTAGTTTTATTTTGTTAATTTATATTTTTTTGAGCATCAAAAATGTTCACTTATCTATTTACTCTTTTACTCATTAACTATTACTTAGAATTTACTATATTCATGGAATTATGATATACATGAGCCCTGGTGATTACAACACACAAAGACCATTGCCTTACAAGGTTATATTCTAGCAGGTAAAGATGAGTAGTAAATAGTAGACATAATTAAAAAGCAAATTATTTTGAATATTAAGGTGTGTTAAATTCTATAGAAAAAGGTAAGGAAAAGGGTAATGGGAATGAGTAGTATATGAAATGCTTATTATAATTTCAAAGTGTTTACCACTGAAAGCCTCATGGAAAGGGTAACATTTAAGCAAAGCTGGGAGATGATATTTCAGCCACACAGATACCTTACTAAAGAGAATTCTAGGCAGAGAGAGAACAACTGAGGTGGGGTCTTAATGTAGAAGTTTGCTATCGTGCTCAAGTATCAGTGAGGACCCCAGATGTCTTGAATGCTGCGAGCAAAGAAAAGAGGGGTGGATTGCCCATATATGTTTATCACAGCACAATTCACGATTGCAAAGATATGAAAGCATCTAAGTGCCCATCAGGCAATGAGTGGACAAAGAAAACAGTATGTATACACTATGGAATGCTATTCAACTGTAAAAAAGAATGAAACTATGCATTTTTCAGCAACTTTGATGGCACTGTAGGCCATTATTCTAAGCAGCTCAGGAATGAAACACCAGATACTCTATGTTCTCACATAATTGGGAGCTAAGCTATGGGTATGCAAAGGAATACAGAACGATATAATGGACATTAGAGACTCAGAGGGGGAGGGTGGAAGGGTGAGGGGTAAAAAAACTACATATTGGGTACAGTGTACCTTACTTGGAGATGGGTACAGTAAAATCCCAGACTTACCACCATACAATTCATCCATGTAACAAAAAACCATTTGTAACCCTAAAGCTATTGAAATCAAAATAAATGCATAAATAAAATTCTTAAAAAAGAAGTAAGAGGTGGGTTATGGTTCAGAAAATGAAAAGGTGTCAGATCACATAAAGCTTTGTTGGCATCATTGGTGCTTTTATTCTCAGGGCAACGGGAAGCCTTTGCAGAGTTTAAAGTACAGAGTTAAATAATCCTTAATTTTGGGAAGGATCACTCTGGCTTTTATGTTGAGACAGGCTACAGGGGTCCAAAGGTGAAGGCTGAGGTGAGTCCAGTTAGGAGATTATTTCAGCTGAGAGATGATGGTGACGTGGAAGAGAATGTTATTCCTCTTCATGTGAATGGAAATTGTGTTCAATATGTGTTTTTCTGCCATCATTCTTACCTTCAATTGGTATTAATACCTTGAGAAAATTTTGATATCCTACATGTTAAATTCTTGGCCTCCACTTTAAGGTTTCTGTAAGAAAGAACCTATATTATTCTGAAAACTACGGTGGATCACTGGCCATCTAGCAGAACTGGGAGGAGCTCTTATGGAGAGATGGAAATTAACATTTCTGTCGTACTTGAGGAAGAACTTCGTAAAGTAGTAAAGATATGAACTTTAAGAAAGACATTGTCTTCCTCTCCTCCATGTTCAATTTCAAGTGACTCATTTTTACATAAAGTGTTTAAGAAAACACATAAGATACAAAGAAAGAAAATTGCCTATTCTCTGGACCAGGACATATTATCATTAATACCAATGTTGATAAATGTGCTTTGCATTTTTTCTGTAAATACCTCTCAATACAAAATTTTTATAAAATGATACAAATAATTTTAATTTCCATTATTTTACTTAATATTATGAACATAATACCATTTTCAATGCAAATTCTTAAAAAAATTAAGCATATAAAATTTATTATTTGCCTATATTATAATTTGTTTAACCATCCCACTGGATGGTTAAAAATTAAGGCTATATATTTTTTGAGACGGAGTCTCACTCTTGTCACCCAGGATGGAGTGCGGTGGCACCATCTCAGCTCACTGCAACATCCACCTCCTGTGTTCAAGCCATTCTCCTGCCTCAGCTTCCTGAGAAGCTGTGATTACAGGTGTCCACTACTACGCCATTTTTGTATTTTTAGTAGAGATGGGGTTTCACCATGTTGGCCAGGCTGGTCTCAAACTCCTGACCTCAGATGATCCACCTGCCTTGGCCTCCCAAAGTGATGAGATTACAGGTGTGAGCCACCACACCCAGCCAAGGCTGTAATTATATAAACATAAATATAGTTTAAATGACTACATTTTCAAAAATCTACATATTTTCTTGGAGCTAATGTTGAATGATTGGACAAAGGGTACAAGCCACTCATTAATTAGGCAATTGTGTGTTGCAGAAAACAGTTGTACAGTTGTAATTTGCATAGAATCCAATCTGCATAATTCTTAGGCATCTTGCACTTGGAAATTCAGGTGTTTAGGAAAGGATTTGTTTCTTACCATGAACCATACTGTTGAGTTACACTGATGATCCTACAGACTATAGAGTTATAAAGAAAGACTACTGTCTATTATCTGACCTAACACTTGTCACCATTAATACCAATATTGAAGGATTTGCTTTACTTTTCTCTATAATTAATTTCTCAATATTTAAAGACTTTCTCTCAGCAGTTATAAAGTTTTGTGTAAGAAACCTGATTGTGTTCCTGTTTATACCCACCCACTCACCCCCATAACCTGTACATGGCACAGATTATCATTTTGGAAATAATGGCAGCCCTAATTTCCAAATGGCCATGCAGGTACCTGGGTATTTTAATCGAAATGGTTGTACTCTTATTCCAGTAACTACTTTCTTATAACCCAGACCAACTCTGGATTTCTCTCTTTTTTCAAATTTCAATTTCTCTTTTTTTCTATCTTTATATAGCTATACAATTTGTTTATACTACCATATCTATGTTATTATGATTTTTTATTTGTTAATGTCATATAACATTATTTGAGAGAAATTAATTGTATCAATTAGTTATCATTCAATATGGTATGCTCCTATTGGGAAGTTATCTTAAGATAATCTTATCAGCCATTGGGTTTCTCTAAGTTCAAGGCACTGATCTCTATGGTATGGTAGTATGCCACAGTCACAGAACTTCAATCTGAGTGTTTTAGACTCACTTTTAACCATTCTCCTTAGAAGTAAGCTGAGGGCATGGCCAATACTTGGGAGTTCTATAAACTCTTATTTATTTTAAATATTTTAATCTCTTTTGACATATTCACCTCTGAAATACTGTGCTGGTTGTTCCTGTTACATCTCATTTAGTACTATCTCTTCTTATGGGTTACAAATTTCCTTAGAATCATTTTTAAGACATCTGCTTCTGTTTGAAAGTAATTATTTGGATATTGGAGGTTTATATATTATGAATCACATTAACCTTGTTTCACAATTACTTATTCTGAAGATTATTCTCCACGGTCTTCCTGATTACACATAGGAGGCTTAGCTTTAGCAGCTGGGTCACATTCTTCATGAGATGACTGAGGATCACATTTATAATTCTCTCCTATTAACTTCTTCGGCTCAATGTTCTCTAACTTCATTTCCAGTGTTCTTCCTTCACTCACATGAGAATAGTTGCTTCTCCAGTGTGAAGTCTTCCTTGTGAACTTTGTCTTCAGTCATCCATTCCTCTTTTGGGTCCATCTTATTTCTGTAGTTAACATTATTTCTTTTTCCCTGAATTGCCCTCTACCTTTTATATATATATATATAAAAGTTCTTATCTACTATAAAGATGGGCAACCGGATTCAGCTGTCTTCTGTGGCTGGTACCTTTCTATTATTGCTAGATTTTTTTTTACCCCTGAAGCATTGTACTTTGATTGATATTGAAAAAAAAGAAAGAAAGAAAGAAAAGAAAAAAAGAACATTTGCTACTATACAATACATTTAACTGCTGTTTTCTCCAAAATACATAGCCTGAAAGTTAGCTGGCACTCATAGTACAGGTTGTTAAATAGCTCACTTAGGTCACCATTGTAAATAGTAGCTATTTGTGCCTTGTTTCCCTCATGCTAAAGGCAGACGATGAGAATTATTATTTTAAGAACATGCCACTGGTTTCTACTCCCCCGATGTGCTATAGTTGATTATCATGACAGGAGACTGATGCTGGCAGCACTGTTTCTGTCTTTTCATCTCAATTATTTTTGAACAACAAAGAAAGGAAAATGTTCTGCTGAACAGTTTTGATTATGGCAAAGAATTAAGGGTAATATGTTATCATTATTATTACTGTGAGCAATAATAAATGCTATCACAAAATCTGCATTGCTAATAATACCCTTTTTTAAAATAGCACTTTTCTAATGTGTTTGAAACTCCTTATAAACTTCAACTGAGTCAACATCACACTATCTTATAAAGAAAACTTTCATTAAGTAAAATTACTTCACTAAGTCTTAATCTTTAAGATTCCATTCTCTGAACTCACACACTTACAATTCTAGTTAATCTCTTAGTCTCACTGCACTGATTCAGAGACTTCTCATCATTGGATCATGGCTTTCCCCCCTCCAAGTTTTGGCTTTCTGCCTTTGTATTGATCTGAAAATTTTAGTGAATATTTCAATTATTTGCTTTTAGGCACCCCAAATTTTCCATCCTAGTTCAAACATTACACTTACAAATTTATATTCACAGTGAATGATCCTATTCATTTCTAGACTCTGTTGATAGATTTAGGCTTAGGTTTCAGGTTTAGGCAGGGGAGTGCTCTGGTTATCTAATCCTAGAAAGCAAGCTATCTAAAACTTATGCTATGAAACAAACATGTACTATACTTCTGACTCTGAGTGTCGAAGTTTGAACAGGGCAAAGCTAAAATGATGTGTCTCTACTCCACAGTCTCTGTATCCTCAACTGGCTCATCTGGAAGATTCCACAGTTGGGACTATCATCATTTGAAGGCTTATTTGCTCCCAAACTCAACGGTAAAAGAAAGAAACAGAAATGTATTTAGTTTTTACCATGTGATACGGTTTGGCTATGTCTCCACACAAAATCTCATCTTGAATTGTAATCCCCATAATGCTCATAATCCCCACATTTCAAGGGAGAGACCAGGTGGAGGTAACTGAATCATGGGAACAGTTTCCCCACGCTATTCTTGTGATAGTGAGTTCTCATGAGATCTGATCATTTTATAAGTGTTTGGTCATTCTCCTTCCATCTGCCTTGTGAAAAAGTGCCTTTCTTTCCCTTTGCCTTCCACCATGGTTATGAGTTTCCTGAGAACTCCCCAGCCAAGCAGAACTGTGAGTCAATTAAAACTCTTTTCTTTATAAATTGCCCAGTCTCAAAATTACCCCCATTTCCTTATTATAGCAATGTGAGAATGGACTAATACACCATGTGCTAATATTTGTAGCAAGCAATTAATATTATCTTATTCTTAAAATAAAGGATTTAACCTCTATTTAGAGATGACAAATCTCAAAGGGTTTCTTCCATGGTCATTTTTACGAACTGGCAGATGCAGCCTCTGTTCTTCCTTTTTCAACTGCTCTTCCAATCACGAGTGTCACAACACTTTATGAATTAGAGCCGATCTCTCTGCTGCCCTAAACCCTTTTCTAAATCTTTAGGGTTTTTTTTAGTATAGGTTTCATCGTTCATCTCCTCTCTCACTACTATCTTCAGTTCACTCTTTCTAATGCTCCTTCTTTGAGAAGACATAAAAATTTCCATTATAGCACTTATATTATTTTCAGTTGCTCTTGTACAGATTTATTCCTGTAGGCTATAGACATATTGTGGCCAGAAATTGTATCTCATTTATCTATAATAGAACCTGCCAATTGATTGCTGCTCAAACATGTCTGTTGAATGATTTTTTTAAAAAAACGAATTGATATTTCTGATTATTTTAAATATATAACAACTAAGAACTCTTATCCATTCTGCTCCAAACACTTATCCTTATGATCACGATTCATACAATTTTAACACTAATATGATATGGTGATGGAAACATGCTTTGCATGAACCCTAGCAATGATACACATAATACCTTTTAGATTTGAGGTGTTAATCAAAACTAAACATCACTGTTTTGGGTTGTGTCAAAATGTAAGCAGGAAGCTTTTAACTTAAATTCATTTAACCTATTGGGAGCAATTTGTAAATGCTATAGCTATATTTTGCATGTCTTTTGGAAAAGCTATATTTATTTAAGCTCACACTTAAATAAACAATGATACGTTTACATGAGAAAACTCATTTCTATTCTTAATGCCATATATACTTTGATTTAGGGGCAGTGTGTAATTTTCTGTATTTTGTTAATCAATTCTTTTTTTATTTTTTAGTTGAGATATATCAATGCTATTTCATTAATTAAAAACACTTTCTACTCTGAACATTGAAAGAAAGCAAATGAGTTTCTAAGTCATTTAACATTGAAAGGAACCTAACAATATGACTGTCGGATCAAATGTTCAGATTCATCCAATTTTACTTAAAGCAACTTCCCAAATGATTTGAAAGATGTAATATATGCCACACAAGTGTTAGCCTACTAAACTTACATTTTACAATATTACTGAATGGTCCTAGCACAACTGTGCATCTTCTTAAATCATCAATATTATCAAGTGTTCAGCATGACAAACTCAGAGGAACATTGTCAGACATTCTCTCACAGTTATACAATGTTCTTGTCACAAGGTACAATCAAGATCAAAGCCACATATGCTGACGTGAGTATGTTTGTACAAAGTTAGATACAGAAACCCTTGACAGGATAGTTGTGAATGCTGCTATTTCCTTGTCTCCACTGACCCATGTCTGGGTTGGATGGACAGGTCTCTGAATGATGTAGTAGTTTAATCCTTTGCCAAAGTATTACCAAAAAGAACAGCAGGATGTGAAAGCAACTATCCAGGACTGATTTTAGGGCTGCATTCTGGAAGCGATACAAATGGAAAAGAAAAGAAGTAGGGTCAGCTTTCAGCTGGAACTAAAGTAACAGCCAGAGTTAAAGATGAGATGTGGTCTTTCTCCAGGCAGCAAGGAGTCTGACAAGGTTGAAAGCTCTGCAACCCATTGGTCTTTAGGTCAAAAAGAAATTTCCAAATTTTATGTTTGGTGTAAAAAAAAGACGCAAAAAATATTTCTTACAGATTGTCACCTTGTGAATATGTATGTAACCTGAAATATAAAAGCATTCAGACACATTTGAGTGCAGCTAGTCCAAACATGGTTCAAATAAGACTTATAGCAGAGAGGGAAGAGAAGAAGAAAAACAATTTTTGGAGCAGGGAGATATTTTACTCTCTTTATGAGTTTTGATTTTCTTCACTGTCAAGAAAGCTTAAAGGGACCAGTAAGGAATTCAGCACAATCCATCAATCATTTGTTAGGTAATGATTACATATATTGCACAGGAAAAGTATTTTTTGCTTTAAGTGATTATACATATGTATATTGCACATAAAATAAAATTAACATTGATAATAAGAGAAATTATAAATATTATAAAGTGACTTTATTGGACAAATGACTATAGATTTATTATAAAATCAAGTTATATTTTACCTGGTGCCAATTTCAACTCTTTGAAAACCCTCAGTTCTCATTTGCATTTAGTAGCAATTAGAGTGCCAATAAATATATACACGAATTATTTCATGTCTTTTCCTCTCTTCCATATTTGATGACCTCCCTTTCCCTATTCCCTCATAAAGCCTGTTAATCTCGCTTTAATTATTGCAGTGACCCATTCCATTTGACAACCTACAACTCTTCTCTACGCATACAGTTTGATTCATCATCATATAATTTTGCAATCCTCCTGCTAGCTACATTCTAAGATGTGCAAAACACGTGATAATGACCTTGATGTCAGCTTCACATGTTACTTTATTTTTATTTGTATGCATGTGTGTGTGTATATGAAATTCCATCTCAGCATTGGTAAACATCAAAACAATTTAGCCCTTCATCACCAGAGGCTCAACAAAGGACATCCTCTAGTTGAATGCCAGATATTTATTTCTCTTCTTTAACATTGTCTTATATCATAATGGCCATACCCATTATTAACAGAGCCACCTTTTCCAAAATTGTCAGGTCATGAGGCCTGCAACTCCAGGAAGAACCAATTCATAATATTTTAGATCACAGATGTTTTTATAACTGCAATTAATTTCTTTGATGTATTAGTCTGTTCTCACACTGCTATGAAGAAATACCTGAGACTGGGTAATTTAAAGGAAAGAGGTTTAATTAACTCACAGTTCTGCATGACTGGGAGGCCTCAGGAACTTACAATCATGGCAGAAAAAAATTCAGTTACCTTTTTCAGAAGGTGGCAGGAGAGAGTATGAGCATGTGAAGAAGGAACTGTCAAACACTTATAAAACCATCATGTCTCATGAGAACACACTCACTATCATGAGAACAACATGTGGAAACAGCTCCCATGATTCAGTCACCTCCCACCAGGCCCTCCTTCAACACATAGGGATTATGATGATTACAATTCAAGATGAGATTTGGGTGGAGACACAGTCAAACCATATCATTTATTTTTATTTAGCTGTATGCATAGCATTCTGTGCCTTTTGAAGAATTATTCTAGAAAGGGTCAATTGACTTCATCACAGTGACAAAGACGTTTGTGGCTAGAAAAATGACAACAACCATAAGTTATGGAAAATGGAACTAAAGTTCCAATGAAGAGTCACAGACTATTTTCTAGTCCAGTAGTTATGTTCTGGACTTTTTCCCAAGGGAGGTATACAACATTCATGTAGTGAATTGCAGGTTTTATATTCTCAGTGGTCCTTGAATTACTGATCTGCATGGGTGTATAATAAAAAGTACATTGGAGTTGGAGTCAGGAAACATAAGTTTCTTAGTTCTAACCCTGTTGCTAAAGATAATCGATTAACTCCAACTTGTGAAATTATTACTGTATGATGGGCATGGTGCTAGGCTATTTGCATGTTACAGGAGAATATTTCAAAATATCATTTGTAGTAATGCTGCTCCTATTAATGAACTACTTCTGTTATACCCAGGCGAGTTAGATGGAAGAGCACCATGCTCTGAGTTTCAAATTAAGAGTCCTTTATTAATGAGCCGGTAACCAAGAGATGGCTAATGCTCAAAATTCTCTGGGCCCTGAGGAAGCAGCTTGATTATCTTTTATACCTTGATTTAGGTAGGGTAGGGGGAGCCTAGCTGGAGCAGAATTCACAGAAGCAGAACAAGCAAGTTAGAGAAGGAGGCTCGGAACTAGGAAGCAGGAGGTTCTCATGATTGTTGATTTTCAAGGAGGGTATACACAAGCGGTTCCCATGATTGCCAGTTACCAAGGGTGGTATTTGGTACTTGTCATATAATCAATCAAGGGGAGGGGCATTCACAATGGCAAGTGGGCTTGCCAAGCAGGCTATAGTTACAAAGGTTATATGTTTCTATAGTTCTAAGTACAGCATGACGCAGCACCAGCAGCAAGACCCAGATATGCACTTAAGGGAGGAGTGGCAGAAGGGGTGACGCAGAGGTCAAGATGGAGTCTATCTGGCTCTCAGCAAAATGGAGTCTGTCTGGCTAACACAGGATAGGTTGGCACACTTTAATTGTACTTTGGGAGTATCTCTATTACCTCCCCACCTCCACCAACTACAACCCAAATGATTACACATGGATCTCCTTATATTTTATGAAGAAAATGACTTTTTAACTTATCTTAGAGTTTGAAAATGCCTGGGGTTTCCTTTTTGCCATGTTAAAAGAAGTCTCGAGGCATAGAGTCCAAAGATGGCACTCAAAAAGTTGTTCAAAAGAATTGTCAAAGATCAAGATTCATTTCAGCTTTCTGTTGCTCTGTTCTTATTATTCATTCATTCTCGTAATCAGACAAAAGTGCTCTACATGTAGGAATATTAGTGTCCAAAGCAAGAAGAAGTAAAGAAAGACAGAGGAGCCATGTCAACATGTCAAGTTGTTCTTTTTATTTATTTATTTTTTGGTCAGAGAAATATTAGCTTAACTGGAAACTCCACTAAGTTGATTTCTACTTATTTTTTATTGGCCATATTTAAGACCTAAAGTGAGTCTTAATCACAAGGAAATCTGAATAGGTGAAATACAGTCTTAAGTGGAAAATTGCCATCTTCAATTTTATTAAATTTTTATTATAAGAAAGAAGTAAAGTATACATAACTTGTAAGCAATTAATTCTGAGTACAATATTGTGGAAATGAAAAAAGTCAATGCAACAAGATACTTTAATATTCCAAAGCCAAATTATGAGAGAAAAAATATTTTGAGGTGTGTGTGTATGTGTGTGTGTAAACTCCTAGACTAGATAAAAATATTTTATGAAGTGAGGAGTGAGAAAGAGAAGCAACATATTATTGAGAGACCTTGAGCAACAACCAGAGAACCATTGCATTGGCAAGACCAGCTCCTAATATATCAGCGTGGGTTTAAGATCTCTCAAAGTGATTGAGTGGTCGGTGAAAATGAAAGAGAGAGAGAAGGAAAAAGTTTTTTAAAGTTGGACCCAGGGGGAGACACCACATAAAGCCACTCCATGGATGTCTGACGTTCCCCTGAAAAGCTCAGTTTTTAATTGTGTTCTTTCAATAAGGGAGGGTGACTGAGGTTAAGCAAAGTTGCAGTGATAATTATACAAAAAGAATACATTTGCAAAAACTGGTGCACAAAAATCACAAAGTGGTATTATAAAAGCAGAACAATGTAAAGGTAACTTTCTGTGTGTCAGCATAGAAACCATACACCTTAGCAAGAATATAGGTTAAACAAAAACTTATGATTATCAGCAAGAACATATTGGACTCACAGCTACCGGGAGAACAGGATCTGACACAGGACAACCAGCCTGACCACAAAAACTGCAAGAGAATGGGGGCCTCCAGCCAGGCCCAGAGGAGCAGTGGACGAAGAAAGACTTTTTTATCCTTATCTCAACCACAGAGACAGACGCCTCTCATGTATCCGTTTATAGGCTCTCCATAAGTGTCGCATTCACCTTCCAGGGACCTAATCATGCCTGTCCTGGGAAAGGAATCTAGGTAATAACCCTTTCCATTACATGTCCATTTATAGGCTCTCTGCAAGGAGAAGCCTGTTACGTGCTGTCATCTCTCTCCGGCAGTCAAGCTATGTTGTTAGTCCCTTTCACAGAGTTCCTGTTTTTACCAGAACAGTTCAGCAGAGCCAAAGTTACAAGTTGCAGCTCAGCAGAGCCAAAGTTACAAGTTGCAGCTCAGCAGAGCCAAAGTTCTAGGTTTCATCTCAGCAGAGCCAAAGTTATAGGTTTCATCTCAGCAGAGCCAAAGTTACAAGTCACATTCTCAGCATTTCACATTATCCTTCATTTTCTCAAATATAATCCATACAGTAAGTAAGAAGCATTACAAAGCAAATAACTCATTTTGGGGAAACCAAATTCTAAGAGAATTTACAGGTTAAAAATCAACAATTTCTTCTTGTTATTTCAGAAAGCTTGGGTTTTGCCAATTCTTCCAGAAGCTTGGGGTTGCTCAGTCACCACAGAGGGGTCCAGAGTATTCCCCAGCACCATTGTCTTTCTCCATCATGAAGGAACCACTTACAATTTACTTACAAGCCATGTCAGTAATAAGCTATATTTCTCTTTACTGTCTTTTGAGAGATAATACGCTAACAAGGACCAACACATTACTAGTGGGTTGTCTGGCAAAATGGCCATTTATCTGGGCTGGGGAACTTTTTTCAGATCTCCATCAAGCCCACTTCAAAAGGTTAACTCCATCTTAATTGCTTAGGGCATGTATAACCAAAGCAGTGATTCTATGAAAAGAAGTGAAGACTTCAACATATAGTCAATATGGGATTAGAACCTCATTGCAACTGAAATAAATTATCTTAGTCATAAAGGTAAAAACTATTTATTTTGTGTATTTCAATCAGTTTAAGTTCAACAGTAGATTTTTTTTTCTTAAAAAATATTTAACATTCTACTGTATTAAAAATTTGGGTTAAAAAGCAAGGTTTTTTTCCAGAAATCTATCCATGTCTCATAGAGTTAAAGTCAGAGGGTTAGACATAGTCATGGCCCTGAGATAAGGAGTAGAATTAGAAACTAGCAGAAATTACAAATATGTATGTATATTTAGTCTCCAAAGCAGATTACATGTCTAAACCAGGGTTGGCAGTAGGGGAAAGGGCTGCCTCTGCAGCTGTGAAGTGTCCTGTCACTGATGGTATTCAAACAGTGACTTGAGCACAATTTGGCAGGTATATGGTAGAAAGAACTGAAGCATTCAACATGAGCCTAGATTAGATGACCTTTGAGGTCCCTCCCAGGCTTGAATGCTCTGTCTAGGTAGCAGAAGAATTTGTTTTTCTATTACAGAAATTTTTACTCACAATTTGTACCTACAAAAAGTAGAGGAGTCATGATTTTTCAAAATTGGAAGAGAAATAAAATAAAATCTCTTAAAAGGGACAGGGGTAGAACAGATCTAAGACTTGACAATGTCCAAGGTGGGAACAGTAGGCTGAGAAAGAGTTCAGGGATGCTTTCTCTGCCATGCATGCTGGTTTATTTATTGTCTGGCACAATTATAAAGCCATTAGAATAAGTATTCAAACTACATTATTTAAATATTACTGCAATAGTGTACTATATCTTATAGATAAAAATGTGATCAGATTCTTGCTAGGTATGTGACATGATGAAAATAGGTTGTGGTAGTTCAGTTCCAACACAATGCAGGTTTGTTCCAAACTAATACCATTACAGGGAAAAGAGAGAAAGAAAGAAGAAGCTAAATATATCCTTTAGTAGTATTATTTTGTTCATATATTTCTTTAAAACAAAATCTCAAATATCAAAAAATGTAAGAGTTGAAACCTAAATCAATCCAACTGTTTTTATTTGTTATTAGACTGTTACCTTGTTTTGTAGAGATTGTATCTCTAAAACATCTTACTTGACTACGTGAGTGAAATGCATTTTACATAGCCTTAATGAATTATTTTCAAAATCAACTAGTATTTCTTTTCTAGTATAGGATAATTTTTGCTGATTAGAATTACAATGCCTATCTTAGTCTGTTTGTGGTGCTATAGCAAAATACCATAAACTAGGTGTCTGATAAATGAAAGAAATTTAGCTCTCACAGTTCTAGTGGCAGAAAAGTTCAAGATCAAGGCATCAGATGATTTGTTGTATGGGTAAGGCCTACCTCTTGGTTCATAGACGGCCATTTTTTCTCTGTGTCCTCCATGGTGAAAGAGGCTCAAGAGCTTCCCAGTGTCTCTTTTTATAAGAGCATTAATCCTATTTATGAGGGCTCTATCTTCATAACCTAATCACCCCCACAAAGATTGTACCTTCTAACACTATTACCTTGGAAGTCAGGATCTAACACATGAATTTGGAGGGTAAGGGCAACAAATATTCATTCAACCTATAGTACTGCCGAATTAGATGGAAAGTAGGCAAATTATCCAAATATTAACCAATGTTTCCTCAATTAGTACCTATTTTACATAATATAAATTTTACCCAATTTTTTAAAGACTAATGTGTGTTGTTTCTCCTCATATCCATAGAAATCCTTCTAGAAACTCTTAGTAAAAAAAAAAAAATGACATTATATATGTAGTTTAAAGATACCTAAAGTTATAGAAATAGTATTTATTGGCTGGAAAGATATTGTCAATTTAAAAGTCTAGATTACCTTTTCAACCTGTGGGAGGAATGAGGTATCTTGACCAAGGCTCTTCTATTTGAGTCTCAGCCTCAGTATATTACTATTATTAACATATTAATAATGTTAATCCTATTTATGAGGGCTCTATTTTCATAACCTAATCACTCCAATATTAATATATTAATTACTATATTAATATATTAATATACTGAGGCTGAGACGCAAATAGAAGTGGTGCCATAACTTTATTTGGGAGACTTTCCAGGACTCCCAAATGAAGTTATGGCCCCAGATTACACCTCCATAACACCCTCTACTTTCTATTTATCATCACCAAATATCTGGTAGAATCCTTTCTTCCTTGCCAGGCAATGAGAACCATAAGAGCAGAGAACTCGGCTGCCTGTTCATCACTCATCCCCAGTCTTCCCTGTAATGCTTGGCTGAGAGCAGGTTTTCAGTAAAGATTTGGGGGAATAAATGCTTGATCAAGGCATGCTTCAACATCATGACAATATGAGAAAGAGTGTTTCCTTTAAATTGAAGATTGTATAGTCATGGCGAAAGGAATTCTGTTCAAATAAAAGTAAGCAAAAACCCATGTACCTAATTGTAGCCTACTTTGTATACTCTCCCACTGATAGAAAACTCAAATACGTCAGAAAAAAATGCTCTGTGAAATAAATACTATCCTGTTATTTGGAGAATATGTGAATAAAACTTTCTGCAACCAGAGTGCCTCCTGACATCAAATCTCAGGAAATTCTTCTTTCATTTATGGTGACATGGTCTTGTTCTGCTGCCCAGGTTAGAATGCAGTAACACGATCATAGCACCTAGGCTCAAGGGATACTCCTGCCTCAGCCTCTTGAATAGCTGAGATTACAGGTGTGAGTCACCATGCGTAGCCATGAAATAATCTTTCCTGCTACTTTTTTTAGTGAGTGACAGAAGAAAATTTCTCTAAGTTTATGCAGAGCTTCCAGCAATATCATCCCAGTGTTTGCATATTTCCACAGGAAGCATGTTGTTCTCCAAAATCTTAGAAAAAAATCTCAATCTTCAAATAGTACTTGTGGAAAAAAAAAGTGTAGAAGTGTTCTTTTCCCAGTAGCATTACAAAATGACTAATAAGCTTTCCAACCATTAATGAACCAGGTCTCAAACACAAAAATATTCATAAGCATCTTTTCCTAAATACTGTCAATATACAGCCATTTCTGGCACTCCCTCTCTCATAAATAATCAGGATTTCTTGATGCCAAATGTTCTGAATGACAATGTCAGTTTCTGGGCTTCATTCTCATAGCTTTGGAACAACATTATTTCTAAAGTGACCTTTTCCTCATGCACAATTGCCACATCTTCCAATCTGTAAATAGAATGTAGTGATTCAGCAAAAGTACAGTGAATGCTTTCTATGCACCAGGCACTTTTCTAAGCCCTGGAGTTTAAAAAAATTGAATAAGGAAAGGTCATTGCTATCCCATAGAAAAAGACATATAAATCTATAATTGCAATGCAATATGAGAAACGTGATGATCAAGACATTTGCGAGATTTAAGGAATAGCAGTGAAACGAAGAAAAGAGGGGGTGTCTTCCTTTACACTGAATTTTTAGTTTTCCACCCAGAAGTACCTCTGAAAATTGGTATTTTTATGAAAAAAATAGCTTTACTTCCAAAATTAGCTATATGTTATTCCTCTTATTACTAAAGAAAACTTTATGCATGCTAAAATAATTTGGAACTCCCATTTCCAACACTAGGAGTTTCTAACTTTTACTTCTACCCAGGCAGCCTCAGCGAGAGCCCAACATAGATAAGCTTTAACTCCCCTTAGCCTCTTCCTACCCACTGGGCAGGAATGCTGAGAAAAAGGTACTTGGTGACTCAGTTCCCTTCTCTGGATTAAACTTGTTGGTCTGGTCCATGCTAGGCTACTGTTAGCTCTGTTCTATTTCAGCTCCATTTTTATAGGTCAACAACAACCTATATAAAGCTAGAGCTGTTACTTTGAATAACTTCCTTTAAAATCTCTCTCTCTCCTGTGTGCTCTTTCTGGTCTCTGAATATTGGCTGGGTACCCAGATCCTCCTTTCTTCCTTGCCCCTTTCTAAGGACAACTTCTCTGGACTTCTGCCATGATTTCTGATTTGTAATCTCTGCCAGATATTGATCCTCTAATTACTCTTCATATTCCTCAAATCACACCAGATTTTTTTTAAAGCGGGAGGGTGGGGGAAGGAAGTGTTTTCAGTTATAGAAAGCAGCATGTTCCCCAAATGATTGAAACATAGATATTAGCTTTCTACAAATAGGAAGAAGTTTAGTAAAAGTGAGAAATCATAATTATGGCTTTCTTAAGCTCATCTATGGTGACTAGATATGTGTACAGACAAATGATTTAAGCTCGATAAAATGCTATACCAATACCAACGTTGTGATGAGTCACTATGAGGATTAAATAAAATGATGCATACAGCACCACAAATATAGATGTTATTCTTTATATTTCATTTCCATGCATTAAAACAATATACTGTTATGGTAGCACCATGATGTTATAACCTGTGTTTTTCATTTTTTTATTTTTAAATTTTACCTCCACTTGCAATCCAGAATTCCCTTAACTGCTTAGTGGTTTCATGCTTGCACATTAATTTCACTACATTTCTAATTATAGTTTAAATCTTTCCTTATATAAAATAAAAGGCCATCTAGCCCAAAAGAAAAATACATTTACCCTTCTCCTTATGTGGACACTTAACCTGAGAACATGCTAAGTATATAAACTTGAGTCGTTACTTTGTTGACATCTATTCCAGTGTTTTTGTCCCAGGTGCAGGTTTGTTATATAGGAAAACTCTGTGTCCTGGGGGTCTGGTATACAGATTATTTCATTATTGAAATAACAAGCATACTACCCAATAGGTATTTTTGCTGATCCTCTCCCTTCTCCATGCTCACCTAGGCCCTGGTGTCTGTTGTTCCCTTCTTTGTGTCCATGTGTTCTCGTTGTTTAGCTCCCACTTGTAAGTGAGAACGTATAGTATTTGGTTTTCTGTTCTTGTATTACTTTGCTTAAGATAATGGCTTCCAGCTCCATCCATGCTGCAGCAAAAGACAGGATCTCATATGTTTTTGGCTGTGCAGTATTCCATGGTTTATATGTACCACATTTTCTTTATTCAGTCCACCGTCCATGGGCATTTAGGTTGATTCCACATCTTTGCTACTGTTAATAGTGCAATGAAGATACACATTCATGTGTCTCTATGGTAGAACAATTGATATTCATTTGAATAATGGAATTGCTGGGTTGGATGGCAATTCTGCTTTAAGTTCTTTGAGGAATCATCACATCATCTTCCACAATGGCGGAACTAATTTACATTCCCACATGTAGCGTGTAAGTGTTCCTTTCTCTATACAACCTCACCAGCATCTATTTTTTTGACTCTTTCATAATGGCCATTCTGACTGGTATGAGATAGTATACTATTGTAGTTTTGCTTTGCACCTCTCTAATAATTAGTGATGCTGATCATTTTTTCATATGCTTGTTGGCTGATGTATGTCTTCTGTTGAAAAGTGTCTGTTCATATATTTTGCCTGCTTTTTAAAGGGGTTATTTTATGCTTGTTAATTTGTTTAAGTTCCTTACAGATTCTGGATATGAAACCTTTGTTGGATGCATAGTTTGCAAATATTTTCTCCCATTTTGCAGGTTGTTGTTTATTTTGCTGATAGTTCCTTTTGCTATGCAGAAGCCATTTAGTTTAATTAGATCCCATTTGTCAATTTTTATTTTTGTGGCAATTACTTCTGGGGTTTTCATCATGAAATCTTTGCCAGATCCTATGCATAGAATGGTATTTCCTAGGTCATCTTCCAGGGTTTTTATAGTTTTTGGGTTTTTCATTGAACTATTTTGAGTTAATTAACATCTTGAGTTAATTTTTGTATATTTTGCAAGGATAGGTTCCAGCTCCAATCTTCTGCATATGGCTAGCCAGTTATCACAGCATGATTTATTGAAAAAAAATCCTTTCCCCATTGCTTGTTTCTGTTGACTTTGTCAAACAACAAATGGTTTCCAGTATGAAGTATTACCTCTGGGCTGTCTATTCTGTTCCATTGATCTATGTGTATGGTTTCTGTACCAGTTCCATGCTGTTTTAGTTTTTGCAGCCTTGTAGTACAGTTTGAAGTTAGGCAACAGCTTTGTTTTTGGTTAGGATTGCCTTGAATATTTAGGATATTTTTTGGTTTCATTTGAATTTTAAAACAGTTTTTTTGTTTTTTGTTTTTTCAAATTCTGGGGAAGAATGTCACTGGTAGTTTCATAGGTATAGCATTGAATATGTAAATTGCTTTGGGCAGTATAGCCTTTTATTTTATTTTATTTTATTTTTTTTTCTTTTTTCCTTTTTCTCTCCTCCCAGCCATTTTAGTGATATTGATTCTTCCCATCCATGAGCATAAAATGCTTTTCATTGGCTTGTGTCATCTCTAATTTCTCTACTGTTTTGTAATTCTCATTGTAGACATCTTTTACCTCTCTGATTAGTTGTATTCCTAGGTATTTTATTCTTTTTGTGGCAATTCTGAATGGGATTTGGTTTCTGATTTTGCTCTTAACTTAGATACTATTGGTGTATAGGAATGTTATTGACTTTTGTAAATTGGTTTTGTAACCTGAAACTTTGTTGAAGTTGTTTATCAGATCTAGGAGCTTTTGAGCAGTGAATTTGAGGTTTTCTAGATACAGAACAATGTCACCTGCAAAGACGGATACCTTGGTTTCCTCTTTTCCTAATTGGATGCTTTTTATTTCTTTCTCCTACTTGAATGCTCTGGCCAGGACTTCCAATGCTATGGTTAATAGGAGTGGTGAGAGAGGGCATTCTTGTTTTGTTCCAGTTTTCAAGAAGAGTGCTTTCCACTTTTGCCCATTTGGTATTATGTTGGCGGTGGGTTTGTCATAGATAGCTCTTACTATTTTAAAGTATGTTCCTTCAATGCCTAATTTACTGAGAGTTTTTCTTATGAAGAGATGTTGAGTTTTATCAAAAACTTTTTATTCATCTATTGAGATAATCATGTGATTTTGTCTTTTATTCTGTTTATGAGCTGAATTACATTTATTGATTTGCATATATCAAACCAACCTTGTATCCCAGAGATAAAGCCTAATTTATCATGGTGGATTACCTTTTTGATGTGGTGCTGGATTCAGTTTGCCAGTATTTTGTTGAGGATTTTTGCATTTATGTTCATAAAAAATATTAGCCTAAGATTTTCTTTTTTTTTTTTTCTTACTTTTTAATTTTTGGTCTCAGCCAGGTTTTGGTATTAGGATGATGCTGGACTCATAGTTAGGCATGAGTCTCCTTTTTTTAGATTTTTGAACCAGTCTTCGTAGAAATGGGCCCAGCTCTTCTTTATCTATCTGGTAGAATTTGGCTATGAATCTGTCTGGTACTGGGCTTTTTTGGTTGATAGGCTAACTGATTCAATTATGGAACTCATTATTGGTCTGTTCAAGGATTCAGTTTCTTCCTGTTTCAATCTTGGGGGGGGATGGTATGTGTCCAGGAATTTATTCTTTTCTTTTACATTTTCTAGTTTGTGTGCCTTGAGGTATTCATAGTGGTCTCTGAGGGTTTTCTGTATTCCTGTGGTGTCACTGACAACATCCACTTTGTCATTTCTAATTGTATTTATGTGGACCATTTCTCTTTTTCATTATTAGTCTGGATAGTGGTCTAAATATCTTATTAATTTTTCAAAGAACCAATTCCTCAATTTGTTGCTCTTTTGTATGGTTTCTCATGTCTCAGTATACTTCAATGTATCTTTGATTTCGGTTATTTCTTGTCTTCTGCTAGCATTGGGATGGGTTTGCTCTTGTTTCTCTAGTTCTCTAATTTTGATGTTAGGTTGTTAATTTTAGAATGTTCTAACTTTTTTTGTTGGTCTTTTCCTTTCCATATTTAGCACATTTTTGATGTGGGTATTTAGTGCTATATATTTCCCTCTTAACACCACCTTAGCTGTATCCCAGAGATTCTGTATGTTATATCTTTGTTCTCATTAGTTTCAAAGAACTTCTAGTTTCTACCTTAATTTCATTATTTACCCAGAAGTTATTCAGAAGCAAGTTGTTTAATTTTCATATAATTGTATGGTTTTTAGTAATTTTCCTAGTTTGATTTTTATTTTTATTGCACTGTGGTTCCAGAGTGTTGTTGGTATGATTTCTTGTTTTTGGAATTTACTAAGGATTGTTTTACATCTGATTGTGCAGTTAATTTTAGTGTATGTGCCATGTGGCTATCAGAAAAATGTATGTTCTATTGTTTTGGGGTGAAGAGTTCTGAAGATATGTATTAGGTACATTTGATCAACTGTTGAGTTCAGATTCTGAATATCTTTGTAGGTTTGTGCCTGGTAATCTATTTAATACTGTCAGTAGTGAGGTCTCCCACTATTATTGTGTGGGAATCTAAGTCTCTTTATAGGTCTCTAACAACTTGCTTTATGAGTCTGGGTACTCCCGTGTTGGGTATGTACATATTTAGGTTAGTTAGGTCTTCTTGTTGAATTGAAACCTTTAATGTTATGTAATGTCCTTCTTTTTCTTTTTTTTATCTTTATTGGTTTAAAGTCTGTTTTGTCGAAAATTGGTTTATCAACCCCTGCTTTTTTGTGCTTTCCATTTGCTTGCTAGATTTTTCTCCATCCTTTTCTTTTGAGCCTATGAGTATCATTGCATGTGAGATAAGTCTCTTAAAGACAACATATTATTGGGTCTTGCTTCTTTATCCAATCTGCTACTCTGTGCCTTTTGAGGCATTTAGCTCATATGTATTCAGAAGTAGTATTGAAATGTACAGATCTGATCCTGTCACCTTGTTCTTTGCTGCTCACTATGCAGACTTGTTTATGTGGTTGTTTTATTGTGTTATTAGCATGTCTACTTACGTGTGTTTTTGTAGTGGCTAGTATTAGTCTTTTTATATATATATTTAATGCTTCTCTCAGAAACTTGTAAGGAGGTCTGGTGGTAACAATTTTCCTTAGTATTCGCTTGTCTGAAAAAGATCTTATTTCTTCTTTACTTATCAAGCTTAGTTTACCTAGGTATGAAATTCTTGGAAGGAAATTATTTTCTTTAAGAGTGCTAAATATATACACCCAATCTCTTTTGCCTTACAGGGTTTCTTCTGAAAGGTCTGCTGTTAGCTTGATATAGTTCCCTTTTTAGTGACTTAACCTCTTCTCTCTAGCTGCCTTTAATATTTTTTCTTTCATTTTGACCTTGGAGAATCTTATGATTACATGACTTGGGGGATAAACTTTTTGTGTAGATTTTGCAGGGGTTCTCTCCATTTCCTAAATTTTAATTTTGTCTCTCTACAGATATTGAGAAAGTTTTCATGGATGATATCCAAAAATATGTGTTCCAAGTTGCTTGCTTTCTTCCTATCTCTTTCAGTAATGCCAAGATATCATAGATTTGATCCTTTTATAAAATCTCATATTTCTCAAAGGTTTTGTTCATTCCTTTTTACTTGTCTTACTTTACTTTCTTTAACTTCTGTCTGACTGAGTGCGCTTGGAGAACTGGTCTTTGAGTTCTGAGATTATTTCCTCAGATTGGTTTATTATGCTTTCAATACTTGTGATTGTGTGATACAATTCTTCTACTTTTTTTTTTTCAGCTCTATCAGATCAGTTTTGTTCCTTTGTAAAATGGTCACTTCATCTATCAGCTCCTGTATCATTTTATCTTAATTCTCGGGTTCCTTGGATTAGGTTTTGACTTTCTCCTGAACCTCAATTATCTTTATTCATATCCATATTCTGAATTATATTTCTGTCATTTCAGCCAGTTTAGCCTGGTTAAGATCTGTTGCTGCAGAACTAGTGCAGCTGTTTAGAGGAAGGAAGACACTATGGCTTTTTAAGTTGCCAGAATTATTGTGCTGGTTCTTTCTCATCTATATGAGCTGGTGTTCCTTCACTGTGGTGTAATTTGTGAATAGCCAGTAGACTTCTTTTCTGGATGTTTTCAGAGGGCCAAGGGTTTGTGCCTAGTCTTAATTTGTAGCGAAATTCTTGTCCTTAGCTTCACAGAGGTTTATATTAGCAAAGTATTTTTTGTGTTGGAGTTTAGGCTGTAATCTAATAGATGACACTCAAGTGTAGGTGCCAGTAGGTAGGCTCTTGCTCAACCCTATGGCTTTTCTGTATTTCCTCACAATTGCAACCATACTCCTTCTCAATGCTCTAAATGAGTGGTCTCCTCTCCTGTGTGAATGCTGACTATGGATCTCAGCTTGGCACTTCCATCCTGCACACTGCAGCTCTGAAGCCAGCTCAGGTTTTAGGTTCCCTACTCAGATTGGAGGCTGCAGGAGAAGGGACTTTAGCAGTGTTTGTAGCAGGGGCCTTTTGCTTGTCTCTTGGGGCTCCACTTCAGACAAATGCAGAGCTGCTATCCATTGGTGCGATCAGCCTGTGAATGGGGTGGCTGTGATGTAGGCCCAAGCCAGAGTTGGTGGGTGGGTGGGTGGGGGGGGGCATTCTCTCTGGTGTTAAGCAGTGGGGGTGGGTAGGGCAACAGCAGTTTGATGGTGATGTGGTTAAAGCACTCAGGGTCTTTGCTTCTTCCCCCAGTTTCAGATCAGCAAGGGTAGCAACATTGCAGTGGCAGAGGGGATTTTGGTTGCCACTGGGACTTCTACCTCAAAGAAATACAGAACTGCCACTACTGGGATGTTCCTCCATGAGGTATGGTGGCTGTGCTTGTGGCCTGATCTGAGAATACTGCTTGTTGGGAGCAAGAGATAAAGGGCTTGCCAGGAGGAGAGACTGGGCTCCTCCTCATCTGGTGACTGTGGCATACTGAAAGCACAGGCGAAGCCCTCAGGATCTTTGTTTCTTCGCTAGATCAAGGGCAGCAGAGGCAGAACTACTGCAGTCACAGTGAAAGAAGGGCTGACAATTGCCTCTGGGAGGCCTCCACTCACCTCAGGAAACTCAGCCACTACCAGTGGGTATGCTCATCCATGGATGGGGTGACTGATTGGCAGTCCCGAGACAGGGCCCTGCGTGGTGAAGAAGAGGGTTGGAGGTCACAGGAAAGAGAGATTGCATTTCTTTCCATATGGGACTAGAGTGTATTGGAGTTGTCAGTGTAGAAACTAGATCCTTTATTCCATCCCAAACGGTGGTTAGGGTGGTACCACAGCAACTGCAATGGCAAAGGGGTTGGGGGTTGTCTCTGGGATTTCTGCCTCAGAGAAATGCAGGGCTGCCTATGACTGAAGTGTCCAGGCAGGGCAGGGTGGTTGTCAACCTATTCATTTTAAATGGTTCAATTAGTTCATGAGTTAAAACTTATAATATCAGAAAAATTATGTTTTATAACCTAACAAAAATCTAAATATATATAGCATTGTTTAAATTCAGTTAAGAAGAAGGGGAATTCCATTTTCAAAGCCTTGAAATTCTAATTATTTCAAAGTCTATCCATTTAACCACAAGTTGAAAATAAGCTTAATTTTTATAATAATTAGTCTATGAGTTTATAATAAGCCTATAAACGTTTTGATGTACTAAATGGTAGTAATGAATGTCCTATAATATTTGCAAAGAGTGCTCAAGAAATTTTACTTAAATTGTATCATTTGATATCAGCTCAGTTTAAGAATTAACATTTTTGTTTGTCTATTTCTCGGTTGGTTGATTTATTTTCCAGAGACTAGAAGAGAGAATGACATTCAAATTATATTGAAAAAGATATTTGCTGTAATGAGCATATCTGGCACTTACATTCTGGTTTCTAGTTTCCATTCCTCATTAAAAGGAATTAGAGATTTTTAAAGAAGTGGCTAATTGTATGACTAGGTTAAGAAAGGCACATGTGCCAGAAAGTAATAAAGTATACTAAGACGTGTGTATGTGTGTGTGCACACGCGCATGTACGGGCATGTGTGTGTGTCTGAAGGCAGGGTAAAAGGATATAACAGCCAGCATGAAGAGGCTCTCCCTGTCTAAATCTGGGAAAATATGAGCACACACCAAAAGAATGTAGTGGATTACAACCTACTTCCTTGGAGCAGAATGCCAAATAATAAACATAGCAAGAATAATGGAGCTAAAATATAATTATGTAACCATTATAGTAAAAGTATATTCAGGCAAAAAGTATTAATGACTCTCAGATTGGAGGGAAGGGGCAGATTTGAAAATAAAGAGTATATCTACATAGCCTTCAAGTATCTACTCACAAATTCCTTATATCAAGGCTAGTCATTCATGGGTAGAAAATATATTTCTTAGTAGAATTAATTCCCTCAAGAGCATAAGATTTAAATTAGTTATGAAATGCAAGTTAAAACATTTTACATAGGTCTGTAACTATATTTAACATGCTAAAGAATAAATAATGGATATATGATAAGAAATACATTTTATGATACTTCAGGAACACATATAGATAATAAGAAGCAAGGAATTGATTAAACCAAATAGTTGTGCTAATGAAACCTTGACTTCAATTTCAAGGTTACCAGTTTTGTAAGAAGAATCACATAGATTCATTACATTTAGTTAATTTTTCTAAAAGGCGGTACATGCAAGGTTAATGCAACTAATAAGTTGTTTCTTTATATAGAAATTTTCTAGACTAAGCCTGCTATTTCTATATTAATTGGTTTTGTATTAATTTGGTTAAACATGACCAGAAATTGTATCATATAGTTATTTGACATGGAAAGACAAGTTAATAAGGCTCTCCTGGTTTCTGTCTTACCTTTCTTTACTCTTGGTCTCTTAGTAAGCCTTACCTCCCTTTCTTTTGCCTCTAAATATGAGAATGCCTCAAGACTGTTTCAGCCATTATTTTCATTACTCTGGTCTCCTTTTTATTCATCCTCATTCATACATGTCAATTCAGTTAGCACTTGAGAATGATTCATACCTTTCCATTGCCATTTCAACTCTATTTTCTGACGCCCAATCTTGTAGATGCAGTTGCCTATTTAATAGCCCTTCTTTGATCTTCTAAAGGGGTGTCAGTCTCCAATTCTCTTTACTTAAATTGGCTCTTTTGGAAGTGTCTTTATCCCTGTGATTGGTACCACCTCCAACTCTTATTCATTAACTCAGTTTCTGCTATTGAATAGCCTCTGCCTGGTCTGCTCTCACACACCCAGGCACCTCTTCATTCTGTTCTGCACACAGAAGTCTAATAATGCAATCCTCCTCTCCTGATTAAAGTGCTTCAACAGGGTGTCCTTTCTACACTTTACATTTTTGTTTGCTTTGTCAGTGGTCAGTTGGCTGTAAGTGGCTTTTTCTGGGTTCTCTATTCTTTTCCATTGATCTACATGCCTATTTTTATACTAATACCATGCTGTTTCACTAACCATAGCCTTATAGTATAGTTTCAAGTGGGATGATGTGATGCCTCCAGATATTTTTTTTTTTTTTTTTGCTTAGTCTTGCTTTGCTATGCTGCCTCTGTTTTGGTTCCATATACATTTTAGGATTGTTTTTTCTAGTTCTGTAAAGAATGATGATGGTACTTTGAGGGGGAATTGCATTAAATCTGTAGATTGCTTTTTTCAGTATGGTCATTTTCACAATATTGATTCTACCCATCCATGAGCATGGGATGTGTTTCCATTTGTTTGTGTTGTCAATTATTTCTTTCAGTAGTGTTTTGAAGTTTCCCTTATAGGATCTTTTACCTCCTTGGTTAGATATATTTCTAAGTTTTGTTTTGTTTTGTTTTGTTTTGTTTTGTTTTGTTTTGTTTACAGCTATTGTAAAGGAATTGAGTTCTTGATTTGTTTCTCAGCTTGGTCATTGTTGGTGTATAGCAGTACTACTGATTTGTGTACATTGGTTTCGTATCCTGAAACTCAACTGAATTCATTTTATCAGTCTGTTCACAAAATGGTGCTGGGATAATTTTCAAGCCATGTATAGAAGGATAAAACTAGATTCCCATATTTTTCCTTAAAATAAAAATCAACCCAAGATGGACCAAAGACTTACATCTAAGACCTGGAACCATAAAGACTCTAGAAGATAGCATTGGAAAAACTCTTCCAGACATTGACTTAGACAGAGTTCATGATCGAAAACTTAAAACCAACTGCAACAAAAAACAAAAACAAATAGATGGGCCCTAATTAAATTTTAAAAACTTCTGCACAGCAAAAGAAACAATCAGCAGAGTAAACAGACAACCTACAGAGTGGAAGAAAGTATTCACAAACTTTGCATTTAACAAAGGACTAATGTCCAGAATCTATAAGGAATTCAAACAAATCAGCAAGAAAAAACAAATAAATAATCCCATCAAAAAGTGGGCTAAGGACATGAATAGGCAATTTTTAAAAGAAGATATGCAAGTAGCCAACAAACATATGAAAAAATAAATGCTCAACATCACTAATGTTCAGAAAAATGCAAATCAAAACCACAATAAGATACCACCTTAATTCAGCAAGAATGGCCACAATCAAAAAAAAAAAAAAGATATTGGCATGGATGTGGTGAAAAGGGAGCACTTTCACTGCTGGTGGCAATGTAAACTAGTACAACCACTATGGGAAACAGTATGGAGAGATTTCTCAAAGAACTAAAAGTAGAACCATCATTTGATTCAGCAATCTCACTACTGTATATCTACCCAGAGGAAAACAAATCATTATATCAGAAAGACACACACACGGGCATGTTTATAGTAGCACAACTTGCCAATTGCAAAAATATGGAACCAGCCTAAATGCCAATCAACCAATGGGTAGATAAAGAAAATATGGTATATATACACCATGGAATACTACTCAGACATAAAAAGGAATGAAATAATGGCATTAGCAGCAATCTGCATGGAGTTGGAGACCATTATTCTAAGCGAAGTAACCCAGGAATGGAAAACCAAATATCACATGTTCTCACTTATAAATGGGAGCTAAGCTCTAAGACACAAGGTCTAAGAATAATACAATGAACTTTGGGCACTCAGGGGAAGGGTGTGTTAGGGATGGGGGATAAAAGACTATGCATTGGCTAAGGTGCACACTGCTTCAGTGACAGGTGTACTAAAATCTCAGAAATTACCCTTAAAGAACTGATCTATGTAACCAAAAAATAAAAAATAAAATGTTTCAGCAGCTTTCTAATGCTCTCAAGCAGGGTAAAGTTATTCTTATTCCTACCTCCTTCTCTTGTCTCCTCCCTTTTTTTGAATGCCTGTTACTCTCTAAATTTCAGATAATCTCCTTTCTGATTAATGCTGCATAATTCCATGGTCCTTTCCCAACATGGTGCATTTTTTTCTCATGCAGCTCTGTCTTGCTAAAATTTCCTTTTGTCTTCACCTAGCAAAATTCTAATGTCTGCAGATATCAAGTTTAAGCATCACGACCTCAGCCTTAAAAATCCTTTCCCAACCACCTTAAAATGAAGACCAACTCGCTTTACATTCTCCAACCATTATATATCTTTCCTTTACAGAACTTACACAAAATCAGCTTAACATATGTGATGATATGATAATCTTTATTTTTTAAAAATCCTCTAGATTCTAAACTCCATGAGAACAACAACAAAAAAAGAAGTCTGTTTTTAATCACCATTGCATCTTCACACACAACAGGGTGTTTAGCACACGTTAGGTACTCCATAAGTACCTACTGAGTAAATGAATGATTGAATGATCTATATCCCTTTCCTAAGCAGTCAACCTCATTTACATATGTATTAGAAGGAGGACCAAACTGAGAAAGGATATGAAAACAGGTGGGATATCTGGCAGAAAGAATATTGCTAGAAGCATTGAATTACACTGAATTGAAAATCATCAGATTTTATTTCCACAAAAATAATATTCCCCAAAATCCTCCTTTCACAAGCGAAGAAACTATGAGGCACTGGCCCGACTGCTTGTGCAGTCATAATAAGATTTGCTTTCAGAAATCTGTAATAATCTAAAAGGTGATAGGCACTGTGCTGTTTGTATGCCAAATATAATTGAATTCTCCTAACCAATTGTCCTTAACTACGGATCAGAAAACTGTAGCTTAAAGGGTTACACAACTAGCAGTATTATACTGCTATTAAACAGCATCCTGCTTATATTTGCCTCTATCCAAAATCATGCTCTTAAAACTACCCTAAAATGTTAATTCTATTCATGTAATTCTTCTTCATTTTCTTCAGGTGTCTCCTAAAATATAAACCCATTTTATCACTTATTGTCTCATTCAGACATTGCATTTTTCACCCACCCCACATCTAAATACAGTTTTCATTTATTTTCTCACTCAACTCTTGAGTCTGTGTCTTCTGGGACCCAATTTCATTATAAAACTCATTCTCCTATAGTATTAGCCTCTTCATAGTACTCTAATTTACTGAAACTTGAGTCTTCCTAGTGGATATTCCTGTTATCTGCAGTCTATGGAGTGGAGGTTTCCCTTTCCTCACTTAACTGTCTTTTTGTATGACAGACAGAAAAAGGGGAGAGACAGACATAGAGACAGAGAGAGACAGAGAGACCAGATTCTGAGTTGCAGTGGAAAGAGTAATCGAGTTATCTTTTTATTCTGGAAAGGACTCTCCAGTGGAACTTAATACCAATAATATTTGGTTGAACTCCATCCAATTTAATCAAGTTTAAATATTGTATAAAAAAAAAGAAGGTAGTGAAATGGTATAGGTAGAAGGGATTTTGGGATTCATTTTGTCAGCTTTTCAGTTTTCCACATGAGGAGATTGAGCTCCAAAAAAAACCTGATACCTGGCAAGATTAAATAAGTAATCAATGGCAGAGCTAGGACTAAACTTTACATGTGCCAACTAGTAACATGTTAAAATAATATTGAGACTTTAAAAAACTCAAGTTAGATTAAACATTTAATAACTTCTATCTTGCATATCTTCTCTCTTTAACCAAACTTTCTTCACATGATTTTTTTTTAGAACTCTAGTTCGTTTATTTGCCTCTTACGGTAAAAATAAAATCAGAATTCCAGAGTAGTCTGTGATCTTGGAAAAGCCTTTTTTTTTTTTAATTGCATTTTAGGTTTGGGGGTACATGTGAAGAACATGGAAGATTGTTGCATAGGTACACACATGGCAGTGTGATTTGCTGCCTTCCTCCCCCATCACCTATATCTGGCATTTCTCCCCATGCTATCTCTCCCTAACTCCCCACCCCTCATTGTCCCTCCCCCTATTTCCCCATGACAGACCCCAGTGTGTGATGCTCCCCCTCCCTGTGTCCATGTGTTCTCATTGTTCAACACCCACCTATGAGTGAGAACATGCGGTGTTTGATTTTCTGTTCTTGTGTCGGTTTGCTGAGAATGATAGTTTCCAGGTTCATCCATGTCCCTACAAAGGACACCAACTCATCGTTTTTGATGGCTGCATAATATTCCATAGTGTATATGTGCCACATTTGCCCTGTCTGGTCTATCATTGATGGGCATTTGGGTTGGTTCCAGGTCTTTGCTATTGTAAACAGTGCTGCAATGAACATTCGTGTGCATGTGTCCTTATAGTAGAATGATTTATAATCCTTTGGATATATACCCAGTAATGGGATTGCTGGGTCAAATGGAATTTCTATTTCCAGGTCCTTGAGGAATTGCCACACTGTCTTCCACAATGGTTCACAGTTAGGAAGAATCAATATCGTGAAAATGGCCATACTGCCCAAAGTAATTTACAGATTCAATGCTATCCCCATCAAGCTACCAATGACCTTCTTCACAGAACTGGAGAAAACCACCTTAAACTTCATATGGAACCAAAAGAGAGCCCGCATAGCCAAGTCAATTCTAAGCAAAAACAACAAAGTGGGAGGCATCACACTCCTGGACTTCAAACTATACTACAAGGCTACAGTAATCAAAACAGCATGGTACTGGTACCAAAACAGAGATATAGACCAATGGAACAGAACAGAGGCCTTGGAGGCAACACAACACATCTACAATCATCAGATCTTTGACAAAGCCTGACAAAAACAAGCAATGGGGAAAGGATTCCCTGTTTAATAAATGGTGTTGGGAAAACTGGCTAGCCATGTGCAGAAAGCAGAAACTGGACCCCTTCCTGACACCTTACACTAAAATTAACTCCAGATGGATTAAAGACTTAAACATAAGACCTGACACCATAAAAACCCTAGAAGAAAATCTAGGCAAAACCATTCAGGACATAGGTGTAGGCAAGGACTTCATGACCAAAACACCAAAAGCATTGGCAACAAAAGCCAAAATAGACAAATGGGACCTAATCAAACTCCACAGCTTCTGCATGGCAAAAGAAACAGTCATTAGAGTGAACTGACAACCAACAGAATGGGAGAAAATTTATGCAGTCTACCCATCTGACAAAGGGCTGATATCCAGAATCTACAAAGAACTAAAACAGATTTACAAGAAAAAAACAAACAAGCCCATTCAAAAGTGGGCGAAGGATATGAACAGACACTTTTCAAAACAAGACATACATGAGGACAACAAACATATGAAAAAATGCTCATCATCACTGGTCATTAGAGAAATGCAAATCAAAACTACATTGAGATATCATTTCAAGCCAGTTAGAATGGCGATCATTAAAAAATCTGGAGACAACAGATGCTGGAGAGGATGTGGAGAAATAGGAACACTTTTAGACTGTTGGTAGGAGTGTAAATTAGTTCATATGATGATTTTTAAAAAATAAATAGGTTAGTTTAGTGAAGGTTCATGACACCATCACTTGTGAGATCTAAGACCTATCATTATGTAAATTTTCATATTCTCAAAGAGACACAGACTGATTTTTTGTTGTTGTTGATTTTTACTCTGAATTATCTCAGTATTTAATTAGAGCCACAGAATAATTACATATTTGACTGTGTTTTCAAAAATGATTCAGAATTTGTAAAGACGATAATCTCACTGGGTATAGAAACATAGACATATTCTTCTTAGTATACTATAACAAAAACTAAACAAAAAGTAAACCCTGGCATAACTTAAGTTTGCCATATAGTCTTATACATTTTCATTTCACAAATGAGTTGCATATTTCCAACTTCATATTTGTTAGAAAAACATAGAGTAACATATATTATTTTAAAATATGATTAGTAAATTGTTTTTCATGGGTAGTTACTGGTCATACTAAATATTCATATGTTTTGTCCATTCTTTCATGTGATTACTTTTGACATAAAATAGATGAATAAAATTTGAGAAAGCCTACTGGCCACATGGCCATTGAATATGTAAACTTGGTTTCCGTTTTAATCAACTCTAATGAAATTACTGACCATAGCCTGGAAGAGTTGAAAATTACAGGGTTTATGTTGTGATGGGGGATTTTTAATACAGAATATTGACTTATTTAAGCCTTGTCTATTGAGAGGGTTCAGTTTGACAATCGATGGTGCTAGTATCATTGACATATTTTATTGTACACACATTTATAGAGCTTTTCCTATAATTTAGTCAGAGTTCTAAATGCTAAGGAGATAAAGTGACACAAGACACGGTCCCTGCCCTCATAAAGCTCACAGCCTAATAGCTAAGCCAAAATAGCAACCCAACAAGGACCATAGAGGTTAACACATGCTCTAAGAGTAAATGTCCCAAGACACTGAAAGAACCTGAAGGGATATAGAATTTAGCATGTAAGGAAGAGGAAGAGATATAAGGTAGAGGATGTTGAGAAGAAACGCAAAGGATTCAATTAACTCAGACTCTGTCACTATTTAATGGCATGTAATCTGCTAGGGAGGTTCCAATATCACCTGTAACAGGCAGTGTAACAAGCCTGACAGCTGATAAAAAAAAAGTGGTCTCCTGGAAACTGCAATTTAGCAAGAACTTCTCTTTAATTCAGTCCTCTTGGCTGTGAGTTGAATTAACTAAAAGATAGCATGGTAAGGAACGGCTTCACTACTGCATGTGTGAATTTTTTCACAGATAAAATTGTATCAGATAAAATTTTCACAGAAAAGAAATGTTTTACAGACAAGACCTAAGACCATGCATTTTTTTTTAGCTTCTACACAACTCCGTAAAAAATCTGAGAAATGGTAAATGTTCAATAAATTTGTTAAAATAAAACATCATTGCCAAGTAGAATTTTTTTTAGCTCTGACCAGTCTTAGCCAAACATGTGAGCATAAGTCTCTCTTCTTCCATAAATGACAGTTGGAGACAGTTTAGTGAACTGACTCAAAGAAAGGGATAATATTGTCACTGAGGAGAATGGCTCTGCGTTGTTGTTGTTGTTGTTTTGTTTTTTATATTTGACAATACCTAAAATAATACTTGAGTAAAAATGTCTGGATTCAAGTGTCTATGGTATTAGCCCAGGCGAAAATATTTTACATAATTATTTTTCTAAAAGAAAAATGGATATCTGGGGAAACTTCAAACAGTTGTTGGAAACATGGAATTAAAAGGTAAAAATAAAAATACAAACTTTAGATATCAACACAAGCTCTATTAATTTTGACACTTTTGTAAGTGAGGATACTAGACATTTAGCTCATCCCTAAAGACTTGAGGGTCTTAGGAATTTAACCATGTCAATGTAGTCTTTTTTTACGTTATCAACTGAAGAAAAATAAATGCCCTTCACAGACTTTTTTTTTTAAGATTGAGAAACAGAAGTAAGAAGGGCCTAATCATGACTTAAAGGTGAATGCCTAATACGGTTTGGATCTGTGTCCTCAGTCAAATCTTATGCCAATTTGTAATTCCCAGTGTTGGAGGAGGGGCCTGGTATGAGGTGATTGGATCATGGTGGCAGATTTCCCCCTTGCTGTTCTTGTGTTAGTGAGTGAGTTCTCATGAGATTTGGTTGTTTGTAAAGTGAGTAGCACCTTCCCCTTCTCTCCCTCATCCTCCTGCTCTAGCCATGTAAGATGTGCCTCCTTCCTCTTTGCCTTCCACCATTGTAAGTATCCTGAAGCCTCCCCAGTGATGATTCCTATGCAGCTTGTGTAACTGTGAGACAATTAAACCTCTTTTCTTGGTATTTCTTTACAGCAGTGAGAGAACAAACTAATATAGAAAATTGGTACCAGGAGTGTTGGATTGCTATAAAGATATCTGAAAACATGGAAGCGACTTTGGAACTGAGTAATGAGCATAGGTTGGAACAGTTTGGAGGACTCAGAAGAAGACAGGAAAATGAGGGAAAGTTTGGAACTTCCTAGAGACTTGTTAAATTGTTTTGACCAAAATGCTGGTAGTGATATGGACAGTAAAGTCCAGGCTGAGGAGGTCTCAGATAGAGATGAGGAACTTATTGGGAACTGGAGCCAAGGTTATTTTTGTTATGCATGAGCAAAGAGATGATATGAAACTGGAATTTATATTTAAAAAGGAAGCAGAGTGTAAAAGTTTGGGAAATTTGCAGCTAAGCCATGGGGTAAAAAGGGAAAACCCATTTTCTCCAGTAGGAGTTCAACCCAGCTGCAGAAGTTTGTGTAAGTAAAGAGGAACCAAACGTTGATAGCCAAGGTAATGGTAAAAATGCTTCAAAGGCATTACAAAGACCTTTGAGGCAGCCCCTCTCATCACAGGCCCAAAGGTTTAGTAGGAAAGAATGGTTTTGTGGGCCTAGTCCAGTGCCCTGTTACTCTGTGCGCCTCAGGACATAATGTTCTGCATTATGGACACTCCTGCTCTAGCCATGGCTAAAAGATGTCAAGGTACAGCTTGGACCATGACTTTAGAGGGAGCAAGCCCCAAGTCTTGGAGACTCCCATATGGTGATGGGCCTTTGTGTGCACAGAGAGCAAGTGTTGAGGCTTGCTTTCTGTGCACCTGCAGGCCCATCACCACATGGAAGCCACCAAGTCTTGAGGCATGCACCCTTTGAGGCTCCACCTAGATTTCAGAGGATGTATGGAAATGCCTGGATATCCAAGCAGAAGTGTGCTGCAGCAGCTGAGCCCTCATGGAGAACCTCTACTAGGGAAGGGCAGAGGGGAAAGGTGGGATTGGAGCACTGAATCAGAGTGTCCACTGGGGCACTGCATAATGGAGCTGTGAGAAGACAGCCATCATCTTCCAGATCCCAGAATGATAAATCCACCAACAGCTTGCAACATGCACCTGGAAAACATGTAGGCACTCAATGCCAGCCCATGAAAGCAGCTTTGGGGGCTGTACCATGCAGAGCCAAAGGGGGTGGAGCTGCCCAAGGCCTTGGCAACCCACCCTTTCCTCAGTTTGGCTTGGATGTGAGACATGGAGTCAAAGAGGATTATTTGGAAGTTTAAGATTTAATGACTGCTCTGCTGGGTTTTGAACTTGCATGGGGCTTTAGCACCTTTGTTTTGGCTGATTTCTCCCTCTCAGAATGGGTGCATTTACCCAATGCCTGTAGCTCCATTGTATCTTGGGAGTAACTAATTTAATTTTGATTTTACAGGCTCATAGGTGGAATGAATCTGCTTTGTCTTTGATGAGATGACTATGGACTTTTCAGTTAATGCTGAAATGAGTTAAGACTTGGGGGGCTGTTGAGAAAAAAGGATTCTCTTTTAAAATGTGAGAAGGACATGAGATTTTCGAGGAGCCACTGGCAGAATGATGTGGTTTGGATTTGTGTCCCTGCCCAAACCTCACATTGAATTGCAATCCCCAGTGTTGGAAGAGAGGCCTGGTGGGAGGTCATTGTACCATGAGTGAGGATTTCCTTCTTGCTTTTCTCATTACACTAAGTGAGAGTTCTCATGAGATCTGACTATTTATATTATGTGTAGCCCTTCCCCCTTGCTCACTATCTTTCTCCTGTTCCAGCCATGCAAAATGTGCCTCCTCCAAGTTAGTATGAGCCTATATTGGTGCAAACAATTTTCAGAAGCAAGCATAGTTTTTCTTTCTTTTTTCTTTTTTTTTTTTTTTGAGAAAGGGTCTCACTTTGTTACTCAGACTGCAGTGCAGTGGCACAATCTCAGCTCACTGCAGCCTCAGCATTTTAGGCTTAAGTGATTCTCCTGCCTCAGCCCCTCAAGTACCTGGGACTATAAGCTCATGCCATTATGCCTGGCTAACGTTTTGTGTTTTTTGTAGAGAGGAGCTTTCACCATGTTACCCAGACTGGGCTCAAACTCCTGAGCTCAAGGGATCTTCCTGCCTCAGCATCCCAAAGTGCTGAGATTACAGGCATGAACCACCTTGCCTGGCCAGTTTTTTCATGATATGCATTTTCCATGAAATTTTTGAAGACCTCTCCTATTTCATCACCAACTAATATTTAGATTCTATTATCCTTTTGATATCTTTCTTATACTTCCATTGTTTTCACTTGTATTGCTAGGATCAAATATATATATTCATACAAAATATATTTAAAAATATATCCTTTTGTGGTTTCGTAGGTGCATGAAAATGTCATTTTGTTGGCTAATGGACTTGGATAAAGCCTTGGGCCTTATAATTTTATTTCATTTTCAATTCATTTCCATCTACAAACATGAAATAATTATTTCTTCACATATTGTTAATAAGTTATTGATGCATTTTCTACGAGCTTAGATTTATTATGGAAATTATTTTTTTATCAAAAGAGACTTACAAGACAATTTGGCCAAACAACTTATTTTACCTGTGAGGAAATTAGAACCTACAAAATGCTGTCATTTAGTCCAGATTCCTATAGTTAGAATATATCTGAAATAAGAAAGATTTCTGCACCCACTGTGCCTATGAACCTGCCACTATAGCTATATTTATATAAGCCAACTGCAGTTTCCTTTCTTTAAAATATGTTCAATCAATTCTGCTATAGCGGTTATTTTGAAAACACAAATTTGTTCCAACACAATTGACATTTTAGAAACAATTTGGGCATAATAGTAGTTTCGTGGTTGTTTATGCATGATTTTTTTCCATGAGAAGTACTCTTTGGTGCAAAAATTGCCACCCAGTTGAAATGAGCCACATAGGAATACAATCATATACCACATAACAATGTTTAGGTCAATGATAGACTGCATATATGAGAGTGGTCCCATAAGATCATAATGCCATATTTTTACTGTACCTTTTCTATTTTTAGATATGTTTAAATAAACAAACACTTAGCATTGTATTACCATCACTTACAGTATTCAGTACAGTAGCATGTTTACAGGTTTGTAGCCTAGGAGCAATAGGCTGGTATAGCCTGGGTCTAGCAGGCTATACCATCTAGGTTTGTGTAAGTATACTCTATGATGTTTGCACAGGGACAAAACTACCTAACAACACATTTCTCAGAATATAGTCCTGTCATTAAGCAATGCATGACTGCACATAAAATGCATACATCTTAAACATCTGCCAGCTACCTCAGTCCACCATATATTTTATAAACCACACCCATTGAGGTAGACAGAATAGGCCCCCAAAATGTCCATCCCCTGATCCTTGGAACCTGTGAATATTAGGTTACATGGTGAAAGGACTTCATAGGTTTAATGGAAGTTACTAATTATTAACCTAAGTAAAAAATGATTATTCTGGGTTATCCAATGGGCCTAATCTAATCACATGAGCCCTTAGAACTGTCTCTGACTAGAGCAAAAGATATGAAACAGAAGGAGAGTTCCCAAGCATTGGAATGGTTTGACACACAGTTACTGGTTCTGAGATGCAGCAACCACATGCATAGACTAGTGAGAGACTTGTAGGATCTAAGGAAGTCTTCCTCTAATAGCTAATTGGAGAATTGGGACTTCAGTCTGTATCCCTCAAGAAATGGCTTCTGCAACAACAATCAGATGAGCTTGGAAGTGGATTGAATCTTGCCCAGAGCCTCCTGTCGTGAAAACAGCCCTGCCAACACTTTGATTTTGAAACCTGAAGCAGAAAACCAGCTGAATTACACTATGCCCAGACTTCTGACTCATGGAAACTGCCAAATCTGTGATAATTTGTTCTGGTAGCAAGGAAAAACTAATATAGGTGTGATAAGTTTTCATTCAATTTCATATTATTCTTCTTGTGGCATTTCACAATCACTTGCAAACTGCAACCTTTCTAATGCCCACTTTCACAAGCAAACTCCAGAGATTTTTAAATATAAAATGTCAAATGTCAAATTTATTGAATATTTGTCTATATCTTAATAATTAAACACATATACAACTTTGACATCATTTTTTTTAATCTATTTTTGTGTGTCACGGATAAAGTTTTTCAGTGTTGTGCCACATTTTTCCTGTAAGCCTAGTGGTTTTTATTGCACAATTTTGCCTAGCATGATTAGTTTTAAGAATGTGTACATTTTGGTATCTCTCTCTCTCTCTTTCTCTCTCCCTCTCTCTCTATCTATCTATATTTATATATATCTATATATATTCCTCTTGTAGTTTGTTTTAGGAGATAAACAATTTGGTATTTTGTAATTGTTCCTTAATATCAACATGACTAGAGGTCAGAGGCTAGAGAAGAACATAGCATGTAATTGAGGGCGGGGAGAGAGAGAGAGAGAGACATTTCCTTCACATCTCTCTATAATGTTATGGAGCCATTTTCATAATATTATACATTGCAATTGTTATATGTAGCAATTATGCATGCAATTGTTGCTTAGTTTATGTTGTAATGTTCTGGGTTCTACCTCTTATGTCTGGGAAATGGGTCTGTTGGATACAATCTGACTTTATACAGTATTGATTAGTTTAATGACATAATTACTCATAAAATGTCTCTTGCTTCTAGAGCTTCATAGATGCTTCTCCTTTGAAGCAATATTATTGCTCTCTACTTCTTCTTAGGGGAAGCTATAAGAGTTAGGTGTCTTCCCTAGGCTTTCATAATATCTATCCATTTAAAGATTCAACTCAACACTGTATATTAATTGCCCATGTGTTTTCCTAAATCCCTGTTGGATTATAAGATTTAAGAAGACAGATGCCACATCTATTTTATTTTTTCTTATTAGTGTATCAACACTCTGGCTTTTGCTTAACACATAAAACTATACAATCAATATTTGTTTAATGAAAATACAATAAATGATTAAAAATATAAGGGATAGTTCGACCCTATGTGTATTCCTGTCTTCTCACAATGTGTATGCCCGTTCTTTTAACTACTAGAATAATTTATGTCAATATTTCTTTCTATGTATATTTTAGATTTCTTTCACCAAAATGTCCATCTAACCCCAGTAGTAGTTATATGAGAGACTTCAGACTGTGACATGGAGCAAAATATTTGTAGCGATATAGAACATAAAATTGTTTCTTAACTCTTTAGGTGAGTTTCCAAGTATACTATTTCCTAAAACTTTATAATTGGTGGTCATTGTTTAAAGATAAAATTAGCTCTGTAATTTGGCTTAGCAGGTCTTCTAAGGTGCCTATAATGATATGAGACAGACAAGCTTCAATTTATGAGCACTCTAGACAGGATAGCTTACTCAACCTGCAAATTGCTTGCAAAATATATGAAATGTTTACAGCTCTAGATGAAAATACTATATTAAAATGTTTCTGGGGTCACATTAAAAATGATTGAGTGGTTTCAAAACTCTGTTCGTCTTGTAGTTTGTTTCAGGAGAGAGAAAGTCAGATAAACAGTTTGGTATTTTGCAATTGTTCCTTAGTATCAACATGACTAGAGGCCAGAGGCTAGAGAAAAACATAGCATATAATTGAAAACGGAATAGTCCAATCTTTACACATCCATAGCAACTATATTCTTTAAAAAATTTCTATGCAAGTAGATGACAGTTAATCATAGTTGTATGAATTCTATACTCAGAGAGTAACAAATTCAGAACTGTGTGAGCAAAGAGTACAAATGAAAGGAGACTAACAGAAGTAACCCCTATCTTTATGGAATTTATAATCTAGTTAGTAGATAACAAAATAATAATCTGCACAGAAGAATAGCCTGGGGGAAGAACAAGGCATGACAAGGCGCTAAACAGTGTGACACAGATGCAGAAGCTGGATTCAAAATTCTGTATTTGAGAGAGAGAACGAGAACACTGAGGACAGGAATAGGCAAAAAGATCACTCTGCTAGGAGATCTCTTTGCTCAGATAAAAACCATGAAGCCAATGGTTTGTGACTTGGGCAACTGTTCACTGGGAATCCAAATGAGTCTGCCAGCTTAGTTTGCACACACCGAACAACCAGCAGCTCATAAAAAACTTTCAGCCATTGCTGACCTTGATTAGAATTGAGGCTGGAGCCAAAGAAAAAAAAAAGTGATGTTTCTGTGTTCCAATTCCCTATTCCATTCATTCTCTCTGGATCCTGGTTGTGGGCTAAGCTCTGCTTAACCACAGAGTGCAAGAAATAGATGCAGCCTTTTAGGTATGTGATAACAACAATCATAAATAAGGACAAACACACATATACCTGCAAGCAAATACAGGAGCACAGATGGTACAGAAGAATCTTTCTATAGGTCTTGAGCCAGACCCCATTACACTCTGTTTCATATAATGGCCCTGTGTGGTAACTGTGGACCATCGCACTGCACAGATGGAAGAGAGAGTTAGAGGGCTATTGAACATGTGAATTTTCCCAGTGTGTCACAATTACAGAAACATCTGTGCTAAATATTTTCAAGCTGATCCACTATAAAAATTGGCAATGTTCAACAGCACTCAATGTCTTCCCTTTCCGTAGTGGGAAGGCAGTCTAATGATTGCATTTGGGACTACAGCATAAGGCATGTACCTATGCAGACTGCTTGCTGTTTAAAGGGGCCCTCATTTGCATTATGCTGTTTGTAATGTTCTTTCTTTATCCCTTCTCCTTTCTTTTTTGCTTGCAAATGTAAACTGAAAGGAAAATCAAACCATTTGCTGCACTTGTCATTGAAATATTTCCCAGGGCTCAGTTAGTGGAATGACCTGGGCAGGGGCGAAAAAGAAGAGAGCAATAATGTCTCTTGCCATAAATTGCAGACTGTGCTGCCCGTTAATTTTGATTATATTGAAAGGAATGATTGGCTACATCTACACTTACTCACAAACATGTAACTTAATTCTAGGAATTTACTAAGGAATACAAACTTCATAGCATTTTTAATATATATGACTTTTACCTTCAAGAAGCTTGCAATCTTAGCCAGTGCCTTGTAAATTTACTGTACATATAAATTGCATGAGTTTCTTGCAGAATGAAGATTCTGATTCAGTAGATCTGGGATGAAACCCAGGAGTCTACATTTCTAACAAGCTCCCAGGCGGTACTCATGCTGTTGGTTCAGAAACTACATTTTGCATGGCAACGTTCTGGGCTCCAATAATGTAAGATAAAAATAGTAAATGCATCATTTGCTCTTTTCACTGGCCTGAAATTTCAAATGTTCTGTTAAAATAATTAATTGGGAGGCCATAAGGCTGAGGTGACTCCACTATCTTGGGTTTCTACATAAGCCAACCAAAACCCAACTCAGTGTAAATGGAAACTGCCAACTAACCTCTAACTAGAGATAAGGTTAGAAACAATAACGCTTTTCTGGGTCAAAGATGGTGAGAGGTTAACCTTGGTAGAGTCAGAAAAGAACAAAAGTATAGTAGAGAAAGGTAAACTGGGCAGGATTTGGGGACTCATTAGAAAGCATAAAGATGGATAAGACTTGAGTTTTTCAGATGGAGTTTCTAGGAGTATGGTGGTATGATTCTTAAAATATATTGAAGGTAGGAGAATAGACAGATCCTAGGTACTGAAATGCCCTAGTATCATCCTGAAACTAGAGCCTGAAAGAGACTCATGTGGATGAAAAATCTGATATCCACACCAGATCAAAGGAAGACCAGGACATGTTATTAGGAATATATCCATATGTGTATAGGTAAGTATAAAATAGAGCAGTTAAATGAAAGAAAATAAATGATCCTACTGATGAGATGTACTGACGAGACAGGAGGAAAACAACAACAACAACAACAAAATTCTTAGTGGTAGCAGAATATTACAAACGTGTAAGGTACGTGAAAGCAGGTAAGCAGAAGATTGAAGAGTTGGTGATGGGTTGAGGCAGTGGCAGATCCAGATGTAGGATAGCCATTTTGTTGATAGAACATACCAAGAGGCATATCTTAATGCTGTATGAGCATAGCTGGAATTATTACTTCGAAAGACTGTTTAATTTAAGTGGCTACATCATTGCTGAGGTTTCTACCCTCACCTTCCAAACCACCCTTTCTACTGCATTGTTACTGACTAGAGAGAGAATATTCATGACATTGGATATTATGTAAAATGTATGTTTTGCTTTTTTGAGTAACATGATTTATAATTTATCTGGATCTCCTTATTTATTTTCCTAAATAGAGAAAATACACTATGTTTAGTTATCCCTATCTCCCTGGTTAATTCAATTTTTTCCTTTCACTTTCCCTTGTACCCCCCATTGTCATTAAGTATAAGCATCTATTTAAGAAGAAGAAAACTCTACAATAGAAACTGACAAAATTCTCTCCTAGAATTGTAACGTGACTAAATCCCGACTTCACCATAAAAATAAATGTTTAAAATGATTATATTGCACTGAATAATACCATACCAATTATTCACTACAGAAAGATCCATATAATATGAAGAATACCAACCAGGTAAAAAGCACTTCCTATATATACTAAACACAATGCTAGCTGTTAATAAATCTAAAATCATTTTCTGTTGTTATAGCTTAGAGAAGTAGATATTTTACCCTATTTTACAGTTGGGAAAACAAAGCATCACAAAGCTTGAGTAGCACAGCTATTAAACCAAAGAACCAGGACTCAAATGAAATCTTTCTCATGCTCTATCTCTAATTCTTTCCACTATACTGTAACAAAGACCTCTTATTTTATAGGAAGCAGTACAGAGGAATTCTGTACTCTACTGATGGCTCTGAAAGATAGTAATGTTTCCTTTAACAACAGCAGAGTGTAAACGGAGCAAGTTGGTTACCACTACTGGTGGACAACATAGGTCCATATCGTACAAGCACATACACTGGAAAGTAAATGGCAGTATAGCATCACTCTTCTGATGCAAATTCTATGCCTTTTCTGTTTGTAAATAAAGAAGATAATGAGAAGCATCTAATGCACAGCAATTTAATGACAAATTTTCAGTTGGATCCCTGGAGACATAAGTACTATAAGGTAGGCAAAAATAAAATCCTGTTCTGGAGTAATTACAACCACTAATATGAAATACTACACCCACAATTAGAGAGAACTTCACAAAAGGTTACCTCCTCTTTTGCTAAAGGCTTGTCAAAGAGGAGAGGCTTTTTTGATTCAATAGGCCATATTGAAGCAGTGCTCCAAAAGTGAATGCTCTAATTTCATTCATATTTTTTGGTTTAAAATAACCACAGTCTGTATTCTTATATATATTAAGAAATAGAATGTGTTGAAATGTAGAGTTCATAGTTGAGGTCTAATGTTGAGAAAACATATATAAAATAATTTTGAAACTATAATCTCCTCTACAGATAAAAGAATATCTATGAATATTATATCATTCACCATGATATGCCTCCATTATTATTACCCCTATACTCTTAAGGAGTTGAAAATGAGCGTAAAAAATTGGTTCCATTAACTTTCCATTTGTTTCATTAGGAATTAATGAAAGGAAAAAGATGAATAGCTGAAATCAAAGACATTTTAGAATTTGAGATCATGGAAGCAAATTATGACTTTACAGCTTTTTGTAGTGGAGGTTTCAAAGAAAGGAAGAATCTGACAGTAGTTAAAATGGTAAAAACAGATTTTATTTAGGAATTTTACAATATGGGAAAGGAGACCTCAGAATAGAGCTGGGCTTAATTCTTAATAGGGCAAGAACAAGGCGGGATTTGTAATCAAGGAGCAGGGTGGTGGATGGGTGAATGGAAAATTACTAAAAGGAGACATCAACAGTAGCAGGATTTTGGCTAAACTCACCTAGCAGGATTCTTACTGAAGGCCGGCAGGGTGATCCGCTATCATCTAGGGGATGTTACAAGATGAAGAATTTGATCAGATACCAGACGTGATCAGAGAGTAAGGGTAGAGAATTTCTTAAAACCTGACTTAGCAGGATTTTTACTAAAAGTGGGAGGCAAGGGAAGGACTCAGACGAAAACCTGAGATTGAGACCTAGTCAAAAAAAGGGCTCAGAAGGGCCTGACTAAAGTTTGTCAAAGTTGAAGAATGTCAGAGTTAAATGGATTGAAGAAACTTGACACCTGCTGGTAGATAAAAATCAGCAGTGTGGATAATGCAGTGAGCAGATAGGAAGGAAGAGGTTAGAAAAAGTAGTGACCAATACAATTAGATGGACAGAAAAGCTTTGTTTAAGACATCAATAAATTATAGTGTAAGAATTGGTTTTGTAAGTTTAACCATCAATTTAAAAAGAGCAGGCATACAATATTTTAAAACTCACTTACTGTAAGGTAATCAGGAACTATAATAAAATTTAGATTTTAGAATTTAACAGACTTGTCTATTAGTCTGTGGTGCACTTAGTGAATTTGAATGTCATAAACACTGAGCCTCAATTTCCTTGTTTAGAAATTGTTAGGAATAATGTACCTAGCATAGGACCTTTAACATAATTTATGTTCATTTAAGGCCAATTCCTGCCTCTCCCTCAACCCTAACATTGATTTTAAACTTATTATATTGTATACATATTTTTCTAGCTTATTCCAAATAAATTATATACCACTTTGTTTTGTGATAAATTATATATTAATTTGTTCCATAGTACAAAATATGCAATATTCAGCCTACCTTTAAATTTTCTAGAACTTACCTAAGAATCAAATTATAATTTTTAAAATCATGCTGACTGCATTTTCTATCTCAAATTCAGTCTATTATATAGGTTTCTATGTTATAGGTTGGACTTTGTCATTTAAAATTTTAGACACCTATTCTCTCTTTCAATTTTTTCCACTATAAATCTTCAAAGAGTTCTATGCCCTCCTTAGAACACATTCACATGCATATTATTTAAAAAGCATATGTGTACTATAACTTCACTCTGTATAAAGAACTGTGGTTGACAAACCTCAAGGATCAAAATTAAATCTGAACAAGCCTTTGCCACAAGGAACATCCTCAAACTGTTTAACTCTGTATGGGAAAAAGAGAGGTCTTATGTCCTTTTATCTTCAAAAGAATACTTTTGAAAGCAGCTCATTCAGTAGATGTAGAGGAAATAGCTTCTTTTATATCTTTTCTGCCTGATTATATGTTGTTTTACCACAGTAGCCTATTTTGGAAATATGCTTTCGAAGTCCAAGTATTCTTACTCCCATTTAGAAATAAAGATAATTCTAGTTGAAGAAAAAATAGAAATAAGGTTACTTTTTTTATACTCTTAAGAGTCAGGCAAAAATATCATTCAATAGAAGAGATTGAACAATGCTGCACACTCTAATAATTCCAAATGTTAAAACACTCTAAGCAGGGTCTAAGTCCTGATAGATTTATGCCAATCTGGGTTATAGTGGGTTTTTCATTAGAGAGAGCAAATGTCTCATTCTCCACCTAGTGAGTAAGTAGATAGAGTCTGCCCTCCTGAATTTAAAGGGAAATTAATAATTGACACACTACCTTAAGGGTGGAGTGGGGGTTTTGTTTTGTTGAAAAATCAATTCCTCAATCCTCTTAGAATCCCTTGCTCTTCTCTGAACTTTTTGCCTAGTTGTTAACCTCCTTGAGGGTACTGCAGAAATGGAATGGAATCCAATATCGTTAATGGAAGCCTCACTCTCACTAAGACTAAACTACAGAAGATTTTCACCTTCTTACCTAACAATTCAGTGTTTGACTCTCTTGGAAGTCATAGCCAAGTCAATGTTAATACTAAATTTTTCATCTAACACACCATTATTTCAAAGAGGGTAATTAATCAACTAAATGCTCGGATGTATGTGAATTTATGTGGTTAAGAGACATGGTTACATCTAAGTTTTATGATTTATGTGCCTAAAATACCATAATCTTTATGCACAAACAAATGTTTACGAAAGGAAGAAGAAGAACAATTACTTTATTTTTAAACCAGTACACCAATCCCTGGTGAACAGCCATCTTCTAATACCTGTCTCCAAGTTTTTCTTTTTCTACCAAATATCACCACTGCCAGCTTGTCAAATGATGCAACTTTTGCTTCCCCATGGCAACAGATCCCTGCCCTGAGTGACAGGATTTCCATATTGACAACTGGAAAATGTCCCAAATAACTCTGAGAAGCACCTGGAGTTTAATTTCCCATCTTAACATCCAGAAGGAGTCTTTTTAAATATTTCTCACATGTTAAAGTGAGGTTATTTATATACCACACAACTGATGGTGTGATGACAGCCAAGCTAAGCAGAGAGTATTTGAAAGATTCAATAAACGTAGCTTCCCTGAAAATGGTGCATTAATGTCATTCAAAAGATTTGAATGATCTGCCTAAAATAGCTAGGAATTTTAAGATGTGCTTGCATTAAAAATAGTGATAACATAACAGCACCTAGTCACCTTAACAACAAAAAAGGTAAAAATGGAATAACTTTCTATAAAAGACATCAAGCTTTCTATGTTAAAGTTTAAGTAAATGCCAGAGAACAAGTAAAAAATACATAAGCATTTCTGTCGCAGAATACGTATCTTTTAACAAAAAAGGGAGAACCATATTTCTTTCTCCCTAATAGCAACTTTTAATCACTAAAAATAGCACACGAAAAACATACAAAGTGGAGTGTTTTTGAGTAAGTCTGAATTATAGATAGTGACCTGAATAAGAGCAATGAACATTATTCAAAGCCACGCACATTGGCAGTTCCTGCCAGGAATATAGTAATCCCTCAGTCACTAATTGTGTGGTGTGTGCATGTGTGTGGGTATGCATGCGTGCATGTGCCTATGTGTGTGTAAGTGCACAATTTTATTTGAAAGGCATGATTTTTCTTGACTTAATATAAAATTTACAGTCTTTTTTTGTTCTAGTGTCATAGATTTCTCTCTGAATTCTGCATTAGATATTTCTAAAACTAGAAATTGACAACACTGCAATAGATTTTTAAAAAACTAGAAATTAATGTTCTTTCTTTATGCAATTCTCGTATATGGCACAAAGTTGCTTTTTCTTCCATTTAGCTTTGATGAAAAATTAAGCAATATGCTTTTGCCATATAATAATCTTTACTTTCTTATTCACAACAGCAAAGGCTTTATGGCCATGATTATATTTTGCCCTCAGTTGCTAGACCCAAGGTTAAACTAAAAGTGTTTTTTATTACTTGACACTTCCTGAAGACCTCATTGAAAGGTTTAACAGCATATGTTGACCTCTCACCTCTTCTCCCTTTTTCTTGACTGGGCTTTGAATTCCCGTCATAGAAATTGGTGGGCTGAAGGCAGGGGGATGTAATGTTGAGCCCCTTCACTCATAGATCTCAGTGCTGAGAGGGAGGGCAGATGGCTGAAATCCCAATGAAAAGAGTGGTAACGAAGTGTGTCAACAGCTACTTCTTCTAGCTAGTTCTTCTTGTTGTGCCAAGGAGAAAATAAAATCTAAATTTTCCCAATTATTGTGAGGCACTGATGATATGTGATTTTTCTTTTAACAAATCTTTAGATCTTAGTGAAATTTTCTCATAGTGGCAGATAGTTCAATTCACCTTTTCTTTTCTTAGTAATAGGCATAGGCACTGAGTGCAGAGTGTGGTGCTTCCAGTAGAGTGTCAGGTCTTGATACACCCTTTTCAAAGTGGGAATCGTGGTGAAGCAATGCTCCCACTGAATGATGAACTTAAAGAACAGAAGCTCAACAGAGGAAGAGGGTCCAAACAAAGAGGCTTGGTAAGTGTCTGGTATGCAGGATCCTTTTATGTAACACCAGAGAAATTGCCAGGCTGGGAAGGAAAGACTCTTCTTCAAGCAGCCCTTGGAGGGAAACATGGAGATCTTTTGAATAAAGGAATTAAGGGAAAACAAATTCTTAGGAAAAAAATCTTAAATCTGACCATGGTAGTTTTATGGAAATCACACCCATAAGGCTGGAACAACTGAAGGAGAACTTTTCAAAAACATGTAGAGGTGACATCATTAAGATTGCTGACTAGAGGTTCAGCACTTGGCTACTCCATAAAGAAAGACCAAAACACACACACACAAAATAGTTAACCACAAGTTAAATAGAGTGTCTTGAGGAGAACACTGAAATTCAGCAGAGAAGTGATGAAAATCCACAGAGGCACAGACTCGGGATACAGACACAAGGGAAGGCCTCAACTAAGATTGCCTTGGAGCCAAGAGAGCCCACTGTGGGGAAAAGGTAAGTGGGAAGTCTCCAACGATCCACATTGTCACCATGCATGCCTGCAACCCTAGCTACAGGAGAGCTCCACAGCCCTTGCAGGTACTAAACTTTATATAGAAATCTGCATAAAGACCACACACTGCATTATTTCAGAGGGAGAATCCACACTGGGTCCCTCCACGCACCCACCTAGGCTGCTACATCACATCATCATTTTGAGAGCAGTCACTCCTAGACTACATCATGCCCTGCGGCCCAGTACTTCTTGCATCTTCACATTCCTGAGGTCCTGCCAACATCCTACTACACTCATTCAGAGGGCTGCAGCATTATAACACCACCTGGATCCAGCTATACAGATAGATAATCCTACCACATGAGCCCAGGCAGTGCCCTATACACTGAGACACAAGCAGTCTAGCACAGCAAGGAGGCAGACCCTAGATGAAGTTGCCATGCACTTGTGTGTGCCCCTGGCATCTCAAAGACTGGCCTGCCTGAGGTTTACCATCACTGTTGCAGATGACACTGCCTTCTCCAGCAGTGGAGCTGTCATGTGTTTGCATGAACCTCCCTGGGGCACAAAAACCAGCATGCCCAGGACCCTCCCCTCAGTAAATCTGTGCCACAGACTTTACCAACAACTGCAGCTAGGACACTGAGGCATTTACAGAGACCACCAACGTTGCTAACAACCAGATTAATCAAATGGAAATTATACTATTGTGCCCACCTAGAACCAAAGTGAAAAAATCCCACATAGCTGAACCTATAAGACACATCTACAGGAAAAAGTCTTTTCCTATGAAAGTTACTCTATAAAATTCAAAACAATCATTCTATCAAGCATGTAGAAATTAATATAAGGAAATAAGAAACATAAAAAGCAAAGAAATGTGACATTTTCAAAGGAACATAACAATCCTCTAGTAACATATCCCAAAAATATAAATCTGTAAAATGCATGAAATTAAATTAAAAATGATGATCTTAAGGAAATTCAGCAAAACATAATAGAACAGTTAGACACTTCAAGAAAATCAGGAAAATAATAATATAATTAAGAAATTCAACAAAGAGAGAGATGTCATTAAAAAAGAGCCAAACAGGGCCGGGCGCGGTGGCTCACGCCTGTAATCCCAGCACTTTGGGAGGCCGAGGCGGGCGGATCACGAGGTCAAGAGATCGAGACCATCCTGGTCAACATGGTGAAACCCTGTCTCTACTAAAAATACAAAAAAATTAGCTGGGCGTGGTGGCGCGCGCCTGTAGTCCCAGCTACTCGGGAGGCTGAGGCAGGAGAATGCTTGAACCCGGGCGGCGGAGGTTGCAGTGAGCCAAGGTCACACCACTGCACTCCAGCCTGGCGCCTGGTGACTGAGTGAGACTCTGTCTCAAAAAAAAAAAAAAAAAAAAAGCCAAACAGAACCCTTGGAAGTGAAAAATTCAATGAAATAATACTAAAAAGTATAATTTAGAGCTTCAACAATAGACTAGATCAAGAAGAAAGAATTTATTAACTTTAAGACACATCTTTTGAAATAACGAAGTCAGACAAAAACAAAACAAACAAAAAAAGAGAATTACAAAAGCCTACAAGATAAATGTGACACCATTAAATAAACAAATTTTCAAATTTGGGTGCTTTCAGAAGCAGAAGAGATGGGCAAAATGCATTAAAAACCATTGAATAAAATAACATAAAAATTTCCCAAATCTTGGAAAGGATATGGGCATCCAGATATAAGAAGCTCAAGATCCTCAAATAGATACAACCCGGAATGGTCCTCTCAGAAGCACACTATAGTCAAACTGTCAAAAGTCAAAGACAAAGAAACAGTTCTAAAAATAGCAAGAGAATACTGCCTAGTCACATATAAGGAAATCCCCATCAGAATAAAAGAAGATTTCTCAGCAGGAACCTTCAAGGCCATGTGAGAATGAAATGATATATTCTAAGTGCCGAAGAAAAAAAATCGACCAAGAATTCAGTACCCAGTCAAGCTATTTTTCAGAAATGAAGGAGAAACAAAGTCTTTCCCAGACGTGCAAAAGCAGTGGAAATTCATCACAACTAAACTAGCCATTCAAGAAATAATTGAGGCAGTTCTACATCTGAACAGTAAAAAGACATTATCTACCATCATGAAAACATATGAAAGTATAAACCCACCAGGAGAGCAGATGCACAAATTAGAAACAGAAATAAATCAAACATTGTCAACAGAAAGGGATCAAACATTATCATTACCAAAAAGTAAACAAACCATCAACCTTCAAATATAAACATAAAAGAGGATGCGTGAACACTGCAACACCCAACTATATAAAGCAAATATGGTTAGGCCTAAAGCGGGAGATAGTTGGGGACTTCAACACCCCATGCTTAGCATTGGACACATCATGTAGACGGAAGTTTAACAAAGAAATATCAGACTTAAATGGCACTATATACCAAATGGCTCTAACAGACATTTATAGAACATTTCACTGAGTGGCTGAAAAATATGCATTTTTCTCATCAGCATATGGAATGTTCTCTAGGATAGAACATATGTTAGGCCACAAAACAAATCCCAGTGAATTCTTAAAAATTAAAATTATAACAAGTATCATCTCAGAACACATTGGAATAAAACTAGAAATCAGTAACAAGAGGAACTTCAGAAACTATACAAATACTTAAATATTAGACATGTTTCTGAAAGATCAATGGGTCAATGAAGAATGAAATAAAAATATTTTTGATACCAATGAAAATTGAAACTGAACATACCTATAGCAAAAATATTACCAAGAGAAGATTATAGCAAAAAATGCCTATATCAATAAAGCAGAAAAATTTCAAATAAATAACCTAATCATGCACCTCAAGAAATTAAAAAAGCAAGAACAAACCAAACCCCCCAAAGAGTAGAAGGAAAGAAATTATTAAAGATAATAGCAGGAGTAAACAACAGAGACTCAAAAAGATACAAAATAACCAAAATGAAAATTTGGTTTCTGAAAAGGAAACTAAATCAACAGTGATTAGCTAAACTGAGAAAAATGGAGAATATCCAACTAAATACAATTAGAAATCAAAGAAGAGACATTACCACTGACATCACAGAAATACAAAAGACCAGTAGAAACTATTATGAACAACTATATGCCAATAAATCAGAAAACTCACAGGAAATGGATAAATTCCTAGACACATACAGCCTACCAAGATTGAGCCAGGAAGAAATAGAACACATGAACAGACCAGTAACAAGTAATGAGATTAACACAATAATAAAAAGTTTCTTAACAGAGAAAAATCAAAGACCAGGTGGCTTTATTACTAAATTTAAATATTTACCAAATATTTAAAGGAGAATGAATACCAATTCTTTTTAAACAATTCAAACATGTTGAAAAGTAAGGAATTCTTCCCAACTCATTCTACAAGGCCAGAATTACCCTGATACCAAAACCAGACAGGAACACAACAAAGAAAGAAAACTAAAGTCCAATATCCCTGATAGACAACAGATGCAAAACGTTTCAGCAAAATACTAGCAAACTGAATCCAACAGCATATCAAAGAGATCATACATCATTATCAAATGATATTTATTCCAGGAATGCAATGATGATTTGACATATGCAAATCCATAAACATAATGTAATAGATACATAATGTAATAGAAAAAGAAGTGACCATTTCAATAGATGCAGAAAAAGGATCTGATGAAATTCAACATCTCTTCATGATAAAAATCTCAATTAATTGGATGTAGAAGAAATGTGCCTCAATACAATAAAGGCGGTATATAACAAATGCACAGTAAACATACTGAATGAGGATAAGCTGAAAGCTTTTCCTCTAAAACTGGAATAAGACAAAGCTGCCCATTTTCACTACCCTTATTCAAAATAGTACTGGAAGTCCCCGCCAGACCAATTCAGCAACAGAAAGAAACAAAGTGCATCCAAATTGAAAAAGAGGAAGTAAAATTGTCCCTCTGAAGATTACACGATCTTATATCTAGGAAAGCTAAAAATACTTAGAACTTATAAACAAATTAAGTAAAGTTTCAGGATACAAAATCAACATAAAAAAATCAGTAATGTTCCTAAACACTAGTGATGAACTAGCTGAAAAAAAAACAATCAAGAAAGCAACGTTATTTATAATAGCCACCAAAAAAAAAAAAAAAAAAAAAAAAAAACCTAGATATAAATTACCCAAAGAAGTGAAAGATCTCTACAATGACCAAAACAAAATAGTGATGAAAGAAACTGAAGAAAACAACATAAGAAAAAATGAAAAGACTTTTCATGTTCATTAATTGGAAGAATTAATATTATTAAAATGACCATATTACCCAAAAAGATTCATAAATTCGATGGAATTTCTACCAAAATACCAATGACATTCTTCACAGAAATAGAAAAAACAACCTTAAAATCTGTATGGAACCCCAAAACACCACAAATAGGTAAAGCAATTCTGAGCAGAAAAAAAAAAAAACCCAAAGATTAAAGTATAATAATACCTGACTTCAAAATATACTACACAGCTCTAGTAGCCAAAACAGCATAGTACTGGCATAAAAACAGACACATTATCAATGAAATGGAGAATAGATAATTCAGAAATAGATCCACATATTTATAGCCAACTAATTTTTGTCAAAGGTGCCAAGATCGTACACTGAATAAAGAACACCTTCTTCAAGAAATGTTGCTGAGAAAACTGGTTATTCATATAAAGAAGAATGAAAATAGACCCTTATTTCTCAACATGGATTGAATATTTAAATGTATTACCTGAAACTATAAAATACTAGAAGGAAACACAGGGGAAAAATCTCCATGACATTAGTCTGGGCAAAGATTTTATGGGTAAGGTTTCAAAAACTCAGGCAATAAATACAAAAATACATAAAGGAGATTCTATCAAACTAAAAATGTTATGCACAGCAAAGAAAACAATGAACAGAGTGAAAAGACAACTTCTTGAATAGCAGAAAATATTTGCAAACTATCCATTGACAAGTGATTAATATCTAGAACATACAGGGAACTCAAATAATGTAACAACAACAAAAAAAACCCCAAATCATCCAATTTAAAATTGTCAAAGAATCTCACTAGACAATTCTCAAAAGAAGGCATACAAATGGCCACAAGTATATAAAAATTATCATCACTAATCATAAAAAATTGAAATAACACAATGAGATGCCTCGATGTAGTTAGAATGATTATTTTCAAAAAGATAAAAAATAAATGCTGGCAAAAATGCGGAGAAAAAAATTCTTATAAAACTGGTAGTGGCAATATAAATTAGAACAGTCATCATGAAAAATAGTTTAAGAGTTTCTGAAAAAAAAACAAAAATAGAAATACCATGTGATCTGGGAATTCCACAACTTGGTATTTACTCAAAATAAAGGAAAATAGCATATTCAAGAAATATCTGTACCCCATGTTTATTGCAGCAGTATTCATAATAGCCAAGATATACAATCAGCTTAAGTCTCCATACACAGATAAATGGATAAGGGAAGTGTGGTACACACACACACATATATACACACACACGCACGCGCACACACACACACACACACACACAATGGGATACTACTCAGTCATAAAAAAGAATGAAATCCTGTCATTCACAACAATGTGGGCGACCCTGGAGGACATATGTTAAGTGAATTAAGCCAGACACAGAAAGATAAATATTGTATGTTCTCACTCCCATGTGGGAGCTAAACGAGTTGAGCTTATAGTAGAAAAAAATAGAAGTGTGGTTATTAGAGGCTGAGAAATGTAGCTAGGATGGGAGGATACGGAGAGATTGGTAAATAGATACAAAACTACAGCTATACAAGAGAAATAAGTTGCAGTGTGCTACAGCAGTACAGAGTGACTGTAGTTAACAATAATTCACTATATATATTTTTAACTCTCTAGAGAAGAGTATTTTGAATGTTACCACAAAGAAATCGTAAATGTTTGAGATGATAGATATGCTAATTATATTGATTTGATCATTCTACATTGTATACATGCATTGAAATACCACCCTTGTACCTCATGAATATGTACAATCAATACATGTCAGTTAAGAAATTAAAACGATATGTATTGAGTCATATGCTACATTGCTATTCCATTAAAATTTTGCCCATGGTGACATAACAAATCAGAAAGACACGGAGAATTTAAAAACAAAATCAGATTTTCTCTTGATAAATTCAGTGTTCACATGACTCCACAATACTATCTCCATTTACTGGAATTATTCTTTATAAAAGTAGAATGAACATTCTTCTAAAAAACAGAAGAGCAGTATTAGAATCAAACTTCAGTTGCATAATAAAGCATATTTTCATTTATTAGATTTACTTCCAAAATTGTTAATCATCAAGCAAAGTACCTTGTAAAGGATTGCCCATTATCATATAATAAATTAGTTAGGCAACGCTTTTCTAATTATCATATTTTCTTTCCTGAATCTTAAGCATTATTTATTCAGCATATGTAAAGCTCAAGAAGACAAGCATGTATCTGAAATATCACTTTCTAGATTAAAATTGAAAATGTATATTAATTCCTTATGACTATGAGGTATCTCACTGCCTTGTGGGCAATATATTCTGAATATTGACTGGAAATGCTCTTATTTGTATCTATTGAATAAGACAATTAAAACACTCTGATTTGTAAAATTTCACTATTAGCACACCCTCTTGAATATATTACTTAGGCATTTACTGAAGTTGTTCCTTAGACCACTAAATCCTATAGTATTCTTTTTTGGGGGTGAGTATGGGAGAGGGACTTATTTCCAAGATCTAAAAATGAGCAAACTCTGCAAAGTGTCTTACTTTTGAAGAATCAACATAAACATAGAATACTGAAAGTTTTTAAGAGTCCTATAGTAAAGAGATTTGTATAACCCACCATTTACCAATGTAGTATGGCTACAGTTTTTCATAACACACATAAATGTGGCTAATACATGTTTTAACAACACAATTTAAGAAATACAGATACACAGAACATGAATAGAAGAGGTAAATTATAAAATGAGAGGCAAGGTGTGTAAACAGAGCAAGGTGGACATATACTCAGAAGTGGGATTGTCAGATTATATGAAGAGATGCCTTCACTGTTGTATTCATTGCAGTATTATTCACAAGCTAACATATGGAAACAACCTAAGAGTCTGTCAAAAATGAATGGATACAGAAAATATTACATATATATATATATATATAATACACACACACAAGAACACACACACACATATATAATGTGATTATTTATAGTAATGGAACATGTTTCAGACCTAAAAAGAAAGAAATCCTGCCATTTGCAACATATGGTTGAAACTGGAAGATACTATGCTAAGTGAAATAAGCCAGACAGAAAGAAATACTGTATGATCTCACTTGCGTGTGGAATCTGAAAAAGTTGAACTCATAGAAACATAGGGTGGAATGGTGGTTGTCAGGGTCTGGAGGCAAGGTGAAATGAGGCAGTATTAGCTGAAAGGCACAAACTTTCAGCTGTAAGATGAAAACATTCTGGGGATCTAATGTACAATGTTAGACTGTGATCATCGTTATACAATATTTATATATATCAAAGCATTAACTTGCATATTTCGAATGTATACAACCTTTATTTTTGAATTAAATATTTTCAAATAAAAAAGAACAATGCGAGAGGCTGATTTAGTTCATTTTTCTATAAAACAGAAGAGGTCCTACTGCACAGTATCTGACTGGCAGGAGGCATCTTCATCAATGTCTTGAAAGATGGCCAAATTACTACCGTGTAAGGCAGCCTAGCATGTTAAAAACCCTTTAGGCCAGCACTGAAGCCCTTCATAATATGACCCAAAGTTACCATTCACATCACAGTACTAATATTAAGCCCTTATTCTCTTAACCATTGCTTATGTAAAATACAAGGCATGCTTTCTGAAATCAGCCTATATCTAACAAATCTATCTTCTTCTTAGTGATCTGCCAGATATTTTGGTATTTGAATTATTTATATTATTTCACTATCATTATTTGTATGTTAATTATTTTTCTGTAAATCTCACATATAATCCTCTGACAATTTATAAAAAATGTTGAAGTTGAGAAAATAATATTTCTTCCTATCACTATAACACAATTCTAAGTGAACAACAAACACTCATGTACACTGTCCAAGCGAGCCACATAAATATGTTTAGAGGATAGACTATCTAAATCATTTAAATAAGGATAACATCAAGGATTTTTAAAAATAACATCACAAGATTTTCTTAATTCATTGCCCAAAAAGAATCTTTGAAGGTGAAAATTTTAGCTATTACAGAAATTTAACTCAAAGGAGGCATGATGACTTGAAATGGAAAATACTGTTCTCTGACATCTTAAAATCATCCAAATGGCATGAAAAAGAATGTAAGACATATGTTTACATTATTTCTTGTTTGCTTGCTGACTAAAATGTGAAAATTATTTTGATGTGCTATCTTTTCTCTCTGACACCACCTAGTCCAATACCAAGATATTATATTCCTTACTACTTATTTTATTTTGGTTAGAATTTGGATAGATTTTAGTTGAAAATCTCACATTTAATCGCTACTTTGTATTTTGATTCTCACCTTTTATTTAAGTGACAAAAGCAGCCAAGACTGTTGTGTACCTGGACTAGTTTTGAAAGGACAGGAAAATTCTTCTGGTCCTAGCTGCCTAGAATCTAGTATCTAGAAACATAAATAATATTTCATGAGCTTTAGAAAATAAAAGTTTATTTGGAATAATTATTTCTTTGAGAAAAGTTATGTTAAACTATGATCTGCTGTTTGTCCCTCTGAGATGTATTTTGTGTAATGGTTAATATATAAGGACCATCACCAAAAGCTGTCTAGGCTTGTATCTCAACCATTAAAACCTGGGCAAAGTATTTAACTTCCCTGAGCCTCCAAAAGCCTAGGGCTTGGGAGCTACTAAAATGAGATTTTCCCCCAACAATTAATTTTTAATATATATATTTTTAATTTAGATTTTTTTTAAAGTTTAAAACAAAAGTAGAAAAACCTTTTTAGCCTTGATGTATGTAACTTTAAACATCTGTCTACTCATACTTACTTAAGATTTCAGGGCACTTTTTGTAATTCTGAGCACAGTTAAACACTTTGAATAATTATTTCCCTCCCACTGAACTCCCTTCAGAATGTCAGTTGAAAGAGACATTTCTGTTGTAAACCATTACAGTTATTGTTCCTATTAAGCAATTGATCCATTAACTTTCAAAGGTTATGCATTTCAATACTGGATAAAATATTTGCTTTTATATAATCTCATTAAGAGATCTCTAGAGCCTTCTGACTGATATAATCTACAGGAATACTGATTTAGCAATTGTGAGTGCTGCTAAGACTTAACTGGGAAAATAGTAGACAACATACTATTTTAATTATAAACATATTCATAATCCTTTAGCTTTTACAAAATATTTTCTCAAATTCAATCTTTAATCTTCTTGGAATAGGAGAAGTATCAATATCCTCATTTTGTAAATGAAAAATGTAAGCTCCAGAAAATAAAAGTATTACAGAAATTCATACACATTGAAGGTGGTAAAAATAGGATTTGTGTTTTGTTCTAAATTTCCAAAACTTAATGCCATTTTATGATATTTAAACTACATTTTATTTTACAATGATGTTACACTAATTTTAAGACAGGGTTATTTGAAAATACATAAATAATACAAAAAAATGTAAATGTAGAAGACTGGTATACAATTTATTCATTTGTCTTTTTGTTTTTTAAATAAACAGGTTAGGATGAGTGGACACTTTGAATTTGCTATCTAAGTTGGGCAGTGGTTTCAGCATTTCTAGAGAGGGGTTGTACTTTTCTTTCAGTAAAAATACCTGTCTCTCCCCTGGATTTATGTATTTGAATTCATCATATAAAGCATAAAGAATGCACCCATGCATGCATGAATGAGTGAACAAACAAATGCATGAGCAAATACGTAAACAGACATATAGAAATGCAGAAGCCTGCTCTGGTTCTAAAATGGAAAATGTATTAGCCATCCCCATTTGTCATCTCTTCCTCTCAGCCTGCCACCCATCCCACAAATCCCAATCACGTAGTGTACAGACCTGCCTCACAAGAGTATTGTTCTTGGCTATGTGAGCTTAGCTTAATAACCCAAACTTTAGAGAATCAGTATCACCAGGCTGTTGTTGTACTCATTCCCTTGGCATATGTGATGCTTTAGTGCAAAAGAAGTCATTTCTGTGCCAATTATATTTGTAGCTATTAGTAAATTGGACTATACTTCAGGGAATTTAGAGGAAAGGGCACTTAATTAAGAATTTGGGACTATCCAATCCATAGTTCTTGAATAAGCTCTTGGCAAGGTGCTTGATTGTGTTGCCATGGGAGGCCGTATGATATTTCCTCATTAAGTAGATGTATTTTCACAAGATACTTGGTTACTTTTTATTAGATAAAAAGAACGGCAAGCAGTGCTTTCCATTTCATCTCCTAGATCAATAATGTAAGTCTCTTTATCAAGAATGTCAGTATAAAATAAAAATATTTAATGTTCAGTATTACAGGTAGTACTAGCTATTCAGGTGATAATAAACAAATAGAACCTGCTTGAAAACTGATATATAAGATCTCGTTTCTACTTCAAATGCCAATTTCTTGAAATCACATTATTTCACACATAAACCACTACCGTTTTTCCGTCGTACAGAAGTTACTCTTTTGCTAAAACATGTGAGTGGTTCACATGTTTTCCAGTGGGCCAGCCCTGGAATCTATGTATCTGAGTGTAGCTCTTGGCTTCATCATTTGGAGAAATCATAAACTTTTGACAAGTTACTTAAGCTTTATTGGCCTTACTTTTCTTATTTCACAAATTGTGATTATAAGAATGCTATGATTTAAATATGTCCCCCAAATTTTATATGTTGGAAACTTAATTGCTAAAGTCACTGCATTAAAGGTGAGACCTTTAAGAGGTGACTGGGTCATGAGTGTATTAATGCTGTTCATGAGAGTGAGTTAGTTTTTGTGAGAGTTGGTTGCTATAAAAGTGAGCTTAGCTCACTCTTGTGCTCTCTGTGTCATGAGCTCACTTCTGCCTGCTGCCATTAGAGGACCCTCACCAAATGCTGCTGCCAGGCTCTTGCACTTTCCAGTTTCCAGAACCGTGAAAAATAAACTTCTTTTCTTTATACATTTCGTAGTCTCAGGTATTCCATGATTGCAACAGAAAATGGATGAGGACAAACAGTAATGCCTACGTTTGAATAAGGTGTAAAGGGACAAATGAGCAAATGCATGCAAAGTGCCATGATGACTAGTATATGGTAATTAATAAATGTTAGCTTTTATTAATATTAATATAGGTCCCGCTAAAACCGATACATTAACATACGCACTAAAATAGGTACTCATGAAACAATAAATGCTAAAACCACATAATTATCAGTGAACCTTGGTTTTTCATTTTTCTCAAACCCCTTACAGTATAAATGTTTTCATCAAGTAAACATACAATGCAAGCCTGAGCTGAGAAATTTTTTTTTGAAAATATAGCACTGCTTTCTTCCTCAAACCGTAACATATAGACAGTTAAGAGTAGAGGTGTTTAGGAATTTCTAACTATTCATAAGTGGTCCAAATGTATGTTGATCCAAGAAACTACAGAGAAAAATGCAATTATAAAGTATAATAAATTATCTGACTGTGAAGTCAAGAATGCTGCAGAAGCATAAATATAAAAGTACTGCATTCAGTGTGGGGTGCCTGGGCTAGTGGCATTTTAGGGAAACTTTATTTTAAAAAAAGTAAAATTTAAGTTAGAACCTACTAAATATGCAGAAAAGAGCTAAAAGGGGAGGGTAAGGTGGAGATAGAACTGGCAGGTAGGAACAATGTTGACAGACTGAATGAAGTAAGAGCATATGGAAATCTCTGCAAGAACTCAGTGAATTTCAATCTTGCAGAAGTGAAAAGTTGAATGTGGGGCAATATGAGAGTTAAAATGAAAATAAATAAATAAATAAATGGGCTCAAAGTACATATGTTCAAGAGTCTAGAAACTGTCCTAAGAACAATAATCTAATTTGCATTTTATGTAGCAAGAACACTGAAGATAGGAGAATAAACAGAAATGAGTTACACATTAGAGTCAGTGAGATCAGTTAAGAGGTAGAAGCAATAATCTAGAAAAGAAATAATGATGGGATGAACAAGTAATAGGTAGGTGATGGTAAGCCTAAAGAAAAATAGACTTGATTAATATTTGAAGGTAGAAAGCTAGGAGGTTGTTATCCTGTCTATGATTCTGCCTCTACAGTATCAGAAGCAGAATAGTTCCAAGGGACAAGGTTCAGGATGAGGACATGAGAGTAAATAGCTGCATTGGAATGGAAAAAAGTAATATCTTAGATGAGAATGTTAAGGAATTGTAGAGCAAGATATTGATGACAGAGAAGTCACCCCGGGATAGAACGAGGTCCTAATAAGAAGAGAAAGATTACCAGTCAGATGCTATTTTAAAATAAATGTAGAAAGAATGACTAAAATGTCAGGGGTTGGGAACAGAGAACGGAAAGTTTTAATGAGTCTCAGAGGCATGTAGAATTTTACACACGTACGGTGCATCACCTATGACTGAAAGAGTATGAAACAAAGAAGATACTTAATCTTTTCAATTTGAGGGACAAAAGAAAGAGAACTACAAGCCAGCTCCACGTGAGCAGGATTCCGATTTGCTCTTATAAGCTCCTGGTTTGCTCTGTAGCACCCGTTAGTCCACACTACCCAAGTCATGTGGACAGGCTCATTCTTACAACTCTTCTCACCTCTCCTCTTATGGAAGACTAAACTTAGGAGGGAGTGAAAGAACTGAATGGGAGGTTTTTACCCAACAAAATGGGGCTCCAGATGTCCCAGTGGAGAGTTGAGCGTTGAAGAGGAGCATCCTACTACCTTGCTGTTTGCTAGCTATCAATTTTGGTTTTGTTCTTGGTCACTGCATTTAGCATTAACCTCAAAAAGACATTGTAAAATCTAAGATTCATTCCTCCCAAGAGCTTCCCCATCCCATTCTGGTTATAGTTTTGTGTTTGTATCATTTCACATCCCATTGCACTGTCTCTCCAAAGTTCCCCTTTCTTGTGGGGGACTAAAAGTCTAACTGACTTTTTCAATTTATGCAATAGTCTTCTAACTTATTTTCTACCTATATTGAGCTCAGGGTAGATTTTTATGTAAGAAAGACTTTACAGAGTTTTATGATTTTATTTTAAATTCAACTTATTTGTGTTACAAACTAAAAACCCAACTTATTTCTTACTTAAGCTTAACTGGCAAATTCTGTTCATTCTGCTTATGTTTCTTTTCAACATATTCACATTCTGTTCTGCTGGTGTTCCTAGTCAACTTGTAAATCTAGAAACAGCATCTTTAAAGGGACTTTGAATACTACTTGGTCACATTTACAAGAGGGACTTTGAACACTACCTGGTCACATTTACAAGGTAGTTAAACTAAGCATTTTCAACAGAATTTATAAATATGTTTTGCATTCAATTTAAACATTTTGATTTTCTGACAAAAAGTCTTCTCACATATTAGGGATTTTTACAGAACCAAGAAATTAACTATTAATACAATACAATTAAAGTTTGCATAAATGTTAAAAATATCCTATATGTAAACTAAGCAAGATTTTAACTTACAAATCACTCTACTGAATCGATTACTCATAAAGGTATTTTGGGATGGATTTACAAGGCTGTCACTCAAACATGTCAAACTATTAAATTTCACAGATACAAAAAATTGATATCTAGAGCTCATCCCAAGATAAAAAATAATTTTAATTTCTCTTTTTAAAAGCTATCTTTGTACTTTCTGACTTTTCCTTTAAAGATTCATATACACTAAGAAATATGCACATATGACAGAAGTTACATAATGGTCAGAACTTTGGACTGTTCATAATCTCTGCCTTGATACATCTAATTCAGTTCTCATCACTGGAAACTAAACCAAATATTATCTCAAATAAGTTTGAATCTTATCTTCTCATCATTTTACTGCTTTAATTCTTACTGGCAACCCAGATTAGACAGACTAAATTCTATTTAAAAGTGTGTCAACAGCTACTAACACCATGAGGGATATGATCCCATGCTCATGTAGCCCTGACTCCTTGTTACAAATATACATATCATGTGGCCTGTCTCCCTATTCATGAAATCTGGAAGTGGAAAGATGTATAGCACCATTAGTAATAACTAAGATTAGATTTTTTATTTATTTGTCTCAAGATATACACATCTTTTAAACAAATACTTAAGATATTTGTGCTTAATAAAGTAGCAAAATATAAAAATATTTTTCTGAATGCTGTTAAAAATTGTTGATCTCAATGGAATTCTGCATTTGCTCTATCCCTTATATTTTTAGAACCATACAACTCTAATGGATATTAGCATTTAACTCATCCCTTCTTATTGTGAAAGTTATAGTCAATAAGTTGATAACTTGCAGATCTTTTTCTCTGAGCCAGAACTCTCTTCCAAGATCCTGGCCCTATATTGAGCTATATAGTCAATATTTCCACTTAGATGCTTTTTAGTATCCAAATACAACTTATCCAAAAACTGAATTATCCATTCTTTATCTTCCCACTTATAAGTTTTCCAATTCAATAAATGTCACTGTATTCACCAACTTGCTCAAGACAGATACCTAATAGTAATACACGATTTACCTTTTCTTGCCTACTCATGCATAATCAATAACTTGTCAATACTAGCTCCTGAGTGTATTTTAAATCTCCATTTCTTTCTCTCCTCATATTGCAACTGGTATCTCAGTCTCAACTCTTTATTTTTCTGCAATTCATACCTCTTGTGGCATCAAATAATCTTTTAAAAAGTTGAATCTAATCATAGCAGCCCCAGGGTACATTGTAACATTTTTCTCCTGCCATTAAAACACATAGTCTATTTTTCCATCCCTTTACTTTGGGTCACTCATGTAATTTATTTGACCAATCAGGAATTGGCAGGCATGACAGTGGCAGGGCCTTGAAAAGCTCTTACACAATTGGTTTTTTGCTTTTTACAGCTCTTCCTTCACATGGGAGAAAGCTCATGTTAGTCTGCTACAAAGTGAGGGAGCATGTGAGACAAACCATTCCAGCACAGACCTCCTAGACCAATCAGCCTCCAGCTAGCTGATCTAGCACCTAACTAAAGATGCATGAGTAAGTCCAGCTGAGGCCAGGAAAAGCACTACTGTGCTGAGACAAAGAAAATTTTCCACTCCACTGAGTTGTGAGCTAATTATTTGTGAGCTAATTTTTTCAAACAGCCAAGTTGTGAAATGGTCTGTTTCTCATTAAAAGATATACATTTCTTGATTAAATTACCCATTACCATTAAAATATATTGCAGGCATATAGAAAGAGAGAAGGGAAGGTAGGGTTGAAAAAAATATTCAAAAAATAATGGCTGAAAAATTCTCAAATTTTGCAATAGACATAAACCTACAGATTCAATAAGCTGAATGAATCCTAAATATAATATAACTTAAATGTATCTATAGCAAAACATATTTCAGCCAAATTTCTGAAATTTAAAGAAAAATTCTTGAAAGCAGTGAGAAAAAAATGATATATTACCTATATGGGAAAATATCTTAATGACAGAGGATTTCTCATTAGGAAATGTAATGGGAAAATAAAGCAACATAACATTTTTAAAGTGTTAAAAAAAAAATAACTGCCAACCCAGAATACTATGTCTAGTGAAAATATACTCCAAGAATGAAGAGAAAAATTAAGACATTCTCGGATGAAGGTAAATTAAAATAATCTTCCTTTTTACTCTAAAAGAATGGCTAAAGAAAATTTGCCAGACAGAAAATAATGGATAAATGAAAAAAAAATTGGGATATCAGAGAAAAAGAAACAATATGGTAAGAAAAAATGTAGGTAAATACAATAGACTGTTTCGTTTCTTGAACCTTCTAAATGCTGTTTGAGGGTTAAAGCAAAAAAATCCAACACTTTTTTTTATATGGTTCTAAATGTATGGAGAAAAATATTTAAGACAAGTATATTAGAAATATGGAGTGCAAAAAGACATAAAAGGAGATAAGGTTTTTGTACTTCAATTGAACTGGTAAAATTATAACATTATTGGATTGTAATGTATACATAACTAAATAACTACAGAAACTACTAAGAAAGCTACGCAAAGCAATGCACTAAAAAAATACTTTTGATAACTCAAACTGGAATTCTGATGTATGCTCATGTAAACCACAAAATCCAAGAAAGTTAAAATTAAAAAGCAACAAATTAGAAGAAAAAATAAAATTGCAGGCCGGGAGCAGTGGCTCACGCCTGTAATCCCAGCACTTTGAGAGGCCGAGGTGGGAGGATCATGAGGTCAGCAGTTCAAGACCAGCCTGGCCAACATGGCAAAACCCTGTCTCTACTAAAAAGACAAAAATTAGCTGGGCATGGTGGCAGACGCCTATAGTCCCAGCTCCTCTGGAGGCTGAGGCAGGAGAATCGCTTGAATCCAGGAGGCGGAGGTTGCAGTGAGCTGAGACCACGCCACTGCACTCCAGCCTGGGTGACAGAGTGAGACTCCATCTCAAAAATTAAAAAAATAAATAATAATTAAAATTTAAAAAAATAAAATTGCAGATTTACTTCCTAAAGTGTAAATTATTATATTAAATGTAAATATCAAAATACATCAACTAAAAGACAATGATTAGCAGAGTGAATTAAAAATTATGACCCAACTGTATATTACTATTAAGGAGCTCACTTCAAATACAATGACATGGGTAGATTAAAAATAAAAGACAGAAATATATATCAGAAATATATATCATTTAAACACTAATAAAGAGAAAGCAAGAGCAATTATATGAACACCAGACAAATTAGATTTTAAAGCAAAGAAAATTATCAGAAACAGAAAGGGATATTATATAATGATAAAAGGATCAATAAACCAAGAAGACATAGCAATTCTATATATGTATGTATCACCTAAAAAAGAGTAGCAAAATATGTACTAAATAGACATATTTAGTAATATGTACTAAATAGACATAATAGTAGCAAAATAGAACTAAAAATAAATAGAATATATTAGCTGTATATGTTTGACATATATACCCAAAATATAGTTGGAGACTTGGATACATTTTCTAAGCATGTGATATTACTATTAGACAGAAAACTAACAAAGATACAGAGGAAACTTAAAAAACATCAACCAACTGAATTTACACTGTTAGACTCCTCATCTCAACAGCAGAATACACATTCTTTTTAAAAGCTAGGGAAACATATGCCAAATTAGACCATATATCATGCCATAAAAAAAAAATCACTAAAAGATAAGAATGGATAGCAAATAAGCACATAAAAGGTTATACAACACATTCGACAATTGGCAGAAGCAAATTACAAATACAGTAAGTTATTTCTACACACCTATTAGAATGGCTAGAGCAAAAACATAGTGGCAATGCTAAATACCGAAGAAAGGGTGGAAAAACTGGATCACTTATACATTGTTGAAGAAAAGATAAAATGGTATAGCCACTGGAGAAAGTAATTTGACAGTCTTAAACATATCTGTTTCTCCCTCTCTCTCTCTTTACTATAAATCCAGCAATTGTATACATAGGCATTTTTTCCTAGAAAAATAAAAACGTTCACATGAAAATATTTCCACAATGTTTATAGAAATTTTATTCATAATAGCCTCCAAATGGAAAGAACCCAGATATCCTTCAATCGATGGACAGTTAAACAAACTGTGGTATATCTACACTATGAAGCACTCTTTGTAAAATAATAATAATAAATAATTGATACACACAAAAATCAACCTGGACTAATCTGTAGAAAATTATGGAAAATTTAAAAAGTCAGTCACCAAAGCTGCATGCAGTGATTCCTTTCATATAGAGAACATTCTTGAAATGTTAACAGTTTTTAAATGGAGAACAGATTAGTGGTGTCAGGAATAATAAGGGGAAGGGAGAGCTAGGAAGAAAGAAGTAAATGTGGCTAAAAGAGCAACATGAAGAATTCTTATGATGAAAATGTATCTTCACTGTATGAATGTCAATATCCTGGTTGTGATATTGTACTATGATTATGCAAGATGTTACCACTGGAATAAATTTAGGAAACGGTACATGGGCTTTCTCTCTTTTATATTTTACAATTACATGTAAATCTACAATTACATGTAAATCTACAATTACCTAAACACTCAGCAAATTGACACAAGAACAGAAAATCAAACACTGCATGTTCTCACTCACTGGCGGGTGTTGAATAATGAGAACACATGGACACAGGGAGGGGAGCATCACACACCGGGGTCTGTTGTGGGGGGACTAGGGGAGGGAGAGCGGGGGATAGGGAGTTGGGGAGGGATAACATGGGGAGCAACGCCAGATATAGGTGATGGGGGGATGGAGGCAGCAAACCACATTGCCATGTATGTACCTATGCAACAATCCTGCATATTCTGCACATGTACCCCAGAACCTAAAGTACAATAAAATATATTTTAAAAAAATAAAACAAAATACAAAAATACAAATAAAATTTTTTTAAGGAAAGCTTAATTCCATGAAGTGCTCCCATTGTGACCTTACATAACATTGAATTTCAACTTTCTAGCAGGTTACAGACTAAACTTATGTAAATTTAGTATTTGTATAATTATCGCCATCTACAATAGAGTGTAAACTCTGTGAGGGTAGCAACTGTGTCTACTCTGCTTACCATTGTACTTTTAGTGCCAAACCTAATGCATAGAAAGCCCCCAACAGATATTTATTCATTGCTTTATTATCACCTGCCATCTAATGAAGCTTGTAAAGTCCTTAATCTTATTGTCTGTTCCTCTGCTCCTGCACATCTCCTTGCCCACAGATAATGGTCAGATTGAGCAATCCAGCACAGTAGACATTTCTCTCTTTCACTGTCCAACAGACAACCTTGTTCCTGTATGGTATTTCTTCCCACTAAGCTCCCAAATGCAGTTTCAATCTCAGCACCCTTTGCACAAGTTGTTTTCTTTTCTACAATGACCATAAACCTCCAGCCTATTTATACAAATCTTCTGATCCTTTAAGATTCAGCACAAATTCCACTTCATTCACAAGACAAGCTTCCATTGATTTCTTCCTCAGAGAATTCTGCTACACTATAGTGTAAATTGTCATCAAGGAGTTTCTTTCCCTGTATTCCTGGCTTACCAGCTGTCTGTTTCCTCATGATGACTGTGTGGGAGGTATACAGATTACTTTGACGAGAACTCACATATGAGTATAATGACACATCATTACAAACAGCTAAATGTAAAGGAAGCCTTAGTCCTAGCTTTCCCCATCTGAACAAGTTTCAAGCAAGAGAAAACTTTTTGTAGCCTGTACCAAGATAAGATATGGAAGAGAGAATATGGGTGTTATTGGGGAAGGAATAGGAGAGATTTGGAGAACAGCCTCTGTAAAGCTTCAGACTCAGGTAATGTGTTATTTCTTCCCTATTTGTTCAGGGAAATGGGTAGAAGGATGCTTAATATATTACCCGGTAAATGTTCATTACACTAAGAGACTCTCCTTTGCAGCTTGGGAGTAGTTTCTGCAAAAAGGAAATGGTCTCAATTTATAATCTGGAGTTTGATATATGCAAGACCTGCAGGGACTTTCAATGATGCCAAGGCTTGGAAGATATAATAGAGGACAATATATATCGCTGTGTAACAAATTTCTCTATAACGTGGCCATTTATAAAACAGTCATTTATTATTGTAGTTTGGGTATATAAAGTACCCAGGCATGGCCTGAGTAGGTACCTCTAGCTCAAAGTCTCTCTTCTTCACTGACTGTTGGCTTGACGTCTTCTTCAGTTTCTTACTACATGGACCTCTCAAAAGACTGCCATGCAACATGGCACCTGACTTCCCCTAGAGTAAACAGTCAGAAAGAAAGTGATAGAGAGAGGGAGGGAGAGAGAGAGATTGAAGACTATCTTAGAAACTGCCTGTCACATAGGGGAATTATGATTGAGTGGCATTGACTCCAAGATTTCTGATAAGCTCAGAGATGATGGACAGTAGCTGTGGCTTGGACCAGATTGCTGCTCACCCAAAGATAGCTGAAGGAAACAAATAGAATCTGTCGTTTTTTCATGTGAACTCCGCTGTGTGGGAAAGCTGCAGAGGCTGCCCAGCTGAGTGCCCAAGAGCTATCAAATGTTCTACAAGATAGAGTCTGCTCTATTTGCTGTCAATACCAGAGGCAATACAGGGTCATAGGAAAACACTGGCTGCCAGAAGCTGCAGAGACATGACAATGAATAAACCATACAATTTCACATATCCCCAACAGCAGAAGCAGATGCCCCTTCCTGTCTTGCTTGGAAAAGAAAAAAGTGTGGAGAACTGAGGAGGAAGCTTAAATAGAAAACTTATAAGAGTGAACAATGACTGAAAGAATAATACTTGAATTTGATTGACTATTTCCTGAGAGGATCTGTTATTTTATTATAGAGAGTAGAATACAATTTATTGGTTGGAATTAAATTTACCAGGTTGGTATAAAAATAATTCCCCTTCTGCTGAGCAGGAAAAAGGCATACAAATTTCAGTTATTAAAAAAAAAAGTAAAATAAGTTTTTTATCTTTTAAATTAATTTAATGACTATTCAGTCCTAGTATATACCACTCTTTGGCATTTAATTGCACTATGCTTAATGATTTACCTGGAGAGAAAGAGAGAGAGGCAAATATTCAATAGATATATAGAGAGAGGTAAATATTCAATAGTATATAATTACACTATGCTTACTGATTTACCTATAGAGAGAGAGAGAAAGAGACAGAGGTAAATATTCAATAAATATAGAGGTGTGTGTATATGTGTGTGTGTGTGTGTATGTGTGTGTGTCTATGTGTGGTTACATACACACTCTATAGGTCACACTCTATATCTGTTGTGTACCTATTTCTCCGAAGATTCTGGCAGTGAATGTTGTCCTAGTGTTTGGTGTGTGTGTGTGTGTGTGTGTGTGTGTGTGTGTGTGTGTGTCTGTGTACACAAATATATCTATATGTTTATATCTTTAGTGTCCAAATTAAGCTTATGGAAACAGATACTCAAAATAATTTTGAACACTCTTTCTCCTCTCTATGGTATGATACATACATACATATGCTCTAGTAAAAGGTTGTGATCAGAATAGAGTAAAATTGTATTTGTTTAAAATCTAATGTGAATGTGCTGATACTTTCCCCCATCATCTCTCCTTAAGGTGGGGCCATCGTTTCTTAGTAGTAGTAGTCCCCCTTATCATGCGGATTGGTTTAGGCAAAAAGCTGCTGCATTTACTGGTAACTCATGCCAACTCACAAATGCTAGTAGATGATTATGCCCTAATGTTTTCAGTCTAAAAACTATTGGTTAGCTATCTATTGTTGTGTAAGCAGATTACCCCCAAACTTAGAAAAAACTGAGATAACAGATATTTATTTATTGTAGTGTCTGTGGGTCAGAAATCAGGATGTAGCTTAGCTGAGTGCCTTTGGCTCAAGGTTTCTCATGAGGTTGCATTGAAGCTGTCAGTCAGGGCTATAGGATCCTATAAAGGATCATTTGCATGTAGAGGTATTGGTTTGTAGTTTCACTCCTGTGGTTGCTGGTAAACCTTAACCCCTATCATAGGGCTGCCTTACATGACAGCTAGATGCTCCCACATTAAGTGACCTGTGTGTGTATGTGTGTGTGTGTGTGTGTGTGTGTGTGTGTGAGAAAGAAAGAGAGAGTGTGTGTGTGTGGGGGGGGGGGGGGGGGGGGGGTGGGTATGTGTTCTGGAAAGCATGCCCAGAGAGAAGTTATGACATTTTTATAACCAGCTCTCAGAGTGCCATCCATATCATCAAGTTTGCCATATTCTATTCATTAAAATCAAGATAATTAGTCCAGCCCACATCTAAGAAGAGAGAATTACATAAGGACGTGACTGTCAGGACGCAGGGATCACTGGCAACCAACTTAGAGGCTGCCTACCACAAGTTTCCTCCAGGAATTGATACTCACAAATGCAATAAGTTAGAAAAAAAAATAATGATAAGCACTTGGATTTATTCTGGTCACACACACACGACCGGGAGAAAAAAGGAGCTGATCCCATAATCAACTAACCCTTAGTCATTTCTTATCTCGCTTCCTTTGTATTCAACTCAAATTCCTTCTGTCTCCCCCTCTAAAAAGAGCTTCTTATATGTTGTGTCTGCCCCACAAACGTTCACATTTGCGTGTGTCTTTTCTCATTGTAATTGCATTAATAAAACAGCAATGACAAATACTTATATAATCCGTCTACACATGTGCCATTCTAAGCATTTTATACTTTCATCTAAACTTCATATGAGAGAGATAATGTTTGTATACACATTTTACAAATGAAGAAAGTGAGGCACAGAATGTTAAAGACCTTGTTCAAGGTTCAATTAGTAACCTTTGGAGCTTATTTCAGGACCCAGGAAGACTCGTCTAAACCACTGTATTCTTCCATAGCAGAAAGCAACCCTGAATCTGAAGCAACCTGAAGAGGAAACAGCAGCTTGGTCCCAGCTGGGCTTTCTATTCAGGTTGGTTAAATTTAAACAGTGTTTGTGGCTCACTTTTCTTCTTGGCCACAAGAAGAAGTCATTCAACAATCTTCTCATCATTTCTCCCATGCTTCAATACTTCTTCCTAGGGTGACCATCTGCAATTTTGTCTTTCTGGTGTCCGCTTCCCTTTCTTTGACTACCATAACCCAGTTTTTCTGCTTTCTGTCCATATGGTTCAGTGGAATTGGTGGCTGCCAGCCTCTAAGAATGAGGGTGTTCACATTATGCAGAGCCAGGCTGATATGCCACACTCTTGGGCAGAGTGATTTATTCAAGGTTGGAAAAGTGACACAAGCCACCTGACATCATTTTGGGAATTTGCGGCAACTAAGGAGGCAGAAATCTTTTCTACCTAGTAGATAGCTATAAAGGGAAGCCTAGATCTGCCAATCCACTGTGTATGGAGAAGCTGCCTGAGAATAAACTGAGAAAGAAAAAAAAAAGAGATTGAACTACAGAGTCCCAAAGTGTTTGAGGACAAGATAAGAGCTTGATGAGAAACTTCACCTCTAAAGCCATCATATTCTCCATTATGCCTAAGCTTTTTTAAATTAATTTTTTGTATCTGGCAATCACAAGTCCTAGAAAACACATTTACTTAAAATTTTTCTTTCCTAAGTCCAATAATGTATTAGATTCCATTTCTACTAACATAAAATGCCAAATACTTCCAGCATTCATAATCATGTAATTATAACTATGGCCCCTCTAACTAAACATATACTCATTATTCAACATGATGAGAAGTTTTCCTCCAAAAAATATCTTTTTCTTCTAATAGTTACCAGACTCTCATCTGTTACACATGCTTTACTAAATGTCTTATCCCCCCTTGACAAAGTCCATCTCTGAATTTTCCCAGATCTTCTCTCTTGATCTCTATCCGCATCAAATTAGTTAATTAATTTTAAAAATAAGGTAAGAAAATCAATCCAGCCTGATGTCTTTGTTCTTATCCCAAAGCATGTACTCCATGAAGAGTAACAGTAACTGCAAGTAACTATTTGAAAAAAATGTATTAACTCCACTTAATGGAACTGATTACTTCTATGTCTGAGATAGTGTAGAAGTAATTGGAGAAAATATTCTCACACAGAAGACATTCCCAAGCTTTGCATTCGGGCTCAGGGAATGAATGTTCTGAGATCTTCACTCAGTCTCTCCCGTTGCCACTCCTGATGATGAAAGTCCCTCTGTGCCTGTTACATTTCCACTTCAACCAGCCAAGTTCTTGCCTGTAGGTGAGAATTAACTTGCAGAAAAATCATGTTTCTGGTAATCTAGTGAGCCATGTGGAAGTCACGGGGTTTTCAGCTGAACACAGGAGAGAAAAAGAAGAGTTGATTTCTGTTTCACTGTTCATGGCTGCAAAGGCTCCTCTCCTTTTTTGTGTGTATTACTACATGGTTTAATTCCAGCTATGTGCTTATGGTAACTGAATACATCAGTTTTAAATTTTGTTTTCAATGCCTTGTGTATTCATGCTTTATAATTTGAAACATTTCTTGCAATTGTTTGTACATATCTTCTAATTATAGTTTAGAAAATCTTTACTTTTGTTTTTAATTAAAAAAATATTTTTAAACTCAATGCTTCTTGCCTTGTTTTCCCCAATAAACCTTAGAAACATTTCTACTGCTCGAAATAACATGGTTGAAAAAATGGATTCTTGCTCTGTACATGTCATGTTGGTCTTTATATTGAAATAATTATAAGAAAATATAGTTTAGGCCAGGCGCAGTGGCTCATGCCTGTAATCCCAGCACTTGGGGAGGCCAAGGCGGGAGGATCACAAGGTCAGAAGATCAAGACCATCCTGCCCAACATGGTGAAACCTTGTCTCTACTAAAAATACAATAACTAGCTGGGTATGCTGGCACATGCCTATAATCCCAGCTAATTGGGAGGCTGAGGCAGGAGAATCGCTTGAACTAGGGAGTCGGAGTTTGCAGTGACTTCAGATCGTGCCACTGCACTCCAGCCTGGGAACAAGAGCAAAACTCTGTCTCAAAAAAAAAAGAAAAAGAAAATATAGTTCATACACTTAACACTCACATTAGACAACCTGAGATATACAGTACCAAGGAAACTGGTATGCCTAGTGGTGTCTTGCTATCATTGTGCAACATGAGTCTGTCGTTGTGAATTCACACCCTAACTTCTGTTTAATGCCTTGCTTGGCATCCTTTTTTAAAAAAGATACGTTAAAAATCTATGGACACTGCTTAAAGAGAATAGAGAGAAGACAGCTAAAGAATATTGAAAAGCATTTCTAAGAAATTCAAAAATCACTTTTTGATATTGAAGGAAGTGTTTCATATTTCTCAACAATATGAAGTATTCAATAATTAAATATTTTTCTTTTTTTATCTGAATCCGTTTTTTCCGTTTTTAACCTTTTGAAAATATATCAATACCTCGGTATAATAGAAATAGTTTGAATTCTTGGACAAAGAAACCCAGGTCACCTAATGCGATGGCATGCACCCATAGTCCCAGCTACTTGAGAGGCTGAGGCAGGAGGATCACTTGAGGCCAGGAATTGGAGGCTCTATTGTGCTATGATTATGCCTGTGAATAGTCACTGCACTCCAGCCTTGAAAACAAGGTGATATTTTGTCTCTAAAAGGATAGGAAGGAAGGAAGGAAGGAAGGAAAGATCCTAGATCTAGGTTTGATGGTAGCCTACCATGAATTAGCTGTATGGTCTTGTGTCAAATTTCTGAAACTGTCTGAGTCTTAGTTGACTCAACTATAAATGATTGTAACAATATTTGTATCTGCTTAAACTTTAGCAATAAATACAGCAAATAGCAGGTGTCCAATACATGGTAGCTATTACAGTTCTCGATCTTTTAAAATGAATAGATTAATCTGGTTACCACATAAGAATATGTACTGCTTAAGAAATGTTTTTATAATTTAAAAATTATATATATGTGTATATATATAATATTATATATACACACATTATATATATATTATATATATATACACATATATATAAAAAATAGGATTTCTGCTATTGTTCTGATATGCAGAGTAAATGTAATTACTTTATTTTGACTATAGCTAATGTGATCCTGCGAAACTATGTCATGACTTGTCTGAATTGATCCAGAGAGTAGACAAAATATTTCTGGATGGGCTTTACCCTTAAATATTTGCTCTTTTTATGAAACCGATGCCCTTGCTTCTGTAATTCAAACCTCCTCTGCACATTTTCTCCTTAGCTCTGTTGGTCTCCTTTGCTGCTTCCTTCTTGTCCACTCAACCATTAAATGCTGGCTTTTCAAAATTTGACTGTCAGCTTAATTTCTTCTCATGATGCACTTTCTTCCAAATTCGTGAATTCACTTTGCTTTCTCACCTGTTTACTAACCATTCTCAATTCAGTTCCTCCAACCTATTTCTCTTATCTGGACCTCAGACCCCTAATGTCTGTATTCAAAAATGAACCTGAATATTTTCTATATAACTCAAATGCAGTATGCCCAATAGTATAAAACATGATCCTTTCCCCAAATTCTCTTCTTCTCCACTTCCAGTTTCCCCAGTTTTGTACATTGTATGACCATGTGCTAATAGCTCTTGTCAGAAGATTGAGAATCATTCTTGACTTGTCTCTGTCTTACAACACCTACATCCAATCAGTTGCCAAGTTGACGTGTCTCTTAATCCAGTGCTGTTCTCATGGTCAGATCTGTGATCCTCTCTTACGTAGGTTATTGGAAAGATTTACCATTCTTTCCAATTGTTATAAATAAGTTTTTATCATTGAATTTTTGAAAATGAAAGACACGTGTGTTTGTGTAGGAGAGAAGTAAAATAATAATAATAAAATTCTGTTTGTTGTTTGCTTTTTCAAAAGACAAATGGCTCCTCAATTTTCTATCTCATGTGGAGGCAACATTTCTGCATCAGATTCAGCCTGTGGGAAAAGAAATGAGGCTTCTACCATCCTTCAGGCTGGTCCTTCCTGAAGCAGCAAAGCATGTGTCATTATAAAACATGACTATAACTCCTCTTTCGGTGCCACTGATTTTGTCATGTGGGAAATTTTTGGCAGATTTTGGCAATGAGGTGTCTACCAAACAATTTTCATGGGATTAGCGTTTTATATTTGTTATGAATCTACAGAGAGAATTTGGAGAAGACAAATAATAAAAATGAATTAATGTTTTCAATTTAATTTTATTTTAAAACCTACTGTCCAGATGCAATGCTAATCCAAAAGCATATGTCCCCAGTTTTATTAACACATTATTTTTAGAGTTCCTATCAAAATTATAAGGAAAGAAAAATTCAGTCAATAATAGCAAATTTTTTGGCTGGCCAAACTGTCTTCAAGCAGACTGGCTCTTAAATTGAATTGACAAATTTTGTGTTTTAAGACTGTTGATTGTTAGTAATAGCTAAAGCCTAAATGGCATTTCCTCTACATTAGTCACTCTTCTAAGCACTTTATGCACATTAAATTATGTAATAAACTCTGTGAGATGAGGACTAGTCTTACTCTAATTTTACAGATTATGAAATTGAGACACAGAACTGTTGAGTGACTTTACCAAGGTCAAACCCTTTGCATGTGGCGTATCTAAAAATCAGAACCAATCTGCCTAGCCTGAGGCCAAACTCTTACATATAATGCTGAACTGTTAATACCATTTCATTTTCTGTATCTTTCAGATATTTATACATCACTTTTGCTAAAATTTGGGATTAAATATATACTTACAAAAACACAAGTATTTCTAGTAGAGAATTGATTTGACCTGCAGATATTACAATATAAAGTTTATGCCTTTTCATAGACTGCAGTTATTTCTTTGCAGAACTATGAAAGTTACTCAACGTTATTTTTAACATGCCTTACAGATAGCTAGAATGCAAAATCTGTATCTATGTATCTATATCTATGTAAATTATTTTTTACTGTAAGTCAGACAAATATCAAATCTATAGAATTTTTTTTTCAAATCACTATAGCTCAAAGAATTTTAATCTTTCCCAGTCTTTAAAATTCTAGCCTTAAAAATAAGGCATTATTGAATCAATGTACTGAGCTGATGAATAGAAGTATCTTTTTGTCAAGCTGAAGATTGATAACTAAGTCAGGGCTATTAGAAGAGCCACATTTTTTATCCAAAAATAAATAAATTGCCTATAGGCCTCTTGATTGTTTGGAATGCTAGTGAGTTTTTAAAACGCAAATGATCAGTTGGTTGAAATGGAGAAATACTGTCTACAACGTTTGCCAATGTTATCCATAAAGTTAAATAATTGTGAATATCTAGACTATTAATCATTTCTTATGTGAAGAATTAAAACTGAGTAACAACGAACTGATCATCTGTTAACTGGTTTACATCGATAAGATTGAGTATTACAGCCATGGTTGACTCATCTGTAGGCAAGGTTATATGAACAGTCTCAGGAAGTCTAAAGGGAAAAGAATACGAATTGAGCTTGGCCAGCTTTCTCCTGAAATGAATGCAGATAGACTAGTAGAGTAAAATATAGAAAGTGGCATACCAGTGACTTGCCTATGAGACTTGGAGTGAAAATATAGAAAATTCATGTATCTGCAGAGTGATCTAAAAGCAGTCCTCATGTAAGACATGACATGACAGCAAAAAGGGGAGCATCCAGTTGCCTCAAATATTATTATTAAGCCTTTGATAACCAGATAATTAATAAAATTTAATGATATTGAGGCTGTGGGAATCAGATAATAAAAGATAATAAAAGAATAATTAATAAAAGATAATTAACAAAGATTAATAATTAATAAAAGTTAAAATTTAAAAAAAAGTTTGTGTTCCATTCCTTTAGATGCGTTAATGCAATGGCTGTATGAAGTTAAATAATGTTTAATAAATGCAATAATAAATAAAGCAAATTTATTTAAAATTATTTTATGAAGGTTAACATATTAATTATCACTTTAGATCTGACTGGTATGATTTCCAGGCCCCAACCTCAATATACATAAGGAAAACTTTTGATCCCTATACAAGTGACTAAGTTATAGCACTCATGAAAGGTTTGGGGATTTGATGGAAATGTGAAATATAGTAAAAACCAAACGAGCTTCCTAGAGCTTGAGAATAAGGCACACAGACGCTTGAGTATATAAGAATTCAGGAAAACAAAAACAAGCAAAACAAAACAGAACAGCACTTAGAAGCTATGTAGTCCCCAACATTTGCCATTGGTCTTGTGTGCTGCTTTACAGCATCAAGAGAGTGAGGAAAAAGAAGCACCATAGAAAAAGAAGAGGAAATAATATAGTGTATACATATTATATAAGAAAGAGTAATGGTATGTCATTTAAAAGTTCTCATCGCTAGTCCTTTTCAATTATTTTGTTAGACATCTACTTTGAGTAACTTAAAATTATATGAGAAATAAACATGAAAAATTTAAAATAATTTTAGTAGTTACTAATATTACATAAAGCTATAAAATACTGTTATATCCATGCAGGTGTATTAAGGTATAACTATAGGCTAGTCCTTCATTAATTATACATGATATTCCTTGACAAAGTTCCAGAAAGCCAGAGAAAAAGTCAAACAATCAAACTAATAATTGGGAGTTATCCAAAAAACTAGTACTATTTTCCAGATTAAAATTACAAGTAGTATATGATGATAATTCAGGAATATCTTATCTCTGCTTCTTGAAGCCAGAAAAGAAAGGAACAACTAAGACAATAAGAAAATCGTGTTATATAGTGATTAAACATAATTTCAGGTCTTAGCGTCATTGTTCCTAGCCTGAGAACTTGAGTTAATCTCTCTGTGCTTCAATTTTCTAATCTGTAAAATAGGATTAAAATAGAGCGTCACCTCATAGGTGGAAAAAATGTATAGAGTGTCTGGTACATTATAATTAGTAGTCATTATTTTTGTTACCTTTATTTACCTTAGGCTTAGGTAGGCTTCTGCCATCTTTACACTTTCCCCCTCTTTACACCTACACACTAGTAATCTCATTTCTTGTTTGGAATTTGGGTCTCCACACTGTACAACTCAAGGAGTGTCAGTCATATTGTCTTCTAGGATTGAGGCTCCCCTGGCTCTGTGTGACCCCGTGGCCCTACAAATCAGAATGTAAATATATGCCCGGGGAATTCAGAAAAGTAACTGTCTGATTAGATAATTGTCACACTAATGAGGTTGAGAGGCACTTGATCTTATTTTCCCCACATATAATATTATTACAATTGCCCTGCTGGATAGATCTGAGACCCTGTTACATTGCTCTCTTCCAGTCTGAAATTTTGTGGCAATAATGTTAGCCTATAGTGACAAATATTTAACCTTTCTCTAGTGCTCAACTTAAACCTCTAGCCCCAAGAAATGAGCATCTCCAGAATATACTTCTCATACTATGCCCACACCTGGCCTATGTTTTGGCTCATGTTATTATCAACTGACATGTTTCTTCCATTCCCATGTGATTTTTATTCCTCCTTTACAGTCAGCTGAAACCTGAGTTTGCTTATTTATTCCCTTTCTCATCATTTTCTGGCAACAGTAAACATCCTTTATTAACCTCAAATAGTTTCCTGTGAGTCAAACTGTTCAGTTTTCTTATTTTGAGAGAAACCAAAGACAAAAACCAGTTCAGGAAGACCACAAAAAGTCACAATGTACGCAAGTTACAGCTCTTTCATAAGTCATTCTCTGATGTGTCAGAGAATAATATGCTCTCAACAAGCTCACAGCATTTTGTGTAACGATATGCCATGGGTTTGTTTAGAAACGAAAAACTCATATCCTTGTATTGTTCAAGGTTTCTATGACTCAGAATCCTGGCTTCTGAGCATTGCTTTTTGTGACCACGTAATGCAGGTTTGGAATCTTGGAACCCAACCAAATAATTTTTAGTTAGTAAATCAGGTACATTGTCAAAGAAGTGAAATGGAACTGAATATTATCTAGCGTCAAAATGATGATATGCCCTCCTGGAATTACTGAACTATATAAATTGCTTAAAAATGTATATCAAAGAAACTGTCGAATTAGCTTGATCTTCTTAACTACATAATACTTCAGCACAGACTGCATTAGATTCCTCCGTATCATCACCATGATGAGTAAATTATACACACTAAATGTATCCTTATAGATTGACTTTTTAAAAGATTATTGGGTAGTTAAATTATAAGCCATGTCTGAGTCTACTTTATTAGCAGAAGCTTGTTGTATTAGCCAACAGAGGCTAGATTATGCCGTGGAAACAAAGTACCCTCCTATCTCCTGGATTTATAACAATAAAGGCAAATCCTATTATAAGTCCATCAAAAGTTAGCTGTGATTCTGACCCATGTTGTGTTTACTGCACACAGGACTGAGACTACCAGACCAGTCTCTAACTGGAGTGATCCCAGTTGTGACAAAGGGCAGGGTGCAGGATGTAGTGCCTGTTGGCCTTAAAGCTTCTGCTGAGAATGGAACATACTACTTCAACTGACACTTCCAGAACCCAAGCAATCATACAGCCACAGGCGAGTTCAATAGGATAAGGGTGTGTCCTAGGTTGGTTTCCCTGGAGCAGACCCTGAGATGAGGATTTCAATGCAAGTCATTTATGAAGGATGAGTTTCCAGGGAGCCCATAGTGGACAAAAGATGACATGGCAGAGAACAAAGCCTGGCAATGGTGAGATCTGAGGTAGAAGTGCAGAGAAGGCTAAGCTTCAGTTTGACCCCAGGGGGAGACCGCTGATGCACAGATTACTCCTCCCACGAAAGGTGAGGAGGCTGGGCTTTCACACTCCTTCACCTCACAGTCATTGGCTAGTAGCTGTGGGATAGGCACTCTGAACTCTCTGAGCTGGTGAAACCAATATCTCCAGTAGCCAAGGACAGTCCACACAAACACAGCATCTGCTATTGGTCTTTGAAAGCCCCTTAGAGGTGGGCAGGGGGCACCACTCATAAGGGCAAAATGGGGTCTTAAGAGCATCTAAGAAAGCACAGCACTTTCAGTGTTTGCTGGAAGATACAAAATCATTCTTTGGAGGAAAGCAAAGGGAAGAGGCACTGAAATGGGTGAACAAAAATACAGTCTACTAGAGTCAGCTGAGAGTCAATAACATTTACTTCTATTTCTCTGACACAGCAAAACACCACAATACTTCTATCCAATCCCTGCTTTGAGTTCAAAGCCCAAGATCTCTGAGTGATGCCTGGGAGTCTCTACTATATCATGTCTAGATATTGGAACCAAAAGGACCAGTTGTCTGACCTCTCTCTACAATGTGTGTGGGCACACAGAAACACGTACACACACAAAGTATACAATAGTGGAATAGACATGGTATGAATATAGAATATAGGCAGTATATTAAAGTATCCAATATAATTGAACGTTTGGTATTTGTCTTGTCATTTCTTCCATTTGTGAGTACTCATATGACCCTTACATTAAATTAAATTAAGTCAAATTAAATTAGCTTAATTGTGGGTACTTTGAGCCTATAAGGCTTTAATGGAAGAGTCATATTTCAACCTGTTTTTCCTGAGCCTTTGTTTCCTGAGCCATCTAAAAGATTTTCCTGGGTTCAATATAAGCCATTCATGGACTTTAGCTAAGGGTTCAATGGGCAAACTCTTGACTTTGTTCTTGTCCTAGGCTTTCACTCAAAAGTCCCCTCAGTGTTACCTTACAGTAATTAGATGACAATCATAGCAGTGTTCAACCTTGCAAGTTCCTGAATTTCTGAACTCTCAAAATACTCCTTTATTTCTGCTTGTAAACTGGCCAATACTTTCTTCTTTTTTCTTTCTCTTTTTCTGCGATTACTGCTTTATTATACAGGCATTACCTTTCTAAAAAAGCATCTGATACAAACTGACTCATGTTATAGGAAGTCTCTTTTCCTACTTTCTTTTTCTTTTCACCTAAAAGATTAAGCTCATTAGGGACATTTTCTACCTTTTACTATATTGCGAGTAATAGAAATTTTTTATTTCCCAAAATATTTCCCATGGTGTAATACTAATAACCATTTTTCTAGCTTCAGAGAGATAACAATTTGTTTCACTGTATATAGCCCAGTTTCCAAAACCAGTGCTACCTAATGTAGATTTTCTTGCTGTTAGAACATCCACTTTTATTATGGATTTCTGTATTTTCAGGATAAGTTATGCCACAGTTACAAAGAGGTCCTAAATCTCAGTAGTTTACAGTAAAAATGTACATTTATTTTTCATGAGCCTTTGGTTGACTGAGATTCTAAGCCATATTTTCTTTCTCCAAGATGTTGACAATGCTTCACTTTAGTAGTATTCATGTGCCATTGGCCTAACCAGATAATACAGCCATGCCTGCATTTAATAGGGTAGGGAGATCTAGTCTTCCAGAGGGAGGTACACAGGGAGTGGAGAAAGCACCAATTACAGCAAGCAGTAAAACAATTTTCCACAATGACCACATCTCTTAGGCCAAAATCCATTTACCAGCTCAGGATTCACTCATATCTCACAGATCACACTGGGGACATTATTTTAAGAAACAAGTAAGTATGGTTTTAATAGAAATGCCAGACACACTTCTGCTTCAGAGGACTCAAAAAAACCATGTGATGTCCATGGATCCCAAGTGGCTCTCATAATAAAATTGCCTAGCAGATACATGTAAGTCCAACCCTGCTATCGGTATCATGCATGGCCATTTTTATCATGATGAGTTCCACTCCATTTGATTTGCCATAAAGAAACCTGCCTTTTCTAGGATGATAGCAAACTCTGTGAGTTACACAGCAGAGTTTTATAGCCATGGAAACAAGAAAGCCTACCAGGATTGTGCCTTTGCATAAAAGGAAATTTTGAAATATCACATTTATATTGGTCAGTACCCTACAAATCAATGTGTCCTCTTTCTGAAATTTCTTTTATAAAGCACACCACATGCCTATAATCTATTTTTTCAATCACAGTATGCACCTGTCACAAATTAGAACATTTTATAAATTTATATGAAATGGGGATACTATATATGCTCCTTTCTCTCACATGGAAAATGAAATGTCAGAGTCTCACTTTGTTTTATTTTTTTTCTTTTTCTCTCAAAGAAAATTAATTTTAACAATGTATAATTTGACTTGCACGAGTCAGCACCTTACAAGGCTCATTGTATTTGAAATTACTCTAGTTCCTCAGAAGACCTCAGAAAATTAATATTCAGATAATGAAATTTAAAAAAATCTTTTGGAGCTCTGTCCCAACCTTAATTGTGTGCTGGATTTCTACATTTTAATTTAGGCAATAGGGTTTTCACTCTATGATTTTTCTCTGTGTGATTATCCTTGCCTTTTCAACTTACTTCAACCTTTCTCCTATTCAATTATAAATGGTTTCCTATGTCATAGATCTGATGCTTTTAATCTCCAATCCTTTCACTTTTCCTCTACCTCTTCACCTCCATTGTAGATTTCACAAGAAATCTTCAAATATCTGTAGAGAGGTAGAGATTCGAGCACCTCTTGATTCTGGAAAGCAAGCATGAACAGCACAGTGCAATTATTACTCAGGTTTACAAAGAAGTGAAATTCACAGTGCAAAATACCTTTCAAAATATAAAGTTTAAGGTTGAACTTTAAATTCTTAAACTGAGAGAAAGATGGAAATTGTTTTGGTGTAGTTTCTTCAACTAAAGCCACAATCGATTGGAGATCAGGTAAACAAATTTCAAAAGTAGAATCATAAGTGGGGAGCTTTCAGACATAATAGAGAAAGGTGCTTGCCAGAGACTTCATTCTTCCCTTCCACAGAAAAGAAATGAGCCCTTAATAAATTATTTCATCATCAGTAGAATCAAGTGTTGACATAAAACTGCAGAACAATCTGTAGTTGCCTGACGAAAATGTCCATGTTCTCGGAGTCTTCTGCATGCATTAAACTAAACCTGGCTTGATACATAGAAAAACAAATAAACTTACGTCAAAATCCTGTACCAGCAGCATGTACTCGTGTATTTTAATGACTACTTCCCAGTGGAATTTATCACTCCCAAGTTTATTTTTGAGCTTGCAAGCATAAAAGCATTAGGATGCAAAAATGACTTGTTGCACGTATTTGAAGTTTTTTGCCTTTAATACAGACACAATAAAAGCCCAATGATAACTGCAGATTATCACGTGATTGATGTTTAATGTCATTGTGTCCTGTCAAAGTTCAGGATAAACTCTACAGATCATTAAAACTCATGATCTTTTGTCCATGAATAGGAAAATATTAAAAAATTGAAACAGTCTTTGCAGAGGTCACATACTGGAAAATGAGCAAGGTTGCTGTATTAAAGTATTTTAAGAGAGAAAATTGCAACTTTCTAAGAGTATTGAAATGTTGAAGTCACATACTATAGCAGTTGCAATAGATGAAGTTATGTCACTGGGACCACACATCCAATTCTCAGCATCTTAATATAGTCCATGTAATATTTCACAGATCCATCATGACTTTACCGAGGGGGTGTCCGCACAATTTGTCCTTAGTCAAGGAGTCTGTCTACACAGTTTACTCTTACTCGAGGAACAGCGATTGTCTGCAACTTTACTGAGCCCTTGTCAGGACAGAAAAAAAGAAAACAGATTCAGAGGGTCTCAAATTGGCAAATAAATGTTCTGGCATGACTCATGGAATCAGTCACATGAGTCGTTTCCTCACCCACAACAAAGCCAGTGTTGTACTCCTACGATGTCCCTCAGAGGAAGGAAGCCTGAATTATTTGGCAAACTGTACAAATAACTCCCATACAAATATTTTAGCCATGAATAGACAGAATTTCAGTGGATCAGGTGTTTTTTATTAACTGAATTGGAGCAAGTAAATACTCCCCTTTTTGTGAGAAGTGAAAGATAGTTTATTTTTGCCAACTGATTCAACTTCACAATGGATAACATTATATTAGGCAATAGGTAGAAAGTTATCTTCACTTTGCCATGCTTTTCTGCTTGGTCTTTGCTTCTTTCAATGGCTAAGTTGCTCTGGAGTGATAGGAGAATCCAGGGAAAGCATATTAATTCTTCCAGGTTTTTAGAACATTATTTCTTATGTTCTGTGTCTCTATGATGAATTATAAACTGAGTCTCAGACACCTCTAAATATTCAGCAGACCTTTACAGAGATTAGGGAATGGAAATTAACTCAAAGGAAAGATAACTGAATAAAAATCCCTACAATAATTTGACAAATTAGTACCCCTAATTGGGTAGCTTACAGGGGGGACAGGTGGGGCCCTTTTGTCTAATACCCTTGCTCTGCTGAAGAATCTGAAAGCCGTTCACTACTCTATATGGAGCCTTGGAGATTCTTGAAGGTACCTATCACGTTAGTCTTTCACTCTGTGATTCATTCAGGCTGACAACTGCCATCTAGTTCTTTGTGTTAAATAGTTTATTGAAGTTACTTTTTCCTCTCCTCATGGCTTTCTCTTCTGACTCCAAAATGCAGACATTGTGAAGGTTCAAAAGTAGACTGAGGGGTAAATCTATGGAGTATGGTGTATTATCAAAATTTTCAATATTTAGAAAATCGTATGACATAAAATTTGACAAGAATAATATTCCCTTAGAAATACATGATAAAGTTGTAAATGTGAGAGAATATATAAACCAAAGAATGAATAGAAAAATAAACATCTGAAAAAGGAAAACACAGTGGTATCATAGCATGCTCAAGGCAAAATAAATAATTGTATTTGAAAGGATTTCAAACTTATTGTTAATAACTGATATTTATTTCAAGCATGAGAAAATGGCAATGCTAAAACTAAATGCATACTTTGGGCTGTGTCTGGATCTTTTAATTAATCAATTGGTGTATCTCTAAACAGATTCTGAGATTACAATTTCAAAATAAGTGTATGAAAATTTTGATAGCTGGAGGAATGATAGTTTTTGTTTTCGACTTTCTGAGTATGTTTATATATAAAATTATCTACACATTAGTAGAAGCCTGCCTTTAAGTTTGCCAGTGTTTTTCTTGCGTGCGTGCGTGTGTGTGTGTGTGTAATGTTTGTACTTCATTAAAAATTCATAGGAAAAAATAAATATTTCCTACTAGCAATGAGAATTCTATAGAAGTAGTAAGAAAGCTGCAAATGTCTTTATACTTTGAGGGTTTGCAACTTTTTTAAAAAAAGAAGCATATTTTTAAAATCCTTAAAAAAGTTTTATCTAGGTCGCCCCTTTCCTGGCTGGATGTTAAGAGCTAGCCCTGCAGGAGGGATAACATTGAGTGGATGGGTTTACCACGAGGGAGCTCTTCTTGCTAAAACCTGCAACATAACACAAAAATGAATGGACTGCACAGAGAGAAGAATAAAACAAAGTTCAAGTTCAATAAACCAGATAAGAAATGCAAGGGGTTCACCAAAGTATGTAGTGGGAGTCAGAAGTTGGTACATAGTGAAGGAATATGAGCCAGCAAAGTGGAAAGTCAAGAAGATGACAGATGAGAAGAAGCTGAGGGAGTTCCCCCTCTCTGCTGGTTTCTATTAGCTCACAAGAGCAGGACATAGCACAGGAGGAGTAGAAATAGCAGATGAGACCACGCTTGCAAATGACCTGCCTTTAAGAAGAGGGTTCTCTTCACTGATAATTGGCACCTTGGTAATCTATAGAACTAAGGACATCAGCATTTACCTAAAAGGAAGTATTTATGCACGTTTCCTTCAATGTAGCTACTCTGTATTGCAGGGGAAGCCAGTCATCTTGCTGATACAGCCTCTCCTGGGGTGCCCGCTAACTCTATATTAGTTCATAGATACCAATGCATGTCTGTGGAGATACATAGGGTGCAGCAGTTCTCTATTCAGCTATGAAGTCTGGGGATCTTAGCTTCTCTTTACACTCAGCACATAAAGACGCTTTATTTAGTAATATGGCAGCTTACACACAGGCAGAGAGAAAGGCTAGACCGTCATGAAATGGGGTTGAAAAGTGAGAACTTTTTTCTTCTCACAACTAAGTATTATTAATTCTCTTACAGGGCTATTTACTCTCTATGCATATTATGTTACATTATTTCACACTAAAATTACTGCAACATTATCAATTCAAGCAGGATTGAGCATATGAAATATTTATAAGGTTACCACTCATCTAATTTTCAAAGGAATGGCCTATATATAGGGCATGAATATAGTCTCAGAATAGCTTTGGGCTTCTGAGCATTAGAGAAAGTCTCACGAAGCAATGGTGTAATGACTCACTCTGTAAAATAAACGTGACCACATAAATTCTAACAGGAGGTAAAAAGAATCTGGGACTCTAAAATATATATATGTTGAGAGCAACTCAGAAGTTAGGAAATGGGGGGAAAAGTGATCAATTCGGTGTAATTAATTCCCAAGGCTAATGTGTATACTGGAATGAAGATTGGATGTGTAGTCAGAACATAAACTCAAGTTCAGATTCTGCTCACAAATATTGCATTAATTTAAACGAAGTGATAAAATTGAACTTTAGTTTTTTTCAATAAAATGGAACAAAAATACAAATGTCCACCTCACAGTAATGTTGCAATAAGCACATAAGATTGATAAATAGACTGCACACTTTTAGGATGTATAACTTTTATTAGCAATATCATTATTGTATTTCTCTGCATAAAGCTTTCTTTTTTTAACTTTAATACCACCATGCATTCAAAAATCTATTCAGTCTTTTATAACAAATTTTAAGTACCTACCATGTCCATGGCTTTATGTTCTCAAATCATATCTGAAGGCTATAGAATGAGACTTCAATAATATGTAAAAAGTGACATTTACAAAAAAAAAATGCATGTTCTGAAATCTGATAGATTTAGACTTAAATTCTGGATATGCCTCACATGATCTGTGGAGAATCTGGTTACTTGTTCATACATTGTTACCTCAGTTTATTCACATGAAAAAAGGCAGGAATAGAATTATCTGCTTCCTATGGTAAATATCAGTATTAAATGAATGATCATGTGAAGTTCTTAGATCAGTGCATAACATTTTACAGCCATTCAATAAAGCTTGCTATTGTTGTTTTTGCGTAACAATTATTTTAAGTTGTATTTTTAAACACCAACTATATCTTTGAGATATATATATATAAAATACATTGGGAGTCTATATATATTATGCTTTACTAGAAGAATTTAATTTAAATTCTCTATACTTTATATAATACTTCTGAGAAACTTAAAATGTTGTATCCATTTAATCACAAATTGTATTTGTATCACAGTGATTCTCCAGGGATAGTCCCAATATTATTTACATTTTATCTTACATGCAGTCATTCTTCAGAAAAATAATAATAATAATAGAGAAAATAATGGGGTTCTCAATTTTACATTTCCATTATTCTATTTATTTCATGTTAGTCATAATTCATATATTGCTTTCTGTCCTAACATCATTTCTCAACCCCACTTTCAACTCAGTTGGGTGTTCACATAAAAAGATATTGTGTGTCTGAGTTCCCCCTTCCTTGCATTAAGCGCAATGTTTTACAGTCTCACCTGGACAAAGCCCCTTGTTCAAATAATGCAAAAAACATAGACTTTTGAATCTAGCAAACCCTTAATAGATCATTTCTAAAGCCATGACCTTAAGCTACAAATGTACTACTTGGGTGGACAGGTTTGTGAACCTCAAAATACGACCATTATCATGTTCACTCCTCCATATGATGGTTTCTGTTGGAGAGTAGGAAACTAATGAATATATCCAGCCTCCAGATAGATTAAACAGAAACCTCCTCCCTGGAGGATCTTGTACTGACCACTCCTTTGGGAGGTCACTGAGTCCATGCTGAGAAGAGTGACCTAGATGATGAGGATGATTTAAGACAAATGGTTTAAAGGCTATTTGTTGGCTAAGGAACCCTAGGGTCTCTGGATCCCTCATACATAGAAGGAAGCTTCTATTATTGGTAAAATTAGTTTTCAGTCACTTAATAAGAATAATAGGTCACTGTCTGGGTGCGGTGGCTCACGCCTGTAATCCCAGCACTTTGGGAGACCAAGGCAGCCAGATCATGAGGTCAGGAGTTCGAGATCAGCCTGGCCAATATGGTAAAACCCTGTCTCTACTAAAAATACAAAAAATTAGCTAGACATGGTGGTGGATGCCTATAATCATAGCTACTCAGGAGGGTAAGGAAGTAGAATCTCTTGAACCCAGGAGGTGGAGGTTGCAGTGAGCCGAGATCATGCCACTGCACTCCAGCCCAGATGACAATGCGAGATTCCATCTCAAAAACACATACACACACACACACACACACACACAGAATAAGTCACCTATACATTTGCATATACAGCAGACTTACTTTAAGTATAATTCTCTGATTTATAAGGTAAGTTTACATTTCTGAACAAGAGGAAAAAGAGGTTCTAAAAATTCCAGATTCTAACATCAAGTCTGATCCACAATTAAGAATTTGTCACAGATAATCCACATACATAAGATTTATGTGGATAATTATCATTTTTTAAGTTCAGCAATTTAATTACTCTATAATCACCAAGAACTGATATCTATATAACTGAATCTCTTAGATGATATTGAGTGAAGATCCAAATGCCATTTAAAAATTATTTTTATTGAAAATTGGTCTTAAATTACACATACGTAGCCCTTTTGAAAAAAATAATGTAAGTAAAAGTTTAAGTTTTTAGTGATCCCTTGTCATTATTTAGAAAACTGCTATTTTTTTGCTTTATGGTACCTTTTAAAATTAAATAGTTCTAATTGATTTTAATTAACAAATAAAAATTGTGTATATTCATGGGGTACAATGTGATATTTTTGATGTATGTATCCATTGTATAGTCAAGCTAATATTATCTCTTTATCAATTTATCATATTTTTGGTGTAAAAACATTAGATACCTATTCCGTTAATATTTTTGAAATCTACAATACATTATTATTACTGTGCTTTAATGCAGTGATCATCTTCATTTTCTCCATCCTCTTCCTATCCCCAGCATCTGGTAACTAACTACCTTCCTACCTTCTGTTTCTATGAGATAGACTATTTAGATTCCACGTGTAATGAGATCTTTCTGGGCCTGGCTCATTTCACTAACATTATGTTCTTCAGTCTCATCAGCAAACGAATGAAGAAAATGTCATATTATATGCATACATGCATACACACACACACACACACACACACACACACACACACACACAATGAAATACTATATAGTCTGTCTATTTTTAATGAGACGGAGTTTTGCTCTTGTTGCCCACACTGGAGTGCAGGGGGGCAATCTTGGCTCACTGAACCTCCACCTCCCGGGTTCAAGTGATTCTCCTGCTTCAGCATCCAGAGTAGCTGGGATTACAGGCACCTGTCACCACACTCAGCTAATTTTGCATTTTTATTAGAGATGGGTTTTGCTATGTTGGTCAGGCTGGTCTCAAACTCCTGACCTCAGGTGATCCACCACCTTGGCCTCCCAAAGTGCTGGGATTACAGCTGTGAGCCACCACACCTGGCTGAAAACCCATCTTTATAATACTTTTCTATGTGTATCTTTCAGTTTTTAATGCCTTTTCTTTTGAAGGACTGTTAATTTCTCCTGTTGTTGCATCTACTCTAAAAACTCCTTTCCCAGCTTTTAGAGGAATATTTTCTAGTATACTGAGAAATTTTGTAAAAATTCAATATGCCTAAATTTTAAAACGTTAAATAAGCTACTTAATGTACACCTTAAAATATGTTTCATCACAAGCAGACATTTTAGAACTATTTAGGAAAGTAAAAATTTTTTAAAATGTATACCTCTGTATCTTTCACCCAACTGCTGAGATTCTTGAAAGTCTAAAATACTGAACACCAAAATTTTATATCTACATTTCTGCCTCATTTTAAAAATGATATCGTGTTTTCAGAGGTGTACCTTTATGATCTAAAATTAGCCCTCTATTTTAAAATCAAGAACAGAATCAGGGAACAGAGTTTAAACAACTTAATGAAATTTATGGAGTTAATTATAAAAAGGCCTTAGCTAGCACTTTGAAGCTCATCTCAGTGCTTATAAATTCCTACTCCAGATATCCTTGGAACATGCTAGGCCACAGAAAGAGAAACTCTGCACTAAGTAGTCCCCAAATTACATTTTGTCATTCCATTCTGTCCGTATGGATTCTTTATAGCAGAGCTATCCAATCTTTTGGCTTTCCTGGGCCATGTTAAAAGAAGAATTGTCTTGGGCCACATATAAAATACACTAACACTAATGATAGCTGATGAGTTAAAAAAAAAAAATCACAAAAACAAACACCTCATAATGTTTTCAGAAAATTTACAAACTTGTGTTGAGCCTCATTCAAAACCATCCTGGGCCACATGTGGCCCATGGACCACAGGTTGGATAAGCTTGCTTTATAGAGTCTCTGAAATAGCCCCTGAAATATGACACAGCATTGCTTAGAGCCCTGGATTCTGACCTCTGCCTTGGTACCCTGGACTGAATCAGAATGTCTTCGCTAACCATAATCTATTAACCCCATTGCATTCTCCCTCTTGGTGTATTTCTAGAATCCCCCCATATATTTGAGCTTCTCTCCTAGACTCTAATTCCAGATAAGGCCTTCCCCCCGGGAGTGGAATGGAATAGGATCAAACTTTTCCACTATTATTTTAGTGCTAGGAGGCCTCTCTAGACAAATGTCTTCACTTGGTTTTGAGAGGACAGCACAGGCCAAATAAATATAAGGAAGTGAACTAAAAATGAAAATCTGGTCACAGGCTTAAGAAATAGGCCAAGTTTGAAGTGAGTTTGAATTCTATCAGTGGTTAAGAATAAAATGTAAGCATCATGATATAGACTTCTGAGATTATTAGTCCATGGCTTTTGGAGTTCTTCACAGTTTGGGTTAAAGTATTAAGGCAATATTTTATTAAGCCTTGGAAAATCTTAAGCATAGATTTAAAAACACTGAGTCTTACTGGCTTGTCAATGTTACCTCAAGCAAGTTATTTTCAAGAGTCAATTGCACTCAAGAGGCCAATGTAGAAATCTAAAACAAGTCCAGGGTTGTGCATAGATAAACGAGAATCTAAAAATAGTAAATTCCAAAACAACCAATATCATGCCAAAGTGTAATGTACTGCTTTCATTTTGGTATGTCTTCTTATGTGGTGGAAGATTTATTTGCTAATCCTGTGCTTTTTGACTTGGGTTGTATAAACCATGAGAAACACAAATTATCTACTAAAGGCAGAAACATCCCCCCTCACACAAGCGCGTGCGCGCACACACACACACACACACACACACACTGATAAAAACTGAAATAATTTTTTCAAGAGATCTTCATTCCTCATAAGCATGTTTTATGTAAATAATCAAAGAAAACATATGAGCTTGATTGAGTTCTTCAGAAAAAGTTTTAGTTCAGCCTGCCTGCTAATGATCTTAAATTAAGGTCTACAGTGCTGCTTTCAATTGGGAAACATATTTTCTCTGTTTTCTCCCTAGCCGACTTCCCACCCCCCAATTTCACAGAAAAGTTTTCTCACAGGAAGATCCAATTTATGCAGAACCAAACAGGAAACAGGCCCCTTGTTTTCCCCCCTTTGTGAGTACATTAACAGACAATCTATAAAACTAATCTGCCTTCAAATTATTCTGACAGTTTGGAGCCTGACAACCAGCTGTCAATTCCATAGCTTCCTCTTCTCATTCCCTTGGAAGCTCGAAAGAGGAGATAGAATCTCACCTGGTCACAACTTAAGATATTTTTGTACCTACAATCTTACACATCCTTAATAAAATGCTAAAGTTACCATGATATTTGAGATAGGCAAATGATATGTATTTAAAAAGACAGCTCAAGTCTCTCAAAAAATATTAAAAAGAAAATTGACTTGAAAGCATTGAAGTATGAGGCAAAATAGCAAAAGAAACAGCTGGAACTGATATGTGGACATTACTGATATCTTGTATGACAACACAAGTTTTTTAAGCTTAGGAAAATGAAGAAGTGACTTGTAAGGGATATTGGAAAAGAAAACTTCGTAAGAATAGGATAGCTGACATTAATACATATCAGATTTTTCCGCATCTAATTTCTGAAGCTTTTTTACCCTAAATGTAAAGACCCAAACAAGCAGCCTTAAGCTACTAAAGTTAATTAGTATATATACACTAACTTTTTGTAAAAACTAAAAACATAGGTCTGAATTTTTTCTTAAATAAAGGCTGATTGTCTACATCAGATTTTAAAAGAGAAACAAAAAACTGGGTGTTTAATTTTGTCAAGTGGATTTATTTTACAAAGAATAGAGAATCTGTTTCTAAATAAAATATTCACAGAGTCAAAACAGTCAAAATATTTAGCCATGGTCAATAGCAGTTACGCCTGTAGATTCCACATGGCTGTCTCCAAAGTGGAATGAGTACACTCACAGGAATGGGTGTAAATGGGGAGTATAGGAAGAAATATTAGAAATCCCTTTTCCATTTTTTTTTCTAAACATAAAGAAGGAATTAAGCTTTTACTCTAATTTTTTTAATGTATTAACTTTGGTGATCTTCCTGTACCTATATGTCAGAAATTCACTTCCTCACATTCAAGTTTCTCAGTGAAAAGAGGGCTTGGCAGAGCTTATAGATGTTGGCAGTGCCCACCACACTCCATCATACTCCTCCAGTGCCATATGTCAAACTGCAATATATCTATGACAACTTATGTGGATTTAAATTCTACCAGCCCAAATATTGGTATCCTTACAAGACTTGTAATAAGAAAAAAAGTAATTAGGTAAAGTTATGTCAGGCAACGTTTCAAATTTAGTGGTGGTGAGTAATACAATACCAGATATTTTAGAAAAGAAAATGAACAGAGTCTGCCCCTTCAAGGCAAAAGAATATAATAACTTTAGCACTTTATTAAGAATGCGTGAGATTATAGGTACAAAAATAACTCAAGTTGTGACCAGACAACTTGTGTTTTAAAATCATGAGAAAGTTTCAGAAAATATCCATGCACACTTTGAAAATAGTTGCTTGGAGATGTTTGCCTAGTTAGATAATTATATTCCAAAATTTACCTAAGAGTGTCCGTACTTATAAATATAAATACTAAAAAGACTTTTTAACTGTTTTAATATTCCAAATGAGAAATTTCAGGAGGTTTAATTCATTTGCTAAGAAATATAATTATTTAACCCTTTGTAAGTTGTTTGAAGTAATAATTGGCAGACATTAAGAAAGACTGAAATTGACAAGCTAAATTTCAACAAGATTATTTGCATAATTGCTCAGATAGATAAAAGTTTAAAATAGGTATGATGATTGGATAAGTGTAGTTGCTGATGTCATATTTGGATCTTTGAGTCTTTGTAAGGGTATCTCTAGCTATGAGAGCCATGAAAATCAGATGACTTAGGTTAACTTACAACCAGCAATGTTATCCTAATGTATTACAGCACTATTTTTCAGAAAAATAAAATGAATTAAATAATATTGCTAGCACTAAAAGTCACAATTATTAGTTATTAATTAGTAGTGTTTTACTGTAAAAAATTAACAGTAATAAATATAAATATAAAGTTGAATATTGCTTAATTCATCTTTATCTCACTTTAACATTTCTAATTTGGAGTTTGCTTTATGCATAGAATAATGAAATGGGAAAATTTCCCTTGTCCCCCTTGCAGGGCACGCGATGAGGGTGTGGCTCGCTTCTTTGGTGCCCTGCTGCTCAAAACCCCTTGGGGTAGAAGGCAGATGAGTAGGTTGTGGGGTTCTGACCCCACAGCAGTGTCTATGAGTGAATGTTTACAGCTCCTGAGGCCCTAGTGGGCACCTGTTACAGGGTGCTCTTTTTGTCTAACCATCCATAGGCGGGTTGTGTTAACCAGCTCAATTAGACTCACTGCCTCATCCAGAGGACAGAGGGCCTTCTGTATCCGGGGGTTTCTTGCCTTGGTGTACAGGAAGAATCGGATTACACAAGGACCTGGAGAATAAGTGCAAGTTTTTATTGAGTGGAAGTACCTCTCAGCAGATGGGGGAGCCAGAAGGGAGATGGAGTGGGAAGGTGGTTTTTTCCCTGGAGTCGGGCGGCTGGGACTTTCGTCTAACCACCCCACCTAAACTGCATGTTGTTCTGCAGGTTGATGGCCTGCCGGCCTGCCGGCGTCTGTCAAAATGCTCTTACGCTACAATAGGCCTCTCGATGTCCAGCTGCTTGTGTCTTCTTCCACCGATGTGTTCATCTCAACATTCAACCATTTGTGACGCTGCCTGCTAGGGTCTTGGGGTTTTCATAAGCACAGAATGGGGGTGTGACAGGCCAGAATGGTCTTGGGAAATGCCTGTCCTCAACTAGGTCTGTGGGCACAGGCCTGGGGGGTAGAGCCCTAGTCATGGACCATGCCCTCCTCTACTCAGCACTTCTCTGCCCACTTCCCATATCAATAATACTAGCAGAATACCTCTGCTTGTAACATAAATATGCACGCATATATTATAGGCGCAAAACATTTTAATAATGAAGCATGGTATCACAAGTGTTTGGCTATCACTTCCTTCAGAATTTCACTATGCAGCCATCTGCACATATAGATTTGAGAATATATTATATAGTTAAAATAAAAAATACCATTCTGAAATATTGGAAAATAATATTGAGCTACTATAAATTTCTATCAGGTATGATTGTGTAATATTTAGAAAAAAATAATAAATTTTGAGAGAACTGCTTTCCTCACATTATGTAAATCTGTTATGTATCATTTATTAATTCATTCAACAGATATTTATGGTGCATCTACATATGGAAGGCACTGTTGTGGAACCTAAGGAGATCACAGTGAGCAAAGCAGAGCTTCTACTCTTATAAAGCTTATATTTTAGAAGCAGGAGATCCAGACACAAAGGTAGGAACAAAAATGTCAAGCAAATACTGGGCTGGTATGATACAGGACTCATATTCCACTGGGATGGGCTAGAATAGCTATACAGAGTCTGAACTACTGAAATATTTCTATAGCACATGATAAGTAGCCCCTTTTGTATACCTCTTTTTCTGTGGCCTCAGCAGATCCTCCGCAGGGATTCCCTAGACTTCCTCTAGATCTAGGGTCTAGATGATTAGTGTCTGCCTCAGTAAGAGCTTAGTAGGCAACCACCCTGACTAATGGTCCTGGCATCGCCATGATGATTGTTAAATATTTTGACTTTTGCTCCCAGGTTAATATATACAGAGGGGTGATACCACATAAAAGGAGAGCAGAATAAGGTGTAGATAATCAAATGGCAAAGAAGTTTTTTTGAACAGGGCTGTCAAGAAGGAACTCCAGTGAGCCAAGAGATAAAAGAAGAGAGAGCAGTGGGCACATGTGTATGTGAGTGGTGAAAGGGGCAGAGAGAAATCCCAAAGGCCTAGAGATTCAAAAGTGAACACTCAATGGTATTCATGGAAAGTACTTTGTCAAAATCAGAAATTTTAAGAGCCATGTCAATTTTACAAAAGCAATCAGAAATTTGCCTTCAGATATTAAAAGAATTATAAATATTTCCACTTATCAGTCAAGTTTAATTCAAATGGTGCTTTTATATAGAACTTTCGATATCACTCCTGAGTAGATGCTTTTTTTTAATTTCTGGAACCCTGAATTCAAATTCAGAAGACTTAGGCTTTCTTTTACTATAAGATATGATATTTTCCTATTGTCTCTCTTGCATAGTTTTGTCTTCAGTAAAAAACAGGGATATTTACAATTATTTCAATATTTGTGCTTTTCTTCCATGTATTCAACAAACACATTGAGAACTCGCAACTATGAGCTGGGGATATCAAAGACCCCTGCTTTCTAGGAGTTTACAGTATAGTTGGGGACATAGTCATGTAAATGAATAAAACACTGTAAAAGGTGACAAATCTAAAATACATGTTTAGAACACTGACTAGTGCTGAATTTTCTCCTTATTCTTTAGCATAATTCAACAATTTTATTATCACTCTTCATCATTGTTATTAGAAGGTAAATCTAAGCAATGATAAGATGCACCAACCTCGTATTTTATTATTTTAAAGATACCTTGAACATAAAATCAAACCCCTCATAGAGTTAATGAGGAAAAAGAGAGAGACCTGGTCGAAGTGCCTTAACTTTGTAACCCTGATTTGTTTAATATATTTTTTTACTTTCAGAAGACATGGACATAATGAAATTAAAGTGTAGAGACTCTTATGTAGCATAGTAATCAGAAATGCACCAAACTTCTCAATGACAGCACTGATTTTACCTATGGCTATTGGCACTATCCACAGGTTGAAAAGCTTTTGTTTTCTCCCCTCCTTTCTCTCTTTTTCTCTAATGGTCCTATCGTCTAACATAATAGAATCTATTTACCAGTGCACTCTAAAGCAGAGAAACAAGGAGGTTTGAATGATTTTTATCATATCCATCATAATCTTGAATATTTGTGGAGCCACACACAGCACTCTTGTTTCATGCCAGTTCTCTGCTTGAGACACAATTACATGTGTTTTACTATTTCCTTGGCATCATTTGTGCTTTACTTTTATCAAAAGCCTCTTGATCCCAGAGTTTCAATTTTCTCTCTGGCTTAAGTAGTGGGAAAAAAAATATGGTTCCTATAGGGTATAAAAGTGGTTGCCACATAGTGCACCCCCATAAGCTCTGTCCTAATGCTACCTATTAGAAAAATCACTATTTTGTGTGCCTTTGGCTGGAGAGAGAAAAGGGAGGAAAGAAATATATGATTTTAAAATATTTTTAGTTGATATATCACAGTTGTACATAGTTTGGGAGTATGTGTGATACTAGAAGTAAATTTGGGTTGCCCCTGTGAAGTAGTCACAGAATTCTGTAGATACACAGAATTCTGTAGATACACAATTCTTTAGGTAAAAAATACCTCTATAAACACTTGGAGTACAGGAGAATGATACTAAAATGCAGAGGGAAAAGATAAAAATTGTTGCATCAAATCACTGAAAATATCTTATACCTGCAGAATCTCTACAGACTAAGCCAGCAACTATGATGACATGCAATTTCCTATCTCAATTCTTAATGATGGCATTTCAGCTACAGGTGCTCTGTAGTAACCAAAGACAGAGAAGAAAAGCAAAAACAAAACCATAACTGCATCTTGTCTGTACTAAGTTTAAATAACATACTATATGCAAGAGGAGAAAATTGCATCACAAATTTTCAGTGGTCTGATGTTGACCTGCATTCTCTGTAATTGCTGTTGTTTCGAAAGTACTGTATGTAAATATACAAACTAAAGCATACAACATTCTAGCAAATCACCAGCAACTGTCACATATTCCTTTATATTGAGAAAATGTAGCTGTGTGTACCCTATTGTTCAAAAATAATATTGGTTGAAAATTAAGATACATAGATTCTTCTCTGGGTTCTCTCACTTAAGTTCTCTGAGTTTCAGTTCCTTTGGCTGAAAATGGTGATAATGAGTCAATATTCACAGGATTATTTTGAGGATTAAATGAAATAATGTCATAAGTAAAATATGGAGAACTAAATAATTGTTAACATAGGATCATTACAATGAATATGTTATTAGCGTGATTCTTCAAATTTTGTTTTTATTCTTTTAACCTCTATGTCCACAATAATTCCAAAAACATCCTCTAAATAATGTTCCTCTGAAGCAGAATACACTAGAAATAGGATTATCAAAGTGTGGTCCTTGACCAGCAGTAGCATCTGGGACCATGCTAGAAATGCAATCCCAAAGACCCTACCTCAGACCTACTAAATCAGACACTCAGGATGGGGCCAGACATTTGAATTTTAACACACTCCCATGGCATTCTAATGCACACTCAAGTTTGAGAACCACTGACTGAGCTAGTTGACAGAAAGTAAGTGTGTGTATCTTGCATGCCATCCTGGTGATTATTTATCTGACTTTATGTAACACCATCTTGAGGCAATAAATAATGATATTCCAAGTACCAGAACTCTAGATATCTTTCATAAATTTCATCGTGGATCCTTTATATTACCAGGGCCATCAGGGTTAATTACAATTAAAGGGGCCTAATATTCTTAGCTTCACACATTTTAGAAAACTAAATATGATTGTTCTGTTATGCTGTATAATGGCCAGTGAATAAAACTTGCCTTATAATATGTAATTTTAGAATTTTGTTCAATAATGTTTTCTAATCTGAATCATTGGTCTGTTTTCATTGACCATATATGAATAATCTATAATATATTTTTATTTGTTGTGGTTTCCAGGAAATTCAAAATTAAATTTAACGTTCATTGATATGTAAAAAGAAGGGACTTCAATTATATTTTATAATCAGTTGTTAAATAACCTTTTAAATAAGTAGGAAACTTTACATTTCTTGTAAGTATTTAATAAATAAAGTATATAGAAAGGCTCTATTATATGTTTTGTATGTAAATCATGTATATATGGGTGTATATATATTTTATATACTAATGTATCTATACATATATAACATATCTATATCTAGGTATACATATCTACATAAAGGGAAAAAAGTAAAGATTATAATTTTAATATGGAACGAATCCTACTGGACTTTCTCCTTTCATTGATTCATTTTTATTTATTCAAAAATACGCTATAAGATTTTAAACATAAAATGTAGAATACCTGTTTCTGGTGTCCTGTGGCAGGTGCAAGCCAATCCACTTGAACCTTGGTTTACTATGATGATTTAACAGGACTCAGAAACTTCACTGCTAGGAGAAGCATTAGGATAGCCTTTAAGAGCTTACTTTCTCTAAAAGGGCTTTTTATCATGATGAGCACTCTTCCGAAAGGTGAGACCTAACATGATGCTGTAAAGCTCTTCTCTGGCACAGCAATGGTTCCTTCTGTAACACTGACAACAGCAACTTGAAGAAAGCTGACCACAACTATACTGTGTACCTTGAACAGAGACCAGGATGCACAAAAATTTAAATGATTAAAGCTTGGATCTGAAAGTATTTTTAATGAACAGAGAGAAGTCTTTTTAACACAGAGAAGATTTTGACTCCTTGGATGATATTCAGTCTCTGATATATCTTCCTTTACCCAGATTTCGATTTGGCCTTAGGCTTCTTATATAGGAGTAAGGTACCAATAGAGTGAGTGGATATAAAGATGGAGCATTTACAACATTTAGGAGCAAAATATAAGGCCAGAGGTGTCGTCACTTTGTTTGAGGAAAAATATTAACAGGGATTTATTAAAACTATTCTGCAATATAAAAATATAAAGCACTTTAAAAGTGGATAAAGATACTGGTTTTTAGTAATATATTTAACAGGAAACAAAAGCAAAAATTAGATAAAATCTGGTTTTGCTCTAAGGAAGTAAAGGCAGATATGATTTCTATGAAAAGGAAGGGCAATGCTTGAAAATGACAATAAAATAGGGATTGGAAAAGTTTGAGAGAAGTGGGAAAATGTCATAACAGAATTTTGAATGATACTTGAAATGGGAATGAAAGCATTGACCATAATTGAAAAAACACAAATATGTGATGTAGGAAACATATTTAAGAAGCTTTTCTGGGATGCAGGGAAAAGGGTCACAAAAATGACAGAAAAGCAAAGAGAATTTGATAAGTAACAAAAGAGACCCAACATCCAGATGATATATATTTCTGAAGAAAATACTGAACAAATGGAAACAAACTAATGGTGAAAAGAGAAAAGAATAAAAATTTCCTGGGAAGATAAGATATCTGAGAATACAGGTCAAGGAAGCGTAATATATATTCTAGACAAAATTAGGTAAAAGACAACAATATAAGGTATGAATGCTGATAAAAGAAATTTCAGGCTTCCTCCAAGGAAGGTTTAGTCACAAATAGGATCACAGCAAAACTGTGATAATGAATAACAACTATAGGGTGAAATCCATTAATTGAAATGAAAACATCTTCATAATAGACTGTCAAGTGATCACGGTAAATAGCAAAACAGATTGTACCATATAATGTCATTTTTACAATTTATGTATGCATATAAGAGAAAGTTAATAGCAACATTCTATGGTGATATGCAGTGAGAATACATTTTCCTTATTTGTTCTTGTCTACATTTACTAAATATATAGTGCTATCTCTCTCTCCTTCTCTATCTATATATATGTATATATATATGCACTATTTCTAAATAAAAGAAAAAATAATATATTAAATAAATTGTCACTCTGTCTATTGTGCAAAATTATTTCATATAGGGAAAAACTATTTCAAGCCAAGTGAGAACTGATAAAGGCTGTAGGGAAGTGAAATGATTTGGAAATGTGGGGGTTGGGAGACAGCTTTGTAGCTACTATGGAGAGGAAAACCATTGGCTGGCTCCAATGTCCCTTAGACTCATTTCTGTTATTTTTTTCTTTTCCTCAGTTTGTTGTTGTTATGGTCTGTATCTCATCCAATAAAATAAAGGAATAGAGTATCATAAGTTAAATAAAGAAAAAGTGAATTAAGTATAATTTAATTTACTAAAACCTTTTATTTATTACAAAAAGTACTTAGCCTATAAAATAATCTGCTTAATATGTACATAAATATAGACGTGTGGACCCAAACACACATTCTTTGACAGTGAAAAACAAACTTAAACACTGCTTATGAGACACATCAATTACTTGTCTTGAAATTTTGCTATGAAATATCTTTACATGATATTTATTTGAATGGTAGAAATTTATATTTAAAAGGCTTTGCAAATATCATCCCAAACCATTTATACCATGTCACATTTCACATGACTTACTAATTTTATTTTAGGTATAAGTACGTTTAGAAAGCTAACACACCAAAGGAAACTTTAAAGCTAGGGTGAAAAAGAGATCTTTGCATATTCAGAAACAGACATGCCTGTGGATCCTGCAAATGATCACTGCAGCCCTAAGTTACACAGTTTCACAATCATTCTGTTTAGTTGTTTGAATTATATCATCATAAATGAAAAAGGTTAATGTCAAGATAACTTCAGCATCAACTTCCAGCCTACAAAATCAAGAAGTAAGTCTAGAAAGCAAATGATCAAACTAAATTTCAAATTTTGAAGTTTTCCAATGTGATGAAGACATAGAATAAAAATCAGAAGCTCTTTATTTGCTTATTTCTTGGAGCAAATTCGATTATTAAAGATGACTGACGTATTGAGCAGTTCCTGAAAGAGTTGTTTAATTTGGAAATGCAATGAAACTTTTAGCAGGGATCTGGGAGAATTTAATTTCTATCCAATATTAAACATTCATTTTTTAAACTAGTTACTTTTTCATTGATAGAATCTAAGGCATTTGAATGAAAATCCTCATCTTATTCATTTTGAGAGCCTAGATTTTCACTTTTGTTTTTTAGTGTTCCTCTTCCCTCTTTACCCATTAAATTGTTACTGAGTAATTTAGTAAATGGGAAGAAACAGTTTTCTAACTCAAAAGTTATAAACGAAGTTATGTCCTCTGTACATAATTCATCTATCACACTGGAATGAGCAGACATCCAGACTTTACATGAAATAAAGTCTAGTTATTTAATGTGCATATTTCAATTTTAAATGTAAAATTGAAAATAGAGTTACTCAACATGCAATCCTTAAATCATTTAATATATTTTATTTTCCCAACAAATATTTAGTAACCACCTGGTCAAACATAATATCACATTTGATCTGATCTTCAGCATGTTTGAATTTTGCCAGATTTTTCTATATGTATCTGAGAAAGATGATTGAAGTACATACAGAGAATTAACTCTTTGGATTATGTAACTATAAGGACATATATTAACCTCTAAATTAAAAGAAAAACAACATTTCTCAGATCATTGTTCTGTAGTTTTTGACTCCTTTAGTCTTCTCTTGCAGAGATGAATCCCATCTTACAGGTATATCAAGAGGAAGAGAACAGAGTAATCAAAGCAATGAGAATTGTCACCATTCACATATTTACACTCACCAGCAATCAGGACAGTGGTAAATGTAAGTCAACACTAGAAACCATCAGATATCCATGCATATATTTATGTAATTACAGTAAACCTCAAACCTCTTTTTTTCTTTGTTCTTTTGACTGATACCAGTATTACTAATCAATTTAACTTTGGTCATTCAAGGTTCTAAAATGGGTTGTGTTGTATTAAGCCATACAAAGGAAAAAGGTGAGACTCCTATTCAAATATCTTTAAACCTTGTTAAAAAGTCATAATTTAGAAAAATATAAATTTATATTTTCATATGTCTAAAGACCCCATCAAGAAAGCAGGCTAGATGCCAGCAGCAAATTTTGAAAAACAAATGAATAAACAAAATATCACTATGTACAAAGACATTCAGAGGATGAAATATGATGATGCATACAGAAAAACTATACAATTATGAAGTATGATTTTTTCTTATCCCACACAATTACAAAGTATTACTTTTGGTTATCATTATAATTCAAGAACTATATGACAATTCTTTGACTTGTCTATTTACTATATTTTTAGAGTAGTATTTTGACGTGCACAGAACTGCAACTTTGCTTGAATTGAGAATCTGAAATAAGAGTTTGCTAAGAGTAGTCATAATTAATGGCTAAGTGAATATTAATACTAGTGACATGCCTGTCTCTCTGAAATGAAGTGTGCTCACATAGGTCACAGAATAGTTATAGCAGGTGTGGCCTTTAATCTCTTCTAAGTGGAAACACATTTAACGCTGCCTGTAAGTCAAAACAAGCTTGAGGTTTTGATAATTTAAAATAGCTGTAAGACGACTGGTCAGTTTTATTTACTACCAACAAAATGCCAGGCAGAATTTTATGACAATGATGCTACATCAAACAAGAAAAAAGGTAACTACCCTTAAATTGATTAGATTTTACTTGGAGAGAGTAGTAGACAAAGAGGTAATAAATTTAAACAGTTTTACATAGTGATTAGTGCTCTGGAGATCATAACTTAGAGTAATGACAAAGAGTGATTGGAGGAAGTAGAAATGTTTTCTAAGGTGGTTAGATGCGGACTTTGAGCTGAACATGAGAATGAGCTTTGCTTCTTCCCTACTATGCATCCTGTACTTCAAAAATATTCTAAAATATTGAAAGAGAACTCTCATTACCAAAGAATTCTAGTATAATGTTCTGCTCAGAACTATATTTGTTTTCGAACATAATAAATAAAGTGAAACAATATATAACACCACCCTAACTCTGTACCAAGTACCTTGTAAGGTTGTTTATATATTTTGTGTCTAATCTTTACCAGAAACATATGAAGTAAATCTTATCATCATCATTTCCCAAAGGAGAAAACTGAGATGAGAGGTGCAGTGATTTGCCTTGGGCTACACAGGCTAACTAGTATTTGAACCGGATGTCTGGTTGCTAGTATGGACTCTTTCTGATATTCCACATTCATAATTCTATTTCATGTGCATTATCATCACAGTCCTTTGGAGAATGGGTCTGCACTTGACACATAAACATCCTCATTGTCATTTCCTATTCCTTTTCAGTCCCTAAGTTTATTTTGGTAAAAAGAACAATTAAAGGGTTGATGCAGAAATTTGTACTTCCAGGATTTTGAAAATTCCTATTAGTTGAATTTTCTCTGGAAATATGTATTATGTGTATAAAAGAAGAATCTTAAATCTTTTCATCTATTTTCTTTTTTGGGAAGGGGACAATAAACACTGTTGTTACCCTAACCAGGTCCCTTTCCTAGGACACTGCACCCACCCTGGTGTGGCTGTGAATGATGCGTATTAACCTCACCTAACAGTATCCCTTCTCCAGAGACTTGCTGGGCAGACTGAAGCTGCCTTGCTTGGAAATGTCTGGGATTTTTCATGTTCTCTTCCAGGTGGCCCACAGTTAAAAACTGAATGCCATAAGGACACTGAAGGCAAGCCCTGTTGCCTCAAGAGGGAACAATTCTGGGGTGTCCCTCATACTGCAGAGACATCCTTGGATCAGGCTGAGCCTAGACCTCAGCTGAAATCACTTATTTCCTTGGTTCCTTTCCTGGCTTTCTATCCTGCTTCCCCCACTTCCTTACAGGCTTCTCCTAAGACAGCTCCTTCAATAAATCACTGAATATGAATTTTGGTCTGATTCTGTTTCTAGAGAATCTGACCTAAGACATTTATTCAACAAATGTTTATTGAACACTTGCTTTGTGCCAGGTTTTGAGCTAAACTCCAGGGATTCAGATATCAATATACTACAGCTCTTTCTTTCTAGAGCTTGAGTTCTGGGGAGGGCCAGTATATGAACAGCTAATAAAATGTGAAAAAGACCATAACCAAGGCACTCCATCAGAAACATGCCACAGGATGGAGAAGAGAACACGTAGCTCTGCACAGAGTTGGGAGAAAGGTGAGATATCATGAAAGACTCCACAAAGAAGACTGTAAATGATAAATAGGAGTTCATCAAGTTGATAAGTGTAGGGAAGATTTAAAGGAAAGAGGGGCAGTCCTGTGAACAGTGGAGTGACATGAAAGAATAAGATAAGACAAGGGGAATCATAAGGAGCTTGGGGAGACTAAATAGGTGTGTGCAGAGGAGACAGTAATGGTTATCTGAAAATCTGTTATAAAAGGCATGGTATGTTAAAGAGTTTGGATTACACAGAATAAAAATTATTAAAAGTATAAAGGCAAATGCACAAACTATAACGCTAACACACATGCAATATGTCTTTTGTGAATATTAGACCATCTGTTTGAATTTAATTGCTAACTTAAGGCTTAACAGTACTTCCTGAAGTGTAATTGATGGATAAAGTAGATTCATATTTCTAAACTCTACTGTGTGACCAGAATTGTATTAGTCAGAGGCCTCCTTACATTCTTATTCAGCATTGAATAGGCTGCATTTTAAGAATGTTCTGGCTGGGGGTTGAGCCTTCTACTTCTTTAACATCTGTGTAGACATTCGCTATTCTAGGTCGTTAGCAAGTTGCTTTTATGAAGTTAACACAAATCATGTAGTTGCTAACTGGGCACAGTTCAAATTATCTGTCATGTTTAGTTATTTTTATATTCAACTGTGCATCATTTAACCATATGAATCAGGCAGTGATTTGATTTGCTTATTATGAAGCTAAAAATAATCCATCTGACCCTCAGTAAACCATTTACTTTAGTCATTAAATTATGGCCATTGTCTCATTGCTGTTTTTCATTTTATATATGAAAGCAAGGTCAACACTGGGGGAAATTATGAAGTATGTAGTATCCTTATTCTCCTCCCTGCTTCCAGAAGTCTTAAAAAGACTTCCAGCTGTTCAAAAATTTTCCATTTTTCTCTACATTCATCCAAATACTATCCCCAGACTTCATGAGCAGCAGAAGAAAAGCTGTCAAATTGACACTGGTGTATGATAGATAGATCCTGGGGTTGTTCTCTCAGTGGGATGTGAGGTGGGTATGGTACAGTAAGTCTCAGAATGCTCCAAGAGAGTAAGAAGTTGACAAGATCTGTTTCCCATTTGAGACCACAAGGAAAGTTCCACATTTACTTGTGTACTGCAAAGCTACAGTGGCTACCATTTGATAAGTGTTGATTCATTTAGTTGACACAATCTTTCAAAACACAAAGCCCATGAAACAAAAGGCAAAAAATCAAAGTGATTTTAAAAAGAGGTTGAAAAAAGATTGTATAATGCAAAGAACATTATCCTAGTAGTATGAAACATGGGAACCTTTCTTTTTTTTTTTTTTTTTTTTTTTTGAGACAGAGTTTTACTCTTGTTACCCAGGCTGGAGTGTCATGGTATGATCTCTGCTCACTGCAACCTTCACCTCCTGGGTTTAAGTGATTCTCCAGCTTCAGCCTCACAGGTAGCTGGGATTACAGGCATGTGCCACTATGCCCGGTTAATTTTGTATTTTTAGTAGAGACGGGGTTTCTCCATGTTGGTCAGGCTGGTCTCAAACTCCTGACCTCAGGTGATCTGCTCGCCTCGGCCTCCCAAAGTGCTGGGATTACAGGCGTGAGCCACCGCGCCCGGCAAGAATGGGAGTCTTATCCCACTACATCATTGATCAGATCTGTGACTTTATGTAAGTCACACAATGCCTCCAAATCTCATTTTGTGTCTTCCTCATTGGTAGTATGAAGATCTACCCATCTATGCTGACCCACTGAGTTCATACATGGTCCATTGGGTTACTATAAGGATTAACAGAACTCTAGTGAATTTATTTTGTGTACTGGAAAGCACAAAAAAATGTTATAATCTCTCTAAGATAGTTGTCTTAGTTGACTGCAGTAACAAGACACCACTAACTTCATGACTTAAACATCAAACATTCATTTCTCACAGGTTTGGAGGCTGGAAGACCCAGATCATGGTGCCAGTATGGTTGGGTTCTTGGCAAGGGCTCCCCCTCTTGGTTTACAGATGGCCTATTTCTCACAGTATTTTTATATGGCTGAGAGATAGCTCTGGTGTCTTCTCCCCTTAAAGGGACACTAATCCCATTCTTGAAAGCTTCTACTTAATGGCCTAGTTCGCTCCCAAAGGACTCACCTCCAAATACTATCACACTGGAGATTTACCTTCAACATATGAATTTGGGGTGGACATAAACATTCAGTCCATAGCAGCTCTAAACTTTGAAGACAATCCTTGTGGCTGGCAGTGAAGCTGTCTACTGTCCTGGCTACATTCTGCTATGTCTTGGGTGATCACATAGTCCATTAGAATCATAGGTCAGCCCAGTGGAGGTTTATGAGGATCAACGTTTAAGTTGTTTCAAAACCTCTTGTCTATCTGTACAAAGAATTCTCAAATTGAAAATGTTCGCTGGGCGTATACATCCAAGTTTTCTTTTACAACATTTACTTAAAGTGGCAGTGATGTATAATTCACGAAAACAGCCACGTTTTTTTGATAAAATAGTGAGTCAACTTTAATATTCCACTCTTTGGTGCTCTAAATTTTGTTAGTATACCTAGAGGAAGAATTGTAAGTAAAGCCTGTCCATATGCAATTCTTACAACAGAAAGTGAATGTTTTCTTCCAGTTAATATCAAGCATAAGTGTCTGAATCAGCTTCATGCAGTTATTCTACATGAGTGTCAGGTATCAGAAGATTTTAATGCATCTCTCTCCTTCTTAAGTCTGTTTTATGTGATTCCAGATATCCTACTGATTTTTTTGTTGTTTTGACAAGAGGAATAAAATGCTCTTTATGACCAAATCCATGTATGTTTTGGACTGCTTCACTCAGAGATGCTTGGGGGAACTTAATCAAGAGAGCTTTTATAGAGTTTAATACAGAAAATAAAGCTGAGAAAGAAAGCACTGAAAATAAATGACCTTGAAAATGGTGTAAATCCTTTTTATCTGTCTGTCTATATTTAATTTCTCTCATTTCAGATGAAAGAGAATGCTGCTTTGAAAAAAAGGGGTTATTTCTCATGGTTTTACATACTTATTCTGACTTCCTAAGCAAAGGGACAATGTCATCACTGCAATCATTATGGTCTTTTATTGTTCACCAAAGAGTCATTACTACTGCCTCCGTTATTTTTAAATGTTTGCTGTAGAACTGGTCATATTTTCAGTAAATAACCAGTATTTCTTAACCACATCATCTACATTACATGCACAATTTAGAGTATGTGGACAGAAAGAGTCCGTTTGTGTCTCCGGCATTCGCAAATGGATTGCTAATTGCTCTCCGAGAACTGAATCTAAGAAAGGTCACAATGGTGACAGAGTTTGCAAGTGATATTCCAGAGAGGAAACCAACCACAGGTTTTGCTTTCCTAGAAATAATGCTAACAATTTGGAAAACCTCTTCTTCCCAAATGTTTTTTTTTTGTTTTTAATTATTTTTACCTGTAAGAGAACTATAGCTATTTGTTGAAATTTCTAAAAAATCCACAGCAACTTTTTATCTTTGTTTTTCTTTCAGGGAAGAAGGACACTTTCATAGAATCCTCCTTAAATTAGGATTCAGTCTACCCAGGTTAGCTCCAGCTGGGTGTGGAATAAAATATTGTCACACTATAGTGTTTTTCTTTTAATGGTTTTGCCTTAGTTATTACTTTAAGCTTCAGTTTCATTGATAGCTCTTTTTATCTCTATAAATGGGGTTTGCAGATGGGTTCATTTTATTCTTTTTTTCCTACCAACAATTCCAGTCCTGGCTGCTTCCCATACTCCAAAATATGCACCAGAGGAGGCAGCATTTGGATGAGAAGCACTTCCCTGGCTTTGAGACCCACTCTTACTAAATTTCGAGCTACATAAAATGGCAACGGAGGTAATTCAAGAAACAAGCTCTTCCCCTGAAACCAGCTTCATCAAGGAATAGTTCAGCATCACTGTTGTAATTCACACCCTTGTCTTTACAAATCCCTTCTATATCATTTTCTGTTTAGTTTAAAGGAGTAATGTGAGTTCTGTTGAATTAGACCTGAATCTCTGAGCCATGGTGTTCCGCTCATATCTGCCCTAACCACTGCAAGGGAATGCAGCCAACACCAATGTCAATAGAGTCCTATAAAGATTAATGGGGCACCTGAAAAGCAACAAGGACTTTGAGTGATTTCAGGGATTTCAGACTCCAAAAATCAATTTCCCTGAAAATGTGCTTGCTAATTTAACTGATAGTATTTGACACTCCTCTTGTGTAGTAGAAGCTGTAAGTATAAGAATCAAGACTTTATTTCGACCAAGGGTATAAATTAATGTACACAGGCAGATATGCATGCTCCAATATATAAACATGTGTGTGCATGTATTGATGTAATCATTCAGATTAGACAAAATGAAAGGAAGGTTATTGCTTCGCATAGCTTATTGGTATATTGTATGAACAGTGCTCCACTGTGTTCTCTATATTTTAAACTCTATTAGATTACTGAACAAAGCAACTTTGAAATCCCAGCAGACAGGACTGTCTTACAGTTTCACGACATAAATGCCTAACTTTTATTAGAAATTCAAAATAGGAGAAAAAATTATAAAATTTGGCATCCTGTGGAAAAATTTTAAGTATTTAATAAATATTTGTGGAAATAATTTTAAGTGTGCTAAGTACATTTTACAATTACTTAGAAATAATTATTGTTACTTTTTCTGCATAAAATGAGGATATCATGTCTCAAGTGGAGTTCTCCAAAAATTCCTTTTTTTCAAAAATATGGATTTAAGAGAATTTTAGGTTGACTTGATCCTAGCATCTGGATATAGTAACTACCTTTTCTAGTACTTGTGAAAACTTGTGAAAAGACAGCCAGATACGAAAAAGTTAAAAACGAAAGAAGGAAAATAAAGCTTTGGAAATCTTGTGGTCGTGCTTGCCAATGCCAACTCTTAAGAAGTATACATTTTGACGTCTCATTGATCCCTGATTTGAGATTCCAGGTTTAGTAATAAAATATGACATGATTTCTCACTCTAGAGCAGTGCAATTTACCGCAAAAGGAAATGCAAAGTCCTGCTTAGTGTAAGATTTTGACCTATTCAGAAAATTCATGAAGTTCACTAACCCTGCCAATTTTAATTCAGAATCCGCATTTTCAGTTTTGTGATACGAGATTAACAGAGTGTGATGTAAGTGGCTTACAGTGCTGGTGAAGTGAAGTAGTTGACAATGAATACAAATTTGTGCAAGTACAGGATGCAGCTTTAAAGGATCTGGTGCCTGCTCTCTCTCCCTCTTTTCGTTTTCTCTCTTTCTCTTATCATACACACCATCACAGAGTACTTTTCTTATTCTTGTTATCAGCATGGTTTCTATGTTCAGTTATACTACACATATCACAGTTGTCTGCTGAATGCACAGAGCTTTCCCAAGCAGGAAATCTGACAAAGTTCTTTTGAGTTTTGCTTCTCCTGAGATTCATATAACTTGGCTCTACTGATAAAAGTGAATGAAAGTATTTTAAAGGGCAAAGAAGAAAGACATTTCAGAACAGCCAGACTTAGTGAACATTATAATATTAGAAGCAGCAGCAAGTGGATTGATTGTTGGAAAGGCAGACAACCATAAAGAATACCTTCACATGGATGTAACTATAGAGATACTGAACTGAAGGAGAAATTGGAATGTTCGCAGACACAAGTGTATTAGATTTAGGAAGGTAAATTTCACTGTGATAGAGAAAATGTGACTGTTGCTTTGGTACTAACACATCTGCTTTGCTGGGTCATTCAATGTCACATGCTGTTAGCTCACTGACAGGAGCAATAGAGTTTTTGAGAGATCACCTCTGCCAGCAGGATTTGGGATGCAACAGCCCACCGCATGCTACTCTGCCTTGTGTCATTATCAAACAAATTGTTACATAAGGAGGGAAGGTCATCGCTCCTCAGTATCATTCTATCAGTGATGGTTCACAGTGAGTTTTAAACTCCTTCCTACCCCTTCTTGGAGCCCAAAACCTCAGCTAGCTTTTCAGGTATCAGGCTTAAGGCAGAAATTGAGTTACTACAAAATGATATCAGACATTTCTAGATAAGCCAACTCAAAATGGGAATGGCTGACAACAAAAGATAAGCATAGTTTGGACATATCTTAGTGAACCAATAAATATCTGGCACTTGCAATTTTCTGATACCTAGCAGACTTCTATTTTATAAAACAAATGTATTAGTTTTTAAAATTCATTCATGATATTATTAGTGATACATGGATTCAAATTCAACATCATACATACCATACCTAAACATTTTTGTCCTGACACTTAACAAGTAGAATTTTGGTTTATTTTTGCCCTTTTTTTCTGGAGAATCTAGAATGAAATATAAACTAGAGGGGGGAAAAGAAAAATAAGACATTACAAAATATTGCTCCTGAAATTTCATCATCTTTTTAAGTGACAAGAATGCAGACTTCTTTTTTTCCTCTGAATTCTTTGCTTTGCTGGCAGCTTCCCTGGGGCAGAGGCCAGTTGATTCACAGGAGGCCTACTATATATGAAATACAATCCTTTTCAAGCCCTGGGAGAAACAATCACTTATTATAATGGAACTACAGGAAATGTGCTCTCGCAGATAGAGAAGTTTCTGATTTTCTAGAATATAATTTTGTTGTTTGCTTTACTAATCCAAAAATCGCCCTAACACTGAGGAGTTTTGTGTACATTTTTTCCACTTCCATTCCTACATTTAAGCAAACAGCTGCATATGTTGGCCCTTCATTCTCTAGGATTAGATGACGTAAATTCTGCAAAGTATCAATAAAATATGAAATATGTTATTGGAAAAATGCTACAGGTTTATCCACTGTTAGATAGCTACATGTCACTTCTCTACTTATATCCTCTCACAACATGCCATCCCGTTTTTTGGTTCCTTCTTCATCCTTTCCCCAGCCTCAAATACATCACTTGAAGGTCTTAACAGGTTTCTCAGAAAGGTGATAAAGCAAGAAACAGAGGTGAGCAGGACGAATAAGAGCACAGATGTACAGCAAAGGGCCCTCTTCTTATTTTCAGCTGCTTCTGGCAGCCTTGCCTCAGATGATAAAGGCATAGATATAGCCAAAGATTTTGTTCTGACCCGTCATCTGAGTTAATTATTTTCAAATGTCGGTCATAGAACACACAGGGATAAAACACCCTTTCATCAGCAATGGGTCTTTCTACTATGGCGATCTCAAAAGGCTCAGGGTGATTTGTGGAGGCAAAGCATGCAGAAGCTGATAGTTTGACCAAATCAAGGAGCTCTCACATCTGGATAGAACGCCTGGATGGAATGTTCACAAGTTCTACAGACATAACGTTCTTTACTGTCATTTTGCCTGTTTTTCCTCCTTATTTTACATAAAAAAATTATAACCCAACAAAAAAACACAACTCATTGCTTTTAAGTAAAAATAAATAATTATTTTCAAATGTCCTCAGGAAGCTAATAACACAGATAACTTTATTTCTTTAGGAAAACTTTCCAAGGTAGGAGTTAAAGGATAAAAATAATTTTCCCTAAGAAGTCTACTCAATTAAACTTATCATCAACCCTATATATGCATATATGTTTATGCATTTATATTTTTTATGTATATAAATATATATGTATATGTTTTTATACATAATTAGGTATCAGTAATCTATTGAAGTATGAGCATTTAGAAATTAGATATCAGTAATTAAAAAGTATATATAAATTAGCAGTTATACTTGGCATCTCATTTGACCTAATTTGTATTAATATACATCTAAAATTTAAGAATCATCTTAACTTGTTTACACCTTTTTGTCTATGAGTTATCTGCTCCTGCCTTTGATCCACTTGGCCATTTATTTTTATTTCCATGTTGCAGGGATGTGGAATTCCTCACTATATTTTGCTCTTTAATGGTAAATCTACACAAAATATAATAGTAACTTCCAGACCCAGGAAAACTATTGCAAAAATTAGAGAAAATATTGTCACATGTTTCCCTGATGTTTAATTGCTATTATCATACGAAAGGTATATAACAGCTGTCTCCAAACTTTTTGGCACCAGGGACCAGTTTCACAGAAGACAATTTTTCCAAGGATAGGTTGGATGAGGCAGGGGGGTCTGATGGTTTTGCAATGAAACCGTTCCACCTCAGGTCATCAGGTATTAGTCAGATTCTCACAAGGAGCATGCAACCTAGATCCCTCACATGCACAGTTCACAAATAGAGTTTGCCCTCCTATTTCCTGTAAGCATCTTAATGCCCTGACTAATCTCACAGGAGGTGGAGCTTAGGTGGTAATACTCACTCGCTGCACTCACCTCCTGCTGTGTGACCTGGTTCCTAGAAGGCCACGAACAGTACTGGTCAGCGGCCTAGGGGTTAGAGACCCCTAGTACATAATACTGTTAGCTTTCAAAACCATATACTCACACAAAGCTAATTAATAACATCTAGCACCAATTTTTAAACGCTGTACTGGCCTAAAAGAGGTAAATTCCCTTCTAGACATTCCCAGCAACTAATTTGGATATTGAGACAATTAAAGTAATTCTATATTTATGCACAATGGGATCTTTGGTAGTAAATAAAATACATTTAAACTATTTTATATAAAGCCATTTGGGTAGTTTTTGCTGAAAACTCATGGTGAAAGTTTTCTTTCAAGATTCCAATAGCCAAATTTCCTGAACAGTTTCAAAGATTGTTGGGTATTTTCACTGAATTCTCTGCTATATCTATATAGGAAGATACACTGTATTAATTTTAAAAATTCATATATTTTCTGTGATAACAAGTATATATACAATTTTTTAAAAAACTATTTTCTGACCTACTTCCCTCCTTATTGATTCTCAATATATTTGTACAGATGTATTTGAAATTTGTGTTTCATAACACTCCCAAACAGTTTGCATCAGTATACATGCATATATTTCCATTGTTATAGATAATCATGTGATAAATTTATACATCTTAGTACTATTTTCAATATCTAAACCTAACATAATTCTACCTGTGTCTTAACCTAGAAGGATGTAATAATATTATACACATTTGCTCTCCAATTTCTGCAGAACTGATCCAAAATCAAGACTCAAGTTGTATAGATGAATATACGTTTTGCTCTTATTAGGATTTGGTTTGAGCTTTTTAATAATTAGTATATTTCTACTGGTGATTATAATTATATATTCTACACATTTCACACAGGCAATAGCATTTGAAAACTAAATATAAGTTGTGAATACAAAGCATGCTATGTAAAACTTTTTTTAAAAAGTCAACCACTATGCATTAAATATCAAATTTAAATCTGCTTTGAAGAAAAAATTAAACGCTCACTGTGGACTGTGAAAGAATCCATTTCTAATGGTGAATTTATTTCAGTCCACAGGGAGCCCTATCAAAGCACAGCTGACTAATGACTATCATTTTCAGTTGATTTCATTAGTATTTAAGTTATAGTATAAAGTACATTCCCTTTGGTCCTCTGAAAGTCAGTGATTTACATACATTTGGTGTAAAGCTTTTGCTTTGGATAATATAAAACTGATTTAAAAGCTAAGTGAAGATTTTTCTTATGCCTACTAAATCCACTTATTCAAAAATAAATATTAACTTTTAATAAAATAGCTTTTAATGCATTATTGCCACCCATTAAAATAAAACAAATGATACTGTCAGCTGACCATCTTCATGCCAGGATAACACATTATTATAGCCTTCTTTTTGTTGGAAGCATTTGATCATTCTCGACTGAGTGTAATTTTTATGAATGATATGCACTTTATATAGTAAGCTGGTGGGATTCTGATCTGCTGATTAAGGAAAGCAGTTGTTATACAAAGAAGGATAGATATCCCATCCAAATGCTTGATATAAAAAGAGACCTTTTTCTCCTCTGGGTTTTAAAGCAAAACTACAAAAAAAGTGTTGCTTGGAATTGTGGCCTTATATATGACTCCATTTTTATGATGAATGATTTTGATTCCAAGAGATATCAAAGGTGAAAGAGCAAGTTATGGAATCAATTATGGCACACTACATATTTTCTGTGTTATGAGAGTTTCAGCTGAAAAAAAGGCTTTCTTCCTAAAATCAAGGAGGGGGTCAAATAAAACATGAGTATTTTAGTAGATAGTAATCCAAGTCTGCTTATGTCACGGGCCAGACTAGCAACATAGTTAATAAGTGTTATGGAGGGTAGATAGAAAATGTTGTGCATTTCTCATAGAAGAAAATCTAAAGAATCAAACATTTATATCAGATACATTAAAATAGTCAAATATCTCACTCCATAGCATAGTGTCCTTAACTATAAGCATTCATATTTTCAGAATTCATTTTGTAAGAATTTAATGACAAATGAATATGCTTTGAGAAAAACATAAAAATTCTTTCTTGTAAGACCAAATTTAAAGAAAAACTCAGTATGCTTTATTTTCTGGGTACTTGATATTTTTACCATATTGTTTACTCCAGTGGAGAACCAAAATTAATGCTGCAAAACAGTTAATACTCAATCAAAAGAAATATATATGTAAAATTCTTTTGGATTTAAATAGGTCATCCTAACTATTTTTTCAGTATAGAATAAGAAAATAGACTGGAACCCTAAGAAAAGGAAAGTGAATTAAACAGTCCTTTAAATCAGACCCACTAGCACTAAAAGCTGGTCTCTCCATGTTTACTTCCATGCAAACAAAGTGGTTGATTGGCCCAAGCTGCCTTTATTTTCATCTGTAATTTCAACATACGCCCACACAGAGGTGGTAGAATGCATTTAGTTAAGCTCATCCATAAAATGGGCATACAATTTTATTAACCTTCTCTTCCTACACCTCTGCTGTACTTTTTCAATTGTCTGATTTAAGTCCTTTACAGGACTGGCATTTATTATATCTGTGCTTGTTTATAGCTTCTAATCAGATCCCTGGAATAAGAAGTATTTCTGTGGGTACTATTCACCAATAGAAACAACAATGAGCAATTATTTTGAATGAAACAAAATTTACTTTACAATTTAGGATATAGGAAATCCTGTGAAGAATTTGCCTTAGGATATTTACACAAAGTTGCAAAGAATTTCTTACTATTCCTAGAATTAACCATCAAGTTTTGTGATAATGCAAATATTCATATTAAGCTACTCACTGCAAAAGCCCCTATACACATGCTCATAATTTTTTCCAAATTATTTTAGAATAACACCTGCATCTAAAGTCACCCGACTCGGCTTCCCGACTTGGAAAATGCTAAGACTGCACCTGCCTGCGACAGGTCACAATAAGTTGATTTATATAACTGAAAAGCCAGAGGTGGAGGTAATGTGCTGTCTTCGCACTGCCATATTATCTATCAAACAAGTGAAAATCTACAGCTATGGAACTATTTGGCTAATATGATAGCATTATTCAATGAAAGTGCTATCCGACATGACTATGAAATAATACCTACTGTTCCAATATCACAAAATAAAAGCAGTTATCCTCTGTTTTGCAGATGAAACTTTATTTTTTAAACTTCTCTTCAAAGGAAGATATTGGGCTAAATAAAATCCATGATAAAATATCGTTAGCTAATAAATTTCACACATGGACACAGGAAGGGAAACATCACACACCGGGGCCTGTTAGGGGGTGGGGGAGCTAAGGGGGGATAGCAGGGGGTGGGGGGGATTGGGGAGGGATAACATCTAGGAGAAATACCTAATGTAGATGATGGGGGGTGGATGCAGCAAACCACCATGGCAGGTGTATACCTATGTAACAATCCTGCACGATCTACACATGTACCCCAGAACTTAAAGTATAATAAATAAAAAAAAATTTTTAAAGGAAAAAATTTCAATCTTAGACATTTACCTTAATGTTCTCTCCATTAGTGCCCAATATTTAATTCCTCAGAAACTGTCATGCTATTACTCAATGAAGATTAAGATTTAGAAAGCATTTATTATTTTTTCAAATTCATTGAACTGTTCCTAGAAAAATCTTCTAAGTTGATACTAATTCAAGCGGATTTTAAAAATTTACACTTTTCCTAACATGAAACTTAAACTAATATTTTCATGATAATTGAGGTGAGGGTGGCGAATAATTGAAAATAGAATTTTGATCTATCAGTGTCTGAAAATCATTTTATGATGCATATATTTTGTTCACAAAATTAAAGCCTTTCATGAAGAGAAAATAAAGACTTAACAATATAATTTCAAGTCAAAAGTTTCTATTCTTATTTCTTAGCAATGCATCATAATTTTTTCATGTCATCAAATATTTTTAGAAAATACAATTAAATTCACAATATACTATTGAAAAGATTATCATAAGTTAGTTAATAACTCTATTGTTGGACACTTAAATTAAGAAAAAAATTTTTAATTAGTTAATATGTGTCACTGGATAGTGCCATATCTCCAGAATATGGTATGCAAAGGAAAAGTGAAAGCAAAATATAACTAACATCAGAAAACAAAATTACATCATTTAGGCCTAGAATATGAAAACTGAGTAAATACACTAAAAAACAGTTCTAGTAGAAGGAGAGAAAAATTAAAGTAATTCGTTATAGCATAAATAAATACATATAAATTAGAAACTAAGTAATATGTCAAGTACAAATATACATCTTTTATCATAAAATTTTTAGTAGGTCCTAATCCTTGCAAAGCTTAGAAAGATCTTTAACAACGATCATCTTGATCTGGAGCTATTACAAACAGTATTTCTAGCATTATTGAAATATAATTGATAAATAAAAATTATATATATTTAAGGTAAACAATGTAATGTCTTTATATATGTATATGTTATGAAATGATGACCATAGCCTAACTAATTAACATATCTGTTACCTCACACAGATATGTATGTGATGAAAATACCTAAGATCTAGTTTTTCAGCAAATTTCAACTATGCGTTACAGTGACCTTGTATATTTCAACTATGCGTTACAGCGACCATGTATATTTCGAGTATACATTACAGTGACCATGTATATCTTAACTATATATTACAGTGACCATGTATATTTCAACTATACATTACAGTGACCATGTATATTTCAACTATACATTACAGCAATCATGTATATTTCAGCTATACATCACAGTTTCATGTATATTAGGTCTCCAGAATTTATTCATCTTATAACTGAAAATGTGTACCTTCTAAACAATATTTTCCTACTTCCCCAACACGTAATCTCAGGTTACTTTCTGTTTCTGTGAGTTTGACTTTCTTTGATTCCACATGTAAGTGAAATTATGTAGTATTTATCTTTCTGAGTCTGGCTTATTTCACTTAGTATAATGTCCTCCAGGGCAAGACTACATGTTGTTGCATATGACAGGATTTGATTCTTTTTTAAACCTGGGTAATATTTCATCTCACGCACACACACGCATTCATAGACGCTTCGGCCATTTCCATATCTTGGCTATTGTGAATAATGCTGCAATGAACATGGCAGTGCAGACATTTCTTTGAGACAGTAATTTTATTTCCTTTGCATTTACCCTCATGAGGGATTGCTGGATCATATGGTAATTCTGTTTTTAAATGTTTAAGGAAACTTCATAGTTTTCTTTATAATGGCTGTATCAGTTTACATTCCCATCAACAGTGTATAAGGGTTCTCTTCTCCATATCCTCACACACACACTTGTTATCTTTTGACTTTTTGCTAATAGCTATCCCAACACGAGTGAGATGGATATGTCACTGCGGCTTTGATTTGCATTTGGGGATGAGTGATGTTAAGCACCCTTTCATATATTTTTGGCCATTGTAATGTTTTCTTTGAAAAAAAAAATGTCTATTTAAGTCCTTTGTCCTCTTTTAAATCAGGGAATTTTGGATATTAAGTTGTATGTGTTCTGCTATGATTTGAAGATAATTCTTCCCCACCAAAATTCACGTTTAGACTTGACCCCAGTGAGGCAGTGTTGGGAGGTAGTGCCTGTTAGAGGTGATTAGACTGTTAAGAGCATTTAATGCCTCTCTTTCAGGAGTGAGTTCTCACTCTCAGAGGACTTGATTAGTTACGCTGAGAGCGAGTTGTTATAACCGAGGCTGCCTCTCACTTTTGGTCTCTGCATGCACTCATTTCCCCTTTCGCTTCTCCACTATTATAATGCATCAAAGGCCTTCACCAGAAGCTGAGCAGACATGGCTACCCGTCTTGGACCTCCCAACCTCTAGAATTGTGAGGTACATAAACTCTTTCCTTTATAAATTACCCAGGCTCAGGTTTTCTGTTATAGTGGCAGAAAACACCTAAGATATGCTCTTTGTATATTTTGCACATTATCCCCTGATAAAATAAATGGATTACAAATATTTTCTCCCATTCTGTAGGTTGCCTTTTCATTTGTTGAATTTTCTTTTTTTGTTGAAACCTTACATGTAGTCCCAATTTTTATTTTTGCTTTTGTTCTCTGTGCTTTTATTGTAATAACCAAAAAAAAATATTGCCAAGATGAAATTATGGAGCTTTCCCTCTATGTTTTCTTCTGAGAGTTTTGTAGTCAAGTCTTATGCTTAAGTCTTAACCCATTTTGCATTGATTTTTGTGCATAGTGTAAAATAAAGATCCAATTTTATTTGTTTACATCTGGATATTCAGTTTTCTCAACATTATTTGTTGAAGAGACTATTGTTTCCTCACTGTGTATTCTTGGTTCCTTTGTCCAGAATTAGTTGGCTATCTGTGTATGATGTATTTCTGAGTTTTCTATTCTGTTCTATTTGTCTGTGTGTCTTTTTATTTACTAACACCATACTGTTTCAACTGAGGAAGCTTCATAATATAATTTGAAATCAGGAATTGTGATGCCTCTAGCATTGCGCTTCTTCCTTAAGATTGCTTTAGTTGCTGGGGGTCTTTTTGCTTCCACGGCAATTTTAGAATTGTTTTTCTCTTTCTGTGAAAAATGCCACTGGAACTTTGAGAGGGATTCCATAGATCACTTTGAGTAGTATAGACATTTTGATATTAATTTTTCCAACCCATGAATACAAGATACTTGTCTACTTATTTACGTATCTTCAATTTCATTGATGTTTTATTATTTTCAGTGTACAGATTTTTCTACTTCCTTGGTTAAATTTTTCCTATTTATGTTTTCTAAATTTAATTATTTATAAATTTATTTTGTAAATGAGATTGTTTTCTTAATTTTTTTTCTTGGATAGTTTCTTGTTAGTGTATTCAAACAAAACTGATTTTTGTATGTCAGTTTTGTATCCTGCAACATTACCAAATTTTTTTTTTAACTCTAAGAGATTTTTTTGGTGGAATCTGTAGAATTTTCTATATCTTCTGCAAACAGAGACATTTTTACTTCTTTCTTACCAATTTGGATGGCTATTCTTTTTCTTACTTAAGTACTCCCTAGGACTTCAGTAGCATGTTTAATAAAAATGGCAAGAGTAGTCATCTTTGTCTCATTCTTGATATTAAAGGACATACATTCAGCTTTCTACTTTACCTTCTTGATAATGTTCTTCAACGTATAAAATTTTTCGCTTGGAGGAAGCTCAATTTATATATTATTGTATTGTTTCTTGTGATTTGATGTCAAATATAAAAATCCCTTGAGAAATCTAAGGTCAGAAAGATTTACCCCTACATTTTTGTTTAAGATTTTAATAGTTTTAGCTCTTGAATTTAGTTCATTCGTCCATTTCAAGTTAATTTTTGTAAATGGAATGAAGTAGAAAATTGGATGAAAAGAAAGGAACAGCAGGAAGAAGTGTTGGCAAAGGGTGATGAGAAACTTTATTGCATGTGATACATATGTTCATTATCTTGATGTATCTTGGTTCCGTATATGTACACAATTGTTTAAACTTACATTTTACACTTCAAATGCGTGCAGTTTATTATTTTTAATAAATGTTAACAAACCTGTTAGAAAATTATAGAAGAAGAAATACAAACCCATAACTTTAAAGCCAGCTGTTACAATGTTCCATAAAACTGAATTGGATATAAAAATATTTTTTAATAAAGCTTTTCCGTTTACATTGACTTGAGGTATGAGGTTAGAAGGTACTGCAGCCATCAATAAAAGTGTTTATTACAGTTGTACACTTTGAAGTTCTGGGCTTAGCTTTTCAGCCTAGGTTAACCATGCACATGTATCCCTTTATTCAATCATGTGCATAACCAACATTTATTGACTATATTATATGTAATTAACAGTGCCAGGACCTGCAAGTACCAGACATGTAGTAGGCATTTGATAAATCATTGTTGAATTAGTGAAGAAAGAAATTAATGGTAGGCATTGTTTTGATACTTCAGATATAGAAATTAGAAAAATAGTTATATACTTCAGTCTCTTAGAATAAAAATTAAATGTAGTATGTGAAAGAACAGAATTTTTTAATATTTGCTTTTTTAATGTTTACTTAGCAGATACTGCATCTTTTATATTAGGTAGTTGAATCTGTTATTTACCATTTAAATCTATGCCATGCTTTTGTAGCATTTAAAAAAATATCTACTACTGAGGAAACTAAAACATAAATTTCTTTGCCTTACTGAAAACAATCATTTTTCTCTGACAACTAGAAAATGGGCCTCTTTGAGCAATACATTTTCTTCTTTTAAATATCTGTAATGCCTCTGAGTGTCTTTGTTCATCCTCTGTTCATAAGAGTTTCAAACATAAATTGCAGTATTCAAGGAGAGAGAAATATGAATTAGAAAATAAAGAGACCATATTCCATAAGCATATTCCTTTTTAGAAATTGTGTCTATAAATCACATTATTCAAAGTAAGTATGTCCTCGTTTTGTGTTTTATTTGGTTAGGCCAATCTACATTTAACATCTCTCAAGTTAATATATTAAAGGAATCTCAAAAAGTAAATATAGTAGTAATTAATTAAATAATTCATGATGATATTTGAGCTGATTTATTACAGTGTGGAGCCAAACCATGATTTCTACCACACCATCTTAATTATTATAGCTTTATAGAAAGTATTGACATCTATAGTGTAAACTGTCTAATATTGTGTCAATTTTTGGTCAAAAATAATTCACCACTTCTAAATCCTTGAATTTCCATTTATGTTTTAGAATCAGCTTGTCAATTTTTATTTCAAAAAGGGCCTTCTGGTGGTATTTTTACTGAGTTTATGCTGACCCTATAGGTCAATTTATCAGAACAGAAAAAATAAACCACAAATAAAATTAAAAATAGAAGAAATAAAATTGGAAATATTTTAGAAAACTTGAATGTTAACTTAAATGTAACTCTGTCTTTTCCAGAATACTTAAACATCAAGAAAAGTGAAGGGTCATAGAGTTGACCTAATTTGTAAGCTAACAAGTTAGCTGGCTATAATGTAATGGATGATGGCAAGTTAAAGGAGATTCCTAGTTCAGAAACAAAGGACTTTATCACTCATGGCACAGCAGGCTCCATGAGCTTTGTGTTTACAAAGATGCCACTTGCCTTCTACCCTGCTACCCATGGGATGAAGAATGGTACCTGTGGATGCTCAGCATGAAGTAGATTGTGTCACAAATGAGAAACGCTGAGCTTAGAAAACTCCAATCTTTTAAAGAGGTTTTATGTAAACCTCCCAACATTTTTCCCGGAGGGGAAACATTTTCTTTATTATCATGAATAGTAAAACTTCTGCCCTCTTCCTAGCAGGGTGATACTACCTCTACTTTTCAATGCTGTTAACTATACAAATATCTCTGAATATATAGTAGAGAAGCAAAGCTGCCCCTAACTCTGCTCACAATTGGTGCAGAAATGTGAGTCCCATAGAGAATTTTCTCCTAACACTAAATCCAGCAATTATTTTTTAAAGATATTTTCTCAAAAGAAATAAAAACATTTCTTCCATACAAAAAAAAGACCTGTAGAAGATTGTTCCTAGAAGCTGTATACATAATAACTCCAAACTGGAAAAACATGTTCATTGATAGGAGAACAGATCAACAAATTGTGGAACCTTTAGATAGAGAAGTGCTAGTAAGTAACAAATATTAACAAACTAGACACCATGATAACATAAATGAATCTCAAAACTCTGCTGAAAGAAGGAAAGGAGGGAAGAAGGCAAAGTAAAAGAAAACAAAGAAAAAAGGTACATGAGAGCAGGAAGGAAAGGAGGAGAAGGAGGGAGGGAGGAAGAAGAAGAAGAAAGGGAAAAAGAAAGAGAAAGAAACAAAACAGACTGTAATGGCCTGAATATTTGTGTTTCCCCAAATTCATATGTTGAAGCCTTAACTCCCAATGTGATAATATTTGAAACTGAGGGACTTGGGAAGTAATTAGGGTTAGATGTGGTCATAAGAGTGAGGCTCTCTGAACCAACTGAATCCTAAGGATATAATCCTTACAAAAAAATGACATTAGAGAGCTTCTGTCTCTCTCTCTTTTCTCTTTGTCTTTCTGTCTTCTCTCCCTCTCTCTCTCTTTCTCTTAAACCCAAACACACACACACACACACACACACCCCAAGAAAAGTAGTGTGAGCTCACATCTGTCTGTAAGCCAGGAAGAGAGTCATCATCAGAACCAGACCAGCTGGCATTCTGATCTTAGACTTCCAGCCGCCAGAACTATGAGAAAATTAATTTATGTTTTTTAAGTCACCCACTCTATGGTATTTTGTTATGACAGCTTGAGCACATGGAAAAAAAGCATTGTATGAGTTAATTTATATGAAATTCTAAAAAGGCAAAATACCCTGATGCAAATCAGTAGAACGGTTATCTCTGATTGGAGGGTACAGTAGAGTTGACAGTAAGTATAAAGAAAGTTTCAGAGCTAATGAAGATGTTCTACATTTTGAGGAGGTGTGGATAAATAGATAGGTATATCAATTTGTCAAAACTCATTTAACTGTACATCTAAGCCCTAAGCAATTGATGGTATAAATTATACATTAATAAACATTTAACTATATTTAAAATAAAAATAAATAATTCAGTTACAATTGTTACATTTTATGCTGTCTTCAGTAATGCATGAGAGATTTGGTGGTGACATGACATTTATTGTTGTCAAACTTGTTTAATGGTATATATTCTAGTAGGTATATAGTGGTATCTCATTGTGGTTTTGATTTGCCTTTCCTTGATGACTAATGATGATGAACATTTTTCATGTGCTTATTGTCGTATTATATATTTCTTTGATGAACAGACTCAAATTTTCTCCATAGATTTTTTTTTATTATTGAACTACAGAGTTTCATATATTAATATTATTGAGGCAAATTATTTAGCAAATGTTTTATCTCAGTCTTTGGCTTGCCATATTCACTTTGTTAATGAGGACACTTAACAAACAGAAGATTGATGAAGAAATTATTATTTTATTTTATTGTTAGTGATTTCAGCATTCTAGAGAAAACTATATCTATAGGTCATTTAAATTTTCTTATATGTTTTATTTTTCTAGGAAATATGTAATTTGAACTTGTAGGATTATTTTAATGATTCTCTGGGAATTAATTTTAGTGTATGTGGTATGAGATAGGGGGTATATTGTTTTTTTCATATGTGAATAGCTTCAATTTCCCAACATTTCATCTGCATTCATTTGTGATGTCCTTTTCTTTTTATGCCACTGTGAAGTTTTTGTATCACTCTGGCCTCCTAAAATAAATTTATGGCACAACATATGGTACATCGTGATGAATAGTCTGTTTGAAAAGAATATGGATTCCATGAGTTATTGGTAAGGTTGTTTATAAATGTGAACAAAGTTAGATGAGTTGATAGTCTTGTCAATTGAAATCTTAATATCGTCAAATCCAATTGTAGAATTGTCTAACATCTGTCAGTTTTTCACTTCACATATTTTAAAATTCAGTTATCAGATGAATACAGATTTAAGTGTGCTACATACTCTTGAAAACTTAACCCTTTTATAATTATGTAATATTTCTATATTTATTCTGGTTATATGCTTTTTAAAGTCTATTTTTTTTGGTATTAACAGAGACAATATAACTTTTATATGATTATGTTTTCCTGATATAATTTTATTCTTCTACATAAAACCAGTTCTTGGCTTTATATTTCAAGTGAATTTCAAATAAACAGAATAGAATGGTATTGCTTTTTTTAAGTCTAAAATATTTTTCATTTCATTATGATATACTGACTACTTATATTTACTCTAAATGTTAAATGTAAGTTCTCTGTCTTGCTGGTTGATTTCTCCTGGACCCATTTAATATATTTTTTTAAATCTTTTCCTGTCATCTTTTCAGTTATTTAATTATATTTCTTGACTTGTTAGATATACCTCTTTGTGTCATTCTTACATCATTTGTTCTAGTGAACATGATAGTCAGCCTTAGTTATGGTCAATAGTGAGTTAATATTGTAGCACAAATCACACATAACATAAACATTTTCAATAGAAATATTTTCATTTATTCCTTCTCACATTTTGTGCCATTTGCCACATGTATTTTTAAAATATGTTCATCATGGATATTGTCTAAAGTTTTATTTTTCAGTTGTGTCTCTGCCAGGTTTGGTATCAGGATGATGTTGGTCTCATAAAATGAATTAGGGAGGATTCTCTCTTTTGTCTTGTTTGGAATAGTTTCAGAATGAATGGTACCAGCTCCTCTTTGCACATCTAGTAGAATTTGGCTGTAAACCCATCTGGACGTGGACTGTTTTTGGTTGGTAGGCTATTAATTGCTGCCTCAACTTCAGATCTTTTTATTGGTCTATCGAGGGATTCAGCTTCTTCCTGTTTTAGTCTTGGGAGGGTGTAAGTGTCCAGGAATTTATCCATTTCTTCCAGGTTACTGGTTTATGTGCATAGAGTTGTTTGTAGTAATCTCTGATGGTAGTCTGTATTTCTGTGGAATTGGTGATGATATCCCCTTTACCATTTTTTATTGCCTCTATTGGATTCTTCTCTCTTTTCTTTTTTATTAGTCTGGCTAGTGGTCTATTTGTTGATGTTTTCAAGAAACAAGCTTCTGGATTTATTGATTTTTTTGAAGGGTTTTCGGTGTCTCTATCTCCTTCATTCTGCTCTGATCTTAGTTATTTCTTGTCTTCTACTAGCTTTTGAGGTTTTTTTTTTTAATCTTGCTCCTCTAGCTCTTTCAATTTTGATGATAGGGTGTCAATTTTAGATCTTTCCTTGCTTCTCATGTGGGCATTTATTGCTATAAATTTCCCTTTAGACACTGCTTTAAATGTGTCTCAGAGATTCTGGTACATTATGTTTTCTTTCTCATTGGTTTCGAAGAACATCTTTATTTCTGCCATCATTTCATTGTTTATCCAGTCATCATTCAGAAGCAAGTTGTTCAGTTTCCATGTAGTGTGCGGTTTTGGGTTTCTTAATTCTGAGTTCTAATTTTATTGCACTGTGGTCTGAGAGATTGTTTCTTATGGTTTCCCTTCTTTTGCATTTGCTGAGGAGTGATTTACTTCCAATAATGTGGTCAATTTTAGAGTAAGTGTGATGTGGTGCTGAGAATGTATATTCTGTGGATTTGAGGTAGAGAGTTGTGTAGATGTCTAGTAGATCCACTTGGTCCAGATCTGCGTTCAAGCCCTGGATATCCTTGTTGATTTTCTGTCTTGTTGATCTGTCTGTTATTGACAGTGGAATGTTAAAGTCTCCCACTATTATTGTGTGGGAGTCTAAGTCTCTTTGTTGGTTGTTAAGAACTCCCTTTATGTATCTGGGTGCTCCTATATTGGGTGCGTGTATATTTAGGATAGTTAGTTCTTCTTGTTGTATTGATCCTTTAACCATTATGTAATGCCCTTCTTTGTCTTTTTTGATCTTTGTTGGTTTAAAGTCCATTTTATCAGAGACTAGGACTGCAACCCCTGCCTTTTTGTTGCTTTCTGTTTTCTTGGTAAATCTTCTTCCATCCCTTTGAGGCTATGTATGTTTTTGCACATGAGATGGGTCTCTTGAATACAGCACACTGATGGATCTTGACTTTTTAATCCAGTCTGCCAGTCTCTGTCTTTTGATTGGGGGCATTTAGACCATTTACATTTAACGTTAATATTGTTATGTGTAAATTTGGTCCTGCCATTTTGTTCCTGGCTGGTTGTTTTCCTGTTAGTTGACACAGTTTCTTCATTGTGCCATTGGTCTTTACCATTAGGTACGTTTTTGCAGTGGCTAGTACTGGTTGTTCCTTTCCATGTTTAGTGTTTCCTTCAGAAGCTCTTGTCAGGCAGGTCTGGTGGTGACAAAATCTCTCAGCAATTGCTTGTCTGTAAAGGATTTTATTTCTCCTTCATTTATGAAGCTAAATTTGGCTGGACATGATGAACATTGAAGCAAAAATCTTCAATAAGATACTGGCAAACAGAATGCAACAGCACACCAAAAAGCATATCCATCATGATCAAGTAGGCTTCATATTGGGGGATGCAAGTCTGGTTCAACATACACAAATCTATAAATGTAATCCATCACATAAACAGAACCAAAGACAAAACCACATGATCATCTCATGATTGTTCAGCCCAAAATCTCCTTAAGCTGATAAGAAACTTCAGCAAAGTCTCAGGATACAAAATCAATGTGCAGAAATCACCAGCATTCCTATACACAAATAACAAAGAGCCAAATCATGGGTGAACTCCCATTTACAATTTCTACAAAGAGAATAAAATATCTAGGAACACAACTAACAAGGGATGTAAAGGACCTCTTCAAGGAGAACTACAAATCACTGCTAAAGGAAATAAGAGAGAACACAAACAGATGGAAAAATATTTCATGCTCCTGATTAGGAAGAATCAATATCATGAAATAGCCACACTGCCCAAAGTAATTTAGAGATTCAACACTATCCCCATCAAGCTACTAGTGACCTTCTTCACAGAACTGGAAAAAGACACTTTAAACTTCATGTGAAACCAAAAGAGAGCCCGCATAGCCAAGACAATCCTAAGTAAAAAGAACAAAGCTGGAAGCATCATGCTTCCTGACTTCAAACTATACTGCAAGACGACAGTAATCAAAATAGCATGGTACTGGTACCAAAACAGAGATATAGATCAATGGAACAGAACAGAGGCCTCAGAAGTAATGCCACACATCTACAACCATCTGATATTTGACAAACCTGACAAAAACAAGCAATGGGAAAAGGATTCCCTGTTTAATAAATGGTGTTGGGAAAACTGGCTAGCCATGTGCAGAAAGCAGAAACTTAGACCCCTTCCTTACACCTTACACTAAAATGAACTCTAGATGGATTAAAGATTTAAATATAAGACCTAAGACCACAGAAACTCTAGAAGAACACCTAGGCAAAACCATTCAGGACATAGGCATAGGAGCACTTCATGACTAAAATACCAAAAGCAATGGCAACAAAAGCCAAAATAGACAAATGGGATCTAATTAAACTTAAGAGTGTCTGCACAGCAAAAGAAGCAATCATCAGAGTGAACTGACAAACAACAGAATGGGAAAAAATTTTTGCAATCTACCCATCTGACAAAGGGCTAATCAACAAAGAGCTAAAGCAGATTTACAAGAAAAAAACAAACCCATTCAAAATTGGGCAAAAGATATGAACAGACACTTTTCAAAAGAAGACATTTATGAGGCCAAAAAACATATAAAAAAATACTCATCATCACTGGTCATCAGAGAAATGCAAATCAAAACAACATTGAGATACTATCTCACTCTAGTTAGATGGTGATCATTAAAAAAATCAGGAGACAACAGATGCTAGAAAGGATGTGGAGAAATAGGAACACTTTTACACTGTTGGTGGGAGTGTAAATTAGTTCAACCACTGTGGAAGACAGTGTGGCGATTCCTCAGGGACCTAGAAATAGAAATTCCATTTGACCCAGTAATCCTATTACTGGGTATATACTCAAAAGATTATAAATCATTCTGTTACAAAGACACATGCACACATATGTTCATTGTGGGAGTGTTCACAATAGCAAAGACTTGGAAGCAACACAAATGACCATCAATGATAGACTAGAAAAAGAAAATGTGGCACATATACACCGCGGAATAGTATGCAGCCATAAAAAACGATGAATTCATGTCCTTTGTAGGGACATGGATGAATCTGGAAACCGTCATTCTCAGCAAACTGACACAAGAGCAGAAAACCAAATACTGCATGTTCTCATTCATAGGCAGGTATTGAACAATGAGAACACAGGGACACAGGGGAAGAGAACATCACACACTGGGGTCTGTTGGGGCGGGGGCTAGGGTAGAGATAGCAGGGGGTGGGGATGATGGGGAGGGTTAACTTTGGGAGAAGTGCCTGAGGTAGGTGACAGGGGGATGGAGACAGCAAACCACCATGGCATGTGTGTACCTATGCAACAATCCTGCAAGATCTGCACATGTACCCCAGAACTTAAAGTACAATTAAAAAAATGTTATACACCACAAAAGTGATACATTTTAGTTTTTAACAGTTATAAACGAAGTAAGGAACAAGAAAATATATAACAATTTATTTATCCACATATTTATAAACTCTGATCCTTTTTATTCTTTTATGTGACTTAAATTCTCTTTCTAGTATTCTTTCTTTTAAATGAAGAACTTTATTTAGCATTAATAGTAGTACAGGTCTCCTGGTGATCAGCTTTTCCCAATCTAAAAATGTTCTAATTTCATGGATATATTTGAAACATATTTTTTGCTATATATAGAATTCTAGATTAACTGCAATTCTTTCTCAGTATTTTAAAAATCTGGTCCCATTGTCTTCTGGCTTGTATTCTTTCAGATAACTAGTCAGCAGTATCCTTCATGATTTTGACAATGCACAATGTATTTGTTAACTTTTATAGTTTTTAAGAAGCTTTTCTTTACCTTAGGTTTTCTGCAGTTATTATCATCTTCCTGAATATGGTTTTTAAATTTTTTTTCTGACTTTGAGTTTGCTGAACTTTTTATATAAATTTTTAACCCAATTTGAAAAGTATTTGGGTATTATATCTCTAATTTTTTCTGCCCAAATTATTCTGTTTCTTTCTGTGACTTTGTTTAGTCATATGTTAGATTACTGATGATGTCTGCAAGTTCAGTGAAGTTTGATTTTATCTTCTTTCTGTTTTTTCTTTCAATCTTAATCATTTTGGTTGACTCTTTTTAAGCTCAATTACCTTTCTTTTTCAGTGTCAAAGCTGCTGCTAAACCTATCTAATGTGATTTTTTTGCTTTAGAAATAATACTTTTCTGTTCCAGAATTCCCTTTTTAAAAAAATAATTTTCATTTTTCTTTTGGGAAGATTCATATGTTTACTCATCTGTCTACACTTTGCTGTAAATCCTGGAATGTATATAACACATGCTTTAAATTCCTTGTTTTCTAATACCAACATTAGTGTCATCTCTTGATCAGTTTCTCTTGCTTCTCCTGGTTAGGGGTCACATTTTTCTAATTCTTCATATACTGAATTTTTAAAAATATAATTATCAACATTGTGCATGATATATTGTAAAGCATATAGATTTTGTTATCTTTCTATATAAAGTGTTGCATTTTCTTTGGCAAGCAGTAAATTTACTGGAAAATCTGTTCTATCTTGTGGAGAACTTTTTTTAGACTTTAGAAGAATGAGTATAAAACAGGAATTTACCTAGGATGAGGTCTGAATTTCCTAGAAATTCAACTGAATGCCTCATCTCCCTACTCTGAATGATTGCAACCTGAAAGTCTCCTATTGCTATATGAAGTCTGGCATCTTCTTTTAGTCCACAAGGCCCTCAATGGCTGTTTTGGCCAAGTCCCATAGAATTTCACTATATTAATGCACAGGTAAGTATCTGACCAACAATTCAAAGAAACCCCAAAACATACATACATACATACATATATATATATATTAATTTCTCAAAAGAAAACTCCAGTCACCTCAACGATTCTAAATTTTGATCTATTTTATATTTTGCACAGGAGGCTGTTGTTCTGCTTGGTTCTACTCCCCTGTGCTGAAGTACACAAAGTGCCTCAGGCAGAAAACTGGGATGAAGTGGATGTTTCCTTCCCTAAAATTATCACAGGCAGATACTACTTGTTGCCAATGCCTGAAAATAGATACATCATATAAAAAGTGGGTGTGTGTGTGTGTGTGTATATAAAATTATACATATTTTATATAATGTTACATATATGTACTTTGTATATTACGTGTATATAACATACAAAGTACATATTATATGTAACATATAATACTATATCTAGACACTATATATAAAAATATATATTTTTCAACTTAAAAAATATTTAGATGGAGATAGGAAGTCTTACACTAATTAATTATGCCTGGGACTGGAATTACACATTGAACTTTAAAAACTATAAATCTTTGACGTGTTTCAGCACTATCAATTTCTATTAGAGAACAAATTCTGATTCAAAAAAGTTAAATTAGTTTTCATTCTTTGCCCTATTAAAGCATTGTATCATGTCACAGTACAAGTAATTTAAAATGCTAACTGAATATCCAAAGATTTGAGGTTGAAATTATTTTCTATTAGTTTCCAATTCAGTAGCTTCAAATGGCATATTTACTTTCTTTTATCTTTCACTTCCTTAAAAAAGTTTTGTCTTAAATACCCAAATAAGCATAATTGGCATCATAAGTAATGATCACTCTGTACATATAATATTTTAATGTTCCATGATATAATGCTTTAATAAAATATGAAAACATATTAAATAATAAAATGTTGTATGGACAAGCAAACATAACAAAGTCAATATTTTATGTGACAGAAAAGTTGAATAAGTTAATAACTGCCACAATTTCCATGTAGCAAGTTGACTCTGTGACACATGGAAATTCATAAGGATTTTGCTCAATTAGTTGACTGCTTTTTGAGTAATCACAGTCAGCCAGGTCTCATCAGGGGTAGGCAAAAGGATTCTGTTACTACCATTACTGACTTAATTTTTACAGTGCAATAGCTTTGGGGTCACTGAAAACTCTAGTTTAACAAGGGAAGCTATCTCCCTTGTGACAAATTTTTTTCTTCCCAGAGAAGTCAACATTTTTGAAAATTTTAGGTAGTCTTAAGGGCAATTCCTCAATGGACTGATAGCCTTGAACCTTGGCTGCTCTGGCAGCAAAGTATATGGATTTTGTACCATGCTTTATATTTCCAGGCCTAAATAACTATGCAATTATTTTGTAATTATAAGACAATCATTTACGGGCAACCAGAAGTTTTTCATTTTTATGGTAATTCCAAGTATAACTACCATATAATTTGTAAGAAAGAAATAGCTGTGCAATTACTCTGTATTAACACAGTAATTACCAAATATGTCCAGGCTTATTTGTGTCTTATGAAATAGAGATTTTCACACCTGCATACTGCAAATTACATAGCAGCTATGTATGCTTTCTTTATGTGGCCGATCATACAACAAAAGGCAATGGGGGTCGGTCTTAATTTCATTATATCATTGCATTAGGTTATCAATTGAATATAGTATTTTGTCACAGCTGCTTCTCTGTAATTGCAATTGCTTCTTTCTTCTCTGTGGTTGCAGTTGCTCCGTCATAGCAAAGCAGAATTAATTTCATAGATGCAAGGAAAAGAGGCAGAGTTTTAAAGTCAAACAGATATGTGTTTAAATTCCACCTTGTCTACTTTGGGGCAGAACATTCTGAATAAATTACTTAATTTTCCTCATCTGTAAAATAGTAACTATAAATTTCAGAGATTTCATAAGACAAGATCGGTAATTTGTATACATTATCTATCATTATGAAGGTTTCATTTAGCCAACAGCTCATTTCACATATATCTATGTGCCAGTCACATCTCAGTTAGTGCTGCTATATCATAAAACCATAGAGAGACTAGGAGGCTTCAACTACAGACTTTATCTCTCATGTTCTGAAGTCTGGGACACATGAATCAGGACGCCACTGTGATCAGGTTCCAGTGGGGACCTCTTTCTGGTATGCTGGTGGCCATTTTTTTGCTGTGTCCTCACGTGTTGGAAAACAGAAGGAAGGGAAGCAAGTTCTTTCCTGTCTCTTCCTTAAAGGGCACTAATCCCATTCATGGGAGCCCAACCCTCATGACGTAATTACCTCCCTTAAGCCCCATGTCCAAATACCATCACATTGGCAATTAGGTTTCAACAAATGGATTTAGAGGGTACACAGATATTCACTCCCTAGCAAGCCATTATATTAGTCACTAGAAAAACAATGATGATAAAAAACAGACACAAATCCTGGCCCTGTGGAGCTCAAGGTCCAAGAGAACATCCTAATTGTAATTGAATTATCACAACCATGTAAATGAAAAATTATACCTCTGATAAGTGCCTTAAAAGAAAACATGCAATTCAATGAAAGCATGCCCTCCCTTAGATAAGTCTTCACTAGAAGAAGAGTTAAGAGTGATCACCCAAATACTTATACACAAATGTTGACAGCAGCTTTATTTGTAAGACTCAGAAACTGCAAAAGGCCAGATGTCCTACAATGGGTTTATACTTTAAAAAACTGTAGTACATATATACTATTCAGAATAAATACTATTAAGCAATAAAAAGAAGCAACATGAATGAATCTCCAAGGAATTAAGCTGAGTGGAAAAGTCAATCCCAAAAGGTTACATATTTTATGATTCCATTTATGAAATATTTTGAAATGCTAAACGTTTAGAAATTGAGAGAATTTTGTGATTGCTGAGGGATGGGAGGGAGATGACTGTGTTATAAAAGAGCAACACAAAGGATTCTTGTGTTAATGGAAATACTCAGTATCTTGACTGTGAGAGTGGTACATAAACCTACACATGTATTAAAACTGTATAGAAATACACACATGCACACACACACACACACACACACACACACACACAGAAACAAATGAGTAGAAGTTAAATTGGGGAATTACTAAGATAAGTAGACTTAATATCAATGTCTTGGTTGTGGTGTTGTACTATAGTTTGCAAAATGTTACAACTGGGAAAAGTGGATAAAGATCACAAGGGATCTCTCTGTATTATTTCTAATTGCAAGTTCATATAAATTTGCAAGTATTCCAATAAAAATTTCAATTAAGAAACAACTTTACATCCCTGTGATAACTCCTGTCCCCCAGACTCTCTCCTCAAAAAAATAAAAACAACATAAAGAGCTAAAAAAAAAAAAAAAAAAAAAAAGCTATCTTCAGAGAAAATGAGGCCTGTGACAGAAGCAGCATGACATATTCAAAGAACCAAAACAGGGGTGTGTGTGTGGGTGGGTGTGTGTGTGTGTGTGTGTGTGTGTATAACAAAGGGAATGAAGAACACAAAATTCAAGATGAATGTGGAGATATATTCAGATCCAGTAGCAACACCAAAAGATTTCATAATTAACCTACAAACATTTACATAATCCGATTTAAGCTTTGACACTATAATTCTGAAAGACTTACATATGCAGGAAATGAAATATACGCATAATTGCTCATCTACTTTCTCCTCTAAGACTCCAAAATAACAAAAATAGAAGAATTTTAAAAGGATACACACACAAATATGAGCTGATTTGGATAGGAGCAGTTGAGGTACTTCAAGAAATTTTTGAAGGATAGAAAGATTTACAGATAACTGATTCAGTAAAAGAATCAGACTTTAAGGTAAAGACCTTCAGTAGAAATAAAAATTTTAATCTTGTTAATTCCTGAGGGGCTCAAGTCTTGGATTCACCGGGTATAATGGCAAATCGGCCAGAATAAAATTGCTTCACACAGAGCAATGGTGAAGCTGTAGCTGGTGGGTAGTGGTTGGTGCAGAGAGGAAGACTGCTTGGAAGTTTGAATATAGAGAAGGTAGGTACCTTGATTCCCATTCCTGTTCCCCAGTGCAAGGAAACTGCTGCCCAGGGAGAAGCCCATCTCCCTCTGAATACTCTCAGACCACATCTTCTACCTTCTCTCATAATTTCAGCTGCCAGATATTTGTTCTACCTCAACCCACCCACCAACGCCCAGGCATGAAATTCAAACAGAGGAGGAGAGGAAAAAGGGAGAAATGGAATGACAAAAGGGAAAAGGTTAATTCAAAGCAACTTACAAAAAAGAGAAGTGAAAGATTAGCATTAAAATTATTAAAATAAGAGCAAATGTGTACAATGTATGCTTCCTTTCCCTAGCACATTAAATAGTGTTTTGTTTTTGTTTTTGTTTTTGTTTTTTTATTACAGAGTCTGGCTCTATCGCCCAGGCTGGAGTCCAGTGGCACAATCTCAGCTCACTGCAACTTCTGCCTCCTGGCTTCAAGCAATTCTCTTGCCTCAGCCTCCCAACTAGCTGGAATTACAGGCACCTGCCACTATGTTTGGCTAATTTTTGTATTTTTAGTAGAGACGGGGTTTCACTGTGTTGGCCAGGCTAGTCTCAAACTCCTGACCTCATGGTCCGCCTGCCTCGGACTCCCAAAGTGCTGGGATTACAAGCCAGTAGTGGGTTTATTGCAAATGTTTGGACAAAATTAACTTAAAGCTCTTGTTGAAAACTTTGACAGAATGAGGAGCAGATACTTTAAAAAAAATATTGAAATACTTGTGTTATGCATCTGTAATGCATAGGGAAACCACGCAGACTGGTTTGCTCTTGGTGTGCTGGTTCTCACTGTTAATCCAGAGGTCACATCTGAACAAAACACCCTCTGTCACTATCAAAACATCCAGTTCAGATGATGAATTTCATATTTCATGATTGCCACATGATGTACAAATGCCTTTTTGTTTTTTTTTCTTGAGACAGGGTCTGCCTCCGTTGCCCAGGCTGGAGTGCAGTGACGCAATTGTTCCTCACTGTAGCCTTGACCTCCTGGACTCAAGTGATCCTCACACCTCAGCCTACCAAGTAGCTTGAACCACAGGCACCTGCTACCACACCAAGATAATTTTTTAAAAAAGAATTTTGTGGAGACAGGGTCTCACTATGTTGCCCAAGCGAGTCTTGCCTTCCTGGGTTCAAGCGGTCCCCCTGCCTCAGCCCCTGAAAGTGCTGGGATTACAGGCATGAGGCATTGCACCCAGTCTAAATTTTGTTCCAGTTGTCTTGTTACATATACATGATAATAAAAGAAAAGTCTTCAATATATCCTCAATATAACTATAATCTTTTATTGGGCATAGAACACTTGTTTAGTAAAAATTTCAAGATGTTAACAATTTTAAAAGGAAAAAGTATCTTAAAATTTTGAATGAACTCACTTTTCAAGAACTTTGTAAAAAGATAGACTGTATCATAACAGAGTATTGGAAAATGTTTATTCTATTTTCTCCCTATATATAAAAACTGGTACAGAATGCAAACAAAATAGGACTAATATTCAGATTTCAGAGACTCATTTTAAAGCCCCCATTTTACTTTTTTTTTGAGGTGTCAAGTGTTTTTTGCATAGCTGGCAGAATGAAGTCTCTCATAATTTATTGAAATTCACTTAATGCTCTGTCAGCCATCACAATTTATTGCAGTATTGTCCAGACAAGCCAGAATGTAATAATAGGATACAATATGATATATTACATAATAAGCTAAGAAAGGAAGAGCCTTAATTAGACAGGAAAATGAGGATGTTTTAAGAATATCAAACTAGAAGTGTATCTATACTTTGTAGTTTCTCAACCCAGAGTAACCTGAAATTTCAAAGGAAAAAGAATTGAGTGGATTTTTTTAAACTGTTGCATAATAAGAAGGCTGTAGCTATCTACTCCAGTAAGTCTAGAGTGATAAGTGTTCCAATTTGATTATTAATGGTTAGCAAGTGACAATTCTCCCTGGAGTGTAAGTGATTGCAAAAACAGAGTTGTATACACTGGTACCCATCACTGTTAGATAACCTTACTAACCAAAATAATTGATAAGTGATAGTCTATTTTCAGAAGCATCTGGGAAGTATCAATACAGCCATATTGAACATATTCTAGTGTCTGAAACTTTTTTTTTAATGTGCATTATAAATGGAAAAAAGAGAATTCTGCCAGATAAAAAGTTAACTCATTAAAAAAATTAAAATGTCATATTTTTATAATTTGTTCCAAGAATACCTAAAGGCAGTATCATCATACATATAGAGATTTCCCATTATAGGTAACCTTATATTAGAAGAAGTTTCCAGCCTAAAGAAAATTCAGTTATCTGGATTACCTTCTCTTCAAACTTGTTCTTTGACCTAAATGTGACAAGTTACACATTTCAGACAGTAAGCGGCATAGAGGAAAACATATGGAGAAAATATATAATGATTGTTTAAAGAAAACTTTGAGTAGTCATCTAAAAATAACAATGACCTTGTGACAATAACACTTTGTATATGCTTCACTGAATGTTCAATGAGGGTGTGTGTGTGTGTGTGTGTGTGTGTGTGTGTGTGTGCTCATTTGCTTAAAGACAAGTCCCCGCATCTCGCAATTTTAAATGATACTTCCAGAATGGGATTAAGTTCATAAACTTCCTGAAAAAAGTTCTTCTAGAGGACCTCATTATAAAACATACTGTATCATTACCAAAAAAAAAAAAGATTACTGAGAGAAAATATCTGTAATGATATTATGACAAACAACACTTCATCATTTTGAATCTTGATATTAGATGCCATTCTTTAAAATGAGTAAATTATAGTTTTTGAGAAGAGTGAATTAATATGAATACTTCAAAGTGTCCATCTGGGACCATGAACTACAAAAACCTAGAAAATAATTAAGAGAAATACATTTCACCAGAAAAGTTCTATACATGGATGTTTTTTATCTCAACTTATCCCTATATCCTCCTGGAAAAAGAAAACATAATATTTCCCATTAAAACATACTATTTTTAAACAAACACTTTCTTAATCAAAGTGGCCATATGCTTTGTCTCCCGGCTCTCACTCCGCCTGCAATGGTGAAATCTGGCTCTTTGGTCATCTCTGTTACTTTGCGTTTTTGCCATCCTCTGCATACAGCAGGTGTGTCATATGATTTAACTGCAGTTTCCTTGATTTCCTGTTCAGAATGGGTGCGTGAACCATATATACCTCTAACAGAGATTGTGTTGACTAAAATGCTAACAAACATCTGCATTTTGTGACTGAAGCTTTGAATAGCTTCAACAACATATGGATAAAGTGGTGTGCACATTACCTTCATTGCTCAGATTCTATTTATCTGTTACTGCAATTATAGATTTCTCAGAGCTGAAATACCTGTTGGCACCATAAAGTGCAATTATTTGCAGATATTGCTGCAAATTTTGGTGTCATTTCTTGCAGTGAATTATAAATATATTCAAATTTACTTGATGAATATGAAAACCTATTTCGGCATGTTCTTGGGTATTAGACTTAGTGTAGAAAGAAATCTTATTTAAAGTATCTCCTTTTCTCATATGAGGGTATTAATAATATTCATTGTTTTTCAATACTATGGAGTTGACCAATGGGTGATTCAGTAATGGAAATGCAGGGGAAAAATGTGGAATAGAAACAGCAAAGCAGAAAAAAAAACATGTTGATAAATGTAATTGGTTCATTAAGTAGTCTTAACTTTTTGTGCTATAAATACTAAAAAGATTAATTTCCCCCAGTTGCTGCCTTATATCATCAGCCTCCTTTCATTTTCCTTAAATAATACCTTGGGAACATTTCATAGTTGGATAATCACTTTTGGTTCCTAAAAATAGCCAAATTTAAAATTTTAACCTCAAACCTTACTATACCACTCTCCTTTCTTCCCTTCTCACAGCAGAGCTAGAGTTGGGATCCTGACTTCTCAGTACAGAGGGAAGAGAATTTGTTTAATCTGGAATGACAGGACAGGGAGGGAGATAGTTTCAGAAAGACAGCTGGCATCAAAGTCCCACAGGGAAAAAAATGGGACTAGGGTATTGGGATTTTGGGTCACCAAATAAATGCTCTATCTACCATGGACTCTAATTTTTGGTCTCATTTGCCTTCTCTCTAACAATGTGAATTTGCAGACATACTTGGTTTATTCTCGGAATTTTTCAACATAGTGTTTTTCCAACTGCAGGTCATTTTTGCAGTGTTTCTCAATCTTTTTGAAAAATTGCCTTCTAGGGAGACATTTTAGACATTTTCCCCTAATATTTTACCCTCATGAAATGTTAATACCTATTTATGTACTGTGACCTTTTCGAAGGCCACAAACCGTTTTACCATCTAAGTTTTCTTTGTCCCTAAGAAACCATTTTTCCCCTTTGAGGACAATATCACCCCCATTGAGAATGCGTGATTTAGAGGATTGCTATCAGATTTTTTTAGATGATACTAAAAAAATAGTAAATGTCAGTGTGTGTCACAAGCAGTATAACTGAAGGTATTGTTTTACAAAAATGTTTTTCCAGAATTATATAATTTATTGTATGTGTATTTATACACTCAAAATATAAATGCCTTCCTACTTTAGGATGCACCCGAATGTTGAAAATCACCATCTCACAGGTAACTGCTGGTACAAGAACATACAGCACAAACACATACCTATATGTGCACACACACAAGACTAAACCAGTAAGCAAAAGAACGTTTTCCTCACTTAATTTTCAAAGCATTGTTCTTGATTAAGTCAATATAGGATGAAACTCTATTGCTATGTAGGGCAACAACTAATTCCTGTCCTTTTCCTCCTCAATTCCAGATTGCTCCTCTGTGGACCTTGACAGGAAAAAGAAAGGTGTCCATTGCTCAATATGACCTTCTTAGTAGTTATGCCTTTCCTCCCAGTAAGTTATCACTGTTAGCAATGACTCAATTAAATTCTCAAAGTCCCTTTATCCTCCTTAGTGTTTTTAATAGAGTCATTTATTTTTTCTTATATTAATAATAGATATGATTATCAGGTAACTATCGGGTAACATCATTTTATTACAGTTATGTTGTCACAAACCAGGCCACCTTCTAGGTTGTTGTTTCTGATCATAGTTCTATAACCATTAAGTTGAAACATTGCTTTGGAAAATGTGAAAAGATGGGTACAAACTGTTGCTCACTCTGTTTCCTTCTGTTAATTGGAGGCAAGGGCAGGGAGCAATCAGAGCAGCGTCACCTAGTCCATGTCCTAGGCAGGAACAAAAAAAGACCAGAGGTGCTTAGGATTAAAAGGAGCTGCCATTCTGGTGGTTGTTTTGATGGTTGGTTTTATTTGCATATTTTGTTTTGGGAAGGGGCATTTACTGCAAGAAGGATACAAATTAGAAAAGGGCCAGTTTCCAGTGGTCTGGAATAGCTTTAAAAGCCAAAGATTATAGAGGACAGGCCACGTAGTTTGGATGGTGAAGTTGGCTGGCTGGGTTGGGGCCCTTGATAGTGCTGAAGATTTGGGAGAGCTGGAAATCCCATGCCTCATCCAAAGGGGACTGCTGAGACCCCTAGAGAGAGATTTAGTTTTGCAAGATTTTCAAATAGCAAATAGAGATCTAGAATTTTACTTGGAATTAGTGTGCAACTAATTCACATTTTTATGAACACTGTGCAGATCCAAAATGAGTGAGTTAAATACAACCCAAAGGTTGTCAGTTTGCAACCTCTGAAATAAAGCTTTGTCTTTTGATAAGATAACTTGCTCCCAGAGAGGAAAACAACTAATCAGGCCCACTTCAAAATTGGTTTGTGCCTGGGGCAAGAGTAGCATTGAAGTCCCATACACCACATGTCTAAATGTAAGCTACAAATAAACCTAAGAAACAATTATATTAAGTACACATCAGGGTTGTCTTGATAAATATACCTCAAAACAACATTTTAAATATTTCTGTAAGGCCATGGTTTATTTTATGGCTAAAAGTAGGCAAAGTATCAGAAGACTAAATTTAATTACTATTATCCCATTCATGTGTTCTGTTAGTGGATTATACTATTTTATGGAGTAATGACATAAAAACATAACTGATAAATCATTTATACTACTAACTTAGTTAAACGTAAGGAAAATTACTAATTGTATTGTTAAAGTGAGATTTTTCACGTAATTGTTAATCTATTACAATAAAAATCAAAAGCAATTGTTGTGGAACTAAGGCTGGTGAGTTAGCTGCCTGTTTTTGTAAACAAAATTTTATTAGAACACAGCCTTGTCCAACATTTACATATTGTGTTTGGCGGCTTTTGCACTACAATTTCAGAGTTAAGTAGTAGCAACTTTTTCTGACCCTTTACAGAAAATTTTGCCAATCTCTGGTCTAAAGAAATCAAAATTAAAAAGTAACTTTATGAAAGTCTACAAATTTAAATATATTTTTCATTAAAACATAAAGTAAATGTTCAAGACATTATTCTCAAAATATTTTTTCTTCTAAAATACTGGAAATTATTAAAAGCAAAAAGAAACATTAATTATGATAATATCAAAATTTGAAGGAAAATATTTAAAGACAATGCAATTATTTATTACACATTTTTATAAAAACAAAATTATTTGCAATTTCACCTTTGGATGTCTATTTATTTACCAATAGCTTTAAGCAAGTTAGATCTTGAACCCCCCCCATATATATGTGAATTGTGGAATTTCAAAACTGTTTCTTTCACTATTTGGTGCAATCATTGGGATTACCTCATTCTAATACAAGACTAACTACAGAACCGCGAATTGGAACAGGAAAAGCAAAAAGAAAAATGGGTACACTACACCACTAGGACAGGATATTTCATTAGACAAGAAACTACTGCATCCATATCTGATAATAATTGATATTACTTTTTTCTTACCTATGAGCATCTACCATGAAAATTCTTTCTGATCCTAAAATAGTATCTGTCTCCCACATTATCAGAAGCATGATCCCTAACTTTTAAAGGTTTGGACACAGACCTTTTAGTTTCAAGACCATAGAAAAAATATGGAGAAATATTTTCTTGTGGCCTAACACTGCACTCTTATGACTGCCAGTCATGAGAGCAGATGTTTAGCTTTTCAGGCAGTGCCACACCAGTGCTAACTACTAGATTTCAAGTGACAGAGGCATCCAGCTGTTTTTTAATAAATACGTTCTTATTATTTTGTGTTTGTGACAAGCGAAGCTTTGTAAAGCACGGGGCCTCCTCTTGTCTGGGTCTGAAGGCTGCTGTGCTGCTAATAAAATAAGGAATGATGTGGGAGGGATAGGTTTAGTAGCAGACATGACTCCTAAGATAAAGCAATTCCACCTTTCTATTTTAGTCAAGTCCCAAGTGAGACCATGCTTAAATGGGGAAGCTTAGGACAGTATAGTAAAGGAACTATTTACGGAAGTATAAGCAGGGTTCAGGGAAAACAACAAGGGATGCTTAAACACTACTAGAGCTGGCCTCATTGAAAAACAGTGAATAACACTGAAAAAAAAAAATGGGACCAGTCAGAGGAGAACACATGAGCAGCCCCTAATCTAAACTTCAGAGGGAGGGAACAGTTACCAAATCCCTGAAAGAGAGCTATAGTGCCCTCCACAGCCCCAGGATGGAGGGAGTCAGGGAATACTCCAGTCTCACTCTCCTGCACCCAGCAGTCTCCACTCATTGGCCAAGTCAACCAAAGCCAGAGGGCAAAGGGCGCTTCAAGTGGACAGGGTGGAGAGTGGATCTGGGTCTTGAGAAGGGGAGTTGATGGGAAATATTCCACGCTCTACATGCACACAAAGTATTCTCTCGTTTTGCAGACAGAAAGAAGCAGCTAAAGCACTTTCAACCTGGATACTTTCCCACCTTTAATAATCTGTTTTCCAGATTTTAACAGTCAGTTCCCAGATTTCAGACTGCATGCTTTTGACCTTTATTTAGGAAATTGGTGATTCTGGCAGTGTTATTACGCAATTGTAAATGCCAGTGATTATTATTTCTGAGAAGTTACCCTATATTCAAACTACGTTCTTATTGGCTCTGTCTACAATTCACATGGTTATCATAATCTGTAGATGTAGGAGCTATGCAACATTCTTCTCACAATGAAATGGGGTTGATCTATTTGAACAGTTGATTGCCAAAAGTCAAGTCTCATTGTTTGAGCAGATCCTATGATTTTTTTCTAAACTCTATTTGCAGACTCTCTACTCTGCCCACTCTTTAACAACTGCTTTACTATCATGCCTGCAACCATGCTCTGAATCCAACTGGTGCAGTGGAGCAGAGCGGAGCTATAGCAGGGAGAGATGTTCATTGGAGATACAGAGCTGTCATCAAACTCTGCTGCCTTAGTAATACATTCTCCAATTTGGAGTTGGCAAAGGAGATCACAGAGGTAAATACAGGAAAGCAGATGAAGGCAGCTTATACATCCTTAAAAAGTCGGTGGGGAAGGAAATGAATAACTCTCGCTTGCTCCTAAAAGAGCTGAAATTGCCATCGGTGTTCTGGTTTTTGTTTTTTTTTGTTTTTTTTTTTGCCTATGGTGAGAGTTTAGGTAAAAATAGTAATAGTTATTTTAAAATGGCCTACTTAGAAGTATAATTACCTTATCCCAAAGGTTGATATTTAGTATACTGTAGAAGCAAATCTTGCCACTGCTTTGCCCAATTCCTGCATTGGACCCTGGCTCCCTCTCACTGTCTTTCCTAGTACCTCAACCCTCTCTAGTCACAGTTCTTGAAAGACTCCAGGCTGTTCATTATCATCTGTGTCATAATCAACTTTAAGAATTTTTATGGTGTCTAGGAAAGCAAAACATCTTTGTTGTAGCTCAACCTAATTTCTTTTAAACCAATTGTTGTGTCCATAGTCTGTTGTCTGCCTAGATTTCCTTGGACCTATTTTATTATTTCTGTGATTACCTCTCCCAGCTTTAAAAGGCATTTGTTCAACTTGCCTATATGACTCTAGGGACTATCGAAGCTGGCAATTCCATGAGCTGGCATCTCCAAAAGGTGACTTTAGTAAATGACCAGGAGGTAACAGAGTAGAAAGTCTAACTCTCTGACCTCAAGGTGAAATCACTTCCCCTGGAAGGTGGGGATCAGGCTATCATCAGGAGAATTTTGCTGGAAACTTTACCTTTGTTGGTGTCTTAATCAGTTCAAGCTGCTATAACAAAACAATATAAACTGAGTGGCTTATATACAACGGAAATTTATTTCTCATGGTTCTAGAGGCTGGGAAGTCCAAGATCTAGGTTTCAGAAGATTCAGAGTCTGGTAAGGGCCTGCTCTCTGATTCATATATGACTCTTTCTCACTGTGTACACACAAGGCAGAAGGGACGCGGGGAGTTCTTTGGGGCCTTTTGTATAATAACTAACCCTATTCGTAAGGGCTCTGCCCTCATGGTCTAATCACCTGCTAAATTCCCCACCTTCTAAAATAATCACATTGGTGATTAGGTTTCAACATATAAATTTTGTGGGGGAAACACATTCATACTATAGTAACTATAAACACTACTAGAGCTGGCCTCATTGAAAAACAGTGAGAAACAGTGAAAAAAAAAATGGGACCAGTCACAGGAGAACACATGAGCAGCCCCTAATCTAAACTTCAAGGGGAGGGAACAGTTACCAAATCCCTGAGATAGTAACTGTTGTGGCTTCTTCCTCTTTTTTCTTCTGCTTCTGCCTCTCCATATTAGTGTCTCCAGGAAGTACCTTATTAATATGTCTCTTGGGCATAAAACCTCATCTTAAGATTTCTTTCTAGGAACTAAGAGAGCATCTTCTATAGTGGAAAATAATGCCTGTAACAAGAGCCACTGCTAATTCCTCATATACTCTCTCATCTTATTATTCCTGAAATCTTATGTAGAATTCAGAATGGATAAGAAATGACAAATTCATGATATCAACCAAACGAAATAGCATATCTTTGGAGACAAGTCATGGATATTATCTTGTTCTTAACGTGGTTATAAAAAGGTAAAATAAGGGAGAAACTAGAAAAATTAGTTCACGCTGAAAACAAGCCCCCAGTTTAAAGCTGACATTGATGTGTTTTCACCACAGGGGCATCTCAAGGCTGCTCCAGGCTGTTCTCTATCAGTGGTTAGCTAAGAGGACTATAGAAAAAGGAAGGAAAATAACATTAATGTTCCGACCTCCTGCTTTGTTTGAAATTACTAGTAGTAAAGACTGAGCTGGTAGGAGCTTTTAAAAGCATCTGCTCGCCAAATCTTTTGAAAAGTTCTGTAGTCTTCCACTCAAACCAACAAATAATCTCTTTTCACTTACTCCTAAAATAAAATTCTTTGTATGATTGCAGAAGCTTCTTAACTTTGTACCAATTCAGAGAGAAAGATTTTGTCAACTCTGCCCTGAACATGGTTTTATTTAACATCCTAATCCTAACAAATCTCACTTTCAACTGATTGCTGATTTCTTTTTATTAAATAAAGGCTTGCATATGGCTATATGCTTCCAGAAGGGAGTGTGTCACTTCCATCCAAATGCAATATAGCCTTTAATTACAGGAAGCTCTGTCAATGCATAATAGACTTGCTGGGCTCTAGGGAATTCCAAAATACTTCTTATTCCTTGTCAGAGAGATAAGATAAATGAAACAGTCCCAGCTTGCTTGTGGCTTCCTCTTTCAAATCTTTCAGAGACGGAAGGGCAGTTTAAAAAATTAACTCTCAAATTCTTTCCTCATAATAGAAGCTGCTTGCCTTTAGATACTAGACCGTTTTTGTCTTGGGTAATGTAGGACCATGGAAAAATCTCAGATATTGAGTCAGAAGATTAAGATTCAAGTTCCAGTTTTGCTGTTTAATTGCTACAAGGAACGTTTTCTATTTTCTTACCTATAAAATGAACATAAACAGTCAAATCTACTTAAAAAAACTTGTTTTGAAGAGAAATAAAATACAAAATTAACTAATTCAATTTACAATGAGATTGAAAAATACATACACTTTAATAACTAGAGAAATAAAAGGCTTCAATAAAGGTGTCAATTTCAAAGGAATAACAAAGACTGTGTCCCTTCTTGCCAGGCTCAGGAATTACTTGTAATGCTAATCAACACAGCAACAACAACCACAAAAACTTATTTCTAATTGTCTTTAATTTTGTAATTTTTACCTTTAGTATTTCAACCTTTTTACTTTTTTTTTTGCCTATTTATTTGCCTGTTTTTCCTCCTCCTGACAGAGAAAGAAAATCACTGCGTGATGTTTACAAAATAAAACACAAACAAAATAATAAGAGCACTTCATACTCATCATGAATCTAATTGGGTATGTTGAATCCAGTGGTGTACGTGCAAGGCAACTCTGACAGAGTGTTCAGAAGCTTAAAGTTGGAGAAAATACATTTGAATATCACCCTTTTTTGTAACTTGTCAGCTATGTAAACTTTGGTAATACCCTTAACCTTTCTGAATTTTCTTTCCCATCTATAAAGTATCAATAATGTCCATGTATCACATTGGTTGTGAGGATTGGTATAAACACTTATTATCTATCTAACACTACTGTCAATATTATTATTACTATGTCAGTCAGGTGTGGTATTGGGGTTAATAAGAGAATATTTTTTAATTCAATATCTTTGTAATTGCCCAAGGGGTTCTTCCGGTCTGCTGCATTAAGAAAGACCACGACATTGTAGTAAAGAGTTTAATAGACATGAGGCCAGCCATGTCACATGGGAGACAGAGTTCACACTCCAGTCATCTTGTCCAAAGCTCATAGGTGAGGGGTTTTTCAAAAGCAGTTTAGGGGAAGGGGTAAGGGAGGCCAGGTAATGGGTACTAGCTGCTGATTGGTTGGGGCTGAGATGAAATCATAAGGGGTCAAACTGTCCTCCTGCAGGCTGACTTGCCTCTGGGTATGGCCACAGGAGAAACATTGGTGGGTCCCAGTGGAGCCATGTGTGTCGGATATACAAAAAACCTGAAAAGATGTCTCAAAAGACCAATCTACAACGGTGGTGTTATTTGCAGGAGCAACTGGGGCAGTCTGATATCTTATAACTTGCCGAGTAATGGCTGACAATCGGTTACGTCTGTACCTTAGCCAGACACAGGGTCTTCTCCTCCTACCAGCCTGATGGCTGCCCATGAGCTTTACAAAACTGTCGAGTTTCCTGGCAAGGCCTATTATCTTTTAAGCTATAGCCTAAATGTTTTACAAAGTTAGCTTTGACCAGTAGTTCAGGAATAATGGAGGGGAAAGGCAAAATGAGGGTAGGATAGCTTAGCTTACTCTCATTATTTTTCTAATATGATTTTTGCAAAGATGGCTTCATCTTTTTCCTGACGTGAGTCCTCTCTTTTACATAGTCTTCTTTCGGGGGCATTTGTTGCTCCAGTGTCTACATTTAGTAAGTCATAAAATCCTTTTGGTGCTTTATCCTATTTTTCTCACATGCTATTTTGATCCCATTACCCTGGTCAGGTCCTCATGGTTTGTTTTCTTTTCACATTCTTTCTTACCTAAACTGATGTAAAGGCCTCTATGCTGTTGTCCAAATCATTCTCCTCTTTGCCAGTTGTTTTCTCCATAAAGCACAGAACTGATCACACCACTCCTCTGTGTCTAATCCTCATATTAATTTCAATTACCTACGTGATTAATTCAAAACCCTTATAACAAATTTCTAACCCTCTGTATCTTATTTCTTGCCTGTCTTTATCTTTGTAAGAAATTGACTCTCCTAGGAAATTGTAATCACTTGTCATTCCCCACACCACACCCTTTCTCACATTCACACATCCATATTCACACCTGTTATCCCCTCTCCCAGGATTCCTCCCTCCCTTTGTCCTACCTTTCTTGATTCTAGTCACAGCTCATGCCAGAGCACAAATGCCAGTTCTTCTCCCAGCCAGTCCATCTGAGAGATGGTTAATTTCCAATTCCTCTGCTTACACACAAAACTTCACCTACATCTCTGAGATTTTATTGCCAGTATTTTCTCATATTATACACACACACACACAAATATATATATTCCTATACATCTCCAGCATCTCTGTATCTCTGAGAACAGCTGCACCCTTTAATTGATAATTAATTAAATTATCTATTTAATTTTCCAGCACCACAGTGTCTTGAATAAAATAGATGATAGGTAAATATGCATTGAAAGATCACAGTGGGCGGGGCATGGTGGCTCATGCCTGTAATCCCAGTACTTTGGAAGGCGGAGGCTGGTGGATCACTTGAGGCCAGGAGTTCAAGACCAGGCTGGCCAACATGGTGAAACCCCATCTCTACTAAAAATACAAAAATCAGCTGGGCATGGTGGCAGGCACCTATAATCCCAGCTACTCAGAAGGCTGAGGCAAGAGAATCGCTTGAACCCAGGAGGCAGAAGTTTCTGTAAGCCAAGATGGCCCCACTGCACTCCAGCCTGGGCATGAAACTCTGTCTCAAAAAATAAAAAAAAAAATAAAAAAATCACAGTTCCATACGTTAGTTGCAAATAGAATGAAAAAAAAAATCTGTGTATTCAAAGGTCTTCACCTGAATTTTATTCCCATGTCCTTTCATCTCCGAATCAAAACTTGATCGTGTTGGTGTCTCTTTCTTTGATATACAGTCAACCAGATAATCAGATAAACTGAATTATAATGTTTAGTAGTGAATACTAATACTTGAATAAAAATTAGTCCATTGGGGTACAATGACCTTTCAGAAGTGGAAACTCTTGAGAGAAGACATCAGATATTGGAAGAGGTTGCTGCAAAGGTAGGGACTTTCAGTCTCAGTATATCAGATGATATTCAACCATCTATTCTGCCTCCATTTAAAATGTCCTGCTCTTGTGTACATTGCAAAAAGAATGAGTATATACCTAGAGAAGAACTGAGAGATATTAATTGCCATTAAACAGGCAGTATGTTCTAAGAGCTAAAATATTACAAAAACAGAGCAATATTCTACCCATCTAGTGAGGAAACTCCAGGAAAAGACTGGTGACCCTGTAATTTGAATACAAAGTGAACTTTGACCCCAGCCTGCCAAAGTGGTACTCTTTAGCACAATTGGAACCAAATTGAGGCTATTTGCCAATAAGCTCTAACTCTTTAGTTCTAAATTTGCTATTATAAGTGAGTTATCTTCCAGCTAGAGTTGCCCTTAGCAGACCTTACTCTTGAATGAAGGTCACCAGCATTATTTAAGAATATAAAACTCAAGCCACAAAGACTGACCCTTGAAGCAGTACTTCCAACTTCTTACAGAGTTGAATGGGAGTTGTTAAAATGGGTTTAAAGGTAGATTTTGGATTCACACATTCAGTAATCCTTGATGTTTTGGGGCTGTTTTCTACACAAGGCCAACACTACATTTAGATTTTCACCTGTTCCCACTGAGAGGGAACATTTTCCTCAAATGCACCTGGGGCCAGGATGAGGCTTTTGAAATGTCCTGAGGCAAGTCTCCAATTGATAGGTTTATGGAGATCATGTTATGTAGTAGGCCGCCCCAGTCTGGCACTTTAAAACTCAACAATGTGTAAATAATGCAAAGGCTAACAGATATTCCTTATAAAAACCATTACCAATACCTGCTTGGAGAACTCCTCAAGTATGGCTCAGGTAGGGGAAAACAAAAAAAAAACAACACTGTGAACAGATATTGCACAGAAAACTTCAACAGAGAAATGCTTTCACTTGGGCAAAAGATGGCAATATGATGAAGCTGCCATGAGGAGTCCCAATAGCAATGAGGCAGTGTAACCACCCAATAGGTTCACCTTGCCCACTAGACAGAGCCAGTTTATCAAGACAAGGGAATTGCAATGGAGAAAGAGTAATTCATGTAGAGCTGGCTGTGCAGGAGACCAGGGTTTTATTATTACTCAAATTATGACTCAAATCAGCATTCAGGGATCAGAGTTTTTAAGGATAATTTGGTGGGTAAGGGCTTGGGAAGTGGGGAGTGCTGATTGGTCAGATTGGAGATGGAATCACAGAGGTTTAAAGTGAGGTTTTCTTGCTGTCTTCTGCTCTTGGTGGGATGGCAGAACTGGTTGAGCCAGATTACTGGTCTGAGTGTTGTCAGATGATCCAATGAGTGCAGGGTCTGCAAAATACCTCAAGCACTGATCTGAGGTTTTATAATAGTGATATTATCCCCAGAAGCAATTTGGGGAGCTTCAGACTGTTGGAGCCAGGGGTTATATCACCCCTAAACTGTAATTTCTAAACTTGTAGCTCTTGCAAAGGCAGACTGTCCCCAGGAAAGAAGGGGGTCTTTTCAGGAACAAGCGGTTATCAGTTTTGTTCCAGAGTCAAATCACGAACTGAATTCCTCCTCAAAGTTAGTTCGGCCTATGCCCAGGAATGAACAAGGGCAGCTTAAAGGTTAGAAGCAAGATAGAGTCTGTTAGGTCTGATTTCTTTCACTGTCATAATTTCCTCAGTTATAATTTTGCAAAGGTGGTTTCAGTAGTAGTAGTACTATTACTAATAATAATGTCACAATGTCACCTTAATATATGCAAAAAGGTAAGTCCAAAGTACCACCAGAATATAGATTCAATATCTTTAAAACCTTCATTTTTATCATCAGTAAAATGGGTATAATAATTTTTGTCGATTTAGGCTGCTATAAGGGAATACCACAGACTATGTGGCTTATAAACAGCAGAAATTTATTTTTCACAGTTCTGGAGACTGGGAAGTACAAGATCAAGGCACCTGCAGGCTCAATGGCTGGTGAGTGCCTGCTTCCTGATTTATAGATGGCTGTCTTCTTGCTGTATTCTTACATGAGAGAAGGGGCTAACTAGCTTTTTGGAAACTCTTTTATAAGGGCACTAATCGTATTCATGAAGGCCCTACTTCATGACCTAATCACTTCACAAAGGTCCCAACCTGTAATGCCATTACATTAACAATTAGGTTTCAACATACGAATTCTGGGCAATAATTTCAACATAGACAAACTTCCAGTCTATGGCAATAATTTTCAACATACACAAACTTTCAGTCTATGGCAATAATTCATTTCATTTCTTCTCCAGGGAACTCTTACATAAGCATTATCAAAAAATAATTATAAAACTGGAAGATTGTATGACCATTATATGGACATTAGGTAATTATTAATAATACATTCAATCTTAAGAGAGCTTGTCTTTGGAATAAGCACACTTGGTAGATATTGTAAGTGAATGTGGTGAACGGGAGGTATATAATACCACATAACCAGAATTTTAAAAGCACGAACCAGGAATTGGACATGACTTGTGTTCATTTTATTTGGTACAGTTTTTATAATTTGTACATCACTCTTAGGCAGTAATAAAACCTTAAGGTAAAACAGATTTGACATCTCAGTTATTAGAGATGTCCTGGTAGCATTAGGCCAGAGTTATGACCTAGGTAGTTGTATGAAATTAAACTTCGTGGCCTATATGAAAGAAAGCTGCAACAATGGCTTCTCATCTATTCTCTTGGCATGTGGCTCCCTTCAGAAAAATTATCGTAAGAAAATCCACCAAAGCCTAAGAATTGTAAGAGTCACTTGAATAATTTTCTACCTTTATTATAAAGAAAACAAGTTTTCATTGAGAGACATTTATACATATTTAGCCAATACCAGACAAATCAAGCAGAAAATAATTGCATACACACATTTCTGTTTATGTAATGCTAACCACAATTGTGAGAATTGCTTTGTTTTTGTTAATAACTAAAATGACTGAATAAATGACTGATTTTCCTGAACTGACTGTACTGGATCATCATACAAGTCACCTCAATGTAACTCCACCATAAAAGGAAAAATGAAGCCTATTATGTTCTCGCAAAAGCACATCTGAGTTTCCAAACTCTTGGAGAGTATGATCTAGATAGTTTACCACTATTTTCAAACCAGAAGAAATGATGCATCATGTTAAAATACAAGCCTGTAGCCAGATGTGTGCCTGACAGGGTTTCTTTTATTCTATCAGCTCCATGCGGGGGAAAGCTTCATTGTCATAATTCTATACATCCTGCCCCTATACTTCTGACTTTTTCCTTTAGAGAAATCAAACCAAACTTGACTGGTCCTAGTTTTAAAAATAGCAAAATACAAATCTTTGATGTCTTTTATTATCATTTCTTTGTGCTGTTTGAGTAACCCGATTTTTAAAATTTGGTTAATAACTCACCTGAGATTAAGTACTTCTAGAAGCTGCTCTAAAAAAATAAAAATTCAGACCACAAAAACTGAAGTAAAAGTGCAAGCACAATGCTTTAAAATACATTAAATACCACATAGGTGGCAATGCCATCCCGTTATGACTTCTTTTATATAAATACTATTTAAGAAACCAACAACAGGTGAGCAATTATTTAATAAGTAAAATAAACATAAAACTATTAAAAGATGTAAATATTTGACAAAGAGAAAATGTTTGGGAATATTACACATGTTTGCTGATGCTGTACATATTTACTTAGATTTATTTAATATGTGACCAGATTTAATATAGTTCATATCCAGGTTAAATGTGTGCTTTGAATCTTTATAAGCAGGCTGGCAGTTTCCTAATTTATTTATAGTAGAAGGCTCCAGAACTTCCAGGGCATTATATTATCCTAATGGGTATACTCCTCTCCACTCCTCACTGTTGTTAAAGAGAACGGTAATGTAATTTTGGAAATACACAATTTGTCCTTTTTTTCTTATTAGTTGGGCATAAATGGTGTCAAGAAAAACATTCTGTTATAGTCATTTTGGTATAAAATTTATTAAATTCATGTATAATAAACTAATTAATGTAAAGCCTAATATAAAAATTTCTGATTAATACTATGCCATATGTGCTGCTTTTATGCTACAAATTGTTGCAAATGATATCTTCCTTAAACATTTTACAAGTATAATGCATCTACTCTATTTCATTATCTTTTCTTAATTAATAGCTTGATAAACAAAAAAGTCTCTTCCTTTCATCTTCCTAGAAGAAGGTATCCTACAAATATAATCAATTCTTAATCTATCTGTTCTGTCCCTCCTTACACTTTCTCTAATTAATTCTAATTATTCCTTCAAATAACTCAATTGTCACTTCCTCAGAGAAAAATTTCTTAAAAGATTTCACTATCTCAAGAGTTCCTAGATTTACCCCTGATTCCTCTCTTTTCTCTTTCTTATCAAATCCAGCAGCCAGCTCTGTGGCTGTACCTTGAAATTGTACCTGGAACACAACCACTTTTCACTGTCTGTTAATGTTGCCACCAATATCTGAACTACTCTTATTAGTGTCTAGAATGTGGAGTAGACTTCTCATTGGTCTCCAAGCTTCTCTCTTTGCTCCTCACAGCCAGTGTTTTTTTTTTTTTTTTTTTTTGGTTTGAGATGGAGAGTTTAGGTCTTGTTGCAGCCTTGGCTGGAGTGCAATGGCACGATCTTGACTTACTGCAACCCTCACCTCTCGGGTTCAAGCAATTGTCCTGCCTCAGCCTCCCAAGTTGCTGGGATTACAGGTGCCCACCACCACACCTGGCTAATTTTTGTGTTTTTAGTAGAGACTGGGTTTCACCATGTTGGCCAGGCTAGTCTTCAACTCCTGATCTCAGATGATCCGCCTGTCTTGGCTTCCCAAAGTGCTGAGATTATAGGTGTGAGTGACTGTGTCTGGCCAAGATTGATCTTCTTAAGACATGTCAGACCATGCCACTCCTCAAAACTCTCAACTTTCCATCTTACCAGAATACGAGTCTATGCCCCAGAAATGAGCTAGAAGGCCCTGCTTTTTCTATCTCCTACCTCAACTCAGTTCCTGTCTGATCACATCTCCTATTATACCATATCTGTGATTAATATAAGATTTTAAATATCTATTTATTTTGTTTATTGCTTCTCTGAAAGCTGGGATTTTTGCTGATATTTTTCAATTAAAAAAACTTACTGATTTTGTTCACTATTACGTCCTCAAAAGGAAAAGGGCACATCTAGTAGCTACTCAATAAGTATTTTTGTGTAATTCACAATACTTCTTTCTCAAGACACTTGAACTGACACACCTTTAGCCTCACATTTTGTGCAATTATTTGTTTAATGTTTGCATTCCCTATACTCAATGCTGACATAAACACCCGGAGTTCTGAGACCATTTATGTTTTGTCTACCTTGCATCCTCAATGCCCAGCACATGCCATTATGTAGGATATGCATGAGATGTATTTACTTATTAAAGGAATTAATAGAAGGAGAATAGTATAACATCTTCCTCTTTATTTTCTAATGTATTTGTAATATATTATTCCAAAATTACAGTTTTTATGTAATAAGCAATATATTCATTATCTGATCTCTCCATAATATTTCCATGAAGCAATCCAAGTTTTAAGTGATCTGTCTTGCATAAGTATCTTATTTAAAAGGTACTTTTATTATCTGTTTTGCATAAGAATCTGATTTTAAAAATCAGTATTTGTTTTTCTTTACAATAGGCAGAAATAGATTTAGTTGCTGTATTAATTACTTAGAAGCAGAGTGTAATTTTGCAGCCATCATTCTAAACCACTATGCTAAACAAACAAATATATATAACATCTTGCTGTGTGAGTTCACACAAGAAGCAAAAATAAAATGAGCATAATATCATCGGGAAAAGAAGCAGTGACCACCTATAGATCAGGAAGTTCAGTGCACTACAGTCATTGTCTATTTCCTCATCACCAGGTTTTTTGCCAAAAGTAGTCATTTAAAAAGAAGTCTGCCATTCTTTGTTTTTTCTGGCCCAAATCATATATACTCAAGAGCATCTGGCCATGCCTGTGTTGGGTGAACTTGTTAACATGCCCATCCTTCTGGTGCAGCACTGCCATCCCTTCATCAAATACATTTGATGTAAAGGGACTTGAGGTTTCCTGTTAATAACTCCAGAAAGCAAACTGCAGGTGCAGGAGCGATAACATATAGGCATAACATGTTTTCAGATCTCTTCCAAATGGGCCTTGGGCTATGAGTCTGTTTGTGGTTGATGGCCAATGTAGACAGCTGTGTGAGTCACATTCTGCTTGGCTTGCACTAGTTCAGGCAAAATGGAAAATTCTGTGAAGTCCTCATATACAGTGTAATTAAAGTACATTTTTTTCCTTTCAAATTTATTTAAACTTTTAACTTCTGAATTTTGAAAGAAAATATGTAATAGACCTCTGTCTCTGAATCATCAACTTAAGAAATCTTAGGATCATAGTTGAAATTAAATTTAGCAAGCAACTTATACCACCTTCAGAGAAGCAAGATGACCATAACAGTGTTTCCCAAATTATATCTTATATGTTCCACGGTTTTCTTTCCTCATCCAGGTACTTCTCTTATGCCTGCTCAGTTAATTAATGACTTTTTCTATAGAAAGATAGAGCCACTTAACCTACATATTTCTTACTGAGATAATTTATAAGCAATTATAAATTATCAAATTATTAATATAACCGGGTATAATCACAGGTTATTTTAATTACTGTTCTTTTTGTCTGAATCTTTCTTTGGTTCTTCTATTCTAATTTCCTCTAATACACACTAATTTATATCTGGGTGAAAACATGATGTCTTTAAATAGGTGCCCCTGTGAAAATTTTGGAAAACACTCAGAAAAAATATTTTGAATGAAGGAATGAAGAAATCATTGAATATATTGAGGTGCTTTTTTATCTTTTAAATGTGAATTATGTAAATAAATATCTTTGCCTTCTAGAGCATAAGTTTAGTCAACATGTATTTTTAAAACTTGATGTAAACACCAAGAACACAAAAGTGAACAGACAGACAAATATCTTGCACTGATGCAAATCATGTTCCAATAAGGAGAGAATGAATAAACACTGGTTTGCTATAGATAATATAGTAATAATATGTAACATTTCTATAACATTTATTCTGTGTTGAACATTATCTTAAGTTTCATCTCTCTCTCTCTTTCTCTCTCCTCCCCCCCCCCCAATCTTCTTTTATCCCTCCCTACAACTCTTTAAGGCAAGTGCTCAGGGGTCAATTTTACAGATCTAAAAACTGAGGCACAGATAAGTTATATAATTTGTCTGAGGTTTTAAGTCCATAAGTCATAGACTTGGGACTTGAATTCACAAAATCTGGTCTGAGGATTCTTAACTTTACCTATTGTCTCTATTCTTAACTTTACTTTATTGTCTATTTAGAGAAATATCATGAATCATAAATGGCATAAAGATGAATGAAAGTGGACACAGACATAGGTTGTTGTAGGAGGAAAGGCATGAGGAATACAGTTTTGCTTTTTGTAGTGGTTTTCAGCTACTTCTGGCCAGGTATGGTGGCTCACGTCTATAATCCCAGCATTTTGGGAGGCTGAAGCAGGTGAATTGCTTGAGCCCAGAAGTTCAGGACCAGACTGAATAACACGGCAAAAACCCTGTATATACAAAAATACAAAAAAAAAAAAAAAATAGCTGGATGTGTGTACCTAGATCCCAGCTACTCAGGAGGCAGAGCTGGGAGGATAGCTTGAGCCCTGGAGGTCAAGGGTCCAATAAGCCATGATCATGCTACTGCACCCCAGCCTGGTTGACAGAGCAAGACCCTGTCTCAAAAGCAAGCAAGCAAAAAAAAAAAAAAAAAAGGATCTACAAATTATTTGATACTTCTTCTTTCAAGAGGTGGAGGTTAATTTCTCTCTCTTTGAGTAAGGGTTGGATTTAGTATTCCATCAAGTAGAATAAAATGAAAGAGAAGTTTTCCTTCCTTGCTACTTCCAAGATTAAGTTATAAAGAGCATTGAGACTTCCTTTTCATTCTGTCTGCAACTACTCATTCTGGGAAAAGCCAGCTATCGTCTTTTGAAAATACTGAATCACCCCTAGATTGCCCATTTGACAATCAGGGGCCTCCTGAAGTCATCCAGCATTGCTTTGCTAGGTCTCTGAGGAAGCCTCCTTAGAATTGAGTCCTTCAGCTCCAGTCGAGCCTTTAGATAACTACCTCCCTGGCTGACAACTGAAACCTCTGAGTCACAACCATCAAGCTAAGTTACTTTCAGATTCTTTATTCACATAAACCGTGTAAGATAATAAGTGTTTATTATTTTAAGCTGCTGAGTTTTGGTGTTTTTAAATAGCAGTAGGAATCAGTTTTCTATTTTAAATAGCTATAGAAAACTAATAGGGCATTCAAGAAAACGTTCTCTTACGAGGTGACATTAGACCAGACATTTAATCAAGTTAAGGAGCAAACAATGAGTATGATTTAAGGAAAAGATTTTAGGCATTGAGGAAAAAAAAAACTTATACAAAATCTTGAGCACATTTATTAATGTTCGGGAAACTGTAAGTTGGCCTATTTGGCTGGAATACAGACAGAGAAGAGAAGAATGGTAGAGGCTAATGTCAGAAACCAAGGCATCACTGTGTGGAGCTTTACATGCTACTATAGAAGAGTCTGGATCTCCCTCTGTCTGTAATATGAATCTGCTAAATGGTTTTGAAGTGGGAGTGACTATAATTTGCTGTGAAAAAGAACACTATAGCTTTTGAGTGGAGAATAGACCACAGCAGAGCAAGAGTAGAATCATGCAGTTCACTTAGGAAGCTATTTCAATAACCTAGGGGAGATATGAGAGTGGCATGGACTAAGGTAGTTCTTCTGGTGGAAGTGGTGGGAAAAAACATAGAGTCAAGATTTGGAGTTACAGAAAATAGGACGTGCTGATAAAGTGAATGAAGATGTATTATGTGGATCCTTTGCCTATCAGTCATTTGAAGGCCCATGATTCTGCTGGGAGAAAGTATATTGGAAGGCCCAGCTTTAGCACCCTTGATTGGAATGTGTTGACACATGCTTTTCCTTGGGATTACTCAGAACAGAATTAAAATACAAGGACAAATAAAAGCAAATGCCCATTTCATTTTTATTATCTCTTCAAGAATGTTATATCTTGTGGTGAGATAAATGAAATCTTCCACTCCGAGTCACACTCTTGTAAAATGTGAAATTAAAAGTGAAGAGAAAGACTGTTAATGACCTAAAGTATTTTACCTTGTGTTTTTCCTACAGGAGAAGACAGTGGAATTAGCTTACTCCTCCTTCAAAGTGAGAAGCTATGATATCAGCAATGAGACAGCTTTTGGCACTGACACGCACTCTAGTGTGGCATGGCAGCTGCGTGGGGCGCTGCACTCAGGAGGGGGTGAACTCTTCTCTGGCAGAGTCAGCTCTGCAAGTGGACACTGAAGAAGAATACCATGGTTATTGCTACATTCCATAGCTTTTAACAACTACAATCATATGTAATTAACTTTTTTAATAACCAAAAGCAAACCCTCTAGACCAGAGGGAGCAGTGTAAGGGGGAGATGAACACACATGTTGCCTGGGCAAGACTTTTAGAAATTTTTGGTGAGGCTTAAGTAGATTCGAGCAGGAAACATCCAAACTTACCTGCCATCAGTTTTAGGCAAAAGCTATTAAGTTTTCTTTCAAAAACAGCACATGGACCTCTCAGTTTATGATCTGTATTCTTTGCTCCTAACCCTGTCTTCTCCTTATCCTGTAGAGAAGAGACTATCCTAAATATTGAACCCTGGCCATGGGTTGAGGTACAGGAAGATGCTTAAGAAAAGAAAAGATAGTCATAAAGTCACGCAGCTAGAAACCCAAGAGATCAGGTTGTGGGTGCTCCTAAATTCTCAGCAGTCACCAACATATATAAGATTCCTATATTTCCTGTTTTTAAGCTAAGACTATTGGTTATGTATTCTATTTCACATATTTTACCCCTTTCCTTTAAAATTATTCAAAGTCACATGACTTGCTTTGGCATGAGAAAAGCAGTCTGAATCTGAAGTGACATCTAATTTTTACCAGACAGAAGCCTTTATGAGCCAATGTGTAATTACTACATTTCCTTGTCCTCCTCTGGTCATTGAAAACATTGGAATTGAGGTGGGCCTTCTTTTAGCCTGACTCTAGAGGATTATATGAAGCTCAAGACTTCCAAATCCCTCTGTGCTACACATGTAGCATAAGCATGTGATACACTTTTGCTTGGTTTAGCAGTTTAGACTTGAAAGTTGCTTGTTACTGCAGCATAACCCAGACTAACCTGACTGATGCAGTCAAACCTTGATTAATGAGAAGACAGAAGGGACACTGTAGAACAGGAGCAGGCTGACCGCAGGTTCCAGAATATCCTAAAGTAAGTCCCAGATGGCCAAGGAAAGCCAAGGAATAAGGAAACAATTTGTCTATTTTCTTAATAAAGACACTCATCAAGCCACATTCATGCATTTATCTCAAGAGGAGCTGTCTGGTGTTTTTGGTTGCCAGAGCAACCTCAAGACAATTCCCTGAGAAATGAATTGCCACACATCCACGGGTAAGTTAATGGGAACAACAGGACTCGGGCAGCAGTTGTCAAATAGAAGTATCTTGATTTTTCTGACATGAAGCAGGCAGACAGAGCAACCTATGCATTTGCATTCATCATTGTTAGAGTGATATACATTTCATACTATTGACATTGCTAGGTTTCGTCAATGTGTAAAGCACACTGCTCTATGAACTAACTCTCCTCCCTCAAAGATTTAATTAAGTAAATTGCTTACCATAGCCTTCTTTATATCTGCTTGATTAGTGTGCAGTGAAAAATTGATTGTTGTCAAATCTCATGGTGATTTATTTTTCTCTGGGGTCGTCTACAGAGTGTACTGTTTCCCTACAGTTGGTATTTTTTTTTTTTTTTTTTTTTTTGGTGGCATAGTGGTGGCTATTTTATGGAAGTGGAAACAAAGAATTTATAATATGTGGATATTACAGTGATTTTCTTCTTGCTGAATATCAGAATATCATTGTCTTAACTGTTAACAACAGTGTACCACTGGATATTTTATGCCAAAAATTATTTTTGTTTTCTCTTTATTCCAGAGACACTATCATATGGTGAGTAAGCCCACCAACTCTGGAGCTCCACACTTCTGGCATGACTACCTACAGGCTGTATGGCTCTGGGCATGTTACTTAACCTTTCTGTGTCTCAGTTTCATCAGTTATGAAATCAGGAATAGTGATAGTCTCATTTGATAAGGTTATTGTGAGGATGATATGTGAACAAATAAAATGCTTAGTTCAATACTTAGAATAAACACTTCATGATGTTCACTTTTATTCTCTAATATTTAATTTTCTGTTCCCATGGGAAAATCTGTTAATGATATGGGTTGTGTCTCTACTTAAGATAGAGTAGAAAAGGAAAAATATTACTTTGGGAATATTAGCATCTGAACCTCATGGTTTTTGGAAAAAGACAATAAAGTATGCATACTCTGAGGATCTAGGAAAACACACATCTATTTACATTATTACACACATTTGATGTTAAAAGTATAATAAATATTGGAAGTCAGAGATCATATTTTTTCACCTTTGCATCCCTGCCTGTAAGTAAGCACTATGTACATAAGAAAATAAATATTAATTGAAAAAGAAAACAAATACATGAATACATGACTTCCCCATTTACTTTTAATATCTTAAATTCTTATTACAATATCAGACCTCAGTGCCCTCCACTGTACTTTAAAGAAATTTCCATAGTGAGCTGCTCATAATCTTAAAAACCTGGTAAATGTACAGATTTCTTGGCCCCACTCAGTAAGGATTTGATTTAGTATAAGTAGGATAGAACCTATGGATGCATATATTTTATAAGCTCCCTGGGAGACTGACCACATGTCAGGTTCAGGAACCATTCTCCTAAGCTTTCTTCAACTCTTACATTCTATGATGCCTAGCATCATAGAATGTAAGAGTGACATTTTGAGTGAGATTTTGAATCTCACTCAAAATACGTGTAAGGTTTTAGAAACTGAATAACTCATTGGTTTTTAGAAGCGGGCTCAACTGATTAATATGAAAATTGGAAATCCATATTGTCTTCTCTTCTTATAACTTCTTACTATAATATGTTCTTATATCAAGGAGGGGTAGTTAACTCTAAAAGTCTCTTAGGCATACTTTTAATTTTTTTCAAAAAACCTTTTTACAGATAGAATTATGTATTCCACTTAATGAGCTCTGTATAAATTATTATCAGGATAAAAACAGCTCCAAAAATCCTGCAGCTTTGTTATGAAAAAGGAAGAAGAACAGTCTGAGTAATAAAATGATTATTTAGATGACTGGAGTCACCAATGGTTTATTTTTCTCCTAAAAGAAATAAGTCCAGAGATTCAGACATTTTCCAATTTTCAGGATTTGAAAGTCTGCATCCTACAAAGCACACATTTCCTTTGACACATGATTCATAACAAAGTGTTTTTATGAATCATGGCAAGCTTGTGACCCAATTGTTGTTTCCCCAACTTTTTAATTATTTACCTTTCTAAGCTAAAATATCTAATCAGATTTGGACAGAGTAGAAGGCAAAGGAGTATAAGTTCCATGTTCTTTATTAGCAGTAAAACTAAGTCATTGTAACTGAGGTATAAGATTTTTGTCACCTGAAAGAGATCATCCAAGGTCAAACAGCAAGCATGTCAGAATTGAAAGGAAAGGTAAAAACGAATGCATATTATTATCTACTTTAAACTTAGAGTAACATTTTCTTAAATGTACGTAACTCCAAAATTATAAACGAACCAATCTAAGATATGCCGCTGGTATCCTCTATCACAGTCTCTTGGTTTTCTTCATACAATTATTACAACTTATAACTACTTTATGTATTTTCTTGTGTGTTTTTTTTTTCTCCCTCACTTATCCACTAGAAATGAACTTCTTTAAGGCAGAGAAAATTTTTTTCTCCCCTGGCATTAAGAATAGCACTTGACACATGATAGCTATTTAAGAAATATTTGTTGAAATAAGGTACACAAGCTTTTTTGAATACAGCTATGTTCCCAGTATTATACTAGGCTGACTGATATATTTTGTTATGTTAATGACTTTGTGAAATAGGGATTAGCTTTATTTTACAGGAATGGAAATCACAATTCAGAAGGATCTTGTCTAAAATCTCTTGACTTCCAGTTCAGTGTTCTTCCCACTAAATACCACTCCTCATAAGAAAAGTTGATGAATAACCTGTATCTCGAAATCCCAAAGGACTTTTCAAAGCACTTTTCCCTAATTCTTGTGAATCCACTCTCCATTTTAACCTAAGAGCCAACAGTGTTTCAAGCCAACACAATACCATAAAACTATACCATAAAACACAGTTTGTTCATTTTTATTGAACCACAAAATAACAATAGATAGTATGAACATAAAAGCCATAGGAAAACAAAACTCTTTAATTTTATTAACCAGGTAACTTTTTACATTACTTCTAAAGCCCTGGCTAAGATTCTGTTGAGGAGTGTGGCCCGCTATGTCACACCCTGAGTAAAATCCTTTACTCCTTGGCCCTCCTAAGAGGTTTGTTTGTTTTATTTTACTTTAGGTTCTGGGGTACATGTGCAAATCATGCAGGATTGTTGTATAGGTATATACATGGCAAGGTGGTTTGCTGCCTTCATCCTCCCATCACCTATATCTGGTATTTCGCCCCTCATTATCCTTCCCCCTCCTTCCCTACCCCCTCCCTCCCCACCGCCATCCCCACTAAGACTTTTACAAGTTCCTTGGGCTATATTCACCCTAGTCACCCTTGAATTGGTTTGTAGCTTCCACCTGAAAACTAAGAGTGAGAAACCAATAAATTAAAATTGAATAGAGTTTTTAAAAAGCATATTAAACATTTCTCAGCCACTCTTAGCAATTTTCTCTGCTCTGCTAGAGTTTCTCTTGCATCTCACCTTCTCAGCTTCCCTCTACTCAAACATTCCTATTCACGTCTCATTTCGAGTTTATACCTTCTATTGGTTGACATAGTTTGGATATGTGTCTCCTTCAAATCACATGTTGAAATATGACCTGCAATGTTGGAGGTGGGGTCTGGTGGAAGGTGTCAAATAAACCTCTTAATTCGCAAGTAGACTATTCTTAGAAGAAACCTGATGGCAGTCAACAAAAATAGCCATGTCTCATCCCACTGTAACCACTACCTTTTACTCACTATCCTTAAAAGTTTCCAGCCACAGTCCCCACAGAAGAAAAATAACAGACTTGCATAATCCAACTCTACCCTACCTGGACAGCCTCAGTTTCTCAATGCACACAGATGAAACAGAGAGGGCCCTGGTCTAGAAATCAGAGCACCTAGACTTGGCTTCTTCATATATAAGATAATGATTTCTAATAACCTCTTCCTTCTATTTTTCTGTATCCTTCAAACACGCATTGCTCCAGCCACATAAAGCTATTTAACATTTCACAATATACATTTACAGTTCACAAGACTGTAACTGTTCATACTATTTCACCATCCTGGAATGTTTTGTAATCCCAACTTCTATTAAAAGTTTGCCTCACTCTTGAAAATTCAACTTCTATGCTATCATTATTTTCTTCCAAACCTTTCCCAAATCCCTACAGTGCTAACTTACTCTTTTATGTGCAATTATCCACAATGCTATTATTTCATTCTAGCAATATTCATTGTGCAATTTGCTATTTGTTAATATTTACGTGAGTTGCTCCATAGAGATTATAGGAACCCTGTAGATAAGGACAATCCTTTACTCCGTTCTCTTTCCCACGTGACTGAACTCATAATTGCAGCTTGGAAGCATTTGATTCTTAAAGCAAGTCATAATACAGACACAGTTATCCTGAAGCAAAGTTGTGGCCTTCCCAATCTTCACATCTTGACCTCCAGAAATTCTACCCTTTAGGCTGTTTAAAGATAAAATATTTGGCTCAATCACCTCAATGGCTTCAAGTAAACCTCAATTGCAAGTGATTTCCTAGAAATTCCACATTAAGGACTGGGCCTGTTAATTGAACAAAGAAAAGTGCTTTCTGCCAAACTATGCCACTGACTGTTCACCGGTTCTAAAAAACGTGAATTCTTATTTATTTCTGTTCACTTTCCTTCACTCAAAATTCCCTTTGATAAACTTTAGTAGACAGAATAAAAATTAGGGAGTATTTAATTTGGATGACCTTTTGAGAGGGCATAACTATAGGCAGTTTTTAAACAGCCTTGTTGGCCGGGCGTGGTGGCTCGTGCCTGTAATACCAGCACTGTGGGAGGCCAAGGCAGGTGGATCACTTGAGGTCAGGAGTTCAAGACCAGCCTGGCCAACATGGTGAAACCCTGTCTGTACTAAAAACACAAAAATTAGCCGGGCATGGTGGTACATGCCTGTAATCCCAGCTCTCAGGAGGCTAAGGCAGGAGAATTGCTTGAACCCACGAGGTAGAGGTTGTAGTGAGCCAAGATCACACCACTGTACTCTACCCTGGTGTGACAAAGCAAGACTCCATCCTAAACAAACAAAACAGCCTTGTCCTAAATAGGACCTCAGGAGACCACCTAATTTAAGGGATGTACTCTGCTACTCTGTCTATGGCAGAAATACTACTCTGAGTTCAACATAATATTTTCTCTGTTAGCAGCACCCAGAAAGACAACATCTCCCAGGCTCCATTGTGGTGCACCTGGAGAGAGGTGACTGTGTTCTGGTCAATGGCAGAAGATGATCTAAACCTCTTCCAGGACTGCTCTTTAAATGCATCCCTGGCAAATCTCTACCACTGTCCTCGTGCAACATTGGAGGATGCAGACCCAACTGGTGTCATCACAGGATTCAGGAATTTCACTTGTCCTACGTTGAACTTGGTACAATTGAGAAGTAAAGTTTTATTGTGTTAAGCCATTGGGATTTTGGACTTCATATTGCAGAATAGCCTAGCCTAATCAGATCAACAGACAAATAATACCCACACCTTCAAAGAGGGATATCCCTGGTGTTGGCCTCTAGAGCAACCTTGAGTTTAACTATGAAGCAGCCATGACACAGAGCCTATGAAATCCAAACCACTGCCAGTGAGCACCTGGTCTCTGATGATCTGATTCTCTGATCTAAGATGGCTCTTTGCCTTTCTTTACTGAGATAATTCCTAAGAATCCTGGGAGACTTGGTACAGGTGTTGTGGTTCAAGAAAACTTTTTTTGACCTTCTTTTCTGGATTAGATGCCTCTCTTATGTGTCTCTCCTGTAGCACGTGTTTTCCAGGATTACATCATTTACTTCATGCTATTATTATTATCTATTTGCCCTCCCTCTCCTAGATCACAAGCTCCTTGAAGATAGGTTATGTAGATGTATTCCTTTTTCTTTTCCAAATGCCTAGCACAGTGCATGTCTCATAATGTTTAATAAGCCTTTGTGGAAGTAGTAAGAGGAGAGAGAAAATCTGCTTAGCCAAAATATCAAAGACAAAGATGCTTTTCCAAGCAGACCCATAGGGAGTGATTCCCTTTATCCAACTGTGTTTTGAGTCCTTATAACAATATAGTTCACATTGCCCCATGCACGAAAGGAGATCCGTTATCTCCCTATTTCCACCTCTTATATCATTGTCTTAGTATGAGCGTATGGAGGACTGCATGCAGATCAGCAGACAGTACATAATGCAGCTCACAGAGACCGCCACACCCACACATAGGAAAGAGACATATTCTAGTACCTGCCCACTTCTGTTAAAAAAGTAGAGGAAACTGATGATGGTTAGATAAGGCATACTTGGAGATCTTAGCATCACTTGGGTTATGCTCATAAGTATAGGATATATACAATGTCAGTCATAAGTGTAGTATATACGCAATCTCATAATGTGAAGTGAAATAAACATAGGATTTACAGAGAAAAGATAAGGACTTTGCTAAGAGGTTTAATCTCTCTGTGTCTCGGTTTCTTTACCTACACAATTAGGAGAACCAGATCTCTAAATTTCCAAAACCTTACAATTTTATGAAATTTTATTTTACATGTAAGTCACGTATGTTTTTATAATAACTAATTTAAAGAACCGCCATGACTATGTTTGTGATTATGTTGGTGATTTCGGGCTGATCACAAACATGTTTTCATAACTGCTCAAAACATTTTTTCTTACTCTAAGCTGTCACTTATCTTATGGTTTAGAAAGGTGAAATCGTTGGGAAAATCCTATGATTCAGTGACTTCAAGTGAGCATTAATTGTTCAAAACTGTGTCTGTGGAACATCTAAGATCAGAGTCAATTTGCTGTTTAACTGATTACTTAGGATCTTTATATTGACTTGTAGAAAGAAAGATACCAAGTCAAAAATTCAGCAAGGAGAGTTAATGTCTTGAAAACATATGAGCAAGCCCATCTACAACCACAGACACAGGCAACATTTAGACAGCTGACTCCTATTGAATGGAAATTATCATTGAGGGTGAGGGAATAGCAGTATCAGAACTGAAAAAAGGAGACCTGGAAGTGGCAGATTTTTATTTTTTTAAGATTCTGAAAGAAAGAGTATGAAGCAATTTAGGATACAGCTCAAAATAGAGACAAAATAGCTCTGAGCTCTAGATAAATAGCATAGTGTGTGAATTTGTATGGGTGAGTTGGAGAGAGAGCAGAGGATGGAGGTGGGGGGGTCACCGGTTCAGAAAAGAAGTACCAGAACACTAATTCAGATTCAAGGAAGTGAAAGGAAAACAAACAATGTTTCTAGCATAAAGGAAAGACAAATACTTAAGACAATGGCTATCCCAATTATATTGATTTGATTTTTACAATTATATGAATGTATTAAATTATCACCTGTACCCCCAAATTACGTACATTTATTATGTATCAAGAAAAAAATAAAGTTAAAAAAGCAAGGAGGCAATCGTCGTCAACAACAAAACGAAGGTCTTAAAATTTGTATAAAATTTAAGAATAGGTCGGGTGCAGTGGCTCACGCCTGTAATCCCAGCACTTTGGGAGGCTAAGGTGGGAGGATCACGAGGTCAGGGGATCAAGACCATCCTTGCCCAAATGATGAAACCCCATCTCTACTAAAAATACAAAAATTAGCTGGGCATGGTGGTGCACGCCTGTAGTCCCAGCTAGTTGGGAGGCTGAGGCAGGAGAATTGCTTGAACCCAGGAGGCAGAGGTTGCAGTGAGCCAACATCATGCCACTACATATCCAGCCTGGTGACAGAGTGAGACTCATTTCAAAAAAAAAAAAAACAAAAAAACTTAAAGATAGGAAATAAAAAGGGAAAATGAGTAATGACAATGTGGTTGCTTCAAAGGATATAGATGTGAAGATGCAGCTGACCAGTCTCTGTTGAGGTATACTCAGAAGGCATAGTAAGAGACTGTGCGCTGGCCAGAAACCAAAGTGCTAATTGACTCTCAAAAATGCGGGCATTCCTGCTTACAGACAGTCTAAGATAAAAGCCTTTGACAGAATATATCGTCAGTTATGCTTCCTCTCTCATGTAGACTTTAAGAGTGAGTATTATTGGTTTGGTATGCTAGAGTTTCTGTGATTTCATTGCAACTGTTCATTGTTCCCTGGAGTTTTTAGCCTTGTGTCTGGAATTTTTCTGATTTCCAACAAAGGTTTATATTAAATTTCCCTGTTAAGAATTGGGATGAGTTATACCAGCAACTGTCAGTAGTCTCCACGTGACAGAGTAATTTCACTTACATAATAGGTCTAATATCTGTTTTCTGATATAGCATTTCCTACAGCTGTCAGAAAGTTTTAATTTAATGCTAACAAGGAAAATCCATATTTTCTTTTTCTCTAGGTAACTACTGGTAGGTTTCTTTCCCCTTTTTTATAGACATTTAAAAGGTAGCAGATGACAGACAGAATGTTTTTCCCTGACTTAAATTGCCATCTTAAAAAATAGTCCCATTTCCGATGTCTCCTCTCTTCACATGTACGTCTATGTTATTTATTTATTCCTTTATCTTTTCCACTTATATTAAGTTATTGCCAACAGTCCCAGACAGAGACCCGGGCACAGGGAACAGTGAGGTGGCCAAGCCCCCCGGGAGCTGATATTCTAGGACAGAAACTGAACAATTAAACAGATAAATAAACATGGTGATGTCAGATACTGACATGCTAGGAAGGAAATACATGGAGGAGGGGTAATATGCAAGAGAGAAGACGTGGCTGTATTTGACAGAGGCAGTGAAGACCTCTCTCAGGGGTTGATTTTGAGCTGAAACCTGAAGGATAAGAAAGAGCCAACTAAAGGATTATATGCATGAGAGCATTCTAGGCAATTTTGGCCCTCTCTGCATGGTGACAAAATGTTTCTTTAAAAAAATCTTATTTTTTTCTAGACCATGAAGCACAAGTTGATATAGATTAAATATGCATTTAGATAGGTCAAAATGTAGAATTATTTGTATATCTCTCCTGTAGTCCTCAATCCAATAAAATAATATGTTGCTATTATTTTTAATTCCTGTGAATAAAATTGATTTCACTGTATATTTATTTTGCTAATTATTCAATATATCTTGATATAATCAAATAATTTTAAAAGCATTGAGAGTTGTCCTGAAATAGGATGTTTTTGTTTTTTGGTCCTCTTTGCAACCTTTCAGCAAGGAGTATAAAGTTACAGAAAAATTGATTGTTTTTCTAGTAATCCATGGAACTGTAGACTTACTTCAGGACATTGGTAGAAGATACACATATCTGACATTACTAAGGGTGCTATATTGTTTCATAGCAACAAACTTACCTGCATTATTCTTAAGTGTATCCTCATACCCATTAATAATAAGGCGGGATAAAGAAGAAGTCAACCTATTCTTTGAAAAGCAATCATAGGATACTTGCAAGGTACATTGATTTCTGGAAAATATGGTCTGAAAAGCACCATTCAAAGTTTTCAGCTATAGACCAACACAGATAATACGCTAAGAACCAAACTTATTTCTTCAGTCTTTAAACAGGCTGCAACACCTGCATTTCTATCATGGACAAGTTACCACCTTCCGTTCAATTACTCAAAGTGTCTTCCATTTACTCTCCACCATATAAGCAGTCACCAGTTAATGTTAATGGTGGCTTTTTTATTGACTCCACTAGTATTTTAAGTGGTATTCTGGTTTGGTTTTGTTTTTGGCATCTTCATAATGTCTACATAGAAGCTTAGGGTAGAAATCCCTCGGGGAAGAGTGGGACTAAGCAATGTCCTGAAGCTCTGTAAGAAGCACAGTGGAGTATGCACAGTTTACTTGGATCTCTTGTTTGCTGGAGGGAGAGGCTAGTGATGACTGTTGGAGAGGGCCCGAGTTTGCAAACACTGCTTCACTGTCTCCTTATTCCAACTTGTCTTCTCTAATGATGTTATTTTTCTGAAACACAAATCTGACCTCAATTCTCACTGTGTAAAAACAGTTAACCATGTCTTTCCTTTGTTTCCTGAAGAATGGGGGACGGGATATGCTCAGTAGCTCTCTAACTTTGCAATAGTATTTGGCCCCTACAATTCCTGAATATTCCATGCCTTCTGTTATGTAATTTTATCCTGCATGATGTGCTTTTGACCGAAATACTTCTTACAGCCCTCAAATCCTGTGAACCACTACTCATCTTTCAAGATCCTTTTAATGTCAGCTTCATCTGTGAAGCCCCATCTAACTTTTACAGATAGTGTTAATCATTTCAAAATCTGCATTCCCACAGCACTAGCATCTATAATTGAATACCATTTCTGATCATATTTTGATTTCTTTATCTTTTCTGTGCCCCTTTGGCTCTATGCAATAGGATGTTATTATTTTTTGCATTTCCTACCCACCCCTAAATCCCTGTACTTCTGGAAAAAAAGTAAATAGTATATTAAAATAGAAAGTTTAAATATGAGCATCAACCTACTGACATGTTATAAATTGTACTAATATTTGTGAAGAGGTATCTAACACCAAGTGAATAAAATCATCCTTTGGTAACCATGGGAGATTGGTTCCAGGACCTCCTGTGGATACCGAAATCCATGGATGCTCAAGTCCCTGATATAAAATGGTGTAGTATTTGCATATAATCTACGCGCACTCACCCTGTATACTTTAAATCATCTCCAATGCCGGGTACAGTGGCTGACGCCTGTAATCCCAGTACTTTGGGAGGCTGAGGCCAGCGAATAACCTGAGGTTGGAAGCTCAAGACCAGCCTGACCAACATGGAGAAACCCGTCTCTACTAAAAATAAAATAATTAGCCAGACATGGTGGCGCATACCTGTACTCCCAGCTACTCAGGAGTCTGAGGCAGGAGAATTGCTTGAATCAGGGAGGTGAAGGTTGCAGCGAGCCAAGATAACACCATTGTATTCCAGCATGGGCAACAAGAGTGAAACTCCATCTCAAAAATAAAAAAAAAACACAAATAAATAAATAAATAAATAAATAAATAAATAACTCATCTCTAGATTACTCATGATACGTAAAACAATGTAAGTGCTATATAAATAGTAGTTACACTGTATGGTTTAGGAACTAATAACAAGAAAAAAAAAGTCTGTACATGTTCAGTACAGATGCAATTAAAAATATTTTCTATCACTGTTGTTTGAAACCCTGGATATGGATCCCATTGATATAGAGGGCCAACTGTACTTATTCACAGTGGGCACAAAATTAGGCAAAGTTTAGCTGGCTACCCATATACGAACTCTGTCATGTGCACAGGCTGACCTCCCTAGCAGGCGCCATGCCATCCCAACAGATGGGCTCTCATAGTCGTGGCCAATGGACCATGCTGTCTATCAATCAGTTTTTAAAATCTCCTTCCACTTTTGATCCCTTTGCAAGTTCTGTTCACTTTCAATTTTGGTGTCTGCGTTTACATAGTTAAAACTGGAGCTGTGATATGACAGCTCTAAGGGTGTCTTTGAAAATAACTTTGGAGTCTATTAACTAATGTATTTGGGAGCAAATTAAGAATTAAGGATGTATATTACACTCTATAAATGCTATGTTCACATAGATATCACACATTATCTAATTTTGAGGCAATATTTGTGGCCCATGCCCCTTTTATTTAACTAAAATACTAACTTCAACTTACTAAATAAGGTAAAATGAAATAGAGTAATTATGAGTTCAGGATTCTAAAAATTTGGGTCATGGTCCTGTTTCTGGCTGAGATAAAATAATTTAATTTCTTTGTTTTATTATTTTTATAATAAGAGATTTTAACGAGAAAATCTTAAAAATTGATTCCTATTTAAAAAATAAATATATAGTCCACAAAAATGTGTGTGTGGACATGTATCTTACACATTAAAGTACGATGTATATTACCTAAATCTGTCTTAATTACTGCCTCCAGATTTAACATTTTATTATCACTAGACTCTGGGTCCCTTGGCACAAAGATTATAAATCACACAACTCATTTTTGCAAAGTTATTCCTTTGTGCGAGTCCAGCCAATAGTGTAAAGGCTTTTTAAAGAAATCACTAAGATGGTACCTTAAAACCCGCTTTGCAAGAAAGATGTGTTTCATTAACAGCAGAACCAATAAAAGCATCAAAAATATATTTCTACACAATGCATTTGAACTACACCAAACCCCTTCATTGTCACAGATATGTTTCTGCTCTATCACTTTAGAAAATTTAAACTTCATTTCGGAATTGAGCCATTTTTGCAGACCGATTATTTTGACTCACTTCAGAGACCTGCCCTCAATAAGTCTCTGCTCAAATTTTGTTGCTGCCTGAATGAACTCAGAATATTAAAAAGTCTTATGTATAATCATTCAATTTGGTCATCAAGCGAAGCAAAGCAATCACCACTCTGTCTCAGGAAGCTCTCCATAAATGCTAGTTATCGGAACAAACATTTTCAGAGGAAGCGGTTGAATAGATCCCCAAATAACGAAACATCTAGTGTCATTTCCAACTATTAAGGATTCTACAAGTAATCAGAGGGACAGAAAAAGTCACCTACTTCAATTTTCTAAAAATTTTCAAAGCAATATATATTATAGTAAAGAATTTTAATAAAATGAATGATCACATGCCCATTATGTACCTAAAGAACTAAAACTGTGCATCCACTAAAAATTCTTGTGAAAGCCCTCATTGCACACACTTCCCTACCAGCAAAAGGTAAAGGTCCAAGGAACATGCTTGCACAGCCAAAAATCAGAATAAAAGCACACAAGGGAAATAGGCGCCATCAGCTAGAAACAACAGAGTGAGACTCAAAGTTTCATAAGTTATAACTGACTGGCAAAATATAAAACAAATGCATTCATTATGCTTAAAGAAAAACAAAAGAAATACAATATAGATGAGGGACAAGATACAAAAATAATCAAATGGATCTGAATAAAAATTAAAGATAATATTTCATAGGAGAAAAAGATAATTAAAAATTTAGCAGAGGAGTAGAAAGCAAATAAGGCACAGATAAGCAAAGTAATGCATGGGAAGAATGATCTAAATTAAGTATATGTAACACAAGGAAACAAGGAATTGGACAAAGTGACACAGGCTAAGAGATGTGGAAGATTGATTAAAAAGGTTTGGCATACGTCTATTTGAAATTGAAGACAGAGACAAGAAGTATATTGGGAAAGGTCAAATCTGATCCAAGAAGCCTTCTTTTTGTAAATCTAAGATCATGCCAGGATTTCTTTAGGCAAGCAGCTACAATATTTATGGCACCATTTAAACCTTAGTAGACTTCCTTTAATAAAAGCAGCACATCTGTACAGTAGTTATGTTGATGTTCTTCTAAAAGCTGAAATAGCTGTAGAACTTAGAAAAACATGAAATCCTTCTCTATTATATTTAGCAGAAAAGTACTGCAATGTATATAAAATAGCACCTACTTGCTAAAAATTATCATTATAGTAAGAATGTGGTGGTTACAGGTTCACCATTATAAAGTCTGACTTATAAACCATATTAGGCCAGAATACACCCCCAAACTGTAAGAAAATAAGAATATTTAATGTGATTTTATTGGATTTATTCCTGTGGGTCAGAAAGTAGCCTAATAAAAATATATTGCACTCCTCTAGATTTCAGCATGAAACCACTAATCATAGCAAGTACAGAGAAGACTGCTAATTGTGGCTACTAATTCTCTTCCCAAACTCAATGTTTTCTTCCCTGGGTTGGTAGCTCTAGAAGATTCCAGAGATTCATGCTGTCTTAGAGTGAAGAATGCTCAGAAGACAGGGAAGGAACTATTAAGCCCAACTCCCAAAGGCAAACATATCCACAAAATGTACCACGCAACTGTGGGGGGGTTAAAACATTCTCAAATATGGGTCGTCCCTGTTCAGCAAATCTTTTAAACACTCCTTGAAATTGAAAGACTGCTCACAGATTCCTGCCTGTAGTCGCCCAGCATTTTCTCACTCAGGACTCTATTGCCTAGCACAGTAACCGGCCCAATGTAGACAGCGTAATATGAGGAGTAAACACGAAGCTCTGGAGGGAGACAGAGCTGGGTTGCAGCCCACACTGTAACTCAGCAAGTTACTAAACATACCCAAGGCTCAGGGGCCTCGTCCGTGAAATTAAAATCAGTTAGTTCCAAACTCACACAGTGCTGAGAGAACTTCCCACATAGGCTGCCATTGAGACATGGCATTATCACTTCAAAAATAATCACCTCTTCATGACTGCATATTTACTGAATGGCTGCATTAACTCCACAGTGCCTACTTTCCTTTGCAATTGAAGTCAGAGTACATTTATTTAACCTTATATGGAGAATCAGTCATCACTGGAAATAAAAAATATAATCTCAGAAATAACTTTTTGTTTTTTGATACATATAAGACCAAGCAAATCTCATAGAGATAGTGGAGCATTCCCATAGAACTGTGCATAGTTCTAGGTAGTGCTTCACTGGTTGGTTGGATTTTTGTCTGCTTCCTTCACTACTGTGGCCTATCAAGGAACAGGTCCTTAGCATGTAAGTTTTTCTGCTCACACAGCCTTCCCTCTGTCAGGAGCACTTTTCTCTATTTCCACTTGGCAGTATCTCCTTGCTCCTCAATCTCAATGCCAATTGCAGGTCTTTCCTGATGGTGTCACAGCTTCCCGGGTGAACTAAAGTATCCTTCATCTATACATCAAAGGCATAATATCCATAATATCCATGCTGCTATCCCCACTACTTAGCACATTGCCTTGTAAATGGCCTGTTAGCATGTGATTCAACTAATAATTTCAGAAGTGAAATTGGGTTTTATTCACTCTGTGTAGCCAGCACTGATTATATTGACTATCACGTAACACTAAATATTGCACAGAGAGGTAAGTGACACCTGGTAGACATCCAATTCATATTGGCTAGTTAGATAAATGGAGAGATGAAATGATGGACAAAAGGATGGATGAATGGATGGAAAGATGGAAAGAGGGGAAACATACATGTTTGTTTCTCTTCCAACGAGAAATGTTTTTTAAAAAATCATGTTACCATTACACTAGAGCCTGATGTAAAGGTCACTTGCAACATGACTTCAGACAAGTTTTACTAATTCTCTTAGAGTAATAAAAATAGCAGTTGTTTTTCTTGAAGTTGAAATGATTAATGAGATAGCGGACCCTTCTCTTGCTAAAGTTACTCCCTGGTAGTACATTAAAGCATTTAGGGACATGCACTGGCTTTTCAAATCCTCATTTAGTTCTGCAGCTGGCTCAAGCCAGGTTCTGGCACGATCACTTTCATCTGAGAAGTAAAGCCATCTTTTAAATTAGAGGGTGCAGTGAACTGAGCACCATACCCAGAGGACACAAATGGAAATCATTTAGAGTTGCCTGATCTTTCCCTTCACTCAAAACTAACACAAAACAAGCTAGTTCAGCAAACTGAGGCTATAAATAATATACAACATTTCATCATTTCAGTTACCTCTTTGTACAGCATCCAAGATGCCTACAGGCCTAGATAGAGCAGCCTTATTAGAACACCAAGGGGAAGAGGTATCCCTAGCTGGCTAATCACAATACTGTCAAATTGCTACATCAAGTGACTATAATTCACTGAATAGGACAGTTATTAAAATTCCAAGTTCTCTCTATGCTGTGACCAGAATGACAACGGCAATACAGTCAGCCTTCCTTGCAAACAATGAAGCACATCAGGAAAGGTGCAGGTCCCACAATCTCCTGTATCTATTCCATGAAAAGCTATCCTCCACTAAACAAATAGCATGATCAGTGTTGTACCATCTGTTACGTGACAGCATTTGTGCAGAAGAAAATGTCCCATTTCTGCTGAATGTCCTAATGAAAGTTAAGGTCTTAATATTCTATAGCTCATAGCACAGAACTCTGCACTACAGCCACCTTTCGCAATTAAGAAAAGCAACAGCAAATTGGTTAATTAGCATAAGAATGTACAAACACTGTTTCTCTTAAGTGCCATTATTAAGCATTCTAAATATAGTCATTTCAATTGTAAAATTTACAAATTATTTTCTTTTTTCTTATAATAAATCTTGGCACCCTTGTGACAAATGCTATAATCCTCACTAGGCAGAAAAGCCCTAAGCTAACATAAAATGAACTTTTTATGAAACCTATGAATCTAGAAGAGAAGCAATTGAATTAGTCTTGGCACCAGCCTAAAACACACTTAGATTGGAAAATTACCAAATTTAACCTAATGAAACTCAGTTATGGTTTAATGAAAAGCAGTTAAAACAAGTTTTGAATTAATCTTTCTTCCTAATCATGAAAAAATACAATTATGGCATACATAAAACTTCGTAACAATGTTTAGAAAATTATTTTGTTCCAAAAACAAATTAGTTAGAACATTACTATCTGAAATAATAATTTGAAAAGAGTTAACAATAACCTTCCTTTCTGCATGAGAAGGTAGATTGCAAAAGATATATCGTGTTGTGTTCATTCTGTACTGTTTCAGCTATAGAAAATGGTACTGGTGTGAATCCTTTTTTACTGAAAGCTATTTAAACTAACAAAATTGAATGTCATAAAAGTGGTAGTTGAATTTTCTTTTTTCTAAATTCTTTGAGATAGCTAGCTAGCTAAATAAAACATAAAATGGATAAAAAATCATTAATGTTTAGATTCAGAAAGCATCTTTTAATCTATCAGTTGCATAAATTTTCAAACCTGACATGAGCTGGAATTTAAATGTCTCCTAAAGAAGGGAAATTTCTCAAGGTTAGGTCTCTAAACAAAGGTACATAGGAACCCTAGACTTCACCTCTCTCACACATAGATAAAGTGCAACCTACCAAGGAAAAAATAAATTATTCTCTGAGGCAATGATTTCCAACCTGTGGGATATAAATCGCTAAGGATCCCATGGTTATTGCAATGGGCTTGAAAATTCTTTCAAATTTCACCTAAATAAACTGTATTTTAATTGGTTTACCAATGGTTTACATGTTTGCATACTAATGCCTTTTAACTATTATTAATAAAACAGATTCATTTGCAAAGCTAAAGACAATTTATAGGCTCGAATTTTTATCCTACGAAGGTAATAATTTTACTCCAACTAATCCATAAACCTGATGTATTGCCAACCTAAATCCCAAGAGGGTTTGTTTTAGGGGTAGTGAAAAACAAAAATTATCTAAAAGATTCTAAAGTTTGTTGAGAAGAATAATGTCTGAGAATAACCAAGATAGATTTTTTTTTTAAATAAAGGCTAATGTAGAAGAATATGCCTTGAATGTACTAAAACATATTATGAAGATGTAGTAACTTAAGTATGATGGAGGTCTAAAGTTCATGTAGCCACACTCTTTTTTCTGGTTTTGGACTTTAAACCTTGCTTCAGAAGAACTTCCCTATCTCAATACATATATATATTTTTTTTACTTAACACTGTTTGTTATTTAATTTCTATATTTTTATTTAAATGTTTAATATTTGCTCCATGTAAAATGTATTATTGCCTATAAGATAAAAAGTGAATATCATTATTTCTTAAAAATAAATATCCAGTAATCTCATTAATATATAATTATTTGTTTACTCACTGATTTAAAACATTATCATCTTGTATAAACCCTCATAAATATATAACTAATAGAATTAAATATTTCTTAAGAAATTGGCTAATAATAGTAAATGTTAAAATAAACAAAACTCATGATGTTATTATAGCAATTTTTTCCATGACTAAAATGATCATTTAGATAAATATCTGCCAATGTTCAATATCTCCTTAGTTTATCAAGTAAAAACAAATAACAATTTTCAGGACAATATATATATAAATCAATTATTATAGAATATTTTTGTGTTTCTGCTTAAATTGACACCAAAATTGATTTTCGCAGGACCTTTTATTTCCCTCTACACTTCCCCTAATTTTTACTTTTTTGTTAATAAATGCCTTCCTTTCCTGAGTTTTCACATGATTTTTCCCTATGGATATGTCCCCTTCCAAACTAACATATTAAGTGCAAGTTCAAATGAAAGTAGGGTCCTAAGCACTTGGCTGTATAGTGATGGGAGATGCCTCAGACATCTATACATCTGTGTGTAGACAAACAGAAGAATTAAGCTCTCCAGAATTGGAAAAGTCTTATTCTCTCTCTCTTTTCTTTCTGTCTTCCATGTATGTATCAATCTATCTGAAAAGAAATTTTTAGAAATCTCTGAAGAATAGAATTGGAATTTAACATTTTTAATTTTTGTGTTGAGAAAACACTAATAAAAGTAAAAATGTCAATGGGCATCTGAATTGATAAACAAGATTACTAGAAGAGTTGGCTTTGCCTCATGAAGTTTCTCCACTTTCAACATCAAATCATAGTTAAGTAGTGATGGCGTGCTTGCTTTCTAGTCATCATTGATTTATTAGTCTGTATCAGTAGATTGTTAAAAACTTTGCAGAATAAGATTTTATTTAGTACGATAGAATGACCATTTGAAAAGAAATAGCAACAATACTTTAATTTCCATAAGTTGATTTTTTTCTGTATCTGTTTTTAAAAAGTGGTGTCCACTACTTGTTTCTTTCCCCTTAGGAGATTAGATTTTGCAGCCTATCACTTCAATCACTCCCTTAACGATGTCATTGTCTGTTAATCATTTGTCCTTCTCTTGTACTCATTGGCAAAAATTGCAATCCTGGAAAATTTAAATGGTCTGATTTCTCAACTGCTATGTGAGGGATGCTGAATAAGACTAGAAAAAAAAATGCACAACCTTGAAAATTGGAGGCATTCCAAATTTATAGCTTCTAGTTCAAACTGGACCTTTTGTGCATCTTAACATTATTCTGGGTCACTAGCATCCTACCAAGTCTCTTGGATTATTAGTTATCCCTTGTTCATATTTCACAGTGGCTATGCTGAACCATCTCCATTTCCATCATCTCCTGCTCTACCACCTCCTGCTGCCTCACAGCCAATAGGCAGTCTCCTGCCCAACAAAAAACTAGAACCACAGAAAAAGACTCCACTATTCCCTCTCATCCGACCCACCCATTTGCCTGCATGCATATTCATCATGCTTCCATCCATTTTGCCAATATTGTTTTCCCATCTAAAGTGAATTTCTCTGTGTCATAGCTTCTATTTCCCTCTGTATTCTGCTTCTTTCCTTAATAAAGATCTTATGACAATCAATATTCCTTCTTTCTACTGTCTCTAGTTTTTTTCCATTTAACATTTAAACATGCTTAAGTCTGCTTCTTTTGTTTACTCCCTTCATCAACCCAGAACGTTCTTGCTCTTCGCCTCTTCTTAGCCAAAGTTCTTAAAAAGATTTCCTACACTCAACATTTTCACTTTTTTATCTCCCATTCACCCCTCAAACTCTGTAATCTAGCTTCCTACCAACATTTCACTGAAGCTGCCATAGCAACACCAATGATCTTGATGCTAAATCTAATGGACAAGGTTCAGTATTTATCTTGGGTAAAACCTGGCCCCCTTTGGGACTATGACATTGAGAGACTGTGTCAGAGGGACTTCCGGGGCAGGCTAGGGCCCTTTATTTCCGCTTTCCAGCCTCTGGCAGGCTAGGTAGGGCCTTTGTTTTCATTTTCCCCGCTCTGGTTCTTGGAGGTGGGGGCTCTGTGACTCAGGCTGTAAACGGTAGCCAATCTGGTAATTTATTCAAAGATCAATTAATCCAGAGGAAGTTTGAAAGAACCCCTTTAACTGGACGAGAACATGAACAGGGGAGGGGAATAACTCAGGGGTAAAAACTCTAACTCACCCCAGTCGGGAGAGCACCCTCTCTCCAGGTCCCCTTCCATTGGCGTGTAAGTTGTCGTTTTGCTCTGCCTAATAAATCTGTCACACACTCTTTGGGTCCACAACTTCTAATTGAGCTGTAACACTCACTGAGCCGTGGAGGTCCCTTTCCCCATTCTTTGAGGTTAGGAAGGTCAAGAGACTAAGTTCCAGCCACAGTTACTCTACTACTGTGGTGGCTTAGCGGTTAGGACTCCTAGTTTTCACCCAGCTGACCCTAGTTCCACTCCCATTTAAGAAGCAGGGGAATCTGGCTGCAGCTACTCTGGTTACAAGACTATATTCCTCAGATTTTTTTTAATTTGTATTTTTATTTTTTTATTTATTTTGAGATGGAGTCCTGCTCTGTTGCCCAGGCTGGAGTGCAGTGGCACAATCTCGGCTCATTGCAACCTCTGCCTCCCAGGTTCAAGCTAGTCTCCTGCCTCAGCCTCCCAAGTAGCTGGGATTACAGGCACCCACCACCACCTGGCTTTTCTTTTTTTTTTTTTTTTTTTTTTAGCAGAGATGGGGTTTCAACATGCTGGCCAGGCTGGTCTCAAACTCCTGACCTCAGGTGATTTGCCTGCCTACTCTTCCTCTCACCCTTTTTCACCAGATCCTCTCCTTCTGCTTATTTCTTAAAATATCATTTTTTCCTTAAGATTGATCTCATCCACTACAACTCTTCAATTACCATCTGTCTCCTAATAACTTTCAAATCTATATTTCCACCCCAGACTTTTCTAATTTATTCTTATATATTTAATTCTATTGAATATATCCTCTTCTATAGCATAGAAGCACCTTACTCACAATATGTCCAAAGCTGAATGTCTGTCTTTCACCACAAATCTGTTTTGTTTTCTAAGTCCTCTGTTTCAGAAATGGCCCAGACTTCCATTCAGTTGTCTAAGCAAGAGATGTGGGTATCTATTTGATTTCTCCCTTCCTAAAATCCTACTGAGGCACTGTGTTAAAGAAACTTACCTTTCCAGGTCCACTAGGAGAGGAGTTTCAAATGCAGGAATTTCCTGGCTCCCTGCCTTAGGCAGCTGGGGCTCTTTGAGCACCTCCTCCATGTAGGCCAGGTAAAATGCTTTGTAGGATCTTCCCGTGGGGGCGTGGGCTAGAAAGCCAGGTGGAGCTGTTTTGGCCCAAATTCCTGCTGAAAGCTCTGGGAGGAGGGGGGCTTTGTACCTCAGGGTTGTAGAACAAGTAGCCAATCCTGTATCAGAGTCAAAGATCAATCACTCCAGAGGAAGTTTGAAAGCACTCCTCTGATTGGATGAGAACATGAATTGGGCGGGAATAACTCAAGGGTTAAAACTTCAGCTGCTTTTCCTTTTCTTTTTCCTTTCCTTTCTCTCTCTCCTCCCTCCCCCCATCTCGCTCTCTCTCTTTTTCTCTCTCTCTTTATCCTCTCTCTCTCCTTTCTCTCTCTCTCTCTCCTCTTCATAATTGTGTTCTTAGAACTTACTGTGCATGTAGATGTGCTATCAAAAACTGTCGGATGATTGATGTTAGTCAGCTGCCCAGAAAGTTGAGAGAGAATGGAAAAAACTTGAGATACCAGAGTAGCTTAGTTGGCAGGTCAGAGGACCTGCATAATAAAGTTAAAAATAAATCAAAAAGTGTTATTATCAGAGATATACTGCCCATTTTATGCTGCAATCATCTAGCTGACTAGAGATTTTTAACAGTGCCATAACTCATCATCATGTTGATCCAAAAGCCACTATTCCATGTCAAATGGATAACATCAATGGCTCCTTCACCACCCACTTCCAATAGTTTTCAAAGCAGGAAAGAAGTACCATGTACATATATATTTGATTTTTATTAAACTAGCTAATCGAACAGATAGCTTGGATATATTCTGCTTTATTAGATATTAAAAATACATTCAATAGTGCAAATGGTAATTTTCATTTAGAGTTGTTACGGCACCAATTTTGATTGGTAGAGAGGTGCCGCAGAATCACCTGCAAACACTGCCTTCATAAGGAGACTTAGATCCCATCTGTTATCATTGAGCACCTCTGCCATAGAAAGCTGATGTTAGGGGAAGTGTATCAGATAGCCAACACAGACACCTAACTGTGCAGGGTGGACGACAACCACTAATTTAAAGTTACATTTATTTATGGTCATGTGGCATGTAATTAATTCTGGTTCTAGAAATCAAGAATAAATTAGCTCTACTGCTTCTGAAAAGTCAAAATAATAGCTTCTAATTATTATAAAATTCATATTTTCAAAGAAAATTATCATAGATGATACATTCATAGAATTATCAAATTATAGATCTAGAATGAATGTTAGCGTTAACTACAATAACATCTAAAGCTAATAAAGTGCTTACTATGGGCTAATCACTATTCTGAGTGGGTTTTTGGTTTTGTATATTAATTCTTTTTCAAAGTTGTTCTGATTAGCCCCATTTTACATACAGAAAGATTAGCGCACAGAAAACTTACCTAAGAATATACATCTAATAAGTTGCAGATCCACTATTTGAACCAGAAAATCTGGTACTAGCATATGTGTTTTAACCAGTAGTTTATTTTACTCATATACTCCTCTATTTTATAACTGAATTCAAGGATATTTAAACAAATTGACCCAAAACTTTAATATCTCTGTGCATATAAATTTTATATACATATATCATTGTGTTTATTTTGTTGATAAATATTGCTAACTCTAAAAAGAGTTGTTCGTTTCTTTGGGGTCTCTTTAGAGGGTGACTAAAATTATGTGCATCTTAATAAACTTAATAGAGCTCATGTAATAGTAAATTGTAATGTGGAAAATAACAATATGTCTGATATTTTGAGCTCTTTTCTCAATTATGGATAGCAATGGGAAAACTTTTTGGCAATTCAATTTCTTTATTCCACTAACCAAGTCTGATAGCCTTCCCTTCACATTATACAGGGAAGCATTTCACAGAAAATGCTTTCACAACTGAATTCCATAAAATCTACCTCTAGTGCTTTAATACTAGCTAGGCCTCTCTCCTGGATTGAGTGAAATAGGCTACATGGAGAAGTCATTTGATAAAGTAGAAAGGCCACTGGTCTGACTATCAAGAGGCCAAGCCAGTAGGATCAGCTTACTTGTTAATGAACTTAAACATGGCTTAAGGTTTTTTATTTTGCTAAGTCTTGGTTTCCTTGCTGGTGAAACTGTAACCATCTGACCAGGTTCTTGCCCACTGCCCAGATAGAGCTGAACACTGAAACAGCAGGTACTGCACTAAAGAAAGAGTTTAATTACTGCAAGTAAACCAAGTGAGGAGGATGGTGGGTATTTCTCAAAGCCCCCTTCCTGAGACTTCAGAGGCCGTGGTGTTTGAAGATGATTTGGTGGGCAGAAAGATGGGTGGTGTTACTGGTTTGGGATGAAATCACAGGGATGTTGAAGCTGTCTTCACGCATTGAATCAGTTCCTGAGAAGTGGAGAAGTTACAAGACCAGTCAAGTCAGTTCCTTGGTTAAGGTCATGGGCTACCTGTTTGTTGGTATCGATTGGTCCATTTGTAGGCAAAGTCTGAAAAATATCTCAAGGACCAGTCTTAGGTTTTACAATAGTGTTTGTGGCTCCTGATTACTATCGAGAAAAGCTGAAAACAATGGCACTTATCATTTAACTATGCCTGTAGCTTAGCAGAAAACATTGCAGGAGGTGAGATCCCCAGTGATCAAAGCTGCCCGCCGCCCCACCCTCTTGGCCAGTCCAATTTCTGGAAGGCATCGAGAGGGGGCTGCATGATCTAACGATCGTTGTTCTTTAAGAGAAAAACAACTTCATTAATCCTGCGGGCAGCCTGCCCAGAGGCTGGGACAGGAAGATAATAAATTATTAGTGACTACCATTTGTTGAAATGACTATGTACAAGCAATCATTCATGGAGCAAGAAAAAGTCAGAGAGAAATGAAAATATCTTACCCAAATTTGCCATAATGTTAATGTTGTGGCCTTTTTAACTTTGATGAAGGTGGTTTCAAAACCTGAGGCACCTGGAGTAGCATTGGAGGGTTTAATAAACATCTGATCCTCCTCCTCAATGAGAGTTTAAGAGGAGAATAGCACCAACTTGCTAATTTGCTCATATTACCACATGACATAGACCAGTGAAATTCCGTATCAGATCATAAGACATAATTCCAGCTTTCAAAACAGAAACTAAAAAAAAATTGAGTTTAAGACTCCCCAAAGTCTTCAACTAACACATAGAAATATGGCTCTTTTTGTAACGAGAGAGAGAAAGAGAAAGAACCAGGATTTGAGAGACACAGTCCTGAGAAATAAAAGTAAAATCTTAAGAGCCCTAACTGATTGAATGGACCATCTCTTGCCCAAGGGGACCCCAGAATAACCTTTAAAACTGAGTTCTCAGCCATGACAGGATAAGAAGGAGGACATGCCTCATTATACCTGCTCCCTTGCTAACCACAATTAAGCTTTCTTCTTCCTTAAGAGCTGAACAGAAACCAGGCAGTTCTAAAAACTCCACAGGTGATATCAATCAATGGCCTGATACTGCCCCTCCTTTTTCAGTTTTGGCACAACAACCAAACAGCCTTCCTTCCTGATGAGACACCACCAACCATGGAGTGATTCTGGACAGTCTATGGAGGATGCTCAGTGAAGGCTTTCATGTCCTCTGCTTCACCTTTGGATGTTAGAGGGCTGGGAACTCCATCCTCCAATAATGCAAATGCTACCATTTTTGCTCATGGGCTCACAAAGGGGAATGAAGATCAACTGTACATATGAATGTTTCTCCTTTCATAAATATTCATGACTCCTCCTATAGCTTACTAAATATGTACATTGGACTGCCTTGCCCAGCAAAAATTTCTGTTCCCTTGTCCCTCCCTCCAGGTATCTGTTTCAAGCTCCTGGGGAGAAGCTATGCTTCCCAGCCTGTCAGAAAGGCCACTCTGCAGGCTGCAACCCTCTATGAGAAGTAAGCTCTCCTTTTTAAATTTATGAACCTCCTAATCCTTCAGTTGACAATCTAAAGCTCATTTTGTAGAATTCGCTCAATATCTAGGAAAATTCCTTCCTGAAAAACTCTTTATAGAACCAGACTGTCTCTGTTTGAAGCTCTTTCAGACCCAGGCACTTGAATTCCTGACTCTGAACTTATCCTTGTGTTGCGCTCAGCCTAATTTCATCCTAGCAGTTATTTCCTTTACCATTATACTTACCACTTGCCCAAACTATGTTCTGCTTACCTTTATCCCCTAGGCCTAGCCTGATCCATATCCAGCTTTGCTTGACAAACTTTAAAGCTTCCTGTTCATTTTCACTCATAGATTACCTGATATATAGAATCGCTGCACCTTTCCCAGAGCACCCGGCCAGATTGTATTCTATATCCACACGGCGAAGTATTTAAACTTATTCTGGTTTTTATTTATGTCGGGTGGAAAAGTAAGCATGGATTAAACATGAAGATATTGTTAATGTGGAGATAGGCTGTAATTTTTCAGTTCTTTAGGAGCTAAATGTGAAATTTAAATATGCGTTAGTGTATTTGTGTTCTCCTTATTTTTTCGTTTTGAGAGTAATGTGACTCAGCTAGCAATTGTGGTGGCGTGATTGATTGTAACTTGTCTGTGGCTCTCTGGGACCTTCCTGAAAATGAAATCGACCATCTTTGAGTGATAATGTCAGTGGGATAGAATGTGTCACTGGATAATGGTCTCCTGCTGCTGCATAAATGCCAAGGCAAGCCAAAGGTATTTATGGGGAAAAAGTTCATACTAAGCTAAGACTTTTATTTTCAATGCAAAAGAAACTAAATCTGTGGTCAGCTATCATTACTATAACTTATGCTAAATGTAGATTTGGTGAATGCATATAATGGATGTTCAAGAAAGACTGTGATAGCCAAGTCATCAATTTTTATTTAAATTCAACATTCTGATTGGTTTAGAAACTTGAGTTCTAGTGCGGTTAAGCAAATTTTAAATAAGATTAATTTCTCAGAAATGAAACACTTCCCTATGATTTTTAACACTTATCCAGATTAACTTAGATTATATTAGGCATATTTGAAATCTGTGTGTTTTTACAGACTAGAAAAAGTTGGATAAATAATATTCAGACGTCTAGGAACTACATTGGTCAGCTTATTATATAGTAAAGGGAAAAGATTTTAATATGTAAAACACTGCAACCTCTCAAGCAAAAATTAATTTGTTACTTGAACTGCATCTTGTGAGAAAACATACATATATAGGAAATATTTAATAAAAACTTGATAATTACAATTCATGGAGATGTTCCAAATATGAAATTTACTTAGAAGACATATGTGATATCTTTTGGATAGTAAAATGGCATTACCCAATTTTCTTTCCCTGAATCTGGCAAAAATCGTCATACTGTTAGTTTTCTACTACACAACCTTCTAAGATTAGATTTGCTCTGTAGGGAAAGTGGTAAAATGAAATATAGATCCATAATATATAACATATTGGCCAATGAGAAGTAATGTGTAAGTCTAGGAAACACATTTACTTGAACACCCTAGAAGAAATTGCCCTGAAATGTGTGGATATAGTAGCCCATTCTGAGTCTTTTGCTGGTGGCAGTCATTAAAGAATAAATTGATATAATTTGTAACCAAAAATATATGAATATATTTAAAAAACTATTTTGTGAACTGTCTGAAATACATTAGAAGTTAAAAGCAATCTCATTCATGCACATATACCTACACCTGAAGAGATGTCTGATTTTAAAACCCCAATATTTCCATTCTAGCAATCCAAGATAGCTCAAAGTATCAATGTTAATTCTGTGGTTTGAAGGTGATTAGCACTGTGACAGGAAATTAAAATGTTATTCATTGTTTTGACTTTGATTTTGTTTTTTTTTTTTGTGAAGGTCATTCTGTATATGGGTGCATTGATACTTAAAAATTACAAAATTCTCATAGAAATAATTTTCTAAATTTTTCTCAACACGTCTGACACTAAAGATTTAGTTGGCGTTTCTGATTCTGACATCTACAGTTAATGGGGGCCGTGAAAAGGGAAGAAGTTCCAAATAATAAAAATCATACTTAAAAAAATTCTCAGAGATGGAGTGAATTGGAATCAGTAAAACCATATTTATTTAAAACAACATACAATTGTTGAGAGCTCATTACTGTTCTATTTATCATTATAGTAAAAAAAATTAGTACACTCATCTAAAAATACAAAAATTTCTTGTATTTTTTAGGAAAAAAAGGTCAAAAAGTTGTAAAAACAGTTCATTGCCTTTCACTGTGCCCTAGCTGAGTTCCCCTTTTACGTTATAGGACTTGAGTTGGGTAGAATCCCAGGCTCATGTGACCATTACATTGCTCTTGTCTTGCTCCTTCATCACCCATGCATCCCTAACTCTGAATCTTTTTTTTTTTTTTTTAATTTTACTTCAAGTTCTGGGATACATGTGCTGAACAAGCAGGTTTGTTACATAGGTATACATGTCCCACGGTGGTTTGCTGCACCTATCAATCCTTCATATAGGTTTTAAGCCCCCGCATGCATTAGGTATTCATCCTAATGTTCTCCCTCCCCTTGAACCTCACCTCTCGACAAGCCCCACTGTGTGATGTTCCCCTCCCTGTGTTCATGTGTTCTCATTTTTCAACTCCCACTTGTGAGTGAGAACATACAGTGTTTGGTTTTCTGTTCCTGTGTTAGTTTGCTGAGGATGATGGTTTCCAGTTTCATCCACAAAACATAAAGTCCCTAGAAGAAAACCTAGACAATACCATTCAGGACCTAGGCATGGGCAAGGGCTTTATGACTAAAACACCAAAAGCAATTGCAACAAAAGCCAAAATTGACAAATGGAAACTGAATAAACTAAAAAGCTTCTGCTCAGCAAGAAAAACTATTGTCAGAGTGAACCGGCAACGTATAGAATGGGAGAAAATGCTTGCAATCTATCCATCTGACAAAGGGCTAATATCCAGAATCCACAAGGAACTTAAACAAATTTACAAGGAAAAAAAAAACCCATCAAAAACTCTGAATCTTAGAACTCATAGTCCTACACAGTCTTTGCTACTTGATTGGTTATTCTCTTGTTCTCAAGAAGAGCTATTGGTATAAGAGAAGGTACACAAAGACTGGGTCAAAATAGTACCTGGAGAGGGAGAGGGGGTACTTAGTGTTGCAGTAGCCCCAATGTGGATTCTACTGTAACCTCATGGTTCCAACATGAAAGTCCCTTATTGGTAGGTAGACATCATGAGATGTATCAGAGGTCCAACCTTTTTGGCACCAGGGACAGTCGTCCTGGAAGTCATGGATGGGAGTGGGGGGGATGATTTTGGGCTGAAACTATTCCATCTCAGATCATCTGGCCTTAGTTTGCTTCTAATAAGGAGCAGGCAACCTAGATCCCCTGCATGCACAGTTCATAATAGGGTTCACACTCCATGGGAATCTATTGCTACTGCTGATCTGACAGAAGGTGGAGCTCAGGTGGTAATGCTGGCTCACCTGCTGTTACCTACTGCTGTGCAGCCCAGTTCCTAACAGGCCATGGGACAGTAACAGTCCATGGGGACCTCTGAATATTATTGTGATATTTTTAATATGATTGTGCTAAATGATTAGCTCAGAGTCCAAAGCAGTAAAAATGAAATATTTTATTTATAGTTTAGATTCTAATTTACAGGTTTAAAGGATGTTCTCCTACGCAGAGCTGTCCTCCCTATTACCATCCCATCTTACCACTTATCTTTTATCTCTGAAGGGTTCATTAATAATCATTCAGAGACAAATTCTGTGAGGACTATTGTTTTGCTTAATTTATTATACAGAAATTTTATGATTCTTAAAACTGAATGAACAATTATTCATTTGAAATAAATTATCCAAATAAATATAAAGAATAATTTTGATTCTTCTGACATTAAATTATGAATCCAGAATACGTACACTATGTCAAATATATAACTAATAACATAAATCAAGTTCAATTAGCTTCTGCACAAAGATGGAGTTTCATTGGCTTAAAGTGTTCTCCAGTTGTAAGATAAGGCCCTGCAAAGAAATACTGACTCTCAAACTAATAGTTGTATTTAAAATATTCTAGATGAATGAGTAGGTTTCAAGAATAAAACATACCTGACTTACATCACAGTAACAGCATTGATACAAGGGCCATTCTCACCCACAGGTAAAACAGCTGCCTATTTGATTGTTGTAATTTGAAAAATGTAGGATGGACATCCATTGACCTGTCACTGATGATAGTGATGAATGAATCACTGTTTTAGATGAAAAATTTCCTTTTTCTCCAAATCCACTTTTAAAATGTGAATAAGCATGGAGATAATAGTATATTAAATTACTAATACTCCACAATCTGTTCATTTTATTAGATGTCTTTCTTGTTGACATGAGAAACTAATGAACTAATGAGGATAACCAAGTAACCTTAACCCCTATGGGCGGGTGAGGAAATAAATAAGGGAGTGAGCCAAAAATAAAAACAGGGAGGATAGAGGATGGAAAGGGGCACAGAATAGCCAGGCCATGGGGCCAGAATTTAACCTCCCAGCCTCACAGTTTTGCCATCAGTCCGTTCTCTTGGATGCTGCTGATACTCATCTGTAAACCTCTATACTGTTTAACAATAACATCCTGAACATTGTGAGGCTCTTGTCTTACTTCTTGATCACACATTTAAGAATCCATGTCAGTTTTGCCTTTTTGAGACGTTTCTTAATAAGAAAAGTATGAGAGAGAATATGAAAACAGTAATATTATGCAAGACATAATTCCACATATTATAAATGACTAGTTAGCAACTATTTTGAGATTTGGATCTTGTGGAAAAAAGGCTTATCAGGATATATCATACAGAAAAGTTTCCAGGGTCTAGTAACGGAGTACTTAAAGTACAGTAAGGTTTTTTTGTTTGTTTGTTTGTTTGCCTAGATAAAGGAAGATGTAATTCACAAAAATAAAAATAATAATAGCTAATGTTTAATAAGTACTTACTTTGTGCTAATTATCATTTTAAGTTACCCTTATGTTTTACCTTTCTTGAGGAACATATATTTGAAATAATCTAATAATTTTACACAAATATTATTTTTTAAAGTATCCTCATGCAGCAATGTTTCAATCCCTTTGTCGATATAAACCTGATAGGCCTTTTAAATGATAAAGATTTTCTGTTAGTTGTACCTTGTGGATTTCTACACTTAAACTGCATATTCAAACACTTATGCTAAAGTCAAGCTGTTTCCATCTGTTTAGGCTACACATTCCCTCACTTAGCAGTATAAAAAGAGCAGTTTTTCTTACACTCCTGGGACAAAAATCACACAGAATTCATGAGATCCAACACATGAAAATTCATTTCCTGACTGGAAGCACTGCAATGCCATGTAGCACAAACTATTACTTTTTCATCGTGTTTATAATAAAGAAGTCAAGCAAACCATGCCCTTCAGGGCTGGACACCTCATCACCTCACTTGAAGGCAGTCACAGCCCTCAGCCATGGCATGTGGAGTTAATTACTCTGGGCATTGAGACACTGATCACCACAATGACCCCATTTGTAACTCTTGTACCATGTGCTATGCTGAAGTAAATTGTTTCCCTACCTACACACTCAGGGACACCGAATAAAGCAGTGGCTCTGGGATGCTTGAGGACAGTTCAACTGCCATCTCAAAGGGACACTTATTTTCTCAGGTAACCATTTGATGCCATTTGATGGGGACTGACAACAGTCTTCAGTTAGTTACGGTCATTCTTCTAGTTCAGTTGGCTTCAAAACCCAAGGTTATGGCTCCAATGAGAATTTTAACATTGTGATAGTTTCTCCAACACCTTGTGGATTTGTTGTCTATACAGCTGGGTCATTTCAAGAGCAATTTCTACAAGAATTGTGCAGCCATGAAAACATGACACTATGCAGTTCTGTATGTACCACAATCCTGGTAGCTGTTATCTGCTGAATTGCAGGAGCTAAGGCTTATTAAAATTCCCAGGAATCACTCACTGGCAACAGACTGTATTTAACCCTTCCAAAAGTATTTTCAAAACACAGTATTGTGATAAATTAATCTTTATGAAGCCACAAAACGAGCGTCTGGGAAGTCTAGGCAAAATGTAAAGTGAAGGAAAATTTTATTTGGCCCACTCTAAGCTCCTTTTCTTGTGTCTGTCACACCCCTCTTAAAGAAATTTCAGCTATCATCCCTGTGTTCCCAATCTCACAGAAGGAAATAATGAGAGGAATCAACTGACACTCAAATATTAATGACTTAATGATTGCGATATATTATGAAACTCTTCTTTTACAATGTTTTTTATTTGCTGGTACTCAGAAAGGCTCCACAGTAGCCAATAAATGCTTTTTTAGAAAATAAGAAAAGGAAGGAGAAAAACAGAAAGAAAATAAGAAAGAAATGGGAAAAAGAAAAAGGAAAAAGGAAGACAGATAGACAATATACTCTGGTAAAATCCGGGTACTGGTAGACTCTGGAGCTGAAATGCTGGCTTTGACTGTGCTTCATTTCTTAACTGTGGGCAAGTTATTTAATCTCTAAGACCTCAGTTCATGTTCCTGTACATGTAAGACTGAACGTTTCTTCCAATTTCACTTGAAAAGCTCTTTGTCATATTCAATCATAAAATTCTCAGCCAGAAGTACATTTATTTAGAGAGATAAACTTGATTTTCAAATCAAGACTAGAGCTTATTTGTAGATTATTCCAATTATGTTCCAAAAATAGAAAGAATCTTATATCGGCATCAGTATGTGATTTGGAAAACGATATCAATAATTATTTGTAATATTCATCAGAATTTGGAGAGAATTAAACTGAAAAACAGTGACTTGTTTTTAACTGCAGGAAAACTAAAAAAGGAAAACATTAATATATAGCTGTTAAAGTCACTACCACATAGGAACACAAAATATTTCATATATTTTATGATTCAGAATAACTAGTATAATAAGCTACTTAAATCAAAAAAGAAATATAATTTAATATCAAATAGATTATTCAGGAGAAATGAGTGTAGCTTAAGGCAGTTCTTAAAGGCATTAATATGAAGGATAAAAAAGAATGAAGAAAGGTGATGAGAAAGAGAAAAAATAAAATCATGTTTAGAATTTTCGCCCTCTTTCAATCAAAATTTTGGAATGTGAATTCAGTTATTGTGGCTGACTATGTTATAATTCATTAACAATTCAGTCTCACTCTATTGTTGAGGAGTTTCACTGTGTCTTTGACTTTAGGCCAATAAAATGTGTATCATGTTCAAGTCCAGGCATTAACAAGGATGGCATCATTCCATTCTACCCTTTGGGGGAAATGACCTTCATTCTGAAATCTTGAGAAAAATTGAAGATTATTCCCATTATATAGCAAATAATACACCTTCATGTCTGTAGTTGTATGTATCTGGATTAATATATCAAAATTATGTTGTCATATAATCAGGTCAGTTTCAGGGTCTTAGGAATGGGGAACAATAAAGGAAAACCTGAGTGCAGCACATGGAAGATCCAATGTGCTGAATGTAAAAGGACATGGGCACAGAATGACTCATGAAACATATGTTGCTCTGCACTTCATGTAGTAGGATAGATATGTCACAATATGATTTACTGTGCCTGAGAGATAAGCTATGTATTAGTTATCTATTGCATTATGACAGATTATCCCCAAATTTAATGGCTTGAAACAATAACTTCCAGATATACTATTTTGTCACACCTTTCAAAATGTTTTTCAGGATGGATTTAGTCTGCTGTGCATGCTCCAAATCGCGCCCAGTTGATGCATTCTTCATTGTTGACTCCCATATTTAACATGCACACATATACACACATGTCGATCTCATAGGCATGATCATTGTGAAAAGAATAGCTTTTAAAGGCTGGATGTGGTGGTTCACACCTGTAATCCCAACACTTTGGGAGGCCGAGGTGGGTAGATTGCTTGAGCTCAGAACTTTGAGACCAGCCTGTAAAGCATGGCAAAACCCCATCTACCAAAATACAAAAATTACCCAGGGGTGGTGGTGCACATCTGTAGTTCCAGCTACTTGGGAGGCTAGGGTGGGAGGATTGCTTGAGCCTAGGAGGCAGAGGTTGCAGTGAGCCAAGATCACACTACTGCACTTCAGCCTGGGTGACAGAGCAAACCCTGTCTCAAAAAAAAAAAAAAAAAAAAAAAAAAAAAATTAAGTAGCATCTAAAACGCAGGTAACACCTTGAATGGTTCACAAACTACTCACAGTATACCACTTAAAGATGAAAATTAAAACAAAAAAAATTAACAAACCAACAATAAGAGGTCAGGGTTTGTTAGTTTGAAGATATCTTTTGGAAGAGTCATTTCCATGAGGAAAAGCAGAAAATGAGACTCAACCACTCCTACATAATCCGCAGATCAAGAAATGCAAAGATCAGTAATTAAACTTTCACCTGCTAGTGCTCCAAACCAATGCATACAAAACAATAATTCTTTCACGTGTCCTAGGAAAGCAGTAAGCTGAAGGACATCATATTCTACTGTGTGGCAGATGTGTTCCCACTCATAAGAAGCTCTGTGGAACTGTTGTTTTTTTTTTCTACTTAGCAATTTTTCTATTTACTTCAATTTAAACTTTGCAATACCTCATGAGATTAGCAAGCTTTTTCTAGAGGGAAGAAAATTAACATGCTTACACAGCAAGTTTTCCTAAGCTATCAGGGAACTAAAAGGCAGCTGCCAACTCCCCTGAAACAAAAGCAGCAGCAGCAGAATGGGGGGAAAAAAGCACTTCAGAAAATTCTACATTCTGTTAGCACCTTTCCTCTTAAACACAGAAACTTCAAGCATCAGAACAGACAACCATGAAGGTGACACCTTGAGAAAACTAAAGGAGGTGAGATCTCAAACAGTTTTACTTGAATTGTCCGTTAAATGCATATTTGACGCATACTAAAAGGAAAATATCAGGTTAACCTGACACAATTTCCCAGGTTGCTTGAATTTTCATCTAAAGGAATTTAAGAAACAGGCATTTTCTGAAGATGGTACAGTAAATTATTTTGTGCAGGGCTTAGGCATTTAAAAGTCCTCTGTAGTATTAAGTGTTTCTTATTTGACATATAGGAAATATATTATTTCCTATAATGCTCAGAAATAAAAATCTATATGTTTGCAACAACCATCTCTATTTTTATTGCTGTTTTCAATCTTCCTACATTAGTTGAGAAAGCTCAATATTCCTGTCATTTATAATCGCATTTCTGTTTGAGCATTTTTTTTCTGATTCTTTGTTTTCTAAGTTTACAAACCAAAGCACTTGCCATTAATCTCTCTAGACAGAAGACCTGAAGGTTGGCCATTACATCTATTAATATTGGTCACTTTTTAGAAGAAGCGAAGTGTGTGTTAGAACATTTGTAACATGAATAACATTAATGGTAGAAAAAATGCTTCTACATTATGGAACAGGGTTATAACGTAAATCATTTAAAGTATATTCAAATAAAGATTGAAAAGTAACCAATAAGCTGTGAAATCCATATTATGTTCAGTGGAAGCTCATGGGAAGTGCACATTACAGTGAATGCTCAAAAATTCTGGGCCTCACCCTGGTAACATAGAGAGACTTCATTGCTACAAAAATAAACAAATAGCCAGGAATTGTGGTGCATACTTATTGTCCATGCTAATTGAGATATTGAGTAGGATGGGTCACTTGAGCCCAGGAATTTGAAGCTGCAGTGAGCTATGATTATGCTACTGAACTCCAACCTGAGCAACAGAGCAAGACTATGACTCTAAAAACATAAAAATTCTGTGCCATACGCAAAAATGCATTTTAAGGGTATAGGCTTTCTTAATCTAGGGTCAGTAATTTAATGAAGAAATGAACATGTCCATACTAATAGTCTCCTAAGGTATAAAAATAAAAAGAAATGTTTGAAAAATTATTCCTATAAAAACTTTCTCTCAAGATTGCACTTTTCTTTACACATGCACTAGGTGAAATTTATTAGTTTGTTCATAAGCTTAACAAAGGCATGTCTTCCTAATGTTTTTTTTTTTCTTTTTCATTTTTTGAGACAGAGTCTCACCCTGTTACTCAAGCTGGAGTGCAGTGGTGTGATCTCGGCTCACTTCAATCTCCGCCTCCCAGTTTCAAGCTATTATTCTACTGCCTCAGCCTCCGAGTAGCTGGGACTGCAGGTACTCGCCACCATGCCAGGCTAATTTTTTGTATTTTTATTAGAGATGAGGTTTTGCCATGTTGGCCAGGCTGATCTCGAACTCCTGGGCTCAAATAATCCACCTGCCTCAGCCTCCCAAGGTACTGGGATTACAGGTGTGAGCCACCACACCCAGCCAGTATTCTTAATATTGATGTGCATTCCATGTAAAGGCTGTGTCTGAGGTCTGTAACTTCTAGAGAATTATTTCAATTTTTCTATATTCAACCATAAATGAGCATATTGTTTCTCTTTTATAGGACAGGGTATTTATGCAGGTATGTTTTCTGGAAAAAAAGAACTACCACTTTCTAATAGTGAAAATTGACTCAATATTACTCTGTAATTATTCTATTTTGAATGCCTTTTAATGTTTTGTTCTGAAGCCAATATTTGAGACTGTACATTGTCATCCATACTTTGTAGTCATCCATCCATGTAGTCATATTCTGTATCTATCATACATGTTAAACAATATTATAAAGTGTTATTAAAATGAAAATATTATGATTTATAAGATACTTAGATGCCAGTTTTAAATCTACCACATACTATTTCAAATACAGATAAATTCTTATTTAATGTGCCATATTTGAAAATAACTGGGTTTAACGCTGTTGTAGTCATCTATGAATACGTAACAGACCATCTCAACTTAGTGTCATAACAGTAATTACGAAGGCATTCATTTTGCTCACAAATCTTCAATCTGGGCAAAGCGTAGTGGGGAAAATTTATCTCTGCTGGATGTCATATCAGTTGGTGTTGTTCAAAGGCTAGAAGCAATTTACCCTCTGAAGTTAGAATTGCCTAATGCTCATGCAGGCAACCTGTAGACCATAGGCCAAATCTGGCCCACCATCTGTCTTTGAAAATAAACTTTGATTGGGACACAGCATTTCTCACTGGATTATATATTTTTCCATGAACATTTGTTTACATTTATGGTGATTTTCGCAGAGAAGAATTAAGTAGCTATCACAGAGACTGTATGGTCCCACAGTGTAAGCATTTGCTCTCTAGCCCCCTTTAATTAAAAAAAAAAAAGCTATCTTCTCTATAAAGACTCACTCAACACATGTTTGGAGGTAAATTTTGGTTGTTGACTAGCACCTCAGCTTTGGCTGTCATAAAAAATTCGACACCATCCTCACCATGTAGCAGTTTGATTTTCTTATGACATGGTGGCTGGATTTCAAAAGTGAGCAACGCAAGAAACAGGAAACGGTGACAGCTAGTTTCTTAAGACATAGGCAATAATACAGTCCGACTGAAGAGAAGGGGCATTTGTACTTTCATCTCTTGAAAGAAGGAGTATCAATAAATTTACGTTATGTTTTAAAACCACCATACACTCGTGACCATATTTCAATATTTCAAAGTACTTATGTCATAGAAATTACTTAAATATTCTTCAACTATTTACTGAGCTCTTATAATGCAGAATACATCGATAAGTAAAATAGATATCATCCTTGCTTGAAGGAGCATATAGTTGAGCTTGAGTAAAATGTGGATAACCACGTAAATAAACAATATATACGTGATAACTTTAGAGAATAAAAAATATTACAACAAACAGCAAATAGAAGAGTTGGGAATTTAACTACTTTTGGTCAGGGAGGGCCTTGTTCCATTGATGACATTATCAATCCTGAAAAGATATGATTGCCAGGCTCAGCAAGCAGAAAGATAGTAAATGCAAACACCATTAAAACAAAAGTGAGCTTGGAATATTCAAATGGCAGAGAGAAGACAAGCATGACTAGAGCATAATTGGTAAAGAATCGAAAAGAATCAAAAAGTTGCTGATGAAAAATGAAGAACTATACTGAATCACAGAAGCTCTCAAGAATACTAAAGAAGGAGCAAAGATAATCTTAATACCCTCGCAAGCATACCATCAGTCATCAAATATTTTCCATCAGCTGTAAGGGGGAATGGGAGTTATTGGAACAAGCAGGTAAATTCAGGCAGCTGAGCTCACTTCTGAACCTGACTCTCTACTGGCCTCTGTTCTCCGGGAGCTCCCACCTGATACAGAGAAGTCATAATTTCTACCATGAGTTTTGAAAAGTGACAGCCTTGGGAAAAATTTTCCTTGGGAAAAATTAAAAATAAAAACATTTGAGATACTGGGAATATTTTCTAACTCCATTCTGCCCAGAAGTTGAGTTAAAGCAATAAACAATATCCAGAAAGTTTTTATTAACTTTCCACCCAGTTGGTGACAAGTAAAGAAACGCAGAACACTCCTCAAGAGCAGAGGCCATTTCCCATCACCTCAATTTTTTTTTTTTTGAGACAGGGTCTTGCTCTTTTCACCCAGGCTTGAGTGCAGTGGCGTGATCTCGGGTCAATGCAACCTCTGCCTTCTGAGTTCAAGCAATTTTCATGTCTCAGCCTCCCAGGTAGCTGGGACTACTGGTGTGCACCACCACGCTTGGCTAATTTTTGTATTTTCAGTAGAAGCCAGGTTTTGCCATGTTGGCCAGGTTGGTCTTGAACTCCTGGCCTCAAGTGATCCACATGTCTTGGCCTCTGAAAGTGCTGGATGACAGGCCTGAGCCACCATGTCTGGCTTCACCTTAATTTTTTTTCAAGCCTCCGTGGGAAGGCAAAATGAGAAAAAAACACAGAGAGCTACTTATCTCCCCCAGTGATTTCCAGTGTAACAAAAGGCAAGACCAACAAGGAATGAAAGAACCTTGGGGATAATAAAAGATAAGCAGGGGAGATAAGAAAAGGTGTTTTGCAGTCCTTATTGTGGTTCCTCTATCTACTATGTATTGACAATACTTGGAAAAATCCATGGGTCTGGTGTGTTTACCTCCTCTTTATTCAGGAAGAAAGTAGGAACGGATTTTGCAGAATGGCAGGTGGTGATAGGCACGTAAGTTCATGTCTAATAGTCTCTGAAATCCTCTGTTAAGAGTATCCTCTCACCTGAATTAGTAGTACGATTCAGAGTCCAAAGATAATCCTCATGGAATAAGGCACACTCAGCTATGACATATAATCCACATAAAATATTATATATCAAACAATTAGATATCTGAGTTAAAAAATAATTCATTAAATAATGAATTATTTAATCTTCATTCAAATACATTAATGCATGGCCAAGTGCTTGAAACATTCCCAGGCACACAGTAAATATGCAATAACTGTTAGTCAACAATATTATTGCTATTTTAGAATTGCTGATATTATCTGTAATTGGCTTCCATTATCAATCTGCTAAGGTTACTTCTTGACGATGAAGTAGGAATTTACAAAGTAAAATCTCATTCTCTGGCTTGTGGGATTTAGCCTCTCCCTTACACTAGGAAGTCATTACAAACCCTCACATTAAAAAAGAAATGCTTGAAGACAAGAATTTGCACAATAAAAGACAGTTTATACATGTTTGAATTCAGCTTTTCCTCATCTCACTAAAAGTGGACACAACAAGTGCTGAAATAATACATTTGGATGCTTTACCCTGAATGCACTATGTCAACATTTCAAGCATTTTCAAAAATATTCTTTTTCGGTTTCAAGATATGGCTCCAAATTTTGATGATGAACAAAGATGCCAGTTTGCTTGCTTGGATTTTAGTCTTCACATTTGCTGAAACACAGCTAAATGAGTTTAGGAAGACACAGTACAAATAGCCCTGCACAAAAGATTTCAAATCAAATGATGCTGATTCTGTTTCCATCTATCTATATGTGCCATTTTACAGTTCTGTCAACTTCATTCTTCCTTTCCTAAAAAGGAAAGGAGTCCAGCTGCCCTAATTCATAGTTCCTCAGGCCTCACTCCAGGAATTTCTCTGCTCTGGCCAAAACTCATAACGACTTTAGGGCACTATACAAGCAACCTGTAAGTGGGCTAAATATCAATCCTGGAGATAGCATCTTCAATAGCCCAGGTGCTAATAGGCCTTGCTTTGAGTGTAAGTGATACAGATATTGGCCCATATTATCTGATTTCAGAGGAATTAAAAATGGCCTTTTGGGAACTCCTCATATCTTTTGTACAGTTTCAAAACTTTATTGTTTTAAAATGACATGTCTTTTAAAATATAATATTTTGTTACATAAATAATCCTTAAATAATTTTTTTCTACATGTTTTACAAACCCCAATTTCTTTTTATAAAAACAAACAGAAATTTAGAGTTCACTACTAAAGAATTATGATGGGATGGCTGGGCACGGTGGCTCACACCTGTAATCCCAGAACTCTGAGAGGCTGAGGGGATACAGCATGCTTAGTCTGACTTTTGTATGTAATTTAAGAGTCAAACTGACCACTGTTACACGTGCTTTCTCTTCTCTTCTGGCTTGAAGCTTATAGTGATAGAATCACTGGGGCCTGATGAATGAGATAGAATGTGGAACAAGGCTATGTAGGGCATTATAAACTGTAGGACAGAAGTGAACAGCCCTTCTGGCACGCGCGAATGGTATAATGCCTGAGCAATCTGGGCCTTCTACATTGATTTGGTTCCATAATTGTGAAAGAGTCTAGAAGAAAAATGTATACATTCTAAATATGCAAAGAAGAAAAAATGGGAAGGTTGTTATTTTATGTGCAAAAGAGAAATAAAAGTAGAAGAGAAATAATTGCCCTTAATCAATGAAATAAACTCAGCATTGATGACAGAGGTGAATATAGCTAATATGCAATTTTTGTTTATTTTAATTTGTTTGGATCTAGGTATCTAGCCATAGGTAGTAAATCACACAATAGGAATAATAGCATCTAGAAGCAGGGAGGCACTAATAATGTTTTAAGATTCTTTACCTGCAAAAAAAAAAAGAGATGACATCTTTAAGAAATTTCATGGTTTTTTTTTTTCTATCTACAGATATTTGCAGTATTTGGATCTGATCTAATACAAAGTATAATGTCAACACTGATTGACACGTACTGTAGAACAATCTCCTCCTAAATAATGCACAATTGACAGATCCTGTAGAACAACCTTCTTGTAGCAGCTAGACCCATAGCAACTTGGAAAATTGGAATTTTCAATCCCTGGGTCAACTGAGGCAAGAGCTAAGTAGGAGGTATTAGTGTGAGCGCCTCTGCTTCAGGTAGTGATAAACTAGCTTTACACAAACACCTTTACCACTGACAAAGGCAGACCTGTGTGCACGGGACCTTTCTTAAAAAGAGGCCCTGCCACATGGAACCGCTATCCAGTAAATTTCCATGATGGGATCCCATGTATTTCTAGCATATATGTCTTGTCTCTTGCTAAACTTCCGCTAATTTTGTTTATTGACTTGACTCCAGTATATGTTTCAGCTACTTCCAAAGTGAGATACCAGACCACCACGACAAAGGAGTGGACCAAAACGAAAAATCAATTTTACACACATTGCCTTGGTTCCAACATTTGTGTTCCTCCAAAATTCAGATGTTGGAACTGAAACCCAAAGTTGAAGTTAAGATGGTATTAAGAGGTGAGGTCTTTGAGAGACAATTGGGATTAATTGGGAATGGGATTAAAATCCTTATAAAAATGGCTTCAGAGAGCTGCCTCGTCTTTTCATCCCTTCCTATTCTTCTGCCATGTGAGGACACAGCTTCAGTCTCTTTCTGCTTCCTTCTGACTTATAAGGATGCAAAAGAGAGCGCCATTTTGGAAGCAGAAAGCAACCCTCACCAAAAACTGATTCTGCTGACATCTTAATCTTGAACTTCAGAAACACAAGAAATAAATTTCTATTCTTTATAAATTAACCAGTTTCAGGTGTTTTGGTATAGCAGAAAGAACAGGCTAAGACACACACTTCATCTGACCACCCACCTCCCACCAACAAAAGAGGTTTGTGAGGCCGAGAGATGAGTTGGAGATCCACGGCAGAGACTACTTTTGGAATATGTTGTTGGAGGAGAGTCATTTTCCTTGTCCACTGTGAGGGAGAGTGGTATTTACATCCTATTTTTTGCCCAATGAAAAGAAAGTCAAGGACGTCATTCTGAGTACATGATCCGTTTTTTAAGTGATATGATATTAGAACTGGCTACTCCAACTTCAGAAATGAAGAGTGAAAGCTTGGCTGACACAACCTGTAGCATCAGAGTAGAAGGTTAAAATTTGAGAATTAATTGCATTCCTACCAATAGGACAAATTTATGCATTTTCCAAGGAACAGATGCAGAGAGAAGGATAGAATACATGAATCCACACTGAGCTTTGCAAAAGGGGACTTTTCCTAAGATGGTAATGGCACTTCTGAGAAAGCCTGAGTGATGGTGGGCTGTCAAGAAACCAGGAGCGAGAGAGAGAAGGCATAATTTTTTCTTTTTTTTTTTTGAGATGGAGTTTCACTCGTCACCCAGGTGGAATGGTGCGATCTTGGCTCACTGCAACCTCTGCCTACTAGGTTCAAGTGATTCTCCTGCCTCAGCCTCCCAACTAGCTGGGATTACAGGTGCTTGCCACCACACCTGGCTAATTTTCATATTTTTAGTAGAGATGGGGTTTCACCACATTGGCCAGGCTGGTCTCAAATTCTGACCTCAGGAGATCCACCTGCCTCGGCCTCCCAAAGTGTTGGAATTACAGGCATGAGCCACCACGCCTGGCCCAATTTCTCCTTTAAAAATGGCCAGTGAGAAAACCCCAATGATTGATGTCTCTGAAAACTCCACGGAAGTGTTCATGAGTGAAAGAGTTAGCATTAAAACATCCACTGTGCTCACAAAGGAAAACCTATGGCATCTGTGCTAAACTTTTTAGATCTTAACCTTTACTTACTTCCTGTGGTTCCTCCTTTTAGGGTCCAAAAATCCAGGTTTGGAAAACAAAAATAGGTAGGAAATAGTAGGAAAGCAAGCGTATTCCTTTACCACTAGAGAATTCCTGCTGCTGGTAGTTGGCCCAAGTTGGTGGAGGGGTAGAATTTTCATCGAAGTTAGGTATGGATTACCTTGTACTGAAAATAATAATTATTGATCCAAGGCTAAAATGACTTGAAGACAAGTTAATATTTAAAAGTTACCTCTGGGCCTGTCCTAGATATAATCCAAGGGATTAAAAAAAAAAACCCAAATAGGATATTAAGTATTTGTTATAAGAAAAGAGTAACTTCGCTTTCTTTTCCATGCTAAGAGTTCAATTTTTTAACATAAAAATCATAACTAATTCTGTCTTAGGCTTTGATGCTGATTGTTCATTGCCACTCTTTTCCTCATTGCTACTGGCTAATATGGACACATTTAAGGGTGGACTACACATGAGAACTCTCTAAGGGAAAAGGGTCTACATGGCTCATTTCCCAGGGAAAAGAGAAGGCATAGGTGATGGCCCTGTACATCAACTTGTTGGGACTGACTAATATTATATGAAAAAGAGATGCCCCTCTTCCACATAAGCTAAGAGAGACAGAGGGAAAAGGGATGAAAATATTCACTCTAGGGATATCACAGAGAGAATCCACATTCTATAAGTAGAGTTTAAATATCTCATCACATCGTGCTATTTGAATCAATGAGGACATGACCATACCACTAGTATCTTTTACAGACTGTTGCCTGGCTTGAAAGGAAGGAAAAATGGACAGTTTAATGTCAGATGATATTTGCAATAGATCATAATAGAGTATATGCAATAAACAAGTAGTTTGACATAAAACCCAATTCCTATGCATCCCTGGGCAGTGCTTCTTGAAGAACAGAAATAGCCCAGGAAATTATTTCTCTTCTCCCAACTGGTAAAATTAAGAATGTTTTAGCCCTGGGAAAATATTTCTGATAACTCAACTGAGGTATGAGTCCATTATGTCTGCTTCAAACCAGGAAGGGCAATCTTCAGAAGTAGTAGAATTCAACCTGCCAACCATGGACTAGCCTGCTGAGGCTGAAGTCCCATATCCAGTCTTCCTTTTCTGTTCAACTTCTTGTTGGTCTGTATTTCTGCCTAGCCCACCAGTGTCATCCAGGCTGTATTTCTCCAGCTTCTCATGACCAACCTGCTACTGGCTAATTACAAAAGCCACTCACATGGCAGCATGATTCTGACACACATAGGCTCTGCCCGCAAGAGCCTAAGTGTTCTGTTCTAGTCATGCCTGTGAGTAGAATTGCATGCCTATGGCCAGGGGTTCCCCAAATTTGTACCTGTCTGCTCTAAAGACAGAATTGAAAAAGTTCAATCCTATGTGATTCCTAGAGGGGCAAAACCTAATCACGTTTTTCCTGAACCAATTATCTTTTAACCAAGGTAGGAATCAGATTCATTGCCAGTGGGCCTAACATTTGCTGCCATGAAGTTTTTCATAGTTGTTGCTCCACATACATCTTAAAAGCAAACCTCGATTTTTCTTTGCAGACTCTGATTAATTGATTATTTGACCTCATCTACTACTGACAATGCGTTTTATATACAATGACTAATGTAGAACTAATCACTTCCTCTTATAGGTGCTAGTTGAGTGAGCTGATAAGTTATCCTTTTTAGACCTCTGCATTTCCATTGGCTGAGATGTGGTATGTTATGCACTTTACCTAATCATGAACACAGCCGTAGAGGTAGTTCGTGGTTGTGTTGATGCTTTCAAATAGCTTTGGTTCTTTTCAAGAGGTATTCTGAGGGATCAAAAGTTCTTTTAATCAGATGAAGATTCATTTTTCTCTCATTGGCACAAAACACAATTGACATATCTTTAAATTACAAGTGAATGGTTTTCTTTTATTTCCTCCTTGTACTTGTAAATATAGATACAACCAGATTATCACCATGACAAAATTGAAGCTACATTAATCTCCTCACCTGGCAAAGCATTTCCCTTTACTGAGGAAATCTAACTTTTATCACTCACTTCACTGTTACCTCCTTCTAACATAAATAGCTTGTATATGAGTAAATTCTTGCCCTCAATAATTTCTTAAGTAAATGTAAACATACATTCTGAATAAAATGCAGTTAGACACAAACATATTTATAAAATTACATTTTGATCTTATCAGAATTATTCCATCTGTGAATCTCAAGATACTGTAGGCAATAAATTCTAAATAAATTAAACTGCTGCCAGATGTGTATTTGGATTTTTTTTTAATTGGTATTTCTCAAAGAACAAGGGATTATGTAATTTTCCAATAATTTAGGTGATACTTGGTGAATATTTCTGTGGCTCATAGGAAAATTGAAAACATTACGTATGTTAGATCACAGCAATGATGGTCAATGGCAAAACAAAATTGATGAGATAGTATCTTTTCCATCAGTGAGCCATGAGGCAGGGCATTGGCAGCCCCAGCTGCAGCACTGGCTGTCCTATGAATATGATGTGTGATCACATAGAGGGTGTGACTACAAAAGCCATGAGGAGGCAGCCCTAACCTAAAATGGATCTTTTACCCATGGGTCACAGTCTAAAAATATCTTTCCTTCAGATTAATTCATTTAAGTAAAGCCCCATGGTTTTTCTTTTTAATATCCTCTTTTAAAATTGTGAATTTCTCTGAAAGGGAAAATCTTCTATCACTTCCACTTCAGGAAAAATTAGTTTATTTAATACTCCTCATCATAAAATGAGAAACAGTGAGGTCACCAGCTGTCACAGGAGCATAAGCAGATTAGACAATGAAAGGCGGTACGAAGCTGAAGATAAACTTCACTAGCTTCACAATTCTTTTTCAAGATGGTCCTCTTGAAAAGGAGACATTCAGGAATGTCTCTAAGGAAAGATCACAAACTGTAACCTGTCAAAGCCTATTTTTCTTTCTTACATTCATGTTCTGTCTTAATTTCCAGGCAAGTTTATCCATGATTCTTAAATCCCAATTGAGTTTTAAGTGAAACCCAGGATTCAGATTAGAACAAATGGATTTGAATACCAGCTTCGCCACTTGAAGACTACATAATTTTGAACAAGCTACTCAGCCTTCCTGAACTCCAGTTTCCTCAGAGATAATACATCTGACCCTCTGGATTGTTGTGAGGATTTGATAGAATGATGCCCATCAAGGACTTAGTAGAGAACCTGGCTCATGCAACTGTAATAATTACTGGATTTATCAGGGTCATGGACAGAGTGGAGAGCAGCTCAGTGGTAGAGGTCAGGACAGTCACCTATGAAACAAGGGAAGAGAAAGAGGTAGAAAAGACCTTTGAAAGACAAGCATAACATAAATCAGGCTTGTATTTATCTTGCGTTAGGTTCAGTTTCAGTACTGAAAACAATCTCCCTGTCTTCCCATAATCAAAAACATCCCTGGAAGTTCCTAACAATAGAGAACATTAAAGAGGCTGCCCCTGACATGGCATGCAAGCTAATGAACCAACTAGAAGTGATTGTGTTACTGAGATATCTGTAGATACTGAGAGAAGGCATTTTTCTCTTCACCATGCAAACAATTGTTCCAGAACAACAGATGTTGATCCCCTGTCCGTCACATCACCACCACAAATACCATTCTAAATATCATTTTAAATTACTTTTTAATATAATTTTTAAAAAATAAGGACTGAAATAATTAGAAGACAAACAAGAATACCACACCAAAATAAAGGCCTTATTAATTAAATTAATAAGAAAATTAATTTACTCAAATTATAGGAATACAGACAAGGAATTCATGAATAATTTATATTTGCATGGATTTGAAATCTATAGACCAATTTGATCTTAAATAAACAAAATTATTTTTATCAGACTAAAAATGCTAGTTAAGCTGCAGCATGTCACTTTGAGTCATGCTATTCTTTTGTATCTGTTTTGTTTATGTGAATACAAACAAAAAGCATTTAATAATTTTCACTAAGATACGCATTTAATAAGAAAGATCATCTGGAAATCAATTTCCTAAGAATAATTTTGAAATAGAAATTACATAAGCAGGAAACTATGACAATGGCATGAAAATGATGGTATCTGGTTTTGGAGACAATGATACGTAATACCAGGAGAACAGCTCTCTGTCAGAAGGTAAAGGGCAGTTAGAGGCTTCGGAAGTATCTGTTTCCCAGGAATATTGACATCATGATCATGTAGAAATTGACATTAATTGTGGCTTTGATTACCTTTTCTCTTGGATTTGCAATATAAATGCAACTCATTGTGCTTCCCATTAATGTATTTCACAGACATTTTTTTTACAAATTGAAGGTTTGTGGCAACCTTGCAACTAGCCCTGCGTGTGCTCATTTCCTAACTAATTTTGGTAATTTTTGCAATATTGTAAAGTCTGCATTATTATTGTACCTGTTGTGGTGATATGTGATCAGTGATCTTTGCTTGACGTTACCATTGTAATTGTTTTGGGGTGCCACAGCAACATTTATATAAGATGGAAAACTTAATCGATAAACGTTGTATGTATTCTGACTGCTTCACTAAGTAACTCTTCCACTATCTGTCCCTCTCCTTGAGCCTCCTTATTTCCTGACACACAACTATGCTGAAATGAGGCCAACTAATAAGAATACAATGGCCTCTAAGTGTTCAAGTGAAAGGAAGAGTCATTTATCACACACTTGAAATAAACTAGAAATGATTAAGCTTAGTGAGCAAGGCATGTCAAAAGCCAAGACAGGTAGAAAGCTAGGTCCCATGGATCAAACATTTAGCCAAGTTGTGAATGAAAAGAAAAAGTTCTGGAAGGAAATTAAAAGTGCTACATCTGTGAACACACAGATAAGAAAGCAAAACAGCCTTATTGCTGATATGGAGAAAAATTTAGTGGTCTGGATAGATCAAACCAGCCACAGCATCTTTTAAGCCAAAACCTAATCCAAAGAAAAGACCTAACTGTCCTCAATTTTGTGAAGGCTGAGACAGGTGAAAAAGCTGCAAAGGAAAAGTCTGAAGCCAGTGAGGTTGGTTCATGAGTTTTAAAGAAAGAAGCCATCTCCATAACATAATAATGTAAAATGAAGCTGCAGGTGCTGATGTAGAAACTGCAGCAAGTTATCAAGATTCAGCTAAGATAATTGATGATGCTGGCTACACTAAACAACAGATTTCCATGTAGGTGAAACAGCCTTCTATTGGATGAAGATACTATGCAGGATTTCCATAACTAGAGAGAAGTCAATGCTTGGCTTCAAAGCTTCAAAGACTGGCTGACACTCTTATTAGGACCGAGGCAGCTGTTGGCTCTAAGTTGAAGCTCGCACTTATTTACCATTCAAAAAATCCTAAGGCCTTTAAGAATTATGCTAAGTCTATTCTACCTGTGCTTTTTAAGTTAAACAACAAAGTCTAGATGACAGTACATCTGTTTACAGCATAGTTTACTGAATATTTTAAGATAAGGGTTTGAGACCTACTGCTTGGGAAAAAAAGATCCTTTTAAAATATTACATTGACAATGCACCTTATCACCCAAGAGCCCTGTAGAGATGTACAAGAAGGCTAATGCCTATACAGATGTACAAGAAGACTAATACCACATTCATTGACAATACACCTAGTCACCTAAGAGCCCTACAGAGATATACAAGAAGACTATTGTTTTCATGCCTGCTAACACAACATCCAGTCTACAGGCTATGGCTAAATGGGTAATTTTGACTTTCAAGTCTTGTTATTTAAGAAATATAGTTTGTAAGGCTATAGCTGCCATAGACAGTGATTTCTCTAATGAAATCTGTAAACTGAAAACCTACTGGAAAGGATTTATCATTCTAGATGCCATTAAGATTGATATGATCCGAATGTTTGTCCCTTGCAAATCTCATGTTGAAATATGATTCCCAATGTTAAAGGAGGGGCCTTGTAGGAGGTGATCAGCTCATGGGGGCAGATCTCTCATGAGTGGTTTTGTACCATCCCCTTGGTAATAAGTGAGTTCTCATTCAGTTAGATCCTATGAAATCTGGTTGTTTAAAAGTGTCTAGGACCTCTGCCTTCTTTCTCTCTTGCTCTAGCTCTCACCAGGTAATGTGCCTGCTTCCATTTCATCTTCTGCCATGATTGCAAGCTTCCTGTGGCCCTCACCAGAAGCTGAGCAGATGTTGGTGTCATGCTTGTATAGCCTGCAGAAGTATGAGCCTATTAAATATATTTTTAAATAAATTACCTGGTCTCAGGTATTCTTTTATTGGAATGCAAAAACAGACTAACACAAAAAATTGTTAATAATTCATGAGAGAAGCTCAAAATATCAAAGATAACAGGAGTTTGGATAAATTTGGTTCCAACACTAATGGGTGACTTTGAGGGGCTCAAGACTTCAAAGAATTACATCACCGCAGACATGGTAAAAATAGCAAGAGATGAATTCCTCTTCACAATTTTCCTTGTTTTCATTCCCAGTGATGAGCTGTATAATATTCATTTTTCAAAAATCTCTATTGATCCAATATATGAATGAGAATTAAAATTCCACAGTGTTTAGCCATCACTGAATTTGTAGAGTTTGCCACAGGAATGAGCCTTTCTTAACTAGTATAGAAAGCTTATTTATAAGTTCTGACTGAAGAAGATGAGGATTGAAAAGTCTTGAGATTTAATGTTCTTCAGGGAGCAGTTTCAGGAAAGTGTGGAGAAAAAGGCTATGTTTCTACAAGTGAAAGAATGATCGGAAAGTGTAGAAGTGAAGGTATTAAATGCAGTTTTGGGGAAGAAGGGAAATGGAGAGGAGGAATTTTGTGCTGAATAGAAAGTAAGACATGAGACAATAACCTAATCAGAATACAGGGTCAAAAAGGCCTTTTGTAAGGTTGTGGAATAGTAACAATATCTAAATGATGGACAGGAGGAAAGAGGCGCTAAACATGGAGAGATTGAAAATGCAAGAAGGAAGATTTATACAGCAAGAGCACAGAGTGAAAAAATAAAAGAATGTGAGAATCGGTAATGCTTTTAGCCTTTTACGAAAAGTAAGGCCTTTCTTATTCCTTAATAGGTAGGGAGGTGATAATTTAATGAGAAAGAGTGGGTACACTAGAAAAGGCTTGAGATTCACTGTGTAAATGGGTATCATGTATGCCCTAAAATTCCTCTTTACAGACCCCACCTATGACCCCCTAAAGCCCACATAGAAGCTCCTATTGCCATTTCAGTTTAATCTAGTATGTAAAAAATGCCAAGTGTCTTTTATTGTCTAGGGTTATGGTGAAGGAAGAGTTCTCTCTACAAATAATAACTACAAAGAGAAGTATTTGTGGAGTCTATCAAAATCTGTTTATATAGCACAATTTGACAAGTTTCATCTTGAGAACTCTTAGTTATTCCACAAATTTTTCTTTTTTTTTTTTTTTTTTGAGACAGAGACTCACTCTGTCGCCAGGCTCCAGGCTGGGGTGCAGTGGCACAATTTCGGCTCACTGCAACCTCTGCCTCCCGGGTTCAAGCAATTCTCCTGCCTCAGCCTCCCGAGTAGCTGGGACTACAGGCGCACGCCACCAAGCCCAGCTAATTTTTTTTTTTTTTTGTATTTTTGGTAGAGACGGGGTTTCACCATGTTGGCCAGGATGGTCTCAATCTCTTGACCTCAAGATCGGCCCGCCTTGGCCTCCCAAAGTGCTGGGATTACAGGCTTGAGCCACTGCGCCCGGCCCACAAATATTTTTTGAATGTCTACTACATACTAAGACTAGGAGCACTGTCAGGAAAGAAACAACACATAAGTAAACAAACAAACAATTTCAAATTATAACTGCTATGAATGATATTATAATTTAAAGAGAAACTAAGAGGGGCTATATGGGAGAGAATAATCTTTTGGTTTACCCACCATCCTATACCAAATGTATTATACTTATTAATTGGAAGTTATGAAAAATAAGTGAAGCTATAATCAATTCAGTGAATTGTTCAAAGTTATACCATTTTGGCCATTCATCCTAATTTTTGGCATCATTTTTAGAGCCAATTTAATTTCAGTTAGAGCATGTCTGAACTTGTGTAATTTCAGAAAATGTGTAAATGCTTTAAAAATATAGTTTCATTGTATAACCCTTAATGAAGTATCTTAACAGTACCAAATTAAGATACTCTTTCCTTCATACAAGTCTATAGCTTTATTTTAAGACTTTTGTTTTGATAAGATGTATTAAAATTATATGCATATACTCATATGTGCACATATAATTTAAACATGAACATATATATATTAAAATGTGATAGTGAATTTAAACAACATTATGTAACAACAACATTTCTTGGACTGCTGTTCAGCATCCTTTGTTTATCTTTGTGAAAAACTTCTTTCAAGAGTATGTGATAATAATTCATTTTCAAGTAACCTGCTATCAATGCATGTGAGTTTCTGAGAAAATTCTTTAGAAAGCCAGATTCACCATGTATTTTTATACATTTGCTGAAATAAATTATAAGAGATAAATCACAACAAAGACAGCAAAATGTGAAATAAATAATATTCTATGTGTGATTGATTTACTTTTTATCTCTAGAGGCATTATTTTTTCTTTATCTGCTGTGAAGCTTTAGTCAAATGGCCAGTAATATAAAATGTTTATGGTTTTCTGGATTGGAATTATTTTCTTGACCTATTTGATTCAGGTTAGATCCTTGTCACAGTTTTCCATTTTAATGAATAGAGAAAACTTGTGAGAATGCTTAGATTATGCTTTCTTTTTTACACTGGAACCTCAGAGAGTTTGAAAAAAAATTCCTTTTCCAAACACAACTATAATTTCACACAGATTGTATTCATTTCCATAAAAGATAGAATGTATTTCAAAGTAGCACTCTGATTTTCAAAGGAATAAAAGAATGACTTATTTTCAGAATACATCCAATTTTAATATCATAAACTTTAACTTCTTACCCAGACGTCCAAAATAATATGCAGAGAATTGAATATGTAAACAACTTCATCTGCTCTTTTCTTTTCCTACAAGAATCTCTTCCCTGTTTCAAAATTCTGTGCAGTCACGCACTGCATAATATCAATTCAGTCCACAACAGACTGTATATACGGTGGTGGTCTCATCAGATTATAATGTGACTGAAAAATTCTTATCACCTACTGACGCTGTAGCCATCATAACACCACAGTGTATATTTCTGAAAAGAGTGACACCTCCTCAAGAAGATCCTCAGGCAAGTCCATCAGCAGACATTTCAGAAGAAGGCATCGGTATCATAGAAGATGACAGCTCCATGCATATTCCTGCCTCTGAAGCCCTTCCAGTGGGACAAGTTGTGGAGGAGAAAGATGGCAATATTGATTACCTGACCCTGTGTAGGCCTTAGGCTTATGTGTTTGTGTCATTTTTTAACAAAAAATTAACAAACATTTTTAAAATAGAAGAAAGCTTACAAAAAATGGATATAAAGAAACTTTTTTTAAAAAATTTATACTTTAAGTTCTGGGATACATGTGCAGAATGTGCAGGGTTGTTACACAGGTATACACGTGCCATGGTGGTTTGCTGCACCCATCAACCCATCATCTACATTAGATATTTCCCCTAATGATATCCCTCCCCTTGCCTCCAACACCAGGGCAGGCTCTGATGTGTGATGTTCCCCTCCCTGTGTCCATGTGTTATCATTCTTCAACTCCCACTTATAAGAGAGAATATGCGGTGTTTGGTTTTCTGTTCCTGTGTTAGTGTGCTGAGAATGATGGTTTCCATTTTCATCCGTGTCCCTGCAAAAGACATAAACTCATCATTTTTTATGGCTACATAGTATTCCATGGTGTATATGTGTCACATTTTCTTTACCCAGCCTATTAATGATGAGCATTTGGGTTTATTCCAAGTATTTGCTGTTGTGAATAGTGCTGCAATAAACATACACATGCATGTGTCTTTCTAGTAGAATGATTTATAATCCTTTGGGTATATACCCAGTAATGGGATTGCTGGGTGAAATGGTATTTCTGGTTCTAGATCTCTGAGGAATTGCCACACTGTCTTCCACAATGGCTGAACTAATTTACACTTCTACCAACAGTGTAAAAGCATTCCTATTTCTCCACTTCCTCTCCAGCATCTGTTGTTTCCTGATTTTTTAATGATTGCCATTCTAACTGGCATGAGATGGTATCTCATTGTGGTTTTGATTTGCATTTCTCTAATGACCAGTGATGATAAGCTTTTTTTCATATGTTTGTGGACCACATAAATATCTTCTTTGGGAAGTGTCTGTTCATATCCTTCACACACTTGTTGATGGGGTTGTTTTTTTCTTGTAAATTTGTTTAAGCTCTTTGTAGATTCTGGATATTAGCCCTTCATCTGATGGATAGATTGCAAATTTTCTCCCATTCTGTAGGTTGCCTGTTTACTCTGGTGATATTTTCTCTTGCTGTACAGAAGCTCCTTAGTTTAATTAGATACAATTTGTCAATTTTGACTTTTGTTGCCATTGTTTTTGGTGTTTTAGTCATGAAGTGTTTGCCAATGCCTATGTCCTGAATGATATTGGCCAGATTTTCTTCTAGGGTTTTTATGGTTTTAGGTCTTATGTTTAAGTCTTTCATCCATCTTGAGTTAATTTTTGTATAAGTTGTAAGAGAGGAGTCCAGTTTCCATTTTTTGCATATGGCTAGCCAGTTTTCCCAACACCATTTATTAAATAGGGAATCCTTTCCACATTGCTTCTTTTTGTCAAAGATCTGATGGTTGTAGATGTGTGGTGTTATTTCTGAGGCCTCTGTTCTGTTCCACTGGTTTATATATCTGTTTTGGTACCAGTACCATGCTGTTTTGGTTACTGTAGCCTTATACTATAGTTTGAAGTCAGGAAGCATGATGCCTCCAGCTTTGCTCTTTTTGCTTAGAATTGTCTTGGCTATATGGGCTCTTTTTTGGTTCCATATGAAATTTAAAGTTGTTTGTTCTAATTCTGTGAAGAAAGTCAATGGTAACTTGATGGGGATAGCATTCAATCTATAAATTGGACAGTATGGCCATTTTCACAATATTAATTCTTCCTATCAATGAGCATGGAATGTTTTTCCATTTGTTTGTGTCCTCTCTTATTTCCTTGAGCAGTGGTTTGTAGTTCCTGAAGAAGTCCTTCACATCCCTTGTAAGCTGTATTTCCAGGTATTTTACTCTCTTTGTAGCAATTGTGAATTGGAGTTCACTCATGATTTGGCTCTCGGTCTATTATTGGTGTATAGAAATGCTTGTGATTTTTGCATATTGATTTTGTATGCTGAGACTTTGCTGAAGTTGCTTATCAGCTTAAGGGGATTTTGGGCTGAGACGATGGGGTTTTCTAAATATACAATCATGTCATCTGCAGAGACAATTTGACTTCCTCTTTTCCTATCTGAATACACTTTATTTTTTTCTCTTGCCTGATTTTCCTGGCCAGAACTTCCAATACTATATTGAACAGGAGTGGTGAGAGAGGACATCCTTGTCTTATGCCGGTTTTCAAAGGGAATGCTTCCAGTTTTTGCCCATTCAGTATGATATTAGCTGTGGGTTTGTCATAAATAGCTCTTATTATTTTGAGACATGTTTCATCAATACATAGTTTATTGAGAGTTTTTAGCATGAAGGGGTGTTGAATTTTTATCAAAAGCAGGGGTTGCAATCGTAGTTTCTGATAAAACAGACTTTAAATCAACGAAGATCAAAAAAGATGAAGAAGGGTATTACACAACGGCAAAGGGCTCAACGCAACAAGAAGAGCTAACTATCCTAAATATATATGCACTCAATCCAGGAGAACCCAGATTCATAAAGCAAGTTCTTAGAGACCTACAAAGACACTTGCACTCCCACACAGTAATAGTGGGAGATTTTAACACCTCACTGTCAATATCAGACCAATCAACAGGACAGAAAATTAACAAGGATATTCAGGACTTGAACTCAGCTCTGGACCAAGTGGACCTAACAGACATCTACAGAACTTTCCACCCCAAATCAACAGAATATACATTCTTCTCAGCACCACATCACACTTATTCTAAAATTGACCACATAATTGGAAGTAAAATACTCCTCAGCAAATGAAAAAGAATGGAAATCATAACAGTCTGTCCAACCACAGTGCAATAAAATTATAACTCAGGACTAAGAAACTCACTAAAAATCACACAACTACAGGGAAACTGATCAACCTGCTCCTGAATGACTACTGGGTAAATAATAAAATTAAGGTATAAATAAATAAGTTCTTTGAAACCAATGAGAACAAAGATACAATGTACCAGAATCTCTGGAACACAGCTAAAGTAGTGCTTAGAGGAAAATTTATAGCATAGAATGCTCACAGGAGAAAGTGGAAAAAATCTAAAATTGACACCCTAACATCATAATTAAAAGAACTAGAAAAGCAAGATCAAACAAATTCAAAAGCTAGCAGAAGACAAGAAATAACTAAGATCAGAGCAGAACTGAAGAAGATAGAGACACAAAAAACTCTTCAAAAAATCAATGAATCCAGAAGGTGGTCCTTTTGAAAAAATTAACAAAATAGACCACTACCCAGACTAATAAAGAAGAAAAGAGAGAAGAATCAAATAGACACAATAATAAATGATAAAGGGGAAATCACCACTAATCCCACAGAAATACAAACTGCTATCAGAGAATACTGTAATCACCTCTATGCAAATAAACTCAAAAATCTAGAAGAAATGGATAAATTCCTGGACACATACACCCTCCCAAGACTAAACCAGGAAGAAGTCAAATCCTTGAACAGGCCAATAACAAGTTTTGAAATAAAGGCAGTAATTAATAGCCTGCTAACAAAAAAAGCCCAGGACCAGATGGACTCACAGCTGAATTCTACCAGAGGGACAAAGACGAGCTGGTACCATTCCTCCTGAAACTATTCCAAACAATAGAAAAAGAAAGACTCCTCCCTAACTCATTTTATGAGGCCAGCATCATCCTGATACCAAAACCTGGCAGAGACACAACAATAAAAAGAAAGTTTCAGGCCAAAAGCCCTGATGAACATCAATGTGAAAATCCTCAATAAAATACTGGCAAACCTAATCCAACAGCACATCAAAAAGTTTATCCATCATGATCAAGTTGGCCTCATCCCTGGGATGCAAGGCTGGTTCAACATATGCAAATCAATAAAGGTAATCCATCACATAAACAGAACCAATGGCAAAAACCACATGATTGTCTCAATAGATGAAGAAACCATTTTGTACAGCTGTTCAATGTGTGTTTTAAGCTAAGTGTTATCATGAGAATCTTAAAGTTAAAAAAATGAAAAGTTTATAGGGTAAAAGGTTACAGTAAGCTAAAGTAGAATAAAGAATAAAAAATATTTCTGGTAAACTTAATGCAGCCTAACTGTACAGTGTTTATAAAGTCTACATGAGTGTACTGTTATGTCTTAGACCGTCGCATTCACTCAGCCCCCATTCACTGACTCACCCAGAGTAACTGCCAGTCCATTCATGGTAAATGCTCTATACAGGTGTGTCACATTTATCTTTTAAATCATATTTTAGCTGTGCCTCTTCTATGTTTGAATATGTTTAGATACACAAATATCATAGTGTTAAAATTGCCTATAGTTTTTAGTACAGTGACATGCTGTACAGGTTTGTAGCTTAGGAGTAACAGGCCGTATCATATAGCCTAGGTGTGTAGTAGGCTCTACCATCCAGGTCTGTGTAGTTACACTCTGTGATGCTCAAGCAATAACAAAATTCACCTAAAGATACATTTCTCGGACTGTATTCCTGTCATTATGTGACATATAACTGTATTCAAAACATTATGTCAGATTTGCTTTTACTATCGTTATTATTTTAATCTTAATATGAGTCCCTAAAATAATTCATTGCATTTTGCTATTTTGTTATAATTTTTCAATATCCTCCATACTAATTGTATATTTCACATAATGACAGATAAAAAATTAAATGAAACATTTTACCAAGTCTTAGTTCAAAAAAAAAAAAACAGCTTTGCTTCTCAACACATTTTTCCTTTTTTCACCCCCAAATATCACTGTTTTAAATATGTTCTTAATTAGGACAAAAGGAAACATTAATGGTGGAAGATGGAAGGTAGTCATAAATTCAATTAAATATTATATTTTACTCAGTACCTTAAATTAAATCACTTCATTTAAATTCTTATTAATCAGACTGAAAAATATATATATGTATAATATATAGAAAATACATAATACATATTATGCTGAGAGGAGAAACATATCAAAAACTAAGTAATTATGAACAGTTTGAAATCCCTCAATCAGATAAAACACCTGTAAGATTTTTCCTAAGGAGAAATTATGAGTCATTATATGTAAAGCCCTAAAAAAAAGGTGCACTGTCTTATCATATATAATCTCTATAATTTTAGGACCAAAGCCAAATTTGAACTGGGGGATTATCACACACACTAATTTTTTTTTGTTGTTTTCTCCATTCACTGACCTATGATTCTCACTGATGGAGTTCAAAAACATTTCATTAACTGCTCAGTATTTATGATATATAAATAAAATGCATATTTTGAAATAAAATATCGGAAGACTTTTTAACTCTTCCAATATCTACATTAAAAGATAAATGCCAGGTTACACACTTGTCTCATCTACACCGAAAATTACTATCTGGTGTGTTCTTCTTTCCTTACACTCATATATTATTTAGATCTCTCAACTTTTTGACATACATTTCTGTTGGGATCTGAATCAGCTGAAGCAGCAATTTTTGCATCAGGTCACCTGTATGGAAAAGGGAAATTCTTTATGACAACTGTAGTAGCTTAGATCGCTGTGGATAAATGCTTACTTCACCCACCCACCCCTATCTCTCCATATCCTCAGGCTTCTTGACTTCAGCCTGGGTCATATGCTTGTTTTTGCCAACAGGATATTAAGATTGGAATGAGCTTGGATGATTGAGCTTACTCTCTTACACTTCTGTCATTGCTATGGAAAGAATATATTCCTCATAGCTGGTTGGTCCCAGAATATTGAGAGACATGTGGAACAGACCTGAACTTATTCCATAGTCCCAAGCCTAACCCAGCCCAGCTCAGCTTAGTTCTACAAAACCACGCCAATTTGCAGATAAATGACTGAGAAATAAATGCTTTATTTTTACACCACTGAGATTTTCATGGTTATTTATTATTAAGGGATAGCAATTTAAAACCACAACATTTGAGAAAAGGTGACTGAATCATACATTTCAAAGAAGAGGAAAATAGGCAAACCTTATTATCTCTGATCTTCTAATATCAGAAATTTTCTTTCAAGTTACTCTTATGAATTTTTTTTTTTTGAGACAGCGTCTTGCTTTGTCAGCCAGGCTGGAGTTCAGTGGCACAATCTTGGCTCACTGCAACCTCCGCCTCCTGGGTTCAAGCGATTCTCCTGCCTCAGCCTCCTGAGTAGCTGGGACTACAGGCACGTGCCACCATGCCTGGTTAATTTTTGTATATTTAGTAGAGATGGAGTTTCACCATGCTGGTCAGGCTGGTTTCGAACTCCTGACCTTGTGATCCATCTGCCTCATGAGATGCCATGACTCCCATTTTATAGAGGATGAAACTGCTTTGGAAAAGTTAAATGAATTGCTCTTGTCCACACAGGTAACCCAATGCAGAATGGCTGCCTCAACTAATTCAGATCCCAATGGAAAGGTATGTCAATAAGTTGAAAAAAATGTCTAAGTAGTATAGGAAAACGAGGAAAGAAAAACACAGTGGATAATATGACAATCATCTGTAATCTGGTGTTTATTTTTTAATCAAGGATGGAAAGTGAGAATATTTATTTAAGTCACTTCAATGTTCATCTTGCAATCATTACTCATAATATTCTCTAATGATACTTTGGTTTTAGAGAATGAGAGTCACACAGTGTACAACAGTAAGAATGATACTATAAAGCAAAAAGTACATAAGGCAGTTCTTGTATCCACTGTTCTCACAATCTCTTTCTTTCTGTGTATTTACATCTGTCTGAAGTTTTGCTGCTTGTTCCAAACTTGCCAGTCCATTTTGATTCCGTAGTCTAAATTAAGAAGGAATATATTCTATTTGGTTTAGCAAATTGCTACTGTTTTACAGATAGTAACTATTGTACTAAGGTGTTTTACCAATAGAATTTCACTGGGTCAAATCAAGCCCAATTAATGGCAAATCTAGTCTGCCTGTCTGAACAGAATGCTATGGCCATTGCAACCAGAAAGGCCTACTAGACGTCACAGATATTGATCACTGTATTTAGTGTGGCCAGTTACAGCTGTACTAAAGAACAGATCACCCTGATGAGGAATAGCAGATTTTTATTTCCACACACCTAAGTGAGTTCAGGTCTAAGTAGAGTCCTCTAGTCTTTGGTATATTCCTTTTTTTCCTAAATACTGAATATCCTAGAGAACACTGGAAAACTGATGTCTTATTCCAATTAGTTATAAAGAGCACATGCCATGTATAAATCTTAGATCTTGTAAATTGTGATTTGAAAGCCAAACAATTGTTGCTCCCTTAAGATTTCAACAACTTCCAAAGATGAACATTTTCTCCAGAATCAGGCTATTTTCCACTACTCTACCAAAAAGAGCACATTGATGGGCAGAATCACCAATTTATGAGAGAAAAGACTTTGTATAACAGTGTTGTCTATGATTCTGCCTTTTCCTTTAGGCCTTCTTCTGATGCTGGAAGATTAATCTGCCTTCAGAGCAACTGACAAGCATTCATTTACCGAATAATGATTTTCTAAATTCATAATTTATCTTGTTATATGATGTCACTAATTAAGTAAAGCTGTAATTTACAAGGTTGAAAATTCTTTTCAGCTATTCACTGTCAATGGTTTGATGTAGTTGAATGGGAAATGAGTATTTCCCTACACAGTACATCCTAGAGTTTAGAGACTCGACTAAAAGGAAAGCCAGGGTTCCTTATGTCCTTTTCATCATAATATAAACTGCATTATAAAGGACTTATCTATAAATACGAGGCCACAAGGAATATTAAGGAAAATATAAATGTGACCCCTCTGGGTACTTGGAGAGAGTACATAAACGTTTTGAAATATGCTCTAGGAAGGCAAGATATGTAAGAACAAAAATAATAAAACAAACAATGTTGTGAAGAGCCAATTCAGAAAAGAAATTGGAGTAGTATTTTATCTAAAAGACTTTTAATATGTCCACAGCACATGGTTCATCATATTCATAGTGTGTCTTTTAAAACCAGAGAGAAAATGCAGTGTGCTAAGAAATCTAATAAACAATGTTATAAAAGTAAATCTCAACCCAGACTAAATATGGCCTTTGCATAGTGAAAACGTTCTCAGTTTTAGAAAGTTTTTTTTTTTTAGTGTAATAGTTTTCTGAGAATAAAATCAGAAGATGCCACCTCCAAAGAGTATACATTGAGCTTATGTTCCAGTCATCATAGGAAGAAAAAAATCATACCAGCACTGATGCTGGCTTTCTGATAAAACAATAAGGCAATACTAAAAGATGTTTGATAGTATCTTAAAGATCAAGTGAAAGAGTATTATTGATAAATTAACACTTACTTTATTTACATATACCAATTCCTATTTAAGGGGGAAAAGTCACTATATGTTTTCTCCAAACTGGTGGAAAATATGTTATTTTTTTTAGCTACTATGTTAAGATTTGTGTCTGTGGACATTTCCTGAAATAAACTCCAAATCTATGACATTTATCTAAGTATATAGGCCAGGAAAAATGGGAATATTATCAAATTATTTTGATTTGTTAGGACTAGATTCCTTATATTTTTGGTAGCATTATTCTGTGAAATGGCTGGCAATTTTTTAATTAGTCCTGTTTTATGGGACCTTAATACGCTGCCAAGTGTACTTGAGCTTCATGTTACTATTTCTTACTCTTTTATAACCATGGCCATTTTCTTTCTTTCTTTCTTTTTTTTTAAACACACCAATGCTGATTTATTTTCAAAAAGGGCTATGTTATCCTATAGCTTGCCTGTTTTTTTGTATAATTGTACAACCTTTGAAAGTTACATAAGTTGTAATGATCTAATGCTATTAATAGCCATCCAGAAAACACTTTCCCTCCCTCCCAACAACCATCCAGGGATGAATAAAAGTTCTGAAGATAGGCCAGTTCAATATGGCCTCTACCCTGTTAGTAACAAAGAGTGAAAACAGAAGAGAACAGAAATCAACTAAGAGGTGTTGTCAGTGTCTCTCAGGAGTGGGGTCCTGGCTGTTGCCTGGGATCATGAAAGGCAGAGCCTGCAGCATGCAGTACTGCAGCCAGCAGACCTTGCAGCCACAACTTCCTCACCCCGGCACACCCACATTCCAACTTAGGTGTCATGGAAATCCTTCAGCAGGCCTCTCCTCCGCTGCTCCGCTGTATGCATCTGGTTCTCCATGTCCTCTCTGTCATAGCTGTCCGCACACTCCACTTTCCATGAGAGGTTTTTTATCTCAGCCTCCAGCTAAGCCTGCTGGTATTCAAACAGCTTCTTCCTGGGTCCAGAGTCCATGTAATAGGCATATGGGTAGGTGTATTGCAGGGTGTATCGACACTTGGCCAAGAGCTTGGCAGCATTTTGTAGGTACTGACGGTTGATCCATGTCTCCAGATTGTTCATGACCCTCTCCTGAATCTTCTCATGAATCGCTGGTATGTCTCTGCCTCTAGCTGCAAGCTTTTGTTGTGGCTTTCCCACCTCTCAAAGTATAAGTACTTCTTGAAGTCTTCCCTTGTCTGGGCTTGTTAGCTCTCTAATTCACAATGTCAGGATTCTCCTTGTAATGACTGCACTCATAATATTCACTGCCATGAGTCTTCCAACCTCCTAGACACATCCAAATGTATTTACATTTGGAGCATTGCATGTGATTGCAGCCTTCACTCTTCTCAATGCAGACGTTGCACTTGGGGCCATCTTTAGTGTGAGCACTAATATAGTTGGCTGTTCCAGAGTCATCTGCACATTTTGTGAGCCATTTCTGGATTGTGGCGCAGTCTGTGGGTGTTTGATACATCTGATGACACTTGAAACAGAAGACATCCTTGCACCAATTGCACTGTACTCAGAGAGCTCTAAGCTCCTGTACCCTAATAACCACAGCGCAGTCTGCACCAGGGCACAGCTGGAGCTGGTAATGACTCTCCACATGGTCCCTGAAGAGGTAGCACCTGTATTTCTCTCTCAATTATTCATTGGGAAGCAACGGAAACACAAAGTCCTCTGGTGTATGGAGTGGACAGTCCTGAGCCATACAAGAGACTCCGTCGTCCACGCCATCCTTGACGAGAACTAAGCAGTGCTACTCCCAGCAGCTGCGGCAAAACTGATGCTAAAAGGCCAGAGAGAATAGTGTGAGCATACACACTGCACAATGGTGAAGAGGATGGGATGTGGGAACATGTTTTGAGGGATTAGGCTGAACTCGAGCCTCAACAAGCAGTTGAACAGAATTGGACTTGTATCTGTCCAATATCTCTGAAACTTGCCAGTGGAAATTAACTAATATAAGTTTAGCGACTGAATGAAATACCTTTAGGACAGAGGCTAAGCTGGTCATGTGCTCATTTGAGGGCACCTTCACATTCCTTGTAGGTCAAGCAAGTGAACTGGTACTCCTCTGGACCAACGGCATCAGCCCCCTGCTGTCCCACATTGCTGGCTACCGCCATGCAATAGTCCTTTATGTCCCCGGGGTCTTCATCCTCTTCTTTACAATTTGGATCATAGTTTTCTTTATTGCTGTCAGACCACTGGCTATTCATGTCCATGAACATCTTAGCATCCAGCTAAGTTGTAGATCAGGAAAGCAGTTGCTTTTCCCCCCCTCCCTAAAACTACCACTTTCTCAAATGCATTCGTATTTTTGTCTTCTGTAATTCTTGGCAATCTCCCAGGCAGATATCACCCAAATGTTCTTGTAATATGATTTACATTGGGAGTTGAGGCCCCATGGTCACTGAGCCCAGGCAAGCCAGACCAGGTCAGGTTGGGCCAGAGGGATCAGACTGGGGAGCAGCAGCCAGCCATGGCCACTTTCAATACGTTTAGAATACAGTGCATATATGTTGAGAACTGTGTCACACATAAACGTGTGAAAACATGTGTTTACCTTTTATACTCCCTAATTAGTATTTAGAAAGCAAAATTTTCCCAAACACATATTATACTAATAAATTGCACAAGCAGCACATATCACCAATACTCTGAGATTCTGTTTTTGCCAATAAGTTTTAACTTCACAGTTGAAATTCACTGCTTGAAGCTATGTACAGTGTGAAAGCTCCATTTAACTAAGATCATTTATGCATATCACTTCTAGATTCTTGGGCATTTTTAAAGTCAAATTATATAGCAATCATCAATCAATTAACCACTAACTGTTTCTGGATGCATACACTGTGATAAGTTCTATGTAGAAAAGAAAACAATATAGGGAAGTGAATCATCCACTAAATCTGGTGAGGGAAATATTCCTCGATAATTATAGTATAACATAATACATCTTACAAAAGAGGTAGATAAAAAGTATTTTAAAGTTCAAAGTTGGAAGCTTTTAACCTGCTAAAGTGTAAGGAGAGATTCTTGGGAAAGCTTTACAAAAAAAGATGACATTTTAGTTGAGTTAAAAAGAGTAATTGTAGTTTATTAGACAGCAAAGAGGTGAGGAAGAAGAAATTCTGGACAGAAAGAATAGCCTATGGAACAGCAAAAAGGCATAGAGGATAAACGTATAGCTGTGGAGGAGAAAGATGTGAATTTTATTCTAGCCTTGCCTTATTCTTTTTGCCACATTGGGCACCTTACGTAGCCTCTCAAATGCCCTATTTTTTCATTTTAAAATGGGGATAATGATTATACTTCCCTCTTAAAGTTGAGCAAAGATTAAATGAGATAAAAGTGTAAAATATTTGACACATTCTCTCTTATAATTCTAGTGTGCAAATACTCCTTTCATTTCTCTTGGAGGTAGTGAAGCAAGTAGCATAAATGGAAAAACTACAGGATAGTTCAGTATAGCATGGGTTGCGTGAGAAATGAGTGCAAGAACGATAACACGCATTTGGATGTTTGTGGTAATGGATAGAAATACCTATGAAAGACTTCAGAGCAGAGGAGAGAGTTGATCAGATTTTGTTCTAGCTATCTAACGTTGCTGGCACTGTGAAAAAAGAACAAATGAAGCTGGTAAGTAGGGGGCAAGGACACTATTGAAATAATGAGGAAAACGAACAAAGAAGGTACACATCACAGTAGAGTGAGGTAGAACCTTCACGGAACTTAATGAATTATTGCCCAGGGAGAGAGAAAAGAGGAGCAGGAAGAAGTTAGGAAGAATTAGTCTGGAAGAACTTCCAAATGTCAGGGTCTCACAACTCAGTGAAATAAGGTCAGAGAATACTACAAGAAAAAAAAATACAATAAACTACAGACTGTTATGTTGTTCTAACTACTGAGGCTATAGGACCAAAAGCTGAAAATGGTTTGTGAAATCTAGAAGCAAAGGGATGACCTCACAGGAGAAGATGGTCCTGAGTTGAGCTTTACATATAAATAAGGCGTGCACTGGGGGCTAGAGAAACACAGTCATCAGATGAATTTAAACATGAACGGACTAAGCTGGATCGACAAAACTTTCTAGTACCATATATCATTGGCTGCATTATGTGTTTGTTTATATATTTATTTGGGTGCCTTATGTGTTTGTTTATATGTTTATGTTGCACCAAGTTTCATAAACAGAGGTCCCCAACTCACAAGCGGGAACGTGTATCATGGCCTGTTAAGAAACTGGCTGCAGGCTCACAGCTGTAATTCTACCACTTTGGGAGGCTGAGGCAGGTAGATCAGAAGGTCAAGAGACTGAGACTGACCTGGCCAACATGGTGAAACCCCAACGCTACTAAAAATACAAAAATTAGCTGAGTGTGGTGGCGCATGCCTGTAATCCCAGCTACTTGGGAGGCTGAGGCTGGAGAATCGCTTGACCCTGGTGGGCAGAGGTTGCAGTGAGCCAAGATTGCGCCACTGCACTCCAGCCTGGTGGCAGAGCAAGACTCTGTCTCAAAATAAATAAATAAATAAATAAATAAATAAATAAAAATAAATAAAATAAATAAACAATCAACCTGGCCGCACAGCGTGAGACTAGATGAGCAGCCAGTGAGCCAGCGTTACAGCCTGAGCTCCGCCTCCTGTCACATCAGTGACGGCATTAGATTCCCAGAGGATCTCAAACCCTATTGCTACACGCACATGCAAGGGATCTAGGTTGTGCGCTCCTTACTAGAATCTATTTAATGCCTGATGATCTGAGGTGGGACAGTTTCATCCTGACACCATCCCCCAGCCCCAGTCCATGGAAAAATTGCCTTCCATGAAACTGGTCTGTGGTGCCAAATGAGTTGGGGACCACTGCCATAGAGGACTGAAGACAGCTAGTGGCTTCTGTATACCCAATCATTGTTGGAAAGAGTGAAGTTTAGCCTAAAATATTCAGAGGAAAGGATGTATTACAATACAGATTCAAATAATATAGCACAACAGTACAAAATTTGCCAAAAATTGGAAAATTACTTGTTTTGTGCAGGTCATTTTGAGCAAAGACACTTGGCACCTGCGAGGTAACAAAGCAGGGCTTTAAACAGATAGGTCTTGGAATAACAGTTTTACTTTGTTAATGAATTCTATCATATTCAAATTAGAATGATAGATCTATTATTTCAAACAGAATCATCTATAGACATTTTTTCAAGTGTTTTATGTAGCATGACAGTGGTCATTGAATCATTTTTTACAAGAAGTCCTTTTTACTGTTTTTGCTAGTCTTTCAGGTAAAATCTAATTATATTTTTACTAATAAGCATCCTATATGGAATATAGTACTTGAAAGTTAAATGTTGGCTGGGCGTGGGGGCTCATGCCTGCAATCCCAGCATTTTTGGAGGCCGAGGTGGATTACCTGAGGTCAGGGGTTTTAGACCAGCCTGACCAACATGGTGAAACCCTGTCTCTATTAAAAACACAAAAATTAGCCAAGCATGGTGGCAGGTGACCGTAATCCCAGCTACTTGGGAGGCTGAGGCAGAGAATAGCTTGAACATGAGAGGGGAGGTTGCAGTGAGCCGAGATGGCGACATTGCACTCTAGCTTGGGCGACAGAGGAAGATTCCGTCTCAAAAAAAAAAAAAAAAAGTTAAATGTTAACTGATGAAGTAAACATACAATTCGGTCAGCAGCAATAAAACCAATATGGATTTAGTCTACATCATGAAAATTGAAATAATGAGAAGTTCAAATAGAATATGATCAATGGTGAAGCAACTAGAGATATTGCACCCAGGCAGAAAAGATTTATAAGGGGACATGGTAGTTGTACTCATATATTTAAAATGACTTCATCAGAAAGTGGAATTAAATGCTTTATATGACCCCGAAGAATAAAACAAGCTTGTGCTTGAAAATTATAGATTGGTTTGTTTCAGTAAAATAAGTTTAAGAACTTTAAAAAATATATATGAATGAAATGATTTTCATCATGAGATATTCATGTCTATATTTCTGAAAGCTCAAAAAATTTGAATGATCACTTTTTGGGGTTTTGTAGAGATAACATATTCCAACTTGTTTCAAGGGGCTCCATCACTCACCAGGAAACACCTGATATATGTTACATCCCTTTGGAGCTTCTTATTCATTGTAAAGCTGCAATAATATCGCATATCCTGCAGGGGCATTGTGAACAATATAAATGTTTGACAAATCAAGAGATGACTAACACATAAAGGCACTTAACAAATGCTAGTTGAACATGAATATGAAAAATTCAACTGGGTTTATGACAAGCACTACAGTTAAAAGATAGCTCAAAGAATAAAGCTGTCAGGTTTAAAAATACCTATTAAAACACTGGCATATAGAGAAATCCATATAGGCCTTCTTTTATGAAAATCCTTTATGTCTTTCAGGAAGATTTATAGTTACCAGAAGACACCAGTCTTTCCCCACCATCACAGAAACTAGAGAGAAAGAGTATACTATCAGTAAACATTAAGTTCACCTGCATATAGCAACAACAATAAAATAAATTAATTAAATAAGGTAGTAGTTTATTTCTCTCTGAGATAAGAAAGAAACTCTGAAAAGACAGTCCAGTTCTGTTGTGGCAACTTCAGACTCTTCAGGGTCCCAGGTTCCTTCCCTCTTGCTGCTCTAATCATCTTTATTGTCCTGCCCCATACTGGAAGGTAAGTGCTCATTTTCCAGTCATAATTTTACACGTTTTGGTCAGTGGGAAGGAAAAGAAGGAGATCCAAGAAGCAGATACAGTCTCTCATTGCTTAACAGTAGAGATGAGTCCTGAGAAGGGCATCTTTAAGTGATTTGAGCATTGTGCAAACATCATAGAGTGTGCTTACACAAACCTAGATGGTATCTATATCATCTATATCTATACCTATGCCTACACCTATATCTATATCTATACAGAAATAAGATGTCCCAACACCATTATTTTCCCTACTTGATCTACAATGCCATTATCAAGTGCTATAAATCAAGTTTCTGTGTATGCGCATTATAATTTTCCTAGCCCACCATCATATATGTGTTCCCTAGTTGACTGAAACATCCTTACGCAGCACATGGTTGTAGTGTAGAAGGTGCACAAAATGCTTTCAAAGACATCTGATTGGCCAAAACATAGTCATTAACTGTCTCTGTGCAAGTGATGCTGGGAAATAGTCTTTCCACTGGATGGCAAAATGTCCATTGAAAATTGAAGTTCTTACTGGAATGAAGGGCCGAACAATAGTGGATTGGCACCTCTGCCACAGGCAGATGTACTCAAATATAGAATTTTCTTTAGGAAGTAATTCTGTACCTGTTTCAGCACCTGAACAACATAGGCTTTAATTCCCAGAGATTCATATGAGTATAGCCAAAATTATTTTTCCCTGAAAAACATTCAAAACAAAATTGATCACCAATCCAAGAATATGCTAGAAAATGTAAAAGACATTTGATCAGTTTACCTGATATTCAGAAATATGATTTCCCACCATACTCACTAAGATTAACTAACTTCAAATATCAAACTCTAACCTTAAAAAAAAAAAATTTATTAACTTGTGGAATTATTAGCTATACATCATTTGGAAACTTGGAAACTATGTATTAAATTTAATTTGTCTAGTTTTAGAATAGTAAGGTTTTTTTCATAGCAGTATTAAATAAATAAGATAAAATACTTATATGTAGGCCATTCTCTATTTTTAAGAAAATTGTGCCATCACCCTACAGAAGATATTTATTCTTACATATTTGGTTAGAGGATAACTCACTTCAGAATAATTTCAGTTGAAGTGTTTGTAACATGAAAGATGATCCAAGATCGAGCATCATTTTATAGGGACCAAGACGGCTATCCTATATGTACAGGTGAGGTTTCGTCTTACTGTGACTTTTTGTTAAGTGTTTAAGTTAAAATGAAGCCATATTTATGCTTATGAAGGAAAAATTAAGTTTTGGCTGTATACTCAAAAAGAAACGCTTATGCAACAAAAGAAAATATTTTACTATATCTATTTTAAAACTTTCAAATAATTTAAAGAGATTTTTAAAAATAATTCATAAGTATAATAGCTATCACTCACTTAAAATTTATTAATCATGAAGCCAGTGTTGATTTTTCTTTATGTAATACTTCATGAATTAATTTTACAAATTGATTTATGATATACTATAATTTCTCCTGTCTAATACATTTTAAGAAATATTTATAATATAAAAATTTTTATTTAAAATTCTAAACATGTTTAACTTCATTGAAACTACTAAGGTAAACTAATAAGGTAACCATCAACATTGATGAACAAATAAATTTTGAATTATCTGTCCAATTCTCTCCCTTATTATATATTTATTTCAATTTATTTGGAATAGAAATTTTCTTAGTATAAAAATATAACTTTGGAGGCACTGGAAACATATCCATTATCTGAGATATGAAAATGTCCTAAGAATAAAATTATATTTTAAAAGAGGCTTTAGAAACATGCTTAACATAATTGAATGTTAAATCTGTATTGAATTCAGTGTCATTAGCAAATGATAAACTTCTAAAATTAACTATATTGTCATCTGCTTAAAAATGTGGGAGAATTCTTAAGCTCTCAAAGCTTCTATTCTTTGACTTTAATGTAATACACTGAGAACTTCATTATAATATAGTGTTCAAAACATATCGCCAATTTTTAAAATAAATTCATTTTGCTCTTAAGCTAACATAACAGTTTATAATCAATTTCAGATGGGAGTTCTTGAAGTTTTTAATGGTATTCATCTTCAACACAGCTCTTTTTTATTTTATTGAAAGTAAGTTACGTTTCGAAATCTAAATTAACTAATTGAAATATTTACAATTAACAACATAAATACACTTCCTTAATTTGAAGTTCATCATCTCTCAAGACTTCAATAACAGCTCTTAATGTATTTCCCATTCCCTAATCCCCTTCAACCCCCAACAAAAAATGTGATTAATATTGAGAAACAAATGTGGAACATTCTAAAGTCATTTTTATTTGTCTGTGTCAAATTAGCTAAAAAATTTTTAACTTATGTAAATGAAGTCCTTTATTCCTATATGCATCTTTACTCTTATGTTGAAATTGTAAACAGAGAAAATAACAATTGCTATCACTTATTGAGCACATACTAGGTTTCACTTTCTGTAACCACTTTGCTCATATTATTTCACCTTATTATCATAACATCAGTATAAGAAGGCCATTGCTCTTACAAAATCCTGGAATGTTATTAAATTGGCCTAAGCTTTCACTACAGATAATTGTGATGGAACTGTGATTCAAGATCAAATTTATGATTTTAAACACTGTTCTCTTAACCATTATACTCTACTGTTTTGCAGATATTCTTAATAAACACAAACAGCAAAAACCAATCATTTAAACGTATTTGCGTATTTTGCTTTCGAACAAGACTTTTTCTTTTATTTTTAATTTTATATTTAATATCTCTGACCATTATAGACATGTAAGGTATAGGTAAAATAGAAATAAATATGACCCTGTTTCTCTTGAATTGATTAAATTCCACATGTTTAAGATATATTCAATAATTTCACAAAATAAGAAGCACTTGGAAAATATATTAAACAAACTAAGAAATATAAATACTGTTAATTATTTGAATGGTTCTCATTACAATGTGGCTTCTTCTGACAGATATATTTTGCAGAAATTGTATACAATTAGAGGGTTGACTTGTTCACCTATCAGGTAGCTGAGAGCTCTAAAAGACAAGAATTGGGTTCCTAGTTTGTTAAAAGCAGCATTGCTACCTTCCTCGCCTCATATTGTCTCAGTTTGATGTTTTTTGGGATGTGGTAAGTTCTGCTGATATTTGCTAAGAAACCTAGTCACGGCCAGCTACCCTCCCATCTGCATATTCCCTCATTTGAATTCCTGAGAAAGTGGCAGAAGCAAGGAAATGTGATCATTTGGGAAATATAAGCACAAAGTTATCAATAGTTAAGTCCACAAAATGCTCACTTTACAGCTCTATAATAAATCTAGATATAACACAGAACCTGGACTCGGATGAGGAACATTAAAGCACAATGTATTGAAACTTATCAATAAAATTAACAATTGCTTAGTATCTTCCTCTGTCCTTCTCTCTCACTCTTTTCTTTCCTCCCTCCCTTCTTCCCTTTCTGCTTCTTTTTTCCTTCCTTTCCTTCTTTCTTCCCTTCTTTCCTCTCTTCCTTCCTTCCTTCTTTCTTCATTCCTCCCTCCCCCTCCTTCCTTCTTTTCTTCCTCGTTTCTTTCCTTCCTTCTTTTCTTCTTTTTACCAGGTGCTAGTAAGTAAAGCAGACATTTCAATATTGATTTTTCTGTTTCTTACTGTTATTCTGCCCTTGGTCTGCTGTTTTCTAGGCATATTTCCCTGAAGATTTCCTTTGTTTCCATTATGTGAATAGATTCCATATCTTTTTTCTGTACTTTAAGTCTTTTATGATGCATGGTCTAGCATCTCCCTTGCCTTCTTCACACAGCTTTCTTGATAAGATTGTTGTACCCCACGTTCCATATGTTGAAAACTGAAATTATAATTGCCCACCAAAAATAACTTATCCAATTAACAATACAAAAGTTAAATGAAACAAAAAGCTGGATCTTGGAAAAGATAAACATAATTGGTTGACCATTAGCTTGATTAATCAAAAAAGAAGAGAGAAGATTCAAATCAACTGATTAGAAATGAAACTGGCGTCATTACAAGCAACACTACAGAAATATAAAAGATCATTTGAGCCTACTATCAACACTTCTATGCACATAAACAAGAAAATATAGAGGAAATACATAAATTCCAGGAAACATACAACCCTCCTAGATTAAATTAGGAAGAAATAGAAATGCTGAACAGACCATTAACAAGCAGTGAGATTAAACCAGTGATTTAAAAATTGCCAACAGCAACAAAAAAGTCCAGGGCCAGCTGGATTCACAGCTGAAATCTACCAGATATTCAAAGAAGAATGGATGCCAATCTTAATAAAACTATTCCAAAAGATTGAGAAAGAGGAAATCCTCCCTAACTCATTCTATGAAGCCAGCATCATCCTGATATCAAAATCAGTATAGGGCATAACAAAAAGGAAAACTACAGATCAATATCCCCAATGAACATAGATGCAAAAATTCTCAACAAAATACTAGCTAATTAAATACAATAGCATATCAAAAAGATAATACATTATGATCAAGTGGGTTTCATCCCAGGAATTCAGGAATGGTTAACATATACAAGTCAATAAATGTGAAACATCACATTAACAGAATTAAAAACAAAAAACCATATGATCAGTTCAATAGATGTCAAAGTAACATTTGATAAAATCCAGCATTCCTTTAGGATAAAAACAGTCAACAAACTAGGCATAGAAGGGACATATCTCAAAATAATAAAAACTATATATGACAAACCCACAGCCAACGTCACACTGAATGAAAAAAAATTGAAAGCATTTCCACTGAGAACTAGAACAAGACAAGGTGCCCACTTTCACCACTTCTATTCAACATAGTACTGGAAGTCCTTACCAGAGTAATCACACAAGAGAAAGAAATGAAGGGCATCCAATTGGAAAAGAGGAAGTCAAAATATTGGTGTTTGCTGATGATATGATAGTATGCTGATGATATGGTAGGGGTTTCTTTGCATTAGAAACCCTAAAATCTCCTTCAAAAGACTCCTAGATTTGTAAACAAATTCAGTAAAGTCTCAGGTTACAAAATCAATGTACACAAACCAGTCGCCCTGCTATACACCAACAATGACCAAGCTATGGATAAAATTAAAACTCAATCCCTTTTGGAACTGCTGCAAAAACAAAACAAAACACAACAACAAAATCCTAGGAATATACCTAACCAAGGAGGTGGAAGGAAATCTACAGAACACAGCTGAAACTTTCTCATTTCTATTGTTGTCACCTTTATAGTCACTCATATCCTGGTTCAAAACATGAGAGTCATTTCCAATTCATTCTCTCCTCTTCCCTTTTGAGTCCCACTGATCCAATCCTTATTTAGGTTTTCTTTATTTCTTTCCTTGACTGAGAGCATTCCTCTTGACTCACTTCCCTCCTCTCTGTCCCTCTCTTTGTCAATTCAACTTCCATGTTGTCATATTAACCTTTTTAAAATTCAAGTCAAATTACATCATTGAAGAGACTCAAAGAAATCTAGTTTTATCTTGTTTTAGTCCTCATAATATTCACTGAATTTAAATATAAGAAACTAGTTAATGCTTTCCAAACTTCCATAATCCAGGCTTTACCTTTTCTGTTCATGCTGTTTCTTCCCTTCTGCCTCAATCTGCCTCTCTTCATTTAAGACCTAACTCAAACCACACTTCTGCATAATTTTTTTGTCTGAAACTATAATCTCTATGTTATCCAAACCCCTGTATACATTTAGTAAATATGTACCTTATTATACTTATACTCCATTCTATAATTTAGTTATTAAAATGTTTGCCTCATTTTTCTCTTCCTTCTTTCCAGTAACTCTTGTTCTTCACATATCGTTCTCCATAATGCCTAGTAAAATGGTCAGCAATCAACATATATTTATTAAATTGTATAGAATTAAATACTACATGTATAGTATTAACAGTGTACAAATGATAATCTAAATATTAATTTTATTTTTAAGCATGAGAAAAAAATTGTATTTACATAATTTAAAGCTAGAGGATACCTTATAGATCAACTATGTAACACTAGCATTCATAATTTAAAAATTTAAGATCCAAAAGTTTGACTCTCTACCTCAAGACATGTAACCCACCAATGGCAGAGTAACTGGAATCCAAGCTTGTTTTCTCCCAAGATAATTATTAATTGGTAAGTAAAACTGCTTATTTGAAACAACTAAAAATGCAGAATAGGATTTTAGGTGTGTCTACAACTTTCTTCCTCCTTTTTTTGTTTATCAAGTGCAATATAAATTCTTCCTATTAAATCATATTCAAATATTAACAGAGTTTTTGGTAAAGGTGGTAAAATATTGCCAGTTTAAAAAATCTTCTTCATCCAATTTCTACTCAATTTAATAAAAACAGATAGTCAAAGGTACTTCAAATTTAATAAAAAGAAAGCCCAACCTCTTGTCATAAGCTTCAAAACTTGAGGGCCACAATACACATAGTGTTTGTTGAGGCCCCTGGGCACCTTACATCCATTCCAACCTTTGCATTGGAAGTGGTACATTGAGAAAATCCTAGTAATTTTTATAATATTATAATACTTGAAAAGAACAAATGGCATAGATATTGTCTTCTTACTTGGAGGACATGAAAATCATTTCCAGGAGAAAGGCATGAAATAGAGAGGCAAACAATTAGGCTATGCTTTCTCTGATATTTAAAAAATAGGCTTTAGGATTCTTCCTCAGTTGAGGGAATTACATTAAGTTGCAAGGGTATTTCCCATGAAAATAGGGAGTACTTCCCAATAGGTGGAGTAAATCCTGGTACAGAATATTTTGCTCATTATACAAAGTACCGCAGATTAGTAGTTCCAAGCAAGTTCTATCTCAGCTCACCCTCCTTACCATGGGATGGACTACCCCAAAGTCAGTAAAACACATTCACAGTCCTTGAACTCTAAGTCAGAGGAGATGACAACCATGCCTCAATAATGATAAAAGGTAAGTAAAACAGAAGTCACTTACACAAAATTGAATTATTTCAAAGGTCTGAAAAATTTTCCATCTGAAGTCTGAGCAAGAGTTTTAAAAATAAGCATGCCAGAGAAATAAACAGAAGCAAAAATGAGAAGGCTAAATGAACACATCTGAAAAATAAGAAAAAAATACAATACAGGGAAGAGAAATTGCATTTCTATGATGACTGTACCATAGAAGAACCTAATGAAAACTTACTTTTGATAAAACAAGAGATTAATAAAAAATAAAACCGGAACAATAAAATAAAAATTCAAATTATAGAGTTAAGAAAAACATAATAATAAAAAAATACTAATAAGTACAATTTTGGGATGTCCCCTAAAATGAGCAATTTCCTGATTAATCACACATAGAGTGAGTTCCACCCCCTTATACTCAAGGTCTTCCAGTTAATATATAAGTTCACGCTTACATACAAATAGAGAGGTGAAGATTTACAGATATTTAAGAAAAGTTTTCAACACGAAAAATAGAGACCAACAACAACAGCAATAAAAAGTCAAGTGCAAGAAACGATGCAGAAAGGCAAAGGCATTGAATAGGCATGTCTCCAAAGATGGTAAACAAATACCAAATGAGCAGAGGAAAAGTTGCTCAACATCACTATTTATTATGGAAATACAAGTCAAACCACAATGAGATATCACCTTGACTCCATTAGGAGGGCCATTATCAAAACAAAAAAAAAACCCAAAAAACCAAAACCCCTGAAAATAACAAGTGTCAGTGAAGAGGTGGGTAAATTGGAACTCATGCACCATTGGTAAAAATGTGAACGGTTCAGCTGCTATAGAAAACAATACAGTGGTTTCTCAAAAATATTAAAAATAGAATTACCCTATGGTTCAACAACTCCATTTCTGGTTATATATCCAAAAGGACTGAATGGAGAGTCTTAAATAGACAATTGTATATCCAATGTACACAGTAACATTATTCACAAATAGCCAAAATATAAAAACAATGTACATGTCCGTGAGTGGATGAATGAATAAACAAAATGTGGCATATGCAGACAGTGGAATATTAATCAGCCTTAAACAGGAAGAAAGTTTGTGCTACAAGATAGACAGACCATGAGGACACTATGCAAAGTAAAATAAGTCAATCACAAAAGGACAAGTACTGTGTAATGCTACTGCAGTATATAGAGTAGTCAAAGTCATAGAACTAGATGGCAGAATGGTGGTTTTAGAGGTTTGGGGAAGAGAGAAATGGGGGGGTGCAGTTTAATGTGTATAGAGTTTCAGTATTGCAATAATACAAAGTTCTGGAGATTAGTTGTACAGCAGTGTAAATATATTTAACATTACTGAACTGTGCAGTTAAAAATGGCTAGGACAGTAAATTTTATGTTACCGGTATTTTATCACAAAAAAAGAGAGATTAGAGAAGATATATTTCCTCTGTGAGCCAGAACTCAAGTCCAGAAAAAAAGGAATGTTTGGCAAGCAAGAAAGAGGTTTGGAAAATCAAATGGCAAAAATAAAGATTCAACAAATGGATGAGAAAATAAAATTGAGGAAATCTCCCAGAAAGAACAAAAAAGACAAGACTGAAAATGTCAAAATTTTTAAAAAACAGCAGCCGAGTCTTCAGATTTTCAGAAAACATGAGTTACAGAAAAAGAAAACAGAAAGAAGCAAATTGTCACAGAAAAAGTTCATAAAATCTCATCAAGCCAAAGAACATGAAATTTCAGAATGAAAGTTTCCATGAAGTAGACAACAAAATGAGTGGAATAAGACTCACAATTACGTGATAGTTTTACAAAACTTTAGAAGCCTTGGAATGAAAAGAAGACTTGAATGGCTTTAAGAAAGTGAAGACAAGAAAAGCAAGTAAGCAAAGAAAAAAAATCAGGCTATGGAAATTTAATAAACCTTTTGTCAAAATCACTGCAGTCTATAGCAATGAAGTATTACCTTTAAAATTGTGAGGAAACATGGTCCTAACCTAGAATTTTCCACACAGATTGTCAATCAAGTGTGAAGGATGGATAATGAAATTATCAGATAGGTAAGGTCTCAAAACATTTCCCTTGATATGCTACCAGGAAAAAAGCAACTAGAAGATTAGTACGTTTAATATAATTTCTTTACTGGAGTTACAATAATTAAACTAAAAAAGAAGGACACACATGATGCAGATAATATAGAATCCAATTCAGTGGATACACAAATGGACAAAAAAGGACATGGTGAGACAAAACCTAAGATAACAATTGTAAAGCAAGCCTAGAGAGCAATCAGTCCAAATAGAAGCAAAGAGTATTGGCCTTCAGGGGGCATGTTGCCAAGAAGATAATGATTATAATAGAGTAACTGATGTATTTCTGTGGACTTTCTAGATCATCAGTAATGTCAATGAACTTAGTGATTAATGAATTATATAGGAAATGGAGCAAATAAAAGAAAATCAAGGCAGTCATTAATTCCAGGGCAAATGAAACATTGTACAAGTAAAGGCTTTGTAATTGTAGTTCAATACTACCCTTGGCTGTAAATAATATTTACAGTGCAATGAAGTGATGACTACTAGAAATAGACTCAACCAAGAAGAGTGATACATAAACAACATTAGGAACATAAGAATAGGATAAGCCCTGAACCCCCACCACCCAGAAAATATATGAGTATATTTCATGATAGAAAGCTATTAAGTCATATTGAAAACAGAAACCAAGAGATGATAGAAGAATTCTATTTATAAATATACAGGCAATTAGTAGAAGAAACTGTTCAAGGGGTTTAAATAAGGCCTCAATGGATCATAAATCAGTAAAGGGGACAATAGGAAGTGCAACGTTTTCATCGTAGGCTTTCATAGTACAAATATTTGACTTTTAAAATTATATACATGTAAAATGTTATTTAAATAAAAAAAGAAAAGATTCTTCGTGTCTCTAGAAAGATAAGGAGTAGTACTGACTGGCAGAAGAAAGAAATTCTGCAAAGAATTAAGGAATAAAATTGTGACCTAAGACCAGTGTACAACAAGTCATGAATCCGTGTAAGTAAACAATCAGGCATTTTAAATATTCTAACCTTCAGGCAATTCATCATCTATGGGAATTTTGTTTTTGTTTTTCAATAAATAAATATAGTAAAACCATTTGAACATAAAATTTAGCCAATGAAAAGATACATGTAAAAAGAGAGAAAAAAAGTAGAGATTATATTTATGAAACAGAAGGCAAATGTTGTAAAATTCGACAATTAAAATAAAATCCAACTTTAAAAAATAGAAATATATGGGAGTGAAGGTGGGAGAATATGTAAGAGGTGTATTAAATGTTTTACAAAACCTATCTAAAATTAAAATATGTGCTCCAAAAAATAGAGCACAGTGATTCTGATCTTTTGATCATTCTCTCATAGTTTTGCCATAAATTTAGAGGGAACTATTCAGATGCTTTGTTATTTTTATAATCAAGTCAAAATAAGTTGAACAATCTGATTGGTCTGGCATTCATAGTGCTAACCTATTTTATAACATTTGATCTCCCCCATCAAACCATATATTTATCTGTGTACTCATCTAACTGCATTTGTGCAGAGGAAGACATCTGAATGTTGTTAGCCTAATGATAACATGGTTATTTGAAGATGCTGTTTATTTTCTTCTTTGTATTCTGGTTAATTGTTTGCATTCTTTAAAATGAGGCTGAATTATATAACTGTTTATTATAAAAAAGATATTTAAAAAATCTAGCAACCAAAAAGTTCTGTCAAAGGAAAAAAAGAAACACAAATATCCGTGAATGTCAATGGAGATCAACTTGGAGATTCCAGTCCAAGTTTTCTCTTACATTGATTGGCAGTAGTTTTCCAGAAGATCTGGATAAGGAAGGCTTCCCACTCCAGGTGTTTATCTTCAGTCTACCACCATGTCCTTCCTCTACATGACAGGAAACTTTGCAAGTCTGACAGAACATCATGTCTCTCTCTGTGCAATTTGAATCTCATTTTCTCAAGATGGTTCAACCTCATTTTCCCCTTAATCAGTTTCTAGGTTTTTCTTATGAAGCTAAATCTGACTTCAGGTCTACAATGTGCCAGGCACTTTAAATGTGCCCATGACAGTCTTCAATATTTATTCAGAGAAGCTTATTTTGCCCTTTACAATCCACTGTATATTTGCCCTGTTCTTTGCTGGTATAAACTAAAAATAAAATCTTAAGCTCCTCACTAATTGAACAGATTTCCTTTTGGCCAAGGGGGATCCCAGGAAAATCTTAAAAAGTGAATTCCTAGACATGATGTGATGGGGAGATCAGACATGCCTCATTATACCCCCTCCATTTTGCTGTTTAGACACAATAACTGTATTAATGTTAAAATAGAGATCATAAGGCTGACATGACTATTTGTGGCAATAAGGTACTAAATTATAAACAGGACTTAAGCCCTTCTAATCAATGGTTTAAGTCATGCCCAACTATGCTTAAAAATATATACTATATTCTAACTGCTATGTTTCTTTTTCTCTAGCAGCTAAAAAAGCCCAGGCTTTGAGATAAGCAATTGAAGCAATTGCAGCTCACCAATCATCAGACACTGACTAATTTAGCCCCCCACACCTACCTCCTTTCCAACCACTTCATTCCCCACTCCCGTTCCACCAACCTTAGCTACAGCTTTGATTAGACAAGAGACTGGTTTCTGTAACTTTCTCCCGATAAGACCGCCAGTCATGGACTGGTTCTGGCCAGTTTACAGAGGCTGTGCACTTGAGTGCCCTAGTATCCTGAAAAGACCTTTTGACTTACAGAACCTACTTATAATGAACTTAAATGTTAAGTTTCCACCCCCAAGGTGAACATGAGTCATATGTTACATACATGTTTGTTCACTACACATGCATCAGGACCACATTCATGAATATTCATAACTCTGCTGCAATCTGTTGAATATATATGTTTAGCCAATCTTTTCATCATAAAGCTCCTGTCTCAACTCCTCCACTTTCTAAGTGCTTGGTAATGGCTTCAGTCTGAAGCACACTTCCCAGCCTGTCAGAATAGCCACCTTGCAGGCTGTAATATCTTATAAGAAAAAAAGTTTCCTTTTCCAAATTTATAAAGACCTTGTGATTTTTAACTTAACACTGGATTGCTGTCTCCCAGCCCACACCCTACTCTTGTCATATTGACCACACTTCACTTCTGATTGTGCCCTAAAAATCCCCAGGCTCTAATGAGCAAGTTGATCTCCTCCTCCTCAGCATGTACCACAGACTTGATTCTGGTGTGTATCCTGTTTCTATGCACTGGAGAAGCTCGACAGCTCCACGACCCTCCTCACCATGTCCCCTCGGATGTAAGGCAATGCAGGGCAATTCTTGAGACGTGTCTGTGTGGCAGTTCCACATCAAACAAAATTCTATTCAAAAGGCTGTCTGTAGAATTCATAATCAAAGACAAAAGAGGTGGCTGAGAAAAAAGAAGTAAAGCAGGCAGCCAGATGTAAAGATGGTGAACCATCAGAGTGAAAACTCCTAAATAGAAGATAAGTGGATAAGTCTCTCTCCTAATGAGGGAGATGGTGAAAAAATAGAATGACAAATGATTTCTAAAGTGGTTAAGATCCAGGTGGTTAAGAATCTAAATTGGGGATTGTTTTAAGCAGGCCAATGCTAAAAGGAGTTAAATCTGTACTTGTAGGAGTGCAGAATCTTTCTCGCATTTAGGACTGTGTGAATCATCTTTAGGTACACTCCAGGTATTGCTGAAGGCTCTGGGATTCTTATCTAGAATCAGCTCTGATATATGGTGTAACTGCTAAAATGCACAAGATATCCCTTACAGATAAACAAGTTGCAATAATCATGATGCTTAACCTTCAGTCTCCATCCCACTAGATAGGATCTCAGAGCCCTGTGCCATCCAAGATGAGGCAGCTAAAGATTAAATTGCAACTCTTGTGTTTGGCTTATTCTTTTAGGATACATAATGTGCCCATTTAAGAAAATTCTAGAGAACAATACTCTTCTCAACCCTGTTCTCTAGCTGGACCCAACTGCAAGTATGGCTGCTATAAGGACCAGAATATGCACCTCTCACAGACTTTTGGTTCTACTCCCAACTGGTGTTTGACACTGAAAGCAGCACATCAGAGCTCCTTCTCCAATAAGGGGCTTTAGTCAATGTCTATGGCATGTAGTTTCAAGAAAGTTATCTTGTGTGTGCTGCTTAGGCTATGTCCTGCTGTCCTAGAATCCAGTTTTCTTCCTGCTTGGGACACAAGTGAGAGTTGTATCAGCTTGGCAATCCTGCCATTATTTAGCTTAGTGTTTAAGAGTATAAGCTCCAAAATCAAGCTCAGAAATTAGATGGACTCTACTACTCACTGTCTGTTTGAACAGGGGCAAATTTCCTAAATTCTCTGTGCCTGTTTCCTTGTCTGTAAAATGGAGCTAATTATATTTCCCACTTGTAAATATAAAAGTATGTTAAATTAGAAAGTTGCACAGAGACACATGGAGTTGCAGTCAAAAAGATTCAGTGGGAGGATCACAGAAAACCCATGAGTCCCTTATGAAAGAGTCAGCTATTAAACATCAGTCAGTCTCAAGAGAACATGAAGCCAATACTGGAGAAGTAAGAATTGTCATAAACTCCTTACCTCTCCTCCTTAACCTCTGCCCAATCCAACCAAGGAGGGATCTGAAAACAGACTAAGGAGAAATGGAAATAAAGGATAATTCTCAGCATTCTTTATAGAGGATCCCTAGTCAACTTTCTTTCCCTTTCTCTAACTATCTCTTCCATATTTCTCAGCTCTCCCCAAACCATCAACATCTGACCCCTCATCCCTCTCAGATACCAAAAATGAAGCTCCTTACCCTTCTCACTGTCAAATCTACCAGGCTGTATGTATATGTATTGATAAGCATTGCCAGTTTTTTTCATTACAACAGGTGAATTGCTCATGTTCTAAAACCCACCATTTCATGGGCTTCCATCCACACTCACTTTCTCAAGGACTTTGCCCCACTAATTATCCTCAGTTTCCTCTGTATCACCTACATCAGTGCAAATGCATACTGCAATTTCTCTGATATTAAACAAAACGTCTCTGATACCATATCTCTATGTAGCTCTGAAATCGATCTTCATTGCTCCACAGAAGAAAAAAATATGCCTCACAAGAACTGTTTGTACAGTTTCCATTTTCTCATCTCTCATTCTTCCATGAATTGAATCTAATGAGTCTTTTGTCTCCAGAACCCCACAGAAAACATTTTCTTCGAGGTCACTAATGCCTTCATATTGGCAAATGCAATAGTCAATGGGCTCAGTCGCATGTTTTAAGAGTTTAATTTCTTTTTTTTTTTTTTTTTTTGAGACAGGGTCTCAAGGTGTTACCCAGGTTGGAGTGCAGTGGCATCAACACGGCTCACTGGAGGGTTACTTGTACATGAAACTCAGTGAAAATGTTTACAACACAGTGGCCTTGGTCTAATTTTATAGAAATTAATTTTAGGGTCAATATTATTCTATGTTTCATTCAATATCATTCTGTTGTTGCCTGTAACTAGGTATGATTCATTTATTTCACTACTGAATAATATTTTTCCATGTGATTATATCTGTTTTTTTATTGACTGAATTTTTCTTGTTTTTCCCTTAAAGATATCTCTAAATCTCTAGTAACCATTTTCTTTATTTTTCTTTTTTTTATTTTAAGATGGGGTTTCACCATGATGGCCAGACTGGTCTTGAACTCCTGACCTCAGGTGATCCACCCACCTCGGCCTCCCAAAGTGCTAGGATTACAGGTGTGAGCCACCGCGCCCAGCCTCTAGTAACAATTTTCATACACGACTCCTGGTATATGTGTACAATATTTTCCCCTGGGTATATCTAAGAAGTTTGATTCTATGAGTATTTGTCTTGTGAATATTTACCCACACAAAGGAATGTTAAAAATATTTTAAAGTGGTTACCTACAACAATTTACAAGAATCTTTTTAATCCACATTTTCTCCAACATTTCATAACATCACACTTACCAGTGTTTGCAAATAGAATAAGTATGAAATGGTGTCTATGCACAGTCCAAATTTATGTTTATCTAATCTCAAATAAGGTAAAACATCTCTCCACATGATTACAGGCCTGTATTACTTTGTGTTCACACTGCTGTAAAGATACTACCTGAGGCTGGACACGGTGGCTTATGCCTGTAATCCCAGCACTTTGGGAAGCCAAGGCAGGTGGATCACCTGAGGTCAGGAGTTCGAGATCAGCCTGGCCAACATGGTGAAGCTCTGTCTCTACTAAAAATACAAAAAAATTAGCCCAGCATGGTGGCGGGTGCCTGTAATCCAGCTACTGGGGAGGCTGAGGCAGGAGAGTCACTTGAACCCAGGGGGCGAAGATTGCAGTGAGCTGAGATCGCACCACTGCACTCCAGCCTGGGCGCCAAAGCGAGACTCTGCCTCAAAATAAATAAATAAATGAAATAAAAAAGATACTACTTGAGACTGTGTAATTTATAAACAAGAGGTTTAATTGACTCAAAGTTCCACATAGCAGAAGGTGAAAGGAAGCAGGCATATTCTTCACAAGATGGCAGCAGAGAGAGACCACAAGTGAAAACTGCCACTTTTAAAACCATCAGATCACTTGAGAACTCCCTTACTATCAGAACAGCATGGCAGAGGCCGCCCCATGATCCAGTCACCTCCCACCAGGTACCTCTCTAACAGGTCGGAATTACAATTCCACATAAGATTTGGGAGGGGACAGAGAACCAAACAATATCATGGCCAAATGCTACTTACTTTCTGTAAAACGCATGTTCACGTCTTTTGCCCATTTTTCTGGTGAGCTGTTTTTTTCATTAACTTAAAGACTATCTATTTTTGACTTAATGTTTTGTCAATTATATAAATTGCAAATATATTATCCGGTTTGTAAATTATCTTTTTTACTTTAATATATCATAAATTATTCAAAATTTAGAAAAAGTAGACAAATATATGAGCAACATAACTTTTCAATGTTATTCCAGTGAAAGACTACCCAATGATTATCTCAGAAACTATATGTAGTTAAATCCACTGTTTACATTATTTAGAAGTCATAGATTTTGAGAAATTTCATGTTAATTTATAGATGTTGGTCTTTAAGAGATAAAAATATTTCAATCTGGTGAAAGTGATAATTACAAAGGTTACAGTTTATTGCCCTGTTGGACATTAGCTAGTTACGTATCTAATTTTTGAATTATCCTAAAACATTTTTATTAAGTTTTCTATTATATTAGGTTCAATCAGAGAAGAAGAAACAGGAGATCATAAATATCTAGTTTAATACACTATATATTTCAAAATTAATATTTTTATAAGCACACATATATTTATAATGTTTATAAAAAATGTCTTATACGTTGTAGAGGATAGCTAAGGAAGCCTAAAATGTGTAAGACAGCACATGGGAAAAGATCATAATTAGGTATTACCTGCAACATGATGGGCTGAAGGAATTGTGTTGTCCACAGGTGGCAGCTAGAAAGGAAGAACTCGAGGAAAGAAAGAGTAATGTCAGACCCCGGTGCTCTTTGAATTTCTGATCTCAGGGAGGGTCTCCCTCATCTTCCAAAATTCTTCAAACTGATTGTCGTCCCATGTCAATTGACATAAAGGGCTTTACTTACATTTACAAAATTTCTTTACAAAAATACCTAGATTAGTGTTTGGTGGAATAACTGGGAGAAATGTTTGCTATAAAACACTCACCACCTCCCTCTGTCCTTCAACTTCCTCAAGGGACTATCCCTATGGACCCACATTAACAAGACACATACTATAAAAGGAATCCTGGGGACTGGAGTTTAGCCTACTCAAACGGTCACTACAAAAAACCATCATATAGATGATACAGATATAGACAGATATGTAGATATAATAAACACACACATGCATGCACACACGTGACACCTAGACATATATACACCTAGACATATATACAAATGTTGGCTAGTTCCTTAAGTGTTCTTTTGATTGCTTTTAACTTTAAAATGCCTTTCTCATTACTTAATAACTTAAATAAAATGTTTGAATTGTACTTACTTTACATTTGCATAAAAGTCACGATTTGGACCAATCAGAAATGATTTGTCACTGATTTTTGGAGCTCACACTGAGATACCCAGGTAGATTTGCCTGAGACAGCTAAGTAAACTCTTTTGCCAAAGAAATGCATATATGCTATGACCAGGTAGGCATTTTTTCACTTCCCATATTTAACCCTAACTGGTAAAAGAACTTTAACTTTGTCTTTCTAGTTTTGTTTTTAAGTGTAATTTTGTGTTTATTTATATTTTGGATTCACACAGGCTATACATTATTTTCCATTTGTAGCAGTAATTAAGGATTTGGTTTTACAGAAGACCATTTGTTGATATCTGTTGGATAGATGATTGAAATCCTATTCCTTGGAGGGAGCAATGACAGAGAATCTAGTTAGTCATTTTGTTTATTTGTATGTCAATTTTTGATCTCAAACAATTAAAAATTTATGTTCACTGGGAACAACAGTCTTTGTGACATAGTCTGAAGAATTTTTGTGAGTCTATGTTTACTTTTGATTTATGGCTAAATTATAGAACTTAAGATATAAGGTATTTTCCGTAATTTAGAAAAGGTTTTATATCTCATGCAAATATAAAATATTTTTCTTAATCTGGAGGGTATTAATAAAATGGATTATTTATAATATCTCTTAAATTAAAAGAGATCTTTTGAAATTGCCTCATATGGATAAATAAGTACTCAAACATTTGTATATAAATCGAGTATAGCCAAAATTCACAGAAAATATAGCTACTTATCTATTACGTTAAGTGTTGTATTAGTCACGTTCTCAAGAGAAATGGAACCAATAGGATATATAGAGAGAGGTATATAAGAGGAAATTTATTATGGGAATTGGCTCACATGATTATGGAGGAAAAGAAGTCCTACCATCTGCCATCTGCAAGCTAGAGATAGAAGAAGCTGGTGGTATAATTCAGACTAACTTTGAAGTCCTGAAATCCAGGGGAGCCAATGATGCAATTATCAGTCCAAGACCAAAGGAAGGCCTGAGAACCAGGTGGGACCTACTGGTTTATGTCATGGAGTCTCAAGGCCTGAAAACCAGGAGCTCTGGAGTTTGAGGGCAGAAGAGGAATGTTCCAATTTCAGAAGAAAGAAACAGAATTTTCCCTTCCTTCCTATTTTTGTTCTATTTGGGCCCTCAACTGATTAGATAATGCAGGCCCACAATGGTAAAGGTGAATATTCTTGATTCAGTTTACCAATGCAAGCGCTAATCTCTGCCAGAAACACCCTCATAGACACACTCAGAAATGTTTCACTAGATATGTGGATATTCCTTAACCCAGTCAAGTTGATGAACACAATTAACACAAGTGTGCCAGACTTTGAAAAAAATATTTCTTATAGAAAATGCTAACTCAGAAACATTTAAACATTCAAGTCCACACAATTAAGACAAGTCTTTAAACAAATCAGGATCCCTTAATAATTATGAGCTAAAAAACTGAAAAAAAAACATATTTTTTTGTCTGATTTATCAACATTAAGTACAATACAAGACTACATATCACTTTTATAAAATTATGAGCTTGTTTTCTCATGAAGAAACTAGTCAATCTAAACTTTCTGAATTCCTGTATGGTTAAGAAAATAATATTACTTTTATATAACGTTCAAGACCATAGAAATGTGACTTTAGATTCAATTAAATTGAAGTATATTTCTAAAAAACATTTTTATAAGAGTAATTACGTTTTGTGTCAATGTAAACATGATTTCTAAAATCCTTAACTTAAAAACTTGAATTAATATTAAGTCAAGTTAAATAATGACTAAGCTTTGGATATGTGTATAATTTCTAAGTAACACAGAACAGTGAAACCATTCTGACTAATTTATATAATACATCTTTACTTATTCTGCTTACATGTTTATAGAGTAGTTGTATCTTTGGCTTACATTAAGAAAAAAATTCTATTTGCCATTTTAAGAAGGTATAAAATATGGTTACCCATAGAAGTTGTGATATAAGTATCATGAGTTTTACTAACTGCAAAAATGCTTTTCTATGAGACTGTTTTCTCATCTCCTAGTTTTTTCTATCAAACAGAAAATATTACTTCGGTTAAAAGTTACAATTAATGCAGGTGATTATGACTATACTAGGAACTACAGTGAGAAGAAACAACTCTGTATACAAGGGGATGAGATGAGATTTTCTTTAAGGACAAAAGAAAGTCATAGTAGAGTGTTGGATTAAACTGTCAGTTTGTTTAATAATATGAAAGAACATACTGAAAGACGAAACTTTAGAAATGTTTAGAAACTTCAGGACACTTTAGAAAGTATGAGAAAAGAAGAGTCTATGGGACTTAGTTTGTATTTGCTGAGTCTGAAAAAACACTATGAAAGATATTAAAAATTCAGCAAAATCCTTTCCATATTAAGGGCTCATTTGTAAGATAATTTTTTAAGGGAAACTCATAAAGCTGAAATGTCAAATAATATAATCATGTAAAACTAGAATTTGACTTTCTCTTTGTTAAAAGAATAAATTGGTTTTAGAGCCTTTAATAAGGGATAAGAAAAGGTTATTTTTGTTTTTTAACTTTCTATGTAATCAGGACAGAGAGCATAGTTTCCGTAATTCACCAGAGTAATCTTCACTCTTTTTTCTTAACTTCCTCATGTATTTGGTTAATTGAAAACAAACAATTTCTGACTTACATAAGAGCTAAAATTCCTTACAATTGTGTTTTCTTCTTCTGTATTTAATTTTAAAATTTACTGAACTATAATATTGCTACTCTGGCATTTGTAAACTTGACCTAATGAAGTGACCAAGTCAACTCTGATGACTCCTTATATTTTGCCTTTCCAGGGATGGATAGAAGGAAAATAAACTTTAGGATACCTTTCACACCTCAAACCATTTTTGAGATTTACCACAGCTGTCACAGTAAAAAAATAAATAAATAAATAACAATGATTTGCTATAAAAAGAATGATGCTAGGAATATTAAGATTCTTTCTTCATGTTTCTTAATTAGCTTCAAACTATTGTATAAACTGCATAGGAAAATGTTAAAACAAAAGACACACTCAGACTCCACTAGGTTAAGTTTCTGCATTCCATAAGAAAACCTTGGAGACTTGTACTGATTTGTTAAACTCTTGTTATCCATTCCATAGAAATGTCCTTACCCTCAGGAGATATATTGATCAAACTACTATGAAATAGTTATATATTGTACCCACATAGAAATTTCACTCTCTTCAATTATCCTGTTACCGATAATAGTAATAAATTAACCAGATTTCAGTCTCATTATAAAATATATCTGCTTTCCTCTGATGTTTGCCTGAAGGACCTGCTAAAGCTATTGGCTAGAATTGCATCACAAGGCTTGTGAAAAAGATTATACTAGGTATTATGAATTATCGATGATTCAAAAAATAGACTTTTTGGTAAAAGCTTAGAGGCTGATATCCCTTAAGTAACTTTCAGACAAAAATGAGTAGACTGATTAAAAGTTTTCTGGATTCTTTTTAGTATATAGCAGATCAAAATCGTGAATGCATATTGTTGATTCAGAATACCGCAGAACAAAAATTAATTGCAGATGGCTAAATAAGCTGATCCAAAAAGTTTTATTGTGTGTATTTAGTTTGAATAATGTCGATTTTGTATTTTTTATGAACAGCTTTACTGAAGATATAGTTCACATATAATAAATAACATATGTTTAAGGTACACAATTTAATAAGTTTTGACATACTTATACACTCTGTATGTCATCACAATTAAGATTATGAACATATCCATGACTTCCAAAAGTTTCCCTGTACCTTTATAATGCCCCCCTCCTGCCCAGCTCTAACCTGTTCCTGTCCCTAGGTGACTACCAATCTGCTTTTGTCAACACCAACTAGGTTGTATTTTCTAGAATTTTTTAAAATTAAAATCAAACTTTATGTACTCTTTTTTCATCTGGCTTCTTTCATTTAGCATAATTCTTTTGAGATCCAGCTATGGTATTGTGTGTATCAATAATGCATTTCTTATTATTTCTGGGTAGTGTTCTATTTCAGGGTTATACCACTTCTTTTTATCCATTCAGCTCTTGATGGGCATTTGGATTGTTTACAACTTTTGGCTATTACAAATAAAGCTGGTATGAACATTTGTGTACTAGTCATTTTACGAACCTATGCTTTTAGTATCTTGGGTGAGAACCTATGGGTGGAATGACTGGATCATATAGTAGGTGTGTATTTAATTTTTTAAGAAACTACAAACTCATTTTCCAAAGTGGTCGTGCCATTGTATATTCCCACCGGTTGTGTAGGAGGGGTACACTTTTCTACACCCTTGACAAAACATGGCATTGTCAATCATTTAGATTATAGATATTTTAATAGGTATTCAGTAGGATTTCATTGTGGTTTTAGTTTGCATTTCCCTGATGACTTATTAATGATTGGCAGCAAGTTTTTATGAACTTACTTGCTATCCTGTCTTCTTTGAATTGTTTATTCAAATATTTTGCCTGTTTTTTTATTTGGATTGTTTCTTATTATTAGGTCTTGAAATTCCTATACATATTATGGATACAAGTTATTTATTAGACATATGCTTTGGAAATGCTTTCTTCAAATCTGGAGGTTGTCTTGTCATTCTCTTAACATTGATTTCAAAAATAAAGTGTTTTGCTTAAAATGTTAAATTCATTGTTTTTATTTTTATATATTATGCTATTACTATCATATATAAGAAATTTTGTCTGACCCAAAGTCACAAAAATTTTCTCCTGTATTCTTTTAGATTCTTTAAGTTTTTACATTTAGATCTATGATTCATTTTGAACAAATTTTTATATTGTGCATGATGAATCAAATATTTTTTGCACACGGATATTTAATTGTTCTAGCACACCCATGTAGTAAAGACTGACCTTTTCCACTGAACTGTCTTTGCATTTTTATATATAATGTTTTGTCCATATATTTTTGAACAAATATGGGCTCTATTTCTGAACTGTCTATTCCATTATACTGACATCTGCCTTTATGCCATACTCTACTGTCGTGATTACCTTATAATAAATATTGAATCAGGTATTATATGTCCTTTCACTTTGTTTATCTTTTCAAAGTTGTGGTTCTTCTAGGTTCTTTGCCTTCCCATATGAATTTTAGAATTAGCTAGTCAGTTTGTACAAAAACCAAACCAAACGAAAACAAAAAAAAAACTCCCAGGATTCAGATTAGGACTTGAGTCTGTGGATCTATTTGGGAAGAACTGACCTTTTAACTATATTGAGCCTTTAAATGCATAGCAATCACTAATACCTCCATTTATTTAAGTCCTCTTTAATGTCCCTCAATGATGTTTGATAGTACAGGGCATGCATGTGTACAGTGTACAGGACATGTATGTCTTGTCAGATTTATCCCAATTTTATATTGTTTAATGCTTTGCAAATTGTCTTGTTTTTTAAAAACTTCTGCTTTCAGTTGTTCATTGCTAGAAATGCAATGCATAAAATGGAGAAATACAATTGCTTATTTAGTATGCTGCATTTTAAACTTACTTATTAGATTTGGTGGCTTTCCTGTAGATTCCATTAGATTTTCTACACAAATGATTATTAATCTATGAATAAATACAGTTCAGCTTCTTCCTTTAAAATCTGCCTTTTATTTCTATTTCACTTTATTCTACTTGTTCCAAAATAATGTTGAGTAAAAGTGGTGAGAGTGGACTTTGTTTTCTTCATGATTTCAAGGTTAAAATACTAATTCTTTTATTGTTAAATATGATTATTAGCTTCAGGTTTTCCATAGACCTATTTTGTCAGGTTTAGGGTATTGTATTTACTAAAACAGTTCTATCCGTCTCACATGTAGGTCATATCTGACACTGATGGGCAGCATATGGGCATGGAACATCCAGCTCTCAACTGTTTTGGTTCCTAGTTTACCGACAGATTTTTCCTGAGTCTTTGGACTTAATCCAGTGCTTTTCTTTATCTATTAAAACAATCATATTTTTTCCTTTTTTGAAAACTTTATTGGTGAATTACATTGCTTGTTAAAAATGTTAACCAATTTCGAGTTATTTGGATCAATTTCACTTGGTATGATGTTTTATCCTTCTTATTTAATTCTGTATTTGAGTTGAAGTTTGTTTATAATTTTGCATAAGTAAGTATGGGTTATATGGACCTGAAGATTTATGTTTCTGTAATGCCTTTATCTGGTTTTGTATCAAGATAATGTTGGCCTCACACAATAATTTAGAAAGTATTCTTTATCCTTTTATGGAAGATGTTTTGTAGAATAGGTATTACTTCTTCCTTAAGTACTTTATAGAATTCATTTAGGACAGTTTCAGTTATAAACTCAATTTCCTTAATAGATATAGAGTTATTCAAGTTATATATTTCTTCTGGAAAGGGATTTGTTAATTTTATCATTCATGAAATTTGTTCATTTCATGTTTTCAGATTTTGTTATAAAATTATTAATAATTTGCCTTTGTCACCATTTTTTAATTCACCAACTGTTTTATTTGCCAAAAACCAAAGCACATTTCAAGAGCTGAAATAAGAAACTTGCTATTTATATGTTAAGATGACCAACAAGCATGCTTAAAGAAAAAGATATTTTTATAAATTCAACTTTAAAATGTTTCCTTCTTTGAAAGCAGTACAGTAAATCCTCACTTAACATCACGGATAGGTTTTTAGCAACTGCAACTATAAGTGAAACAATCTATAATTAAACTACTTGTTTTGTTCTCATCAAAAACAGAATGAGATTGAAGGAAGCAGCATTATCTGATGATCTGCTATAGGTCATTTTGCCTAAAGTCGCAGTTTCCAAGAACCTATTGATGATGTTAAGTAAGGACTTACTGTAGTTATTTCTTAACACAGTTACATATGCACGCTCATGTAGGGTAGGGAAGCATTCCATATCCCTATGATTAGGTCCCAATCTTTTGGTGAGCCTGTGCCCCTGGACTGTGAATTTTGCAGGTATTTCTCAGCTCTCCTACTCCTTGTTAGGTAGAATAGAATGGCTGGAAGGGGCTGAAGTTGTGAGTTTTCCTTTCCCCAGGTAAATTAGGCTCTGATACAGCCCCAGTAGGTTAGGCTCTGGTAAAATAGTTTCTCCTAGGGTAGACCTTGTTAAGAACAGAATGCTTTGATATATTTCATAATGGTTTCTTTCTTTTTTTAATTTTTTTTCTGCTCCACTGGAAGTGCAAGGGGATATTTTCTGATATTCACTCTCAGGACCTAGTAGAGTTCCTGGAGTCAGAATTCACAAAAGTATGGGGATGACTGAGCACTCATTTCAGCTTTCAGTATAACTGGGTCCCCCTGGACATTTTAAATCACAGAGTTGTTCACACTGAGCCTCCAGCAATTTGTCAATTAAAGTTCGAGCCTTCCTACTCCAGCACTGGCTCCCTCAGAGTTTTATGCTTGTAGGTTTCTGCTCCCATAACTTGAGATTGTCCGTATCAGCCTCTTTCTTTCCAATATGGGAGGCAATGATTCCTCATGTGACCTCACATTTCTTTCCAATATGGTAGGCAATGATTCCTCATGTGACCTCACATCTCTGACAAATCTAAGCAGAGTCATTGATTTTTCAGTTTGTTCAGCTTTTTACTTGTTTTGGAGATGGAAAGACAACTTCTAAGCTTCTCACTTGCCAAACCAAAACCTGGAAACCTTTACTATAATTTTAATATCTGTATTATCTGTACTGATGTCACCTCTCTTATTTTTGATACCGATTAAGTTTGGTCTTACTTCTTTTCTTCCTAATCAGACGGATTAAAATTTATCAATTTTTTATATTTTCTTAAAGAACTAGCTTTTGTTTTTATTTTCACTCCTTTTTTATATTTCATTGATTTCTACTCTAAAATTTATTATCCCCATTTATCTGATTACTCTGGGTTTAGTTTGCTCTTTTCTTCTAACCTTTTAAAGCAGGTCCTGTCTACTTTCACAGAACACCATTCAGTCAAACGCTCATTCTATATTTGTGTAAGTCTAATCCAATAGCTCTATGTGCATGCTAGTGTTCTTTAGTTGTTTTAGCCAACTTAGAAGTAACTCAAATGCAAAATAATTCCTAGGTGAAGTCCATGTTTTCTCAATTTGGAAAGTAAATACTGCCCTTCTATGAGTACAGTTAAAACCTTAGACAAATTTCTTCCCAATTAAAGTGAAGGTGAAATAAAATATTAAACATTTTCTCATAGATTTTACTATCTCTTCTGCTCCAAAAGTACTCACTATTGAAAAAATTATTCTTCTGTTGACATTTGATTATAAGTTCTTAACTGAGTACTCATTTCCAACATCCTGAATCTCTGGTTTCCTTAATAGGATTACACTAATAAACTAGAAATTTGGAAAATGATTTCAAAATTACCCACTTAATTTCATACAACAAAGCAAAAATATTTACATAATTGTATAGAACCAAAAAGCCTGAAATCATAGAACTTTAATAAAAACTCAAAAAATATATCTTTTTCTCAGAAAAGTTATACAATAATAAATAGGTTAAGACCAAAAAGCAAATTCCTCTATGATCCAAAAAGAATATCTGTGGGGAAGAGGTACTCTAGAGCAGAGGGTTCCTGCCCCAGGGCCACAGACCAGCACCTGTCTCTGGCCTGTTAGGAACCAGGCCACATAGTAGGAGGCTAGTGGCAGCCAGAGAGCAAAGCTGAGCTCTGCCTCCTGTCAGATCAGTAGAGGCATTAGAGTCTCATAGGAGCACAAACCCTATTGTGAACTGCACATGCAAAAGATCTAGGTTACACATTCCTTATGAGAATCTAATGGTAAATGCAATGCACTTGAGTCACCTTGAAACCGTCTGTGCCTCCTGCCCCATGTCCATGGAAAAAATATCTTCCATGAAACCAGTTCCTGGTGCCAGAAAGGTTGGAGACCGCTGCTCTAGAGAACTATTTTCTGCCACATATATTTGTATTTATTTCAATATTCTATCCAGTGATTTTGTTTCATCATACAGGCCTCTAGGTTCTAAAATTATTAGGGAGTTTACAATTTATTACTTGTGTATTTCTTTTGCCTACCCATTCCTTCTTCCTTTCTTTAAGAGCTCAATAAATGTAGGCTGTAGTGCCTACATTTCCAGGGACAGCTTCCAATAATTTCTCCCCATCCTGTGTGTGTACACCACTCTTGACGTCAAGTAGTGCAGCTTGTTTCTCCTTTCTTCGACTCTGGTCTGCCTTAAAACTTGCTTTGGTAATTTGAATACAGTGGAAATTGTGTTTTGGGACTTTCAAGTCTAAGCTTAAGTCTCATTTTCCACTTTTTGGAACCCAGTAGGCAACTACAAGAAGCCCAAGTCACAGGGTAATACCATCAGGAGGAGAACCAACGTGCTCCTGTTGACATATTCCACTGAGCACCCAACAAACTGCAAGCCAAGTAAGGAGCCATCTTTAACCTTGTAACTCAGTTGCTTCCCCAGATGACTTGAAGTAGAAGAACCATCCTGTAGAGTTCAGTCAACCCACAGACTTGTAAGAGATAAGAAAACGGTTGCTGTTTTAAGTCATTTGAATGATTAGAATTATTACACAACAGTAGAAAGCTAAAATATAGGATGCCAGAATATATGGTTTTTAATTATCTTCTTATTAGAGGGGCTTGAAATAGACACTCTAAAAATTCTGCTTTCTTGCCCACAAATAGTTAAACAGAAAAACTATATTGATATTTTTGAGAGGTCAAACATAGGAGATTCTTTATGAGCAGGTTAATATTTTCTATGATTATCTGTACATTGCCAGGATTGTAGGACATAACATGAAAGAAAAGACAGAAGGAAAAGGCCATAAAGTTAAGATTAAAACATTTGGCTGCTAGGAAGGTAGTTTTGTTGCCTAGGAAAGTACATAATATATTTACACGTATATAGTAACAAAGTACGTTTAGGGCTTTCATTGTCTTTTCTAATGTAATCAATACACTTATTACTAGGATGAATCAAAAGTAATATGACAAAATTCAGAATTATTTTATTTATTTTAGTCCAGGAATAATGAGAAGTGGAGAAAAAACCCTAAAATATTAGAATGACCCGACTTTTTGCAAGAAAAATTACATTCAAATAAAGTCTTATTCATAACTTATTACAACAGCTACTTATAATTTGCTAAATTTTTGGAAGAATATGAGAAAGATGTGATGCTATGCAGAACTTAGAATATTTTGGAAAATATCAGGAAATAATAAAATAGCCCAGCGTAAACTAATTAGAACTGAAAACATCCATCTAATTATGATATACTGTGCATGACAATATAAAATAAAAGGACTTAAAATTCCAGTGTGACTTTTATGAGACTGAGAGATCAATATTAAGTTAATAAGAGGTCTACAGAAAGGAAAAAAGGTCAAACTTGCTTTAGAATCATTTCCTTTAGACTTGCTATATACATTGTACTTACTTTAGTAAATAATTTGTCAGCCTTATAGGTAAGTTATTTCTGACATAGACTAGCAGCATGTGGTCACAAAATATCCAATTCTAAAATCTTTTGGCTTATAGTTCTGATGGAGAGGTAAGTGAAGTTTGCCAAAGCAGTGAATTGTCATTAAGCTAGAGGAGATGTGAATCTGAACAAGGAAAGCAGACTCACAGTAACCATAGTGAAGTGTTTTATGGCATAGATAAGATATAATGGAAAAAAAAAAAGTCTGCCCATCCATTTGGACACTACTACATTTAGAAAAAATTATCAGAGAGCTTGTGAGAAAAATTGGCAGGGCTGTGCAAAGTGCCTCCAAACCACTGTTCAGCATAAATCTGAAGTATCTAAAATAAAAGTGTCTGTGTTTAGCTCTGCTAACCAAAACTTTGTAAATGTACAGGCATTTTAACCTACACATCCTATTTCAAGGATTTAACCCTAGGATATACAGGCAAAATTTTTTCAAGATATCTGCATGAAGATATTTATTGAAACATTATTTGTAATAATATTTTTAAAAGGCATATAGCAGTGTTGATCAGTAAGGAACTTTAAAAATAAATTATAGTGTATATATGAAATGGAATAAAATTAGTCATAAAAATAATGAGGTTGAGTTTTATGTACTGATACAGAAATATATCTAAGACCTTAATTTTAGAAGGAAAGAAAAATCCTGGAACATAGAGTATAATCTTTTGTGGGGGGTGGGAATGTAAAAGAATATATAAATAGTTGCATATATTTGGGCACACACATTAATTTTCTAAGTGGAAACTGACTAATAAATTTCTAATGGTGGTTACCTTTGGGAAGTAGGACTGGGTGGAATAGAGAAGGTATCACTTTCATTTTATACTTGCATATATTGGTTCAATATTTTGAACATTTACTTGTATTAATTTTTTAATTAAGAAAAGCTGAACTAACCAAGTTCGTTGTGCCCACATGCAGAAAGGGGTCAAGGTTGGTTTTGCAAGAGACAAAAGGGTTATTCACAAGCAAGGAGGAGGAAGAACAGCTTTCAAATCTGCCTCACTGAAGATAGGACTTAAGAATATTTATGGGTTAGAGAAGTGGGGTGTTCTAAGGTATGGAGAAAGGTGTTTGGCTGCAGGAAAAAAACAATCAGTGATCTGTGCAAGCCTAGTTATGGTTTTTGGCTCTTGACGAAACACATGTTCAGAAAACTGTGGCCTTAGCATGATGTGAGGATGGAGTTTCTGGCCTTCTGTTATCAAAAGGTCAACTCTTGGACATTTCTGCAGGCCTAATTGAGGGGTCAGTGGTCTCAACTGGGTTAAGCTGAACAGGAGCTGCCCCAAGTTCCTGAGAAACACCATAAGTGCCATTACCACGGTGACGATAATAATACTGTATATTACTAATATATTATCATCACCATAGTATATTATTTATACAAATAAATGTTACCTGTAAGAAAGCCAGGGAAGGTTAAATTACAGCAATCAGTGGTGCTGCTTTCAGCTACATGGGTAAAAAATATTTTAAAAATGAAATAAAAAGCAGATGACCAAAAGCAAGGGCAGGTTAAGTTTGGCAGATCTAATGAGATTAGCCCCGGGGTTTCAAAGCTATCAGGTGGGGAATAGAGGCCACATTTATTCTTTGAATTAACTATATTTAAAAAGAGTGTTAAAATATACAAATAATGCTTTACATTTTAAAAGACATTTAAAAACACCTTCCTGGCTTTAATTCAGATTTTTTCTATAAAAATACCATATATTCAACTTAAAATGGCCTCAGAATATTTGACATGACTCCTTATAGATAAGTTGAAGAAGCCTTCAATAAAACATTTCTTTCATCTTTCAAAACACTTATTAAACATCTACTATGTATAAAGTGCTATGTAAGCATTGAATGTAACACTTGATCTGGGTTTTCAAGACACAAATACATTTTCTAGGACGTCAATGTGAGAAAGGTCATTTTGCACAAAATAATATCCATGAAAGGACATTATACGATCAAGGAGCAGTACATTCAGTGTAATTATACAGGGTGCAGTCATGAGTGAGGAAACCAAGAAGATAATTTAAGGTCACGCTTTCAAGTGTTGGCAATACAATTTTTAAAATGTTCGGACATCTTCATTTGGTTACTGATTAATTCATTCAATACGCATTGTATACTTATTCTCAGTTTTGGTTTCAGGAAAAAAAGCAGATTTTGAGACAAGAATGTGTGAAAGTAGTTTATTTAGGATACAATTTCAGGGCACATTGCAAAGGAATAAGGAAGTGTGAAAAAGAAAAAGGGAGAGCCAGTAAAGCCTGTGGGAATCTTTGGTGACACTCAAAACAACTAGGGTTCAATTTTCCTCCAGAACCCTCAGACAGATGGTGTGGATAAACACTTCAGAATTGTTTCATTAGGGGGCTAGAAAGCTCTGAAACTTAATTAAATAATTATGTAGCATTTTAAAAAGAATATATAAATGGATACAGTGACTAATAAGCAATAAGTAAATGTGTGAGAATGATGTTTATTCTGTGAGAGAAAGAAAAATTAAAAATAAGAGAACCAAAAATAAAATCTCATGGAATCCTAAAATTTAATGTGTATACTGAGCAGATAATGCCACTGAAAAAGATAAAGATAATCATAAACATAAAAGAACATGGCAAGATAGTGTTATGGAAATCTGGAGAAACATCAAGGAGAATGTGATCAGTAAAAATCAACATTAATTTACTATTTGTTAAATGATCACTAGGTGTTAGATATTGTTAAAACAATTAAGGATATGATTAAAAACAAGTTAATGATTGCCTCCTTGTAGGTTTTTTACTGGAAGGATGCCCCTAGAAATATAGGTCTATCAAGGAACATAGATCTTTAAGTGGAACATCTCAGGAGACCAAACAGACAATCCAGGCAATGTAGGGAAAGTTAATGGCCAATAAGGATCCAAGAGATTGAAGAAAATAAAGGAACCACTGCAATGAATGTCTATGAGATCAAACAGCAGTTGGATATTGAATATCAAGATAGTTGGAAGATTGAAATCAGCAGCCAAATACATCCCCCTCATTTGTTGTTCTTTAAACCAGGAACCATCCTAAATGCTGAGATTAGACAGACTTCATTTCTGCCCTAAGAATGTCTTCAGAAACAAATTGCTAGAATTATCAGCATCAATCATAATACAGTGATCATTCACCTGTTAAAAAATCCTTAATAGTACCTTATTGCCTACATTATATTTTCAAACAATTCTATTTTGAACAAACAATGATGAATGTTATTGATTAGTATAGCCTTCCCCATTAAGACTTCAAGCTAATCACTCTCCTGTATCCTACACTTCTGTATAATGCACTATACTCTACATTCCATTCATTTCACTGTATCTATAACATATTTTTAACAAATAATTGCTGAATAATTATGATATGCCAAAAAGCATACTAAGCACTGAAGCTTCCAAGCAAACCAAATAAAATTTATTCAGAACTGAACCACACAATGTATCTTCAAACCTCAGAATATTTTTTAACTTTGCTCTTTAAACATAAAATATCTCCATAAACTTGTCGCAAAATGTCTTTCAAATGTGTGCAGGGGTTGGAGAAGAGAAGAAAGGAAGGAAGTTTGAGAAGAAAGGAAGGGAGAAAGAGAGAGAGAGGGAGGGTGGAGAAGGAAAGAGAAAAGAAGAAAGGAAGGAGGTGAGTAAGAGAGGGGGGGAATCTTGGAGATGCTACAGAGCTAGTGACACAAGGAAACTGTTAATATTTGCAAATAACAATATTTAGGTCGATGTGGAGATTTAAATGAAACAATTAAAGCTGGAAGACACATAAATCATTTATAAAAATTTCAATCTGGAACTATGTATACTGTAAGATATCATTCAAGATCAAAGTTAAATAAAGACAATCCAGATATAGTAAAACTTCATTTATTATCAAAACTCTCCTTCAGAAAGACTTTTTAAATGACCCCAAAATAAAGTGTGAGATACAATGACTAGTAAGGAAGGAAGATGATAAACAGGTTTATGGACTTAAAGATCATAGACTGTATATAACACAATTGACATAAAATTAGGTTGGTTTTGATTCAAGAGAGAGTCAAAATACTGGATTACAAGAGAATGTATGATGATGATAAGAGGTGATTAGACTTACACTGTTCTAAAATCCCCGTATTCTTTGAGAAGTAAGTCGCAGTTTGGATTACGTCATATTTAAGATAATTATGCATGTTAAAATGTCAAGGGTAACCTATACATAAAATATTTTATCATGCAAAAATAAACAAAATTGAATTTAAAATATTTCATCTGTGTGTAGAAAGGGTGTGAAAAACACAGGCAACAAATAAAAAATAGCACATTATTCAACTTCAAACTATACTAAAAGGCTATAGTTTCCAAAAGAGCATGGTACTTGTATAAAAATCGGCACATAGATCAATGTAAAAGAATAGATTTTTAATCCAGATGATAAAGCCAAATACTTACAAACAACTGATCTTCAACAAAACACACACAAACGTGAAGTGGGGAAAGGACACCCTATTCAACACATGGTGTTGGGATATTAGGCAAGCCACATGTAGAAGAATGAAAGTGGTCCTCATTGCTCATGCTCTACAAAAATCAACTCAAGATGGATCAAAGACTTAAATCTAAGACTTGAAACCATAAAGATTCCAGAAGATAACAGTGGAAAAACTCTTATAGACATTGGCTTAAACAAAGAAATCATGACCAAGAAACCAAAAGCAGATGAAACAAAAACAAAAATAAATAAATGGTACCTAATTAAACAAAAAACTTTTTACACAGCAAAAGAAATGATCAGCAGAGTAAACAGACAACCCACAGAGTGGGAGAAAATACTCACAAATTACGCATCTGACAAAGGACTAATATCCAGAATTTACAAGGAATTCTAACAAATCAGCAAGAAAAAAAAATACCATCGAAAAGTGAGAAAAAGACATGAATAGACAATTCTTTAAAAAAAAAAGGTATACAAATGGCCAAGAAACATATATAAAATGTTCAACATCACTAATTGTCAGGGAAATGCAAATTAAAACCACAATGGGATGTCACCTTACTCCTCCAAGAACGGCCATAATCTTAAAATCCAAAAATAAATGTTGGCATGGGTGTGATGAAAAGGGAACACTTTTACACTGCTGGTGGGAATGTAAACCAGTACAACTACTGTGGAAAACAATATGAAGATTTCTTAGATCTACCATTTCATCTGGCAATCTCACTACTAGGTATCTACCCAGAAGAAAATAAATTATTATATGAAAAAGATACTGTCACAGGCATGTTTATTATAGCTGCAACTCACAATTGCGAAAATAATGGAACCAGACCAAATGCTCATCAAGAAAATAGATAAAGAAAATGTGGTATATATACACCATGGCATACTACTGAGTCATAAAAAGGAAAGAAATACTGGAAATCACAGCAACCTGGATAGAGTTGGAGACCATTATTCTAAGTGAAGTAACTTAGGAATGGAAAACCAAAAATCTTATGTTCTCATTGATAAGTGGGAGCTAAGCTATGAGGAAACAAAGTGTAAGAATAACATAATGGATTATGGGGACTCAGCAGGAAGGATGAGAGGAGGTAAAGGATAAAAGACTATACATTGCATGCAGGGTACACTGCTCAGGTGACGAGTGCATCAAAATCTCAGAAATCACCACTAAATAACTTATCCATGTAACTAAAACCCACCTGTCCCCCAAAAATATTGAAATAAAATAAAAATAAAAAAAGAAAGTATAGGCCGGGTGTGGTGGCTAACATCTGTAATCTCAACACTTTGGGAGTCTGAGGTGGGTGTATCATATGAGGCCAGGAGTTTGAGACCAGCCTGGCCTACATGGTGAAACCCTGTCTCTACTAAAAACACACAAATTAGCCGGGTGTGGTGGTGCACATCTGTAATCCCAGCTAGTTGGGAGGCTGAGGCATGATAATCTCTTGAACCTGGGATGTGGAGGTTACAGTGAGCTGAGATTGCACCACTGCACTCTAGCCTGAGCCACAGAGCAAGACTCTGTCTCAAAAAAAAAAAAAAAAAAAAAAAAAACAGAGTGTAAAAATAATTCCAAATATGTTACTAATCATAGTAATGAAAACACAACTGAAATCATCAATTAGTCAGAGATCCACAGGCTTGATTAAAATTAAAACATAAATAGCCTTATGTTATTCACAAAATATTCTAAACATTAAGTACAAATAAACATTAAAAGTGGACACAAAAGAGATGGAGAGCAGATTCAAATAAAATAGTCAACAAATGGTTGGCAAAGTATACTAAAAGATTAAAGGTGTTATTAGTGTTATTACATAATGAAAAATGTTTTAGTTCTCCACAATGACATAATAACTCTAAATGTGTATATGTAAAGCCTTGAAATATGTGAAGCAAAAATATAACAGAACCCCACAAATTAATAAACATACAAGACCAAAAGCATAATTGTCAAGGTCGAGTCCAAAATGAAAATATGGGGCACCTACTTTAAAAATTTTTTAATTTCAAAATGGCTATTACAGAGCATTAAAGCAATCATGAGTCCTGCTAAGTATGGGCCCTGTGTGACTGTACAAATTGTATGCCTATGAAGATGGTCATGTGATTATTCATATAGTCTTAATATATATAAAGCAAAAAGTTGACAGAACCAAATGGAGGAAGTGACAATTTAAGTCTCACAGATATTAAAATGTAGCTCTTAAAGTCATTGATACAATACATGGTTTTACAGAACATAAAAAAATTTTAAAGTTTGATCTAAGGATATTTATATAAAACCTACACTTAACAATAATAGAATACACATTCTTCTCAAGCAAACATTATGCATTACAGAATTCTGGCCATATTTTAAGCAATCAGCCAATTCTAAAAGTTTGTTATCATATCAATCATATTCTCTGACTAAAATGCAATTGACTTAAATCTAAATAATGAAGCTATCACTTAAAAACCATAAATTTAGAAGTATAGAAACTCATTTAATAACTCTTGGAATAGTAAAACAATACATAATTGAATAAATAATTAGAACTAACTGATTATTAATACACTTTATATACAGTATTATAAAATGTAGGAATTTTATAGCCTTACAGGAACAATGCAGTCACACAAGCTTATATTATGGAAGAAGAAATGCTGGAAATCAACGAGATAAGCATCCCAATTAAGATATAAGAAAATAACATAATAAAACCAAAGAAAATAGTTTTTAAAATAAATTAAATATTAACAAACAATATAAAAGAGAAGACTAACAGAACTGAAAGTTAGCACTTGGAAAAAATGAATAAAATAGAAAAATTTGAGAAGATTGATTGAAAATAAGAGAGTAGGCAAAAAAAAAGAAAAGTCAAAGAAGACATGGAGATACAAAAAATTGAAGACACATTAAAACAGATAAAATGTTATGAACATTTTATCTTTATAAGTTAAGGCCCTATAAAGTGGACAATTAATTAGAAAAATATATTTTTAGGCCGGGCTCAGTAGCCCACACCTGCAATCCCAGTACTTCAGGAGGCTGAGGAGAGTGGATCATGAGGTCAAGAGTTTAAGACCTGCCTGGCCAACATGATGAAACCCTATCTCTACTAAAGATACAAAAAATTTGGCCAGCATGGTGGCATGCACCTGTAATCCCAGCTACTCAGGAGGCTGAGGCAGGAGAATCACTTGAACTTGGGAGGCGGAGGTTGCAGTGAGCCAGGATGCGCCATTGAACTCCAGCCTGGGTGACAAGGCGAGACTCCATCTCCAAATACATACATATATAAAATATATAATTATATATATTTTTAATGGTGGAGACTTTTAGTCAATTATGCGTGTTGAATAAATATTTTGTGTATATAATGAGGAAGAGTTTTAACGTCATTCTTTTGCACAGGGATATCCATTACTCTCAGCACCATTTATTGAAAAGACTATCCTGTCTTCATTATATTTTTGTTACCTTTCAAAGAATCAATTAGTTCATAAGAGGAAAATTCTATACCTTTTCTATTTCATTGATCTATATGGCTATACTTATACCACTATCACACATCTTGATTACTGTAGCTTCGTCATAAGTTTCAAAATTGAGAATGGTGACTTCTCTAAATGTGCTCTTCTTTTTCACAATTACTTTGACTAATCTTGGTCTCTTGTATTTTCACACGAAATTTAGAATCAATTTTTCAAAAAACTCCAGCTGGGATTTTGATAGAAACTTATTGAATCTATAGAAACTATAGCTCAAGTTAGGAAGTATTGCCACTCTTCTGATACATGACCAAAGGATGCTTTTCAATTTATTGAGATTTTCTTTAATTTCTTTTAGGACTGTTTTGTAATTTTCATTGTAAGAGTCATACACCTCTTTTTATAGGCTTATTCTTAATTATTTTATTCTTTTTAATGCTATTATAAATGGAATTGTCATACTTATTTTTTAATTTCCTTTTCAAGCTGTCCATTGTTGATATTAGTCATATTAATTATAGAGCTACAATTGATTTTTTATATATTAATAATGTAACTTGAAAACTTGCTAAAATTGTGCATCAGTTCTTATAAAATGTTAGTGGATTTTTTTCTATATACATGTTTGTGTCATCTGCTTCTTCCTTTCCTATGTAGATGCATTTTATTTCATTTTCTTACCTAATTGTCCTGGCTAAATCTTCCAACAAAGTTGAATTGAAGTAGTGGGAGTGGCCATCCTTGTCCTGTCCCTGACCTTAGGGAAAAAGCTTTTAGTCTTTCACCATTAACTATCATGTTGGTTTTCAGTTTTTCTTAGATATTCTTTGTTAGGCTGAGAAAATTCTCTTTTGTTCTTATTATAGTTTGTTGAGCGTTTTTATTGTGAAAGAGTGTTGGATTTTATCAAAAGCCTATCCTGCATCAATTCTTATGAGCATGTAATTTTTATCTTCTATTCTATTAATATGACATGTCTATTGATTTTTGAATATTAAAACAGCCTGTATTACCAAGATAAAACCCACTTGATTATGCTGATAATACTTTTCATATAATTTTAAATTTGGTTTCCAGTATATTGTTGACAATGTTTGTGTTTATATACACACTGATTTGCTTTTACAGGTTAGACTTCCCAAACACCCTAAGAGAATATCATTTAACTCATTCGGGTTATTTTACAGAATCAACATATATTCTTCCAGTAATTTTATGAGGCTGAGATAATCCTATTATGAAAATCATGTAAGGATGTAAATAGAAAAATAACAAGGCAATCTTGATTATCAAGATACTTATAAAAATCCTACAGAGGGTTTGTAAATAAATTTTAGTAATGTAAAAATTATTGATTATAGCATGATTATTTAGGATTATTTAAAGTACACAAAAATGGTTTTGATGTAATAAATAAATCTGGACTGCTAGTGCTGGCCAAGATGGAAGAGGCCCATTCTTCTCAGGTCTTCATTCTAAAGTGTTCTGGAAATAAATGGGATCCAACTTTTACAATGCAATGCACAAAATGCCTGGGATACATACAATAGGGGGGTCAATGATGACACTCAGAACTAGGAAAATAACTAGAGTGAGAAAAGAAAGTCAATAGATATCAACAATGAGATAATTCAGATGTTGAGATTATCTGACAAGGATTTTATAGCTGCCATTATAAAAATTTTCAACAAACAATTAAAAACACATTGAAAGAAATGAAAAACAATAGAAAGGCTCGGCATAAAATAGAATTTCTTTAAAGACTAAGACAAATTTATAGAGTTGAAAACTATAATAACAATATTTTTAATAAACATTAATAGATGGACATTACAGCAGAATAAATATGATAGATAAAAGAATTAGTGAACTTAAAAATAGAGTGACAGAGATTATCCAAACTTAATAACAGAGAAATAGACTAAAAAAATAAACAAACCCAATTACCTGTGGGATAATAACAAAAGATCGAACATGCATATAACTGAAGTACAAGAGGAAAGGAGAAAGACCGTGGGACTGAAAAAAATATTTGAATAAATAATGACTAAAAGTTTTCCAGATTTAATGAAAAGTATAAAGCTGTAGATTCAAATGCTAAGTGAAATCCAAAGAGGATAAATACAAAGACTCTGTGTCGAGGCACATCATATTTAAAGTTTTGAACACTAAAGACAGAAAATATCTCAAAATATGTTAGAAAGAAACAGTGAACCAATTTCCACGGGAGATTAGTTCCAGGACCCATGGATACTTAAGTCCCTTATAAAAATGGCATGGTATTGTATATAACCTATGCACATCTTCTTGTATATTTTAAATCATTTCTAGATTGCTTGTAATATCTAATACAATGCAAATGCTGTGCAAATAGCTGTCATACCGTTATTTTTAAATTTGTATTATTGTATTATTTTTATTGTTTCTTTTTCAAATACTTTCAATCTGCAGTTGATTAATACCCTAGATATGGAACCCGTGGATACAGAGGGACTACATTAGTACTTCTAGGAGGACACCAATTTGAATGACAATAGATTGCTCCTCTGAAATAGAGGCCCCAAAACAGCACAATATATTTCAAGTGCTGAAAGAAGAAAAAATAAAACTATCAAATGCATATTCTATACCTTGTGAAACTATCTTTCCAGAATGAAAGGAAAATTAAATGTATTCTCAAATGAAGATAAGCTAAGAGAATTTGTCCATAATAAAACCTATCATTAAAGTAAGGCAAAAGGAACTTCAAGGAAAGGATAACAGAACTGAAACTTCAGAAAAGAAAAAACAAAAAAAAAGTAAAATTGGGATAAATATATTAAATGATTCTCATGAATTTCTTAAATCATATTTGATTGTTGAAGCAAAAATTATACTCTGAGGTAACATTTAAATGTATACAGAGGAATACCTGACACAATTATATTTTAAAAGTGGAGTCAATAAAGGGACCTAAATGAAAGTAATGTTTTCATACTTCATATGAAGTGGTAATATATTGAGGTTAGCAGATAAGTTTCATTTGTAAATTATAATACTTAGAGAAATACTAATAAAACCACACAAAATCATATGCCCTTAATCACAATTAATTAAATCAAAATTCAGTTTTAAAAATGATCAAACAACTACATGAAATAAGAAAAGAGAAATAGTAAAAACAGAAAACCAATAATAGGGCCTTACTATTAGACCCTATTTAATATTATTAAATAAATAATATTTAAGCCATAATATACTAACAATTACTTTGAATGCAGTAGTCTCAATATATCAATTAAAAGTCAGATATTGGCAAAGTAGATTTTTAAAAAATGCTCTAACCTGCAAAAAACTGATTCAATATCACATGAGTGGCTTGAAAGCATAAGATCTTGTACGTGTTTTGTTAGATTTAAACTTAAGCATTTCATTTTATTTGAAGTGGTTGTATTTGATATTATATTTTAAATTCTAGTTTTCATATTTTTGTAGAAATTTGTTGATTCTTTTTCTATCTATTCTTATCTACTGTTGAACCTCTCAGGTGACTTTTTCATCTCATTTATTTTACTTTTCAACTGCAGAATTTATATGTGGTTTCATATGTACTTGGTTTCTATTTTCTTATTGATGTCTATTTGGTGAGAAAGAGTTCTTTCTCTCTTCTAGAATAGTTGTCCCCAAACTTTTGGCATCAGGGACCGGTTTCTGGGAAGAGAACTTCTCCATGGGTGGGTGCAGGAATACAGACGGTTTTCAGGATGAAACTGTTGCACCTCAGATCATCAGGCATCAGTTAGATTCTCATAAGGAGCACACAACCTAGAGCCCTTTCATGTGCAGTTCACAATAGGGTTCACAATCCTATAAGAATCTAATGTCGCTGCTGATTTGACAGGAGGCAGAGCTCAGGTGGCAATGTTTGCTCACCCACAACTCACCTCCTGCTGTGAAGCCCAGTTCCTAACTGGCCACAGACGAGGACCAGTCTGGGCTGAGGGTTGGGGAACCCTGCTTTAGACATAGTTTTATTAGATCTTTGAAAACATTTAGAACAGCTGACAACATCTGTAAGTACAATATCTGGGCTTTCTTGGGACAGCTTCAATTGAGTGACTATTTTTCTGTGTATGGGTCATATTTTCTTCCTGCTTTGCATGTTTCATATTTTTGTTGAAAACTGGAAATTTTAAACACTGTATGTGACAACTCTGGAAACTCCCTGACATTTGATGTTGTCATTGCTTATTAGAGTTTTTGTTTGTTCATTGACTTTTCTGAACTAAATCTGTAATGTCTATATATTTTGTCATGTGTGGTCCTTAGATCTTTGCCCAGCTAGTTCAATAGCAAGCTAACAAAGATTCTCTTAATGCCTGGAGTGAAAAAGTCTCTCAGTCTTTTTCAAGGATCCTGGCTATCTGTGGGGCATGCAATTAACATTCAACCAGACAGCTGGCAATTTTGTATTACTTTTCTCTTTCTGCTTGCACAGAGCCTCAAAGTCAGTGAAGATGAGAATGTAGGGACTTCTCTGGCCATTTGGGTACATATGCACAGCCCTGAGTATGTGCATAGCCTTATGCATACACACTACCTTATGAATGGGTGTAGTCTTTTAGATACTCAAAATATTTTGTAGCTTTCCAAAGTCCATATGAATATTTCAGTTTTCAACTTTTCTGCTTAAGCTTTTGATTTGTCTATTTTTACCCAACCGTTATCCACCACCTCAAACAGTCATGAAGTTAAACACTTTCCTGTAATTGTTTGCACCAAATGTCTCCTGGGGAAAAGCTCCAAGTCAGGTCAAATATGGATGATCTTGCAAATGGGGTCTTCCAGGGAGCCATCCAGCTGGTAAAAGAATAATTTTGCCTGGGCACAGTGGCTCATGCTTGTAATCCCAGCACTTTGGGAGGCTGAGGTAGGTGGATCGCCTGAGGTCAGGAGTTTGATACCAGCCTGGCCAACGTGGTGAAACTCTGTCTCTACTAAAAATGCAAAAATTAGCTGGGTGTGGTAGCAGGTGCTGTAATTCCAGCTACTCAGGAGGCTGAGGTAGGAGAATTGTTTGAACCCAGGAGACATAGGTTGCAGTGAGCTGAGATCACACCACTGCACTTCAGCCTGGGTGACAGAGTGAGTCTCTGCCTCAAAAAAAAAAAAAAAAAAAAAAAAAAAGAAAGAAAGAGAAAGAAAAAGAATAATTTCTTGGGAAATTGAAAGGGCTACACAGCTGTTATTTTTCAAGGCTACCACAAAGTAGTGGAAAGAGGGATATGGCACTAAGGCATGTTAAAATGCTACAAAACTCTCTATTTTTATCAAGTTTCAGCCATTTATCTTAGGAAAAAAATGCTCACTTGGTTGCTGCAAGCCTTTGGTTAATTTCCAAAATCCTGAAAAGGTTGATTCTTACAATGTCTCCAGTTATCTCTCCGGAGAGATAACTGGAGACATTGTAAGAAGGAGGGAGTTTTTAGTGAACCATACTCCACATTTTTGCTGACATCCTCTACATCTGTTCATGATGTAATCTCTTACGGTAGGAACTAAAGAAAATATCTTTATTTCTCCTAAAGGATATTGGAAGCAAATATCTTTCTGGTGAAATATTGAAAACAGCATATTAAGAATCAGGATCAAGACTATCCACTGTCATGAAAATTTTCACATTACTAGAATTGTTAGCTTCAAAAGCAAGAAAAGAAAAAACAAAATTACAGCATACAAAATTTGGAAAGCAAGCAACAAAATTATTATTGTTATACAACAAAATTATCTACATAGAAAGCCAAAAGATTTCAGTGAAAATGAATTAGAATTATTAAAATAGATTAACAATGATGCTGAGTACTAAATCAATACACAAAAGAATTTGCATTTCTATATAAAAATAACAAGTGTTTAGTAAATTAAATAAGAAGAAACATACTAATAAGCTTATATAAACAAGGCAGTGTAGTATTGGTATACAGATAGACAAAAGTAACCATGGATAGAATGAGAGTCCAAAAATAGTCCTACAATTACATGGTCAGTTAATTTTTGATGAAGTTGCAAAAGCATTTCAGTGGGGGAAATGGGAATCTTTTCAATAATTATTCCAGAAAACATATGCAAAAGTAATTCTTGTATGTGTTTATTTGACCTCTACTAAACACCATATACAAATATTTATTTGAAATGAATGAAGGGTTTGTATTTAAGAGAGAAAACTGTAAAACTACTAGAAGAAAATGGGAGAATATTTTCACAGCCATGATGATAGAAAAGTGAGGCAAAATTGGATGAAACATAAAAGCATTAACCGTAAGAAAAACTATTAAATAAATTAGACTTTGACAAAATTTTAAGTTTCTGCGCATCCAAAGACACTGGGAAAGGCTCAACAAAACCTCTTGCTAACTATTGTATCTTAGTTAAGGGTTTAAATATCTGGTAGAATACTCTCTCCCCCACTTTTTTACCACAAGTCCCTTGTCTGTTCTCTACTTTTGCTATTTCATAAAAATCCTAAAATCAGCTTGTCTAAGTTTCCTCAAAAACAACAATCCCAGAAAACAAAAAATCCAATTGGCACTGGAAATGCTCTGAATTAATCCATTATTTTTTGAAGAACACAAGCTTGACTAAATTGGGTGTTCCTATCCAAGTATCTGAATACTTCTTAACTTCTTTGAGTTTTCTTTACTATCATGCAATAAAATATAATTTTTTCTTAAAGTGTTTTTGAATTGCAAATGTTCTATTTTTTTTACCTTTTATTTCTTTAAACATTTAAGTGCAATTTACTTACAGTAAAATGTAAGCATATCATTCCATGACTCCAGAAACGGTGAAAAAGATAAACTGCAATATATTAATATGAAAGAGTTCTATATGCCAGTGAAAATAAATGATCTAGAACAGGGGTTAATGCAAGCTTGAGGCCAAATCTAGCCCACCACCTATTTGTTGTAAATAAAGATTTATTGGAACATGGCCATTAACTATTATCTATTATCTATTTCTTCTTTTGTGCTGTAGTCAGTAATAAGTAATTGTAGCAGAGGCTATATTGTACAGAAAGCCTAAAATATATCCTATTGGACCCTTCATAGAAAAAATTCCCCAACACTTGCTCTGGAACAATGCATATTCACACAAATGAAGCTCTAAACAGTAATTTTGAGCAGATAGGTACAGAGAAAATTGTAATTACAGAGAAAAATGTAATTTTATTCATGTAGGTTCAAAAACAGACAAAATTAAAGTTTTATTGTCAGGCAGGTGTACACAGGTAGTAAAACTTATGAAAAGTAAAGAAATGAATAGAACAATATTCAGGCTTGCAGCTACCTTTGAGGATAAAAGAGAATTCCCTCAGGTAAGTGCATTCAGTCTAAGTGCATTCAGTCTTCTCTGACACTGATCATGGTTTATGTCTTAGGATGGTTTATCAGTGTATGGTTGCTCATTTTATTATTCTTTAAATTTTGCCTTTAAAGTTTATATTTTTTCATATGCAGGATATGTTTAAATAACTTTTTTGTCTTTGTTTTTGAGAGGGAGTCTTGCTTTCATGCCCAGGATGGAGTGCAGAGGTGCCATCTCGGCTCACTACAACCTCCGCCTCCCAGGTTCAAGGGATTCTCCTGTCTCAGCCTCCCAAGTAGCTGGGATTACAGACACCCACGATCATGCCTGGCTGATTTTTGTATTTTTAGTAGAGACGGGGTTTCACCATGTTGGCAAGACTGGTCTCGAACTCCTGACCTCAGGTGATCCTCCCGCCTCAGCCTCCCAGAGTGCCGGAAACACAGCCATGAGGCAGTTCACCCTGCCTTAAATAACATTTTAAAATAACTTTTTAAGGTCAGGTGCAGTGGCTCACATCTACAATCCCAGCACTTTGGGAGGCCAAGGCAGGCAGGTCACCTGAGTTCAGGTGCTTGAGATCAGCCTGGGCAACATGGTGAAGCCCAGTCTCTACAAAATAATACAAAAGTTAGCCAGGTGGGATGGCAAATGTAGTCTCAACTATTTGGGAGGCTGAGGTGGGTGGATTGTTTGAGCCCGAAAGGCAGAGCTTGCAGTAAGCCCAGATCAGGCCACTGCACTCCAGCCACGATGACAGAGTGAGAACCCATCTGAAATAATAGTATTTTTTTTAAATAATGCTAAAACTTTTCTATTATTTTAATACACACACATATATACATTATTTGAACACAGAGCTATCTCAAAATTGCTGATCAGCTTTCATGACTAAGGTTATATTGAGTACATACCATGTACCTAAGTTATCTCATTTCTAACTCATAACATAAAGCGAAGTAGAAATTATTAAATCCATGTTGCATTAATGAAAAGACTGATGCTAACAGCGTGGAGGTAACTGGCTTAAGGTCAATAAGTAAGTTGCCTATATTTAATCAAACATCTTTCTGACTTCATTGCCCAATATTTTAAACACAGGAGAAACTGCCCATTAAAAATACAAATTCACAAAATGATTCCAATTTGATATTTTTAACTTATTGTTTGGTATTTTATGGATTCCACATCTGGATAATCCTATCATCTGTCAGGAAAAATTATCTGTAATTTTATCAATCAGAATTTGGCAGTTAACTAAGATAACATTATGTAAATAGCAAACATTTAGCAATCAAAGTACTAAATAAAATATAAGAACCTAAAATAGAATTAAGAAAGTGTATTTTGAGTTTCAAGGTAGAGCCTTGGATCACGAGAAACTAAGATTATATTTCGATTCTTCAGTGAAGCATTTAAAAGAATGCATTAAATAATATTATTAGGAAATACACATAAACAGTTATTTATTTTACTATTTGTAAGGTTTCATAAAGCAAATGTCTATTTTTCCTTAGACAGTATACTGTCTTCTTTTCTCATCCACCTTCTGAATGGTACTTTATTCAGCATCTTTTTAACAAAAATTACTATGCTGTTAGTTCATACTCTCAGTTTCTTCACTGCCAAAGATATTCTATAAATCATAGTAGAAGCCAGATTTATTAATTTGTGCAATACTGCATAGCAGAACTTTGAATCCAGAAAGCGACTCACCAGCTGTGTGATGTTGGGTGTTCACCTCCCACTACATGTCATGTGTTTATTTGGGCTCGCTCTGAGATCCTGTTGCCCACACTGCTCTCTGCAGCATCCAGGACCCAACCATAGGTCTGGGTCATTGCCTGCCCCCCCTCGATCTAGAACTAGGGCACCCCATGCAAAATATTAATTCATGTTCTGAGGAATCCACTTCTATATGTGAGTCTTAAGCATTGTTTTGGAATGCATATATTTTTTAAATGATAGTGGTGTTTCATTAAAAAATTCATGCTATATGATTGCGAGCCATACTATTTACTTTATAAAATTATATGTAAATTACAGGATATTTTTAGGTTAAGCTTTTAAGAGAAAAGCCAGGCTTGAACTGTGACCTAGAGACCTTACCTGAATGCACAGATTATTGTGTGATCAAATGAGTTATTTTTCTGGCCTTAGCAAGCAATCCGAGGTCCCTCATGATTGCTTTGACCTTACCTACTGAAATTGATTATAAAAACAGCTAAAATTTTTCAGTCATTCTGCCTACAACCTAGCTTATGACTTATTGCTGCAGTCATAAATGCTGTAGGTCCAAACAGTTCACAAATAATAAACTCTTTCTCCAGTAGCAAATATTTATGATGATCAAGTGGTGAGAATATTTAGTCTCTGAATGACCATGCAGTATAGGATACCAGATAGAACACTGTTACGCAAATCTTAGCGAGATGGTTGAGAAAAATATAGAGAAGACATGATCGTTGCACTTCCAAATCTCACAGTGTCATCCATTAATAGCGAATTGTATCAGCACATTTTATCGAAGAGCCTAAAAACAATTTGTCTATCTTTGTGATATCATAACCCATGATTCCAAAGCTTCACCCATTACATTTATCTAAATTTTTAAAAAGATAACATTAATGGCTGGAGTCTTTTGCATTTTGTGTGTTTGTGTGTTTATATAGGGATTCACACAATCATAAATGATTTGTACCATGTACACTTTTTGTGTTTTTTGAAATTGAGTTGAAGAGTTCATATCATGCAATTGAAAATTAGATTGATTCAAATGTAAATAATCCTTACCTAATTTCTGCTTTCGTGTTTTTATCAGTCAACAGTTATATAAGGCCTGCTTTCACAATAGACTTTTAAGAGATTAAGTTTAAATAACTAAATAAAACAATAAATTTTCTTCTGCTTTAATTAAAATTACTAACGTTAATTCTGTGAGAGAAGAGGCTAATGATAGTTACCTAGCAAAGATAAGTGAGCAATGAGGTTAGAGCAGTAGTTTAAGTGTTTAGGTTTTAATGATGTACCAATTCTTGTGAGGTAAACATTTAGAGCAAACACATTTTTTAAAATAATAATAATTCAAATATGGACTGAAACACAGGCTCCAGTAGATTGCATTTGGCTAAGACTCACATGTTGATTGCACATCTAGTGTTTATAGACGTTACTTGTGTTTTCCAAATTTAGAGACTGTGTGCTTGTACTTTATTTATGTATATTGGGCCTATTTGTTTCAAGTAAAACTTTGTTAAGAACAAACAAAAAACAGAAACCAAGGTTAGTTTAAAAAAAGAGAGAGAAAGTAAAAAGGGGAGATACTCACTTTCTTTCCATTAAGTCTACAGTAAATAGGTAAGATAAATTAAGGGAAAGAAATTTTCAGTAATCTACGTATTTATTCAAACTGTTTTCCCAATGTCCAACACAGGAGATAATTAGATGTGGAGCATTATAAACCCCACCTCTATAGGGATCTTCTCTCACCTCTTTCTGTTACCAAAACACCAGAGGTTCAGTTTAGGTTTTGCTGCTTGCCACACAGAAAGCCAATCACTGAGACAGCAAGTATTACTAGGGAAGAAAAATTTATTCAGGTACTGGAGCCAAGGAGAAAGGGAAGTCAGTCTCAAATCCATCTCTCTGACTGACTAAACTTAGGGGTTTATATAGCAGGGAAGAAATGTAATGATGTGTGGGGAAAGCAGGAATTAGGGAGGGGTAAGAAAGAGGTGTTTGTAAACAGGAATTATGATGGATAAAGGGTCTTGCAACTCATTGTCTGGATACAGTGATCTGGTAAGTTTCAGTTCTTTGACACTATCTGGGAGGCTAAGAGTGGGTTTTCTGAGGAAGGAGCACAGGTAAGACAAATGTAAGTCTCAAGATTTTAGACCAGAGGAGTCTAAAATCAAACACACAACACACACACACACACACACACACACACACACACACACACACACACACACAAAACAGTAAACATCAGTTCTCTGGGACAGTTGGGACAGTTTCAGAGAGACTGATCGAAACAAACGAGGGGTTACACTACCACCTAGGGACTAACTTTTCAATTCCACGCAGTTAATTCTGTCTCTGAGATATTTATGGCTTTAAAGAAACTGAAGATGCTATGTATGTCTTATTGATTTCCTGCCTACTGGATCTGTCTATACTGATAGAGGAGTGTTGAAATTGCCAAACATAATAATGAATTTATCTACTTCTCCTTATCATTTTATTTGTTTTAGCCTCATGTATTTTTATTATCTGTTGTTAGGGGCATGTATGTTAAGAATTGTTATGTCTTCATGGAAAATTAAGACTTTTATTATTAAAAATTCCTCTCCACTAAAAATTTTTCTTACTCTGCAATTGATTTTGTGTGAAATTAATACATGTACTTCAGCTTTCTTTTTATTAAATGCTAACATGGCATCACTTTTCTCATTTTCTGCCTTCTCTGAGTATAATTGAGCATTTTATATGATTCCCTTTTCTCTCCTCTTAACATATAAATTATACATCTTTTCTTAGCCTTTTAATGGCTGTCCTAGAATTTGAATACATGTTTGGAACTAATATGAACTTGCTTTAACATACCATTTCACAGATGGTGCAGGTACTTTTGTGGCAGAGTATTTCAATTCCATCATTGCATCCCTTATAACAGTGCTGTCATTCATTTCACTTATCCATATGCTATAATTGCCCAACACATTGTTCCTGTTATTACTATCAACAAACTGTCATCTACTATAACTCATAATAGTAAGAAAATAGTTCTCTATTAGATCATATAAGAATAAGATTTTATTTTACTTTCATTTATTCCTTCTATGACATTCTCCCTCTCTTTGTATAGCTCCTAGTTTCTGATCTATATTATTTTTCTTCTCTCAGAACTTATTCTAAATTTCTCTCAAAACAGGTATGTTATTTCTTGTTAGTACGCCTGTCTTGAGAGAAATTTCTGAGAAAGTCTTTTTATTTCTATTCACTTGGAAGGATAATTTCAATGAATATAAAATTGTAGGCTGGGAGATTTATTCTTTTAACATGTTAAATATTTCACTCTAGCCTCTTCTGCTTTTATGGTTTCTATCAAAAAGTCTGATATAAATATACTTATTCCACTATGGGTAAAATGTTTTATCCTATGTGCTCTTTCAATAATTTGTTTTTGGTTTAGTTTCTGCCATTAATTTTGTAAAACTCTTAGCCATATAATTTAAATATTTTTCTGCTCCTTTCTCTCACGCTGCATCTTCTTGTATTCCCATTATACATATGTTGTACCTTTTGTAATTGTCTCACACTTTCTTGATATTCTAGGGTTTTTTTAAAACTATTTCTTTTCTTTTATTTATTCATTATTTTTTGCATTTGAGTTTGGGAAGTTTTCATTAACATAACTTCAAGCTCATTAATTTTTTCCTTGGCTATATTCAGTCTACTGCTGTACTCATCAAAGGCATTCTTTATGTCTGTTAGTGCTTTTTACTTTAAGCTTCTCCTTTTTTATTCTTTATTAGAGCTCCCATCCCTATGCCTACTTCAACCATCAGTTCCTGTACATTGTCCACTTTTTTTACTAAAGCCTTAGCATACTAATCATAGTTGTCTTAAATTCCTGATCTGATAATTCCAAAATATCTGCCATGTCATTAGCATACTAATCATAATTGTCTTAAATTCCCAGATCTGATAATTCCAAAGTATCTGCCTACTTTAACCATCAGTTTCTGCACATTGTCCACTTTTTCTACTAAAGCCCTTGGCATACTAATCATAGTTGTCTTAAATTCCCAATCTGATAATTCCAAAATATCTGCCATGTCTGGGTCTAGTTCTATGCTTGCTTTGTCTCTTAAGATTGTGTTTTTCTTACCTTTTATCATGCTTACAATTTTTCTGAAAGTTAGACATACTATATTGAGTAATAGAAACTGAAATAACTAAGCTTTTAGTGTGCGGTGTTATGTTTATCTGGCTTCAAGTCAGGCTGTGTTTGCTATTCACTGTACTGTATGTGTCAAAGGCTTCAGTTTCTGTAATATCTTTTGTCTCTTTTGCCATCTTTGGATTTTCTTTAGGTTTGTCTTCCTCAAGTAGAATCTAAATCTTTTAGTTTTTGAACTGTAATCCATTCTTATTTTATAGGAGCTTGTTGATGGGGGCAGTAGGTGTATGGAGAGATTAGATCTCAGTCTTTCAGTGGATGTGTATCCCTGGGCTGTGACCTTCAGAAATGCATCTCAGATTCCTCCTCTCTCCCTTGGATGAGACATGAAGACTAACACCTTCCTTCCTGCCGGAAATCATTAGGCTCTGATGAAGTCTTTGCCTTGCTAAGTCGACCTTTGTTGTTAACAATGCTCTAGGTTTTTAGAAAATTTTACTTTTTCTTCTCTCTGATCAAACATGATGGAGTTTTTTCCCTGCTCTTCATCTGAAAATCTGGTGGGATTTATCCTAGAGATAAATTCTAGGAAAGTACAAAAATGTCTCTAGATTAGGCATCTGGGGCAGATTGTAACTCTCAAGCTAGTCTACACACACACCCTCAGGAATTCCTTGAAGTTTTTATTTAACTGTTCCAATGACTTCTGCTTCCAGCAATCATATGTGTATTTGATATATTCACTTGTTTTTCCAGTTTTTGAGGATGTTGTTGGTCCTGTGATTTTAGTTCTCTGTCCAATTTTTTTAAAGTCATATTTGGCTTGTGCAGCTTTTTTCCTGTTGTGAGGATGAGTGATGACTTTCAAGCTCTTATAAAGGAAACTGGAAATTGTCGTATTGTGTCTTAAAATTTATCTTCTCCAATTCAGACGCCACCCCCTTTTATGCCCTCCACTCCAATGATTTACTATAGAGAATTGTCATATATTTAATAAATTAAGAAAATCTTGACTACTCCACTCATCATAACTCAAAATTGAATGAGTGAATTCTTCTATAGTATAAAAATCTAGCTATAAGCACCCACATGCATTCACACACAAACATAAGGTGAGCCTGGGCCATCTTTTTTATTCTGAAAACAAGAAAAATAGCCAAAGACTAATGGATCCAGTTCAAAAGAATGAGAGCCATCACAAAGAGCTTATACTGACCTAAACAGAGAGACTTAGAACATTCAAGAAAATTGTAATTGAAATTGATTGAAACATATAAAATATAAAAGTTATAAATTCATTAGTAAAAAAGAAAGAGGTATTCATGGGGATGAGTAGTTAAGGAAAGGGAACAAAGGGAAGGTAACAACTCAGCTGGAACTTACTATAGGCACCAACCCATTACTCTGAAAAATCTACAAAAAAATGAATAGGTTTAAGCTTTTATTTGGGCCTTCCAGAATGAATATTTAAGGCTAACAGAATAGCTCTAGAAGATACAAGAAATTTCTTCTATGTAGAATGTTTGAAGAGAATAAATTAAGAATAAATAATACAATTAGAAAAGCATCAGTTTGCAATTTCTAATGAAATAACTGCTTCAAGGACCCAAGCAATGGTTATCAATGGACGGCAAATCACGGGGAAAAGTTGGTGGGAAACAACTGCATGAGCTGTCATAAGCACATAATCTTATGGAGTAATACTTTTAATGGTTTAAGTGTAAAGATAAAATTGCTTCTGCCTAGTTATAAATTCCAGAGCACTATACTCTGATGCTTCTAAGCCAGATAAATTGTACCAATCAGATGCAGCAAGGACTTCATATCACCTCATTATTTTGGTAGTAGTAGTAGTAAGTAGCATTTTGAGAAGAATAACTGCAGTGTGCTTGATATGCACTCAATCTCCATTATCAATGATTTTTTTTCAAAAATCTATTTTCAGTCAATATTCTTTTTTTTTTTTTTTTGAAACAAAGTCTCACTCTGTCGCCCAGGCTCTAGTGCAGTGGCATGATCTCAGCTCACTGCAACCTCCACCTCCCAGGTTCAAGTGATTGTCCTACTTCAGCCTCTCAAGTAGCTGGGACTACTGGTGTGTGCCACCACACCTGGCTAATTTTTTTATTTTTTAGTAGAAACGGGGTTTCACCATATTGGACAGGCTGGTTTTGAACTCCTGACCTAATGATCTGCCCTTCTTGGCATCCCAAAGTTCTGGGATTACAAGCGTGAGCCACCACGCCCTGTCTAGCCAATATTTTTAAGATGCTAAATGTAAAGATATGAATTGAGTTTGCAGGACTTGTGCTTTATGCAATTACAATAACTGTTTCTCGAAATATTTAAGACATTTTCAAAATACTTTTATAATTCTATTTAACAATACAGTTCTCAGTATAAAATTAAAATGGGTGAATCTCCTTTGTTTTGCCAGGTTACTATTTCTGCTACCACAACAGCCCTTTTTCTAGTTGCAAGACCAGGTATGAATTGGAATAGACTGATAGAGAGAAAATTGGTTTATCTAAAATTTTATAATTTATTTTGCTGATAGGACTGAATGAAATGTTGAGCAAAATAATTATGCCCTGTTTATCTTCCTGGTTGAAAATGTATTTTAAATATTAATTTAATAAGTATTTATTGAGCACCCAGTAGCCTGGTTTATTGATAGTGATAATTTAGAGTAAAATATGGATATAAATCATACACCAGTATTCTTATTTCAGAGAAATATGGCTATACTGCACCAATAAATGAGTATTTTCATTTCAGTGAAAGTGCATTGGAGTTAGCAAAATATAGTTTATTTTGAGCATGCAAATGATTAGATTATCCTTAATTATAAATTATATTAATATTTCTATCCTGGATCCCCATTACCTGCATAAGAAATCTTTTATCAGGAGCACATCAAAATCCTATTGATCCTGATTTTCCTAGTATAGGATTTGAGAGTTCAGAGAACAAAGAGAATTGTGGGGTAATAGGCCATTTTGCATGTAAAGTTTCATCATTTGCTATTCCTAATTTTGATACCATTGCTGCCCATAGAACTAATCTGAGATATAAATTCTATCCATAGTTGGTAAGGAGTAGTAGCTAGTGAGAAAGGAAGATAATATGATTAATTAAAAAGATAAATTATTTTGGAGCATTTTTCTAAACTTCATAATATTTTTAAGATTAAAAATAGTTTATTTTATTTTATGTTAATTATTTCCAGTCTGTATTGTAACCAAACTATGTTTCTGGTAAACCTGAAAATAATCAGCCAGAGAGAGGTGTGTAAATATTCAAGATTGAAAGTAGGTTAATCCTTGTCTTTCCAATTACAGTATAGACAGTCCCTAAAAAACAATGGATTGCCTTTTGTTTTTTTGAAATAAGATGCATTGATTGAGGTATTAAATGCATTTTCAAATTATAGTATTTTCTACTTACAGTGGGTTTACCGGTACTACTTAACCCCATTGTAAGTCAAAGAGCATTTGTACAGTTAAATGACAGATGTGATCTAGCTGATCTTACTATTAAAATTGTTGCCAGGTTAGTCATTGTATGGAAGCATTAAGCTCCTTTTAATCTAGTTACAGTAAAAATTTGTAAATTCTGTTATTTAAATGTATAATGCAATTGACTTGATCAAGTTCAATTTAAACAGCTTTAAAGTAGCTTACCAGTTATATAAAATATATATATAATCTAATGTAGAATAGAATTTCCTCAAAGTATGCCATAATATTTTTCTTTTAAACTTAAATATATCCAATTAAGTGGTTTATTAGAATTTAAAATAGACAATAAAATAGTGTGCGCTGCAGAAATTTAAGTCGCACATTTATACAATATTAGCATAAAATGGTTTAATGGTGATCCATGAGCTGAGTATCAAATACCTATTTTTAAATGGTGTAATCACAGTTTTATAAAATAGATTCTAATGACACTAATCAATTGTGTGCATGCTTGTTGGGTTATTTTCAGAACTATCATAAATACACATATATAGACTATTCAAGCAAAAGAAATTTGGTAATATTAAAGGCCTATAAAATCTAAAAAAGGCATTTGATAAGATAACGCTAAAATTTGGGGCATTTCTCTATTTTTCACTTCCTCTAATATTACTTTGAATTGGCTTTATAATGATGTGAAATAGAAATATATTTTGTTCAATTATTTTTTTCTAAAATAGTTGCCATATCACTTAGATGTTATATTCTGTGGTCTTATATTTAAAAACCATACACCATCAATGAATACAGCTTACTTAATTTACCTGAGACATAAATGGAAATGTCTTACAGACTGATAGATACAGATTTGTGAAATCTTTCTGATTCCGTTTATGGAAGGAGTCAATAAATCACAGTTTGAATTTAACCAGTTTTTACATAGTTTGGACAATGAACAGTTCGTGACTTTGGACATGAATCAATTATGGTCCAAGGCATTTTAACCATAAACATGGCATAAGGAATCCATGCAATTCAACAAACTTAGCAAGCATTAATGTAACACATTTACTGTAAAATGCCTCTGCTAAAGGGATACGATAAATTTTCTCACAATTTTATTTTATGGCCTTAAAATAATTTAATCAAATTTTAGAAATATTATAGCAGAATAACTTGGTAGATGATATTCAAGTTTTGGAATTAGCCAGTGTGTTTATGATAATTAGTGGGTATTAACCCTTGGGCAACAATAAATCTCTCTCAGACTCAGTTTCCTCACTAGAAAACTTGGGTTAATAATGGTACCTTACTAATATGGCTGTAATGAGGATTATTTACATATGCATAATGCAGATAAAGTATCTTGCACAGTGACTGGCATATAGTAAACTTTCAGTTATTATTGATTATATGATTTTGATGCTGTATTTAAGACTTCCTAGAGAGCAGGACAAATAAGGTATGAGTAATATTGAAGCGAAATGTACAATAGATTTTTTTTAGGAAGCATTATCAGCCTTTCATAAAGATGGTTCAAGTGAGAAACTCCACAATTGAATCTTCACCTACTTGAAGTATTATGCCCTCATGTGGACTCATTATTTCACCCTGTGATGATACTAGTCAAATGTCTGAATTCACACCCTGGTTGCAAGAGCAAAAGGATGCATTGTTTATGTGAATTATGACACACAGATGAGGCTTAGGCAGACTCATACTATCTCTTTACCATTCCACACAATGGAACATGGGTCATTTACAAACTGAAACCTGCCTATGACTAAGGATCTTACTCATGATTCCTGAGCAGAAATCCTATGCAACTGAATGTGCTGTGGGAGCATGCTTGGAAAAGAGAGAATATAATCCTGGCTGGTTAGATTAGGATACTGCCTAAAGAAATGGCAGAACCTGTCAATACCTTGAACAAGGGTGAGATTTCAAAAGAAGATAATAGGTGGGAAGAGAAAAATTCACATAGGCAGAGGATTGTGAGTAAAGTAAAGAAGGCAACATGTATGCAGAATGGAAAAGGAACTTGAGCATAGCTGAACACTGAAAAAAATGGCAACACAGTGGAATAATAGAGTCTAGAGAGTAAGTTTGAGATTTGAGAATTCTGTAGTGCATTGATAATAAGCTATATTGGAAGTATTCCCATCAGCAATGGTAATTGACCATGACCCTTGGTCACCTGTCCTCTACCAGAAATTACTCTATAAAATAATATAAAATGATTAATTTATACCCTGGAGTGAATGAACTCAACATATTACTTCTCTAGTTGGGAGATGAAAGCTCCATTTTCCTGTTAAGATTAAAGCATTATCAAAGAAAAAGTTTTGCTTAATCAAAGACTTTCACAAACTAATAGCCAATATTTGTGAAATTTGTATGCCATTTGTAAATTGCCTTGTGCTAAGAAATTTTATGTATGTTATTCTATTTTTAGTACTTCAAAAACCCCATGAAAAATGTATTATTTTTATTTTATCCTCAGCTGAATAAACTGAGATTTAGAGAGATAATGTAATGTTTCCAAAATTACCTAATAGTTGCAAACCATAGCTACAACTGTAGCTTGCCAGAGGCAGTCATTTAACCATTATGTTTACGATCTGGGAGAGATTTTGCACTGAGGTTTGTTTATAAGTGGGTTAAATGGTTTGGTTGTAGAACTCAGATCATTAAATTTCTGTGTCAGAACCAGATGATTTTCATCAGTTGGCATTTATTACCTAATACACGATATAACAGATCAGTAGTATTAATTTTAAAGCTTTACTTATCCATTTTCAATCTACTGTAAAATAAGAAACATCACTTTTTAAATAAGTTATTAGGAAATAATTTAAACTAACAGGAAAGCTGAAAAACACTACCAAGTGCTTTCTTATCAACTTCACTTAAATTTCCCTACTATCAATATTTCACTTTAATTTTTTTCTCTCCCTCTTTCTACTGTATCTACTATTGGTAGTAGTAGTAGTATTTTTCTGAACCAAATGAAAGCAAGTCATAGCTATAAAGCATGATCACTCTGCTGCTCAAATACTCCTATAGTTTCTTTCTAGAAACAAAGACACTTTTCTTAACCCTAACACTTAAGCCAGAAAAAATCAACACTCATACCACATCACCAACCAATTCATAGACGCCATTTAAATTTCACTGACTTTCACAAAAATGTCTTTACTTTTTGTCTGGGATGCCATCCAAAAAAATGCATATATGTTGATTTTGTTTCCTGTAGTCTGGCAGTTTCACAATATTTCTCTTTCTTATCTTCGACAACTAGAAAGAATATGGCCCATACATTTTGTAGGATAATCTTTACTCTATGTCTTTCTGATCATTTTAAAAGTATAGTAGTTCTCGACTGGGACAAATTTTCTCCTGAGGGTTTGTTTGGTTTGCCTAGTGACATTTCTGGGCTATCATAACTGCAGGCATTGGGGGTACTACTGGCATTTACTGGGTAGAAGCCAGGGGTGCTCCTAAACATCTACAATGTACAGGACAGCCTCCATAACAAAGAATGATCTGGTTCAAATGGCCAATAGCACTGAAGTTGAGAAATCTTGTCCAGTATAATATTTATACACAAACCTTTAAAGAAAGTAGGAGAAAGAAAAGTTATAATACAATCTCATTATAAACATAAAGCATAATGTAGTAAATCAAATCCAAGAATAAATAAATTGTTAAATTCCATGACCAAGCTGAGTTTCTCCCAGGAGAACAAGGTTAATTTAATTTTAGGAAATGTATACATTTACAATAATGAGGAGGTATAAAAAATTTTGGATGGGATCAACAACAAATTAGACATACCTGAAGAACATAGTAATGAACTCTAAGATAATTTTGTGGAAATTATCCAGAATGTAGCCCACATGGTGAGGAAAAAAGAGCAGGAAAATATTAACAGATGTTAAGAAATATTGAGCTATAAAATGAAATGATAGGGTCAAATGTCTAATCAAAGTTTCAGAAGGAGAGGAAAGTTTACATTTCAAAATCTAGTGGCTGAAAATTTTTCAGAAATGATAAAAGACACACTTAAGAAGCCTAACAAATCCAAAAAAAGGTTAAGTGAAAAGAAATTCACAACTAAGCACTGCAGACCACCAAATAAAAGATCTCTAATAGCATCCTGAGAGAGAAAAAAAGAGAGAACCTTTCAAGGAGCAACAATTAGATGGCTGCTGGCTTCTTAACAACAATAATAGAAGCCAGATACTTTAAGTGGACCAAGAAAATGACCATCAACCAAGACTTCAATAGCTGGAAAGAAGTATTTCAAGTACAAGGGCAAATAGGGACATCTTCAGTCAAAAAACTGAGAAAGTTTATCACTTCACTGAAAAAGTGATGGTATATAAACATGAAAAGATTCTCAACCTCATTATTAATAAAGGAAACATAAGCCAAGAATAAAACAATATATGTTTGTGTATTCACAAGTTTGAGATAAATTTAAAATATCTGATTATGTATCAATAAAGGAATAAAGAAAACAAAACAGAACATTTATGTACTTCTAGTGAAGGATTAATATATGTAAACATTTTGGAAAATAATTTAGCATTATTTTATATATGTGAAAATGCACATTCTGCATGATCCTACCATTAACTCTTGTATGGATGAAATAGAGAAATTTTGTTTTATAATAGCACAAGTGGACAGGTATAAATATTCAAAGATGTGCTGGTGGTAACAGCACAAAAATCAAGAAACATTCCAACTGAACATGAATAATAGAGTAAATAAATTCTGGGATATTCCTTACTGGAATAGCAAACAACGGTAAAAATGAATAAATTATAACTATACAAAGCATGACTCAATTCGAGACAATCTTACAGAAAAAAGAAAAACGTAGAAAAATACATTAAGTATGGTTTCATTTAAATAAACTTCAAAATTATCCAAAATTACATAATACATTACTATGAAATACAAACATATGTGTAAAAACCTATAAAGAAAAGCAAAAATATGAAAAAAAAATTTAGGGTAGTAGCTATGATATAGTCTACCTCTGTGTTCCAATCCAAATCCCATCTTGAATTATAATTTGAATTTTAATCCCCATGTGTAGAGGAGACACCTCATGGGAGGTGATTAAGATCATGAAGGAGGTTCCTTCATGCTGTTCTCGTGATACATAGTAAGTAAGCTCTCATGAGATCTGATGGTTTTATAAGAGGCTTTTCTTCCCCTGCACTCTACACTCATTCCCTCTCCTCCTGCCCTGTGAGGAGGTGCCTTCTGCCATGATTGTAAGTTTCCTGAGGCCTCCCCAACCATGCTGAACTGCGAGTCAATTAAACCTCTTTTCTTTATAAATTACCCAGTCTCACATATGTCCTTGCAGCAGCATGAAAACAAACTAATATAAGTTACCTCTGAGCAGGATGAGGGGCAAGGGATGGGGTCAGGAAGAGCATAAGTGGCAACTTCTAAATGAATGGTAATAATCCTTGTTTTTGGATGTGTTGTGTGTATGTGGGTATTCATTATACTGTGATATTTTTCTACCATGCATATGCAGTATAAATATTTATTTGGATCCACTTAATATCTGATGTGAGTATAAAAATAGGTAATATTGCCTGGGCACAGTGGCTCACACCTGTAATCCCAGCACTTTGGGAGGCCGAGGTGGGTGGATCATAATGTCAGGAGTTATCAGCCTGGCCAACATGGTAAAACCCCATCTCTACTAAAAAATACAAAAATTAGCCAGGTGCAGTGGTGGGTGCCTGTAATCTCAGCTACTTGGGAGTCTGAGGCAGGAGAACTGCTTGAACCTGGAAGGTGGAAATTGCAATGAGCTGAGATAATGCCACTGCACTCCAGCCTGGGTGACAGGGCAAGACTCCATCTCAAAAATATAAAAAATTTTTAAAAAGGTAATTTTTTTAAGCAATCTCTGAGCAAAGCCTTGTTTATGTAGCATCTCGCTTGATTTTCATAACTCTATCATTGTTCTCTTTTTCAAAACTCAACAATTGAAAGCAGAACAGTGTCACTATAGTCAATACTAACTTCAATGTACATTTTAAAATAAGTAAAAGTGTGTTATTGGACTGTTTGTTATACAAAGGATAAATATTTCAAAGAATAGATACCACCATCTTCCATGATGTGATTATTTTGCATTGCATGCCTATATCAAAACATCTAATGTATCCCATAAATATATACAACTACTATGTACCCTCAAATTAAAATATAATAATAATGATAGATTTTTTCTAGAAAGAGAAAAAAATCTCTCCTTTTTTCTGATACGGATAAATATAAAAACTGTCTTCTCAAATCTCGTTCAAAAGTTTCTTCACATTACAATTCAGATTTCATAAACTAAATTGATTCAAGGTGAAATGACATTCTTATGATACTAAGTCTTCTTATGTTTCTATCAGAAAATGTCTGACCTTTTATCTCATTTTAAGTAAAGAAGCACTAAAACATGTCCCTTTGATAACATTTCATTCCTTAACTCTTAATTCCCAAACAGATGGATAGAAAAGACAGGGCTATGTTTTATTCCTTGTACCAAATAAGATGATGCAACTTAATATTTTTGATGGAAATTCTCTTTTCTTTGATCACATATAATGCTCACTTATGAGAGATAATTTCTTTGATCCTGTTTGAAGAATGATAAGTAGTTGTGATTGTCTCTTTTCTGGTGGCCCCAAAGATTTTTCAGCTTGAGAAAAGTGCCCCAGAATAAGATTTAGAATGAGAAAGAACTTTGGTTTCTGTAACCAGCTTCTCTTGGCTTGGCCAGTTTTTCAGTTTTTGAAATTTTGCAAGCCAACTGCCATTAAACATAGCTATGCTAGGCTTAATACTTGGGTGATGAATTAATCTGCACAACAAACCCACGTGACAAAAGTTCTAGGTTTAGGGGTATATGTGAAGGTTTGTTCACATATACCTTCACATATACCTTCACATATACCAACAAACCTTCACATATACCCCAAACCTAAAATAAAAGTAAAAAAGAAAAATTAAAATGAATTGCTATAATTTAATAAATTATATTATCAGCAAGGTAATAATTATTTGAAACTATCACTTTTAATTATTTCACTACATTTCACTATTGTCTATGCTCTTGACATTATTACCATTATTATAACTGTGTGGTAGAAATGCTATATAACAACTTTCTACTATGCATCTTTTCCCAACCGTGTATCTATTAACTTCATCATGTTTGAAATGAACTTCTATACTTTTTAATCTCTTCCTACCATCTATCATTTTTCAGTCTATTGGATCTGCCATATTTTGAGGGATGTATCTTGAATTTTCCCAATATAACTATTGTTACATTTTCCTTATATGATCAGTCTTTTCTTTACATATTTGATGCTGTGTTGTTTTATAAATGATGATTAATGATGAGTAAATTTTTTGTTAGGTATAATAATTATTATTGCAAGTATAACTATTATTTTATATTTTCACCTTAATTTTTAGTTTCTCTAGCACTAATATTTCCCTTTGATATTTTTCTTCAATATTATGTGATACATATTTTCACTTACATATCATATAGAGCTAGATTTACTTTCTCTCAATATGAGAGCCTCCATTTCTTCATAGGAAAATGTATCACTTTTTATGTATTTTCATTCCTAACATGTTTAATCTAATTTCTGCATCTATAACTTTACTGCAATATATTTTCAGTTGATTATTTTGAAATTATTTTCAAGTTCCTTCTCCAGAGCATGTTGTCAAACTAGGATAAGTTTTCTCATTATACATTAATTATTATTGTGAACCATCAAGAATAAAAACAGATATTTTCTCATCTTGAAAATACATCTTGAAATAGAATGACATTTTTAATTAAGAGCAGAGCCCAGGTATCAATAATCTCCCCCAAAATCCTTCAGTCTCACAGTGATTGCTACCAGGAGAGTAACTACTATTGCTTAAGTCAATTATGGAACTCTGGAGCCATCTAAAAGCTGGCAACTTGAAAACAAATTACCTCTTTCTTCAACCATGGCAAACCTTTAAGAGACATGTTATGGAACATAGTTTTCACAGCAGCCCTGTCCCTATCCTTTAAACTGCAACAGCATGTATGTTTTGAGGATATTGTCACTCCTTTTGTGCTCCCCCTGGTTTAATACGTAATCTATATTCTGAGTCTCAGAGACACATTTTTCCTCTAAACATGAGTTTAATCTCACTGCTCTCTGCAGATGTATTATAACTGACAGCATGAATTATATATTTAATCCTGTGACCCAACAGTATTAATTAGCATTACATTTTAATTCACACCTCAAGAAAATACCTGTACCGTGAAAAGCTTTTATGCCTATGGTGCAAAGGAAGTCTAGCCTTCATAAAATAAAATTAAAGCCAGTTTGACACTGCAAGATTTATTTTCCTTATCATGCTATGAATGTATTGTTATATATACAGTTTATTACCATTGCATTTCCATTGACCCTTTGTGTTAGGAATTAATTTTGTTCAACAATAAACCATCAGAAATCCTGGGATTCACTCCTACTGCGTTATTGGATAATAATGTGACCTCAGGAAATCACTTAACTTGAAAGCACCACACCTGCATCTCTAAAATGTATTGATTCTTCAGGGTATATTAAGGTTTTCAGGACTCAATGTACTTTCTTTCTTCCAAAAGATTAAGGCATGATTGTCTCTGTACCTGGTAAAACCTCCACCGCCTTATCAATCTGGATGACTCCCATTGATCTTTTGAACATCTACTAAAATGTTTACCGCCTTTCTGAGGTCTTTCCTTGCTCATCTAGAAAGGGTTTGACTGACAGCCTATGTCTTATGATAAACTGGAAGCTCCTTCCAAGTAAGTACTGTAGCGTGAATTCTGACTTTTACAGCCCTGGGGTCTAGCCTAATGCTTAACACAGCGTAGGCTTTTAAAAGTGTGAATGTTATCAGAGATCACTGGTTAAACAAATATACACATATGCATGAACACCCTGCCTTAGGAGCATGTGACTAGGAAATAATTTTGGTTTAATCTATTTTTTCTATATACAGAAAAGATAACCCAATAGGTAATCAGGGTTGATTCTGTTTTTAGGTAAGTTTGAGAAAATGCACAATTGTGATGCCCACACACTAGCTTTGGAATTATTACCTGATCATTAAACCAGTGTTGAAGAGAGAGGAAATGTTCTACTTTAAATTAACAGGGTGTAGGATTCAGCACTTAGGCAAATGGAAAGAAGATTATACTTGGATCTACACATTATGAGTTTCTCCTCTTGTTTTATAGGAAACATAATAAATGGCCAATTTTTTGCCAATCCCTAATAAAATGTAAAGAGAAAACTAAGTTATTTAGTTTTTAAGATGAAGGATTTTGGCCGGGTGCAGTGACTCATGCCTGTAATCCCAGCACTTTGGGAGGCTGAGGCGGGTGGATCACGAAGTCAGGAGATCAAGACCATCCTGGCCAACATGGTGAAATCTCGTCTCTACTAAAAATACAAAAATTAGTCAGGTGTGGCAGTGTGCGCCTGTAGTCCTGGCTACTCAGGAGGCTGAGGCAGGACAATTGCTTGAACCTGAGAGGCAGAGACTGCAGTGAGCCAAGATCGCACCACTGCACTCCAGTCTGGGAGACAGAGTGAGACTTCATCTCAAAAAAAAAAAAAAAAAAAAAAAAGATGAAGGATTTTATTAGTAAGATGACCAAAAGCCTTCAGTATAAAAAGGAATGGCACTTTGATGGAGGATGACAGCTACCAGGTTATTATTTTGAGTCCAGAAACTTGTCAGAAATATCTCACAACTGAATACACAGTCTGGCTGGCTCAGTGCAGTATGGTTTCCAACCTGACACAGGTGGCCATTCTCTGAATCCTAGAAACTCTCCCGAGACAAAAATCTCAATGTATTATTTGACAACAATATGATATTCTAAATTACCTAGATGCTATATCTATAACAAGGGACAACTGCCCAAAGAAAAATAATCAATTTTACCCATATAAAATCTTCTGTAGTTTTGTTTTTATTATTTGTATGAACTCTTTTAATGAGCTATAACACAACTAAATCACAACTAATGAGCTATATCACAACTAAATGTGCAATTAAAATAATTTTACAAGCATATAATTTTGTGATAATGTTCAGTTTAGGTATGTAGAACAATTTTAATTAGTAGAGATAGATTCAACTTGATATTTATGACAGTTAAAAGATAAAAGTGCTATGTTGAGAGTTTTTCTGATTATTTTATATCATTTTTACCTAACAGTCTCAGTAAATAAGTTTAGTAGATATATGATAAAATATGTAACATGCAAAGAAAAAGTGATTCTCAATGTTGACAGAGCTAACATAGATCTTCCTATGTATGTTAATAGCATTATAAATTCTGGTTGTTAGTCAGAGGCAAATTAATATTGTCACTAGGAATCACAATTTGACAGCCCCCAGGAGATGAGAAAATTATACAGATTAACAATATGTAATATAAAAAGCTTTTGTTATGTTGATATCAACAGCAACATCAAATTAAAGTTACTTCTGGAATTCGTGATTAATATATTGTTCACTTTTTTGGCAACTAGAATTCCAATTAACTGTTACTAATAATTTAACATTGAAATAACACAGTTTACTAATTACAATCTGAAAATCAAACCTTAGATTAAGGGGCATATTAAAAGAAAGGAAATTAATAATATTTTTATTTAGAAAGGACACAATTGGTGTTACACAGGAGTCTTTATTTTCAGATTGTTATTGCTGTCTACTGAAGTTTTGGGTAACTAGATAACAAACAAGTTGAACAATAGATACCAAATGGTTTCCTGTTACCTTCTGTGTTGGGGATACGGGTTATGTTTATACCCTTCACTTATTTTTGAGAAGTCATCATTGTTTATAATGGCCATATATTGTCCTTTGAACAAAACATTTAAAATTGCTTTTGGAAATCTTGAAAACCTATGTGTTTTTAATTTTTTCCTTAATTTTATTGTGCTTGTAAGGGTAAGGAGAATATCTCTTTTTAGACCACCTCTAGAGTGAATAAACCCATTTAATGAGGAAACAAATGCGTCAGAAGAGTCCCTGATTCTGGTCGAACTCTTCTCTTTCTGCATTCACTCCATATTACATTTTAATTATTTGAAATACGTACTAATCTAGACAAAGGGGATCCTCAATTTTCATTAGTTTCTCAGAGTCCCATGATACGACTTGAAATAAAAGCATACACTTATTTACCATTGCTGTTTTTCCTAGCTTCTAGATATTCACCTAACCAAACCAGCAGTCTTGCAGTTAATTTCATTTGATCACAAGGAGGAATGGTAAAAATGAGTCATTCATTCCTTCTTCCAGGGGCTGGGCTGAACCCAGCAGGAGCAATATTTTTATGGTACAGTGTAGAAAGTCTTAGCAGCTGTTCTCTCTAGCAGCTCCAGTCTTTCAAGAGACAACTGCAAACCATAACTACAAAACAAAGTCAAATACTGTATTCAAAGAGCAAAATAAAGCCACTATAATCAGATAAGGACAAGATGTTTTGAGACAGAGACCAGAAAAGGTCTGTAATCAAAGGGCAAGGAGATAAATTCAATAAATTATCTATAAAATATGAGTGCTCTTTTCTTGCTAAATGCTGTCCTTGTAACCTAGAAAGAGCTCTCTATATCTACAGGTTCAGAACCATGCAGAATACAGGTGGTTCCACACAAATCCATCTCTATCCCTAGAGCTGTCTAAATTACTGCCAGAAATGGTTTCTATATTGGCATATGAAGCACAGCATTTACAGTCTCGCATTGCTTAATGACAAGAACAAGTTGAGAGAAAGGTGTTGTTAGGCGATTTCGTCTTTGTGAGAACATAATTAAATGTACTTGCACAAACCTAGATGGTATAGTGTTCTACCCACCTAGGCTATATGTTATACCTTATTTCTCCTAGGCTACAAATGTGTACAGTGCATTACTACACTGAACACTGTAGGCAATTGTAACACAATGATAATTTGTGTATCTAATATCTAAAAGTAGAAAAAATAATGTATTGCCCAACTTCATTACAACATTTATGACATCACTAAGGGATAGGAATTTTTCAGCTCCATCAAAATCTTACGGAGCCACTGTTGTATCTGTAGTTGACTGAAACATTATTAGGTGGTGCATGACTGCAATTATGTAGACTTTCAGATGAGTGCATAAAATACATAAAGTGACCTATTTATTTTTCTACAATCTCATTGCATATGTAGGATGAAGATAAGAAATGAGACATTGTTTAATCAGACAATGTGCACCTCTGAAACATTATATCTCTAAAATATTCTGTGCATAGCTCTTGCAACTGGCCAAGAACCTGCTGCAAGTTGGAGTGTGTCGTGAGTGAAATAAAGATTCTAAGAAGGAAAAACATATCCTAGGCAAAACTAACTTTAAGAAAGATAAATAGTAAATAAAGAGTTCAGAACAGGGCAATAGTGTATATACACACCTTACATATCCATATCAACATCAACAGTGTCAACTATGCACTGTTTCTGGCTTCTCAGAAAGAAACTTAAACAAGATCCCCACACCTACCAGAGGTGGGATATGAGAGCATTGTGCTAGGAATATATACTGCGATAACTGGAGAACAGGAGATGACTGGTTTCTATTACTTCGTCTTCACAGTTCACTATAAACCCTTTTCTCTTCCACTGTAATTGCTGCACCAGTTTTTGTGGCTCTTAGTTACAATGTGTGTGTGTGTGTGTGTGTGTGTGTGTGTGTGTGTGTGGCTAATGTATAAGCAACAACCTGAGGCAAGTATACTGCCTTTGTTTGTTATGACTTCATTTGTTTGAGGGACGAAATAGGTATGATTAAACTCCTGCTTCAAACCAACACAGATTGTATCCTCACAGGGCCAATTTTGGTGAATCTGTCCTAAGCTTCAGCATAAATAAATAAAAATGTAATCTATTTTCATGCTTTTTATTACTCACTAATATGATCACAAGTGAAATAAAATGCCTCAGCATTTCTCATACTGGGATTTTTTTTAAGTTGCCATTTACTCAATTATGAGATTGAGACGTGACCAGGATCAATCTCTGATATTCTTTTCTCAGAAGGGTTTTGTTTTTCTCCGCTCATTGTTGGTAATAACCTCTGATTCTATTTCATAATAGAATTGAAAGGAAGCAACTATATAAGCCGAGCGAATAATTGTATTATTCTTTAAATGAGCCCCTTGAAATGGCAAGGAAGGGACATTATAAATCTTTTTTACTGAGATATATATACAGTTTTTATAGGCCTAAGTTTGTGAAATGCTACACCATATTACCATTTTCAGGATCCCACTGAGGGCTACCACAGTAATAGTAATCACAATAATTATAGACGCAGATAGCAACTATCTTCTAATCAGTCAGCTGTCTCTAAGCAACCAGGTTTAACAAGGCTAACAATTGCCACCTCATATATTCATGGAAGAGTAAAACTCTCAGAATTTAGTCATTACAGAACCAATGCCATAAGCTATCTGACCTCTATAGGATTTATCACACACATCTCCAATGTCTGGAATCTAACCAGTTTACACTGGTGATCATGTGTTTCTTTTGTGCTAAATGCTTAATGATTAATTCAAATGTAATTTTTACTAAAATCAGATGTGGGATTCATTAAACCCATAATACATAATTCTTTTCAATCCTAAGATTTTAATTGGGACTTAGAACGTATACAGCCATATGCTCTAACGTAAGTCATGCCTTATAATTTTAGGTCATGGAGACCTATTCTTTAGGCCACGTCTCTGTATAACTCCATCAGCAGTTTTGACTGAATGAACAGGACAGTTAACCCAAAATTTTAAAGGAATACCACTTCATACAGTCTGTGAGAGAGTCATTAGCATATCGCTGACCAAGTACCTTCCTTTCTTTAAAATCAGGGGATCAGAGTAATTAACCCCAGAAACTATAAGCATATTCTTTCATATCAGCTGACCTTGCATTTGTATAATGGTTTATTTCTTTTTCTAGCTTTTCATATGCAGAATTTCATTTGGTTCTTAATCAACCCTGAAAATTAATCAGGGCAAGATCTGTATTCTGAATTTTTCAGGTAAGAAAAATGAGACACTGAAAGGTAATGAAGTTTACCCAAGGTCAGCATGGAAGAATTAGGACAAGCATCTGGCCATTCCTTTTCTGGAAATATCACATTGATTTATTTGTTATACAGCCAGGGGTCAGCATGGTGCGGGGGATGAAGGCAGGGAGTGAAGTCTATGCTCTCTGATTTCACCAGGCACTATTGCTTTTTTCCCTTCAATGTTCATGCATAATTTTGCTTGGTCTCAGCAGCTGTATATCTGATCAGAAGACTTGTGTTTTTGCCAGAACGATGCCTATAAGAGCCCTCCCTTTAGCTACAGGAACTCTACCTGGTATTGTATTAGGTAGTATCTATGGCATCTTTCTTTGTTTAGTTAATTTGGAGAAGTCTGCAGGGACCTTGCTTCTTATTACAAGGCTCACTCACTGGGAAATGATGTCTCTCCAATTGTGTTGCACTGTTCATGGTCTATTTAAGTAATAGTGACATTTGGTCAAAGAAAAGCTCTCCCTTGGACTACCTTTCCTGCTGCCAATACAATTGCGTACACACAAGGGAAGCAAAACCATGAGATTTATGCTCTCTTCCACTCTCCCTTTTTACTATTGAACAAAATCAAATATAATAGCCGCAATGGTCACAAATGCAGGCATGTCCCACAGTTGTCTACATAATTAAATATATCAGACTGGGTACAGTAGAAATACACTGACGGTCCACTCTATGTTAGCAAATCTATAACAGGTCCCAGGGAAAGGATGACTGTGAGGAAGACGCAGTTTATCTGCAGTACTTGTTCTCTTTTCTGATCCTCCCTTTCTGCTTAAATAGGGCTTCACTGGCAGCCAGTGCCTCTGGATCTCTCCTAATCTGTAATGGCAGAAGGAAAACTTTCAAAGGGATTTATTAGAGTCTGCTAACTTACCGAATTCTTTCTGATGTGTTAGTGATATCTCAAGTGAAATATTTTGAGGCTTAATCTTGAAATACAATTTCTGATGATAGAATTTTGGTAATCTGCCCTGCAGATAGATGTCACATATGTTGGGGCAGAGTTGGTCTTTCATCTCTCACATAATATGGAGGTGGCCCCTTAATACCTCTGTTATAAAAATAATATTATAACTCTCTATTATTATAAAACGAAATGTCCTTATGGCACAGAAGAGAAGCGCATTCAGTCTAGCTGAATATATAATTATAAAATGATACAGGAACTATTATTTTCCCTGATGAAACTTTCCTTAAAGTTGTAGTTACATACCCACTCCTAATCTATTTTTTTTTTTCTGCTATGGATGTGCTAGGCTTCAAAATTACAGCAAAATTAACCCACGCTTCATGTTTCTACCTGATATGGTTTGGATCTGTGTCCCCAGCAAAATCTTACTTTGAATTTTAATCCCCAGTGTTGGAGGTGGGGCCTGGTGGGGAGGTGACTGAAACATGGAGTTGGATTTCTCATGAATGATTTAGCAGTATCCTTTGGTGCTGTCCTCATGGTAGTGAGTGAATTCTCAAGAGATCTGGTGTTTAAAAACGTGTGGCGCCTCCCACCCCCTCTCTCTTGCTCCTGCTTTTGCCATGTGAGACACTTACTTCTGCTTCACCTTCTGCCATGAAGAAAAGCTCCCTGAAGCCTCCCTAGAAGCCCAGCAATGTCGCTGTCATGCTCATCCAGCCTGTAGAACTATGAGCCAATTAAACCTCTTTTTAAAATAAATTACCTAGTCTCAGGTATTTCTTTTTAGCAAGCTAGAATGAACAAATACACTACCCCTTCTTTATTTCTCTTTCATAGGCTTATTCAGTAGTTAAGTTTCCTTTAAAAGTGACAATAGTAGTCAAATGCCTCCCACACGTCACACAACTATCAAAATATATCACACAAACACACCCAACAGAACCCCTGGATCAGGTTTGCTGTTCTCAATACAACATACCATTGTAACATAAAAGTGGCCTCAGCTTTTATTTCAAATGAGAAGTTTTGTATATCTTCACCTCAGTTGTTGAGTCCTGCCTTCAAATTTCATTCCACTGAATCTTCTCCAGAGCAGTGAATTGGCAATTAATAATTTGCTACTGAGCCAACCATTTGAGATACCTTTATGTGTGATTTCATTTGGTATAAAATATGTACAAAACGTTTACCTGGCCTTTTTATAACATTCAATGCTCACAACAAGCTTTCACAATAAATTATGCAAGTGAATTATGCATTCCATTGTCCTAGAGCATGAACAAGAAGAGCTTGACACAGGGGAATACCTATAATTTCACCATAAAGATAAAATAAATGAGAAAAACAGGCAGAGGGATTAGGACAAGGAAAAGTGTAGATATGTCGAAGTGCATTAAAATTCCAATGGCCTCCAAACCTGGAATCCATTAAAATTATCCAGGGAGCTTTTTAAAATTTATATCTCTGGGTTCCACTAAAAAAGCAGTGAATCTGGAACTTGAGAATATACGGTCCAGAAATCCACATTTAATAGAAAGTGTGCTGCTAGCCTGGCCAGTTTTGAGAACTAATTATCTAGTTTGCTGAGTATATTTATTCTTCCAAAAATTATTTATTGTCCTCCAAATACTCATCAGACATGGTTTTAGATGCTTGGACAAAGTAGACAACAACGTATTATTGTGTAGCTTACATTCTGGTAGTGTGAGACAGATACTATTCTAAGTACAATATGTGGATTAACCAAATTCTTTCGTACTAAAACACTATCAAGTCTTCATTTCCCTTATGAGGAAAGCTAAGGCACAAAGAGTTTAAATAATTAATCTAAGGTTACAAAACCAGCAGGAGAGAGACTTGGAATTATCCAGACCTCTCATGCATGGCTGGCTACATACTTTGCAAGGCCCAGTGCAAAATGAAAATGCAAGGCCACTTGTTCAAAAAGCAATAAGAAGCACTGTTAAAGGTATAAAATGTTTTTCTTTCTTTTGTGTTCTCTCTCTCATTTTTTATTTGAGATGTAATGTCATTCTAAGAAAGCAAAATTAAATTTTAAATGATTAGCATAATGAGTATCATCTCTCGTTATATTGTACAATGTCAGTTTTAAATGCAAATATAAGAGCTTTAGCACATATGCAGGATCAATGAAATTGTACAATTTGCATTTTATTCTTATGAAACAATGGAGATGCTTCACAAAAAAGCCTCGGTTGTTTTTATTTTACTGGATAGACACATATATCAACACTCTTTACCTTCCTCTTACGGATGAGTAAGTAAAGGATTGAGAAAAATAGGAACTATGTGTTACCTTTTATTTCCACTGCTTTCTATGTCATCATTTATAGTGTTAGTGGTTTGCTAATACCTGGCAAATAACATGAGTAAGAAAGCATATAATGTGGTTCCTCTGTCATGTGTATATCTTGGAGTCATTATGCCTTTTTATGATTGAAGAAAATTTTGGTTCATATGAAGAGTGTGGCCTCTCTTGGCTACCAGCTTCTGCACTTATACACAGTTGTAAACACAAGTAACATGATTATTTTATACTCACTTTGAGTCAGGCTGTACTTTCATGCATTGTGGGTCTACCAAAATTCTGAGATTATGATGTATTGCAAATGCTATGTGAGAAATGCATAGAAAAAAATAGTGCACATTTTGTTTGAACGTATTTCTCTGCTCACAAACAGGCTTTGGTTTCCCACAGGACTTTGATAAAACACCAGTTCAAAGATGAAATTATTTAGTGTTTCAAGATGGCTGTAGAAGAGCATAAAACCAAGCATGGTGCTCCTCTTAGCCCCACTGTAAAACTGCGCTGGTCACATGCTCATGATATCAGTCCTACCTTTGGGCTTGACTACTACTCTATACCACATCCTGTATCAGGTGGCTCAGGTTGACCCTCGATCCTTGTTATTCTTGTCTAAGTTCATTTCTGTGTATAAATGTCTCTTTTGTAGTATAATGACTGTGATCAGATATAATCCTCTACAGCTGGTGTTCTAGGCTAGAAAGCGTTATTTTCTCGCTTAGACACTCGCACTAAATGGATTCCTAAACTTTGTAATTTGCACAGTTGCAGTGTTTCAACTCATTCTCCTTCTTTCACTATTCACTCCAACTACTTATCATAATATTACTTCTATTATGATGTGCCAGGCCCCTCTTCAAAGTGTTTCTTTTCATCTTCACGGCAGTGCTAATATAATATACAGTACCTTATTTGCATAGGTAGAATAGTGACTCCTTAAGATGTTCACGTCATAGTTCCTTGAACCATTGAACATGTTACCTTACATATCAAGAAAGAATTAGGTTGCAGATGGAATTAAAATGGATAATTAACCTATCTTAAAATAAGAAAATTACTCTGGATTATCTGCTGGGCCCAATGTAAACACAAGAATCCTTAAAAGTGGAAAAGTGGGACAGAGGGAGGAGTTGGAGCGTTCCTTGTGCAAAAGACTCAAACTTTCATGGCTGGTTTAGAAGATGGGAGTGAGCCATGAGCTAAGAAATATTGGCAATCTCTAGAAGCTGGAAAGACAAGAACACAGATTTTTCCCTATACTGTCCGGAAAGGTGCTGTAGCCCTCCCAACACTTAGATTTTAGCCCAGTGAGGCCTGAATCAGACTACTGCCCCCTGAACAAATGTCTTACAGTTTTAGTTCTCATTATTCTTCTGTTGGATAGAAGTAACATAGCCCACTGCTTTATAAATAGTAGTTAGCAAATGTTTTTAAATAATCACTTTCAGGAAATCTTGTGAAATGTTTATAATGTTCTCAGTGTTTAATATACACCTCTACTTCTGATAAGAAAAAGCAACTAGGGAGGATGGACCAAACCAAAGTTTTGTGTAAAGTAAAAAACCTAGCAGTAACCTCAGACAAGCAGTTTTCTTGGACATTTTGCATTCTGTCTTCTTTTTTTTTTTTGGCAAATTATGCTCCAAGAAGATGTTGCATTTATCATCCTAAAACATGAAAAATATATGTCAAAGCTACTGTCAAGAGGCCACATAAGTCTTGAAGACATTTATTTGCCAGTGTTCTGTACATTATTGCCTTTCTTATGCATTGCAATTTTTTAAAGAAAAAATAGCGGGTTTAAGTAAGCCTTATTAAAGCTTACAAAGAAAACGTCAACTAAGAGCTGTTAACTTCATTATTAACCAGCAATTAGCTGAAGTTGTTAACTATTTAAGGAGCTTCTTATTATACCTGACAACCTGGTAGCCCAAATCTCAGGTTAAATGAAATGTGTATCTTCCCTAATTTGGGTCTCAGGTTGCACGTTTATATTTCACAGTTTTCCAGGATACTCTGTGGCATACGTAATTTTGTATGTCCCTTCTTCCTTCTTTTCGTGCTAATTCCTCTCACCACTGCTTTCACCTCTGCCAGGCCCTGAAAGCAAATAGGCAGTTTTTTTACAGAGAAGCTATCAATCCAATATTCTCTGCATAATTTATACATGTAGCAGGGGGAAAATTAGCAGCATAATACCATTGTGTCATTTACCCAGTTATACTCAATTGTTCTTCCCTCAAGGCACCACCATTTTTATTTCCAAGCATTGCCTTTTCTCTCTTTCATTCCCTTCTTTTCTATTGTGTTATATCCCATATCCAGGAGGTCCGTCTGAAAGCCTGTCAAACTGGTCCCTGATCCTCAGTCCTAGTTTGTTGTGACATCACAGGCTAAAATGAAACATAAAAGAAAACATGCTGCTCTTATCTTCAACCTTTTTATGAAAAATCACAAACTACGCAAGCTCTAAATCGTATTCTGAAAGAGTTTTATTTTTATCCATCATCTATAGCTTTGACTTTTGATAGTAATTTTAAAAATAAAATCTCCTTAGCTGATTTACCATTTTGTAATTAACTGTAAATAAAACATCTACCTATAACTGATTACATCACTCAATCTAAACCTTTCTTGTGGCCCATCTGATACCCCACATTTTATCATCTCTCCTCCCTCTATCTGCCTATTATCTTTTGGGTTTTCTCACTTTACCTCCAAAATAGCTATAAATGTACTTAGGTAATTGATTGAGGAAGCTCAGCTCTTTTATGCATATGTGTCAAATTGTATTATTTCTTCCTGTAGTTAAACTAACTTTCCTTTATCAAATTCTCCTTTCCCATTAATTAGTGGGTCTGTTAATTACATTTTTGCAAGATGCCATATATTTTTCAGTTAGTATCATTACATGGACCCATTGTGATATTTAAGACTCAGTTTTATTTATTTAGTTGGTAAAAACGTCTACCTCAAACAATGGTCAAGTTCATTTTCTCCTTACTGTGCAGGCTAATAATGCACTAAGCTCTACAAGCTGGTAAAGAGGAAGGCACAGGCATGGCTTGACCCTGAAAGAATTCCTCCCACTTCCGTCTTCAGGGCAGTAATCTCTGCAGAACTGGTGGCTAGATGTCAGGATAGAGGCAGCAGAGGTGTACTTACTTGACCACAAGAACTGGCAGAATGGAGGTGGTCGCACCCTACTTTTTGCAAGTTTAATCTCATCATGGTGAGCTCTGCTGATGTGAAGGTCTCTGGCAGGGGCAGCTTCATGGAAATGCCATCTTTGCAATTGCACAGGACCTCATGCTTAGAAGAGCCCTGAACGTCATAAAGTGTTCTGCTTTGCCATCTTGAAATTCTTAATTTTTTAACAAAAGGCCTAACATTTTCATTTTGCCTGGGCCCCATGAATTATGTAGTTGGTCCTGGTCTTTAGGTACGTAGTGGTCTTGCTTTTCTCTGAATACTATTCACCTCCATCAAAAATCACGCTTTAGTAAGGATCCCCCAAAGGGGAAATACCCTACTTTGCAAATGTCAACCACAACACCTCATCACCCACTCCGGGTGGGGCATTCCATCACTTGGCCTGAAATGCCATGAGGTTATTTACCTCCCATGAATGTTTCTCACATTAGCCGTTGAAACTGATTGGATCATTTTCTTTTTTCTTTCTTTACTTAAAAAAAATTATATATATATATGTTTGTGTGTGTGTGTTTATCTGTGTGTGTATGTATATGTGTGTATATATATTGTATTCTGTATATATATATACACTCTATATATATATTCTCTATATATGTGTATGCATATTCTCTCTCTCTACATATATATGTAGATATATATGAGACTTCATATAAATATATATGAGACTCCATCTCTCTACACACATACACAAATACATACACACAGATATATGTAAAGTATATATATGTATATACACACATATATGTGTGTATGTATATGTGTACATACACATATATGTGTATCTATATACACATTATATACACGTGTATATACACATTATATACATGTGTATTTATATAAATACACATATATGTGTGTACATATAGACATACACAGATATATATGTATTTATATATACACATATATATCTGTGTGTATGTATATACAGATATATGTGTATTTATATACATACACATACATATTTTTATATATACACACATATATATCTGTGTGTATGTATATGTGTGTGTATATATATATTGTATTCTGTATATATATATTCTCTATATATGTGTGTATATATTCTCTACATATATATATGTAGATATATATTAGACTCCTTGTACAGTGCTAAAGGAGAGTACAATTTAATCAGTATTGACCTTCTACAGGACAAGTTTCATGACAGTGTAAAATATGGACCATTTTATCTCCTGTGCCCAGCACATGGTGGACACACAAAATGTATGTGTTGAATAGATGAATTGGTAAACTCAACAGGTTAACTAATTTCAAATAGCTGGCAGAGTGCTGGGCACAGAATAGAGAAACTCAATGTTTTATTTTATTGAGGATAAATGGGAGAAATAGTAATAGGAATAAATAAACAAGTTAATAAGGTAGGAAAAATGACAACGTGGCATACATTGTAGTATGATTTTTTTTCCAGAAGGAATGGGGAGCTTTTTCTAACCATGCTGGGCAGGATATGTGACTGTTTCCTAAAAAGGTATTCCTTATATTTGTGCAAAATGACCTTTAGAAACATGATTCATCATACTACAAAAAAAAAACCTATGGAAAAAATCTCCAAAGAACTAAGAGTACAAAATTTTGGTTATTCAGACTAAATGGTTATACTAATTATTTTCAGCTGAAAAAGTACCGCTGAGTTTGTGTTCGTTTTCCTGATTTCTTGCTATAGCTGTTGGTGGACAGGGAAAACACATTATGTGTTTGCATCTGACATGTAAATAAGAAGGGATTCGATTAGATTGATTAAATGATCAAAGCTTCAGTATTTTACGATAAACTGACTTACCTAAAGGAGCTTATGGGGCCTTAAGAGCAACCAAGAGAATGTTATAACCCATAGTCCTAATAAAAGAATCAGTACGCTGGGCACAGTGGCACAAGCCTGTAATCACAGCACTTTGGGAGGCCGAGGAGGGCGGATCACGAGGTCAAGAGATTGAGACCATCCTGGCCAACATGGTGAAACCCTGTCTCTGCTAAAAATACAAAAACTAGCTGGGTGTGGTTGCGTGCGCCTGTAATCCCAGCTACCCGGGGGGCTGAGGCAGGAGAATTGCTTGAATCCGGGAGGTGGAGGTTGCAGTGAGCCGAAATTGTGCCACTGCCCTCTAGCCTGGCACCTGGCAACAGAGTGAGCCTCTGTCTCAAAAGAAAAAAAAAAAGAATCAATGTATTTCTCGTTATCTTGTAAGGTTCCAGCTACTCACTCTTTAAAATGGTTTGCCAAATAAAGAACATGGTTAAAGTCCATAATGCAAATTTTGATTATACATATTTATATCTCTTATTCTTTATATGTGTTTTGTCCCTTGAATTTCATAAAAATATTCACCCTTTTTCTTACTGAAATGCTGAATGTATGTGTTACTTTGACTAAAAGACAAAGTTATATTTAAGATGTTCATGGGCTGAACTTCCTGTGTATGCTGTAACCTTACTTGCCCACAGCATTATCTTTTTTTTTACCATACATGTATTTCTTGTCTAGCCCTTATGTTGAAATATAAGCTTTCAAGGCCTGGCAAGACCCTTTGCAAAGTATAATTGAATACACAGTTGATACAGCCCAAACAGAGTCTCCCTGAATCTGACAATCTTTTGCAGTTGCAATATCATTTTAGGAATTTAATCAATCATACTTAGTAATACTTTTCTCTCTTCCTCTAATTGGTTACCAAGTAGCTAATTTGAAAGGTCATAGATTCAAAGTAATAAATAACATCTTGTTTTTTACTTAAATTCAGGAGATAGCTTTGAGTGCAGAAAAATCTGTGAAAATACTATTTATCTTCTCTGTATCTTCAAATTTGCTACAAAATTAGGAGTATTTTGTAAAATCCTTAAATGTCCCCAGATCCAAATTCCCTGTGATTTCAAATATAATAGGAGTATAATATATAATGACAGAGGCCACTGAATTCACAACAAGAGGGAAGAGGAATAACAAATTAGGAGTGTATAGCTAAAAATATTTTGATAATCTATATTTTCAGTCTTTTGTCCTAATCATTTATATTTTTTAAAGATTTCTAATATTCAAAAAAGTTACAGAGAATAAAAAATACCTTTGAACAGATCCATGAACTTCATCAAATTTTAGCATTTTGTCATATTTGCTTTAGATTTTTTCAGTCAAAACAATTTACATGTATAATTTAAGTCCCTGGGTAACTCTCCCTGATCTCATGTTATTTCCTTCTTGCACATGGTAAACATTCTTCTAAAATTTTATGAGACCAATTCCCTTGCTTTTATTTCCATCCTATTGTTTAAACAATCATGCAAAAAAAAAAAAAATTACTGAGTGCTATGGAACGATGTTTTATGTCCTACATAGTACCCAAAAGTTTTGGCTACCTATGAAAATATAACAGTTTAATGTTTTTGATGTAAATGTATTAGACATGTAATTTCATACTTTCCTGTTTTCACACAGCATTGTGTTTTTGAGATCAATACATGCTGATAATGCTCTTCTTGTGCATTTATCTAACTGGCTGTATAGTATGTCACTGTGAATATATGACAACTTATATTTTCTCTGTCGATAAACAATTAAGTCATGTCCAAAGTTTGTTATAAAAAATGTCACAATGAACATTTGTTTACATTTCCCTTTTCACACAGGTGATAGAGAAGATATATACCTTAAATCAGAATCTCTGAGACAATTATTTACAACTTGAAATCTATTAGGCACTGTCAATTTGCCCCAGGTTAGATGCAAGAATTTACAAAGGTAGCACATGAGCATTCCTCAATAAAATTTGTTAGAGTTGGGACTATTTACCTAATATGAAATGGTATCTATTGTTTTAACTTGCATTTTCATGACTAGCTGGGATGAATGTAGATTATACATAAAATATATGATTGTTCATTTCAGTTTTCTTCTAAAATTTTTTTATGGCTACTTTGCCATATTCTTTAGCTGTGCTAGAATTTGTTTTTTATTTATGTTTTTCTTATTGATTCCATAAGTTTATAAGTATTGATTACATAATTTAAACATAATTTCCCTTGTGGCAATATACGTGAAAAAATATATTCTTTCCATTTGTATTTGATTATCTATTAGCTCAGTTTACAATATTTTTGTTGAGTAGAAAATTTAATATTATTTAAATTAATATTTAAATCTATCAAACTATTCCTTTCTACTTCTGTAGTTTATTTTATATCTAGAACTTAACAAAATTTTCCTAAATTTTCTTCTAAAGATTTTAACATTTAACTTTTCACATGAAGATCATTATCCACATGGAATTTGTTTTTATGAAGGTCACTGACCCAACAGATTGATTATTAAGTATTTCATTTTCCTATCAATATATATATTTTTTGAGATGGAGTCTTGCTCTGGATGTTGCCCAGGATGGAGTGCAATGGTGTGATCTCAGCTCACCTAAATCTCAGCCTCCTGGATTCAAGTGATTCTCCTACCTCAGCCTCCTGAGTAGCTGGGATTACAGGTGCCCACCATCATGCCCAGCTAATTTTTTTGTATTTTTAGTAGAGACGGAGTTTCACCATGTTGATCAGGCTGGTTTCGAACTCCTGAACCCATGATCCGCCCGCCTTGGCCTCCCAAAGTGCTGTGATTGCAAGCATGAGCCACCATGCCTGGCCTTCTATCAATATTTAAGTGACCCTCTTACATTTCAAATTTTTATAGATGTGAAAATGTCATTTATTTTCTGATCTCTCCATTATGTTTGGTAAGGCTACATGTATCTCTTTATCAATACCCCATTATCTTAATTAGATTCAGTTTTAATGAGTTAATATATGTTACGGTGAATCTCTTAGATTTTTGTTTTGTTTAGTTTTTGTGAGGAGGTTTGGTTGTATTTTTTCTCGGCTAGAAATGAGATCTCTCTGTGTTGCCCAGGCTGGTGTCAAACTCCTGGCTCATGTCTTCCTCTGCTTGTTGGGATTATAGGTATGAACCACAGCACCTGGCTAATCCAATTGTTTTAGTAGCTGTCACATTGTTCTTACATAGTAAATTTAGAATAAGGTAGTCAAATTTAGACAGTATTAGCTACAATGTTGATTGAAATACTTATTAAATTTATAAATTGTTTTTAAATTTGATTTCTTTACAATATTGTCTTCTGATTCATGAACATTGTCTGTCTCATATTTTATTTAGATATTCCTTAATGTCTTAGAAACAAGCTTTGCAATTTTCTTATAAGGAGTTTGCAAATCTACTGCTAAATTTATTCTTAGGTATTCTAGCATTCTTATTGCTATGGTTGCTTTTGTTGCACTGCCATATATGTACTAATTATTTTGTTAATTATCTGGTGTAATTCACCAATAATCAGGTATCATTCGCATGTAAAGATACTTTTGCCTTTTTCTTTTCAAACTCATATAGCTTTACTCCTTTTTTCTTATCTTATTTTGCCGGCTAAGACTTCCAGAACAATGCAGAGTAAAAGCAATATCAGAGGGCACCCTTGTCTTTTTTACACTTAATTAGAAGGCTTTAAATGTTACTTCATGAATTTCATCTGTGTCTAATATTTCTAAAAATATATACTTCTTGATAGTATGAAAGATTGTTCTTCATACTATCAGAATTTTCTTCATAGAATTTTCTTCATCATACTTCTTAGAATTTTCTAAGTCCTACTATATTTTTGAAACTTGTGTTGCATCCATGTATGTTTCTATGTTATGCTCCCATTATGTCACTAAATGTTGCATTAAGTGAACCATGACACCAGCTCAACTCTGATGTTACCTATGAAGACACTGGTTTCAAGAACTGTAATTACTACAGAGTATATAGAAGTGGTCTTATTGTAGTTATTCACTACCTATGTCAATGTTTAGAATGTTTCCAACTGATCTAAGCAAAATGCTTAATAATCTGTAGATGTGAGTAAATATAATCGTTGGCATTAATAACGCAGTTTTATTATCCTTAGTATTATCAAGGAAGTTTCATGATATATTTTGCTTCCTGGAATGATTCTTTGCATATGTAAAGGTTTCTGTGAAACAATAAGCATTTTTCTCAGCTTAATTATTTCCAAGTTAGAAATTATTGAAGCAATAATGACTTAAAAATTAATACACTAGGTCAAAATTTTATGCATCTCAGTCATCAAAAGAACTGAGAATTAGCAAGTTAGCATCATCTAATAATTATAATTTAATATATAAGTAACTCAAAGAATATAATTATTGGCACTATAAAAAACTGGTGAAAACAGCATGCTAATAGGCTGTCATTATAAAATTCTCCCTTATGTTCGTAATAAACGCTATTGGCAGGACAGAAGTTTTTTATCTCAGTCAAGCTAAGATGTTAATTTCTATTTTATTAATGAAAAGGGTAATTTGATTCTTTGGATTAATAAAATAATTCAATATTTCAGGTTAATACCACTCTGCAATATTTCTTTTAGGAGACTCTCCGCAGACTGCCAAGAAGACCTCATTTGAGTAAACTGAGTATGTGAATGCCCTACAGAGCTGTTGCGGAGAAAGAGGTAATTTCCCTTTGCCCTTTTCCACTACTCTTTTTATTACAGCTTTATGGAATGTTATAATATTCCTAAAGACAGAGAAAGATGCTCTACATAGCTTAAATTACTGAACACATAAAGATTTAAAGGTTAGCCTTGAGGGACATTATTACACTTCAGGTCAATAATACCTACTAACCTTTTCCATATCTATTGGAAATAAATAGAAATTCTATAATGCTGAATTTTGCTCTAACTGAAAGTTTCTACAAAGTCTAGTTTGAGGTTAGGAGCTTGGGAAAGTGTTCCGGGAGGATTTTATATAAGGAGACCAGAAACATATGGGAAGCCAGCAGTTCCCCAACAATGTCTCTGGCTTTCATTTAAAAGAAGGTGCTGATGGGGCTCTTTCCTCCCAATGAAACATTCCAGGATAAAGCAGCTGCCAGACTGGTTCCTGTCGCCTTTTAAAGTGGTCCATTTCAGAACAGGCTGTTGATAAAACTGCTCATTTTATGGCTTTTTTGAAAGATAGGTTTAATAAAAAGGAATGTTATTGTAGCTCTGATGAGCTTCTCTCTCCTCTGATCTGAGGAGCTAGCAAACAAGTCATGTCCTGCCTAACGACAATATGACTTCCATTAATAAAGTCTTATCAGCCCCAACATGACCTGTGAAATCTACTCTAAACAGAGGGATGTTAGGCTGTCCGAAGACAGCAGCATTGACTAGGAATTCTGTACCTCTTCCAATTGCTCACCAGCTCTGGGCCATTATGAACCTTAATTTCCTTGTTAGTAAAGTATGATTGCTGGACCAGAAGCAGGTTGGAGACACTTTTGTTCTAATTATGATGTATGTCCACAGGATCCTTGAATACAAGGATACAGAATTTTTTTCAAGTTTTGGTATTCTTACATGTATTCCTGTTCTAAATACATTGAACAGTGGTTACATATCTATCTATCTATACATATATATATATATCTACATAGATATAATTTTTATATATTTAGGTCCCTTTATATATATAAAGGATATGTGACAGAGAGTATATGTAGCCTGCAAAGTGATGCAAAGATATTTACTATATGACCATTTACAAAAAAAAAAAAAATTGGTGACTCCCTGCTAGGAAATAGCTTAGTTACCATCTAATTTATCCATTTATATCTTATTGCTATTTGGCCAACTTGCAATATTTAGGATTTTTAAGATCTATATTTCCACTATCTGTTTTTTCTGTTTTATTCCTCTTTTTGTGTCCCATGGTGAGCAAAATATACAGTAGACTATGTAAGTTTATTTTCCTGTGTAGTTTTCACTTCTTTTGTCTTCATTAAGAAATTGTTTTGGCCTAAGGTAATAACATTATTTTTTCTATATGGTGTCAATAAATTTTTATGATATTGCTTTGTAAATTTAACTCTTTAATATCCCCTGGAAATAATATTTGTATTTGATATAAAGTAGAATTTAAGATTTAGTTTTCTCTCCTCTGTTTATGGATTACCACTTATTCTGCCCCTTTTATTAATCTGTAATGTCATCATTCTCATAAATCAAGTACCTACATTAACACAAATTAGTTTCTAAATTTCTGTTCAATTAATCTATTTAGGTATCCTATGTCAATACTAAATTATTTTAAATATTATTGCCCTATAGAAATATAAATTACCATAGTCATGTTGGGACCTAATTTGGTATTGTCTAATAAATACAAAAATGTACATATTATAAAAACCAGAAACTTTATTCATAGAAATATATTCTCAAAATCTTGTGGGTTTGTGTGTGTACATATATGTATATCAATGCGTGTGTCCACAGGTACATTTGTACATGTATACAGATATAGAGATACGAACAAAAAATGTTTGCAGAAGCATTGTTATAGCAAGAAATTGTTAACGATGCAAAGTCCCACAATAGAAAAGCAAATAATCTTAAAACAGGCATATAGTACACAATATAGTAAAACTGAACCAACTACAACTTCTTGTATCTCATAAAAATCATATTGTGCAAAGTCACAGAATTTATACAGTAAGCTTGCATTTATATAAAGTAAAAAAACATGCGAGTCTAAGTCATTCACTGTATAAATACACATTCATATGTGTTTAAGATAAAAAATAAAAAACAAGGAAATAATAAGCTAAAAATGTAGGATTATCTTTACCTCTGAGGATGATAGAGGACTACAAATTCAGAGAAAAACAGGGGTTTCTAAGGAATTACTAACATTCTATCAATTAAAATATTTATACATATTTAAAATGGACTATAAAGTAGATGGAAAATAAATTGATTCTAGGTGGCAGATAGAAGGGTCACTGACTCTAAGTCTAATGCATTCACCATTACATTAAATTTATTTTTATAGTATGTTAGATTTTTACATAGATTATTAAAATTTAAAAAAATTTATTTAGAACCACCATTATAATATTATATTTCCATTTCTTGAGTGTAATGGTTAATACTGAGTGTCAACTTGATTAGATTGAAGGATGCAAAGTATTGTTCCTGGGTGTTGCCAAAGGAGATTAACATTTGAGTCATGGGACTGGAAAAGGCAGACCCATTCTCAATCTGGGGGGCACCAGCTAATCAGCTGCCAGCACGGCCAGAATAAAAGCAGGCAGAACAATTTGAAAAGACTAGACTGATTTAGTCTTCTGGCCTACATCTTTCTCCTGGGCTGGATGCTTTCTATCCTCCAAAATTTTACTCTAAGTTCTTCAGCATTGGGACTCGACTGGCTTCCTTGCTCCTTGGCTTACATATGGCCTATTGTGGGACCTCACCTTGTGATCATGTGAGTCAATACTCATTAATAAATTCCCCTTTATACACACATTTATCCTATTAGTTCTGTCCTCTAGAGAACCCTAATACATTCAGTAGGTATTATGTACCATGCAGAATGAAAAGGGATTTTACAAGAATAAATTTTAGTCTGAATCTCAAACTTTCAAAGTAGCTTTTGAAGATCAGATAAATTTAGAATCTGCTCCAACTAGCACAGCTAAGAAATGACATAATTGTCTTCTAAACCTCTGTTTATCTGGTTCTAAATAATACACATTTTAAATGTATAATTCTGGTGTATTATAAGACACAAGTTCTAGATTTACATAATAGTATATTCTTAATTGGAAATATCAGTGAAACGGTTTTCATGCACCATGGGAATTTGTGAATAAAAATGGATTGAAATTAGAGTTCAAAATTTGGCTATATTTCTTATGATATAGTCTTAGTTCATTCATTGTAAAGGGACTCAATTATCTCTACTAGCTCAAGTGAAAAACTACAGACAGTCTGAAATAATTAATGTTTGGTTGTAGAGTATAACTGATTTGGAGTTATATCAGCCTCTCAATGAATTCTTTCCAACTACTAGTTTAAATCTTAATGTAAGTGTAGCTGAGAAAGTTTGTCATTTCTGCATTCCCAGGATCCCTTGGCCAATCATGGTGATTGAAACCATTATATGAACTCAACTGAAATATAAAATGCATGAAGATAAACGTGTTCTTTTCAAGACTTTCTTAGAGAAGTTTTGGTTAAGTTTTGGGATCAAACAGGACAACTTTATGGAAACAAAATCTATAGGCAAAAGAGAAAGATAAAATGGACCTATCTTATTGTGAAGTCCTCATACATGTCCAGTAATCAGCCAGATAGTTCCCACCTGATAATCTAATTTATTCCTCCCAATTCTGTGGGCTAAGTGTTATCACACCGTTTTTACATTTGTGAGAAAAGACCCAGATTTAATTATCAGCCAGTATGCTTCAGGTGGCAAGTAGTTAGAGCCAGCAATCAAAGAAACCTTGCACTTTGGATCTTATGTTGCATCACAACTTTATTTTTAAACTGTGTAGAGTAGTATAGTAGCTTCTAGAATAGTGGAAATACAGTAGCCACTAGCCATTGTGGTATTTGAATACTTGAAATCAGACCAAACCAAACTGATTCATGCTATACGTTTCAAATGCACACCAGAGTTCAAGGACTTAGTACAAAAACTACAAATGCAAAATATGTAAAAACATGAAGTGATCATTTTTCATTATATTGGATTGTTAAAATTATAAAAATTAATTTCATAGATTTCTCTATACTTTTAAAAATATGGCTACTAGAAAATTTAAAATTACATATGAAGCTTGTGTTTTATTTCTTTTGGACAATGCTGGTGTAGACTCTTTCATAGGAAGCCAGGGAAATTTAGTTTTGAAAGACACTTGCGCTTCTCACTGTCTGTGATACCTTAAGCCAAATCCTACTTTAACTGAGCTGTGTTTTTTCATCTAACAAATGTGGATAATAACATATGCCCTGCAGGGCTTACGCTGTGGCTAGAGGCAAAGTATGTAAAGCATTCTCCAAGCATCTGTACCATAAAGGGCACTTGAGACAAAGTAATAGTGATAATCTGTATAAAACTGTAACTTCTATATTTTGAAGCCCTTTGGACTCCAAACGCTATACATTTACCACTTCTCATACGGTTTCCCTAACTAAAAAGTCGATAGTATGCCCAACATCGTGGAACCTCCAGAGGAAGTGGGGAGGTAAGAATATTAAAGTTTCAGATAAGCCAATGAGTATGCAATGTGGGCCCTCGAAAATAAACGATGGCAATACAACAAACTTTGACTTTGCTTTCAATGTGTTTTTATTGTTGGCAATGAGGCTTTCAGCACTATTTGCTGTAATCTGCCCACGGATAATCACTATTTAACATTTTCCCACAAGTCTGCTTAATAAATATACTTATTGATATGCAAAATCATTCAAAGGTTAAGCCCTTAGCTGTTACTAATAAATTATGTAGCTATATATTATATACCAATTTTAGGTCCACCTAGGCAGCACTACACAAAAATCATGGCTGTAAGTGTTAACTAGGGCTATAACCATTCACATAGAAGCCTTTGATGGATTCAAGATTTCTTGTAGATATTCAAACTCTTACTCTATGAGGAAGACTATATATGCATTTGAGCATATACCATTGTAGTAAATAAATTTGAAAATTTATATTATAGTTCTGACATTAATCTACAAATTTCTTTTCACCCAGAAGTTCATACTAATGTTCAACCAACCAGAGTAGCTGACAAATACTTCTGATCTATTTGGAGTCTTCTTTTGCAGTTCCACGTTATTTTCCTTTTGTAGAGAGGATCTACTTAGGATCTATTAACTGCAGGCAATCTGTACATTAAAATGACAATTATTAAGGACAAGCCCTCATCAGGTAATAGCTGTTATGGAAGGCTTTACTTCCCGTCAATAAACTCCACTAAATGCTATATAACTAATATTCTTATTATTCCAAAGCACTGTGATGTTCTCCAAGACAGTTTCTCTAATCTACTCACTCTTGATCTGTATTCTTTCAAATGAGCGACCAGCATGTGGCGCTTCTATGATGATCAGAAAGATATTTCAAGCAATTTTTGGCGTGGAAAGTCACTTTTGGATTCAAATCTGAGCTGAAAGGGATATGTCATTGCAGAAATGAGGACTCCGTGACACTTCCTGTGCCACACCATGAAATCTCTCCTCTGTAGCTGCTCAGAGACATTAACATCTAATTACTTTTTGCTCATAACTGTGAATGTTACATTTGCAAACAGCTATTTTCTAAGAACTAATATGGCTATTTGCGTCCAGAATCATCTCAGTGTTCTTTATTCTCTTTGCTAATTTTGAGAAGGTTGTTTACATCTTGAACAATCGTTTGTATACAAAAAGTACAAAATGAGGGAATGTCAAAGGAACTTGTACCAGGTTTGATGCTTTGCTTATTAAGCCCTTTTTTTTTTCTCATTAAAAGTGTGTGCATATGTGTATTTTAAATATATACATATTTAAAACTATGTTTGTATATATACATGCACGTACGTATGTGTATATAGAGGTATGTGTGTGTATACAAACCATATATATAGCCTGATGGAAGGTTCACTCTTTCAAAAAACTCTCATGACAGCAGATGTCTCAGCTGCTCTGGCATGCTCTCTCCTCCCTTAGGGGAAAGCAGGGATGATTTTCTCTGATTTGACACCAATTCTCAAGACTAATATCACTGCGTGCTCTGCTTCCTGCCTATGGATACAAGGTTCCATTACAGAGTGCCAAGGGTTTAACAATAGTTAATCTCTTAAGAAAAGCAGGTGGCCCTTGCCACTACTACTTCTATTATTGTCTAAGTTCCCCTGAGTCTCTGCCAGTTGCCTGCCTGTCAGACTTGGCAGAAGCCCAGAGTTTGACTGACTTTGTTGTTACCCCCTCATGACTCATTTTTAGAGCCCATCTTTTCTCATGTTCTTTTTCATTGTCAGTGTCCAAGAAAATCCCTGCATGTGAGTTCCATTTTGAAAAACATATGTTCCATGGCTTCTTTTTTTCCCTAAACCAACCCCATCTCAGTGACTGTGTTATCTATTTCTCTTGTGCAATGGAAATACCAGCATGAGAGGAGGTGCGGCACCACCTCCAAATCTGCAGATATCCCCCCCTTTGATGTAGAACAATCACAATGACCAAGCCACATGAAATCCACAAGTTGTATTATTCATTTGAGAATATATCATGATCAGAAAGCATATTCAAATTCTAAGTTTAAGAAACTGTCTTTGTGTAATTTAACATAGTATACGCATTCCAAAAATAATGACATGAACTTGCTTTATCTAACATTTCTTGAGTATCACTTAAAGCAGTAAAATTGGCATTTATTCTTTCTGCTTCAGCTCCTGGTTGTAAACTCTACCCGAATGCCTACAGTCATAATCTGTAGCTTTCTTCTAGAGCTTATTATAAACAAGCAGTACAATAGGAATCATCATTTTTCACAAAGAAAATGCACTATAGGAGACATCCCTAGTTCTCATTTAACTTCAGAAGCATCAGCAGATACTCAAGATTCCTCAAAAATTGATTCACTATTTTGAGAATAAGTGGAAATTAAATGGATTGCTCATATATATGCATTATTCCATTTAAAACTGGAAAGGCTTTGGAGTAGCATGAACAAGTAAAAGAGGAAAGATTTGGCTAGAGAATGTGAATTGCACTGCTAGCCATTCTGGATTTATTTTAGAAAGCAATGTATCAAGAGGGTAATAATAAAGAAATATATGTATATTTTCATACTTATATAGTTTATTCATTATTCATCTGTTTATTGGAAAATGTATGCTTTTAAAAATGTTACTATAAAAATTATACAGAAAAATATATATACAGAAAATCTAATTTGGTGATAATTACTGTGGGAAACTTTCTAGCTGGAAGTAATAGGCATTGCCTTGATAGCTAATTTTTATTAGGTTACTCAAATTTAGATAGTTTCTCATTCCTGCGAAGAATCTAAAAGACCACCTAGCATGAAGTAGAGGTCCAACAAATGTTTCTAATACATTCTAAATGCCACAGAACAGATGCCTCGGAAAGTTTTTCAAGTTGTATATAACACAGATCAATAAGGAGACAACTACTAAGACCTAAACAAATAACAGTAACTATTAAATTATACATGTGGGACATGAGAAGGAATACACTGAGAGGAAGTAGAGAACTATACCAATGTGTTATTTTTGTTTTAGAATTATATTTATACATTTGAAATAACATTACTTTTCCTCCCTAGTCCAATTTTCATTCCTCCCATACATCTTCATTTCCTTGTTCCCTAGGAGCACATCATGGAGTTTATGTTTTTCTTTCTAGTGCATGTTTCTGAAATATACATACACATACAAATACACACGCACACTCGACAAACACATAGCAACACCCCGTATAGAGCATGGTGTAGTATGAGTACAGATTTGAATAAATATAAATTATATGAACAAAGGAAAGCTTCTGAAACTTGTTCTTTGCATTCAAATAAATATTTTAAAGTTGTATCCGTGCTCACGCATTTAGAGTTAATTCATTTATTTCCCTGCAACACAGTGTTTCCTCAATTATTTCTCTAATGAAACATACGAGTTGTGTTCTATTTTCTTCTCTCACAAACAATATTACAATTAAACATATTTTGATGTGACTTCCTGAATATGTTATTCTAGAGATTTTTAGGTTATATATCTAGTGATAGAATTGGAGTGTCATATGATACAGGCATACCTTACAGACATTGCAGATTCCGTTCCAGATTACCTTAATAAGGAGAGTATCATAAAGCAAGTATCACAGATTTTATGGTTTCCCATTGCATATAAAAGTTATATTTACGGAGAGAGATCCAAGATGGCCGATTAGCAGCAGCTCAGGATTGTAGCTCCCACTGAAAGCGCAGAGAGTGAGTGGACGCCACATTTTCAGACGAATTTTCATAGCCCACGGACCAAAGATACTTGGCGGAGGAGCCCCACGGGTCGCCAGCGCGACCCTTTTGGAGGGTGCGGCCGTTTGCAGGCGCCCCGATGCGGCAGTTCTCAGTCCGGAGTATGCGGGACTGAGTGCCCTTTGGTTGGCGTTTGGAGCTCCGGGAAAGCAGAGTCTCCCATTCAGCTGATTAAAAAGTGGACTGAAGTGGGGAACCAGACCGGGAGATTCCCGGGCAGAAAAGCGCCACGAATCTTAACACCGCTGTTTCGGCCGGCGTAGTGGGTCGCCGCAGGGGAAGGCTGGTACCCCCCTCCACAAAAAAAAAATAAAAATAAAAACAGCAGTTGGAACTGCTGAAGATTGAGAGTTTCACAGCAAGTACAGCTGAACCCAGGAAGGTCCAGCTCTGTGGGGGGAGGGGCATCCGCCACAGAAAAATTAAGAAATAGAAAAAACTTTATCACCAACAAGCTGGACATCCACTCAGAGACCTAATCTGAAAGTCAGCAATTACACAGACGACAGGTGGATAAATCCACAAAGATGGGAAGAAACCAGCACAGGAAGGCTGAAAACACCCGAAATCAGAATGCCTCTCCTCCCACAGAGGATTGCAGTGCCTCACCACCAATTGAACAAGGCCTGATAGAAAATGAATGTGAGGAATCAACAGAATCAGGCTTCAGAAGGTGGATAATGAGAAACTTCTGTGAGCTAAAGAACATGTTCTAGCCCAATGCAAGGAAACTAAGAACCTGGAAAAAAGGTTTCACGAAATGTTCATGAGAACGGACAATTTAAAGAGGAATATAAGTGAATTAATGGAGCTGAAAAACACAATACGAGAACTTCGAGAAGTATGCACAAGTTTTAACAGTCGAATTGATCAAGCAGAAGAAAGGATTTCAGAGGTCGAAGACCAACTTAACGAAATTAAACGAGAAGACAAGATTAGAGAAAAAAGGGTAAAAAGGAATGAGCAAAGTCTCCAAGAAATATGGGACTATGTGAAAAGACCTAATCTACGTTTGATAGGTGTACCTGAATGTGACCAAGAGAATGAATCCAAGCTGGAAAATATTTTTCAGGATATTATCCAGGAAAACTTTCCTAACCTAGCAAGGCAAGACAATACCCAACTCCAGGTAATACAGAGAACACCACAAAGATATTCCTCAAAAAGAGCAACCCCAAGGCACATAATCATTAGATTCATCAGGGTTGAAACGAAGGAGAAAATACTACGGGCGGCCAGAGAGAAAGGTCAGGTTACCCACAAGGGGAAGCCTATCAGACTCACAGCTGATCTCTCAGCAGAAACCCTACAAGCCAGAAGAGAGTGGGGGCCAATATTCAACATCCTTAAAGAAAAGAACTTTCAACCCAGAATTTCATATCCAGCCAAACTAAGTTTCATAAGTGAAGGAAAAATACAATTTTTTGCAAACAAGCAAGTACTCAGAGATTTCATTACCACCAGGCCTGCTTTACAAGAGCTTCTGAAGGAGGCACTATGTATAGAGGAGAACAACCAGTATCAGCCACTTCAAAGGATCCATCAGTAAGCTGTATCCAGATCCATCTTACATGGAAGGATATACAGAGACTCAAAACAAAGGGATGGAGGAAGATTTGCCAACCAAATGGAGAGCAAAAAAAAAAAAAAAAAAAAGCAGTAGTTGCAATTCTCATCTCTGATAAAAATAGACTTTAAAGTAATAGAAACCGAAAGAGATAAGAAGGACATTGTATAATGGTAGAGAGATCAATGTAACGGGAAGAGCTAACGACCCTAAGTCTATGTGCACCCAATATAGGAGCACCCAGATACATAGGGCAACTTCTTGGTGACTTACAAAGAGACTTGGACTCCCACACAATAATAGTGGGAGACTTTAACATTACATTGTCAATATTGGACAAATTCATGAGACAGAAGGTTAAGAAGGATACCCGGGACTTGAACTTAAACCTCAAACAAGTAAACTTAATAAACATTTACAGAACTCTCTACTCCAAATCCACAAAATATACATTTTTTTTTCAGTAACACATCACATTTATTCTAAAAGTGACCACATGGTTGGGAGTAAATCACTCCCTAGCAATTGCATAGCATTTCATAGGTTTAAATGAAATATTGGTTGGCTGTTTGTTTGTTATTTTCCTCCCTTATTCCTTCCTGTCTCCATTGTATAACACAATTATTAGTATAAAAAAAGCTTTTAATATCCATTTGTAGACTGTATTCTAGCCTGGGCAATAGAGCAAGATTCCTGTTCTCTCTCCCTTTTTTTTTTCTTCTTCTTTTTCTCTTTATTTCATTCTTTTTTTTCTTCCTTCTTTCTTCTTTTTCTAAAAAAAAAAAAAAGTTATATTTACACAATACTGCAGTCTATTAAGTGTGCAATAGTGTTATGTGTAAAAAACAATGTATAGACCTTAATTTAAAAAGACTTTTTTTTTTTGCTAAAAAAAATGCTAACACATTTGAGCCCTTAGAGAGCCAGAATCTTTTTGCTGCTGGAGAGTCTTGCCTCAGTGTTGATGGGGGCTGATCAGGGTAGTGGTTGCTGAAGGTTGGAGTGGCCATAGATATTTCTTAAAATGAGAAAATAATGAAGTTTGCCCCATTGATTGACTCTTCCTTTCACAAAATATTTCTCTGCAGCATGAAATGCTATTTGATAGCATTTTAGCCACAGTAGAGCTTCTTTCAAAATTGCAGTTAATCTTTTCAAATCCTGCTAATGCTTTATCAACTCAGTTTATGTCATATTCTAAAACATTTGTTTTCATTTCACCAACGTTCATAGCATCTTCACCAGGAATAGATTCCGTTTCAAGAAAACACTTTCTTTGCTCATCCATAAGAAGCAACTGTTCATCCATTAAAGTTTGATCACAAGATTGCAGTAATTCAGTCACATCTTCAGGCTCCACCTCTCATTCTTGTTTTCTTGCTATTTCTACCACAACTAGAGTTACTTTTTTCACTGGAGTCTTGAACCCCTCAAAAATATCCATGAGAACAGAAATCAACATCTTCCCAGATCCTGTTATTGTCGATATTTTGATGTCCTCCCATAAATCACAAATGCTCTCAATGGCATCTACAATACTGAATCCTTTCCAGAAGGTTTTTAATTTACTTTTCCCACATCCACAGGAATAAGCACTGTCTATGGCAGCTATAACATTTTGAAATGTCAATAACATTTGGAAATTGAAATTCCTCTTTGATTCATGAGCTGCAGAATACATGTTGCATTAGCAGACATGAACACAACATTAATCTCCTTGTACATCTCCATCAGAGTTCTTGGATGGCCAAGTGAATTGTCAATGAATGGTAATAATTTGAAAGAAATTTCTCTTTTTAGCAGTAGTTCTCAACAGTGGGCTTAAAATATTTGGTAAACCTTACTCTAAACAAATGTGCCATCATCCAGGCTTTGTTGCCTGAGCAAACAGCGTAGATGATTTAGCATTATTCTTAAGGAACCTAGGGATTTGAGCAGGCAAATGAACATTAGCTTCAACTTTAATTCACCAGCTGCATTAGCCCCTAACAAGAGAGTCAACCTGTTTTTTAAAACTTTGAAGCCAGGCATTCACTTCTCCTGTCTATCTATGAAAGTCCCAAGTAACATCTTCTTCCAACTTAAAGCTGTTTTGTCCACATTGAATAACTGCGTTTTGCACAACCACAGGCTTTGTACCATAATACTGAGAAATACAATCACAAATAACATAATCATAAATGTTGAAACTTTGAAATATCCAAATCCCTAAAGTCTAAAATTCCAAACATATAGAATCTCCACAATGAATCACAGGATAGTTTCATTATCTTCAGTGGAACTAGTACCACGTTATTGTCTTTATTTGGAAATTAGGTATGGTCTAAGGAGATACAGATGGCCGTTGTATTAGTCCATTTTCACACTGCTGATAAAGGCATACCCAAAATTGTGTAATTTATAAAGAAAAAGAAATTTAATGAATTCACAGTTCCACATGGCTGGAGAGGCCTCTCGATTATGGTAGAAGGTGAAAGGCACATTATACGTGGTGACAGGCAAGAGAGAATGAGAGCCAAGGGAAATGGGAAGCCCTTTATAAACCCGTCAGATCTCGTAAGACTTATTAACTACCATGAAAATCACATGGGGGAAACTGCACCCATAATTCAATTATTTCCCACTGGGTCCCTCCCACAACATGTGGGAATTTGGGGAGCTACAATTCAAGATGAGATTTGAGTTGGACACAGTCAAACCGTATCAGGTGCCAACTTGACAAGGTGTAGACTTGTCCAGTTATTTTAAACGTCAACTTGACAGGATTAAAGAGTGCCTAGAAACCTGGTAAAGCATTATTTTGGGTGTGTCCGTGAGGGTGTTTTCAGAGCAGTTCAGTGTATGAGTCTGAGTGGACTAAGTGGGGAAGATATACCCTCAATGTTGGCAGGAACCATCCAATCAGCTGGAGGCCCATTGATGACAAATACAAAAGAATTGGTTTCTCTCTGAGATCTGGGACAGCCTTTTCTCCTGCTGCCTTGGACATCAGAAATTAGACCCCATGAAAGTATATTATCACAACACTGACTTTGTATGTGATTATTGTGTATATCTTTAAAAACATTGAAACTTCCTCAGTAAATGAAAATATGTTCCTTTTATTTATCTACATTTGTGAAAGATAAAATTTCTTGAGATCTCAGCTCTTTGGGCTGGATTGATCTTCTATCCAGACCACTGAAATTTTCACCACACCAGCAATAAAGCTGTTTCGCTTTCTTATCATTCATGTGTTCACTGGAGTAGCACTCTTAATTTCCTTCAAGTACTTTTCCTTTGCATTTGCAGCTTGGCTAACTGTTTGATGTAAAAGGTCTAGCTTTAAGCTTTTCTTGGCTTTTGACATACCTTCCTCACTAAGCTTAATCATTTCTAGCTTTTGATTTAAAGTGAGAGATGTGTGACTATTCCTTTGACTTCAATGCTTAAAGCCTACTGTAGGGTTATTAACTGGCCTCATTTCAACACTGTTGCGTCTTAAGAAATAGAAGTGCTCAGGTGAGAGAGAGAGAGAGAGAGAGAGAGAGAGAGAGAGAGACAGCGAACAGTTGGTCAGTGGAGCAGTCAGAACACACTCATTATTTTTTCCATTAAGTTCACCATCTTATACATGGGTAGTCTGTGACCCTTCCAAACAACTGGAATAGTAACATCAAAGATCAGTGATCACAGATCACCATAGCAGATATAATAATAATGAACAAGACAGATATTTTGCCAGAATTACCAAAATGTGACAGAGAGACACAAAGTAAGCTGTTGGAAAATGACATCAATAGACTTGCTGGACACAAGGTTGCCACAAACCTGTAATTTATTTTTTAAAAATACAATATATGTGAAGCACAACAAAACAAGGCATAATAAAACAAGACATGCTTATATATATTGATTTTGTAGAATTTCCGGTAGAATATTTAACAAACGTACACTACCACAGTGTTTCCTTTATCTTTACCAACAGTTAATACTCTCAATCTTTATAATTTTTTCAACAGAGTGTTTCTAAAATAATATCATTATTTTTTGTGATTGTATTTTAGTGTTTTTCTCTTTTATGTTTTTCAAAGTATTCTTTATTATTATTATCATACTTTAAGTTCTGGGGTACATGTGCAGAACATGCAGGTTTGTTGCATAGATATACAGGTACTATGGTGGTTTGCTGCATCCATCAATCCCTCATCTACATTAAGTGTATCTCTTAATGCTCTCCCTCCCCTACCCCCCCCCACTCCCTGACAGGCCCCGGTGTGTGTTGTTCCCCTCCCTGTGTCCATGTATTCTCATTGTTCAACTCCCACTTATGAGTGAGAACATGCAGTGTTTGATTTTCTATTCTTGTGTTTGCTGAGACTGATGGTTTCCAGCTTCACATTTCTTTAGAACAGGGTACAACTCCTTTTATAATTTTTTCCTTCATTTCAATTCAGTATTTATTTTAACATTATGTTGATTCCTATGACTATAGTAATAAATTTTCTTTTTATTAAAAAAAAAAAAAAGGTATATCTATCATTCTTGCCCTCAGAGGACTTTCAGTCTAATCAGGCAGACAGATACGTAAAAAACATTACATTACTTATTGGTAACTACAAAAAGAAAAGTATATGGTAACAGAAAAGTAGCAGAAAATTAGGAGACATTAACTCTAAGGGAGGAATTTCCAGAGAATCCTTCTGGAAATGTGGTGGATGAGTTCATATTAACTTTTCTTTGAGGATGTTGTAGGTGTCTGTTGAGGATCTAGGTTAATAGAACTGGTAAAAAACAATAATATACAAACATAAATATGTGGCATATGGCAGAATAATTTGAAGATAAATGAACATTAAGATTCATTATAAGAAACAGGATCAGAATAAATTAGAGTGGACAGGTTGAATTGGGATTCCTCCCACTTGGAGACCTCACAAATGACCCACTAAGTCCCTGTTCAGATATTCTGGGACTATGACATAGAACCAGGTTACAACAGAAATGGGAGCAGGTAGTGACAGCCTATTACAAGTTCCCCACACTTCTAATCAGACAATCACAATAGAGATAGTTGCATGCCCTCCTGGCGATGATGGATGACAGTCCCATAAGTTTGTAGATGGGCAAATGCCATCTGATTGACCGAGCACTTTCAAGTTATTATTTTATTTATTATTCTATATTCTCAGTGAATGAAAGAAACAAGTCTCAGAAAAATCTGAGTTGTCTGAAATCACAGAACTAAAATGTAATTCATTTGAAATGAAAACATAGAATTTTGAACTCTAAACTCATCCTTTGTAGAAGATCTTCTATTTTCCCTCTTACAGGATTTACCTCTAAATGCAGATTCTTGCCCATAAATTATATATAATAGATAGGTAGATAGATACAGTTAATAAGAGATTTTTTAGTACTATTAGGAACATTTTGAGTAATATAAAGATTGTACCTCTGTAGTAATACACCCTAATACATAATGTCCTGTTCCTTAAATTTGGTATTTTTCTTTGCAGTTTGGAATTTGTAGATACATAACTAGTGCTTAGAATTGTAAGTGGATTCAATAAAGCTCATGATTGACTAAGAATATTTCAGCCAGTAAGGAGTTATAGTCAAATTAATAAAGGTAGCTTGGGAGAAAAATGTTATATTTGTTTTTCTTTGGAATGAAAATATACAAAGATACAATCTTGGAGGAAAATTCATCTATGCATCCGTTCAACAAATATTTTTTGAGCACTCACTATGTACCAGTCAGGGTAAGCATTTTACATAAATTATCTCATGTTAATCCCATAACAGTACTATAATATTGGAACTGTTAACTTTATTTTAAGATAATGAAACTGGAAGGAAGAAGATTAAGTAATTTAATCAAGGTAACACATCTTTTAAGTGGCAGAGGAAACCTCAAAGCTTATTTCTAATCCACAGTGCTATACTGTAAATATCTTTTGTTATACTGTATCAATTTTGTGGGCCTGTGAAATTGAAAGCAATTGTTTTCCAGAGGATAATGACAGATTTTCAAATTTCTACACTTAAATGTAAAATCCTAACTGATCTCATCAAGGAATAATTACTAATAATTTAAATATTCTTAAAACATAATGTCAGAGATACTCACATACTTTTGAATGAAAGAATGACATTCGTATGCATGATAATGTACATTGTCAAGCCACTGATCACATTATTTTATATTTTCAGAAGGAGCCAAAGCAATTGTAATTGGTATAATAAAGCCCAGCTGGTGAGCCAATCTCCAAAATTACTCAGGACTACCACAGCAGGGGCAGAATGAAGAATGTATTTCGTAAGAAAGAAGTGATTTAGCATATGTCCTTTATTCCTCATATTTGTGACTGCAGTTACCAATACCTAATTCTATGTGAGGTAAAGCAGCTTTGAATGTTCAGGTGATTTATATTGGAAACTGTGTCCTCATGCTAAACAAAAATAAGGGTAGATTTATCATGATGAATATAGAAAGGGAAGTAATTGATTCTTTGGTCTGAATTTTCCTCTGAGTTAATAGATTTCCCCTTTAGCAACAACAAGGCAAAATAATAAGGAAGCATACAAGATAACTTAAGTACAGCTAGCTTTGGCATTGCCAGTCACTGAGAGCTTATCTAGCATTTCCAGCACTCTTCATGAACGCTCCTTCTGCTCTGTGTTTAGAATAATAAAACCTTGTAGCTCCTCAAATGTTAACTTTGTCTTGGAGGAAAAAAATTATAAATACAAATTTAGTATAATGCAGAGTTCTCTCGTTTGCTTTTTGACATTTAAGAAAACTGTTACAAGGAAAACTATTTTGAGATAGATGTTCTACCTACTTCTAAAGGCAACAATACTTAACAATTGTAAATATAAGTTAGTGTCCATATCATACACAATTTAAGACATTTTTCACCATGTGTTTAAAAAATGCCTCAAGAAATCCTGGTGATTTCATCAACCTTGAAATTAATTCCAAGGTATTTAGAAAAATAAAAATGCTCTAACATACTTCACATCACAATCTTCTTATGCAAAAGCTTGATTTTTTAAAGGTTTTTTAGACTTTTTTACTGCATGAAAGCTATAGACAAAATGAGTATGTGTATAAACACACTGAAAGCCTAAGAAAACTGCAAATATAAATCCAAATGAAGGTATGAGGATAAGACTTTGCATAAAATTTATTTCATTCAGTAGATGTTGAATATCCTGTATTTATGTCAATTTATCCAAAATTATGTATAAATTATATCACAAACTTAATGAAGCTAAATATAAATCTAATTCATTGTATTACTAGACAATGTACTTGAAAGTAGACACAAATTCTCTTGAATATCTGTTACAACTGTTCTCTAGTCCTCCACCTCTTAATCAAAATTATAAATCATTATTTCAGTTACTAAATATGTGGTATCTGTAGTCCAATTCATTTTCATATCAACTATATTTTTAACATAGATGAATGACAACACAAATAAGAGGAAATAGGCTATTTTCCACAATATCTATATGAATGGAGTATACTGTACAATACAGATACACAGTAGGGTCCTAAATTAGTGTAAATATACACACATACATACCTAATAAATATGTGCACATATACGTGTATGTGTATATTAGGCAAGTGAGAGCTAGCATTTCTCAAAAGTTCATGGAATCTATCAAGCCAGAATAGAGAGACTTTGCTGAATACCTTGAGCATTGAGACTCTAGAAAGGACACACTTCAGTAGTAACTGATTATTCTAGGCCTGGAGGAAAGAATACTCTTGACCCCTTTTCATACAAGTCTGACAACATCTTGATAAGATAAAATTGATTTGATTCATCAGTAAAATAACTACCTGCCACAATAAACTCAATAATTTTTAAAGGAAACAAAGGGATTCTTCAACTAAAAAACATTATAACGCCCAGTGTTCCTTAAAAAATTACTAGACATGTTCTACAGGTATCCTCAGTGATGGCCCCCAGTGATCTCTACCTTCTGATACTCATTATCACTGTGTAATCACCTCCCATTGAGTGTGGGCTGGATTGGGCTTGGTGACTTGTGTTTAATAAATAGAATAAGGCAGAAGTAATGGGATGTCACATTTGAAATTAGGTTATAAAATATTGTGACTTCCATCTTGGGTTCTCCTCCTCACCCCCCTCTCGCTCTCTGAGATCACTAGCTCTGACACCTTCCAGCAACCATATCATGTTAGTAGATGCAGAAGGCCATATAGCAAGTAACCAAAGCCTCTTGCTAACAGCCAAATGAGTGAGCTTGGAAGTGCATCTTCAGCCTCTTTAGATGACTGCAGTACTGGCTGACAACTTAAATGTAACCACATGAGACACCCTGAGCCACAGCAATCCAGCTAAACCACACCCACATTTCTGACCTTGAGACACTGTATAAGATAACAAGTAATCATTGTTTTAAACTGCTAAGTTTTGGGATAATTTTTATGCACCAACAGACAATTAATACGACATGAAGACAGCAAGAAACTATGGCCCATAACTAGGAGAAACCAGTTCAGAGAAAAAGATGCAAAGATAACACAGATTTTGAAACTAGTAAACAAATATTTTAAAATAACTATTGCAAATGCATATAGCATGTGGGATCTAATAGCTATAATGAGAAAATGAAAGTGGTTATATGAGAGAATAGAATTTCAGCAAAAAACAAAAACTATAAATAAATAGCAACTCTTTGGATCACCAATCGTGTGTGTGTGTGTGTGTGTGTGTGTGTGTGTAGCGTGCTGACAGGGAAGAAGGAAAAAATGATTAATAGATGCTAATTATGCTTTTATCTAAAGTTTTAGTGATTTCTTTACATTTGTCTAAACTTTTTAATAATTTTTATAATTCTTACATTATTAGTATGCATTTTTAAAATAGTTATTTTCACAATTTTGTTCTAATATCTCCTCAATACATCAATACCCCGAGATGATAGCTTTTGAATGTTGCAAAAATAGTAGTGGGAAATCTCAAAAAGTAATTTTTACTGTGGAAAAGCTTATATAACTCCTTACTTTAATGAAATACAAACAGAAGGTTAAGTATCAAAAATTGTAGCATATACTTAGCTGAGTGAAAAACCAGAGAACATATTTCAGATGAAACTGGAATATATTTTAGTCATTTATAGCCACCATATTTTATAAATTTGTAAGTTTACCTTGTATTAAGTTATAAGACTTACATCTACAATGAGTATCTATGTTATAGTGATTGGAAATCCATTTGCAAGACATTCAAGGATACCGTTAAAAAAGAATTACGTTCTGCATTTCTTGGCAGGCAGGGCAAGCTCAGGCAAAACTGTGGAGGAGTCAGTTGATCTTCACTGAACACAACCTTTCTTTTATATTCATTCACTCAAACTGCCTCCCACATATTCATAGACTTTTCCAGTGAATGATTAAGATGTTCATTTGTATATAATCCCCAAATATGCATTCATAATGTGATCACAGAAGATTGTTATGATATGTTGTAGAATAATGAACATAAGAGTCTGTGTGTCTTTATAAATATTTTCACAATGTTAGGATATAGAGTGACTAATATGATTTCTTCATTGTAAGTACAAATTACATAATAACCTGATGAATTTCCTAAGAGGAAAATCAATGGCAGAGAACTCACTGATACAAGCCCTGGATTGCAAGTTATAGAAAACACATTCAATGAACTGGGGGGGGGCGTATTGCACCCCTCATTCCTAAAAGCTGCCTTCCTAAGTTATCTCTTGTCTACTTCTTCCTGCCCCAAGGAAAGGTCATCTATTTTCAAGAAGTGTGATATATATTATTATCTCTATACAACATTCCTCTAATATCATAATTCTGGGCCCTTTTACTAAAAATGAAAAAAAAAATACATTGCTTCATTTTTATCAAAAGGTTTCATTTTTAAATTTTGTTACATTTATGAACAATAGTAGAAATGAAAAATGGGTTGGAAAGGATGAAAAAACCTAACTCTAGTTCTGAAAACTTATATTCTCATAATTATGCAATTCCAAAATCAGTATTATGGTTACTTGCTGTTGCATTTTTTATGAATATAATCATTTCAGTAAATTAGAATAATCTAAGTCAACAGATCATATGATATGTCCAAATAAATGAAGTGTTCTGGAATATATCATCACCGTGCCCACAGTATAACTGATATAACAATAACAGATAAAAGAAAAAAACAGAGTTGAAATAGCAGTGGATTTATCTCTATGGTGGCAATTGCCAGAAACGTGAACTTGCTGATAGATGAGAGATTTTCTCCCAATTGCTACATTTATGCTTGGGAATTTTGACAGTGAAAATTGGGTCATTTCATTGACTTTACAAGCAGGTCTAATATACAATACATACTCATTCAACTTCATTATTGAAGTTGGACATTGTAGATTAGCAGAAAGATCATTAACTTCAGAATCAGAAAGCCCTGTATTTACAATTTAGCTCTTCATTTACACTAGATCTTTAAATTTACTGGATTATAATTTCACCCTCTATAAAATATGAATAACATAGATTCCTCAGTTGTTGACTCTAAAATGTTTGTACAATGCTTAGTCCTGTACTTAGAACAGGGCTAGAAAGTTCTTAGCAAAGAATCCAATATTATCATTGTTGTTGTCTTGGTGACTATGTAGTCAGTTCTCATTATTCACAGTAGTATATTCTATAAAGTTACCGCAAACAATAAATTAGTGAATACTAATTACTGCTCCAAAAGGAAATACAGGGTCAGGTACCGTTGAGCCATTGTTCACATTATTGTCAGTGAAAATGTCATTTGCATTAAAAAGATTCTTTTGTCAATGTCCTTCAGTGTTGAAATCCTGTTCTTCCATATAACTCTTTTCCTGTATGACATGCAGCAGGTACAATCTAATCTCATTATTAATGGATTTCATATTGTCAAATTTGCCTACTCACTAAATTTTTGCATAACCCCCCAAATCCATAATCTCAGTGCATTCACAGTCATTTGAGGACATGTGAAAAGTGGCAACAGACTTGTGTCACCTGATGGGCATGTTCCAAACTGTGCTTGAACAAGGTAACCCCCCACCATCTTGTTTCAGTTCTCATACTGTAAATAACCATCTTAACTTCTCATGGTCCATTTAGTGTCATGCTTTAGGCATTTTGTGCTATTTGCTTGTGATTTCAATGTTTAAGATGGCTTCCAGGCATAGGGCTGAAGTGCTGCCTGGTGTTCCTGAGTGCAAGAAGACTTTGAAGTGCCTTATGAAGAAAATACATGTGTTAGGTTCTTCCCTTTGTATGCTTCAGGCTGTTCTAGGCAAGTACTTTATCTGGGCCAATCAGAAACCAGGAAAACATACACAGATTTGTTCTGGCCATTTGTAACACTGGGAAAATATGAGTTAATTCAATCTTCTTATAAAAATCTAAAGTGAATGTTGTTTTCTTCATATTACAGAGGAAGAAAATGAGATTTGAACTCATATGTTTCATAGTGATATTAATCACACTCTCTGGATAAAGGATTTTCTGATGAGAAAAGGAAGAAAATCATGAATGACTTAACAACACAATTTTTTACCTGTAACCAGCCAAGACTTTAAATTTTAGATATCAGATATGTGTTAGATTGTAAGAGACCTTGGTAATTCATCATGTTCAACTTTCTGCCCTAGTCAAGACTCTGTTTCTACATCTTCATTGATGGATGCTTCTATTGTTATTTGAAAACCTATGCTAAGAAGAAACATTCTTTATCAAAAGGAAATTCATTCAATTTTAAATTTTAAATCATGTAGATATTCATAAAGCTTTCTTAAGAGTAAACCAGAAAATGTTAATGCAAGCCATTCATTACATTTTAATTTTTACATAAAACATGACCTTGTTATTTCTTTTCACCTGACCATTCCTCCTGTCATACGGTAGAAAATTCCAAATGCATTTCTAGTTCACTCCCCCGACTACATTAGTCACTAGAAATAAAAGTGGAATAGAAGTTAATAACTTCGATACATGTATCAAATGTAGTTTGGAAATCTTAATAGTTGTAACTACCACTAAATCTATATTAAGTTTCAGCAATAAGCCAGAAGATTCGTCAGAGTCTTTTATTAGTAGAAACAATTTTAACAATGTTCCTACAATATTTTGTAGGAAAAATCCTACAAAAAATTACCTATACTACAAGCCTGATATATGACTCAAAGTTTACATCTAGATAGAGCGTTAAAAATAGTTGACCACACAATAACAGAAAGAAAACAAGAAAGGAGGAGAGGAAGGAAGGAAATATAAAAGTTATCTTCAAAGTTGGAAAACTGTGTATTTTTAAAAGAACAGAGAGTCATAATATTTAATGAACTTAATATACAAATACTTCTTCCATGTCAGTGAAAAGATAGAAAAACGGACAAAGATATGTGGCAAGTGGCTTCTAAGATGGCATCTAATATCCCATTTTCTATTATTCATGCCCTTACATGATCCTTTCCCCTTGAGTATGAACTTTACAAGATCACTCCCTTCTAATGAATAAAATATAGCAAAAGTGATAGATGTGACTGCCAAAATTAGATTAAAAATTCTGCCTTGAGCACATTCTTACTGTCTCTCTCACCCTTGACAGAGGCGGCTATTATGTCATGTGTACCTCCGTGGCAATACACAGATAGCAAACAACTGAGGCCTGACAACAACCAACTACCACATGAGTGAGCTTGGGAGCAGATTTCCTCCCCCGAACAGTTGAATCATCAGATTAGACAGTAGCCTTCATGAGAAATCTTGAGCTAAAGCATCCAGATAAGCTGCGCCCAGAATTTTGACCCACAGAAACTCAGAGATAATAAAGGATTAAGTTGCTGAATTTGGGAATAATTTGTTACACAGCAGTAGGTGAGTAATACAGGATTATAATTATAATTAATACCACTATTACAGTTGATAAACGAAAAGAGGTAATTTATGGAAAAATATTGTTACTCAAGATATATAAAACCATCTTTATTAGGAATTTGATAAATAGAAATTGAAACAGTAATGACCACTTTTACAGCTCAAATTGAAATATAGAATAAAAACTGTATTTACTGAGTTTCTAAAAGAAATAGTGTTTATATTCATGTTTGTTTCTCAGTATAAGTTTTAGAGATTTAAGAATTGAGAATTTTGATTTATTGAATGTCTAAAGGGAAGAGGACATGACACATATAAACATACGTGTCCTCTCCCTTGAGACACACATACATTTATGCATATCTGCATATTTGTGTTGAGGATTGAGTAGGTCTTGCAATAGAAATGTGCTGTATCTCATAAAAATAACTCAGAAAAGTTTCAAGTTGTTCTTTTTATACTGTACATTACTTTAGGTCCTGTCTGTGTTATGTGGCAGCCAGGATTCAAAAATTAAAAGATTTGGGTTCAAGCTTCATCTCTATCATGAAGTTTATGAGCTTATAAATAATTTTTTTTCCAGAGCCTTACTGCCTTTTCTCTACAAACTGAACAAAGTATTCGCAATTTTCTGTACAAGGTAGTAAATATTATTGAGATAATGTATGGGAAAAATGCATTATAAATAACGAAACCTCATTGTAGGTAGCTCACTGTAAATGAGCAAAGTGATATGTACTTATAGAGTCTTATTGTCTTGTAAGTTCTCATTCCCCAAAGTATTTGTGGCTGTAGGGTAAAACCATGATCAGTGAAGGTAAACAGGCTAGTTTTACCCTCCACTGAGTTCTAACACTAGTCAATTACAGCTCTTATTCTAATTCTGAGCGAGCAGAGAACCCTGAAATTCACTAAAGCTTAAAGGTATGTGGCCACAGAATCCTATTTCTACACAATAAGCCTCATCCTATATGGTTCATCCTTCAGATTTTCCTAGAGATAAATACATTTATGTCAGAAAATTATAATTTTTAAATAAAACTCACATATTTGATCTTCACCATAACTCTGTTAAAGGCAAGCATTATTGTTTTTATTTGACAAGTGAAGTAATTAAGGGAATAAGTGAGTTCTCCAATGATCCACTCCCAGTAAAACAACTAGAACTCAACAATTCTGAATTCTCAGGCAGTATTTTTTGCTATGTGTTTTAGTTTTATTTTTTGGCAATAGTACTTACAATTTTGAATAATTGAAGGCAACTTTATGTCCAAAAATCATGGTGTTGGGTAAATAACGGTACATCAATAAAGTAGTATATCGTATAGCCATATAAAGTGATAATAAAGAATGATACAGGCAATTGCAGGTTAGGTACATTTGTCTGTATTTTATGATAATTGTAACTATTTCTCCAGGTAAACAGCTGCAGGTCAAAAGGAATATGAGATCTAAAATAAAGTACTACTATAATATTTTTACTTTTTTGTTTTTTTCCCATTTCCCAGAATTATTATTATAATAACTTTAATATTTATACCCATAAGTTTCCAAATTAGATGTTTTTCCAAAAATGCCTATTCTGGGCTCACTTTAAATTTTAGTAAACCATCTATCTATTCCACCTGTGCTTTGGCATTTAGAGAGAAAATGCTTTGCAAAAGAATCTTTGCAGGAAATGTATATCCAAGACTGCACAGTTCCCAGAAAAATGATCTGAAATTAGCCTTCTGAGAAAACATGTATGGAGATGTCACATTAAAGGGGAAATGTCCTTTTTATGGTTAATCAAGTTGTTTCAATAGCTGAACTCAATGAAGATTTCAATGAAGAAACTGAAAATCTTGTTCTTAAACATCTATTATTTTTTTTTATTTCACCATGTACCCTTCTTAAAGATCTACATTTTCTCTACAAAGGTTATTCCATTCACAGGTAGATATACTTCTGAATATGTCTAACCAGGAGATTTGTTTTCTTCTTTCCACCTTTATCATCCTCTCCACTCTGAGCAATGTTTCCCTGCCTAAAATTTCACAGCTGACAGTATAAATAGCTATTAACCTTAAAATGGGGTTGGCTGGTGCAATAGAATTCTAATCTACAAAAAAAAAAAGGCTTTTGAGTGAGTGAGGAGGGATGGAGGGTTTCCACCTGTAGTCTATCTTTGAGATGTTCATTTAGTTGCATTTCCAGGGCTTCTAAAACATCTACATGGGTAGTGATAAGCAAAAATAAGGAAAACCCACCATAGACAGCTTTATGTGCCCTTGAAAGAGATACTACTTGATTTTGCAGCTCACATAATAACTGATAGAAAGGAACACTTTGTTTTTTTAATTAAAATTTTAAAAATAAAGTAAGTCCTTTAAAAACTTCTGAATATAAACTGTTCACCCAATATAAAAAGTTCTTTTGACTTCAGTTCCCATATAGAAAGGGACAGATGATTGCCACTGTCTGTGTCAAACTTCTAAAGAGCTTTCCCAAATCATTAAGTATTCAGAAAATTTATTTGGCCTGCAAAATTTTCCTTAACTGCACTCACACTTATTAAAACCACTCCCTGACCATTTTCACCCACTCCTAGAACCCTCTATATCATTAAGTAAAAGCCTGGCAACCATTTCCCTGCAAAGATAATTTTTTTTTCTCACCAACAAAACTTTTCATCAAAATCAAAATGAAGGACACGGGAAAGCTGTCTAAGAGAATGTTAAATTTCCTTCAGGACTATATCAAGATGATACTCAAATAGCCACCCATTTAATATTATCTTCATTTTGTACTATACATGCCATGTAACTGATTTTGTACAGATGTCTTCAGGGATGATAATTTGCTTTGGTGTCATGCCGATATAGTGCATGTTTAATATCAGATTATTTTAAAGTTCTATTTACCACTGCTATGCTTTGTCCATGAGGTCTAAAGTTTATTTTTCATGCTTAAGCCATAGAGAGGACATACGAGGAAGAAGTCATAAATAAATAACTAAAGAAACAAATAGCTTCCCATATTGCCTGATGTGCTCTTTCGTCTCCATTCTGACATTCCACGCTGACTAGAGAGTTTCTGCAGTGTTAGGCTTTGTCTGTAGGGTTAGTTGCTCTCTATTTTGTGTTTGTTATGCTGGGGGGTGGTTCTCATCCTGGGAATTTCATGTATTTTCCCCCCTCTGGCAATATTACTATACTGAAGCCAACAAACATCTATTGTTAAAATCACAAGTTGCAGACTTCAATTCAGTGCCAGGAGTTATTCAGAAAGACAATTCTTTCCTAATACTGGTACCCTCATTTGTATTTCCCACATCAATTTGGTAATTAAACGAAGCCAGGAAATACTGGAATTCCTCTTACTGCAAATTATACTTTAAAAACAACCAGGACACATCCCAGTGGCCTCAAAACTGCCTTGGGTTCAGTTGTCACTGTGTGCAGTTTTATCCTCCAACATTCTCTGCCAAGTAGGCTCCTGCTGGGGCTTGACTGAGTCCTCTGGGTATCTATGTGAGCAGCAACATTTAAAATTCACACTCTGTACTCCTCAGCATTGGCCATTGCTGGAGACTCTGTTTTCAGACCAGAGAATGCAGCACACTAGAATAATGGAACATTTTCTCCTCCTTCTGAGCTGAAAATGAAATCTGAAAGGAACTTTGTTTCTCATTTTCCAGTGAGATTTTATAAACAGGCCATTTCTAAGACTTCTTAGCAATGCCTTTAATTAGAGGCAAAACTCTGACCACAAAGCCGAATTTCTGAGGTGCTGTTAAGAAACAGAGTCGCAGACCATTTTAGTGCAGTGTTTTGGGTAATTTCTGAGATGAGGGTGATGATAGTGGGAGTGATGGTGATAATGGAAGTCAAAGTTTTTATTGATTTTTTTTCTGGAGATAGCAGATAAACAAAGTGAGCAGCTCCATTTAACATATGGTCAGAATTCCCTCTATAAATAATTTTCAGGGAGAACCAACACATTCTATGCTTTCTCTTTGTAAGCCAGTCTATTTTGAAGTAGTAAGTTTGCTTAGTCACTTTCTATAATAGTTGTGTAGCATCTTAGAAAATAATTTCTAGATCTAATACCATTCAGGAAGCATAGTTAGACACAGTTGAGAATGAAGTGTCCAGAGTTTTCTAAAGATGATAAACCAAAGGCTGTGGCATCCTTGGTGGAAAATCTCATTGAATAAATTCCCATTTGAAAGGTAGTTCAATATGGATATCTCTCAATTGTATGTCAGAAGTCCCACTTGTTAAATTTTACTCAAAACCAAAACATCTGGGATATTCAAATGTGGAAATATTATCTACCATGGAGTTTGAACTCTAGAAAAGTATTGCTTCAATCTGTTTCTTGTTTGTGTGTACTCATTTTTCATTAAAAGTGAAAGCAAGCGCCCTGAGCTAACAATTATAGACTGGCAGTTTTTCAATTCCTGGAAACAAAGGCACAATATAAGACAGAGATAAACAGAAAGACAAATAAAGATGTGTTGGGCAATATTATGCTATGTTGCTTTCTCTTTAATAATGGAGTGGCAAAGGTAGGTATGCAGATTATAATCTAGCTGGTCCCCAAAAGAAAGATGGCCTGTGAGAATGATCTATAGAGTGGGAAATCTAGTCCTAGCTTTAATTTCTTATGTGTATATGACTCTTTAAATGCAATGAATTTTTATTTTAGCCATTGATATTGTAACCAGATTAGCTGCAACCAGATTCTTGGGAACGTAGGTTCTTGGCCTCCACAACCCTGAAGAATGGAAAAGGGGGCCTCAGTGTAGCGGTGAGTGTTACAGCTCAGCTAGAACTCATGGACCTGAAGAGTGTGCAGTAGTGCAGTTTATTAAGACATTTTGCTTCCACGCAATGGAAGGGGACCTGGAGGGGGGTGCAGCTGCAGGCTTGGGCAGCTGGAGATTATACCCCTGAGTTATTCCCTCCCCATTCTTGTTCTCATCCAATAAGAGGGGTTTTTTTCAACCTTTCTCTGGATACAATTGATCTTTGAATCTTTTACCAGATTGGTTACTGTTTTAAAACCCTGAGTCACTGAGGCTCTCTTCCAGGGGTCAGAGGCAGGAAAAGTCCCTGTCCTTGAACAAAGCTCCTAGGAGCCAGAGGCGGGGAAAACTGGAAACAAAGCCCTAACCAGTCCTGCACTGCAAACAAAGCCCTAGCCGGCCATAGGCAGTAAAAGTCCTGCATTTGAAACAAAGCCCCTAGCCGACCCAGGAAGTTCCTCTAATACAGTCCCTCAATATGGTTTGGTGGTTGTGTCTCCACCCAAATCTCATCTTGAATTTTAGTTCTCATAATTCCCAAGTGTCATAGGAGGGACCTAGTGGGAGGCAATTGGATCATGAGGACAGTTTCCTTCATGCTGTTCTTGTGATAGTGAGTTCTCACAAGATCTGATGATTTTATAAGGGACTTCTCCTGCTTCACTCTCATTCCTCTCCTTCCTGCTGCCATGTGAAGAAGGATGTGTTTGCTTCCCCTTCCACCATGATTGTAAGTTTCCTGAGGCCTACCCAGCCCTGTGGAACTGTGAGTCAATTAACCCTCTTTCCTTTATAAATTACCCAGTCTCAGGTATGTCTTTATTAGCAGTGTGAGAACAGACTAGTACAGCCATTATCTCATCTTCGGTATTGATTCTAACGTAATTTCTGCTTACTGGTGGTAGGAAGCATCAGCACTCTACAACATTTTGTGACGTGAATAGAAGCAGAGATTTCCCTAACTGCTTCAGCTCATTAAACCTGAAAGTTTCAAACACTTTAGCTCAACAACACATCTATATGCCATGCTCCTTAAATACAATAAAACTGAACACCTGGGGTTAAACACTTTACTCTTTAAGCCTGGGCTTTCAATGTTTTCTTAGTGTTTAAGTTAGCCTTTACCTGAAACAGTCAAATCAAATCCGAATTATTGATTTAAAAAAAATATATCAATAGAATGGAAAATCTCAAGAGTGACAATCCTAGTTTGGGGAGGGGGAAAGGAAAGCACTTTCCATATGAAGACATAAAGAATCATAAGCGAAGTTCTAAAAATCCTGCAGTAAAGACATTGCTTACATATATTGATATATATTACTCATAAAATTAGTCATGTGTTATACAAAATGCTGTGTTCTTTCTGAGAAAATTCTTCAGTAAGCTTGATCAAGAACATTAAATATGAAAATAAGGAAAAAATCATTTAACATTGTTGAAAAGTAATTAAAAATATATTTCATCATATGTTTCTGTCATTAGTTCACTTCAGAAAAACAAATTCCTAAAGCATTTATTATCCCCCATCATTTTTAAAAGAGGCCTAATGTTCATATATGGCACTAATGCCATTTAGATAAAATGAATCAGCTCTGAAAAGAATTTCAGGAAATTCATTTGTCTGAATTCAAGGAATGATATGAAATGACTTAATGTGGTTATCCTGTCCACTTTTATAAGAAAATTGTTGATAAGTTTCATTTCCACATATGGCTCATTCAGACTATACTGGTTGAAGGTCATTGTTAATGGGCTGAATTTGGGTCTCCCCCAAAATTCAAAATTCCTAACACTCCATGTGATGGTATCTGGAGGTGGGGTCTTGGGGAGGTGATTAGTGCTAAACAAATCATGTGAGTGGGGCCCCATGATGGGGTTTGTGTCCTTAAGAGAAAGACACTAAAGTTCCTTTTTTCTGTCCCATGTGAGAATATAATGAGAAGTCAACAGTCTCCAACCCAGAAAAGAGCCCTCACCAAGAACCCAATCATGCTGATACCCTGATCTGAAACTTCTCTTATCCGGAACTGTTAGAAATAAATGTCTGTTGTTGAAGCTGCCAGTCTACAGTCATTTTTTAATGGCAGCCCGAGCTGACTAAGAGAGTCATTTAGAAGGCAGTACAATCTATAATACTCCTTTAATGATGTGAAATATGAGAGTTTTCCATTTTAGCAAAAATAGTTAATTAAACATAGAGTTTTCACTTAAAATTCTGGATTGTTCCCTTATGGAGATGATCATTTCAGGAAAATATTCAACATGACTTTTGAATTCATGGAAAATATTCAAAAGAAGCATACTTCTTTAAGTAAAAATGAAGCTTCACACTTGCAGAATATAATGTGTACCAAATAAATCACTTAATCAGAGAAAATATGAAACGAGGGATTGTTTTACAAATAATAACATAATATAAAACTTTCCTTTTTTAATAATTTCAACTTTTATTTTGTATTTGGGGGTGTATTTGCAGGTTTGTTATCTAGGTATATTGCCTGTTGCTGAGATTTGGAGTACAGATCTTGTCATCCAGGTAGAAAGTATGATACCCAATAGGTTGTTTTGCAACCCACACCATCCTCCCTCCCTTCTCCCTATAGAATTCACCAGTGTCTATTATTCCCATCTTTATATCCACATGTACTCAATGTTTAGCTCCCACTTATAAGTGAGGACATGTGGTATTTGGTTTTCTGTTCTTGCCTCAATTTGCTTAGGATAATGGCCTCCAGCTACATCCTTGTTGCCACAAAGAACATGACTTTGTTCTTTTTTATGGCTGCATGATATTCCATGGTATATACGTGTACCACATTTTCTTGGTCCACTCTACAGCTGATGGGCACCTAAATTGATTCCATGTCTTTACTATTATGAATATAGCATAGCAATGAACATAAGACTGCATGTGTCCTTTTGGTAGAATTACTTATTTTCTTTTGGGTATATCCCTAGTAAGGCAATTGCCAGATTGAATGGTAGCTCTGTTTTAAGTTTTTTGAGAAATCTCCAAACTGCTTTCCACACTGGCTGAACTAATTTACATTACCACCAGCAGTATGTAAGCCTTTCCTTTTCTTCATAACCTCAGCAGCATTTGTTATGCTTTCACTTTTTAATAATAGTCATTCTGACTGGTATGAGGTGGTATCTCACGGTGGTTTTGATTTGCTCTTCTCTGATGATTAGTGAAGATAAGCTAATGTTTAATGTTTGTTGGTCACTTGCATGTCTTCTTTCGAGACATGTCTGTTCATGTCCTTTGCCCATTTTAAAACTTTCTGAATGGATATAACATCTCCCATATTGTAAGGACAAATATTTCATAATTAGAGAGCTGTGCCATATTCTTTTGATGGCATTTTGGCTTTCATATTGTTGCAGCTTTAATGGGCTGTTGTCTACTTTGCCTTCTGTTCCTAAGATTGATTCCTGGAATTAGGTTCCAGGAAGAAAGAGTCCAAATTCTGATCCTGCATGTATTCTGATCATATATTAGGCTGTTGGATCAATAAACGTGACAGAGAAGGGAAATGTCTTTTATTGAAACGTGGGCAGAAAGATCACTTCAAACCAAGAGTACATACAAATAAGTAATTAAAAATATAAAAATATGTATATGTAGTAAATTAATAAAAACTCTAATATAGATTGATGCTGTTTTGGATATAAAATATTAAGGCACAATTTTTTTAACCATAATTATTTTTTGTAAATGACAAAAGTTTAAAAAAAGAAGGTAACTTTATATCTTTATCTTTAAAGGTTTTTCTTCTTAGAGTCTTATTTTCCAAGGTTCTAAAGAAGAAAATTAAACAGGTGGTACCACTGTGCAAAGAACAAGACCTTGGTCCTCCTAGTGAATTCTAGCTCACAGCTTGGCACATAGTTTGGGATGGAGTTCAGCGTTCCTTACCCCCCTCACCAGGGAAGTTTTTTAATGTTTTGTTTTGTTTTCTGTCGATTTTTTTTCAATACACAACTCTATGCAACAGTGTTGAAAGAACAGACAGATGGATAAATGTATGATAAGCAGAGACATATACATAGATGGGTATGGTATATAGGTGAATGGATATATATGTATCTTTTAAGGGAGGAAGTTTTCAAGAAAGAAAGAAAAAAGAGAAAAAGTTTGTCATGCAATTTTTTGTAGAAAAAATGCCAAATGATGATGGCCTTTCTGGAAGTCAGATCATCAACCGTAAACCTTAATTATCCATGTAGGGATCAGCACCACCAATTCACCAATGGTCCTGACTTACATTTTTTCTCACACTCAACATCAGCAAGATGGCTGGGAATAAAGCCAGAGAAATAAAGGACTGACTGGCTCTACTTCCAGATATGTCTGAAATCTAACCCCTTCTTATTACTTCCACCGTTAATCACACTAATCCAAGTCACCAAGGCCACTTCTCTCCAGTGCTGCAGAAGGCTTTTGTTTTTCTCTGTTCCCCTTGGTATTTCACTACATTTTATACTCAACCTAACAGCTAAATTATCCATTTAAAACACAAAATATATTGTCAGTCCCTGGTCAATGCTTCCATGTCCTCCAATGGCCTTCTACTGCATCTAGAATAAAGCCTAAAGTTTTTAATCATGGCTTCTCAGGTCCACCATGGTCTGGCTACTGGGTACATCTTCATATCATACAGGTATTGCCTCTTCCTTGTTCTCCCTGACCCAGCCTCACAGGCCTATCAGCTGTGTCTGTTATATAACCAGCACAATGCAGGGCTTTTCGGGGGTGTTTCCTTTCCCTGAGGTAGCGTTTGTCCAGACACTTTCTCATTCCACTCTCTGACTTCGCTCAGGTCTTTGCTCAAACATCACTTCCTCACAACACATTATTTAATTCATCTATCTAAAATAGATATGCCTACTCTTTCCCTGCTTTATTTTTTACAGCATATGTTTTATATTATGGTATCAGGTTTTTTTTCTCCCACAATAAAATATGATTTTCATAAGTAAACAGAATCCCATCTGTCTTGTCTTATACACTGATCAGCTAGAAACATGATTTGTTCGTAAGGATTATAAATTAATGAATGAAAAGGGCATTATTATATAAAACACAATTATAAGAGCCTCTTATTAATTTCTACAGTGCAGAATATATTATTCTCCCACTGAAAGAGGCATTATACTCCAAGTAGGTTATAAAATATATTGGATAAAGAAATGACAAAAGCCTATTTTTTAGAAAAATATTGTGAGCATCTAACACAATTTTTCACTCATTTTATGGGATAGAGGTACAATAGGAATATGAATTTGAGTATATATGGGAGCATCTCATTCCAGTGAAAATTGTTTTGATCTCATGTAAGCTCCAGTTGATCTTTGTTTGCTAGCTGAAGAAAAAAAATTAAAATGAAGATAAAACTTTAAAAATCTGAGGAAATAAAAGGACAGGGATCAACCAAAAAGTTCAATTGAATTTATCCAGAAATTTGAATAGAGTCAAAAAGAAATTATTTTTTTATTCAAGCCCCACTTATAATGAGCACTGTTGAAACATCTTATCCTTACCATATTCATGTCTCATATATGAATTGAACTACAGAAATGTCCCCTGCAATGACGTTTTCATTCTAGTCAGCTATGGGGAAAAAAACAGGTTTTTCTTAATGTCTCTGGATAATTTTCATAGAAACCAAATGAGAAATAATACTATTGAACATCCATTTTTCTCCAGCCATGTCCAGTTTATAGATAATTCTATATTTTATCAAAAATATTATAAGAATCTGTGAGTTGGTATTCAACCCCTTTCTTCAGCATTCTATTATTGACTTCTTCCTCTCTCTCCAATCCTGTACATTTAATAAAAAATTTATTTACTGAGTATGAAAGTTGGATGTGACCTTAAAATGATATGATCTACAAAAAAAACAATTAACTTTGAACTCAAAGTGAAATGCACAGTAATGTTTCTCACTGTATCCCCAAGCTGCTTCATTTCTGTATTAGTCAGGGTACTACTAGTCTATGCTGCACTGAATCTATAAATTACTTTCAGCAGCATGGCCATTTTCATGATACTGATTCTCCCTAACCATGAGCATGGAATGTGTTTCCATTTGTTTGTGTCTTCTCTGAGTAGTAGTTTATAGTTCTCCTTGAAGAGGTCCTTGACATTCATTGCTAGTTGTAACCCTAGGTATATTATTCTCTTTGTAGTAGTTGTGAATGGAGGTTCACTCATGATTTGGCTCTCTGTCTGTTACTGGTCTATAGGAATGCTTGTGATTTTTGCACATCAATTTTGTGTCCTGAGACTTTACCGAAGTTGCTTATCAGCTTAAGGGGATTTTGGGCTGAGATGATGGTGTCTTCTGAATATACAATCATGTCGTCTGCAAATAGAGACAATTTGGCTTCCCCTTTTCCTAATTGAATACGCTTTATTTCTTTTTCTTGCCTGACTGCCCTGGACAGAACTTCCAATACTACATTGAAAAGGAGTGATGAGAGAGGGGGGCATCCTTGTCTTGTGCCAGTTTTCAAAGGGAATGCTTCCAGGTTTTGCCCATTCAGTGTGATATTGGCTGTGGGTTTGTCATAAATAGCTCTCGTTATTTTGAGATACTTTTCATCAATATGTAGTTTGTGGAGAGTTTTTAGCATAAAGGGCTGTTGAATTTTGTCAAAGGTCTTCTCTGCATCTATGGAGATAATCATGTGGTTTTTGTCTTTGGTTCTCTTTATGTGATGTATTATGTTTATTGATTTGTGTATGTTGAGCCAGCCTTTCATCCCAGGGATGAAGCTGACTTGATCGTGATGGATAAGATTTTTGGTGAGCTGTTGGATTCGGTTTGCCAGTATTTTATTGAGGATTTTTGCATTGATGTTCATCGGGGGTATTGGCCTGAAATTTTCTTTTTTAGTTGTGTCTCTGCCAGGTTTTGGTATCAGGATGATGTTGGCCTCATAAAATGAGTTAGGGAGGCGTCCCTCTTTTCTAATGTTTGGAGTAGTTTCAGACAGAATGGTAACAGCTCCTCTTTGTACTTCTGATAGAATTCAGCTGTGAAACTGTCTGGTCCTGGACTTTTTTTGGTTGGTAGGCTATTAATTGCTGCCTCAACTTCAGAACTTGTTATTGGTCTATTTAGGGATTCAACTTCTTCTTGGTTTAGTCTTGGAAGGGTGTAAGCGTCCAGGAATTTATCTATTTCTTCTAGATTTTCAGGTTTATTTGCATAGAGGTGCTTATATTATTCTGATGGTAGTTTGTATTTGTTGGATTGGTGGTGATTCCCCTTTATTATTTTTTGAGTGCATCTATTTGATTCTTCTCTCTTTTCTACTTTATTAGTCTGGCTAGTGGTCTATTTTGTTCATCTTTTAAAAAAAACCAGCTCCCAGATTCACTGATTTTTTTGAAGGGTTTTTTTGTGTCTCTATCTCTTTCAATTCTGCTCTGATCTTAGTGATTTCTTGTCTTCTGCTAGCTTTTGAATTTGTTTGTTCTTGTTTTTCTAGTTCTTTTAATTGTGACATTAGGGTATCAATTTTAGATATTTCCTGCTTTCCCTTGTGAGTATTTAGTGCTATAAATTTCCCTCTACACACTGCTTTAAATGTGTCCCAGAGATTCTGGTACATTGTATCTTCATTCTCATTGGTTTCAAAGAACATCTTTATTTCTGCCTTCATTACATTACTTATCCAGTAGTCATTCAGGAGCAGGTTGTTCAGTTTCTGTGTAGTGCGGTTTTGAATGAGTTTCTTAATCCTGAGTTCTAATTTGATCACAATATGGTCTGAGAAACTGTTTGTTATGATTTCCAGTCTTTTGTATTTGCTGAGGAGTGTTTTACTTCCAATTATGTGGTCAATTTTAGAATAAGTGTGATGTGGTGCTGAGAAGAATGTATATTCTGTTGATTTTGTGTGCAGAGTTCTGTAGATGTCTATTGGATCCCCTTGGTCCAGAGCTGAGTTCAAGTCCTAGATATCCTTGTTAATTTTCTGTCTCATTGATCTAATATTGACAGTGAGATATTGAAGTCTCCCACTATTATTGTATGGGAATCTAAGTCTCTTTGTAGGTCTCTAAGAACTTCCTTTATGAATCCTGGTGCTCCTGTATTGGGTGAACATATATTTAGGATCGTTAGCTCTTCTTGTTGCATTGATCGCTTTACCATTATGTAATGTCCTTCTTTGTCTCTCTTGATGTTTGTTGGTTTAAAGTCCATTTTATCAGAGACTAGGACTGCAACCCCTGCTTTTTTTTTTTTTTTTTTTTTTTTTTGCTTTCCATCTTCTTGGTAAATATTCTTCCATCCCTTTATTTTGAGTCTATGTGTGTCTTTGCATGTGAGATGGGTCTCCTAAACACAGCACACTGATGGGTCTTGACTCTATACAATTTGCCAGTCTGTATCTCTTAATTGGAGCATTTAGTCCATTTACATTTAAGGCTAATATTGGAATGTGTGAATTTGATCCTGTGATTATGATGATTGCTGGTTATTTTGCCCATTAGTTGATGCAGTTTCTTCATAGTGTCAATTGTCTTTACAACTGGGTATTTTTTGCAGTGGTTGGTACCAGTTGTTCCTTTCCGTGTTTAGTGCTTCCTTCAGGAGATCCTGTAAGGCAGGCCTGGTGGTGACAAAATCTTTCAGCATTTCCTTGTCTGTAAAGGATTTTATTTCTCCTTCTCTTATGAAGCTTAGTTTGACTGGATATGAAATTCTGGGTTGAAAATTCTTTTTTTTAAGAATGTTGAATATTGGCCCCCACTCTCTTCTGGATTGTAGGGTTTCTGCCAAGAGATCTGCTGTTAGTCTGATGGGCTTCTCTTTGTGGGTAAGTCAACCTTTCTGGCCACCCTTAGCATTTTTGCTATTATTTCGACCCTGGTGAATCTGATGATTGTGTCTTGGGGTTGCTCTTCTCGAGGAGTATCTTTGTGGTGTTCTCTGTATTTCCTGAATTTGAATGTTGGTCTGCCTTGCTAGGTTGAGGAACTTCTCCTGGATAATACCCTGAAGAGTGTTTTCCAACTTGGTTTCATTCTCCCCATCACTTTCAGGTATACAGATCAAATGTAGATTAAGTCTTTTCACATAATCCTGTATTTCTTGGAAGCTTGTTCATTTCTTTTCATGCTTTTGTCTCTAATCTTGTCTTCTCACTTTACTTCATTGAGTTGATCTTCAATATCTGATATCCTTTCTTCTGCTTGATCAATTCAGTTATTGAAACTTGTGTATGCTTCATGAAGTTCTCGTGCTGTGTTTTTCAGCTCCATCAGGTCGTTTATGTTCTTCTCTAAACTGGTTATTCTAGTTAGCATTTCATCTAACATTTTGTCAAGGTTCTTAAGTTCTTTGCATTGGGTTAGAACATGCTCCTTTAGCTCAGAGAAGTTCATTATTACCCACTTTCTGAAGGCTGCTTCTGTCAATTCGTCAAACTCATTCTCCATCCAGTTTGTTCCCTTGCTGGTGAGGAGCTGTGATCCCTTCAAGGAGAAGAGGCATTCTTGTTTTTGGAATTTTCAGCCTTTTTGCCCTGGTTTCTTCCCATCTTCATGGATTTATCTACCTTTGGTCTTTGAAGTTGGTGACCTTTGGATGGGTCTCTGAGTGGATGTCCTTTTTATTGATGTTGAAACTATTTCTTTCTGTTTGTTAGTTTTCCTTCTAATAGGCCTCTTTGCTGCAGGTCTGCCAGAGTTTGCTGGAGGTCCACTCCAGACCCTGCTTGCTGGGAATAACCAGCAGGCGCCGCAGAACAACAAAGATTTACCTGTTCCTTCCTCTGGTAGCTTTGTCCCAGAAGGTTATCCACCAGATGCCAGCCAGAGCTCTCCTTTATGAGGTGCTGTCGGCCCCTACTGGGAGGTATCTCCCAGTCAGGATACACAGGGTTCAGGGAGCTGCTTGAGGAAGCAGTATGTCCCTTATCAGAGCTCGAATGCTGTGCTGGGAAATCCTCTGCTCTATTCAGTGCTGCCAGGTAGGGATGTGTAAGTCTGCTGAAGCTATACCCACAACTGTCCCTTTTCTCAGGCTGTCCCAGGAAGGTGGGGGCTTTATTTGTAATTCCCTGAGAGGCTGCTGCCTTTGTTCAGAGATCCCCTGCCCAGTGAGGATGGAATCTAGTGACACAGTCTTCCTGTAGAGGCCTTGCTGAGCTGCTGTGGGCTCCACTCAATTTGAACTTCCCAGCGACTTTGTTTACACTGTGATGTTAAAACCACCTACTCGAGCCTAGCAATGGTGGATGCCCCTTCCCCCACTGAGCTTGAACATCCCAGGTAAAGCTCAGACTGCTGTGAAGGCTGGGAGAATTTCAAGCCAGTGGATCTTAGTTTGCTGGTCTTCATGGGGATGGAACCCACCAAGTCAGATAGGTTGGCTCCCTGGCTTCAGCCATTTTCCAGGGGAGTGAACGGTTCTGTCTCACTGGCATTCCAGGTGCCACTGGGCTATGAAAAAAAAACTACTGTAGCTAGCTCGGTGTCTTCACAAATGGCCACCCAGTTTTGTGCTGGAAACCCAGGGCCCTGGTGTTATAGGCACTGGAGGGAATCTCTTGGTCTGTGAGTTGTGAAGACCATGAGAAAAGCAAAGTGTCTGGGCTAGAGTGCAGGGAATGGTCCCTAATGGTGTCCCTTGGCTAGGAGAGGGGAGTTCCCTGGCCCCTTGTGCTTCCCTGGTGAGGCGACAACCCACCCTGCTTTGACTCAACCTCCTTGGGCTGCATCCACTGTCCAACCAGTCCAAATGATATGAATCAGCTGCCTCAATTGGAAATACAGAGATCACAGCCTTCTGCATCTATCTTGCTGGGAGCTGTGCACTGGAGCTGTTCCTATTCGGCCACCTTTCCAGCCTGTGTATGTCTTTCTTTTAGCCTCTTAGCCTCTGGTGGTTTGCCAATAAGCCTTGGCTGTCTTTACTTATAACTGAGTAACGCCAAAGTCAGCCTCTGTCTTCACATGGCCTTCCCCCCTCTGTTTATCTGTATCTCAACTCCCCTTCCATTTTTCCATTGTATGTAATACACACACACACACACACATATATATACACACATATATATATATAATATTTTTTAAATTTTATTTTAAGTTCAGGGATACATGTGCAGGATATCCAGTAGGTAAATGTGTGCTATGGTGGGTTTATTGCATAGATCATCTCAGCATCTATTAGCTGTTCTTCCTATTGCTCTCTCTCTCCTCCAATCTCCCCCCCACCACAGGTGCCCAGTGTGTATTGTTTCCCCCTACGTAAGTCCACGTTTTCTCACCCTTCATCTCTCACTTATAAGTGAGAACATATGATGTTTGGTTTTCTGTTCATGTGTTAGTTTGCTGATGATGATGGCTTCCAACTCCAACCACATAGCTGCAAAAGAACTAATATCGTACCTTTTTATGGTTGCATCATATTCTATGGTATATATGTACCATTTTCTTGATCCATTCTATCATTGATAGGCACTAAGTTGATTCCATTACTGCACTATTGTAAATAGTGCTGCAGTGAACATACATGTGCATGTATTTTTATAATAGAATGATTTATGGCCCTTTGGGTATATACCCAGTAATGGGATTGCTGGGTCAAACATCAAACATTTATACTATATATTATATTTATTGCATTATATTATATTATATATATATGATGATTTCCTCCTGAGATCCCTAACTTAATTATATCTACATAGACCTTATTTAAAATGAGATCGCATCCATAGATATAACAATGAGGAGTTGGACATACCTTTAGGGGACACTATTCAACTTATTACAGTGATACACATAGCTTCCACTTCCATCCCATCAGTGCCAAGTTAACTTCAAAGGAGGTAGAAAGTCTCTTCATGTGCCCAACAAAGACAGAAGAATTGAACACTAATAATCTCTTCCACAACTACTAGTGCACAACTGAGAGAGTGTGGAGTAGTGTTGGCTCAGTAGTGTCTCTGAAGTGTCTCAGAAGGGAGAGTTAAAAGATAAGAATTAGGAAAAAGTCAAAGTTGGCTATATTCAAAAATAGAGTAATCATTATGAGTACCTGTTTCATACATTTTTGTTAGAATCATGCCTTTAATTCTGATATTTATGCTGATATAGTTCTAATAGAGTAGGTAAGAAAACTCAGTCTGGTCAAATATTGTTTGCACATTTTCTTGTTATTTGCTGTAATGGTTGAATTGTGTTTCCTCAATATTCATATGTTGAAGTATTCATCCTGAATGTGACTATACTTAGAGATAGGGCCTTTAGGAGGTAATTAAGAATAAACAAGGTTATAAAGGTGGAAATCTAATCTAATAAGACTAGTGTTCTTAAGGAGCAGAAAAGACATGAGAACAGTCTCCTCTATGTGCATGCGTGCCTGTACAGAAAACAAATCATGTGAAGACGCAAGAAGAAGATACCATCTGCAAGCCATGGAGAGAGGCCTCATCAGAAACCAATTCAGCGGAAACCCATATCTTGGACTTCCAGTCACCAACATTGTAAAAAAAGTAATTTCTATTGGTCAAGCCACCCAGTCTGTGGTATTTGGTAATGGCAGCCCAAGCCAACTAATACAGGTGCCCTTATATCACACACTGCATCTCACCATAAAAATTTTAAAATCTAGCTTAGCTGAGGTTCTGTAATAATCCGACAAATTTTGTATGTCTCAACTTAAACATTACTCAAAGTGGTTATTTTTGCTTCGAGTGGTTATTTTATACACACACACACATATTTTTCCCAAAGCATATATATTTATAACATTTTGTTTTAATAGGTTACTTTCAAAGAGCCAATGCTTAAATTTAATTTTTATACATTTCCTTATTTACAAGTGGATTTTTTACAAATCTTATTTTTTTAACTTTATTGATGTATGATTGGAGTGTAGTAAACTGCACTTTAAGTGTGTGGCCTTTGGTCAGTGTTGGATATAGATACTTTATGAAACAATAGCCACAATAAAGAAAATAAGCATTTCCATTATACCCCATCATTTGTAACCATTTATAATCCATTCATCCCTATAAACCCATCTGCAGGCAACCACTAATCTGCTTCTTATCACTATAGATTAGCTTGCTTTTATATAAATTTAAGTAAAAAGAATCATACACTATGTACTCTTTGTTGTCTAGCTTCCTTTCCTCAGTATCATATAGAGGCATACAGAAAACAGAAACATATTACTCAATTAAAAAAAAATACCAAAATTACTCATGAGAAAGCCCAGATATCAGAATTATCAGACTTTGAAACAACTGTCTTAAATATGCTCAAATAGCTAAAGAGAAACATGGACAAGGAATCAAACAAAATAAGGAAAAGATTTATGAACGAAATGAGAATATCAATGAAAACAAAAACAATCTTTTTAAAAAATAAGTAAATGGAAATTCTAGAGCTGAATGGTATAATTATTCAAATAAAAACCCATTTGTGGTTAAAAGTTACTGTCGTATCATCCCACCCCAGTTAAAATGCTTTTATCCAAAAGACAGGCAATAACAAATGCTGGCAAAATGTGGAGGAAAGGGAATGCTCACACACTGTTCAGGGGAATGTAAATTGGTACAATCACTATGTTTGGAGGAACAGTTTGAAGGTTCCTCAAAAAAACTAAAAATAGAGCTACCATATAATCCAACCATCCCACCATTAGCTATATATCACAAAAAAGGAAATCTGTGTATCAAAAAGATACATGCACTCCTATATTTATTGCACCACTATTCACAATCGCCAATATAGAGAAGCTACCTAAGTGTCCATCAATGGAAATGGATAAAGAAAATGTGACACATATACACAATTGAATATTATTCAGCCATAAAATAATGAAATTCTGTCATTTGCAACAACATGGATGGAACTGGAGGACATTAAGTGAAATAAATCAGTCACAGAAAGACAAATGTTACATGTCATCACTCATCTGCAGGAGCTAAAAAACAAACTTATAAAGGTAGACAATAGAATGACAGTTGCCAACAATCAAGAAGGGTAGCAGGGTGGGGGAATAAAGTAGGAATGGTTAATGGGTACAAAAATACCATTAGAATGAATAAATACCAGTATTCAGTTCCACAGTACAGTGAGTATAGTTAATAATAATTTATCATATATTTAGAAGTACCTAAAAGATTAGAATTGGAATGTGCCTAACACAAAAACATAATAAAGGCTTGAGGTGATAGACCCCAATTACCCTAATGTCATCATTATACACTGTCTGTATCAAAACATTATATGTGCCCCAATAAATATATTCCACCATTTTGTTGTATATAATAAATATAAATTTTTTAAAAAAAAATTAAAAAAACAAAGTTGGCAAAAGAATATAAATTATAGATATTAAAGTGGAGATAAATAAATAATAGAAATGCAATAAAGAGAATCAATGACACCAAGTGTTTGTGCTTTGAAAACATCAACAAAATTGACACAAACTTTTAGTTAGATTGACAAAGAAAGAGAGAAAATGTAAATAAATACAACTAGGAATGAATATGTAGACTGTAAGTTCGTATAACCCACAGCCTGCAGGCCGCATGCAGACCAGGACAGCTTTGAATGCTGCCCAACAAAAATTCATAAACTTTCTTAAAACATTATGAGTTTTGTTTTTGTTTTTACATTTTTTAGCTCATTAGCTATTGTTAGTGTTAGTGCATTTTATATATTGCACGAGACAACTCTTCTTCCAATGTGGCACAAGGAAGTCAAAAGACTGGACATCCCTGGTGTAGTGATTACTATAGATCTTACAGAAATAAGAGAGATTTAAAGACTATTAAGAACAACTGTTTACAAATAAATTACATAAAAAATAAATGACAAATTTCTAGAAACTTGCAAATCATCTTAATAACTCAGGAATAGAAAATCTCAATAGACTTATAACAGTAAAGAGATCAAATCACTAATCAAAAACCTCCCAACAAAGAGAAGTCCAGGACCAGATGGCATCCCTGGTAAATTCTACCAAACATTTAAAGAAGAAATAACCCAATGCTTGTCAAATATTTTCAAAAGAATAGAAGAGTAAATACTTTCTAACTCATTTTGTAGACCAACATTTTCTTGATACCAAATTCACATAAAGACATCATAAAAAACAAAAATTATAAACCAATAATTTACATGAATATTCCTTATGAATATAGATGCAAAATTCCTTAAAAATGAATTCAGTGGCATAGTAAAACGAGTAAACATACTGACCAAGTTGGGATTTATCACAGAACTGCAAGGGTGGTACAAAGAAGAAAATTACATCACTAGAAAAAGGGGAAAAAACCTCATGATCACCTCAATTGATGCAGAAAATCTTTTGGCCAAAATCAAACACAATTTCACGACTTAAAAAACAATTCGGAAAAGTGGGAATAGTCATCTTGATCATGTAGATAGTCATCTACATGTCATCTCCAGGAGACAAAGGTGTTGAAATTTTGGTAAGGATTTGGTTGAACATGTAGATCTGCTCAACCAAATCCTTACCAAAATTTCAACACCTTTGTTTTGTAGAAAAAGCCAATCTTCAAATTCATGTGTAATCACAAGAAGTCCCAAGTAGCCAAACAACCTATGAAAGAAGAGCAAAGTGGGGAACTAAAACTTCCTAATTTCAAAACTTACTGCCAACCACACAATCAAAACAGTGTGGTACTTATATAAGAATATACATACAAACTAATGTAATAGGATTGGAATTGTAGAAATAAACTCGTATCTATACCAATTGATTTTTTACAAGGAATAAAATCCATTCACTGGGAATAGTCCTCTCAACAGATTCTACTGGAATAAATGAATTTCCACATGCAAAAGAAAGAAGCTGGATCCCTACTTCACATCCTATACAGAAATCAACTCAAAATGGATTAACAGCCTAAATGTGAGAGCTAAAATAATATAACTCTTAGAAGAAAACAGTAAGCATAGGTCTCAATTACCTATGACTTGGATATAATAGACCCTTAGATATAATATCAAAAGCATGAGCAGCAAAAGAAAAATAGATAATAAATGGGACTAATTTAATTTTTAAAATTAAAATTTGTGTGCATTAAAGAACATTATCAAGAAAACAAAAAGACAACCTGCCAAATGAGAAAATTATTTGCTAATCATGTATCTGAGAATGGTCTAGTATGAAGAATATATGAAGTACTCCTACAGCTCAACAAGAAGAATCCAGTTAAAAATTGGGCAAATGACCAGAGCAGACATTTCTCCAAAGATATACAAATGGACACTAAACACAGGAAAAAATGCTCAACATTATCAGACATTCAGGAAATGTAAATAAGTCAAAGCCACAATGAAATACCATTCCACACCTACTTGAATAACTAGAATCAAAATGTCAGAAAATTGCAAGTGTTTACAAAGATGTGGATACATCAGAACACCTGTACATTGTTGGTTATAATATAAAATTCAGTGCTGTGGAAAGCAGTTTGGCAGGTTTTGAAAAGCTAAATACAGAAATACTGTATGAACCCATAATTCTACTATGTATATACCCAAAAGAATTAAAAATAGGAACTTAAACATTTGTATGCCAAGGTTCATTGCAGCATTATTCACAATAGGCCAAAAGTGAACACAATCTATGTTTTTTATCAATGGATGATGGATAAGCAAAATGTGATATATACATACAATGCAATACTATTCAGGTGTAAAAAGTATAGAGTCTGTTACACATTAAAATATGGATGAAACTTGAAAACATCACGCTAAGTGAAATAAATCACATGCAATGGAGAAAATATATGATTCTGTTTATATAAAATATCTAAAATAGGAAATTTTGTAGAGACAGAAAGATAAGAGATTATTGAGACTGAAGAAATGGCAAATGGGGAGTTATTGCTTAACGATTATAGCATTTCCACTTGGAATGATGAAAGGCTTTAGAAATAACAGTGGTTTACATTGTAAATAGATTTAATGCCACTAAATTCTACACTCAAAAATGGTTAATATGACAAATTTTACATGCACCACAATCAAAAGTAAACATCAATATTTAAAAGGTTAATATTTTATGATGTCACATACTTATTTCCTTAAAACATTCTTTTAACAGGCTGAACATCAGAAATGATATTTTAATTAATAATGTCACTGAAATATATGTAACATTACATAACTCCAAAATTATTTTTTCTACTTTTTAATGACAAAGGAATAGTAGTTATACATGCATATGACACCTTCCAAAATTTATTATGTAATAGAATTTTGCAAAGCACAATAAGGAAAATTGGTTGTCAAAGAAACACTTGTATATTTGACCAGTGCATTCCCAGCTGCTTACCTTTTAACAAACAGAAATAAATAGCAGAGTGAGGCTTTTATAATGTATTAATTTCTTTTGCATGATATTTATATATATATTTTTGTGATTATACTAATATTATTGAATACTTTTATGCACAAATGATACCTGCCTGCATTCTCACTGTAGAAATGGAATATAAGATAAAGCAAATACTGTCTCCCTATAACTACACCCTCCTACCCCCAGTGCCATTTCTACTTTCTACAGAGAAAATCACTGTTTTTGGTCATTTTTTACTCTTAGAGACATCAAAACAGAGTGCCATACTGGGCTAGGGTAGAGGGTATTCTTATAATGTTAGGTTTACTTGATTAATTTTATGGCATGAAAAAACAACTGGGGGGGGACCTATCATATTTTGGAAGCTTGCTACAAATACTGGATATTTTACACACATGATCTTATTTAACACAGCAAAACTTTAAAGTGTAAATCACCATTTCTATTTAGATTTAAAGAGATTGAGGAGAAGATCATGTGAATTTCCTGTGATTACACAGCTAGTAAGCAACAGAATCAAACCTTTCTGCCTGTCAAACTGCCCCCATTATAATCTGAAGATCACGCTAGAGAGGGCAGCTCATTACTAAGAACAAAACAGAATGAAAGGTGAGTAGGACAAAGAATGTTTGTTTTTCCACTCCTAATAGTTCTATATCTAGAAATGGTTTTGAAGTTTGCTGGTTCTTTTTTTTTTTTTTTTTTTCCTGCAAACAGATATTTGTAGAGCATTGTTTTCTGCAACACTGACAGTGGTGACTGTGTAGTGGACATGTTCTGTAAATCTTGTTTCTTCATCAATGTACAGTGATGAAATAAGGTAGAAAGGATAGATAGGAATAGGAGAAATCTGTTCTAGATATTTTATAATCTCCAATAGACAAAAAAAAATGTAGAGTTACTTTCCACTTCACCAGAGGTAGCTAAGAAATTTAATCATGCTGTTTTAACAGAGAAGATAGTATCTTTGCTAGTCAATGAGAAAATACAAAAGGCTTAAGCCAAATTGATTACACTCTGATTCCTCAGATCTACACCACTTCATGCATGACAGAAGCTTCTGACCTTCTATTTGAATGCTGGAAACAGTGATCCAGGGCAGTCAGAGTAGTCTAACTTTAGCATCAAATGGAAGCAAATCTGCCTTTTGATTTTTTTTTAAAAGTCACTAACTGGATTAGCAGAGCAGTGTCCTTTTGGTCTTCAAAAATCTGATTCATCTCCAGGAGAGTAATACTGAATTTCCTGATTAGAAAAATTATTTCACTAAGACTTGAAGCAACAGTGTTCCTTCTTTTAACAGTGCCCCTAAACAGGTACAGTTTACCTCTGGGCTCTGCTGAGCTCCTGTATATGCTTCACTGTTGAAGGGACTTTTAGTAGATGCTATTAGAATGACTGGGCGAATGTAGCTTACACTGTGGCAAATGATTGGAGCACACTGTGCACTACTAGAAAGACCATGCTGTAACCAGAGTAACTGCAGCCAGATTCCCTGGTTCCCACTCTAACCGTCTGGGTGAAAACCGGGAGTCCTAATTGCTTGACCACCAGGGAAGTATGGTAGCTGCAGCCAGAAATCAGGCTCTTGGCCTTCCTAAGCCGAAGAATGGGGAAAGGGGCACTGGAGGTGCGGTGAGTTTTGCAGCTGAAATAGAACTCATGGACACAAAGAGCATGCAACAGTGCAGTTTATTAGGCAGAGTGAAAGGACAGCTCCCATGCTTTCATGGAAGGGGATCCAGAGAGAATTCCAGCCCAGTCTGGGATGGCTAGAGTTTTTAACCTTGAGTTATTTCCTCTCCATTCATGTTCTCATCCAACGAAAGGAGTGCTTTCAAACTTCCTCTGGATTGATTGATCTTTGACTCCGTTACCAGATTGGCTACTTGTTTTATAACACTGAGTCACAGAGCCCCCACCTCCAAGAGCTAGAGGTGGGAAAATCAGATACAAAGGCCCTACCTGGCTTGCCAGAGGCTGGAAGGTGAAACAAAGGGCCCTACCTAGCCTGCCAGGGGCAGGAAAGTGAAACAAAGGGTCCTAGGTGGCCAGAGGCAGAAAACCAGAGAATGACTGCACTAGAAACAACCCCCCCCATCTGACCACAGGAAGTCCCTCTAACACAGTCCTTCAATGCTAGGGAGATACAGTTTTCCTATTAACCACAGTGAATTTATTTTCATTTCAGATTAAACCTCACATTTGAGGTTAGCAAGGTCAGAGGTCCTGTGACTGAACTGCAGACAATGGGCTCAGGTCACTCCCCAATAGGATGTGTTCTTCCAGGCCCATGGTCCCTCAATCACCCAAGAATGGGGGAGAGGACCCTGCCAGGTATGGTGAGTGAGCTCATTTAAGTAAAAATTGGACCCCAAAGAGTTTTGCACAAAGTGATTTATTTAGGCAGAGAGAGAGAAAAAGGAGAAAGAAATAGAGAGTGAGTGAGCTCTCATGTTGTCATGAGAGGGGGATCCAGAAATGGAGTCCGGCCCAGATGAGAAAGAGGGGAACTTTTAACCTGGGAGTTATTCCTGCCCTATTCAAGTTTTCTGTCCTATGAAAGGAGTTCCTTTAAACTTCCACTGCAGTGATTGATCTTTGATTTCTGACATCTGATTTGTTGTTTAGCCCACAGTCCTCCCATAGCTTTTTGTGGGCTTTTCTAGACAAAGGGAGCTCACCTGGGCAGTCCATCTTCTCACGCCTGCCAAAGTTAAACAAAGACCTCTAAGCTCCTGGATGGAAATGTGAAAGAAGGCAGGTGGGGCATGTCGCTGAGTTCTTGCCTTTGAAACCACGTGCCTTGTGGACCCGAGGAGAGAATACCTTCCCTCAGTCCCTTGTTTGTATGGTGATCAATTAATATTTTTTAACAGGCAGTTCAATTTACTAAGAAGAAAACAAACTTTCAATCTGGAGTAGTCCCTAAAAAGCAAATATTCACTAGAAGTATAAGCAGTTCCTTGTTTGCTTTGTTTTGTTTTAGTTTTCTTAGGCATGCTGTCAGTCAATAGCTTAAAGGCAGAAGCACCCCAAACTCTATATATCACAACAGAATTTCGAACTGAGCTGGCCTCTAAGCCTCTGAGATGTCAGATGTCAGATGCTGAAAGAGAACCAAACTTTTTTTTTAAATCTTTTTGTTAAGGGGAAACCATACATTTCTTCTGTAAATCTGATACTAGTCTACAATTCTAATGCAATAGGACATGCCCATTGGTTACTTCATTATTATTAATTAGTTGCAGGGACACTTAAAAAAAAGAGAGAAAAACTTATATTTTCTTTTGTTATACATAGAAGAGAATATTACCTTCCCTTTTTGGCTCTAGTAGCCAGGAATCACACAGGTAAATTTAATACTTAATTGCAGATACTATATTAGCCTCTATCATTATATTTATTCTAATTTTTACATTTCATTAATTTCCTCATTTTTACTTGAATAGCATTATTGAATTTGTATTATGTTATCGTATTTTCTATTATGACACATTAAAGATATTTTTAAACAGTTGGATTACAAGTAATAAATATAGCATATACTTCATATGTTATAGTTTCTACAAGGAAAATTATTAGCAACATTTAATCATCTGCATAAAATAGAAACTTTACAAGAATTAGTGCATCATTAAGAGTATAGCAAATTATTGATGCCACTTTGAACAGCATACCCATGAGTTTCTATATCTGACTTAGATAACACATATTTAGAAACATTATCACTTTCTTGCCCTGTGATAGGCCATCCTTCAGTTTTCTGTATTGAATGGTTGAAACCAAAGAACAAAAAATAGGCAGTGCCATGCCAAAGAGTAAAACTTTGAGTATTCTGGGAAATAATGTTTATTAAAAGGAAGAGTTTGTCTTAATGAAAGGCAATTATCATGAAATAAATGATAGCAATAAAAATATCTGGATGACTTAATTTGGTGTAATAAAGAATCCAGTACCGCAATTCTTTAGCTGTTATTTGAAAACTTAATTCAAAAAAAAAAATTAAAACAAAAACAGTACCATAAAA